>CM062814.1:805867938-807188520 GCA_031772625.1 Pinus tabuliformis
GCACTTTTATGTGAAAAACATATCTGGTTGGTTTATCACTGTTTGCCATATTGCTCACTGGGTAAATGTTTCCTGATTACTGGGTTAATGTTCATAGTTCAACTTAGTTTTTTAACTCTAATTAAATTCATAGACTGGTTTTTCCTCCGTTTTAAAGCCTTCTCAACACTACCTTATGCCATGGGGGTTTGAAGCCATCAGGGACTATTACTCTACATTTTCTTCTCTTTGGTTTACCACCTTCTAGTTTAATTCACAAATTCCATCGTGGCTCCAATTATCAAACCACATAGTCATTACTAGACCCTGCAAGCAATGTGGGTTTTGGATATGCAATCTTTGGGTAAATTGCATGGGGTGTTACTGCTGCTGCTGTGATTTTGGTTTCTAAAACCATTCTCGGGTTTCATCGCATGTTATTGCACACTCTGTGTTTTTTTTTCCATAATTCCGGTTTCATTGGCCATTTTCCTGTTAGGAACACTTTCCTATCTCGTCTATTTGGCTCCTGATTCCTCTGTCTCAATGAATTTTCGTTTGATGCTTGGGTGAACCTCCCTCATTGTCTAGTTATTTTTCTTCAGAGCTTGTCACCTTTGGCATTACCGCCTGTTTCTTTGGCTTCCAATTTTCCATCGGCCAGTTTTATCTTTTCCGGGAGATTGTTTAAATTTCCCGGCTGGTGGGTGGAACTCACATAAACTGACACCTCCATGTTTTAAGACAACGCGTCATTCAAATGCTTTTCCATGTGATCATTAACTTCACATCGTTCCAAATTTGGATTAAAATTCCTTCTGTCAGTGACATATCATATTCTCGTTTTGCACTGTCCACTTGATAGCATCTGACCTCCTGGTACATGATATTTTATTCCTCACACGCTCACTATCGCCTCATTTTTTGTGGATTGGTGATCCCAACGCTAGGTGGGCTAGATTTCGTGTCTGACACACTTGTTTTTCTTCCTCTACTGCCTTGCCTACCTTTATTACTTTGTCAGGAGTATCATACTTTTGGTCTTGGTTAGCCCTATCCCATGGCGGACTACGTTTTTGACGTGTCTGCCAGCTCGACTCTTATCCATGCCACCATGGAAGCTGAATCACGGTGTATTGGTTGTTCTGACCACGTCTGTCAAAGTAGCCCTCGTTCCCTTGATGCATGGCGTACTATTCTCGGAGACGACAGGGTGCCAGATGTCGCACATGGGCCTCATGTGCCGCAGGGTGGCGGGCATGCACTACAACAACAACGATCTAAACATCACTCTATTAAAACCTCTCCACCACCTTCGACTCTGGCTTTGGACAATGCTACTCTGGTGGATCGTATTAATAGTCTCCAGAAACGCGCCCTCGTTGGCAGATGGTATTTCTCGGAGATGGAGGATTCTGAGATGCGAAAATGGATTGACAAGAAATGGAAGACTATGCTCGGGTACTTGCCAACCATTGTGAGACTGTTGAAAGGATGGTACAACTTTCATTTTCTCAGTCAGGAGGACTTGGAGAAAATCAAAGCCATACCGTGGATTCATGGAAAAAGCTTCCTCGCCCTTCATAAATGGTACATAGGGTATAATCCTCTACACAATACGCCTACAAACAAACTGGTCTGGGTCAAATTGCTAGGCCTGCCACTTGAATTATGGACCAAATAGGCTCTAACTGATATTGGCAATGCCATCGGAAAATTTATTTATGTTGACCCACGTTGTCTGGGGGCATAGGACAAGAGAGTTGCCTGGATTCTCATCGAGAAAGATTATCATGGAGGGTTTCCTGATCACATTGAACTTCACTGGGGCGACTATTGGGGGGTTCCCTTCCGATGTTCTTTCTGTCATAGGACGGGTCATCTGCGGGTTCAGTGCCCTCTTCGACCGGGTGGACGCCTTCATGGTAGGAGATGTTACAATGGTGCCACGGTGTCCCTCTCTGACATGGGTCGACCGAGCCACAATGGTCATCGGGCTGTGCCACATATGCAACATATGTAGCATCCAGGTATGCCACAGGACAAAAACTCCAATCATCCACATGCTTTTGGTTCTATCGTTTCATCACCCATCTCAATTCCGTCTTCCTCGAGTGCCTCTCCAAAATCAGACTTCCCACTATCTGACAGTCCCCCCCTTTCATATGTCATCTGCCACCGGCACTGACTCCCTGTCAGGACATTCCTGCCCCTTTTTCTGCTCCACACCCATATCACGACATACCTTCCACCTCGCACATCTCATATGTAGCTCCCCCGATACCACTCCATCGTCAGTCAAAGGACAAAGGTCCTTGTCTCAGCATTACTCCCCCAAATTCGCCTACTGCCTCGCCTACAAATTCTGTTGGGAGTGATCTGGACTTCCTATTACAAAGAAAGACTTTAGACCTTCGTACCCTCACTATCCATAAACCGGGGGGTCCTTCCTCTCCCCACATCAGCCCTACCTCAGCGGGCAACATTACTGTGCGAAGGAAACAAAACTGAGGTAGTCGTCATTTTCGGGGACACCCCAAGACAAACCCATTTTCCTCCCCCATGGATTGTTTTCTGGTTGATGTTCCCATTGCTGACATCTCCCCCTCATGGGCCCTTAGAGCACGGCTGCCTGAGAAAGACCTCCCATGACGTGCATTATTTCCCTAAATATCTGGGGTCTGGGGGCTGCCCCTAAATACTTGGCTCTCAAACATCTTTTAACTTCTTTGCATCCCTTCATTATCCTCATTCAAGAAACCATGCATAATGTTCCTCACACTGTCCAATACTTTCGGAAAATGTTTCCGAACTGGTATATATCTGCTACTGCTGCTACGGGTCTCTTTGGTGGATTGGTGGCATTATGGGACCCTAACTGGATCAATATAAAGGCCTATAAGTGTTTTGCGGGTATATTGTTGGAAGGTAGCATTCGTGGCCTGCCTGGCCATGTGCACATCCTCAACATATATGCACCATATAGAGATAGATGCATCTTCTGGGATCGTTTTTTATCTTTTAGCATGATGGACCTGGATTCACTCATCATCGCGGGGGACCTAAATTGCACTATCAGTTTGGATGAAGTTTGGGGCTGCTTCAGGAAAATAGACCCCCTAGCTAGGAAGATACAAGATGTTATTCTTACGCATAAATTTGTGGATATTTGCCCTACTAAAATTGCCCCTACATGGGACAATGGCTGCATTGGCACGACATATGTTGCTAAGAGATTGGATCGCTTTCTGATCCATGAACAGTTGCTAGGCCGTCTGGGGGATGTCCATGCTAACATCATCAGCAATCATATATCGGATCATAAACCTATCACTCTACAATGGAGGAAAATGGATATTCACATGAGCATCCCTTTCAAATTCAATAGATCTGTGTTGGAGGATCCTAATTTTAACAAACTTGTGATGGAAACTTGGGGTCGACTTTGTGTAACGGGCACTTCCCCCATGGTCAACATTCTTGATAAACTTGACTCCCTCCGGGGGAATATCAAACACTGGCAGAAACAGAAGATCAGGGATAATAGAAAGGAGCTCATTGATATACAAAGTGAACTGGATTCCATTCTACCCACCATGTCCACCCATTGTCTTTCTGCTGATATTCGGTCCCGTATTCATTCCCTGGAACTCAGAAAGAAGAATCTCCTTTCTATTGAGGAATCCTCATGGAGATTGAAGAGCAGGGTGATATGGTTGAAGGAAGGTGATCGCAACACCAAATTTTTTCACCGATATGCAAACCATTGTCGCAATATAAACACCATATGAGAGATTAAGGATGCTGATGGACATATTCACTAGTTAAGGGAAGGGATCAGCAATGCTGCTGTACAATATTTCCAAAAGGCATATGGAAATAATGAAAATATTACTGTTGAGGACCTAGTTTGGGGGACTGATCCTTATTTGATTATGTATGATGCTGAGAAAAATGATGATTTCTATAAGGAAGTCACTGAAGATGAACTACTGGGCGTTCTCAAATCATTTAAGGGTGACAAAAGCCCTGGTCCTGATGGATGGACGATTGAACTTTTCACCCATTTTTTTGAACTCCTCAAAGGAGATCTTCTAGGCATGGTTGAGGAATCAAGGACCTTGGGCTTCATCCAACACCATGTCACTTCTACATATATCGCCCTCATACCTAAGAACAACACTACAAAGGGTTTCTCTGACTACAGGCCTATTTCTTTATGCAACGTCATCTACAAAATTATATCCAAGACCATTGCTAGCCACATGCGCAGAACACTTTCTCGCTATATCACCCCTGAACATCATGGATTTCTCCTGGATAGACTCATCCATGACGTTGTTGCAAATGCACAGGAAGGCATGCACTTGATTCACACCAGGAAAATTGATGCTGCTATTTTACAGATTGACCTCCAGAAGGCATATGACTGCCTGGATTGGGGCTTTCTTCGGCTTGTCCTTAACAAGATTGGATTGCAACCCAGATGTGTTAATTGGATTATGGCTTGTGTGGATAATGTCAACTACATTGTTATCATAAATGGGTATCCATCAAAGTTTTTCTGTGCTGGCAGGGGTCTTCGACAGGGATGTTCACTCTCCCCTCTTCTATTCATCCTAGTAATGGATAGTTTAAGTTTGCATATTAAAAAAGCGGTTCTGGAGGACCAATTTCAGCCACTGAAGATGGGAAATAACATCAGCATTTCTCATAACCTCTTTGTTGATGACATTCTCATCATGGGTATGCTCTGTCATTTTTCTTGGTTATGTCTCTTTCACATTTTCAGTAGATTTGCTAATGCTTTTGGTTTGCACATGAATGTTAATAAATTTGTCTTATATCATGGACAATCTGACTTGGAGACTATTTCATATATCAAAGGTTTATTTGGTATTGAGGCAATGCCAATACAAAATGGTTTGAAATATCTTGGATATCGTATCAAACCCTCTTGCTACAGAATTGCTAACTGGCAATGGCTTGCTGATCGTTTCTTCAAAAAGATCTTTGGGTGGGAGTTTAGATGCTTGTCTCTGGGGGGGCGGGTTATTCTCACCCAAGCAGTTTTGTCACAGATGGGGGTTTATTGGGCTCACCTATTTCATATTCCTGCATCCATCATAAACGTTCTAAACCGCTTAATGGCTAACTTCATCTGGGGGGGAAGCCACAAAGGGAAAAAATACCACTTGACCAAATTGTCCAACATCACTTTCCCTAAGGGTATGGGTGGTTGGGGAATCATGGACCTCCGTCATTTTGGAAGATCACTGCTGATAAAATCCCTTTGGAGGGGCTTATTTGGAACTGGCACATGGAGCAAGATCATTCAACACAAGTATCTTAAGGATAAAGATTTCAATTTTTGGTATAGGAATGGCACCATTGGCATCAAACAGGGATCGGCTATCTAGCTTAGTTTCCTGAAAATTGAAAAAATATTTATCCACCATCTTGCATGGAAGTTTCAATCGGGAAACACATCCTCATCGGCATTGACCCAATCTTGGGTGCTGGAAATGAATTCTCCATCTCTGAGAGGATTAGTCACCATCTTAATGGTCGCGGCATATACTTCTGGGGACAAGTCATAAATAAATGGTTGGCAATGACCACTTCCTATATGGAAAAAAGCTCAGGAACTGGGGTTCTTTGGACAAATGGAACTGGAGTGGAATCAGACAATATCTGCAATGAAGCACCTTGAAATTTGCCGCATAGGATCTCAGGACAAAATTATATGGTCAGGAAAGATGGCATCTGATAACATCATTGTTGCTGACACATTCTCTACTCTTTCCAACTTGGTCGCTAGACAGGGTGATCTGGATTTAAACAGGTTCGCAACAAATTATAGAGATAACCATAAACACAGAGATGCAACGGAAATAATACTTTATTTCATTAATGTAAAACACTGAAATATGCTTACAAACAGAAATGGAAATAAACCAGCTAAGGCAATGGTAGCTTATCTCTGAGAAGAGATGTGGCAACTACATGCCTTTGAACTATGTTACAATAAGGCTCGAAGGCCTATTTATTGTTGAGAAACAATGGAAAACCCTTAACATCCCAAAACCTAACCCTAGAATATGAAACGCCAAATTGTGGGCCCCGTTTTGGTAAGTTGGTACATCAACTTCCCGGGGTCGTAACTTTGGCACCCGATCTTCGTTTGACGCGTACAATAGCTCGTTAGAAAGATCTATCAGAGCAATACAAATTTGGGAAGAGCAACATCGGTCCATGGACCCATGTTGCTCATAAATTTCCCAAAAAACGTCGTTTAGGGCCTCAAAACGGCTCCGGAAGTTCAGGTCCCAAAAAACTGCTAAAAATAGTAAATTGTGCTACAATTATAGAAACTGAAAAACCAAAAGAGACAGTTGTGGGGGTCCAAGTGGGATAGGTGGGTGGCCACCGACATCCACTTTGATCATTCCTCCCCCCTTAGGAAGCAATGGTCCCCATTGCGTTGGGTTCCTCCATCTGCTGAACTTGGTCCCTGGTGAGCTGTTTTGCAATCTCGGATGTGTCCAGTAATGGTGGGATAGATGGTCGAGGGTGGTACACATTGAACACTTGGTGTAGGCGAAGGAATGGAGGAATTTTGTGCTCCAAAGTATTGTTTCCCACAGCCTTGGTAATGCTGTAAGGACCATGTTGGAGTGGTCTGAGCTTCTGATGGGCTCTTGTAAGGCGTTATTTCGACATATGTAACCAAACTTTGTCGCCCACCTGAAACTTGTGTGGTGCCCCTGTGGGTGAGGAGAAGTTGTTTCTATGGTCTTTCATGACCGTATCCCTCTGCCGCTGTTGCTCCGTGGAGGAACCCTTCACGGGGGTCATGGATTTGGCAATGATCTTCCCCTTACTTTGGGAGCAAACCAGACAGAAAATGAATTTCTTAGTCTGGGAGACAATCTTGTTGCATTTCTTAGCAGAGATCAAAGAGGTGGTGGTAGGTGGGGCTACCTTTGGTATCCTGTATAATGAATTACCCAAAGTAATAATAACAGCACGAGGCCTTGACTCATACACAACATGTTGCCTCCACAAGTATGGCTGGCCAAATAGTACATCACAAACATCCAAAGGTGCAATAGCACATAATACCTCGTCTGTGAAGGGTTTGATGTTGTAGGGAAGGCGACACTGTTGGCGAACTAGGAGATCTCGTCCTTGGTGAGCCACCTGATACTGTACGAATGCGGGTGTGGTGTAGTCAGTAGGCCCAACCACTTCATGACCTCTGCTGAAATGAGGTTCTTTTGGCTGTCACTGTCGACAATGAATTGCAGCGGCTAACCCTTCACCCACATTTGTGAGTGGAAAAGATGCTCCCACTCCTTTGGATCTTCGAGCTCATTCTTCTAAATCTTGGCGGTGGCAACAGTGGCGAGCGCTCCGCGTCAATGATTTGCTTCCCTTTGTCATTCCCCTTGTCGTGTTCTAACTCAGGGTTGGAACATGCATATGATTCGAAAGCCTTAAACTCGGCCACCAGCGACTGCTTGGTCTGGCACTCACTTGTGTTATGAGTGGGGCTCTTATGGAACTCACACCACTTTCTTGTGTCCTTCTTCGACTTCGTGGTGTTGTTCTTTTCTTGTGGCTTCGATGGGCTCTCTTGGGTCACCCTACCTTGGCTTTGTCCTTTGTTCTTCGGATTCGCAGATCCAAAGTCTCGGTTCTTTTGTTTAAACTTCTGCTTGATTTTGACAGTGTATCGGTACGCCGTGCCGAACGAGGAGATGTTCAGGAAATCCATCTCTTCCTGGATGTATCTGTGTAGGCAGCTGTGGTATTTGAGTACCAAATGTAGCTTAAAGTCCGTGATACCTAACTATGTGTGAAGGGTATGAAAAATGTTTGTGAACTCCGGCACATCTTGGTCCCTTCCATGTCGCAGCGTGGTCCACTTTATGTATTTGTCCTCATAGCTTTTGACAAGGTAGTACTGCTCCTTGATGGCATCCAGGAATGAATTCCAAGTGGATGTGGCTAAAAATAGTGAGCATGTACTTTCATACTTCTGCTCGCAGTAGGTTTCCCACTAGTGATTGACGTGGGGGGCTGCTTTGAGAAGAGCAAAAATAATCTTTTCCCGACTAGAAAAACCATGAAAAGAAAAATAACCCTCTAGCAGATTTAACCATTTATCGACGGCATCTGCATCTATCTGACCCTCGAATATGGGGATTTCAAAATTAACTTGTACCTTAAACGGTGTGGTGTTTCTAGAGTAGCTGTTGGAAGCCAGTGCGTCGCCCCTGAGTAGCTGCTGAAGGATCTAGGCAAAGTTGTCCATCGTCGCGTTCCTTTGTCACTCGAGGGCTTCTTTGAGCAAGATTTTGATAGGATCTCCTGACCCCTCATCTTTCTTGTCATCCGCCATGGGGGGCCATCGAGATTTGCGAGGCTGGTCTTCCAAAGGTTCAACCAGTTCAAGCCCTAACTCCTTATATCCCGACCTCGTTGGGAACATGCAAAGCAAATAGAGAAAAAGCAAACCGCTCTGATACCACTAATCCAGATTTAAATAGGAATGCAACAAATTACAAAGATAACCATAAACACAGAGATGCAGTGGAAATAATACTTCATTTCATTAATGTAAAAATACTAAAATATGTTTACAAACATAAATGGAAATAAACTAGCTAAGGCGATGGTAGCTTATCTCTGAGAAGAGATGTGGCGGTTACATGCCTCTGAACTGTGTTAAAATGAGACTCGAAGGCCTATTTATTGTTGAGAAATAATGGAAAATCCTTAACATCCCAAAACCTAACCGTAGAAGATGAAACGTCAAATTATGGGCCCCGTTTTGGGTAAGTTGGTACATCAACTTCCCAGGGTCGTAACTTTGGCACCCAATCTTCGTTTGACACGTACAATAGCTCATTAGAAAGATATATCCGAGCGCTACAACTTTGGGAAGAGCAACATCAGTCCATGGACCCATGTTGCTCCCATATTTCCCAAAAAACGTCGTTTAGGACCTCAAAATGGCTCCGGAAGTTCAGGACCCGAAAAACTGCTAAAAATAGTAAATTGTGCTACAATTACGGAAACTGAAAAAATGAAAGAGATAGTTGTGGGGGTCCAAGTGGGATAGGTGGGTGGCCACCAACATCCACCTGGATCACAGGGGAGCACCAAATTTTATATGCTTTTTGGAAAACAAAAGTTCCAATTAAGGTTATCCTCTTCACATGGTTAGTCTACCATAACAGAAATCTTGTATGGGAGAATCTGCAAAAAAGGAAATGGCACGGTCCAGGAATGTGCACTATTTGCAAAAGTGATGCTGAGAACAATAACCACATCTTTCTTCATTTCCAATATATTTTTCAGGTATATAAAAAGATACCTTTCCTCATTGGCTTCCTATACATCCACCATAACTGCATCAGGGACTCTCTAAAATGGTGGAGTGCTAAAAAATCTTCCTGGAGAGACATACCACTTTTCGTTTTCTGGGCCATCTGGAACTGGAGAAATAGGTACATTTTCTAGAACTCTCTGGATGATTTCTTTTTGGTTGTTGAAAGAATCACTGCTAATATTTCTATATATTCTACTCAATCCCCATGCACTAATATCAGAGCACACAAGCAAATCAATATACAGTTCCTGTACCCGAAGGGGTTTTTTGATGGGGCAACTCAAAGGAATTCTTGTGCATGTGGCTTTTGGATTGCTATGTCTGCTGATTTTTCTTATAGGGTCTATTGGAATGGAGGTTGTGGCACCAACACCAAAGCAGAAGCTTTAGCTCTTTGGGGACTCTTATGGTTCAACAAATTCCTTGATAATCCCTATTTGCATATTTATGGAGATTCGAAGATTATCATTGATCAGGTCATGGGGAAGGCCTCCATAAATAATCCCATGCTACAGGGATGGCTGGAAAGGATTGAAATTCTATGGCGGCTCCACGGCGGCTCCACAATCCAGCATATTGGAAGGAATCTGAACAAAGAAGTTGACAGACTGTCCAAGAAAGGTTTACTGGGGTTGATCAGCAAATGGTACTTGGAGATCACTTGGGAACAAAATATCTTTGATATGGGGGATTTCCTATTTCCTAGTTAAATCTCTAGTTTTATGTCCTCACTCTTTTTGTAAAATTTTGTGTATATGTCTTTTATCTAGTTTTTCTGCTGCCCATTGAGGGAATGGGGCATATGGACTGGACTGTATGTTTTGATAATATGGTTTTTACAGGTGTTTCAGAAATTTTGAATATATTATGTCTCTCAGTTGCAATGATCATCTTTCCTGGGTAGTTGGTGGTGATTTAGATCACACCTCATTCCCCTAATATTGTGATTGGAAGGCCTCTGATCACATACATTCTGTTGAATGTTGATATGAATGTAAATGGTCATATAGTTTTTTATTTGATAATATATTAAAAAAAAAAAAAAAAAAATTCTTTTGGTAAAAGGTTAGTAATAAAAAATTTCGAGATAGTGAGTAATAAATCAATGATTGAGTCCATATTTCCAAGGTAAAAATAATCAACAAAGAGAAGGTTATTCCATATTCGAAGGCTTTTGGCTTTTGGTGAATATTGAGGAAGCAATCCTGAATTACCGTCCAACAACTCTAACCATTCAAGATATACCTAACTATGTTCTGAATTTAATTAGAATTTTTATTTTTATTTTTCTTCTTCTTCTTCCAGAAAGCTAGCAACAACTAGAAGATTCTATTTTCTATATATATTTCATTATGTAGGAGGGAGAAAATGTTGAGAATTTTTTGAAAAAGACAAATCTTGTGTATAGTTTTTTAGATTAATACAATTTGATATTAGTGGTGTTACATATGTAGTTTTCGGAGATTCATGTGTGAATGGTTTTTATCTGTTTTTCTATTGTGTTTTTTTTCTCCTTAGTCAAGACTTTGATCATTAAATCTTCATTGTTTGAATAAAGCTTTATGACTTGGAATTCATATTGAATGTTAAATTTCATGTTATTCAAAATACATATGTTTTTTTGAGATTATATATCATTTGCATAAATCATACTGGTCTATTTTTAATATTTATTTTCTACAATCTCCTACCATACCTTGATGATGATTTGTATAAGAAACCATAATCTATCTAGCCTTTTTAGAGTTGTTCATATAACTAGTGATTAGCAGATGATAGAAAATTGAGAGAGATTAGAGAAAGATTGTGCACACAACAAATCACACTTGATACACTTATTGATCACCACAGATACAAATATATAGGACATAGATTATTGACTTTGACACATCTAGATCATGACTCCAACTCATGCATTGGAATCAAAAACTTCTAGATTGACACCTAGGGACTCACAATGACAACTACTCATGACATGGAAGCATTACTTCCAACACCCTCCCTTAATGCTTACATGGAAAATATTAAAAACACATATTACAACAATAATATGATATCTGTCTGACTCGTCTTCATCAACACTCACATCCACTCTGGAATCTCACAAACACCACTCTTTCACCACCACATCTTCGAGTTGTCACTTGACCTCCATTTAAAACATAACTGCTTCATACCATCTTTGACGTACTTTGCAACATTGACACTTCTTAACCTCCCGGAGAACGACAGGTTAATCTTGATACTGAACCATCCTATGGACATACCTCCATCTATTGAACACATGGTATTTTGTTGTATTCCCTAGTTATCTAGGAAGATAGACAGAGTACTCAATGTATTTGGAAGTCAATTATACAAGATGACCTCTTAAACACAATCAAATTAAACGGTAAGCTGATTTTCCTGGCTCCACACGATGCCACCAGCTTATAAAAAATTATACATAATCAAATTAGTGAAATGTTCTTGTGTCACCGTATGCATCAAGAAACACCAATTTAAAAATATGTTAATCTATTCTATAACTGGTTCTTCATTTGATTTTTCCCAATAACTCTTTTTCACAAAAATAAAATAAAGTTACAAAAGCATAATAATCATATATTACCACAAAAAATCACGGCACAAATATGAAAACTCTCCATAGGTAAAACAGTCCCGGCCCAAAGCTTATGATCTCGAGAAAAACCATTCATAAATGACTTTGGAGTGGAACTATCCCATGATTTAACTAAGATTTTATTTGAAGTATTATTTAAAGTCGTCTTGAAAGCATAGTTCCTTATATCCTCGTGTTGCAACAAATATGTTGACTTGAATGAGGGGGCACTCATCAAGGTCTCTTCATTTAAAATTTTTCCAAACATGCTTCAACTCCATCGTTTCAGCTGACTCCTTACAGAGACTTTTGCATTCCCAGACCTAACTTCCACATGAGATCATGGTAATGCTCTAATTGCCATTGCCATTGAGGAGCTTCAACGAAGTCATTCTGTTCTGGAGCTTCCTTGAGAAGCAAAATCACCTTTCATATAAAAGAGGTCTGAATATCATTCAACAACCAAAAAAAACTGACAAATCGTTGAAGGTATCGCAATTCATCTTGATTTATTAATTTGGGGGCATCCCAAGACAACAAATACTCACAGTAAAATTAGTGTGATAAGGGTTCCCGAGGAATGTTGGCTCTACCGCTCTCACACGGGTCCCTGATCCACTGCAAACATGTCATCTTTGCACAAATCTATCACCTACGACAACAGTGATAATGTCGTGGCCCTTCTTACTTTCGAAACATGATGCACAACATTTTATTCACAAAACTCTCAGAAATCTCCACACAAATGCACTATTCTCACACAGGACTAATGTGATTAGCCAATCCATATTGCGTTGCCGATGTGAGCATTAAAATGTCAGGGTCTTGCAAGAAAAATCAAGCCCGTATGTAACATATGTTGAACGCAAAGCTCATGGCCATGATTCCCACTATGACAAATTGCACAGAAATGTCTTGAGTTTTGGTCACTCAAATTTCACACCACCCGTCAACTTAGTAGAATGAATCAAACGCTCCACAATTTTACGCTGCAGGCCATCACTGATCTTCTTCAGGGACACGTCCTCGTACCAAGAAAAATGCATAAATGGATTTCAAATTAAAAAAATTGTTGTTGTTTTGTGCACAATTACTTCAAAACTTAAAATCT
Source organism: Pinus tabuliformis (assembly GCA_031772625.1). NCBI lineage: Eukaryota > Viridiplantae > Streptophyta > Pinopsida > Pinales > Pinaceae > Pinus > Pinus tabuliformis. The sequence goes on from CM062814.1 coordinate 805,881,031, forward strand.
TTCCAAAGTGGGTAGACCGCGTTGGATCTTTTTCTCTCAGACAATTTTATCCACACAAAAAATTAAAAAGAAAATTATCCACAACTCTGTTGCCAAGCAAACAGATCACAACACCTCAACACCACAAAACACACAATACACAAGCTCACAAAAATAAACTCTCATACACTAAGAATAAACTGTCACACACCTATAATAATATGTATGAAAACAATAATATTGGGGCTCTCTCACATCTTCTTGGCCATCCTGTGAAGGAGTCTGGTCAGATCTAGCTTTGATACCATGATAGAAAATTGAGATAGATTAGAGAAATATTGTGCACACAACAAATCACACTTGATACACTTGTTGATCACCATAGATACAAATATATAGGACATATATTACTGACTTTGACACATTTAGATCATGACTTCAACTCATGCATTGGAATCAACAACTTCTAGGCTGACGCCTAGGGAATCACGATGACAACTAATCATGACATGGAAGCATTACTTCCAACAATAGATATATTTTTATGTCAAAGACTCCATGCCAAATGGTCCATTTTCTTCCTTTTCAAATCAAATTCATTTGTTTCCAATTAAATCTATCCAATGAGCGTATTAGTGACCTACTACTACAGTGACCTTGAGTAGTAGAGTTAAGGAGAAACCCCTCTCTGGATTGAAGGGCCAATGTTCTGTAACACCCTCCTCCCATACTTACCCAAGCTAATTGGTCCGCCAAGGTAAATGTGTGACGAAGAGTTACTACGATACGATTCAACTTCCCAAGTACAATTAGGGAAGTGGAATCAACAAAGAAAAACCCAAATGACCTTCCTTAGGAGCTACAGGACCCCCAGGGGCTAACTAACCACTCCACGTGCCCAACCCCTAAGTTAACTTACTTTTTAACTAAACTAAACCTTCATTCACTCCCATGAAAAACCATTCATGCGACTGTAACCCACCAGTTACTCCCACAAGAAGGCCTCCATGCGACTGCAGACTCTCTCACCCAATTATGTGCCAACGACTATGAGATTTAAGCCATTTTTTAGGCTAGTCTCTAGACCACTACCCAAAACTTCATAAAACTTTCCAGAACAATAAATGACACTAGGAAAAAGCCTTTCACACAAAACTTATATAAGAGCTTGACCTAACCAGGCCTATCCATGACATACATTTCATCAAACACATCCTGAACATGTAATCTACATGTCATAATTACATATCTGATCATAGGGGTCTCATACTTATTTGAGAATCATTAGTAATGTCTGATACCCTCTCAAAATCGCTGCATTATCATCTATTAGGTCATTCATTCATTAACATTTCATCTACTAACCAAAACATGATGAGAGCCATAACTCAAATCTATTATTAATCATGCTTGTAACGAGCATATAACCATATAAACAATAATAATAGAAAAATTTTCATAGCCACATAATAACAAGTACATTTACAAATAGAACACAATAGGAAAAGATCTCTTATTAACATATCCAAATCCAACCAATTCAGGGACTTCCATGTACCACCCAACCATAGATTGGACTGAACCGAATCTTTCTTTAAGCCAATTACCCCCATGCCGTATTCCACGCATGAATGTGGGATCTCATGGAATAAACCAAGAAAACCAAACCATGGCTTCCAGAGGCCAAACCACCTCAACCCTCAACTAGTGATTCCACTTCACGGTCGAACATCACTAACCATCACCAGATCAGTCTCCATAAAAGTTATCCAGGGCTCCAGAGCGTTTGTTCCAACCAGGTTTCCAAGAATAGTAACTCAACCCACAACTACCACCAGGCTCAGGAGTGTTTGTTCAACCAAGGCTTCCAAGACTAGTAACTAAACCCACCAAGGACTCCAAAGTGTTTTTCCAACCAAGGCTTCCAGGACTAGTAACTCAACCAAACTTGTTATAGGGTTTCCAGAGCGTTTGTCCAACCAAGGATTGAAGAACTAATAACTCAACCCACAACCATAAGGAACATGAGCATCAAATAAAAAGAAAAGGTAAAGCATACAACACCATAGCTATCTAGAAAATGGAAAGGCTAGGTAAAACCACTGTCAATCCAGGAAATCCTCCATGTCAATGGAAAATCATAACCAAATAACCACATGCATATTCCATGCATGTCAAACTAATAAGGAAATCATACCTGCAACTCGGTACCTGTAAGAAAAACCCATTGTAGCTGTTGATCCTGATGTTTCCTTGTGCTTTCCTACTCTTCAATTGCCTTCTTGATTCAAATTCAAAGTATGCCACAATGTTCCAAGAGTGCTTCAAGAAAACTCTAAGTGTGCAATAGTGAGAGAGAGAGTAGTGAGAGAGCTTCAAGCTAAAACTAACAAAAAGCATTGAAATAATCCTCAAAAACCTTTTTATCATTGAGGCCTCTATTTTCTTGATTTTCCATTATTTTCCTTCATTTTCCTCCTCACATGTAACATGTGACCTTTCACCTTCCTTTTCTCCTAATTTCTATTATTTTCATAAATAAAATGTCAATAAATGCCTCATGCCTTTCCAAAGCCTTTGTCATTGCCTTTGGAAATTTCCATAGCAATTAATTAATCACACGTGATCCTCGTCACGCTGTTTTTTCTCAACATTCAACTTGGAATACATGTCCCATGACCTTGGTCCTATTTTTCCTTTATTAACTTTATTACATGGATTTTAACCCAAGGCTATTACAAACCCCTCCCCCTTAGGGGAACACTGTCCTCGGTGTTCAATGAAATCAACAGGCAACAAGGTTGCTAAAAACCAAACATACTACCCATGGATCTTTAACTTAGATCATTACAATATTTACAATGAACAAGCTACTGAAAAGAAACCAACATGACAACCATACCACTTATTGGAGCTTTATAAAACAACTCGTTGTGGTATTTACAGTGACAACCATATATAAATATGTACATATACCAAAACTCATTTGCCTCCACCGGAAAACAATGAAGGATACATAGCTTGTATCTGATCATCCATCTCCCATGTAGTTTCATCGGGCCCAAAGTGCTTTCGCTGCACTTTAACCTGCCCGATTGCTCAGTTCCAGAGCATGAGCATCTTTCTCTGCAAAATGCACTGAGGTTCCAACTAGAATTCTCCTTCTGGTTCCACCTGCAATATAGACCAATCAATCTCATGATCAACATATTTAACATACTTCTTAATTAATGGCACATGGAAAACATCATGGAATTTCATTGTCGAAGGCAATGGAATTCTATAGGCCACTAGTCCAATCCTATCAAGAATCTCGAAAGGCCCGTAATACTGAGTTGCTAGCTTCTCACATGACCCAACCCTCAAGGAGATATTCATGGGATTGATGCACAAATACACATGTTCCCCAACATGAAACTCCTTAAAAACCTGGTGTTGATCCGCATAAATTTTCTTCTTGTCCTATGCTACCTTTAGATTCTTCTTGATAACTTGCATTTCCTATTCCATTTGTGCCAACATGTTCGATCCTATCAATACCCTATTTACTGGATCACTCCAACTGACAGGAGTATTAAAACTCCACCCATAGGGTGCCTCAAACAGACTCATCCTTAGTGACTCCTGATAACCATTGTTGTAAGAAAACTCAACTAGTGGAAGATACTCTTCCCACTTTCATTGCTAATGCATAACATACATTCTCAACATGTCCTCAAGAATCTTGTCGACCCTCACTGTCTACCCATCTATCTACAGATGGTAAGATGTAATGAAGGCCAAATTTGTACCCAAGCTTACAAATAATTCCTTCCAAAATCTGGAGGTGAACTTGGCATCCCCGTCTGAAACAATATTCTTTGGAACACCATGCAACCTCACTATATCTCTAATGAAGACCTGGGCTACCTCACCAGCTGAATAAGTATACTTCATTGGAATGAAGTGGCTACCTTAGTCAACCTGTCAAACACAACCATAATAAAATCATGATGTCTAGATTTCCTTGGAAAACCTGTAATGAAATCCATGGAAATGACCTCCCATTTCCACTCTGGAATTGGATCCGGCTATAGTAAACCAATTGAATGCTTACACTCTGCCTTTACTTGTTGAAAATCCAAAAATATAGCCACAAACTTTGCCACTTCCTTCATCAAACTTGGTCAATAATAGAACTTCTTCACCACTTTCAATGTCTTCTGATATCCTAGGTGACCTGAATACAACTTAGCATGACATTCCCTTAAGATAAGCTTCTTGATATCATTGTTGTCTGACACATAGATCCTATCCCTAAATCTGACCAAACCATATTTTGTGAGATGATAGTCCACATCTTGATCACCTGTATCCTGCTATAACTTATTCCTAAGCTCCCTATACTTTTCATCCTGTTGTCCTCCCAGCAAGATCTGATCCTGTAGATCTGTCTCTTATGAATTCATATCTGCAATGTGATTTACCTATACTCTTATGCTAAGAGAATCTGCAACCCTGTTCTCTTTCCCTTTAATGTACCTGATCTCAAAGTCATGTTGGAAATAATACTGAGAGGGGGGGTGAATCAGTATTATCAGATCAATAATACTTTTTCAATACTCAAAAACATATACGCTACTTCAGTTAAGTGAACCAGCGTGTACACGCTACTGTGTCTAAAGCAACCAGCGTATAACCAGAAATCTTATGATTCAGTTAGTTTATCTTCAGTAAATGCATCATGACATTATTAACCATATTAAAAGTAAACAGGTGCAGTATAACAGAACATATCATCACACAAAAGCCACACACATGAACACCATGATATAAGGTGGAAACCCAATGTGGGTGAAAACCACCTGCTGCAAGTCGTCTCTATCTTTCTTTAATAAGAAACTTCAGTTTACAATCTTTTGTACTGGTGCAACCTTATACCAGTACACAGGCTACAACCTGCAGAAGGCTACAACCTTCTCTCGTTTTCCAAACTCTCTTGGAAGGGAGCTCCAACCCCCTTTGCTCTTGTACTAGTTAAGATACTAGTACGTAGGTGCTGGCCTACAATCTTCTTTCCTTCAGGTACCACTTTTCATCAATTTTCAGACTGGATACTCCTGAAGCACAACATTTCAATCTGAAGACCACGATTCATTCACTTTTCATAGCAAATCATAGAAGCACAAAACAACCAATACTAGCATCATCAAACTTTGAATCACTGAACCACTGAAATCCTGTCAACACCCAGTCACCAGAACACAGAGCAGACTACAGAACCTTGCAATAACAGACAGACCCAACTGCAACCCAAAAATTAAGCTTCAAAAGATATACGCTACTTCAATGAAACAAACCCGTGTATACACGCGCTTTTACCGAAGCCAACCTGCGTACAGATCTAAAAATAATTTCTCATAACTTGCAGCTGTACCAGTCATCAGTCATACTCAGAACATAACATTGCGTCAGTATGCAGATCTAAAAATATGCGTAATCAACCATATACCGATAGTTCATTTCAAACAATTTGATCCCGATCTATCCTTCCATCAATCGATGTGATCTCTCCTTAGTTCAGATCAAGCAATGTATCATCAACCCAGAACCTGCATACTAGATCTCTTTCTTCATTAGATATTCAAGACTTTTTCGATACACCAGCCTAATGATCTTCTTCTCCTTATATAGCATTAGGCCCTCCTCAATACCACGGGCCAAAACCATAGTAATACAATACCATCAACTTCAAAACTCGGGATCAACACGACTGTTGAGATACCTTGGTCCAAAAGCATAGGCTCAAGTACCGAGGACTAACTACCACGGACCAAAGGGAAGCTTCTCGACATGTACGCTCTTTTCTGTTCATGAAACTGCGTGTATACGCGACTTCGTATATAGCAAGCCTGCGTATCCGCGACTTAGTATATAGCGTACCAGCATGTATACGCATCTTGGGCTTAATGAACCTGCGTATATGAAATTTCTCTTCATTCTTGTAGTCTGGATTGAGATCTGTCATCAAAGAGAGTTGCCATCAAGGACAACACCTGTACCGTAGCGCCACACCTGTGCCAAAATGCCAACAATCTCCCCCTTTGGACTTGATGTCAACCTCAAGATCCTTAGAATCATTCTCCCCCTTTGTCATCAAGGGCAAAGGGCTGTGATCCCCTTGTGAATGTGCTGATATCTCTGCTCTGCTATGCTGAACATGCTCCCCTTGACTATAGGCAAGATCTGCAAAAGATGTTTTTCAAAAAGAACCAAGACTTATACATCATAAAGGACCTTCCTATCACCAAAAGACTCAATACATACATCCATACTCCCAACCAAGAGGGGATACATCAGAAATTTACATATAACAACCAATTACATTACATCATTCATCCCAGGCATAGTGGGGAAACCAACATAGGCCGTTACATGACCTTGACACCATAGAAGAGATATCACAAAAGAGATACATGACATAGAGACGAAAGAACTAGACCAAGACTTATGAAAGTCACCAGCAGCATCTGATAATCATCTTTTTAGATCAGCAACCAAGATTTCCTTTTGTGCTCCTTCTTCAACAATAGTTGTGAACTAGGACCAAAAGCATCTAAATGCCAACAATTCTTTATTAGACTTTAAGCTGCTCCCCCTGAAACTGTGCCTGTTGCTCCCCCTGAAACTGTGCCTGAAGGACTCTGTCATACCCATCTCAGACCTTCTCCAATCAGAATCTTCCCTTGCTGTTCAGAACTCCATATACGTGACTTCACCTGCATAAATCGGCGTATGTATGCGGATATCCCTTATACAACACGCGTACACCAAATTTTCTTTAGAACAGACAAGCTTCAACAGCAGGATGAAGCATCAACTACTCCCAGCTTCTGTCTGAGATATTCAAAAGTCTCCCTGGGCAGTGGTTTTGTGAGAATATCAGCAACTTGTTCTTTAGAAGGAACATACTCCAACTTGACCTTTTGTTCAAGCACTTGTTCCCGGAGGAAGTGATACTTGATTGGTATGTGCTTGGTCTTTGAATGCATGACTGGATTCTTTGAAATGCTGTTTGCACTTGTATTATCACATAAGATAGAGACATGTGGAGTGCAAGTGATTTGAAAATCCTGCAAGGTCTGCATCATCCAAAGAAGTTGTGTGCAACAAGATGCCGCAGCCACATATTCTGCTTCAGCTATAGATAAAGCAATCGAACTCTGTTTCTTGCTGAACCAAGATACTAATCTGGAACCCATGAAGAATGCACCACCACTTGTGCTTTTCCTGTCATCCACACTTCCGGCCCAATCTGCATTTGTGTAAGCATGAAGAGTGAGATCTGTATCTCTAGGATACCATAGGCCATAGTTTTGAGTCCCTTGGAGATACTTGAAGATTCTTTTGACTGCCTGAAGATGAGTTTCCTTTGGGTTGGTTTGAAATCTTCCAACAATTCCTACTGCATGCATAATGTCTGGTCGGGTACCTGTCAAATAAAGCAAACTCCCAATCATGGATCTATAAGTTGGTTGATGAACTACTGTTGATTCATCATTTGTACTGAGGCTGCATCCTGTAACCATGGGGGTACATACTGGCTTTGAATCTTCCATGCCATACTTCTTCAAGATCTGCTTGAAGGTACTTGGTTTGAGACAAGAAAATACCTCCATTTTGTTGGATTTGTAATCCAAGAAAGTATGTCAATTCTCCAAGTAATGACATTTCAAATTCTTTCTGCATAACCAAGGCAAAGTTTTGACTCATAGCCTCTTCATTGCTGCCAAAGATAATATCATCTACATACACAACAAGTATTAGCAATTTGTTATTTTCAACTTTCATATAGAGATTGCTATCTGCTGATCCTTTTGAAAAGCCTTGTTGGTGAAGATATTTGTCCAACCGATAGTACCAAGCCCTTGGAGCTTGTTTGAGACCATAGAGAGCCTTTTTCAATCTACATACAAGGTTTGGATCATTCCCAAGAATGAAACCATCTGGCTGCTCAATGTATACTTCTTCTTCTAAGTCTCCATTCAGAAAGGCTGATTTCACGTCCATTTGAAATACCTTGAAGTTTTGAAAACTTGAGAGAGCAAGGAACATTCGGATGGCCTCAAGTCTTGCAACAGGAGCAAAGGTCTCTTCAAAATCTATTCCTTCTTGCTGTGCATACCCTTTACAAACAAGTCTGGCCTTGTTTCTAATTACTTCTCCATTTTCATTCAATTTATTTTTGAAGACCCATTTTGTCCCTATGACATTCTTATCTTTTGGTCTAGGAACCAATTCCCAAGTGTTGTTCTTTTCGATCTGCTCAAGTTCTTCATCCATTTCTTTGACCCAACATTAATCTTTGCATGCCTCTTTCACATTTTGTGGTTCAGTGGAAGAGAGTAATTCCAAATAGCTTGAAGCTTCTGCAATTGTTCTTCTTGTTTGTACTCCTGCTTCTTTCTGTACCACAATCTGAGATTCTGGATGATTCTTCTGGACATATCTGGATGGAGTCTTCTCTTATATTCTTGTCTGGTCCTTTGGTTCTTCTTGAGGTTCTTCTTCTTCTTGAGGTTCTTCTTCATTATTCTGTCTTTGAGGGTAGCCTTCATCTTCTTCGATGTCTTCATGATGAACTTTCCTAGGAATGTATCCCTTCTCATCAACCACAACATCAATGCTGTCAACAATTCTGCCAAGTCTTTTATTGTAGCACTTGTATGCTTTGCTATGTGGAGAATAACGAAGAAGAATGCCTTCGTCTGCTCTTGGTTCAAGTTTGCCAAGTTGCTCATCAGTATTCTTAATATAACATTTGCTCCCAAAGATTTTGAAGTGCTTCACCGAAGGAGTCTTACCACACCAGAGCTCATGAGGAGTTTGAGTGCTGTTTACTCGGACATTTGTTTTGTTGAGAATAATAACCGCAGCATGTGCAGCTTCACCCCAGAAAGTTGCGGGAGTACCTGATTCATCAAGCATAGCACGAGCCATTTGTTGGATTGTTCTGTTCATTCTTTCCACAACTCCATTTTGCTGAGGAGTTCTAGCTGTAGAGAATTCTCTTCTTATCCCATGTTCTTCACAAAAATCAAAAAATTCATTTGAGGTAAACTCCCCACCTCTGTCAGATCTGAGGCACTTAATCTTGTGTCCTGATTCATTTTCAGCCAAGGCTTTGAAGGATTTGAATTTTTCGAATGCTTCATCTTTGTGCTTCATAAGTCCTAACCAGACAAACCTGGAGAAATCGTCAATGAATAATATCAAATATTCTTCTCCTCAAGGTGTTCTTTTTCTGAATGGACCACATGTATTTGTATGTACTAGCTCAAGAGGCATGCTAGCTGATCCTTCCTTCTCAGGAAAATTAGTTCTGGTTTGCTTTCCAAACTGACATGATTTGCATATGGTGTTGTCTGGAATTTTGATATCTGGAAGATCACGAACTGCCTGATATTTGCATGCTTTCCTTATTTGTGGAAAGCTTAGATGCCCCAACCTCCGATGCCATAGCCAGTGTTCATCATTCTTGCTCAAATAACATTGTTGTTGTCTTTCTTCAAATATGTATAGATTATTCGGGGTCCTTCTTCCTTTGATCACTGTTTCACCTGTATCAAGATCACGAACACAACATCCATTTGATCTAAATATTACCTCTGTTCCTTGATCGCACATCTGACTGACACTCAGCAGATTATGCTTCAATCCATCAACATACAGAACATTTCCAGCTTTGACCTTCTCTTTCAACGGAGCAACGCCTTTTCCTTTTATGGCTGCAGAGATATCGTTTCCAAAAGAAACTTTCTTTCCCTTTTCTAATGCAGTATATGATTCAAGTTTTTCTTTGTCCCCTGTCATATGCTTCGAACATCCGCTGTCAATGTACCATATACTTTCTTGACCTTCTGCATAAAAGGCTATCCCACATCTTTCTGGTTGCGGTTCCTTTATTCTTCATGTTCTGACATTTGAGATTTGTTCCTTCTGAGTTGTCTTCCAGAACCTGCTCCTGCATTCAGAGTCTTCATGACCAAAGTTATTACAAATAGAGCATTCAACTTCATTTTCAAGAACCGAAAAGTTGTTATAAGTCCTTTTCATGGTTCCAGTCATACTTCTTTGCTTTTGAGCTTCTCTAGTCATGATTGTCTTGTAGGCAACACATTGAGCTGCTTTGTGACCGAAGTTATGGCAAGAAAAGCATTGGCCATTAAAGAAATTTCTCCGATAATCAGATCTATCATCCAATCGATTGTAGCTTCTATTGACATCCATTCTTGGGGCAAATTGGGAAGATTTTACCTGTGGCTGATTGTAGCTTCTGTTTGTCCTTAAGGCTGCTTGTCCCCGAACTTCTTGATAGTCTTTATTTGTTCTTGAGGTAAACTGTCCCTGATTCACCTGATGACTTTTATTTGGTCTTTGTTCGCTCCTCCTTGCTGCATCAAGATAACTTTTAGAGGTAGAAGCTTGAGATGTTTCTCCATTATATCCCAGACCTGTCTTGATCAGAGGAGAACGCTGCACATTGATAATCTCATCCAAGGTTTCAGATCCTTTAACAAATTTAAGATTAATTGCTTTTGTTTTCTCAATCTCCTTTCTAAGACAAACAATCTCACATTCCAATTTTTCAAGATGTTTTTCCTTTTCTGCCAGTTGACATTGTAGAGAATCAATAATAGCACTTTTCTCTTCTAAGCAAACTTTGAGATTATTCATTTCTTCATAAAAGCCTTCTACATCTATAGCATCCATGTAGTCATCATCTTCAAAAGCCATTAAAAGTTTATATCTATAACCCTGTTCATCTTCGTCACTATTTGAAAGACCATCACTATCTTCATGAGTGTAATATCTTTTCTTCTTTTCATTCTGTTTCTTGTTCCATTTAACAGGTTCCTTTCCCTTGTCATTCTTATCTTTGTGAGGAAATTTGGCAGCATAATGACCTACTCTTCCACAAGCAAAGCATTTAAAAGGTAACTTACCTCTGAACCTTCCAGAACCCCTTTAAAGATTTCTGACAAAATTTGATTCTTCTTCTTCATCTTCTGGCACGTGACTTGCTTCATAATAATCTTCTTTGCCTGAAGCCTTGAAAGCAGCTTCTCTTCTGTCTGATGGACCTCCTTTTCTCATTTCATAAGCAGTTAGAATTCCGTGAAGTTGAGACATAGTAAGAATTCATAGATTTTCTTTTTCTTCTATTGCAGACACTTTAGATTCAAATTTGGGGGACAATGATCTTAGAACCTTTTCAACCACAATAGCCTCTTTTATTTCTTCACCCAAGTTTTTCATGCAATTAACAATCTCATCTACCCTAAGGAAATAGTTAGCCACACTTTCATCATTATACATTCTGAGAGTCTCATACTTAATCCTGAGAGTTTGAAGTTTAGCACATTTTACCTGTTCGTCTCCTTCATAGCTCGTGACAATTTTGTCCCATATTTCTTTTGTGGATTTATAGTGCATTACCTTCATGAATTCCGATTGGGATATACATCCTAATAGGGTACTGACTGCTTTCGCATTTGTTTCATACTTCTTTTTCTCGACTGCATCTGTTGGAGTAGCTGAACGAAAAGTGTAGCCTGTCTCTACGATGTCCCAAACTTCTGTACCAAGAGATTGAAGATAGGTAGTAACTCTTACCTTCCAATAATTGAAGTTTGTCACATCAAAAACCGGTGGCCTGATTGATGCTTCTCTCTCGTAGTTGCTCATGATGAACAATCTACCTTCAAGCGATCAAGCTTCTCTGAAGGACCTGCTCTGATACCAATTGTTGGAAATAATACTGAGAGGGGGGGTGAATCAGTATTATCAGATCAATAATACTTTTTCAATACTCAAAACATATACGCTACTTCAGTTAAGTGAACCAGCGTGTACACGCTACTGTGTCTAAAGCAACCAGCGTATAACCAGAAATCTTATGATTAAGTTAGTTTATCTTCAGTAAATGCATCATGACATTATTAACCATATTAAAAGTAAACAGGTGCAGTATAACAGAACAGATCATCACACAAAAGCCACACACATGAACACCATGATATAAGGTGGAAACCCAATGTGGGTGAAAACCACCTGCTGCAAGTCGTCTCTATATTTCTTTAATAAGAAACTTCAGTTTACAATCTTTTGTACTGGTGCAACCTTATACCAGTACACAGGCTACAACCTGCAGAAGGCTACAACCTTCTCTCGTTTTCCAAACTCTCCTGGAAGGGAGCTCCAACCCCCTTTGCTCTTGTACTAGTTAAGATACTAGTACGTAGGTGCTGGCCTACAATCTTCTTTCCTTCAGGTACCACTTTTCATCAATTTTCAGACTGGATACTCCTGAAGCACAACATTTCAATCTGAATACCACGATTCATTCACTTTTCATAGCAAATCATAGAAGCACAAAACAACCAATACTAGCATCATCAAACTTTGAATCACTGAACCACTGAAACCCTGTCAACACCCAGTCACCAGAACACAGAGCAAACTACAGAACCCTGCAATAACAGACAGACCCAACTGCAACCCAAAAATTAAGCTTCAAAAGATATACGCTACTTCAATGAAACAAACCCGCGTATACGCGCGCTTTTACCGAAGCCAACCTGCGTACAGATCTAAAAATAATTTCTCATAACTTGCAGCTGTACCAGTCATCAGTCATACTCAGAACATAACATTGCGTCAGTATGCAGATCTAAAAATATGCGTAATCAACCATATACCGATAGTTCATTTCAAACAATTTGATCTCGATCTATCCTTCCATCAACCAATGTGATCTCTCCTTAGCTCAGATCAAGCAATGTATCATCAACCCAGAACCTGCATACTAGATCTCTTTCTTCATTAGATATTCAAGACTTTTTCGATACACTAGCCTAATGATCTTCTTCTCCTTATATAGCATTAGGCCCTCCTCAATACCACGGGCCAAAACCATAGTAATACAATACCATCAACTTCAAAACTCGGGATCAACACGACTGTCGAGATACCTTGGTCCAAAAACATAGGCTCAAGTACCGAGGACTAACTACCACAGACCAAAGGGAAGCTTCTCGACATGTACGCTCTTTTCTGTTCATGAAACTGCGTGTATACGCGACTTCGTATATAGCAAGCCTGCGTATCCGCGACTTAGTATATAGCGTACTAGCGTGTATATGCATCTTGGGCTTAATGAACCTGCGTATATGAAATTTCTCTTCATTCTTGTAGTCTAGACTGAGATCTGTCATCAAAGAGAGTTGCCATCAAGGACAACACCTGTACCGTAGCGCCACACCTGTGCCAAAATGCCAACAAGTCAAACTCATTGATCGTGGCCAACCATCTAGCTTGCCTAACATTCAGATTTAGTTGGTCAAACAAGTATCTCAATCCACTGTGATCACTCATCAATACAAACCTCCTGCCAAGAAAATAGTGCCTTCACATCTTCAATGCATGAATGATCATTGCCAACTTAAGATCATTTGTCACATAATTATACTCGTTCTCATTCATTTTCCTTGGTTCATAGCACACTTCATGTCCTTCTTGCACCAGGAATCCACCAAGTCCTCTCTTGTAAGCATCTGTACACAGCACAAACTCTTTGTCCGGATCTGCGATATTTAGAACTGGAACATTTGTAACCAACTACTTCAACTGGTCAAAACTAGTTGCACATTCCTCTGTCCATTCAAATTTCTTACCTTTTTGCTGCAAGGATGTAATAGGATAAGAAATCTGTGAGAGTTTCTTGATGAACCTCATATAATAACCTACCAACCCCATGAATGATTTAACCTCATCCACATTCCCAGGAGATGCCTATTCCATGATATCTTTTATCTTTAATAGATCTACTGCTATGCCTTCCTTGGAAACAACATGTCCCAAGTAATGTACCTTTGTCTAAAATAAACTGCATTTACTAAGCTTAGCATACAACTGATGCTCTCTTAGTAATCTCAATATTGCTGCTAAGTGTTCGACATGCTCTTCCTCATTCTTAGAATATATCAATATATCATCAATGAATACAATCACAAACTTATCCATATAAATACACAATACACTATTCATAAAGCACATAAAAGTCACTGGAGCATTAGTCAAACTGAAAGCAACTACGATAAACTCATAATTCCCGTGCCTAGTATAGAAAGAAGTCTTCTAGATGTCCTCTTCTTTGATGCATCCCTGATGGTATCCTAATCTCAAATCAACCTTTGAGAATATTTTTTCTCCCTTTAACTAATCAAACAAGTCATCAATCCTTGGCAATAGATACCTATTCTTGATGGTTACCTCGTTTAAATTCTTGTAATCAACGGACAATCTAAGACTACCATCCTTCTTCTTCACAAACAACACTGGTGCACCCCAAGGTGAAACACTTGGCCTAATGAATCCCTTGTCAATCATTTCATTCAACCACAACTTCAATTCCACCAACTCTGGTGTGCTCATCCTGTAAGGTTCCTTTGATGTTGGTGTTGCCCTTGGTATTGGACCAATAGAAAAGTCCACTTCCCTGTGAGACGAAAATTCTAAAATCTCTGTTGGAAATACATCCTAGAACTGTTGCGAAACCGGATACTTCCTCAAGACATCTGCATCCCCAACTTTCTTACCTTTTTCACTAGAAATATGTGCTACAAATAAAACATACCCATTTCTATGACTACACTTTTCCTGCATAACTGTAACCATTCTTACTGATGTTTCCTTTTTCTTACCCTGCAAGATTCTATGTTATCCATTGTCATCCAAGCATTCAATGGCCTTCTCATAAGAATCCACCTTGGTGCTATAAAGATATAACTAGTCCATACCCAACAACATACTATATGATTTCAATGGAAGCACATTAAAATATGTTGACTTAGGCATACCATTCAATTCAAATGCACAAGCTCTTACCCAATGATGAAATATTTTCTCAGTACCTGTAGCCAGCTACACTAACCAAGATTTTGCATGCATTTATTTATTCAAACCACACTTATCCACTAGGTCAGGGTTAACATAACTATAATTAGATCCAATTTCAATCAAAATAGAAACAAATTGATCACAAAGCTTACCGTTCATCTCAATAATAGATAACTGGTGATCCGCCTACCTATTATCCAACACTGCATAAATTTGAGGAATACTCTGCCCAACATCCTCCATTGTCTATGCCTCCTAAGCACTATAAATCTGTGGTTTTCCACCCTAATTTTGCTGACAATCTCTCCTGCGATGATCCTCTCCATTATTCCAACACTGTAAAGGCTTCCTGCCATCACCGTTGTGCTACTCCTTGGACTGAAACCCTTGTCCTTTATCAGATGAATTGAACTTCCTAGGCAATGTTGCGTTCTTGTTGTTACTTGTTTCCCAAGGTCCATTTGATTCTTATCCCATTTTCCTTTATTCTTCTCATTACCCTTCTAATCTTGTTTAGTATCATATATACACTTCAATTTATCATAACAATGTGTTATCTTTCTAATCGATTCATCCAACGATATAGGATAATCAAATCAATCCTATCTTTGAATGCCACTGAAAACCCATTGATGAATCTATGAATCTTCACTTTCTCCTCCTTAAGATAAGGCATATACCTCAACAACTCCAAGAATATGCTAGTGTACTCCTCATTGGTCATGGATCCCATCTTCAACTCATAGAATTATTTTCCTCTGTCATCATCGTATCTCTCTGATAGATACTTCTTCCTAAAAATTCTCTCAAACTTACTCCAAGTCAACTCCTCTTCTCGAATGCCCCTAACATTATTTACATCCTCCCATCAAATGTTTTCTTTACCTTTAAGACTGAACATATCTATTTTGGCCTTCATGTTCTTTGAGTACTCATGCAATATAAATAACTTATTTATCCTATGTAACCAAGCTTCTACATCTTATGATTTCTGAATTTCTCCATCAAATGTAGGTGGCTTTGCTTTCTTGAACTCACCCAACAAATATCCCATGTCACTCCTCTTGTATGGATGATAGCGATGATGGCCATGATGCCTGTGTGAACCTGAACTAGAGTAAATCCCATGTCCATTGCCTCGTCTATCAGGTGCATCCAAGAATCGCCTCTCTCTAAATGTATCATCTCTATCTGACCTATGCCCACCATGGGACCTACTACCATAGGCTCCATTAGTCATGCCCTATTATCTGTGACTGATCCTAAGTGGTCCATATCTCGGCAAGTCTGACAAGATCTAAAGGATGACTGCATTGACCTCTACTTTTTTCTCTTGTGCCATGACAAGTATCTCTTATGACTAAATGATTTGGTCATTATCTGCTTTACACCTTCTTATTTCTTCCTTCAAGCTTCTCAAAGTGTATGTTATTTAAGGAGAGTACCCATCACCATGATGGTCATCTAATTTATAGGGGGAGTCTAGTGAACTATAGTCTACCATTTTTCTAGTCATCTCTAATCTTCTACATACAATGATATCATTGCAGATAAACATACCAACATACCTCAGTGTATTTCAGGGGAGGATATCTCATCTGCAAGATCAACCTCATTAGCATGATATATATATAATCACATCAAAAAATCTCAATCAGTATCCCAGTTACCATGCATGATGTCACAACTATAACACCGACTAGGTACAATGCATGCATGACAAACATATAGAAAACACACATGCATAAACAATACATATACAACTGACATGTATTCATGACAACACACCTCAACAACAACATCATCAAATTCTATATGACAACACAACTACAACAATAGCCAATGCCATGCATACATAACAAAAACATAGACCACAAGCATAATGAACACATATGAAATCGACATGTATGCATGACGACACATTGCGCCCATCTAGTCCAATTGTTGAACCATCCTTTGATACCACTCTGTAACACCCTCCTCCCATAATTACGTAAGCTAACGAGTCCACCC
The DNA here is from genome assembly GCA_031772625.1 of Pinus tabuliformis. Classification (NCBI taxonomy): domain Eukaryota; kingdom Viridiplantae; phylum Streptophyta; class Pinopsida; order Pinales; family Pinaceae; genus Pinus; species Pinus tabuliformis. The sequence continues at coordinate 805,897,963 of CM062814.1, forward strand.
GGGTAAATATGTGGAGAAGAGTTACTACGAAATGATTCAACTTCCCAAGTACAGTTAAGGAAGTGGAATCAACAAACCAAAACTCAACTAACCTTCCTTAGGAGGTAGAGGACTCGCAGGGGCTAACCAACCAGTCCTGGTGCCCAATCCTTGAGTTAACTTGATTTTTAATTGAGCTAAACCTCAAGTTTCTCCCATGAAAAGCCCTCTATGTGATTGTAACTCTCTAGTTGCTCCCACAACAAGGCCTCCATGCAACTGCAAACTATCCAAGTTGTCCAAGGCTCCAAACAGTTTGTTCCAACCTAGTTTCTAGGACTAGTAACTCAATCCACAACCGCTACTTGTTGAGTGTAGGAATTAAACTTAAGCAAACTCCTAAACACTTAATTTGTCAACCCGGGGGATCTGTAAACTTAGAGATGAAGCACGGACAATGCTAGGGATGGTATGAATCTTCCTAATATAAATCCTTACTTTCTTTAAAGGAAAGATTGCAGAATCAAATTAAAAAGAGAAAAAGGCAACTTGAACCATCAAGATAATCTAAGACTGAAACAAGGAAGAATGCATTTGCAAGAGGGAATTAAAGATAAAGGGCAATCACTCTAGCTAATTATTGTTTAATTACTGAGTGCGTGTTTTTCTTTAGTAGAGACACTTAGCAGTCTCATCAGATGGGCCCTTAAAGCTGCTCCTTTAGAGATTTCCTTCTTGCACTAATATGTCCTGTACTATTGCAGTCTTCTTGCACTAGTGCAGGAATAGAGATTTATGCAGAAGGTATAAATGGTGTCTTTACTAAAGGATTTTTACTGCAAGGGCTTGAACTTTTCCAAGTTCAAAGCACTCAGATCCCATGGAAAGAAACTAGTTCTTGCACAGGATTAGAGCTTCCTACACTTAACATTTAATTCTTAAAATGAGTGCTTAATTATTGCAAGTGCTATTATAATGTTAAATCAAATTGCACACATAAAAAGTGAATGTTTCTGATCTTAACAGAGTGCAGGAATAAAGAAACAATCAATATACATTCATCCTATCATGGGCATTTAATGAAAGAAATAAGATTGCAGAAAGTAGACTAAGAAGGCTTGCTGCATCACACCAACGTGCACTGGTGCAGGTTCATTTCTCTTACTTGGACCAGGTGAGGAAAACCAATCAAATATAATTGCAGAAAAGGAGATATCACACCAACGTGCACTGGTGCAGGGTTATTTCTCCTACTTGGACCAGGCGGAGGAAAACCAATCTAAAATCAAGTGCAGGAAAGGGAATTTATCTACTTCACACAACGGATCTGCTTTCACTCAGACAAGAATGCATGTGCTTAAAATTAAATCACACTTGACAATGTAAACACAAATTAAAGGAAAATGGGAAATGGGGTAAATGTGTTGGGTTGGCTGGGCCCTAGCCAACCAGTGCGTTTCCCCTTTAATAAAAACGCTGCTTAGTACCTTAATCAATTCATCAGCTCAAATGCCAAAACGCAATTTGTGAAACATGAGGCGGAGCTCCCTTTTATTAATTCACTGAGGCAAGTACAAACATTAATACATCGTCCAGCCTAGATTCAGGCGATAACAAAATACAACAACCTGTTACTGCCTCTCTAGTTGTGTCTCTTTTCTATTCTACTATCAAAAACTTCTCTTTTAGTCCTATTTACATTCTACATTATATTGATCTTTGGCCAAAGGCCAAAATAGATCATTCAACCGATTACATAACCAAACACAAAATTTAGCTTTTCGGCCGTCAAAATTAGACAGTTAGCAAAACTAGCCATAGCCAATCTCCAAATTTCGTCCTTCACAGATTCAATCTTGGCTGCCTTTGGATCGATCTTGCTATCATGGTTGAAGCTACTCAAAATGAGGCAGTGATCAAGGAGGTTCGAATCTATTGCAAGGATTTGCTATGCTGGCAAAGGTGTAAGATCTGATCTTACACTAGGATTAGTGGTCACGGTAAGTACTCTAACTACCAAATAAACAGTGGAGATATAGATATGTTACAAAGAGCGATTAAAAGTAAGAAATCATGTAATAAATGATTAATTAAATCCAAGTTAAATTAAAAGTATGAAAAATAAAGTTTATACGAAATATTTCACCGTGCTTGGACTGGTGCAAGATGAGGGTGTATAAAAGAGGTAAAACAACAGTAAATGGTTATGATTTAGGAAGGGGAAAATGGAAAAAAGAGAGCAAATTAGGGGGCTAACATCCTCCCATCCCTAAGCTGTTGTGTGTCCTCACACAACTCTTTACCTTTGCAAAAAGCCTTCAAAAATTTGAGCATTCCAGCTCAATCCTACTCTGACATACTGACATCAGCCTGCAATGTTTCAAACTTCTTCTTTCTGATGTTCTTTAGTTTCTTTGTCACCTTTTTAAGTCACTTGAAACATCGCACAGCTCGGTACTTCCAAACTCTAACTTCTCCTTTCTTTTTCTGGATCTCCGCAGTTAATTCTTCTTTACTCTGTTCTTTATCCTCTTGCACTTTAGCTATGAGCTATTCTAAGTTCTGCACTTGAAGCTCTAGTTCAACTATCCGAGTAGCAGGAGTTACCAAATCTTCTTCTTCTTCTGTCTCAACAGGGGTTGTGTCTTCCTCAGGGACCTCAGTATCCCTCATGGTTACATTAAGAAATTCTTCTTCTTCTGGTTCTTCTTCTTGCACTGGTGCAGAAGGGGATTCAACGTCCTATGGGGACTGTGGTTCTTTGCCTGCACCAGATTCTTCATTCTTTTTCGGGGCCTTTTAATGAAATCGGCCAACAGAGTGTCATCTTCGACCTCTACAAATTTTGCTGCGTCCACAAGGACTGACAGGTTGTCTTCTTCGGGGGTCTGTGCCTGTACTGGTGGCGTAGAAGGAGTCTCTTCAACAGGTGCACTAGCTGTCTTCTTATTTGGAGATGGGGCCCTTTCTTCTATTGATTTTTCAAGTCATTTCCTTTTTGCACTAGTGCAAGAAGGACTCCCCTTTACATTCTTACTCGGACCCTTGCTTGTGCTGGCGGGGTCCTCTGTCTCCTTTCCAGCAGCTGTCTTTTTATGTAGCTATTTTAACAGCACCTCCCAGGTCATGCCTTTAACTTCTAATTGTTTCTGGACCAAAATATTTATCAGGCCGTGGTGATATAACTTCTTGTTGGCTTGGTCTGCCCGTCCGTCCCACACACCCTTGGCCATTTTTTCCAAGCTCTTAAGCAAAAAATGGGGGAAATTAAGCCTCCACCAGACGTGCTAGGCGGCTTCGAAATGCTGCAACATCCTAAAATGGTACACAAAAGTGAGGGAGTACCTTCCCTCACAGGTTACGAATTTCTGTAGGATGAAAAGGAGGTCCCGCCACTGTCCCAGCAGGGCACTGTGCGGAATTCCTTCCTTCCAATCTACCTTCATCTTCTTGTCGACGACGAAACGCTGCCATCGCTTCCTTTCTAGTTTCTGATTTTTAAACCACTGCTCACTAGTGTTTTCCAAGCTTGTCGTTGCTACTATAAACTCTTCTGTAACCTCAAATTTTAGAGGCCCAATTTTTACTTGGCCATGTTTGAAACTTGTGGCAAACCGTAAGGCCACTTCACTATTGTGCCCATCAAACTTTTGCAAGAATTGAAGAAAGCCCAAGTCTCGCAATAGTGTAAGACTATTGTGATACTCATTATTCTGTTCTACCCTACTGAGAGACGAAGGTTCGCTTCGAACAGGGGGCATCACTGCTTAATGGTTATGAACAGTCAAGAATCTACATGCAACACTGGGAAAATTGGTTCTTATAGATAGGGATCCAACCCTCCACCATCCCTTCCATCTTATCACCCATTCATTCCACTAAAATAGTCGTGGATGCGCGACATCTTTGAGATCATGCGAACTGGTACTTGTGATGGCGTTTTAACGACTAGGTGAGGTAATCATTACGAGTGAAGGACATCTAGGATTATGGCGGAACAGGGCAATTATATCCAAGCAACGGTTAAACACTTCCACACTCCTTCATAATTGAAAAAAAGAACTTAGCATTCATTACAAAATGATCATGATTCTTAACTTAAAAACACCTTGTACTTTAAATAATTTTCTCCTAGTTAATATGATAGCACAACTACTTCATCGACTAAGTGAAAGGAATTTTCATGATGACCACTTTCCTATGACGTATGCTATGAAAAGAACAAATTGTACTATGTGTTGACAGGGTGCATCCTTGCACCGGTCTGCTTGCACCTCTTCAACTATGCTATTTTGCTGGTACCATTCGGCTTGCATTATTATATAGGACGACATGCTTGCACTAGTGCAAGAATAATATCTGAAAAAAGAACAAGGAATTTAAGTAAAATATAGGTTGAACTTCCAACATGGCTTCCTCAACTTATACTAGAAATTTGCTTCACCCTTTCTTGATGATTTAGAGCATATCCTTTTGCTCTTTGTGTGCGAGATCTTGCAATGAATTCACGAGGGAACAAAGAAGTGGGAAAAGGGAAATTTCAGAATGGGAAGTAATTCTGTTATAGGGATTCCAGGAATAGTACCACAAGAGGGGATAAATAGAAGTGGGAAAAAAAATTCAAGGGTAAAGTGGGATTTTTACAAAACGAACAGGGTAAATTTAGAAGAATATGGGAAGGTTAATCATTCTGGGATTGAAGAAAAAAAATGAGGGAATATTACGAAAGTGGAACATGAAAAAAGGCATAAAATTTTCTGGAAGGTCTGCCTGCACTAGTGCAAGAAAAATAACTGTCGCGAAAATTAAGCGTTACTTGAATAAAAATATCCATGCTAATTACCCCAATTGTATACAGGTTGGTTCTGCTGAACCTGCTTTTACTTGGGGGTTGTTAGCATATCTAAAGATCAATCAACATTCTCTTTTTATTAGAAATTTTTTATCTTCTTGCCAACAAACTGGTTTTCAGGTTGATCCTTCTACAATCATGTCAGCGAACTGATTTTCATAATTACAGGAAAATGTTTTTTCTTTACTTTTAAAAAAAAAATTGTATTAATTTTTTGTTTTTGTTTTTTTTTTTTAAGAAGAAGAAGAATTCATGTTTTCAAAAGGTTGGTATTACCATTCACCACTACCGTCCCGAATCGCTGTTGGACTTGCTATGTAAAATCTTTCCTGGCAAGTGACTGAAAATACTTCTTTAATCTCTGTCCATTTATCAAGAATACTAAATTTTGTCCATCAATAGTTTTAATTTCTACTGCTCCATTCTCACATACTCGGATCACTTCATAAGGTCCCATCCAATGTGTATGGAATTTCCCTTTAAAATTTTTAAATCTAGAATCATAAAGGAGCACCCAATCACCTGGTTGGAATTGCTTTTTCTGAATAGACTTGTTATGCCACCTTTTGCGTTACTGTTGAATTAGTATGTTCTGTTGAACAACATCCCTACGAAATTCATCTAACTCATTTAATTGGAGAAGACACTGTTGTTGTGCCTCAGAGAGATCTAGTCCTAACTGAACTGTAGTTCTGAAAGTTTTGATCTAGAATTCAATTGGTAATAGAACCTGTTTGCCATATACCAGCTCATATGGTGTATGTCCCGTGCTATTTCTCCAAGTGGTTCTGTATGCCCACAAAGCTTCTAGTAATCTTTCAACCCAGTCTTTCTGATGCATATTTACTATCTTTGTAAGAATGGACTCGATCACTTTGTTTGTGGATTCCACCTAGCCATTTGCTTGCGGGTGATACGGCGTGGATTTCCTGTGCCAGATCTTGTATTGCTCCATCACACCCTGTACCAGATTAGAAATAAACTGCGGACCATTGTCAGAAAAAATTTCTCTATGCACACCAAATCTAGTAAAGATTTCAGTAAAAATAAAATCAACAATAACTTTTTCTGTAGCAAAGGAAACAACTTTAGCTTCTACCCATTTTGTAACAAAATCTGTACAAACCAAAATATGCTTTTTACTTAATGACGTTGAATTTATTGGCCCTATAAAATCAATAGCCCATTTTTCAAACGGCTCAATCATAACTTCGGGGAATAAAGGCATTTCATTGGTTTGATTAGGCTGGCCTACTCGTTGACAGCTATCACATCGCCTGACATACGGTTTGGCATCCTTAAAAAAGGAAGGCCAAAAGTAACCAGTACGTAATACTTTATATGCAGTCCACTTATTAGCAAAGTGGCCTCCACAAGGTTCATCATGAGTGGATTTCAATATGTCAAACACTTCCTCCTCTCTTACACACCTATGGATAATTAGGTCTAGACCAGTGTAAAAGAGATCTCCTTGAATCCAGGAGTATGCAGCAATTTTCTGAATACTATTCTGCTTTTCACGATCAGACAAGTAGGGTGGTGTTTTCCTTGTAACCAAGTAATTAACAATGTCGGAAAACCACAGAGAATCTGTTGACATAGCAAAAAGATGTTCATCCGAAAAATCATCATTAACAGGAGTTGCTTCACCAGGATTATCTAATATAGAAAGAAAAGCTACTATAACATTAGATTTTCCTCGTCTATCAACAATAACAATATTAAATTCCTGCAACAATAGTAACCACCTAGTCACTCTACCGCTAGTCAATGGTTTGTTCATCAAATATATAATCGCGAAATGATCATTATGTACAAATACTTCATATCCTCAATATAGTGTCTGAACTTATTAATTGCAAAAATTACAGCTAAAAACTCTTTCTCTGTAACTGTATAATTTAATTCAGCGGAAGACAAATTCTTACTAATATAATAAATAGCATAGGATTTCTTATTTTCCTCTTGTCCTAAAGCTACGCCAATAGTGAAATCTGAAGCATCAGAGGAAATGTGAAAAGGCAAGGACCAGTTAGGACCTCTCAAAACTGGTGCCTGTACTAACTTTTCCTTCAATGTTTCAAAAGACTGTTGGAAAGCTGTGGTCCAAGAAAATTCACTATCCTTAGCTAGAAGTCGGAAAAGAGGGGTAGCTATCTTAGAAAAATTTTCAATGAATCTTCTATAGTAACCAGCATGTCCTAAGAAACCTCTTACTTCCCTTTGAATTTTGGGTGCAGGAAGATGCATAATGATTTCAATCTTTCCTGGATCAACCTAGATACCTTTACCAGAAATCAAATGGCCAAGTACCACTCCCACTTTGCATATTAATCTACATTTCTTTTCACTCAAGGTGAGATGGGCTTCCTGACAACGAAGAAGTACTTTCTCCAGATTTTTGAGAGCTTCCTGAAAAGAATCACCAAACACAGAAAAGTCATCCATATAAATTTCTACAAATTCTAGATCAGCACAAACGGCCAGGACTGCCCTTTTAAAGGTAGTTGGGGCATTACATAAACCAAAGGTAAGCAATTTATAAGCAAATGTACCCCATGGACATGTAAAAGTAGATTTATCCTAATCTTCGGGTGCAATCTGTATCTGGTTATAGCCACTGAAGCCATCCAAAAAGGAAAAATATTTCTTTCCTGCAAGGGTATCAAGCACCTGGTCAATGAAAGGGAGAGGGAAATAATCTTTGAGAGTGGCTTTGTTTAATTCTCGATAATCAATACAAATACACCATCTTCCATCTTTCTTAGGTACTAGCACTATGGAGAGACTCACTGACTATCGGAAATAGGATAGATAAAACCGGCATCCAAGAGTTTCTGTACTTCTTCCTTCACAATATCTCTTAGAGTTGGATTCATTCGCCTTTGGGGTTGTCAGACAGGTCGGGTTCCTTCCTGAATATAGATATGATGTGTACAAGTTTTAGGAGGAATACCCTTCATATCTTCATAGCCCCAAGCAAAGGCACTAAGATGGTTTTGCAACAAATTCACAAGCCGCTCCTGCTGAGATGATTCCAAATCTGAACTAATATGAAATTATTTACCAGGGCTAATCTCAACAAGAGTAGTATCAGGCTCAGGAGTACTCAAGGGAGTGGTCAAATGCAGTGGTATAGAAGAATGAGAATCATGATTATCTTGAAAATCTAGGCTGAAAATCTGGCTCAATGGCTCAAAATTAGGCATAGTGTCTAGATTATTCAAGAAATCTTGAATCTCATCTTCTTGTGAAGACCCAGTATAATGATGGATAAGGGAAATGGGGGGAGTCTCCTCATCACTGCTTTGATCCAACCATAAAGTATCTCAAAGGTCCTGAATGGATCTGTTAGTGGGGTATATGGTAAATTTCTTCCTAGAATCTCCATGCGAAATATACATATCACCAGAACGAAATCCAATATATGCATCGACCGTAGAAAGCCATGGTCGAACCAAGATCAAGGGATGTCCTCCTACTGGGTTCTTTGGCTGAAGCACATTGAAATCAACAGGATATTCCCATGAATCTAATGAGATGATCACATCATCCAATACTCCTTCTGGCTTAATTTTTAGATCTATCTGCTAATTCAAGCACAATGGGAGTAGGGCGAAGATGAGATAACCGAAGTTGATCCATGGTTTGCTTAGTCATGACATTAATGGCTGCCATCAGGTCTATAAGAACATTAGAACAAGGACATTACCAATCTGAATTGAGACAACAGGGTTTCTAGGATCAGTATATTTTTCCATATACACACATCCCATCATCAACTCTGCTGCCCTACCAACAAATTGAATGGTTTGGGGTTCCATTCTCTTCCTCCCGGGTTTCTTGAGACAGAGTTCCTTAATAATCTTGGTACAAATTGGGATCTCTTTGATGGCTTGAAGCAAAGGTATCTTAATGAAAAGATTCTGAAGCTCTGATGCCAAGATAGTCTCAGAAATAGGCTCACTTCTTTCCATTACTAGCCTCTTTGGGAAGGGAGGCTAGTTGGAAGAAGATAGCAAGGATTCAGAGGGTAAGGGATGCTTAGTGACAGCTTTTGGAGAATGGTTAAGAGTTTCTTCTTCTCCTTTCTTTTCAACAATCACTATAGGTTGCTTCTGATTTTCTGATGTTATAGTCCTTCCCGATATTAATTGAATATCATGAACCCCAACTGGAATAGATAAGCACTCGAATGGTAAAGGTGGGTTTGTTACATAGATCACTTTCATTGCTTTATTATTATTAGGATTGGGCATAGGTTTAGCAGGCAACTAAGGGGGTCGAAAAGGTGGAGGTAAAGGCAACGGTGGAGTAGACTGACTCAGAAGTTGAGGTAGTGAATAAGGTGTATGCGTAGATGGATATGACTGCATAGGTGGCTGGTAGGAATATGGAGAATGAGTTGGCCCTCTCCAACCTTGTTGCCATGGTTGAGAAGGTTGCCCATGCTGATATTGATTCCCATACTACCACTGCTGATTAGTGTTAGGAATAGAATATGCATGTGAATTATAACCAAAATAGTGTGGAGAAAATTCAAGAGCCATACATGCACCTACCTGAGGCCAATTCCTTCTTGCTCCCATAGCATACAAGTATTCAGCTTCAGGCTATCCCCCTGTAAATATAGCTTTATGTCTTAGTATAGAGGGACATTTTTCTGTGACATGGTCTTCTGCACAAATAGCACACTTATTAGTTTCTTTCAAATTAAGAGGACACTCTTTAGGAGGATTCTTGTCTCTACATTTAGTTAGGACAAAAAATACCTAATGACTCTTGTTCCTTCATGAGTTTTTGCTGAAATTTTAAAGAGTTGAATTGTTTGGTAACAATATTCATTATATCAATTTTCATGTTTTCCATTTTATTTTCTAGTCCAATAATCATAGCATCAGTAGATTCAGTTTTTCTATTTCTATTTCGAGTTCCTCTACTGGATCTATATTGATTTCTTGAAAATTTCCTGCATAATTCACAAATTTGTTCAAAAGTTTGTTGAGAAATATCACCTTGTCCTAACAGATTTAAATTATTTCTAGCATTATCAGTAAGTCCTCTTAAGAACAAGGTTCTAATAGTACTGGGATCCAACTTAAGTTTCAACCTTTGTAAAATACATAAATCTTTCTAGGTAATTTTCAAGAGTTTCATCATCATCCTGTATTATTGTAAAAATCTCATCCTGCATGTCCTGAGTTTTGCAATATTCTTGATATTTAGACAAAAACACTCTCTTCATCTGATCCCAAGAGGTTATAGTGTTTCCTCCTAACCCCATAAACTAGCGTAGAGCTGAGTCCTTGAGAGTAACAAGAAATAATATTAACTTCTGAGCGTTAGTTGAATAATCATAACTTCTACACAGAATATCAAACTCAAATAGAAAAGAGTCAGGATCTTCATGAACTTTACCATGGAAATGAGGGAGTGCTGATGGTGGAATATTCTTCATTTGCATCACTTTATCAGGATCCACAATTGGAAACACAAAAGTGGATTGTTCTCCACTTACCTGGTTTTCACCAGTCCCTTCCACATGATCTTCATGGTCCACCATTGTTTCCCTTTTACTTGAACCGCTCTCAACAGGCTGAACCACACCTGAGTTGTTGTCACCAGAATCCAGGTGGACTGTTCCTGCGTGATGGGTTTGAATTGGATTGGGCTTCCTGCTTATAGAAGGAGACCCAATATGAGAAATTTTTTTCAGAATTCTTTCGGCCCTTAGTGGGCTTCAAACCCTTGCCTTTTCTAGGCATTCATTTCAAAAAAGAAAGAAAAATAACAAACAACTTCTAATAAAAAATGCTGTTAGAAATCAATTAACACCAGTAAAATTCCTTCAAAGAAGCTTTTCCAAACAATACTACAAAAATAAAGGAAAAATTATCTCTATTGTATAATCATAAAATTCTTACCAAATCAAGTCGCCTCCCCGCACTGACGCCAAAATGTTGAGTGCAGGAATTACACTTAAGCAAACTCCTCAACACTTAATTTATCAACCCGGGTGATCTATAAACTTAGAGAAGAAGCACAAGCAATGCCAGAGATGGTATGAATCTTCCTAATGTAAATCCCTACGTTCTTTAAAGGAAAGATTGCAGAATCAAATTAAAAAAGAGAAAAAGGCAACTTGAACCATCAAAATAATCTAAGACTAGAACAAGGAAGAATGCATTTGCAAGAGGGAATTAAAGATAAAGGGAAATCACTCTAGCTAATTATTGTTTAACTACTGAGTGTGTGTTTTTCTTTAGCAGAGACACTTAGCAGTCTCATCAGATGGGCCCTTAAACCTGCTCCTTTAGAGATTTCCTTCTTGCACTAATCTGTCCTGTACTATCGCAGTCTACTTGCACTAGTGCAGGAACAAAGATTTATGCAGAAGGTATAAATGGTGTCTTTACTAAAGGATTTTTACTTCCTGCAAGGGCTTGAACTTTTCTAGGTTCAAAGCACTCAGATCCCGTGGAAAGAAACTAGTTCTTGCACTAGATCAGAGCTTCCTACACTTAGCATTTAATTCTTAAAATGAGTCCTTAATTATTGCAAGTGCTATTATATTGTTAAATCAAATTGCACACATAAAAAGTGAATGTTTCTAATCTTAATAGAGTGCAGGAATAAAGAAACAATCAATATACATTCATCCTGTCATGAGCATTTAATGAAAGAAAGAAGATTGTGGGAAGTAGACTAAGAAGGCTTACTGCATCACACCAACGTGCACTGGTGCAGGTTCATTTCTCCTGCTTGGACCAGGCAGGGAAAACCAATCAAACAAAATTGCAGAAAAGGAGATATCACACCAACGTGCACTAGTGCAGGGTTATTTCTCTTGCTTGGACCAGGCGGAGGAAAACCAATCTGAAATCAAGTGCAGGAAAGGGAATTTATCTACTTCACACAATGAATCCGCTTTCACTCAGACAAGAATGCATGTGCTTAAAATTAAATCACACTTGACAATGTAAACACAAATTACAGGAAAACGGGAAATGGGGTAAACGTGTTGGGTTGGCTGGGCCCTAGCCAACCAGTGCGTTTCCCCTTTAAATAAAAACACTGCTCAGTACCTTAATCAATTCATCAGCTCAAATACAGAAACACAATTTGTGAAACATGAGGCGGAGCTCCATTTTATTAATTCACTGAGGCAAGTACATACATTAATACATTGTCCAGCCCAGATTCGGGCGATAACAAAATATAGCAACCTGTTACTGCCTCTCTGGCTGTGTCTCTGTTCTCTTCTACTATCAAAAACTTCTCTTTTAGTCCTATTTACATTCTACATTATATAGATCTTTGGCCAAAGGCCAAAATATATCATTCAACTGATTACATAACCAAACGCAGAATTTAGCTTTTCAGCCTTCAAAATTAGACAGTTAGCAAAATTGGTTGTAGCCAATCTCCAGCTTTCATCCTTCACAGATTCGATCTCTGGCTGCCTTTGGATCGATCTTGCTGTCATGGTTGAAGTTTCTCAAAAAGAGGCGGTGATAAAGGAGGTTCATATTTGCTGCAAGGATTTGTTGTGCTGGCAACGGTGCAAGATTCGATCCTGCACTAGGATGAGCGGTCACTGTAAGTACTCTAACTACCAAATAAATATTGGAGATATCAATAAATTACAAAGAGCGATTAAAAGTAAGAAATCACGTAATAAATGATTAATTAATGCTAAGTTAAACTAAAAGTATGAAAAATAAAGTTTATACGAAATATGTCACCGTGCTTGGACTGGTGCAAGATGAGGGTGTATAAAAGAGGTAAAACAATGGTAAATGGTTATGATTTAGGAAGGGGAAAATGGAAAAAAGAGAGAAAATTAGGGGGCTAACATTGCCAAGCTCCAAAGCATTTGTCCAACCAAGTCTTTCAGGACTAGTAAGTCAACCCACCAAGGGCTCCAGAGCATTTGGCCAACCAAGGCTTGTAAGACTAGTAACTCAACCCAAGCTGTTACAGGGCTTCCAGAGCATTTGCCCAACCAAGGATCCAGGAACTAATAACTCAACCCACAACCATAAGGAACATGAGAACCAACTGTAAACAAAAGGTAAAACCCATAACACCATGGGTATTCAGGAAATGGAAGGGCTAGGAAAAATCACTATCAATCTAGGCAATCCTCCATGCCAATGATAAATCATATTCAAATAAGTGCATGCATATGCCATGCATGTCAAAACTAGCAAGGAAATCATACATGCAACTCAGTACTTGTAATAAAAACCCACTATAGTTGTTGATACCAATGTTCCCTTGTGCTTTCTTGCTCTTCCTTTGCCTTCTTGCTCCAACTCCAAAGTATGCCACAATGCTCCAAGAATTCTCCAAGAAAACTCTAAGTGTGCAATAGTGTGTGAGAGAGAGTAGAGATATAAATCCAAGCTAAAACTGAAAAAAAAAGCTATAAACTAATCCTCAGAAGCACTTTTATCATTCATGCCTCTATTTTCTTCATTTTCCCTTGTTTTCCTTCATTTTCCTCCTCACATGAAACCTGTGACCTTTCACCTTACCTTTCTCCTAATTCCATTATTTTCATAAATAAAATGCCAATATATGTCTCATGCCTTTCCAAAGCCTTTTTCATTGCCTTTACCAATTTCATAGCGATTAATTAATCACAAGTGATCCCCGTCACTATGTTTTTTCCCAATATTCAGCTTGGAATACGTGTCCCATGACCTTGGTCTTATTTTTCCTTTATTAACTTTATTACATGAATTTTAACCCAAGGTTGTTACACTTTCAATCCAAAAAACCGATTGCTTATTTTTTTAATTGTCATTCTCTTCATCATAAATTTTCAATGCCACTCAGCTTAATCATTGCTATCTATTTCATGAAAAAATCTCATTTAATGTTTGATGACTATGTTCTTCCTTTCATAATGTTTTCCAACATGATTACTTTGCCTCTTTGAATTTGATTACTTCATCATTAGAATCTTTTTTTTTTAGTTTTTTTCATGTCCTTAAATCCTGAAAAATGTTGCTATGATTATGAAAATAGTAAAGTACGAATTGATATGAAATGGTAAACTATGTGATGGTAATACAATAATGAATAAAATGATGGTAAAAAATAGTAATATGACAGAGAAAATACTACATTGGTAAAGAAACTAGGCCGAGGTAGGATTTTTATGGAAATTTTCAAGGTAAGCACGAAAATTTGGGGTTTCTATACCACCAAAATTTTTGTGATAAATAAATCCTAAGGGAAGGTATATGTTGTGATATTTTTAATTCTAAAATTTAATGAAATAAATTAAACATTGTAAAACAAATTACCAAACCTCTACTTCTTTGATGTGGCTAGCTTTATGTCGCTTTTTCATGTTGACAGGGACTTTGTTGATGTTGTGGTAGATAACTTGAATCCTCGATACTTTGGTTCATGTCAGAGCATTTTCATCTTTATATTTTTATTCTTAGCCTTTAGTGTTCTTTTTATTTGATGGAGCTTTTGATTCTTTTACTTTAGGTGCTTATTCTCTTCCTTTCGTTTTTCAACATCCTTTACCAAAGCCATATTTTGTCTTGAAAGTACTTCATTTTGTGCCTTGAAATGTTGAGGCATGATGCCTAGAATGTCATCAAAAGTTGTGAAATCATTGAGCATAGGAAATAGTGTTTCCTTGTTGCTAATTTGTTGTTTATGATCTCTTTTTCTTGAACATGTTTTGATGTTATCTTATGATGGAGCTTTGGAAGAACCTGTAATTGTTTATTAGGTCATCTATAAAATTCTTCAAATATGGAAGTAGTTTCCTTGGAGATGGATAGAATGTTTGTAGTGGAACAAGATTAGGACCTCTAGATATGAAGATAGTAATACATAAAAATATTATGTACAACATTCTCTTGGACTCGTATATAATCTTTTAAAGTAAATATTTATACAAGAATCTGAAATATTTTTCCTGAAGCATTCTCCTCAGATTATATTAATCTTCATTAGAGAATACTTACGTGTTTGAAACAAAAACAATTGGAAGAATATTTTATTTAGAGTTTTCATCATCCAATTGCTTGGTTTTCTGATGAAAAGTCAATATTAAGGTTGTTCTAGGAACCTAGATTTTCACAACTAAACTTTTATTATTATTTATTTTTCACACACACACACACATTCTTTACAGGAAAAGGTAAATTTACAAATGGAGAAGGGGTAGGAGTATTACTGCTAATACCTACAACCTGCATCTTAGCTTGTTGAAATATTGGGGAAATAAAGTCTTCATAGCTAAGGACTTTGTTATAGAGTATCAATCTGTGGCCATTAACCAAAAATGAAACTCATTCCCCATCAATTGTAATTGTCTTGACTGATCCATTGTCGAACACTTCCTCTACTTCATATTGGCCAAGCCAATAAATGGTGAATTTTCTCTTGAAGTATTTGAATTTGAAATGAAAGAGAAAAGATCGATCACCGACCTTAAAATCCTCCTCTTTAATGTTTTTTTCAAGCCAATTTGATCTTTGTTATCATATTATCATATTATGTTGCAATGCTTCTTGTTTTATTTCATCTAGTTGATATAATCCCATGATTCTTTCCTTTTGGGATTTAGATAAATCTAAGCCTAGTCTGTTACTAATTTGAATGTTTGGAATTAGAATTCAATTAGGAGGAGAATTTGCTTACCAATTACTAATTCATTAGGAGTAAAATTAGTAGCACTTTTCCCAGTTTTTTTATATACCCACAAAGCCTCTGTGAGCCTATCTACCCAATCCTTTCTATGCAATTGCAATGTCTTAATCATGAATATTTCTAGAATATTATTAGTTGATTCTACCTATTCATTAGCTTGAGGGTGGTAAGGAGTGGATTTCTTGTGCTTGATATTATACTTCTTGTGCTAATTTGGAGGTGAATTGTGCTCCATGTTTGGTGATAATTTCTTGAGGGCTCTAAATGTTACAAAGATGTCCTCAAAGTGAAAATTGAACACTAACTACTTAGAATCTCTTGCTAATGCTTTAGCTTCTGCCCATTTGGTAACATAGTATAAACAAGAATGTACCTCTTTCCTTTTGATTTAGGGTTGATTGGACCAACAAAATCTAAAGTCCATTTCTCATATGGTTCAAGAAGGACATGCGGCTACAAGGGCATTTCATCAAATGATATTGGTCAACCCATCCTTTGACAACTATCAAAACTTCAAAGATATTGTCTTGCATCTTTGAACAAGGATGGCCAATAGTATCCTTGACTAAGTATTTTGTTGGAAGTTCTTTTGTCTACAAAATGCTCACCATAGGGTTCATTATGACAAGATTTTAAGATATCAATTATTTCATCTTCTCTAACACACATTATAATAGCAAAGTTAGGTCTTGTGTAGATTTTTTTTTTTTAATCCTACTATATTTATAACTTTTCTTAATTACTTTCTTTTTCTCTTTTAAAGTAAAGTTAGGTGGTAACTTTCGTGAAGACAAATAATTTTCCACATTGAAAAATCATGATGTTTTTATTGATATAGTAAATAAAAGTTCACTTGGAAAATTAAAAATGAAGCAACCTCACCTGGGTTGTTAAGGCATAAGAGATGTTAATCATTAGAAGCTCCAATGATTAAGATGTCCTAGAATCATTACACTTGTTGAAGAATTTTAGGATGATGAATAGTGAATTTACTCACATGTCCATCACCATCATGTTTTACTTGTCATGCCTATTCCAATGGCATGTGGCACATTCCATAACTCCTCAAGGTTGAGGAGATATGATTGATTCAATTTTGTGCCCCAGAATTTGGTCAAGGTCCCCATAAGGGTTGTATGATGATTGGTTTATTAGTGACATCGACTCTCAAGACATTTAAAAAATAATGATGGATCTATTAGCCCTTCACACATGGAATAAAATATGTATTTAATTATGGAAATATGGAAATTAGGTAGGACTCAAAGGGATTTTAAAATTTGGCTCCAAAATTAAAAATTAAAAATTAAAAATTAAAATTGTTAGGGTCAGCTTCCCTCCTTTTGGACAGGTTGGATCCCCTCTAGAAGCCTCCTCCGAATACTATAAATATGAACTTGTTTTCCCTCCTAAGATACATCAAACCATACATCATTTTCAAATATGGTTTGAGGTTTCTGCTACCTAGCACAATGATGAATATCTAAGGAAAGGTTGAGTTTTTGGAGCTAATTTTTTTGATCTTTGTTTTTTTCATGGCCTTATTAAGACAAATCAATCTAAAGGTATTTTTCCTCATCTTTTGAGGCAGATTTGTGGCTTTTCATGGGCTCTGAGAAAAAATTCAAACCCTCCCTGTGACAATATTCTAAGATCAAAGTTGTGTTGTCACTGTGACAACGATCCTCCACATTTTTTACCTAACTCAATTTTGGAGCCTACATGAACTGTCATTCCAAGCCATCTAGTGTCGACACGTTATTTTCTTGACTATCCTTGTGTTTTATCTAAGTGTCACATCCTCCTAATTCATTTTTTCTAAGTGTCGTCACCTTATGCTTAAGAGCACTTGTGTTATCTTATCCAAAGATAGGTGAAGACATAACTTTTCTTGACTTAGTAACTAGCTTTGTTCACCATGCAACACACACACAAAAGTAAGAGAAAAGCAATTTCATTGGGAAAAAGCACACTTCAAGATGACAAAGAGTTGCACTCTAGTTGAGCGCACTCCTTCAGGCTATATAATTACACCCTAGTGGAGTGCACTCCTTCATGCTCAGTGAGTGTAGCCTCCACTTGAGTGCACTCCTTAGAAACAAAGAATTTCACCCTATTCAACCCATGCATGCGCTTTTCTTGTTGCTTGTAGGCACACTCCTAGAAAATAGGATCCCACTTCACTTTACTTAACTAACTCATGCACCTATCGACAAGTGGTGAGCATGTGTTAAACATATTTGCATGTAATCTCTTTATAATCAAACCTATTCGATAATTCTTGCACATAATCACTCTAATCTAGGTTGAGCGCATGCCTTTGAATCAAGGAGTTCTTCGTCGATCTGCATTTCGAGTAATACTTGCATGTCGATTTTGTTACTTTCCTTTAATGTTTTTGTTTTCTGTATTGCTTTACTTGTTGGCATTTCACTTCTTTTCAGTTTCTCTGTTGGATTTTTAGTTCATTCTTTCTTGTACAAGTGTCAAATTGTTGTCGTAGTTTGTGACTCTTCACATTTTGTAACTCTTCATATTCTAGTCATGATTGCGACAGAATCTATAAGAACTTGTAGATCCTTCTTCTCAACATTTCTATCATTTTATCTTGTTGTTGAACTTTTTATTGAGACATTCCAAGCCAAATTGCACTTATGGAAGCGAAGGATTGACTCTCTCAGAAAACTACACCCATAAAGATAATTTTTCTGTCTAAGCACACTCCTTCAGTACGAAGATTTGTGCCCACCTTGAGTGCATGAGTGCACCTTGAACCCGTGATTTTTTTCTCCTTTTTTCTTTGACAGTGCGCTCTACACCCTCTTTGTTCCCCTTGAGTGCATTAGCATAGTGGGAAGGCCTGAAGCCCAACCTGTTTGTCCCTTAGGTGTGCACCCTTATGCCCTCTTAGCCTCCTTGAGCACATGAACACATTCCAAACCCACAAATGAACTTCCTTTCTTCTTCTACAATGCTCCCTATGCCCTTGATGATCCCTTTCTCTTTCTTGAGTGCATTAGCACACCATGAAGCCTCGAATGAGCCTTGAACTTTGACTCTTCATGCTCCAATAATGTGCCCTCCTTGTTTTAATGCATATTTGTTTCTTGTACAAGTAACCATGTCCCATATTTGACCGGCTTATATTCTCAGCGACATCTAATGGCATTTTGAATATGATTTGAAAAGTTATTTCTTGTGATAGATAGAGGATTTCATAAAGCTAATATTTGTCACCATGAGTGTGCTTCCACGTACATGTGTTACAGATACTATTAGTCAATCTTTCATCATCTATCAGAATGATGCCTCCTGCTACACATCAAATGGCCTCAAAAGAAGCTTTAGAAGCAATAAATGAAGATGCAGTGGAATTCACAAAGTCTACCATTCCTATTCTTACAGATACATAGTGTTTCATAGACAAATTTATCGAGGTCGTGTGGAAATATATTAAAGAAACATTCATGCAGAAGCAATTCCTTGAAAAATTTGGAAGACAAGGAAGTATACATCAACATCAAATGGTCCAGGATACATAAGATTGCATGCAGGTTCCCAGTCATACCTTGTGCAAAGGTAATTTAATGGATTCTATCACACATGGATGATTCAGATTTGGTGCTTCATAGTGAAAGTGGTGGTAAGCTTGCCACCTACTATGGAGAGGACATGACAACTTATTACAAGATGATAAATACCATAGAATATGCCAGTAATATATTCTACACTAGATGGGACAATCTAGACACAAGTGATATCGTAAAGTCTTGGTGTTGAGGGCCTGCTAAATTCTAACATCGCCCATCTGCAGTTTACTTGACTAGGATTCTCAGGGAGATGTACCAATACCTTATTGTTATGTGTTTTAGGCTGCATGGGTGAAAGAACATTGAAGTATTTGAAGAGAATTGGATATTTATGCTCAACTTGGTTGTTACCCGTGGAAAAATATTCAATTGGGAAGATATACTTTCTTTTGAGTTGCAGTGTCATGTTGGGAAGGCTAAAACATATCTAAGGACAAATAAGACACTAGAGTTTTAAATGTCAACATTTCTATTGGATGGGATCTATGCATGGTATGAATTACCATGAATTTATTGGAACTGGACCCCATAGGATAAGTTTCCAGTTTACTTCCATTGTAGGGTGTTGTTAGATTTGAGTTTCAGAGGGGCATACGATAGATTAGCAAAACATTTATTCGCAGTCATATTTCAGATGATATATGAGATTGATCCTCCTTGTATGACTGATAAGGTGAATGAATCATTACATGATATCACAGATTGATTTTCTGCGCCAGAAGTTACATATGTAAGATGGTTCGGATGTCATAATTCTCCTCATATTATGCTGCGATATGTGACTAACCAGGTGGTGTTGTAAGAAGTGGCTTATCAATTGAATAAATGGTTATCAGTAGTTCTTCATAAAAGGAAGAATGCCCCTTATCTTACTTTCCCTTTGAGGATTGGAATGTATGAGCCTAAGAGCCACAATGCAGAAAATACAAAAATACAAGAGTTGGACTTCTTTCACTTTGCAATCAAGGACTTTCATGGGTATGACCCTAGAAGAGTGTGCAAACAACATTGCATCAATGACTACTTCAGAGGATGAAAAGGTGAATAACTGGTACAATGCACTAAGAAAGACACATACAGGAATTGAATCAAGCTGCCCCCAAGTTCCACCTGCTCAATATGTATAGGTACAGGAAGCACAACAAGCAACCGCTCAAGTAAAGACTACAACTCTCAGTAAAAGGATCAAGCATGATCCAATGATAGAAAATAACAGTAAATTGAAATTTGATCCACTGAATAAGGGAGCTATTGAAGTTGAACAATAAAAGAGAGGATCAGAGGCAAAGATGCAATGAAAGAAGAGGACAAGAGGAAGCAAGATGAATTGCTCAGAAAGAAACATGAAGAAGAAGAGGACATGAGGGGAGTATAAGAAGGACAACAAAGGCATTCACAAGAGGAGGAAGTAAAACAAAGGTTGGAAGAAGAAAAAGTGACTCAAGAAATAGAAGAATAATTGGAGGAAGATGATGCCATCCAACCCATAGATGATGAACCAGGTTCTCCTATAAAACCTCCTCTCATAGGTGGCCATATTCCATTTGATGAGATGGGAATCACACCTCCACCAAAAGACAGATTCGTGTACGTATGTAATGTCAAATTTGATCAGCTAAAGGAAAGGATCGTGCAACAAAGGTGAAGGTTCTTTCCAAATGATCCTCAGAATCAAGTCTTTGTATCCACAAAAAAGGTGATAAATGTAAACACTAAGAGGAATCCCCGAGCACTCATGATAGCTAATGTTTCTTTTTCTAAAATGACACAGGATAACTTAGAGTATTTTTTGAACGAGATGTACAATTGAGTAAATATTTAACTACAGTAAAGCAACAAGTGGAACATATCACTGTATCAAACCAATGACTATCTTCTCGCACCTTCAACACAACATAGTGGTAGTCAGCCATACAAGATAAATTAGGGTGAATGGAGGATACCATGGTGTAGTTGTATGATGAAATGATACTTCTACATGAAGTAGTGGCAACCCTTGTTGGTATATATAAGAAAGCACAAGAAGTCCTAAAGCTCCACAAGGTGGAAAATAGAGTTATTGATCAAATCCAGGAATGGGTTTCCAAGTATGCAGACGTTCCATAACAGTTAGTTAGAAAGGACATGATTTACATTGAAGTAGACAAGGTACAACTGAGACTCCGCCATCCAAATTATATCTGTATTGGAGAACAATAAACTAACACTATTGTTTCGTATAGTTGACTACACAATGGTTTAGAGTCTCCAACACAGAAACATAGGATTCCTTTAGTGGGATCACTTGGAGAGATAAGAGGTAAGGAAATCATCTTACAAAAGGTTACGAAGTACATTGAGAAAATCAAGAAAACATCGGAACAAGAAGGCTTGGAGATCACTAAAGACATTACTCTAAAATATACCATTGCACCAACTAAAGCTCACATGAAATTTCCATGGCTATGGAATAGTGCACAATCAATCTCCAAATACATATTGATAGAATCACTAGAGGTGAATATGTAGTTTGTAGCTGGCTTGTCGGTCTGGATCAAAGTCATGTCTACAGAGTTTAGAGCGTGGCACACATACATTACTAATGAGCTCCATGAAGAAGCAAATGACTTATCTATTTGATATGATTTTGTCCTATTATAAGTTTTGTCTCATATAGCCATTGTCTCACATGAATTTTTTCTTTTGTAATGATTTTAATGTAATTAAGTCCAACAAACATGTGTGGAATATGAAAAGAAATATGTGGAATGTAAAAGGTCATGTATAGAATGTGAAAGGTTGTATGCAAGCCCGTAGGTCATAGAAGTTCAAGAGTCACGAGGAAACTGAAAAGTCATTATCATTTGTTATAATAGATCCTCATAAATAAAGTAAAGGGTCTTGTATTCTTAGAGTTTCACCTTGGCTTCTCTTGTATTACATAGGAGATAAACCAGTCTTTATAGAAGCAAGTTATGGCTTCATGTTCCACTATTGGATCTATTGTTTCACCTATGTAACAATGTACTTGGAACCTTTCATTAATAATCATAAGCTCCTCGAGCCAACACTTCTTTATGCATGAATAATGGATGTAGTAAGACTATTATTGTTATGTTTGTGATATATGTTGGCATAATACATACTAATACTAATGAACTATTTTGTGTCTTAGATATGGATATTGTTGAATGAGTGTTGTTATTATTTTACGATTGTTGTTTATCTTGTGAAATAATTTGTAGGTAAATAAAAAACCCTTTCTCTTTAACTCATAGGTCCCCCTTAGGATAGTAATATTACTTCCCTAACCGGAGGCTCGTTTCCCTTTACCAGTTGTGGAAGTTTTTTGTGCATTATACATTTGGTGTCACAAAAATATTACATACTTGTTGGCTGAAAGAGGTGTTTTTGATCTCTTGTGTATTTATTGTAACCAAGGCATACCTCTAAAACCTTTGCAATGGTGGTCAGACCATAGAGCTAGATGGGGCTCCTACACCAAATGGTGTGAGGTCTAATTGGGACCTCACATTGAGGAGATCCCATGTATGTTGTGTTATCACATTAACTATGTTTTTACAAAAAATGCTAATAGTTTCAGTGTCAACATTTTAGTTGTAATAAAAAAAAACGTCATTGATAGTGGGGCTATCAGTGCTTCAATGTTCCAATAATTTTTTTTCTGAAGAAATTCGCTGACAACGGGCTTATCAATGTTTTTCTGTAAAAATGACCAATTAAAGGCTTTGTTTTTCCTGTATAGAACAATAATTTTGGACATGCTTTCCAGACAAATGAAAACAAATTTTATGAAACTAAAAGAGATTTTGTTCTAAAACAACCCATTTAGAAAAACCTCTCTCGGTTTTCTAACAGTTTTTACGGTTTGAAATATTTGAAGGGATATATGAAAGGTTATTTTTCATAATTTTGCAATCTTGTTTTAGTAATTGTTTTCAAAATCATATCCTAGACAAATGAGAACGAATTTTATGAAACCAAAAGAGTTTTTGTCCAAAATAGACCCATTTAGAAAATCCTCTCTCTATTTTATAACAAATATCATGATTGTGTATTTTAGAAGGGATCACTGGACCCTAGTTTTTAGGATTTCTTAAGGAAAAAACTCATGTACAGTTGCTGACCTAGATGCCACCTCACCAAATTTGACTTGTTGATCCTTATCTCTAGCCATGAATCCAACAACAACATGATATTTAGATGCAGATAGGATTAGGAAGTTTTCTATATGCATGTATTTGATAAAGTACGTTATTATTTTTAGATTTTGTAATTAATTTTTGCTAGAAACTTATTTTTAGTTTGCAGTATTTCCTATAAAGACAATTTCTAAAGAAAGGAAAAAGGTTGAATTTTATTGTAAAAACATTAGCACTTTGGTGTATTTGAACAGATATTAAATATATTATAGTTTGATGAGCATTGGCAGAAAACTCATGTGTTGTAGTTCCCTGTCTGCTATTTCTCTATTTATGAAAAGTCTTCTTCATGTTTGGAAACTTTAGTATCTAAAATTGGGATTCATTGATGTTCCTTTCCTGTGTTTATTAGCCATTATTATTTGTTATCTCTATCAAATATAAAATCTATCTCATTTCAGTTCTTTTCTTCCAATTTCTCCAACAGTCAAAGGATTTTTTGTTATCATTATTTTTATAATGTGCTCATTAGATCTGTAACCTTACTTATTTAGAACTGGACTCCATGCCAAATGGTATGTTTTGTAAAGTGCACAACCAATTTTATACTATGATCTAAATCTGGCCACCAAACTCAATTGCAAAACCTACTACTAGAGTGACCATAGGGTAGTTGAGTTTTACGGAGAGATCCCTCTCTGGGTTGAAGGGACAACTTTCAACCTAAAAGAGGTTTGAGGTTACCTTAGGGTTTTTGCTGTAGCCAGGGTTTTCCCTAAGTGATAACATTTTTACATTGTTGCTGGGTGTTGTAGCGGTTACAACCATGCTCCAAAATTTTGGCCTGCACCCAATTTTGGAGCTTCCCTTGAGAGTTTCACTTGATGATTGCAGACACTCGGGTTCATTCCATGAGCTCGTGTGAGTCTTCACATTCCACTTTGCTCTCTCATTCCACCAATATTTTGTATGTTGATGTCAATGTCATGCTTGCGACCATGTTCTGGTCATGCTCAAGGTCTTTGCTTCGTGTGTACATGTTATGTTTGCTATGAAAACATTTGTCGCACTCACACACGGAGTCACATTCACTGTCACAAAAGTGTCCTCACGGTCGATCAACGATAAAAAAAAAGTGTCGCGCTTGTTGCTTGCATCGTCAGTCAGTCATGTTGAACATGTGTGTCTGGATTGTTTGAGTCGTCTTGTCGTTGAGTCATGTAAGTGTGTGTTTGCAAGATCACATATGCATCTTTCGCTAATTCACACACTTAGTCGTTTTACTGAAGTCCTGATGACCGGACTCCCCTCTGAAAACTGGACCGTCACCCTACCATTGACTTGATCAACTGTCACCTAGAACACCGTAGAAGCACCAAGTAATTCTTTCCAAACTGCACTGATTGCAAGCAATCCAATTAGCTTTCATGCTAACCACTCAGACAGTTGAACCCTGCAGCCACCCGGGACTGACTCCCATCAAAAATTGTGCAAAGGCTACTGAACTTGCCCTCTCTGTTGACTGAGGAAATTGTGCAGACAGGTCAGATAGACACGAAGTTCCTATCCTTGTCTCCCTCAGAAAATTGCACATTTTTCCTAGTTAGTCCTCGCGACAGTCGACCAGCTGCTCATGCGGGAAATTGCGCAGTTTTCATGAGCAGGACTTCTGCTGGACAATAGTTTACTCAGCTCAGAAATTGCGCAGAGATGATCAGCAGGACAACCTGTCAGCTTCAGTGCATTTTTCATCGCTAGCAGTCCCTAGCAGCATACTACTAGTTCCCTCTAGGAATTGCGCAGTTTCTACTGCAAAGAACATAGAAACTGACTGGCTATTCCCCTTGGGAATTGCAGAGTTTCTGCTGCCAGTGACCCAACAGCCAATTGCCATTTCCCTCTAGTAATTGTGCAGTTTTGGCTCCCAGCCAGTTCCTCCCAAAATCTATGCAATTTATGCCTGCTGATCCTCCTTGCAGCCCGACCTCGTCCTCCAGAAAATTGCCCAAATTTTTCCTTCCAGCCTCTATTGCTCACTCATTCCGGAAATTGCGTATATTTTGCCTACCTTTCCTTCCTGTAGCCCGAACTATCCCTCCCAAAATTTGCACAATTTTTCCTTCCAGCTGAGCCATACCTCGCGGATAGTCACTGTCGACTTGGATTGCCCATCTTCATCACTCAATGACTCTTGCGCATTTTTCATCAGCAGTGCCCGGAGCCATCATCCCGCTTTGCAACCTTGCTGCCTCTCCCGGTCACCTGCCTCCGAAATGATCATGTGTCATGGTAGACTAGGAGGTTTTTGGATTTGATTTTCTATTGTCATGAGTGACTATAGGCACAGGTACATTAAAAAACATGGCACAACAACGAAAGGGATGAACGAAGGGAGGACATGTAGAAGGAAAGGTTCACCAACAGATGAACGAACGATGCATACGGAGAGATGTGCTCGCGAATGGATGATCATGCAAAGATGTTTTCGCGGATGGATGGATGAGAAAACATGCAATATCTGCTCATGGATGGATGAACAGATGAACATACACCTTTCACGAACTGATGAGCCTGTCAAGCCTTCCAACATGCAAGTAAGGAACAATGTGCCAAAGGATCATCAAGCGAACCAAAGACCATTGAAGACTCTATGCACTTTGCCATGCGGAGGTGATGTTATGCTACACCATGAAGACATCCATCACTTAGCAGTGTCATAGCTCGATATGCACTCCAATAGTAGCACAAATGTACCAGCATTGTCATGTCGAGTTATCTCATGAGTTAGGTCGCCCACATATCTAATATGGACTATATTGCCAATCAATGTAATGTAACATGGAAGTCCAAGAGACCCACTTGTTGTAGAAAGAGTCATGCAAAGTCAAAAAATTCATGGAAGTCAAATAGTCATGAGCATAGTCGAACAATCATAAGGGTCAGTTCCACCCTTGGCTATAAATACCCCCTCATTTTTACATGAAAGGAATTTTCACCTCAGCTCCTCCCACATAGCCAGGAGAGTCTGTAATCTTTTCTTTGAGGAGTAAGTAGTTGCTCCAATGCCCTGCACTTGGGATTAGTGATGTATGGTGTAACGATGTTTCTTGGAACTTTCGCTTAATTTAGAAGCCTGCTAATAGGCCAACACGTTTTCACACATGTATTGTAACTATTGTAATACTAATATTGAACACTTGTAATGCATGTTGCTTTAAACTGTGTTAAACACTTGAACTATTTCACTACTTGTAATACATAATATGTTAATGGAAATGTATTGTATATGATGTTAACACTATCTTGCCCGTGGTGGCTATCTCCCTAGACATCAGATAGAACTTTCACATAAATCTCGTTGTAACAACCATTGCACTCATTCAGACTCATTCGTTGAGTGATGTATGTGTTATCTTACCTTGTGTGTTGTGACTACCGCATTCGTGTGGACTGCTCCTCCAGAAGCTGTGCACGTCCTGTTATGTTGTGTGTTCCTAGCCGAGTTGGGACTTCATCCCAACCAACTTGGGACTTGCTCTCACCCTGTCACCTTACATTGAAAGAACCATTGACACAAGTACATTAGCATTCACTAAGCACATGAACTTCACTTCTTGAATGCAATGCAGACCACTCTCCTGTGCTGAAAAGCAAGAGTTGAGGCAAATCCTTAAGACAATGGCAACTGGGCCATCATACCGGATGGGACTCCCACACTAAACGGTGTGAGCTCTAGTTGGGACTTCATACTGGGGTGATCCCCTGAATGTTGGCGGGTCCATCACCGTTAACATTTCTGGTGCTAGAAGGAGGGAAGCTAGTTGTATATCACTGAATATCCCCTCACACTCATTCATCAACCATCTGGTCAAGGTAGTAATTCACACTCCCTCTCACCTACACGCAACTTTGTAGATGGTTACTCCTCACCTTCCAGGATTGAACATGAGATTCTGTATCATCAAGTTTGCTTCATCCGTCCCATCACTCGCCATTTCGCGAAAGCAGTCAGACTGATCCTAGGCATACACCATTTTCCATACGCATCATGGAAGTCAAAGGCCATTCCCACAGGAGTTGTTGTATCATCGGTGGAAGAAGCAGTCATTGCCACACTTGAAGGTCTGGTAGAAGCTATTGAAGATGGAGAGGAACCTCCGGTCTTCCAGCAAGGTGAAAAAGACACTCTTGTGATCTTGGGATCATAATCTGGTACAGGAGGTAGAGGGAAAGGTAGTAGAGGAGGCAGAGGCAGAGACGAACCGACAAACTTAGAGCCGAAACCATCAGACTCTGAAAGAGAGGAAGAGGGTGAAGAGGAAGAAGAGATGGTTGACCCAAATATTGAATGGATGACTCAAGGACCATTGGCTCTCCTGGCCGTTTTTCACAAGATGTCGAAGCGAGCAAGAGAATGAACATCAAGTTCAACCCTGACAGCACGGTTAAGGTAGAAGACCATTTAGAAAACTTCTACCTACAGCTTCAGACCCTTGAGGTACGGTATGATGATGTAGCATGTAGATTGTTACCATGTACCTTGGATGGTCGCACTGCTGCATGGTATCATAGCCTCCCACTGAACTCTATACAGAACTGGGGTTCATTCAAACACATGTTCCTTAAGAAGTTTGCCGATGACAAGACCCCAGCCGTGCTACTTAAAAATTTGGGAAGCCTCAAGATGGAGGGAAAAGAGAAAGTGAAAGATTTCAATCAGAAGTTTAAATGCATATTGAACAAGTTTGCAGTGGACACTAAACCTCATGACTCCATCACTATTGATTACTACATGTCTACACTGCCAACCAGCATTGCACAGTTCATCAAGCGAGCTACGAAACCAATACTCTTAGAAAACTGTGAAGAGGCTATTGTTGTTGAGAAAGACCTGCGCTCAATTGGAGTCATCAAGGATGACGAATCAGAAAAGGACTCCAAGGATGCAAGCAAGAAGTCCCAAGCAATGGCGAGTAAGGGTAGAGACAAGGAAGCAACCGATATTGAGACTCTCACTCACCTTGTCAAGAGCTTGACCATTGAAGTGTCTGAGCTTGACCATTGACCATTGACCTATGTTCCAGCTCGAACAGTGCACAGATCTTAAGTTCTGTTCTTTCCATGAAGAACATCATCCCAAGAACTCTTGTTCAGACTGGAAGAGAGTCACAAGCACTTTCTGCAGTCATACACTCGATGCGGGAAGTAATATGCAGGAGCAGCTGGAAGATAGTGATGATGATGAAGAGGTTACACTTGATGAGTCATCAAGCTTTGGACATGTGGTGAATGTGTATCAGTGCTCGCGAACAATGTCAAAGATGAATACTGAGAAGCAGCCCCGAAAGAAAACTAACCATTACAATCTTAGGAGTGAAGGGGCTCCCCCTACACTTGGGGAAATGCAAGAGAAGATCAGACTACTGGTGAGGAAGGTCAATCCACTGGCCACCCCAAAGCAGAAAACACAAAGCAAGTCTGGGAAGACAGTGATAGAAAAAGGCACATCCATGAGTAGCAAGCTTCAAAACACTCTGCTGGACAACACGAATACCCATTCTACCTCGGACACCTCGGTGAGTCTACCACCTCTAGACTACAAAATTGCTGATGACATGAAGAAAACTTGAGAAAATATTAGTTTGTTTGAGTTGGCTAAGATCTAGAGTCATCGAGATATCCTGTTGCACACATTGGGATAGACAATGCAACCTCCACTAGCAAGGGAGCAAGCACACCTCATAGATCACTTTCCACTGTGCTCTATATCCTCCGGATGGAAGAATCAAACTCAGGTTTCCCTCCATTTCTGCTATCTTTTGAAATTTTCAACTACAATTTTCACAATTGTTTGGTTGATTCCGGGGTGGCAGCCAACGTCATGTCGCTCTCCATTGCTAAAAGGATCATTGCACAATGGAGCAAGACATCTGCAAATCATCCAACTTGATCAAACATCGGTACTAGCCATTGGTGAACTGCGAGATGTGATCATTTGACTATCTCATGATGGTCGATTCCACTAATGCATCAACATAGTGGTTGTGGACATCCAGGAAGCATATGGTTTGCTACTCAGTAGAGACTAGTCCAGCAAGCTAGATGGAAATTTTGCTACAGAATGGTCTCACATGTGGCTTCCATATAAGGGAAAGTGCAACCAAATCCGGGTAGTGTCCAAGAGGTACATGAAACATAATGTCACTACCATCAATGGCGAGAATGAACCATTGGACTTCACAGAACTCATGTTTGGCAACTGCCTCCTTGAGACAACATTGGGGTGTTATCCTGCACGACCATATCTAACCCCACCAGATGAAAATTTGGTACGCCTTCCTTTCCCAACTAATGGTAATGAAACTTATACAACACATTGTACCAATAGTAGTAGCAATAGTAGTAGTAGTAGTACTAGCACATCAAGCGGTCCATGTATAAATGAGTTGTGGACCATGTACTTTGATGGATCAAAGACACAAGATGGCTCAGGAGATGGGTGTGTTATGATCGACCCTTACAATAGGAAGGATATTGTTTCAAGTCGCTTGGAGTTCGAGTGCACGAACAATGTAGAAAAGTATGAAGCACTCATGTTGGGCTTATAGAAAGCCATCAGCCTCAACATGGTCATGCTCAAAGTGGTAGGTGATTCAAAGATAGTGGTACGACAGGTACATAACACCATTCATTGTTTATCACCGCATCTCAAAAGTTACCAACAAGAGGTATGGAGACTAATTTAAAACTTCCAAGCATTTAATATCATTGTTGTATCACGTACACGTAATGCAACTGCCAATGCACTGGAAAATGCAGCCTAAAGAATGTCACTGATTAGAGATAGATTTACTATTGAAATTTTTTACAAACCATCTATCATGGACAACATAACTAACTTCATGTGTTTAATGATGATAAAAAAATACTGCATTTCATGGACAACATTGACATCTTCAAATATGCAGTGATAGACGATGACGAGAACGAGCGCTCTCTGCAAGAAGAAACTAGTAACAGGAAAGGCCACCTTCTCACAAATGGTGTGGAAGCATTGCAAAAGCTTTATGACTTGCAAGAATGTTTTCAGGGGCTAAGGAACAAAAAGAACCACAGTTCCACCATGAGGCACGAACTGATAAACCTAGGAACGGAACAAGATTCGAAGTTTGTCAATCTTGGTACGTGTTGTACACAACAAGAGTGATAGGCCTTTATCCGCTTGTTCAAGCAATACCGAGATGTGTTCGTGTGGATGTATGATGATCTAAAAACTTATGGCAGGTGGATCATCCAACATATCATCCCAATGAAAGAAGGGGTCAAGCTATATCAATAGAAGTTGAGGAAGGTACATTCGTCGCTTGAACCCCTTATATAGAAAGAGCTTACTAAGCTGTTGGATGCACATATCATATACAAAGTTTTCCATCCCACATGGGTCTCCAACCTTGTTCCTGTATGTAAGAAGTTCGGGGAAATCTGCTTGTGTGTCGATTTCTGGAACATAAACCGCACCTCAGACAAAGACAACTACTCCATGCCGTCTATGGAGCACATTTTTCAAACAGTATTTAGGGCACAAATGTTCTCTCTTTTTGAAAGTTTCTGAAGATACAATCAGGTTCTATTAGCAGAACCTGACAGACTCAAAACTACTTTCTGTACCAAGTGGGGTACGCTCGCTTATAGATGAATGTCATTTGGACTTGTAAACTCAGGAGCAACATTTCAACGTGACATGGACATCACCTTTCGTAGACTCATTGGATAGAGCATGGTGGTATACCTCGATGATGTGACTGTGTTCTCAAGAAAATGAGAAGACCACATACGCCATCTGAAGAAAATATTTGAGCGATGTCAGAGATACGAGATTTCCTTGAATCCCAAAAGGAGCATATTCGCAGTGTCAGAGGGGAACCTCCTTGGAAACATTGTTGCCAAAAGTGGGATCAAGGTGGATCCAGACTGGCTCCAAACCATTACACAGTTCCCCTACCCAGTCAACAAGAAATCCATGCAATCCTTCTTGGGCAAGATAAAATTCCTCTGGAAGTTCATCTCGGATTATGCAGAGATATTAAAGCCCATGAAGGAGATGATCAATAAAGATGTAGTCTACAGCTGGGGTAAGAAGGAAAAGTATGCATTCGTCCAAATCAAACAGACCATTGTAGAAGTGCCTATGCTCTATAGCCCATATTTCAAGAATGATTTCTTTCTATACACCTTCGCTTCCGATAATTCACTAGCTACAGTACTCAGAAGGAAGAAGCTAATGATGAACATCCCATCTCCTTCATGAGTGAAAGCATGCTCAACTACCCTGCCATTGACAAGCAAGCTTATGTAGTTTCAAGGCAGTGAAACACTTTAGGCCCTACTTGCTGAAGAACCACTGTATAGTCTTCATCCCCCGTCCAGCAGTCCACACATTGGTTGTACAACAAGAACTGGGTGAATGACGTGCACATTGGATGACAGGATTTCAAGAGTATGATCTTGAAATCAAGCCAGTGCACACAATCAATGGACATGGGCTATGCAGACTTGTAGCTGAAGCAGTACACGCTCCAGAGAGCAAAGAAGAGCTCATTGGTTGGGAGCAAGAGATTGAGATGTATGATATGAGGTGAGCAACACCCACTAAAGATGAAACCTCTTGGTACATAGATGTGCGCCAGTACCTCGAGCACGAAACCATACCCTCTCACTTTTCCATCAGACAAAAGAGGGCATTGCACCTGAAAGCCTTGGCATATCAGTCGGTGCATGAAGTGCTTTACAGAAAGCATAGTAATGGAATTTTACTCAGATGCCTGGGGGCAAATGAATTAGAGAAGGTACTTCAGGATTGCACGACGGACCCACCGGGGTCACTTTGTGGGAAACACCATTGCGCATAAAGTGACGCGAGCCGGTTTCTACTGGCCCACATTATTCAATGATGGACATGCTTATGCCCGCAAGTGCTTGGTTTGTCAGGGATGCGTCGACAGAACACGAAGATCAGCAACCCCATTGCATCCTATTGCAGTGACCGAACCTTTCCAACAGTGGGGCCTAGACATCATTGGGGAATTTTTCCCTCATTCGTCAAAGAAACACCACTACATCCTAACAACAATTGACTACTTCACACGGTGGATGAAAGTAGTTTTGCTCAAACAAGTGAATGACCAGGAGGTCATCAGCATCCTCCAACAAAACATCATCTCACGCTTTGGCATTCTGGTATCACTTGTTTTTTATAATGCAACTTATTTTTCGTCTTTGAAACTATATGACTTTGCATTACAAAATGGTATTGTGTTAAAGCATTCATCCCACTATTACTCACAAGGAAATGGTCTAGCAGAATCCAGGAATAAAAGCCTCATCCGTATAGTCAAGAAGACCATTTTATCTGAGTAGCGCAACTGGCATACAACCCTGATGAATGCATGATGGGCTGACTATGTAACACCCAAGCCCTCTTTGAATACCTCACCGTACTTCCTAGTTTATGGTAAAGAATCCATCCTTCTGCCAAATATCCACTTGCCTGCACTTCAGCTTTCCCAAGAATCCCAAGGCAAGCCTTGCCAACTAGTTCAGTGTAGGATGGATGCTCTCCATAAGCTTCGGGAAGAAAGCATGAAAGAAAAAGAAAAATTCACACTCCAAAAAAACTGTATCAAGATATGGTTTGATAATAAGTCTGCAGGGAAAAATAACTTCGATGTGGGTGACTTAGTTCTGAAATGGGATAAGCCCCATGAAGACAAAGGAAAAAATACGAAGTTCCAGCCCTTGTGGATTAGTCCATACACAGCCCATGAGAAGCTTGGCCCACACACGTATCATTTGAAATCACTTGACGAGAGGATTGACAACCTTCCTATCAACAGACAAGATCTCAAGCATTACTTCCAGTAGGTCAAGCTGCGCTTGTTGCATGTACATAGTCTGATTGTTGCTTGTTGTTTCATCCTGTTTTCTTTGCTTATTATCTTTATTTTAACTTTGTTTGGTTCTGCTTGCTATTTTTGATTACGGTTGTTTTGTTCGCTTGGTATATTACTATTTTTGTTTCTGGAAATAACTGCTGCCAACTACTACATTCTGGCTTTTGAATAGAGTATGTGGTTGAAATTCGAAAAGACTTGTGACACTACAGCACTTGGCCAGTCTTGTGTCCGTCTTCTCTATGCTTGGTTATAACCTTGAGCTGATGAGGTATTGAAAGAAAATAAGAACCGTATGTAAGGGAAGTTTTGGTCCAACCATGAATCTATGTACACACTGGGAAGCCCCATGCCTGTACTCAACCTTTCTACTCTGTGTGTTCAAGCTCATCCAACTAATAGAAGCAAAGAAGGGGAAATCTAAACTAGGAAATCTATGTCATAGGTCTTACATGCTTCTCTGAAGGAACAACCTCTTCTTCTCTCAATAATTCAGGATCCCTCTTTCGCCCTAAAAATAAATAAGTGCCTATGCACAGTCCTCTTGAAAAATACAAAGGCAAAAGAAGAGAAAGGTTTCCTTCGTAGAGAGGTGAAGCATGCAACTCCATTGGGGTATTGACCAGGCTCGCTAGTAGTGGAGCAATGTGTGTATTCCTGCATGACTCCATCGGAGTACTCTCCAGACCTGCTGGTAGCGGAGAAAAACTAGAGATGAAATCTTATACTTTGAAAATCTTCAACTCGCGAGCTCAACTACTGTTCCTGGATTCAAAACAATGAGATTAAGATGAATTTTTTATTGTATTTGACTGAGTTGGTAGAAGGTGAACCATGTATGTCCATGGGGTAAGTGGGAAAACTAAAGTAACCTGCACAACAATTTAATACTCCCTGAAAGACCAAGGCCTTGTGTTAGCAATGGACCAAAGCAGAGAAGCTGGAATTCTACCAGTGTGTCACCAAGTGTTGTAGCGGCTACAACCACCCTCCAAAATTTTGGCCTGCACCCAATTTCCGAGCCTCCCTTGAGGGTTTCACTTGATGACTACACACAATTGTGTTCACTTTGTAAGCTCGTGTGAGTCTTCAAATTGCCTTTTTCTTGCTCATTCCACTAAGCTTTTGCATGTTGATGTTAATGTCATACTTGTGACCATGTTCTGGTCATGCTCAAGGTCTTCGCTTCATGTGTACATGTTATGTTCGCTATGAAAACATCTGTTGCACTCACACACGAAGTCACATTCAATGTCACGTAAGTGTCGTCATGGTAAATCAACGATCAATCACAAGTGTCACACCTGTTGCTTGCACCATTGGTCAGTCATGTTGAACATGTGTGTCTGGATGGTTTGGGTCGTCTCGTCGTCGAGTCATGTAAGTGTGTGTTTGCAAGATCACATATGCATCTTTCAATCATTCACACACTTAGTCATTTTACTGAAGTTCTGACGACCGTGTTGGCATTATGGTTCAAGTGTTGTCCTTGATGGCAACTCACTCAGTGGATGGTACAGGTGCTCAAAGGTTAGTACAGGTGATGGCAACTCAATCAGAAGACAGATCTCAGTACAGCATGGCAAGAAAGCTCATACACGCTCTTTCGTTAAGCCCAAGTCGCGTGTACACGCAAGTTAGATTCAGAAAAAGCGCGTGTATGTGGAAAGGTTCCTTTGGTTCATGGTGGTTAGACCTTGGAAGTTGTGCCTATGATTTCGGACCATTATGTCTCG
The DNA here is from genome assembly GCA_031772625.1 of Pinus tabuliformis. NCBI lineage: Eukaryota > Viridiplantae > Streptophyta > Pinopsida > Pinales > Pinaceae > Pinus > Pinus tabuliformis. The sequence continues at coordinate 805,932,898 of CM062814.1, forward strand.
ACGGGCGTGTCGATCCCTAGTTTTAAAGTTGATGGTATTGTGTTACTATGGTTTTGGCTCTTGGTATTGAGAAAGGCCTAAGGCTATATAAGGAGAAGAAGATCATTAGGCAAAGATTATCTTTCGACAAGGCATGAATATCTAAGAGAGAAAGAGATCTGATATGCAGGTTCTGAGTTGGTTGATCTGAGCTAAGGAGAGATCTCATCGGTTGATGGAGAACTAGATCTAAGGAGAGATCGGGATCAAATGGTTTGAAATGCACTATCATGATATGGTTGATTATGCGTATTTCTAGATCTGCATATTGTCGCAATGTTACGTTCTGAGTCTAACTAATATCTGGTACAGCTGCAAATTGAGAAAGTTTATTTTTAGATCTGTACGCAGGTTGGCTTCGGTAAAAGCGCGTGTATACGCGGTTTCTGCTCATTAAAGTAGCGTATATCTTTTGAAGCTTGATTTGAGTTTGCAGTGGGGTCTGACTGTTATTACAGAGTTCTGTAGTCTGCTCTGTGTTCTGGTAACTGGTGATTGACAGGGTTCAGTGATTCAGTGATTCAAAGTTGGGTTGTTTTATGCTTCAATGATCTGTTGTGAAAATTGAATGAATTGTGGTCTTCAGATTGTAATGTTGTGCTTCAGGAATATCCAAGTCTGAAAATGTATGAAAAGTGATACCTGGAAGAAGGAAGATTGTAGGTCAGCACCTACGTACTAGTATCTTGGCTAGTACAAAAGAAAAAGGGGGGTTGGAGCTCCCTTCCAAGGAAGTTTGGAGAACGAGAGAAGGTTGAAGCCTTCTGCAGGTTGTAGCCTGCGTACTGGTATAAGGCTGCACCAGTACAAAAGATTGTAAACTGAAGTTTCATATTAAGAAAGATAGAGACAACTTGCAGCAGGTGGTTTTCACCCACATTGGGTTTCCACCTTATATCTTGGTGTTCATGTGTGTGGCTTTTTATCTGTTCTGTTATACTGCACATGTTTACTGTTAATATGATGAATAATGTCCTGATGCACTTAATTGAAGAATAAGCCAACTAAATTGTGAGTTTTCTGCTTATACGCTGTTTTACTTCGTCACAGTAGCGTGTACACGCTGGTTCACTTAACTGAAGTAGCGTATATGTTTTTGGGCATTTGAAAAGTTTGATTAATCTGATAATACTGATTCACCCCCCCTCTCAGTATTATTTCCAACAATTGGTATCAGAGCAGGTCCTTCAGAGAAGCTTGATCGCTTGAAGGAAGATCATTCATCATGAGCAACTACGAGAAAGAAGCATCAATCAGGCCACCGGTTTTTGATGGAACAAATTTCAATTATTGGAAGGTAAGAGTTACTGCATATCTTCAATCTCTTGGTACAGAAGTTTGGGACATTGTAGAAACAGGCTATGCTTTTCCTTCAGCTACTCCTACAGATCCAGCTGAGAAAAAGGCATATGAAACAAATGCAAAAGCAGTCAGTACTCTATTAGGAAGTATATCTCAAACAGAATTCATGAAGGTCATGCACTTCAAATCAGCAAAAGAAATATGGGACAAAATGATCACTAGCTATGAAGGAGATGAACAGGTAAAGCAAGCTAAACTTCAAACACTCAGGATTCAATATGAGACTCTCAAGATGTATAATGATGAAAGTGTGGCTAATTATTTTCTTCGGGTAGATGAGATTGTTAATTGTATGAAAAATTTGGGTGAAGAAATAAGAGAAACTATAGTAGTTCAAAAGATTCTAAGATCTTTATCTCCCAAGTTTGAATCTAAAGTATCTGCAATAGAAGAAAAAGAAAATCTCTGTGTTCTCACTATGTCTCAGCTACATGGAATTCTAACCGCTTATGAAATGAGAAAGGGAGGTCCATCTGACAGAAGGGAAGCTGCTTTTAAGGCATCAGGAAAAGAAGATTACTATGAAGCAAGCCATGTTCCAGAAGAAGAGGAAGAAGAATCAAATTTTGTCAGAAATCTTCAAAGGGGTTCTGGAAGGTTCAGAGGTAAGCTACCTTTCAAATGCTTTGCTTGTGGGAAAGTAGGTCATTATGCTGCAAAATGTCCTTATAAGGATAAAGGAAAAGAACCTGCTAGATGGAACAAGAAACAAAGTGCAAATAGGAAAAGCTACTACACCCATGAAGATAGTGATGGCTTATCAAACAGTGATGAAGATGAACAAGGTAATAAATATAAGCTGTTAATGGCATTTGAAGATGATGATTATGAGGATGCTATAGATGTGGATAATCTCTATAATGAAATCACTAGACTCAAGAGAGGCATAGAAGAAAAGAATGTGATCATTGATACTTTGCAATTTCAAATTGATGAAAAGGAAAAACATCTTGAAAAACTAGAAGGTGAAATTGTTGGTCTCAGAAAAGAAATTGAGAAAACAAAAGCTATTAATCTTAAATTTGTCAAAGGATCTGAAACTTTGGATGAGATTATCAGTGTGCAGCGGTCTCCTCTAAACAAGACAGGTTTGGGCTATAATGGAGAAACCTCTCAAGCATCCACCTCAAAAAGTTATCTTGATGCAGCAAGAGGAAATGAGCGGAAGAACAATGAAGATAATCAGGTAAAGCAGGGACAAGTTACAAACAGAAACTATCAGGGACAATCCTCCTTAAGGATGAACAAAAGCTACAACCAACCACAGGTAAAATCTTCTCAGTTTGGCTCAAGAATAGATGAAAATAGAAATTACAATCAGTTGGCTGGTAGATTCAATAACCGCAGAAGCTTCTTCAATGGACAATGCTTTTCTTGCCACAACTTTGGTCACAGAGCAGCTCAATGTGTTGCATATAAAACAATCATGACTAGGGAAGCTCAAAAACAAAGAAGTATGACAGGGATTACAAAAAGGACCTATAACAACTTTTCGGTGCTTGAAAATGAAGTTGAATGTTCTATTTGCAATAATTTTGGTCATAAAGACTCTGAATGCAGGAGCAGGTTTCAGGAGAAAAAGGAACAAGCCACAAGCACCAAAACATGGAGAATAAAGGAACCTCAAACAGAAAGATGTGGGATAGCATTTTATGCAGAAGGACAGGAAAATCTATGGTACATTGACAGTGGATGTTCGAAACATATGACAGGTGATAAAGAAAAACTTGAATCTTATTCTACTTTAGAAAAGGGAAAGAAAGTTTCTTTTGGAAATGATACTCCTGCAACTATAAAAGGAAAAGGTATTGCTCCTTTGAAAGAAAAGGTCAAGGCTGGAAATGTTTTGTATGTTGATGGATTGAAGCATAATCTTCTAAGTGTCAGCCAGATGTGTGATCAAAAAACAGAGGTTATTTTCAGATCGAATGGATGTCTTGTTCGTGATCTTGATACAGGTAAAACAGTTCTCAAAGGCAAAAGAACTCCAAATAATCTGTACATATTTGAAGAAGGACAACAACAATGCTATCTTAGCAAGGATGAAGAGCACTGGTTATGGCATCGAAGGTTGGGACATCTAAGCTTCTCACAAATAAGGAAAGCATGCAAATATCAGGCAGTTCGCGATCTTCCAGATATCAAAATTCCAGACAACACCATATGCAAATCTTGTCAGTTTGGAAAGCAGACCAGAACTAACTTTCCAGAGAAGGAAGGATCAGCTAGCTTGCCTCTTGAGCTAGTCCATACAGATGTATGTGGTCCATTTAGGAAAAGGACACCTCGAGGGGAAGAATATCTGATATTATTCATTGATGATTTCTCAAGGTTTGTTTGGTTAGGGCTTATGAAGCACAAAGATGAAGCATTCGAAAAATTCAAATCCTTCAAAGCATTGGCTGAAAATGAATCAGGACACAAAATCAAGTGCCTCAGATCTGACAGAGGTGGGGAGTTCACATCAAATGAATTTTTTGATTTCTGCGATGAACATGGGATAAGAAGAGAATTCTCTACAGCTAGAACTCCTCAGCAAAATGGGGTTGTGGAAAGAATGAACAGAACTATCCAACAAATGGCTCGTGCTATGCTCGATGAATCAGGTACTCCTGCAACCTTCTGGGGAGAAGCCGCACATGCTGCTGTTATCATTCTTAACAAAACAAATGTTCGAGTAAACAGCACTCAAACACCTCATGAGCTTTGGAGTGGTAAAACTCCTTCCGTGAAGCATTTCAAAATCTTTGGGAGCAAATGTTATATTAAGAATACTGATGAGCAACTTGGCAAACTTGAACCTAGAGCAGATGAGGGCATTCTTCTTGGTTATTCTCCACATAGCAAAGCATACAAGTGCTACAATAAAAGACTTGGCAGAATTGTTGACAGTATTGATATAGTGGTTGATGAGAAGGGATATATTCCTAGGCAAGTTCATCATGAAGAAGATGAAGGTTACTCTCAAAGGCGAAATGATGAAGAAGAAGAACCTCAAGAAGAAGAAGAATCTCAAGAAGAACCAGAGGAGCAGACAAGAATAGAAGAGAAGACTCCATCCAGATATGTCCAAAAGAATCATCCAGAAACTCAGATTGTGGGGCAGAAAGAAGCAGGAGTACAAACAAGAAGGACACTTGCAGAAGCTTCAAGCTACTTGGCTCTACTCTCCTCCATTGAACCACAAAATGTGAAAGAAGCATGCAAAGATGAATGTTGGGTCAAAGCAATGGATGAAGAACTTGAGCAAATCGAAAGGAACAACACTTGGGAATTAGTTCCTAGACCAAAAGATAAGAATGTAATAGGAACAAAATGGGTCTTCAAGAATAAGTTAAATGAAAATGGAGAAGTAATTAGAAACAAGGCCAGACTTGTTTGTAAAGGGTATGCACAGCAAGAAGGAATAGACTTTGAAGAGACCTTTGCTCCTGTGGCAAGACTAGAGGCCATCCGAATGTTCCTTGCTCTCTCAAGCTTTCAAAACTTCAAGGTATTTCAAATGGACGTGAAATCAGCCTTCCTGAATGGAGACTTAGAAGAAGAAGTATATATTGAGCAGCCAGATGGGTTCATTCTTGGGAATGATCCAAACCTTGTATGCAGATTGAAAAAGGCTCTCTATGGGCTCAAACAAGCTCCAAGGGCTTGGTACTATCGGTTGGACAAATATCTTCACCAACAAGGCTTTTCAAAAGGATCAGCAGATAGCAATCTCTATATAAAAGTTGAAAATAACAAATTGCTAATTCTTGTTGTTTATGTAGATGATATTATTTTTGGCAGCAATGAAGAGACTATGAGTCAAAACTTTGCCTTGGTTATGCAGAAAGAATTCGAAATGTCACTTCTTGGAGAATTGACATATTTTCTTGGATTGCAAATCCAACAAAATGAAGGAGGTATCTTCTTGTCTCAAACCAAATACCTCAAGCAGATCTTGAAGAAGTATGGCATGGAAGAGTCAAAACCAGTATGTACACCCATGGTTACAGGATGCAGCCTCAGTGCAAATGATGAATCAGCAGCAGTCCACCAACCCACTTATAGATCCATGATTGGGAGTTTGCTTTATTTGACAGGTACTCGACCAGATATTACACATGCAGTAGGAATGGTTGGAAGATTTCAAGCCAACCCAAAGGAAACTCATCTTCAGGCAGTCAAAAGAATCTTCAAATATCTTCAAGGGACCCAAAACTATGGCTTATGGTATCCTAGAAATACTGATCTCACTCTTCATGCTTACACAGATGCAGATTGGGCTGGAAGTGTGGATGATAGGAAAAGCACAAGTGGAGGTGCTTTCTTCATGGGTTCCAGATTAGTATCTTGGTTCAGCAAGAAACAAAGTTCGATTGCCTTATCTACAGCTGAAGCAGAATATGTAGCTGCAGCATCTTGTTGTACACAACTTCTTTGGATGATGCAGACCTTGCAGGACTTTCAAATCACTTGCACTCCACCTGTCTCTATCTTATGTGATAATACAAGTGCAATCAGCATTTCAAAGAATCCAGTCATGCACTCAAAGACCAAGCACATCCCAATCAAGTACCATTTTCTTCGGGAACAAGTGCTTGAACAGAAGGTCAAGTTGGAGTATGTTCCTTCTAAGGAGCAAGTTGCTGATATTCTCACAAAACCACTGCCCAGGGAAACTTTTGAATATCTCAGACAAAAGCTGGGAGTAGTTAATGCTTCATCCTGTTGTTGAAATTTGTTTGTTCTACAGAAAAGTTGGTATACGCAGGTTACGGAAGTAATATGAGCGTATACACGCGGATTCATGGTGGGAAAGTCGCGTGTATGCTGGACGCTTGTTGCAGAAAGAATATCCGCGTACATACGCTGTTTTATACAGGAGAAAACGCGTATATGAAGTTCTGAACAGCAAGGGAAAACTCTGAAGTTCTGAACAGCAATATGAATGTCAGAATTATTCAGGCACAGTTTCAGGGAGTGCAACAGGCACAGGTTCAGGGGGAGCAGCTCAAAAGTCTCATAAAGCATTGTTGGCATTCAGATGTTTTTGGTTGTTGGTTTCAGGAGAAGGAGCTCAGAAAGAAATTCTAGTTGCTGATCTAACAAGATGTTTATCAGATGCTGCTGATGTCTTTCCTAAGTCTTGGTCTAGATCTGTTGTCTCTATGTCATGTATCTCTCTTGTCTCTTTTATGGTGTCAAGGTCATGTAACGGCCTTTGTTGGTTTCCCCACTATGCCTGGGATGAATGATGAAATGTTCATGTGTTATCATGGTTAGGTGGATGAGTCAATATTGATGTATCCCCACTTGGTTGGGTGGATGAGTCATTTTTTTGTATATCCTCACTTAGTTGAGAAATGGATGTATGTATGAGTCTTTGGTGATAGGAAGGTCTTTTATGATGTATAGAGTCATGTTCTTCTTGAAGAACATCTTTTGCAGATCTTGCCTACAGTCAAGGGGAGCATGAACAGCACTTGGTGAGCAGGATGGATAGATTGGTACTCTTTGGCATTCACAAAGGGGGAGCACACTTGGAGATTTCAGCATGTATTCAGGGGGAGTATGGACAGCAGTATGGACAGCAGAAGGATTACCAAGGAAGAGAATATCTTGGTCCTCCCTTTGCCCTTGATGTCAAAGGGGGAGAGTGACTTGGTGTGGTGGTTGCCATCAAGTCCAAAGGGGGAGATTGTTGGCATTATGGTTCAAGTGTTGTCCTTGATGGCAACTCACTCAGTGGATGGTACAGGTGCTCAAAGGTTAGTACAGGTGATGGCAACTCAATCAGAAGACAGATCTCAGTACAGCATGGCAAGAAAGCTCATACACGCTCTTTCGTTAAGCCCAAGTCGCGTGTACACGCAAGTTAGATTCAGAAAAAGCGCGTGTATGTGGAAAGGTTCCTTTGGTTCATGGTGGTTAGACCTTGGAAGTTGTGCCTATGATTTCGGACCATTATGTCTCGACGGGCGTGTCGATCCCTAGTTTTAAAGTTGATGGTATTGTGTTACTATGGTTTTGGCTCTTGGTATTGAGAAAGGCCTAAGGCTATATAAGGAGAAGAAGATCATTAGGCAAAGATTATCTTTCGACAAGGCATGAATATCTAAGAGAGAAAGAGATCTGATATGCAGGTTCTGAGTTGGTTGATCTGAGCTAAGGAGAGATCTCATCGGTTGATGGAGAACTAGATCTAAGGAGAGATCGGGATCAAATGGTTTGAAATGCACTATCATGATATGGTTGATTATGCGTATTTCTAGATCTGCATATTGTCGCAATGTTACGTTTTGAGTCTAACTAATATCTGGTACAGCTGCAAATTGAGAAAGTTTATTTTTAGATCTGTACGCAGGTTGGCTTCGGTAAAAGCGCGTGTATACGCGGTTTCTGCTCATTAAAGTAGCGTATATCTTTTGAAGCTTGATTTGAGTTTGCAGTGGGGTCTGACTGTTATTACAGAGTTCTGTAGTCTGCTCTGTGTTCTGGTAACTGGTGATTGACAGGGTTCAGTGATTCAGTGATTCAAAGTTGGGTTGTTTTATGCTTCAATGATCTGTTGTGAAAATTGAATGAATTGTGGTCTTCAGATTGTAATGTTGTGCTTCAGGAATATCCAAGTCTGAAAATGTATGAAAAGTGATACCTGGAAGAAGGAAGATTGTAGGTCAGCACCTACGTACTAGTATCTTGGCTAGTACAAAAGAAAAAGGGGGTTGGAGCTCCCTTCCAAGGAAGTTTGGAGAACGAGAGAAGGTTGAAGCCTTCTGCAGGTTGTAGCCTGCGTACTGGTATAAGGCTGCACCAGTACAAAAGATTGTAAACTGAAGTTTCATATTAAGAAAGATAGAGACAACTTGCAGCAGGTGGTTTTCACCCACATTGGGTTTCCACCTTATATCTTGGTGTTCATGTGTGTGGCTTTTTATCTGTTCTGTTATACTGCACATGTTTACTGTTAATATGATGAATAATGTCCTGATGCACTTAATTGAAGAATAAGCCAACTAAATTGTGAGTTTTCTGCTTATACGCTGTTTTACTTCGTCACAGTAGCGTGTACACGCTGGTTCACTTAACTGAAGTAGCGTATATGTTTTTGGGCATTTGAAAAGTTTGATTAATCTGATAATACTGATTCACCCCCCCTCTCAGTATTATTTCCAACAGACCGGACTCCCCTCTGATAGCCAAACCATCACCCTGCCATCAACTTGATCAAATGTCACCTAGAAAAACACAGAAGCACCAAGCAAGTCTTTCCAAGCTGCGCTGATCGCAAGAAATACAATTAGCTTTCATGCTCAGCACCCGGATAGTTGTACCTGACAGCCACCCCGGGACTGACTCCCCGCAAAAATTGCGTAGAGGCTATTGGCATTGCCCGATCTCTTGAATGAGGAAATTGTGTAGACAGGCTAAATAGACACCAAGTTCCCGTCCCTGTCTCCCTAAAAAAATTGCTCAGTTTTCCCAGTTAGTCCTCTCGATAGTCAACTAACTACTCATCCAGGAAATTACGTAGTTTCCATGAGCAGGCCTTTTACTGGACAATAGTTCGCTTAGCTCACAAATTGCATAGAGAGGATCAACAGGCTGACTTGTCAGCCTCAATGCAGTTTTCCTCGCCAGCAGCCCCCGGCAGCAGACTTCTAGTTCCGTCCAAGAATTGCGTAGTTTCTGCTACCAAGCTCCCAACAGCTAATTGCCTGTTCCCCTTGGGAATTGTGCAGTTTCTGCTGCTAGTGACCCAACAACCAACTTCTAGTTCCCTCTGGGAATTATGCAGTTTTGACTGCTAGGCTCCCAACCAGTTCCTCCCAAAAACTGTACAATTTCTACCTACTGATCCTCCTTGCAGCCTAACCTGTTCCTCCAGAAAATTATGCAAATTTTTCCTTCCAGCCCCTATTGCCTGCTCATTTCAGAAACTATGCAGATTCTTCCTACCTTGCCTTCCTGCAGCCCGGACTGTCCCTCCCAAAATTTGTGCAATTTTTCCTTCCAGCCGAGCTAGAGCTCGCAGGCAGTCACTGTTGACTTGGATTGCCCATTTTCATCACTCAATGTCTCTTGCGCAGTTTTCATTAGCAGTTCCTGGAGCCATCATCATGCTTTGGAACCTTGCTGCCTCTCTTGGTCACCTATATCCGAAATGATCATGTGTCATGGTAGACTAGGAGGTTTTTGGATTTAATGTCGTCTCATCATGAGTGACTGCAGACACAGGTACATTAACAAACATGGCGTGACAAAGAAAGGGATGAACGAAGGGAGCACATGCAGAAGGAAAGATTCACCAACAGATGAACGAACGATGCATGTGAAGGGATGTGCTTGTGAATGGATGATCATGCAAAGATATGTTCACAGACAGATGGACAAGCAAACATGCGAGATGTGCTCACGGATGGACGAATAGACGAATATGCACCTTTCGTGAACAGATGAGCCTATCAAGCCTTCCAACATGTAGGAAAGGAACAATGTGCCAAAGCATCATCAAGCGAACCAAAGACCATCGAAGACTTTGCACACTTTGTGATGCAGAGGTGAAGCTATGCTATACCATGAAGACATCCATCACCTAGCAGCACTATAGCTCGACATGCACTCCAACAGTAGCACAAATGTACCAACACTTTCATTTTGATTCATGTCAATAATCATGTCGCCCACATCTCTACTATGGGCTATGTTGTCAATCAATGTAATGTAATGTGGAAGACCAAGAGACCCACTTGTTGTACAAAGAGTCATGGTCGAAAAGTCATGGAAGTCAAACAATCATGAGGGTAGTCGAACAACCACAAGGGTCAGTTCCTCCCTTGGCTATAAATACCCCCTCATTTGCACATGAAAGGACTTTTCACCTCAGCTCCTCCCACATATCCAAGAGAGTTTGTAATCTTTTCTTTGAGGAGTAAGTAGTGGCTCGAACGCCCTGCACTCGGGGTTAGTGATATGTGGTGTAACGATGTGTCTTGGAACTTTCAATTAATTTTGAAGCCTGCTAACAGGCCAACACATTTTTACACATGTATTGTAATTTTTGTAAAACTAATCTTGAACACTTGTAATGCATGTTGCTTTAACCTGTGTTGAATACTTGAACTATTTCACTTGTTGTAATACATAATCTATTAACGGAAATGTGTTGTATTTGCTGTTAACGTTGTCTCGCTCGTGGTGGCTATCTCCTCGAACATCAGACAAACATTTCACATAAAGCTCATTGTAACAATCGTTGCACTCATTCAGACTCATCTGTTGAGTGCTATATGTGTTATCTTACCTTTTGTGTTGTGACTACCGCATCCATGTGGACTGCTCCTCCAGAAGCTGTGCATGTCCTGTTGTGTTGTGTGTTCCTAGCCAAGTTGGGAATTCATCCCAACCAACTTGGGACTTGCTCTCACCCTCTCCCCTTACAGTGAAGGAACCATTGACATAAGTACACTAGCATTGACCAGGCACGCGAACCTCACTTCTCGAAGGCAAAGCAGACCACTCTCCTGTGCTGACAATGTTAGGTCCCTATAATACTAGTGATTCACCCATTATTATTATAGCCCTTATTGTTATTATTGTGCCCCTATTGTCTCCATATTGTTATTAGTGTGCCCCATACAAACCCACTATTGTCATTGTTGTGCCCTTATGTTATTACTATTATCTTGGCTTGATTATATTGTGACCCCTTAAACTACTATATATAGAAGGGAGGTTTAGTAATTTGTATCATCCGAGAATTGTTCATTTTTGTAATGTAAGGGAGGTTTCCGCCTCAAAGGGGCTGAATTCTAAGGCGTTGATCTATCTTTTCTATCTTTTTGTGAGCTGGTTTCATAACATTTGGTATCAGAGCTTTGATTCTAGGGTTTCGCTGCTCCAAACAGTTCATCGTGGATTTTTCGCTATAAATTTTTTTCTATGATGTTTCAGAAGTTAAAACAAAAACCCATTTGAGCCGAAATCGTTCCAAAACTTTTGATCCAAATTTCAAAGATTGTATTGCTATATTTTTGGAGATATGATCTGAGGAAGTTAGGGTTTTTGCAGACTCCCGAATTACATTCCAAACAGGTGACTTGGGGAAAATCGTCATGACTTTTGTTTTGAGCATTAGATTTAAATTTCGTAGGAAGTTTCAGAAAGAGGACAACCTATAGTTTTCTGTATATTAGGTTCAGGTACTAAGGTCGAAACAATGACACGTGGATCTTCGTACAAGTTTGATCTATTGAACTAGTATATAATCAGGTCACTGTGGGATATTTGGCATAACGATTCCTTGGAGAATCCAATCTTGGTTAGGATTGTGGGGTTAGAAAGAGGACTCAAAGGGATACTTCAGGACATGATTTCATATATTCGATATCCGTAGTTATAGAGATACAACAGATTCAATATCGAGCTCTTACAAAGTGAAAACAAAGTTGTGTAGTTTTTTTTTTTTAATTTTGCATAAGATTGGTTTGAAAAATTAGTTTGAAGGAATTCAAAGGGAATAGTAAAGAATTATTAGCATTAATTGATGCCCTAAAGAAAGAAAATGGAAACACCTAGTAAGCAACCTGGAAGCTCTAGCATGACTCGTGAAGAAGAGAAAGAAATGCAACATGATATATCAAAATTACAAGACCAAGTACGACCAATTTCACTCTCACAAAAGGTAACTGAAGCCAATATGGATGGCGTGGAAGCTAATATGTATGGCATGGAAGCTAAGATGAATGGCATGGACGCTAAGATGGAAGAATTGAGGATAAATTTGAATAAGTTGCTACAAGAAATGGTTACAAATGGTGAAAGGGTAGTAAAGGAAACTCTTGATGAGAACAAAAGAAATGTTAATCATGATTTCATAGACTCTAATGTTTGATTGAAGACCCACCATGTTCCAAAAATCAATATGAGGAAGCTTGATGGCAAGGATCCCGGAACATGCATACTACAGATGGAGCAAGTTTTCAATCTCCATAATGTGTAAAACACACAAAAGGTACGTATTGCAACTTTATATTTGGAACCAAATTAGTTTGTATGGTATCGATAGCTTTGCTCTCATAAAAAAATTGTAACTTGGGCAATTTTTATGGGAGAAATGATAACAAATTATAAGGATACAAAATGCAACACCTTTTTTAGCTAACTGATAAATCTCAAACAAAAGGGTTCAATGATGGAGCGCATTGAGGACTTCCAAAAATTGAACATAAGGGTAAAAGATATTCCAAAGGAGAATAGTATTGATGTGTTCATAGGGAATTTAAAGGATAATATCCAACATCAAGTTCGCCTTTGGGAACCTGATTCATTGGAGAAGGCATTTAGGTTAGCAAGAAAAATGGAAAGCAAAATTATGGCAACCAGGAATCCTACCACTCACAACTATAAAGATGGAAGTGTTGTTGCCCCTAGCCTTCCACAACCTACAAGGTTGACACTGCAACAATTGGAAGAAGAAAGAGAAAAAGGGCTTTGTTATAGTTGTGATAGCAAATACACTAAAGGTCATAAGTGTGCTGAGAAGAAATTATTCTACATAGATTGTGAAGAGGAGGAAGAAAAGGAACAAGAAATGTCAAAAGAAGAGGATATACTCCAGGAACAAACCATAGATAAAGAAGAAATGAATCCGACCATATCTTGTAATGAATTCGCTGGAATTACCACTTCTCAAACTATCAAGATAGAAGGACATATCAAGAAGAAAAAGGTAATAGTGTTGATTGATTCAGGAAGTACCCATAATTTTATTCATTGTAAGATAGCAAAGGAATTGAATTGCTTCCTATATCTAGCACCAGAGTGTCAAGTGATGGTTGCAAGTGGAGTAACCATAAATTGCTCTATAAAGTGCCATAATATCAAGCTATCCATGGGATAATATGTATTAAATAGCCCAATGCTTTCCATTCCAATGGGTGGTGTTGATGTTGTACTAGGAGTCCAATAGCTACAAACCTTGGGTACAATAGCTTTTAACTTTCAAGAAATTTTCATGAAATTTTGTGCGGAAGGAAAGGAAGTTGCTTTAAGGGGTATTGTAGGGAAATCAGGAAAGATAATAAGCTCTAATGGTATGACAAAGCTTCTAAAGAAGAAACAACGAGGTGTAATTGCACAATTATGTTCGCTAGACATTCCCACATTGAAATCATCTATTTCTCCAGATCTCCAAAAGGTCTTGGACAATCATTCCAAGGTATTTGAGACTCCCTAAGGCCTCCCACCTATTCGCGATCATGATCATGCTATTCATTTGATTCCAGGAAGTGTTCCTCCACACATCAGGCCGTACAGATATCCCTATTCCCAAAAGAGTGAAATTGAACGTATGGTTGCAGAAATGCTAGAGGCTGGTATAATTCAACCTAGTCAAAGTTCTTTCTCTGCTCCAATAGCATTGGTGCACAAGAAGGATGGATCATGGCGCATGTGTCCGGATTATAGGGAGCTCAACAAGCTCACTATTAAAGATAAATTTCCCATTCCTGTCATTGATGAATTATTGGATGGATTGCATGGATCAATTTACTTCACCAAGTTGGATCTTCATTCAGTATATCATCAAATCAGAATGCAGACTGAAGTCATTCTGAAAACAACATTTATAACTCATGAGGGTCATTATGAATTTTTGGTCATGCCTTTTGGCCTTACCAATGCACCTTCTACATTTCAAGGTTTTATGAATTCCATTTTCAAACCCTTCCTTAGAAAATTTGTGTTAGTATTTTTTGATGATATACTAATCTACAACAAGTCTTGGAAGGATCATGTTCAACATGTTGACATGGTGCTCAAACTATTGGAGGAGAAACAATTATATGCAAAAATCTCCAAATGTTTCTTTGGAGTACAAGAGGTGGAATATCTAGGTCATATTGTATCTCATGAAGGTGTTAAGGCAGACCCTAGCAAAATTAAAGCCATTAAGGAATGAAAAATCGCCACATCCATAAAGCATCTGCGAGGATTTCTCAAGTTGATAGGGTATTATTGCAAGTTTGTTAAGAATTGTGGGAGAATAGCAGCACCTCTAACAACATTATTGAAGAAATATGCATTTTCATGGACTCTAGAAGCAACAAAGGCCTTTGAACATCTTAAATAGGCAATGTGCCAAGCACCAGCCTTAGCTACGTCGGACTTCACAAAAACCTTTATTGTGGAATGTGATGCTTCAAGAAATGGAATTGGTGTTGTTCTAATGCAAGATGAAAGACCCATTGCTTTCGAAAGTCATCCAATCAAAGGAAAGTATTTACACAAAGCTATTAATGAGAAGGAAATGTTGGCAATACTACATGCACTTAAGAAATGGCGACCCTACCTAATGGGAAGACACTTCAAGGTAAAAACGGATCATGATAGTATTAAATACCTTTTAGAACAAAGATTATCCTCTGAAGAGAAACAAAAATGGGTCACAAAAATGTTGGGTTATGACTTCGAAATCATCTACAAAAAAGGGAAGCAAAATGTTGTGGAAAATGCACTCTCAAGAAAGGATGAGGATGTGGAAGCCTTGCTATGTGCCATTTCTATTGTCCAACCAGATTGGATAAATGAAGCAAGGGATGAATGGAAGAATGACAAAGAAGTGTAGGCACTCATTCAAAAGCTACAACAAGATCCCAGTACATTTGATACATTTACCTGGAAAAATGATTCGTTATGGTACAAATATTGCTTATACCTATGTAAGAATTCCCAACTCAAACAAAAGATTCTTATGGAATTGCACACTACTCCCTTAGGAGGGCACTCAGGATTTTCAAAAACTTGACACAAGGTTAAGAAGGAATTTTTTGGGATGGCCTTAAATCGGATATTCAAAAGTTTGTGGTGGAATGTTTGGTTTTCCAACAAAATAAAGTTGAAACAATTAAGACCCTAGGTCTATTACAACCTTTATCCATTCCAAGCCAATATTGGGAGGAGGTTTCAATGGATTTTATCACATGTTTACCCAGGTTCGAAGGAAAGAGTGTCATCATGGTGGTAGTTGACAGACTTACCAAGTTGGTGAGCACCAGTATTGCAGCAAGAATGTTGTAACTCTTGGGTTGCCAACTTTACTTTTATCAACCTGGTAGTTCGTAACAAACTTGGAAGCGTTGGTGCTATATGCACAAGTACTAGTTCTTACTGTAGGTTTTCACTTGGTTAGTTGGCACAATATCACTAGGAGCTTAAGCCAAATTCTATAGATCTCAGAAGAAGCTCTATGTGTGATGAAAGAACGAAAGATTACTCTACAAAAGCTATTCTAATTGCAGAAAGGAAAAAGACTGGAATGTAAAGCAAGACCTAGGAAACCCTAATTAACAAGCTAATTCTACTTTTGCCAAAAACACTATGAAAACCATGAAAGCAATCCCATTACCTACTCAAGAAAGAAAACAACATCCAACCATGCTACTTCTGGAAGTAAATTAGAAAAAAACATGTATTTGGATTTTTTGGTGTTTTTATGTGAATTTGACATGCATCTAATTTATTGTGTATGAGTGTGGCAACGAACAGGTGGCGTTGGAGGGTGGTTTTGGAGCTTGGGAGGATGGAAGATGGTGTGGATGGGTCATAGGAGGTCTTAGGCGGCATTCTGGAGGCTTTTCACACACTCAACCTTCAAAAGAAATCCTACAGGAAAAACTACAGGAGGACACATGGAAACTATAAGAGGAAAACAGGGAAACTACAGGAGGCCTACAGGAGGAGGCTGAGAGCAATTTCCACTATTTTTAGGGTGTGAAAGTGGGTGGAAAAGGTGGATGAAGGTTAGAAGGAGGTGTTAGGGTGCCTATGGTCTACCATGAACCACCAGGAGAGAGAAAGATGATTGGGTTTTACTAAGGAGAGAGGAAGAAGTTCTATGAAAAATGCAGGAAACTAAGGTAGAATTGAGGTGAGGTTTGGGAAGATCTGTAGGGCATGGATCAGATGGGGGATGTGGTTGCTGATAAGCTAGCCTACTACTGGAAGAGATTTGTTGCAAAGGAACTGATAGCTAACCAAGAAGATCAAGCAAACAGTGAAACGAGTGAATCTAGAAAAACAGAGTTTTGCATTAAAATGATCTAAACTATGATCTATGAAAGGAAATGTTGAGAAATGTTGTAGGAAAGGAAAGAATGAAAGAGGAATATTGAAAATCAGGAAATGAACATGATGAAGGATATCTGAAGCAAAGCAAAACTAGAATATTAACCTACTAAAGAGCTGCAAACACTAGGAGTCCTATGAATGAGGAAAATTTGTGTTTTTGGGGCAGCAAGAGAGTCTTTACCTCAAAGCATGGTCCCAGAAGGAGGAAGAGAGGCCAAGGAACTATTGCTAGCCTTTTTAACTTTTTTTATCGCTGCTTAACCTACTACAAAAAGCACAAACGGAAGCAAACTACTAAATCATCAAAGGCAACCTATTCTTAACCATAAAAGAAATACATCTAACAGCAAATTAATCTACAACTGAATTAAGCATACAAATACAAGTAAAGAGAAGCTTGGCTGCTTGGATTGGGCGCTAACCTAAGAGCTTCAGCCTCTAAGGTAACTCAATGATAGCTCAAAAAGGATTCAATCTTCATTATAAAAAAGCAGCAAGTTTACATGAAACTGTCACAAAATAGTAAGCTCGAAATAAGAGCAGAGTTTACATAAGCAAAAGTCTGACCCTAGTGAGGCCTTAGACCTCTCTACTTATACATCTGAAGCTACCAATAGTTTCCTTAAAATCAGGGAGGCTTGGCTCCCAAAACTAGAGATAACTATGAGTCATCCTCCACTTGCTCGGCTGCCTTCTAGTGCATGATTCGGTCACTTGTACTCTGAGCTGAATGAAGGGGAATTCGAAGTGAGGAGTAATTAATGAGGAGGATTCCCTCCTATAATTCCTCTCCTCTATCTACTTCGAGTTATTGCTGCCATTTGACCACTGGATCCTTGAATTTGACCTCGAAATCCATCAATAATCTGTATTAAATACATGTTAGACCACATGGCATCATAACTAACTCAACTCACTCTATAAGCATAAATATAATCAGAAAATCATACAATAAGCTAAGATAATGGTTGATTTGACCAGGTTAGGAGGTAAAATGAGCCCATATAATTACCCATTTATGAGGCTCATCATCACCCCCCTATTGAAGGTGTTGCTCATCCTTTGAGAAACTTAGTCAATCTCCTCATATTTTATGGCCTTGGTGGCCTCCCTAGCCTCCTAGGCTTTTGATGTGGTCTACTCATGTTGGCCATAAAACCATGCCTTTCTTTCTATGTCCTTCCACTGCTCTTCCTATTCTTCTTCTCTTCTGCCTTCTAGCATGCCTAATAGGAGTGAGGGACTCAGTTTGAGGCCAATCCAATTGACCTTCAGCCTTTGCATGGAGCACTTGTACATTGGCACTCTTTTCAATGCCTCCTTCAGCCTCATGGGGGAATGGTATTCCCTAATTTGCAAACTATGAGGTAAGGTGTTCCATATTCTCATCCATGCATGCACATAGTCATCCCCAAGTAGCCTTTGCATATCTTCAAAGTGTGCAATGGCTTGTGCCTGATTGGTTAGATATTTAGGGGCAATCTGAGGGTCATTGGCAAGCAGTTTGTGTGTGATGATGAGTGCCATAGGATATGATGGCTCAACTCTTATAATTAATGGCTCATTCTGCTCTTTTATCATCAATCTTTTCATTTCTGCTGCCTTCAATTATTCATGGTTCATCCATGAGGCCATTGCCATTAATTGCAGGTCCCCTAGCTTGGCATTGGGGTCCCACACATTCATGTCTGTGAGGGCCATGTTGTGTAGGTAGAACTCTGCCATCTTTGCTTTATCCTTCAAGGTGCTCTGGTCACATAGGTCCATGAACTACCTATAGTCTTGGAAAGGCATTGTGCCTCTTTGTGCCAAAGTCTTTATTTTTAATTGAAGCCATTGGTCCTTCAGATAGAGGCCATAAGATTTGGTTGGTGTTCTGCATTGTAATGCCTCCATGGATAAGTTGGCCATCTATGCTAGCTGAGTCTCTTTCTCTTGTAGCTACCTCCTTAGGATTTCATTCTCATTTTCAAGGTGGATTCTTGTGATGGCTTCTCGGTCTCTGAGAGCACTCAATTCTCTGTCCATTTCCTTGAGTTTGTTTTCCATATGGAAAACATCCTCAACCCCTTTGGATTTGGCTATCTGCATCCACCTATGTGTTCTCACTCTTTCTTTCTCCAATTCGAAAAACAGTGGAATTGCAAATTTCTGTGGGATTATTTTTCCTCCCTCAAGTAGATTGTAATAGGAGGCAAGACTAGGCTGGGGGTTAGGTTCTTGTAGCTCTTTTTCTTCCTCCTTCACCTCTGGCTGTCCTTCTATCCTTTCCTCAAGCTTTTGGGTCTCCTGTAGTTTAGACAGTGTCTCCTGTAGGACTGTCTCAACCTCCTATAGGTCTGGCTTTGGGTCCTGTATTACTACCTTTCCCTTCCATGTAGAAGATCTTGGAGTCCCCCTTTCGTATGTGATAGGTGTCTTGGAAGGACATTCTTTCACCTTGGCAGATGGTGAATCTTCAATGGTAATGGGAACTTTTGAAGAGGGTTGAGGATTTCCTATTTTAATTTTTGTGATCTTCCTTGCCCTGAAATACATGGAGGTCTGTCTTTTTCTCTTCTGCTTTGGCTTGACTGGTGTACTGAGGGCAGTGAGAGCAGCTGCTACCTCTCTTTCCAAAGTCTCAGGGGACTCTTCCCCTTGCTCTACCTTCTCTGCCTCCTTTTCTCCTTCTTCTGTCTCTTTTTCTGTCTCTTCAACTTTTCCCTCCTCTATTTCTTTTCCTTCCTCCTTCCTTTCTTGCTCTGTTCTGTCACCACTAGCTTCATCTTCTCCTCCTTGCTATTCTTCCTCCTCACTGCCAGTAGGACTGACATCATAGGTTAATGCTTTTATGTCATCCTCAGCTGTCATATTTCAGAAAACTTCCCATGCTATAGGGAGTGTAAAGGTATGGAGGGCTTCCTCTACTAGGAGTTTGATTAAGCCATGGTGAGCTAACTGCCCTGAATTTCCTGCTTGTACCTTGGTGCTGGAGTCAATGAGGGACTGAAGGAAAAAATAAGGGATACTGAGCTTTTGATGTGCTGGGGTATCCATGCCATACCTCAAGTCATGGAGGATTCTGAAATGATAACCATAGAAAATGTTGTGCCTCCCCTCACAAGAAATGTATTTGATTATTTGGTAGCTAACCTCAGCCCAGGGATATGGTATACTAGCCCTTCTAATTCCATCTTTATCTTCCACAGGGGTTTCATTATTTTGGAAGAATTTCTTCTTGGCAGCCTGGCCAATGGGTTTTTCATCTTTACTCCAAGGTAGCCCAAGAGGAAGGGTAGTGACCCTACTGATGAATTCTGGGGTTATTTCAATGGAGAGGCCTCTAATGGTTATAGTGGCATGTGTTCTTGTGTGAGGGACCAGAGAGAGAGAAAATTCTTGGGCAATCTCCTCATCAAACCTCATAATTTCTCAAAGAAGTTCATCTAGTTTGCCCTTGTGAATATGTCCACTACTTGGGGATGTGCATGGAGCCTAGTGGAGTTAGTGGGCTCCCTTCTCATAAACCCTCCTATCATACTACTTGTGCTTTTTTAAAAACCAAATATGGAGGTGGAGACAGAGAGTTTTTGAGAAAAATAAAAAAACAGAGGAGACTATGTTTTTTTTTAAATAGCAGAAATTTTTTATGTCTTTTCTGCCCTCCTAAAGACTTAGTTAATCCTCACATTGAGATCACTTCTTTCATATATTGATATTCAACAAAGGGCATGCATGAACCCTACCTCTTCAAACTGAAATTTGTGCCAAAAACTATGTTTTATCCCTTCAAAATGACTCACTGCCCCTCCTATAGAAGCCCACTGTCCCTCCTGTAAATTTCTTGTAGGTGCTCCTGTAGATTTCCTATAAGTGCTCCTATAGAAAATGCAGAGAGCAAAGATAGGGAGGAAATCGATAGAGGATGGTGGTTATGAGGATGTGGGGGCACAAGAAGTCTGCTGTATCTGAGTTACGAGGAGAAAATGAAGAAAAGGTGGTGAGAATAAACAGAGAGGAGTGCCCATTACCCTTTATGGATATTTTCGGTTATGAGTGTTGAGCTGGCAAGGTGTATGTTGGCCATATTCGGACCATTGGTCCCCACCTGCTTGGTCATCATGGCCCCTCCTTGTAATCATCCCTCATTATTGCATCGGAGTTCACTCTTCCTCCACTACCTGTCCTTGGCATCTTTTTCTTGAGTTGACTGTGCGCACGTGTGGGTGACATCTCGGATGAGTGGAGTCAACTAGATGAAGGTGGCCAAGTTAACTGGCCACCTTTTCCTCATTCAATCTCAACCATCTCATTGCCTTCGTATGACTCCTAATTACACAAATGCAAATAGAGGAGTGATTTAGTTACTTACCTGTGATCCGAGTGTATTTGTTGTGAGGTGTTGTGGCTCTCTCTCTGTTGCATGCCTTCATTCTTCTTCATGCATGCTGTCTCTGCTAGCTAATGTGTGATTGTGGACTTTTGCAGGTTCTTCTTTTGCTGGAGCTGAGCTACATGTGCCTTTCCAACCTTCAGATGTGCACTCTTTTGTTGTTGGTGCTGGACTTCTATGGGATCAACTGCTACAGGAATTCCTACAGGAGCTCCTGTAGCTGCTTCTCCCCTTGAAACTTCAGCTTCTCCTTGTGCTTGGAGCTTGAGAATAATGCCAGAGGTGTCATTCATGATGGAGGGAAAATAGTTAAGCTTCAGGTAAGGTTATTGGTGCGTTTTTCCTTTTTGTTTTTGTTTTTTGTTTTTTGTTTTTTTTTT
Organism: Pinus tabuliformis; assembly: GCA_031772625.1. Lineage (NCBI taxonomy): Eukaryota > Viridiplantae > Streptophyta > Pinopsida > Pinales > Pinaceae > Pinus > Pinus tabuliformis. The sequence goes on from CM062814.1 coordinate 805,954,165, forward strand.
TTTTTTTTTTTTTTATAATGGAAAACTATTTTTTTTTGCGTGTTTTCCTTGGACAGGAAAAGAAATGATGCTTGGGGGTGTGATGCAGGCTTGGAAATGATAGAAAGGAGGCTTGAAGGTGGTAAGAGGGATGATAAGTTCCTCATGAAGCTCTCCTGGTCCCTCAAATTGCCTTCTGTAGACATTTTTGGCTCTCTGTAATTCCTACAGGAGCCTCTTGTAGAAAACACAATTTTGAAAAAAAAAAGTACAGTGGGGTGAAAGAGATGCCAAATATGATGGAGGAAGGTGTGGAGAAGGTGGGATGGATGCTGGTGTGAATGTCAGGGTTCCCTTGGCACCTTCTTCTGCTTCATGTAGTCCTCCTACAACCCTGCAATGCAACAAAAATTCATTTTTCTTTTCTCTTTTCTTTGTTTTTTTGTTTTTTTTTTTTTTTTTTCCGAAAACAACTAGGGCGCCTCAGAGAGGTTTTCACCTTAATTGCCTGCCCTGGGCGCCTCCAAGGGAGGTTTTCACCCAGGGATATTATTCTTTTTTCCTCTTTTTTTCATCACTGGGCCGCCTCGGAAGAGGTTTTCAACCCAATGATGGGACTCAAGTGCCTCATGGAGGTTTTCACTTGAGTCCTTATTTTTTTTTTTTTTTTCTTTTCTTCAGTGAGTGGGTGAAGTGGAAGCTAAGATATGCTCCACTACCATCACTGTTTTATTCAAATGTTCAATAAACTCTCGCTTGGAGAGGGGTTTCTTGTAGACTTTCAACCGATGTCCATTGACAAGCATGGGGATGGATTCATCATCAATGGTTTTGATCAGAACTGAAACAGAGTCATTGCATTTTTCCATAGCATAGGGTGCCAGCCATCTTGTCCTCATCTTGCCTTTGAAATATTTGTATCTTGAATCATAGAGTAGTGCCCAGTCTCCCTCTTGGAATTGCTTCTCCTTGATATTTTTGTCATGCCATATATTTCTTTGAAGCTGAACTACCTCTGTATGGAGAAGGGCTTGCAATCTGTATTCATCCAATCCATTGAGCTGAAGTAATATCTCCTTCTGTGCATGGCTAAGGTCTAGGTCCAGCTGAGCTGCCATCCTTAGGGTATTGAATTCAAACTCTATTGATAGCAAAGCCTTCTTCCCATAGACCAGTTCATAGGGTGTGAACCCGATGGTGGTCTTCCATGTTGTGTTGTAGGCCCAAGTGGCCTCAACTAATCTATCTGCCCAGTCTTTTCTGTTGCTACTCACTACCTTGGTTAGGATCCCTTCCAAAGCTTTGTTAGTGACCTCCACTTGCCCATTGGCTTGTGGATGGTAAGGGGTGGAAGTCCTGTGCTTGATCTTATGATGTGTGAGCAGGTCCTCAATTAGGATGGAAGTGAACTGACTGCCTTGGTCTGTGACCAACTCTCTCGGGTACCCGAATTTGTAGAATATGTTTTCTCTCAAAAACTCAGCTACTTTTTCTTCTATCGTTGCTTTGATTGCTTTTGTCTCTACCCACTTTGTCAGGTAGTCGGTGCACACAATGATGTACTGCTTTTGCTTTGAAGGGGGGTTGATAGGCCCCACAAAGTCCATGCCTCACTTCTCGAATGGCTCAAAGGTCACTTGAGGTTGCATGGGAATTTCATCCTTTGGAGTGGGTTTCTCCATCCTCTGACACCGATCACACTGGCTCATGTATCTCCTAACATCCTGATGAGGAGTGGGCCAGTAGTAGCCTGCTTGCAATATCTTGAAGGCGACTCTTTTTGTTGCAAAATGACCTCCACAAGGCCCATCATGATAGGTTAGGAGGATGTCAAACACTTCCTCCTCCCTGACACATCTTCTCAAGATCTGATCTAGGCCAAGTTTGAAGAGATTGCCTCTAATCCAGGTGAAAGGGGCTCTTTTCCTTACTATTCTACTCTTCTCTTTGGAGGACAGGTGTGGTGGGAACTGTGCTGAAACCAAGTAGTTTGCTATATCAAAAAACCATGGGAAGATACTGATATAGCAAATAGGTTTTCATCTGGCATTTGGTCATCCACCATTCCTTCTTCACTTACAGGCAAATTCACTCTAGACAAAAAGTCAGCAACAACATTCTCTTTACGAGGCTTATCAATAATTGTCAAATCAAACTGCTGCAGTAAAAGCAACCATCTAATAATGCGAGCATTTGCAACTAGTTTGTTCATTAAATATCTAATTGCAACGTGATCAGTGTGCACAAAGATTTGATAGCATGTGATATAATGTCTGAATTTGTTTAAGGAATGCACGACATCTAGGAGTTCCTTCTCGGTCACTGTATAGTTTAACTCTGCCTTCGAAAAGTTCTTGCTTATAAAGTATATGGCATAAGGTAACTTTTCTTCAACTTGTCCTAAGGCTGACTTTCAACCGATGTCCATTGACAAGCATGGGGATGGATTCATCATCAATGGTTTTGATCAGAACTGAAACATAGTCATTGCATTTTTCCATAGCATAGGGTGCCAGCCATCTTGTCCTCATCTTGCCTTTGAAATATTTGTATCTTGAATCATAGAGTAGTGCCCAGTCTCCCTCTTGGAATTGCTTCTCCTTGATATTTTTGTCATGCAATATATTTCTTTGAAGCTGAACTACCTCTGTATGGAGAAGGGCTTGCAATCTGTATTCATCCAATCCATTGAGCTGAAGTAATATCTCCTTCTGTGCGTGGCTAAGGTCTAGGTCCAGCTGAGCTACCATCCTTAGGGTATTGAATTCAAACTCTATTGATAGCAAAGCCTTCTTCCCATAGACCAGTTCATAGGGTGTGAACCCGATGGTGGTCTTCCATGTTGTGTTGTAGGCCCAAGTGGCCTCAACTAATCTATCCGCCTAGTCTTTTCCGTTGCTACTCACTACCTTGGTTAGGATCCCTTCCAAAGCTTTGTTAGTGACCTCCACTTGCCCATTGGCTTGTGGATGGTAAGGGGTGGAAGTCCTATGCTTGATCTTATGATGTGTGAGCAGGTCCTCAATTAGGATGGAAGTGAACTAACTGCCTTGGTCTGTGACCAACTCTCTTGGGTACCCGAATTTGTAGAATATGTTTTCTCTCAAAAACTCAACTACTTTTTCTTCTATCGTTGCTTTGATTGCTTTTGTCTCTAACCACTTTGTCAGGTAGTCGGTGCACACAATGATGTACTGCTTTTGCTTTGAAGGGGGGTTGATAGGCCCCACAAAGTACATGCCTCACTTCTCGAATGGCTCAAAGGTCACTTGAGGTTGCATGGGAATTTCATCCTTTGGAGTGGGTTTCTCCATCCTCTGACACCGATCACACTGGCTCATGTATCTCCTAACATCCTGATGAGGAGTGGGCCAGTAGTAGCCTGCTTGCAATATCTTGAAGGCGACTCTTTTTGTTGCAAAATGACCTCCACAAGGCCCATCATGATAGGTTAGGAGGATGTCAAAGACTTCCTCCTCCCTGACACATCTTCTCAAGATATGATCTAGGCCAAGTTTGAAGAGATTGCCTCTAATCCAGGTGAAAGGGGCTCTTTTCCTTACTATTCTACTCTTCTCTTTGGAGGACAGGTGTGGTGGGAACTGTGCTGAAACCAAGTAGTTTGCTATATCAAAAAACCATGGGAAGATACTGATATAGCAAATAGGTTTTCATCTGGCATTTGGTCATCCACCATTCCTTCTTCACTTACAGGCAAATTCACTCTAGACAAAAAGTCAGCAACAACATTCTCTTTACGAGGCTTATCAATAATTGTCAAATCAAACTGCTGCAGTAAAAGCAACCATCTAATAATGCGAGCATTTGCAACTAGTTTGTTCATTAAATATCTAATTGCAACATGATCAGTGTGCACAAAGATTTGATAGCATGTGATATAATGTCTGAATTTGTTTAAGGAATGCACAACATCTAGGAGTTCCTTCTCGGTCACTGTATAGTTTAACTCTGCCTTCGAAAAGTTCTTGCTTATAAAGTATATGGCATAAGGTAACTTTTCTTCAACTTGTCCTAAGGCTGACTTTCAACCGATGTCCATTGACAAGCATGGGGATGGATTCATCATCAATGGTTTTGATCAGAACTGAAACATAGTCATTGCATTTTTCCATAGCATAGGGTGCCAGCCATCTTGTCCTCATCTTGCCTTTGAAATATTTGTATCTTGAATCATAGAGTAGTGCCCAGTCTCCCTCTTGGAATTGCTTCTCCTTGATATTTTTGTCATGCCATATATTTCTTTGAAGCTGAACTACCTCTGTATGGAGAAGGGCTTGCAATCTGTATTCATCCAATCCATTGAGCTGAAGTAATATCTCCTTCTGTGTGTGGCTAAGGTCTAGGTCCAGCTGAGCTGCCATCCTTAGGGTATTGAATTCAAACTCTATTGATAGCAAAGCCTTCTTCCCATAGACCAGTTCATAGGGTGTGAACCCGATGGTGGTCTTCCATGTTGTGTTGTAGGCCCAAGTGGCCTCAACTAATCTATCCGCCCAGTCTTTTCTGTTGCTACTCACTACCTTGGTTAGGATCCCTTCCAAAGCTTTGTTAGTGACCTCCACTTGCCCATTGGCTTGTGGATGGTAAGGGGTGGAAGTCCTGTGCTTGATCTTATGATGTGTGAGCAGGTCCTCAATTAGGATGGAAGTGAACTGACTGCCTTGGTCTGTGACCAACTCTCTCGGGTACCCGAATTTGTAGAATATGTTTTCTCTCAAAAACTCAGCTACTTTTTCTTCTATCGTTGCTTTGATTGCTTTTGTCTCTACCCACTTTGTCAGGTAGTCGGTGCACACAATGATGTACTGCTTTTGCTTTGAAGGGGGGTTGATAGGCCCCACAAAGTCCATGCCTCCTCGAATGGCTCAAAGGTCACTTGAGGTTGCATGGGAATTTCATCCTTTGGAGTGGGTTTCTCCATCCTCTGACACCGATCACACTGGCTCATGTATCTCCTAACATCCTGATGAGGAGTGGGCCAGTAGTAGCCTGCTTGCAATATCTTGAAGGCGACTCTTTTTGTTGCAAAATGACCTCCACAAGGCCCATCATGATAGGTTAGGAGGATGTCAAAGACTTCCTCCTCCCTGACACATCTTCTCAAGATCTGATCTAGGCCAAGTTTGAAGAGATTGCCTCTAATCCAGGTGAAAGGGGCTCTTTTCCTTACTATTCTACTCTTCTCTTTGGAGGACAGGTGTGGTGGGAACTGTGCTGAAACCAAGTAGTTTGCTATATCAAAAAACCATGGGAAGATACTGATATAGCAAATAGGTTTTCATCTGGCATTTGGTCATCCACCATTCCTTCCTCACTTACAGGAAAATTCACTCTAGACAAAAAGTCAACAACAACATTCTCTTTACGAGGCTTATCAATAATTGTCAAATCAAACTGCTGCAGTAAAAGCAACCATCTAATAATGCGAGCATTTGCAACTAGTTTGTTCATTAAATATCTAATTACAACGTGATCAGTGTGCACAAAGATTTGATAGCATGTGATATAATGTCTGAATTTGTTTAAGGAATGCACGACATCTAGGAGTTCCTTCTCGGTCACTGTATAGTTTAACTCTGCCTTCGAAAAGTTCTTGCTTATAAAGTATATGGCATAAGGTAACTTTTCATCAACTTGTCCTAAGGCTGCTCCTATCGCTTTGTTCGAGGCATCTGTATGAATGTGAAATGGTAGGGCCCAGTTTGGGCCTTTGAGAATTGGGGTAGTCACTAGCTTGCTCTTCAAGGTATCTAAGGCTTCTTGACAGTTTTTCGACCATATGAACTCAACATATTTGCCTAGGAGGCCAAACAAAGGAGAGGCTATCTTGCTGAAGTCTTTAATGAATCTCCTGTAATATCTGGCTAAGCCTAGGAAACTTCTGACATCTCTCACCTTTTGAGGAGGTGGGACCCTTTGGATGATGGCAATTTTTTTGGGGTCCACATGCAGTTCTTGTTGAGATATTGCATGACCTAGCACGGTCCCTTCAGTCATCAAAAATTCACATTTTTCTGGACTAAGGGATAGGTTCATCTCAATACACTTATCTAGAACTTTTCCTAGGTTAGATAAAGCTTCCTGAAAGTCAGAGCCATAAGGAGTAAAATCATCCATGTATATTTCTACTGCATCATGAACCAGTTCAGAAAATATACTTAATGCTGCTCTTTGGAAAGTGTCTGGAGCATTACACAAACCAAAAGGAAGGACCTGGTATGCAAAGGTACCTCAAGGACAAGTGAAAGTGGTCTTATCTTGGTCTTCCAGGCTGATTTGAATCTGATTGTACCTGCTAAACCCATCTAGGAAAGAGAAAAACTTTTTCCCTGCCAGACCATCTAACACTTGATCTATGAAAGGTAAAGGAAAATGGTCCTTTTTAGTGTCTTTGTTCAATTCCTGATATTCGACACAGATTCTCCACTTACCATTTTTCTTTAGCACCAACACCAAAGGAGAGACCCATTCACTGTAAAAAATGGGATAGATGAATCCCACATCAAGCAATTTCTGTTGTTCTTCCTTAACAATATATTTAAGTGTTGGGTTCATCCTCCTTTGAGGCTGCCTGATTGGCTTGAAATCTTCTTTGATGTATATATGATGAGTACATACTAAAGGGTGCACTCCCTTCATCTCCTTATAACTCCAAGCGAAGGCATCTAGATGTTTTCTTAGCAGGCCTCAAGCTCCTTTTCTTGGGAAGGAGATAGGGATGGATTGATTTTCAATGTTCTTTCTAGGTCGAACTCTATATTTTTGACACGGAGAGAAGTAAGGTCGGCCACACATAGATTAGTTAAGGGATTGTTTTGGGTTTCTCTTACTATGTATTCTAATGGTGATACACTGGGAGGTGGATTCCAAATCAAATTTTCAATCACATCATCCTCATGTTGCGTTTTCCTCCCATGGCGATTTCCAATGCACAAAGCGGTGCAAAATAAACTTCATCCTCATCCTCCTCCTCCAACCAGAGAGGTAGATCATGTTCTAGCAAGGGTTGGGTAGGAGGATATAGGGCCAATTGCTTGGATATATGCCTGTTCTTGATGCTCATGTTCCAAGCTTGACAACTGATGTAGGCATTGGCCGTAGCTAACCAAGGTCTTCCCAGAATGAGAGGATACCCAGTGAGCTTTGCCTTTGACTGGAGAACTAAGAAATCAACAGGGTACTCTCAAGAATCAACGGAGACCATAACATCTTACACAATCCCCTCAGGGGTCACGATGGAGCAGTCTGCTAGCTATAACACCGATGTGGTCTTCCTCAAGGAGCCTTGGAGGTTAAGTTTAAGCATTGTGTCCTTCGTCATCACATTAATGGCAGCTCTCAGATCAATCAAGGTATGTGGGACCATTGTGCCATTGATGTGGACATCAACTACCGGGCTTCCAGGATCCAGATATTTTGGACAGATTATCTGCCCCGACATCAGGTCGGACAACTGTCCTATGACATTGATGGTTGGGGCATCTCTCTTGCGCCTTCTTGGATGCCTAAAGAACTTCTCTTTGATCAACCTATTGTAGATAAGCACATCTTTTATGGCTTGGAGAAGTGGTATCTTCACACATAAATGTTTCGATTCTCCTAGGAGTTCAGTCTCTTCTGGGGTAGGCTGGATTGTCATAGATAGTCTCTCAAGAAAGGGTGGATTTGCTTTAGGTTCGCTTTCCTCTTTATCTTCCTCAACCTCCCTGGGTGGAGGCTGGCTATCTGGGAGAACTTTCCTAGATTGCAAGTTGATTTCTTGAATCTCCACAGCATAAGTTGGGCATGATGGTTCCCCACTATACACTTTTTGAGCCTGTCTGTTGTTCGGGTTCGGATTTGGCTGGGCAGGTATTTGGGGTTGCCTTGGTGGAGAAAAGGTAACGATTGTGGTTAGGTAGGTGGTGGAGGTAGAAGAGTGGGAGGAGAGTTGTATTAGGGCCTCCACCCCTGATGAGATGCATTCCACTGAGGTTGCAGCTAAGCATAGGGTTGAAATGAATGAGTGGCTAGTTGGGCATGATATTGAGATGTGAAGGACCAAGGAGGTGGTGTGGACCAGGAAGGATGAGCAGGGGGGGCCCAAGAAGGCATGGAGGTGACTTGGTTGTGGTGGTAATGTGCTTGAGATGTCCTTTGCATCCCCTGCTGGTATGGTCTAGGTCCATGCGCCTCCTTTGCTTTATGTAATAGATCTGTTCAGTGGCTCCTTCGGCCTCTTGGTATACAGCTTTAAGACCGGGCAAGGAAGGGCACTTATTTGTTGGATGATTTTCTTCACAGACTGAACAAACGTCTATAGAGTTCAATTGGCATTCATTCCTAGGATGCCTCCTTGTGCATCTAGGGAAAAAAATGGCCAAAGCATCTCACTCTTGAAGTCTTGTATCATGTTTCTACTTTCACCTTTAATGGATGAATTGGAAGAAGGGGTACTGGCTATGCATTGACCCCCCCCCACCTTTCTTTCTTGCTGCTCTAGAATGGTTTCTAAAAATAGTATTTATGTCCTCATAGGATAGTTGGTAGATGTCTCCCCTGGCTAGTAGATGGAGGGTGTCTAGAAGGTCTTCCCTAATCCCCCTGAGCATGACCAACTTCAAAGAATCAGGGTCAAGTGTACACCCAGCCCTTTGGTAATTGAGCTGGAACATTTCTTCATAGTCTTCCAGGGACTCATCACTTCCCATGGTCATTCAAAAGATTTCTTCTTTAGTATCTTTCGACCTATAATAGTCTCGATACTTGTTATTAAAGGCCTGCTGCATCTGAGCCCAAGTTGTGATGCTATTGCCAGGTAATCCCATGAATCAACGCAGTGCTGCATCCTTGAGAGTAGAAGAGAACATCTTCAACTTTTGCTCATCTTCTGCATAGTCATAAGTTCGAAATATGACAACAAACTCAAACAAGAAGGTGTCAGGATCTTCTGTAGTCAGACCATGAAAGCGAGGTAGGGCTGAAGGACTTATATTTTTCATTTTGGTGTCCCCATTGGTCTCCTGAATGGGAAAGGTACCCTCTATTCTCTCTCCATTCCCCCTAGCATTTCTATTTTCAGCCATTGGCTCCAGAGGAATGTTTTCTCCTTCTTCTTCCCCTATAGGTTCTTCAAATATGTTTGGATGTTCACCTAAGGGTTATTCTTGATCGCAGCCACTGAAGAAGAGAGAAGGTTGGTTGTGTGAAGCAGTGGGGGTGTTGGGCAAAAACTTTCCTGAGTTATCTCTATTCCTATGAGGCATGAAAGGAAATCTTTTTGGTTGGTTTTTCTTTTCCCCACACTAATAGTACCTACAGAAACGGAAATTGTGATTGAACAAAACAAATTGCAACTAGCTGAAATGAACTTACTAAATGGAAATTTGTAGAATTGAAAAGGAAAGCAAGGAAATGCAGAATGGAAAGAAAGGAAATGACTAGTCTACATTTTCCAAAATGAAATTTGCAGAATTGGAAGGGAAAGCAAGGAAATGCAGAACTGAAAGAAAAGAAATGACTAGTCTACTTTTGCGGAAATAAACTATTAGTAGAATGTTGTAATAGAAAATAGAAGAAATTAGTAATCACAGAATACTCTGACGCTTCCCCGGAAACGGCACCAAAAAGCGGTGAGCGCTAGTATTGCAGCAAGAATGCTGCAACTCCTGGGCTACCAACTTTACTTTTATCACCCCGGTAGTTCGTAACAAACTTGGAAGTGTCGGTGTTGTATGCACAAGCACTAGTTCTTACTGCAGGTTGTCACTTGGTCAGCTAGCACAATATCACTAGGAGCTCAAGTCAACTTCTATAGATCTCAGAAGAAGCTCTATGTGTGATGAAAGAAAGAAATATTACTCTACATAAGCTATTCTAATTGTAGAAAGGAAAAAGACTGGAATGTAAAGCAAGACCTAGGAAACCCTAATTAACAAGCTAATTCTACTTTTGCCAAAAACACTATGAAAACCATGAAAGAAATGCCATTACCTACTCGAGAAAGCAAACAAAATCTAACCATTCTATTTCTGGAAGTAAATAAGAAAAACACATATTTTTGGATTTTTATGTGTTTTTGTGTGAATTTGACATGCATCTAATTTATTGTGTATGAGTGTGGTAGCGAACAGGTGGCATTGGAGGGTGGTTTTGGAGATTGGGAGGATGGAAGATGGTGTAGATGGGTCCTGGGAGGTCTTAGGTGGCCTTCTGGATGCTTTTCCCACACTCGGCCTTCGAAAGAAAGCCTACAGGAAAAACTACAGGAGGACACAGGGAAGCTACAGGAGGAAAATAGGGAAACTATAGGAGGCCTACAGGAGGAGGCCGAGAGAAATTTCTGCTATTTTGAGGATGTGAGAGTGGGTGGAAAAGGTGGATGAAGGTTGGAAGGAGATATTAGGGTGCCTATGGTCTACCATGAACCACCAGGAGAGAGAAAGATGATTGGTTTGCTCAAGGAGAGAGTAAGAAGTTCTATGAAACATGCAAGAAACTAAGGCAGAATTGAGGTGAGGTTTGGGAAGATCTGTAGGGAATGGATCAGATGGGGAATGTGATTGCTGATAAGCTGGCCTACTGCTAGAAGAGATCTACTGCAAAGGAATTGACAGTTAACCAAGAAGATCAAGCAAACAATGAAATGAGTGCATCTAGAAAAACAGAGTTTTGCATTAAAATGATATAAACTATGATCTATGAAAGGAAATGTTGAGAAATGTTGTAGGAAAGGAAAGCATGAACGAGGACTATTGCAAATCAAGAAATGAACATGATGAAGGAGATCTGATTCAAAGCAAAACTATACTATTAACCTACTGAAGAGCTGCAAACACTAGAATTCCTATGAATGAGGAAAATCTGTGTTTTTGGGGCAGCAAGAGAGTCTTTGCCTCCAATCGTGGTCCCAGAGGGAGGAAGAGAGGCCAAGCAACTATTGCTAGCCTTTTGAATCTTTTCTGATCATTGCTTAACCTGCTACAGAAAGCACAAATGGAAGCAAACTACTAAATCATCAAAAACAACCTATTCTTAACCATAAAAGAAATACATCTAACGGCAAATTAATATACAACTGAAGTAAGCATACAAATACAAGTAAAGAGAAGCTTGGTTGCTTGGATTGGGCCCTAACCCAAGAGCTTCAGCCCTCTGAGGTAAATCAATGCTAGCTCAAAAAGGATTCCATCTTCATTATCAAAAAATAGCAAGTTTACATGAAACTATGACAAAATAGTAAACTCAAAATTTGAGCAGAGTTTACATAAACAAATATCCAACCCTAGTGAGGCCCTATGCCTCTCTACTTATACATCTGAAGCTACCAATAGCTTCCTTAAAATCTGGGAGGCTTGGCTCCCAAAACTCTAGATAATTATCAGTCATCCTCCACTTGCTCGGCTGCCTTCTAGTGCATGATTCAACTGCTTGTACTCCGAGCTGAATGAAGGGGAATTCGAAGTGAGGAGTAATAAATGAGGAGGATTCCCTCCTATAAGTCCTCTCCTCTGTCTACTTTGAGTTATTGCTGCCATTTTACCACTGGATCCTTGACTTTGACCTCGAAATCCGTCAATAATATGCATTAAATACATGTTAGACCACGTGGCATCATAACTAACTCAACTCACTTTATAAGCATAAATATAATCAGAAAATCATACAATAAGCTAAGAGAATGGTTGATTTGACTAGGTTAGGAGGTAAAATGAGCCCATATAATTACCCATTTATGAGGCTCATCACAAGTATGCACACTTTTGTGCATTACTGCATCCATTTAAAGCCATTACAGTTTCTACTGCATTTATGGAAACAATTCAAAAGCTACATGGAAACCCAAAGATTATTGTAAGCGACAGAGATCCCATTTTCACTAGAAATTTTTGGATAGAATTATTTTCTTGTCTCAGTACTCAGTTAGCTCATAGCTCATCTTATCATCCTTAATCTAATTGGAAAACTGAGATAGTAAACAAATGTTTGGAAGGATATCTTCATTGTTTTGTATCTGATAAACAGACACAATGGGTCAAATGGTTGCCTCTAGCTGAATGGTGGCATAACACTTCCTTCCATACTGCAGCAAAAATGACCCCATTTATGGCACTTTATGATATCATCCACCATCCATCACATCATATTTAAGAGAAAATTCTAAGGTTCAAGCAGTCTAACCTCACATCGAGCATCAACAACAAGTTTTCCAAATCTTAAAGGATAACCTCACGTTGGCACAGAATAGAATGAAACAACAAGCAGATCAACATCGCAACGAAAGAAGTTTTGAGGTAGGTGTTTGGGTATTCCTACGGCTACAACCATATAAACAAATTTCGCTCAAGCAAGCTAAGAAGGACAATAAATTATCACCAAAGTATTATAGAGTTATGAAACCAGCAAGCTAATCCTTTGGAAACAACAAATGGTAGTTTTCTCCTCAGATGAAAGAGAATTAGATCAAGATCTTAAATCTGAAAATTATAATTTTTCCCTTGAAGTTGATGAAAATGTTTAGACTTTATGTGACGAAGAAAGGGGGAATGATAGTCAGTCAATGATTTATATAGACTATTTACCTCTTGTTTCAGTCATTTAAGAAGAGAAAGTTCTTGTGGATTGTTTCCAAAATGGAAAGCTCATTCAAGATCTCACATCTCTTGAAGATATAAAATCGGAAAATTTAGGAAATCAAGTTGATGTTTTTGTTGAAACCTATGAAAAACCATCCTTAGTCACTCCTATTTTGCAAGACATGGAATTTTGATCTTTCTCAGATATAAATGAAGATAATCAAGAATCAGTGTTGCAGCCAATCTTTTCTTGTCCATTTTTTTTTGTTTGCAACATTATGATACTCATCAGATGGAGGTATTTGAGAAAGAAAATGCAGCCAGAGGAGTTCCATATCAAAGTGACAAAATTTGGAAAAATTGTAAAATCAGTTTCGATTCTTATAAGGATCCTTTCGCAACAGGTTTGGAGTCAGAAAATAGGCCCAAATTTTCAAATTTTATAAATATCAAATTTATTTTTAGATCTTCTTTTGAGTTATCATTAAATAGGCTTTTCAGTTTACTCCACAATAAATACATGCAAAGTTTTCAAATGATTGACAAGATGCTTGCATGGTTGCACTGGGTGTTTGACTTCACCTAACAACAACTCATGGTTCAACTTAGAGTAGGAAATGGCAAGCATGAATTTTAGTTTTTAGTTTTCAGCAATTGGTGTTCAGGGTGAAACTAGAGTTCGAGTGTGGATTTGATTGTAATAAAAAAATTTCATCTTTCACATTGTAGTATAGTTTTCAGTTTGCAGTTTCAGTATGCATTTCGGTATGGTATAGTTTACAGTTTGGAGGGTTACTAGTTGGGAGCTACCCAATGGATCAGGCTTCTGGTCTATGGGGTTCTTGTTGCCATCCATGATCGACAACATCCCCGTGGAGCTAGTTGTTATCACATTAACTATGTTTTTAAATTCTTTTAGAAAATGATGACAATTTTAGTGTCAATGTTTTAGTTATAATAAATGGAGAAATCATCGATAGTGGGTCTATCAATGCTTTAATGTTCCAATAATTTTTTCTGAAGAAATTCGCTAATAATGGGCTTATCGGTGTTTTTTTGTAAAAATGTTCAGTTAAAAACTTTGTTTTTCCTGTACAAAATAGTAATTTCAGGCACTCTTTCCAGAAAAATGAAAACGAATTTTATGAAAATCAAAGAGGTTTTTGTCTAAAACGTACCCATTTAGAAAAAAAACCTCTTTGTTTTCTAACAAGTTTTACATTTTGAAATATTCGAAGAGATATTTTAAAGGTTGTTTTTCAGAATTTTGTAACCCTGTTTTAGTAATTGTTTTAAAAATCATATCCCGAACAAATGAGAACGAATTTTACAAAACCGAAAGAGGTTTTTGTCCAAAACAGACCTATTTAGAAAAACCTCTCTCGGTTCTATAAAAAATATCACGATTGTTTTTTAGAAGGGATCACTGGACCCTAGTTTTTAGGATTTCTTGAGGAAAAAACTCGTGGACAATTGTTGACCTCGATGCCACCTCACCAAATTTGACTTGCGGATCCTTATATCTAGCCATGACTCCAACAACATCATGATATTTAGATGCATATAGGATTAGGAAGTTTTTTATATGCATGTATTTGATAAAGTACATTGTTATTTTTAGATTTTGTAATTAAGTTTTGCTAGAAACTCACTTTCCGAAAGACAATTTCCGAAGAAAGGAAAAAGGTTGGATTTTATTGTAAAAACATTAGCACTCTAGTGTACTTTAGTAGATATTAAATATATTATATTTTGATGAGCATTGGCAGAAAACTCATGTGTTGTATTTACCTGTCTATTATTTCTCTATTTATGAAGCATCTTCTTCATGTCTGGAAACTTTAGTATCTGAAATTGGGATTCATCATGCTCTGGTTTCATTATTTCTTAGTCATGAATACTTGTTGCTTCTATCAGTTATAATATTTTTTTCTTCAGTTTTATTTTCCAAATTCCTCAAATTGTCAAATGAGTTATTACTACCCTGCTTTTTGTGTCTTGCTCGTTAGATATGTAACATCATTTGATAAAAGTGGAATCCATGCCCAATAGTGTATTTTATATACAACCCAGCCAAATTTTCATCCTACAAACTAAATCTAGCCACAAAACACAATTGCAAAACCTACTACTATAATGACCTAGAGTAATTGAGTTTTAGGGAGAGATCCCTCTCCAGGTTTAAGCGCTAGATTTCAACCTAAAAGAGGTTCGAGGTTATCTTGGAGGTTTTCCCGCAACCAGGTTTTCTCTAAGTGATAACATGTTGGCAGTATCCAACACCATCAACATTTTATCACTAGAAGGAGGGCCATATGACAAGCTAAGCCTATGAAGTCTGTTTGAATCTCTTACCTTTAACGACTTTATCCAAAATCATAATCCCGAGGTGTGTTGGGAGCAGGATCCCCCAAGGAAATTTTTGGGGCTAAAAGCCCATGTTTAAGTCAATTTTTGTAATATTATTGTAAAGACTCTACATTTTTTGGTCGCGGAGCATGAAGATGTTATGTGTCACAAAGGGTAGTCCACCCTTAGTTTTGTAAAGTAATCTCGGCTGTAAGAGATCTACCCATGGTCCGCGGACCATGGGATTGTATAAAAAGAGCTAACCTCTAAGTAGTTAGAGAGATGGAACATGTAAGAGAGTCATAGCTTTAGAGAAAGAATTCTAAGTCTTGGGTTGTAGTGTAGGTAGAGGCTTTGCAGCTGAGTGCATAGAGGCCTAGGGTAGAAGTCTGCAGCTGAGTGCGCGGACCCCTGAAGATGTGTGCGCAGGGTGGACAAAGTCTGTAAACACTTGGAAGATATTAATAAAAGGAGTTATTCTGCAATTTTTGTGTCTTTGTTCTGTCGATGCGTTTGGATATTTTATGTATGATTTTCCTTTATTATTCTTATATGATGTGCGAATGAATACCACTACATTGGATAAATTGAACGAAATTATGAATATCTGCTTACGCGGTGATAACTTTAAGTAGTTGAAAAGATAAACAAGTCACTTATGGTAATTGAGAAATCTGCACGGTGTGCTGCCATAACAGCACGAAAGTGCCTAAGCCCTAGGTTAGGGCTGCACGAAGGTCGATCATATACTTTCGTGAAGGTATTGAAATCCAGAATAGATAGTTTGTCTTACAAGCCCTAGAATGGGATCACCTGCGTGAAGGCAGGGATAGAAGAAATCAAACAACATCACAACCATCTCAGGGTGTGGAAACTTGGTTCCAACATCCCCCCATACTGCTTCGGGTGAGACTTCGGTCCGCGCTCCACGGGCTGATGCCAAAAGGGCTAGTAGTGTAGGGATTTGTTTGGCTAATTAACGTTGAATCTAGGTTTGGCCCCATTAAGCCAACAAATGGTTCCGTTGCCGAGACCAGAATCTGCATAAGAGATGTGTGATGTTGTATCACTAGAATCCAACTAAGAAGGATATTGGAGATTGGTTGGATAGAAAAATCCACGAATTCGCGGCACAAGAAAACAGAAACCCGCGACTGACCAAAGAATAATGGTTGGACAGAGACCTATATACAGAGATCCACGAGATCTTTTTTTGCTCCTTCCCTATCGAGCTATATGAGTGGCTCACGAAGCTAATAGATAGCCAAGGAAGGTGGAAACTTGACGGTCCTATTGTGTGGACCTCGGAGCTAGTGCGAAGGTTGGAAGCATCAGAGGATAAGATTTCCCGCGCTATTGATCGTTGGATCGATCGTATCATAAGAGGACCTGTGACTAAATTCGTGGTCGACACCTCAATCAACGATAGCGAGGCGGAGCGACACTTTTTCAAAGGACCATGAGGTAAGTACGTAAAATATTTGAATACTTGGATTAAAATGTTGTTGTGTGAAAAATGGGTTATGCAGCTACCTTGATGTTTGGGACTACGTGAAGAGGAAAAACTTACAGAAATAAAGTAAAAAAGGGTCTGTAGTATAGCCCTTTGATTTAACCTCCGTGAAGTGACAAAGAAGGGATAGCGAAGGTTTCTCCATGAAGTGATATTCAATTAATAAGACAAGTATTCCCGCGAATACCACCTCTGCCCACACCCCCTCCAACTTCACCATCCTCACCTCCATCTTAGCTCGTACCACCTCCACCTCCACCGCGGTTCAATATGGCAAATCGAGTGAAGTTTCCTTTGTTCAAGGGCTTGGGAAATGAGGACCCGGACCAATTCTGGTTCATTGTGAGAGCTGTATGGGAAGCTCAAGGGGTATAGATGATCATATAAAGAAGGTGAAACTGGTTAGTGCTTTGTGAGATTGCCCGCTAACCTGGTATATTGAGTACTCTAACGATAACCTGAATGTTGGAGTAGTAGATATCCAGGCAACATTAAATAGGGAATTTAATAGGCCTAAATATGAGGCGCAGTCGATTGTGGTAATTAAAGAGATCGTGATGCAATCGGGCAAGAAACCTTAGGACCTAGACCAGAGGCTGAAATGTACAATCCGTGAAGCCAACATGAATTTTACATATGGACAACATCGCGAGTGGTTTGTGGCTACACTACTACCACACTTAAGGAGTGCATTGTTGCAGTAGAAGATAACAACTTAGGCAGAGGCCTTGGAGATCTCCATGAGACTACATGAGATTCCAGTGTAGGATCCTAATCTAGGAGTTCAGTAGATCCATGTGCAGCTGAAGAATCTGTGCCTTGAGATGCAAAGTCTAAAGCAGGACAGAACGGTTCAACTGGAGGTACGTGAGGAGGTATGGTGCTTAAAATGCAAGAGTTAGGGTCATGAAAAAGACCATTGCCGGGTCTTTGCAAATTACATTGCAGGAGGAGGACCGATGCCTTTAAGGCCAGAAGCTCAAGCAGGACATAGCGTGGGGGTTGCATTATGGTGCACTATCTATCAGGTAGCTGGAAAACATGCCATGGAAAACCGTTACTTGCTATAGAAGTATGTACAAGCACAACAACAATTGTTCTACAACTTTTGTAGGTCAGTAGGACATGATGAGAGTACTTGCAGGAGCTATGAACTGATGATGGATAGAACTCCTGCCCATAGGGTTTAGGCCGAAACGCGGCCCCTTGACCAGAACACAGGAATAGCGCGGACAGGATCTTAGGGGCATAGAAGAGGACGAGGTGGAGGAGGACCTAGTAGAGGTCGAGGATAGCAGATTTGCTACAACTGTGGAGGAATAGGACACTATTCCCGTGATTACACTAATCCAATGCATCCCTCATATAAGTATTGCACACTGTTTGATCATGAAATAGAATACTATCTTATGCTGATAGCTAGGATACGTGACAAAGGGGTGCTACCACCTACACCGACTCAGAACTTGTAGATGATGAGGTCTGAGCCATGCGAGGAAGATCCAAACATAAATATAGTGCTGAGAAGTGGAATCGCGATAGGAGATGATAAGGGGAAATAGCCAGAAGATAGTACACGGGTTCGCAAAGCCTCAAAAAAGGAGGCTGAGTTCAATTTGGAGCGCACTTTTGAGCCTTCATGGAATCTAAGAAGAGCTTTGCTGAGGCCTCTACCTCAGGAAGTAAGGATAAGCCTGAGCCAAAGATGGACCCCTCTATTCTCACAACTTTCCTTGAAAACTGTATGAAGTTATTGCGCGATAGTAAGGTTGTATAAGGGTTACAAGAACTCATCAGTAGATGTGCTAGAACCGCGGCAGGTGAGCCGCACGTAGTACAAAATATTGGCAAGCATAAAACAAGGATGGAATGGGAAATGAGACTGATCGCGCAGATAGGAGAATATGAAATGGATCAGGTCATTTTGGACCTAGGGTCAGATGCGAATGTCCTACCAAAACTGACTTTGGAACGAATGGGGAGACCTGCACTGCAATGGTCTCTAATTCAACTAAGAATGGCGAATCAGCAGAAAGTCATCCCCATGGGGCTACTGCAGGGGGTGACCGTGGATATTGAGGGAGAAAGTGCATTGGCTGACTTTGAAGTAATAGAGATAGTGGATGACAACAATCCCTATCCTTCAATCCTGGGAATTGATTGGGCTACTGATATGAACGGAGTAATCTATCTGATGAAGTGAAAGATGATCTTTGAGAAGAAATCGTTGCGTGTAATAGTACCCCTCGATCCTGCTGAAGGATCGCGCTATACTGTGTTGGGTTGTGTTATATTCTTTCCATGAATAACCTACATAGTGAACCAGGGGGTTAGAGGGAGGGTAGAACCCCCCCTTCGTTGCATCAATTGTGTAGCAGGGGGGTCACAGGGGGGGCGGCAACCCCCCCTACCTGAGGGGTTTGAGGGGGGCAGGTAACCCCCCTCTATGGGGTCCAAGGTAGCACCTCTGGAAAAAAATTTTTGGACCCTATATTAGGTTGGGCGAACCTACCTATGGTTTTCAGTCCATGGTATTGGATGCTTCGACATGTATATATGTGTATTGTAACATTGAAAGGAATATAATGAAAAATCACGCCGGTAGTCTCGGTTTTGGGATCCAAGAGAAAATTTCTGTGTATATGTGTTTTATGTGTTATGCTCTCGCATTGTTTATTTTCTGTGTTTTAGAATTCGTATGCAAGTAATTTCTGTACGGGGTTAAAACCTACATTTGGAATTAGAGCTGTTTTGGCTTCAAGGGGACGCCTTTGTTGCTGAGGGGTTTCACTCGGGCCTGTGGTAGAGGCTGTTCAATGGGAGATCTACGAGATAGATTCTGGTGGTGAAAGAAGATGGCGAGTAGTGGAAAGATAGAGATCGAGAAATTTAATGGTCAAAGTTTTGAGTTGTGGAAACTCAAGATGGAGGATCTGTTGGTGGATAAAGATCAGTGGATCGTGGTAGATCTAGGTACTAAACCAACGGGAGTGTCCGATGAAGAATGGAAGAAGTTGGATTGGAAGGAAAAGAGCACAATACGATTGTGTGTCTCAGATTTACTATTGTTGAATGTATTAGGGGAAGCTACGATGAAGGCTTTGTGGGATAAGTTAGGGACTTTGCACCAATCTAAGTCTCTGGTGAATAAACTGTTCCTGCAGAAAAAGTTGTATAACCCGAGGATGAAAGATGGAGACTCGGTGACAGAGAATCTAAATGCATTTAATACTGTGGTAAGTCAATTAGCATATGTTGATATTAAAATTTCATATGAAGATAAGTGCATCAGTTTGTTGTGTTCTCTACTAGATTCGTGGGATAGTCTGGTTATTGCAATAGGTAGCAATGCAACTGCCTTGTAGTTTGATGAAATAGTCTCATCCTTGCTGATGGAGGAGATGAGATGGAAAAATATGGAGAGCAAGAATGGTGATGCCTTGTCTATACGAGGACAGTCCCAGAACAAAAACAAAAATAAGTCATTGAGTGGGAGATATAAATCTCCACTTCATCTGAGGTGGTGTGGTGGAAATGCAGAAAGGAAGGGCACTACAAAAGGGACTGTAAATCTAAAGCTCCTGACAAAGGAAAGGGATTTGATGATGCTTCTTCTGCAGAGGCGAAAACCACCTCAGATGAAGGTGGTGATGTGTACTTGGCTTCTTCAAGTACACATGTAGATCATGAGGCATGGTTGATTGATTCAGGTGCATCCTTTCACTTCACTCCCCATAGAGAGTGGTTTTGTGAGTATGAGAAATACGATGGTGGTGAGGTCTTCTTAGGGGATGATAGGAAAGCTAGAATCATTGGTCATGGAAAAGTAAAATTGAAGTTGCAAGGTGGAAGGGTTAGAACACTTCTGGGTGTTCTGCATATGCCTGCATTAGCCAGAAATCTGATTTATGTAAGCAAGCTGGATGATGCAGGTGTAAAAATAGTGTTCGAGAAGGATACCTGCAAAATGGTTCGGGGAGCACTGGTATTGATGCGGGGAGTTCGGATTGGAACTCTGTACAAGATGTAAGGTAGCACTGTTGTTGATGGGTGCAACAGTTATGTGGTTCCTGAAAGTGTAGCTAAAAATCTAGTGGTCTGTGGAGAGAAGACCATGTTGTGGCATCAAAGGCTTGGACATATTGGAGAGAAGGGCCTTCAAATACTTCATGATAAAGGTATGGTAGAAGGTATGAGTAACAGTTCTCTGGACTTTGATTTCTATGAAAATTGTGTATATGGGAAGCAGAAGCAGGTGAGTTTCCCTCTCGTGGTAAGAGGGCAAAACAGATATTAGAGCTTGTGCACAGTGATGTGTTTGGACTTGTGAAGGTTCCATCACTGGGTAAGTCTGTGTACTATGTATCATTTATAGATGACCTCTCAAGGAATACATGGATATATTTCCTTAAGAAGAAATCTGAAGTCTCTGATAGGTTTAAAGAATTTAAGGCTCTCGTGGAAAACTAGACAAAGAAGAAGATAAAGGTGCTAAGGACAGATAAAAGTGGAGAGTTTTGCAGTAAGGAATTTGAAGAATTCTGCAAGAAGTGTGGTATATCACGGCAAAAGACTACTCCATATACACCTCAGCAAAATGGAGTTGTAGAAAGAATGAACAAGACGTTGATGGAAAGGGCAAGAAGCATGCTTAGTGGTGCCGAGTTAGGACAGGAATTCTTGGCAGAGGCAGTGGAGCCTCAGCCTTCCTGGTCAACAGACCACCTTCATCAGCGTTGGAGGATAAGACTCCATAAGAGGTATGGACTGTGTTATCTCAAAATCAGACCCTGGAAGGTTGCTGACCAGGAAGACCTTAAGTAACTATTTCAAACCTACTTTAGGCTGAGGCTTAGCCTCCCCAACCTGAGAGGGCTCTCTCAAAGAATTAATGATTTTTGATTATGATTAAGATGGCTAACTCTTATGAAATAAAGATAAAAATGTAAGTGGTGGAAACACAATTAGAAAGTATCCATTGGGCTTATGGAGACAGATATGCTTTAGTACTAACAGTAAGGTTAGCTCTACATAGAAGTCAGGGCATTTAGAACTCAATGCATGTAGAAAACACCAGAAATACAAAGGACCAACACAATTTATGAATGCATGAAGGAAATTAGAGCACTGTTAGTGATTTATAAGTAATCACACATTCATACCACTGAATATAATAGGAAGAGAACAATACAAGCCATTCCAAGCATCAAATTCCTTCTGATTCCTGAGAAGCAAAGCCAAAGTACTGTATTACTAAAAATGAAGTCTTTACATAAAGCCAAATATCAAAGCTTTTTTCAATAAATTTCCAACCCTAAGTACATTGCTCTTTCTCCTATATATAGAATTCTTTACAAAGCTGAGATTCCTCCTCCAGCATGAGGGGAACTCGAATTCTGCTTGCCATGACACCTATTCAAACTTTAACTAACTATTAAATACAACAACTGCTAACTGGAAGTTTTAGAAACCTAAGACAATTAGGAGTCTAACTCCACATCATGCTGATAATAGCATTTATTACAATAAAAACTCGTTCTCTGACAAGTGGTTCCCTTCAGTTTAACTTTGATGGATGTTTAAAGTTCCTTGCTGGCCCTTAATGTCTTATCTCCTTTACTGCTCCTGCAAAGTAGGAAACTGCCCCTGTTTTCCTGCTTTTGGTTTCCTCAAGGATATTTGAGACCAATTAACCATGATGTTCTTCTTTGATTACACAAAAGTGTATTGGAGTGCCACGTTCTTGATGTGCTGTAGACCCTTCCCATATACTCGTATGGAGACAAAACTTCTTCAAAGTCGTTTGAAATGTCGTGGACAATACTAGCGGTGATCATTTGTATGACAAAAACTTATAGTTCATATATCTTTTCCTCCGCTTGTTTTACCTTTGTCGGTTGCTTGCACACTGTAAATGATCCTTTTTGAACTCCCCTTTCAAAAAATTCCCCTTGATTACTCAAAATTGGTCGACTGATTTTAATTATGTAGCTACAGCAGTTTTGTAGCGCGCTACGAAATTGCTGTGCATTATGCGTCATTTTCAGCAGTTTCGTAGCGCACTACGAAACTGCTGTGTAATCACAAAACACAGTTTTAATACCAACATCTGACTGTCTTGAGCCTCTTTTAATTGGAAATGTCCCTTTCAACTGTCCTGAAGCTATTCAAAACTGAGGAAAAACTGCAACAAGGTAAATCATAAAAAATTTGGGATATAACCTTACTTGCTGTGTGATTTTCTTAAGGAGATCTTTCCCGCTGGCTTAGCTATATCTTCAACTCCTCAATTTGTCTCTTCATAACCCTGATCCTAGCTCTCAGTTTCATATTAACTCTTCTGATGAATTTTGCTTCTTTTATTGCGGGAACTGACCATGTGTAGTATTGAGCATTACAGTCGACCACCTCAGGTATTTGAATTGTTTTGTCTTCCCACAGAACCTCCATTTTGTCGAAATGAGCTTTCTTGATTGCATGTTTCCTTGAGGCTTTCTTCAATCTAGCAATTTCCAGGTTTGCTAATTTCAACTTCTTTTATAACTCTTCAACATTATATTCTTCTTGAATCTCCTCTGTTTCACTTGCTTCGAGCAGTGTCTCTTGTACCTGTCTTGAATGCCTCGTCACTGGTATTCTTGGTTTAAAGACAAATTTAGCAACCAGATCATTGAACATGAGCTTTTTCGAGGCTTTGATCTTTTTGGTCTTGTCCTTTCCTGATTTTCTCAAATCTTCTTGAACCAAGGGAGATTCCTCAATATCAATAGCTTGCAGTAAGTCATTAAGACTTCCCTATGAAGCCGGGCTTTCCTCAGTAACCACTGTCTTGCCTTTTTCCTTAGCTAACTGGCTCCTTGTCATTCTTCTCTGGACTACTTCACCTGTAGATGATTCATGTACACCCTCTCTGATCTGAGTTTTCTCTTTCTGGGACTGTTGGGGTGTGTCTTGGATTATCAGTGGTTTGGTAGGCCCCTTTACCTGCTTCCTAGCCTTCAATTTTACAAATCTCCTGGACCTTGTTTCTGCATGATGGCCAGTTGCTATTGGAGAATCTTTTGCAGCTTGAGGACTGAGACCAGTCTCATTCTTGAAACTAGAAATAAACATGAACATGGGCCAGTTCCTACCTACTTTCTGGAGCTCATGCAACACGATTAATTTAACCAAGCCGTGATGAAACAGTGAGGTCTCACAGGCTTCCTTTTTTAGCTGAACCTTGTCACACATTTTGCCTAGGCTACGAAACAAGTAGAAAGGTAAATCAAGAGATACCTTTCCTATGAAATGCAGCAGAATCTTGAAGTGATATGAATACACCTTATGATATCTCCCCTCGCAGGTAAAGTACTTATGTATGTAGGTAAGTAAATTGGCATATGCGTCCTTGACAAAATTCCTGGGCACAGACTTATTTAAATCTGAATCAATAAACTCCGGCTTTAGAAATTATTTGCATGGGGTCATATCAAATTTGAAATTTTTAAACCATATTTCTTCTCCCCTTGGGATCTCAGTAACTGTAGATATGGCCTCTGGAGTGACTGGCAATTCAAGCACCCCAACTTTTGAATTCATTCCTGTGAAATTCAAGGCAAACTCCTTGGTGATTTGCATATGGCCTCCTTGAAGCTTCTCGCAGAAATTCCAACATCCAACCTACTTGAATGCACGTTCAACTTATCTGTTCTTTAAGATAATGTCTAAACCTTCAGGTTCGCTCCTCAAGCACCTGCCTGACCTGTGCTTCTTTCTTTATGTATCCCTCTCCATGGGATTCCAACAGGGTGACAATTTGAAAGACTGGCACTGTTTCAATTTTCGATCGCTGCCTCTCTTGAGAGTTGCCTCGCTTGAAAACTGGCTCGCCTGAAAGCTGGCTCGTCTGATTTCCAAGAAATTCAAATTGAATGCTTGACAATTTATTCCTTACGCATGAATCCAACCACAAATTATGACTGTGAGTGCTTGGCTTTTCTTGAAACTTGAAATCTGAGTGTACCAAGGTACCTAACGACTCTAATGATGAAGATAAGTGGTTGGACATGATAGGCGAAGTGTATAAACTGACAATTGATGATGTAAACATAACGGACCTTGATAGATATGATAGTTGAGCAGGATTTGCTACAGATCCGCACGAATCCCCAATTTCGTAGCGCAGCCAGTGTAAAATCTGGGTTTTACGCTACGAAAACACCTAGACTCATTTCCGCGCTACGAAAACACCTAAACTGCTTTATAACATATCAGAACCTTAAAAGAAACTTGATACAAGGAATCTATGTGGGTTGTGGGACCAGTGATGAATGAGAACGGATTATTTACCTTTATATAACCATACCACAAAGATTCTAAAGTCCTAGACACTACATTGAACATGGAAAAACTAAACTTGGACTAACACCTAACCTTCACAATCACTCTGATGTGAAAAATTTAGTAATCGCTTCTTAAGTGATAACAGACTGGTAAGAAACCCTCTCTTTCACATCTGAGGGTATTTGGATGTGATGCATATGTAAATGTTCCAAAGGAGAAAAGAACCAAGTTGGATAGTAAATCTGAAAAGTGCATCTTTATTGGGTATAAGGATGGTTTAAAGGGTTATAAGCTTTGGAACCCAGCAACAAGGAAGGTTGTGTATAGCCGAGATGTGGTGTTTAGAGAGGTGAAATATGTTATTAAACATGAAGTCCAACGAAAGGAACCTGAGAAGATAGAGTTTGAGCTAAAGGTGGAAGAATCAGACTCTACAATAGAGGAGGAATCAGAAGATGAAGAGCCACAAACTCCAGGTGTAAGAATATTAGTTCGAGAAAGAAGGCAGCCAGAAAGGTATAGTCCATCTACTTTCTATTCAAATTTTGCTTTATATATTACTGATCATGATCCCAAAACTGTGAAGAAAGCAATAGATTCAAGGGATGGAAAACTCTGGAAAGAGGCCATGGTTGATGAAATGGCATCTTTGCACAAAAATGAGGCTTGGGATTTGGTGGAGTTGCCGGTTGGAAGGAAACCCATTGGCAACATATGGGTGTTCAAGAAGAAGACAAATGCAGAAGGAAAGGTGGAGAAATAAAAAGCTCGGTTGGTAGCAAAAGGTTATTCCTAGGTGCTGGGAATTGATTTTGGTGATATTTTTTCTCCTGTTGCCAAGGTAACTTCTATTAGGTTACTTTTATCTGTTGTTGTTGCTTTTGATTTTGAGGTAGAATAGATGGATGTGAAGACAACATTTCTTCATGGGGATCTGGAAGAGGAGATCTACATGAAGCAACCTGAAGGCTTTGCAGTGAAGGGTAAGAAAGAACTGGTATGCAAGTTAAAAAAGTCTCTGTATGGGTTAAAACAGTCACCAAGGATGTGGTATCAGAAATTTGATACATTTATACGGGGATTTGGCTTCACCAGAAGCAAAGCAGATCACTATGTGTATTTTAAATCAATTGGTGATCGTGTTATTTATCTGATCTTGTATGTGGATGATATGTTGTTGTTTGGAAATGACAAAGAAATTATCCAAGATTTGAAGACCCAATTATCCTCCAAATTCTACATGAAAGATCTTGGTGCTACAAACTATATTTTGGGCATGGAAATTAGAAGAGATTGGACAAAAAGGAAGCTTTGGTTAAACCAGAGGAAGTATGTCAAGACAATACTACAGAGGTTTAATATGCAGAATAGTAAACCGGTGAAGGTTCCTATTCCTGTAGGTGTGAGGTTATCTGCTGAATAGTGTCCCAAGACACAAGAAGAGGAAGAGGATATGTCCCATGTTCCATATGCAAGTGCAGTCGATAGCCTGATGTATGCAATGGTCTGTAATAGACCAGACATTGCACATGTGGTGGGAGTATTGAGAAGGTTTATGTCAAAACTAGGGAAGGAGCATTGGACAACAGTGAAGTGGGTTTTCAGGTATTTGCGTGGCACTAGTGATTATGGTTTGTGCTACCAAGGAAGACTAGGATTGGACAGAGTTTTGGATATTCGTGGCTTTGTTGATGTAGACTGGGCTGGAGATTTGGATCAGAGAAGATCTACAAGTGGGTATGTGCTTAACCTATTTGGAGGTGCAGTCATTTGGATGAGTAAGAAATAATCTGTAGTGGCACTATCAACTATAGAGGCAGAATACATGGTAGCTACTCATGCAAGCAAGGACGCAGTTTGGTTGTAGAGATTGTGTTCAAGTATGGGGTTAGTACAGGAAGCTATAAGGATAGTCTATGACAGCCAAAGTGTAATTTTCTTGGCAAAGAACCCTGCTTATCATTCAAATACAAAGCACATTTATGTTCAGTATCACTTTGTGAGGGATATGATAGAAGACAAAAAGGTGTTGTTGGTAAAGGTGGACAGTTTGAAGAATACTGCAGGTGCATTGACAAAATCTGTGAGCTCTGAGAAGTTCTCCTGGTGTAGAGAAACAATGGGTGTTTCATCACTGGAAAAATGACTAAACTCTCCTGTGGTCCCCTATGGAAAGAAAACAACAAGTGGGAGAATGTTGGGTTGTGTTATATTCTTTCCATGACTAACCTACGTAGTGAACCGGGGGGTTAGAGGGGGGGCAGAGCCCCCCCTTCGTTACGCCAATTGTGCAACGGGGGGGTCACAGGGGGGCGCAGCAGTCCCCCATGTCTAGGGGGTTTGAGGGGGGTGGGTAGCCCCACTTTACGGGGTCCGGGGCAACGCCTCAGGAAAATTTTTTTGGGACCCTATATTAGGTTGAGTGAACCTACCTATGGTTTTTGGTCCATGGTATTGGATGCTTCGGCATGTATATATATGTATTGTAACATTGAAAGGAATATAATGAAAAATCAAGCTGGTAGTCCCGGTTTTGGGATCCAGGGGAAAATATATGTGTATATGTGTTATGCTCTCGCATTTTTTATTTTCTGTATTTTAGAATTCATATGCAGGTAATTTTTGTACGGGGTTAAAACCTACATACTGAACCTATCCATGATTATGAGAGTGATGACGACCTGGACTGTATCTATAAGATAACAGCATGAGACCAAGATTGGGGAATCCCACTGCAGATGGACAGATTACTTGGGATCACAAGAGTTCTGCACTTCGGACTCCGATGAAGAAATAGAAAGTTGGCAGAATTGGTTACATAAAGTAACTATGCTGAATTGCAACATGATGACCTGGTTGCTGCGTTGTGTGTTGTCAAAGGTAAGAAATCTACCTACTTATGATGGTTTGAATGAGGTAGATATCTTTTTGGATGCATTTGAAAGGGAGGTACCAGAAAAGTAGTGCTTCCAGGCCTTGGATTGGGCACTGCATGCGATGCCCCAAAGATGGTGGGGTACGCACAAGGAAAGCTTTGATGATTGGCGTGAATATAGGAGGATGATAAGAACATGATTTGGGAAGCCTAAGACATGAATGGTAGACAAATATGATAGGCAAAATGATCCGCACGTGCTTCTGGCCAAATGGACGTAGACTTATGGAGAAAAGCCCCAACCTGAGTGGGTGCACTTGTTCTGTCATACCCTGGATGTTATCCCATTGAATTGGTATATAGAAACAGAGCTCCGCCATGGGACAGGTGAATGGGATATCCTACGTGAAGGATTCATGATGACATTATGTTTTGAGGACGGGTTTGACAGTATTGATGAAGTGCTACTGGAGGTAAAAACAACAATCTTTAGGATACCACAGGATCCTTTAGACCTGATTCAACCTGAATGGGATACTGAGCTAAGTCGCATGCTAGAACGTTATAACGTAACTACTGAAGAAGAGGACGAGGATCCATGAAAGATTAACATTCCAGAAACAGAAGGACACCGTGTGGTTCAAGGACCACAAATTGAGAACCCTGACATAACCACACCATTGAAAATGAAACAAGTGAACATTGGTACAGAGGTAGAACCCAAATTCGTGAAGATTGGAGACTACTGGGATGATGCGACTATGGATAAGGTCATTGAATTGTTCTGTGAATACCACGACTTATTCCCTACCAAGTTTACGGATCCAAAAGGAATAATCGGGGACCTAGGAATGATGAAGATCATGTTAAAGCCTAACTCGAAGCTAGTTAAGAAAAGACCTTAGCATCTCAATCCAAAATACAAGGAGAAGGTCCGCTTAGAACTAGACAAGATGCTAGCGGCAGGTATCATTGAGCCTGTGGAAGAATCTAATTGGGTAAGCCCAATGGTGGTGCAAGAGAAGAAGCAGAAGGATGAGATAAGGATATGCACGGATCTCAGAAAAATGAATGACACTTGTGTGCATGATCCTATCCCAACTCTGTTCATGGATGAAGTGTTAGACAATGTAGGTGGCTAGGAAGCATATTCCTTCACTGATGGGTTCTCTAGGTACCACCAAATCAAAATCGCGTTGGAGGATAGGAGCAAGACAACCTTCGCGACTGAGTGGGGTTGTTTTCAATACACTGTAATGTCGTTTGGATTGAAGAATGCGCCTGCAATCTTTTTGCGCGTGGTTGTTGTGGCATTCAAGGAATTTATTCATAAGTTCCTGGAGGTATATTTTGATGACTGGACTATATTTGGGTTGGTTAAGCGCCATGTAGCAAGCTTGCGCTTGATGCTGGATACCTGTCGAAGATACTAGATTGTGCTCAATCTCAAGAAGTGTTTGTTTTGCATTCCTTTTGGGAACCTATTGGGGTATGTGGTTTGCAGACAAGGACTAATGGTAGACCCCGCAAAGATCGCAGTGATACTGAACTTGGAAGTGTTGAGGAGTGTGAAACAGTTGCGCGCTACTCTGGGACATACGGGATATTACATAAAGTTTATCAAAAGTTATGCCCAGATCACCGTGCCTATGGAAAAATTGTTGAAGAAGGGTGTCATGTTCTACTGGAATGACGACTGTAAGAAGAGATTGGATATATTGAAAGAAAATATGGTTATTGCGCCGATTCTAGTCTTCCCAAACTAGAAGAAAGACTTACATGTACATGTCGATTCGTCATGTATAGCACTAGGAGCAGTACTAATACAGATTGGTGGAGAAGGCTTGGACCACCCTATCACATTTGCAAGCTGCAGATTATCCAAAGCAGAAAAGAACTATTCTACCACTGAACGCGAGGGGCTAGCTATGGTGTATGCACTCCAGAAGTATCGACACTACATTCTAGGAGGACATTTTAAGATGTATACGGATCACTTCGCGCTAAAGTACGTGGTCAATAAGCTTGTGTTGGGGGGACGAATCTACCGATGGCTCTTATTGTTCCAAGAGTACGATTTTGAGGTTGTTGTTAAGATGGGACGATTGAACGCGGGACCAAACCACCTTTCGTGCATTGAAACAGGGGAGGAACCTACTAACTTGGAAGAAGGATTGCCTGACGTGCAACTATTTGCAATGCGTGTCGTGGATGGTCATTTTGAGGATATAATACACTTTCTAACTATAGGAATGGCACCGGAAGGATACAATGTCCAACAAAAGAAGGAGTTAGTGGTGCACACGGTAGATTTCTTTATCATTATTGGGCATCTGTACAAAATGGGTATTGATGAGATATTGCAACGGTATGTACCTGAGTTCAAGAGAAGCATCATTATCATGGATGCTTATGGGGGCGCCGCGAGATGACATTATGCAGGGAGAGAAACCGCACAGAAGATTCTACATGCAGGGTTGTGGTGGCCAACCCTTCATCAGGATTCAAAAGTATATTGCAAGGCGTGTGATGTATGTCAAAGAATGGGCAGGCCATCGCGGAGGGATGAAATGACTTTGAATCCACAAATGACATTGCAACCATTCAAGAAGTGGGCGATAGATTTTGTAGGACCCATTCAGCCACAAGGGAAGATAGGAGCAAGGAACATTATCACTATGACGAAATATTTGACTTGTTGGGTAGAAGCACAGCCGGTGAAGGATTGCACGGGCGTGACAACTATGAAGTTCCTATTTGAGCATGTATTGAGGCGATTTGGATGTCTAAGGATCTTGATGAGTGATCATGGTACGCACTTCTTGAATGAGATGATCAACGCACTAACAGAGGAATTTCAGGTATATCACCAGAAGGGCACACCTTATCACCCACAGGCCAACAGGACAGTGGAGGCATTAAAAAAATTGCTTCAAATGCGCTAACCAAGTTTTGCAATTCTCAGTGAAGTGATTGGGACCTATGCATACCTGCAGTATTGTGGGCTTATCGAACGACATGCAAGAAGTTGACGGGACAAACCCCTTTCAGGCTTGTCTATGGTGTGGAAGTCATAATGCCTATGGAATACATCGTGCGTAGTTTGCGCATAGCAATGCTCACAGGTATGACAGATCACAGAGCCCTGGAAGAGAGGCTCGCACAACTAGATGAGATCGAAGAAGAAATATTTTTGGCTGGATTTCACCAGTAGGTCCAAAAGCAGCACAAAAGGGCATGGCATGATCAACACATCAAGCTACGCACATTTAAGGTAAATGATCTAGTTTTGTTGTATGATAGTAAGTTTGATAAATTTCTAGGAAAATTCAGGATGCACTGGTTAGGGCCTTATGTTATTAAGGAGATTACTGATGGAGGAGCAATATAGTTGGTCAAGTTAAATGGAGAACCCTTCCCAGGAAAGGTGAATGGCAGTCGCTTGAAGCCATACACTGGCAGTCTGGCCATGTGACTAAATTAAAGTGGCACAGTCTTAGCACTCTAGGCAGCTGAAAGGAAGCGTGGGATTATAAACTACACTGCCCGGGTGGGGGAGCTATGTGATGGGAAGATGGTGCGAAGCAAGGATGCGTCACTGGGTCCGTGGCAGCACGGAGGGAGTTGCGCTACCCAAGGAGAAATCGCGTAGGTTGGCTGGAAAGTGATCGTTAAAGTCATTGTTCATGAAAATATGGAAGAAGTGAGGCCAAATGGAGTGGGCGACCGGAATTTAAGACAAAATTTATGGCTTAGATCCTTGAAAATTTGTCTCCAATCCGATATTAATGAACCGATTTCGGGAGGAACGGTCATATTTGAATTCAAATTTCCCTATCAATTACAAGTGGCTGCCCAACGAAAAACACTTGCCATTTTGAGAATTGAGCTGTTGCACTCTCAGATGCACATGAACTGTGAATTCTTTCAAGATCTAATAGCGAGTCCGGTGTTTAAACAATTGTGAAAAGAGACACAAGCACTGGTGAAAAGTGTCATGTCAACCCGTGCAGAAGCTGTGAACACCGAAGGAGTGGCCGCCAAGGAAAATGTGCAGGAAATTGATATGGGGACCGAAGTAGCTGCCCCGGAAAAAGTTGAAGTATTGGCAGAGGTCCCTAAATCTCCAAGAACATCGAGACCGAAGCCAACCCCAACCAAGGAGAGCATGAAAGACAAGAAGGGCAGGCAACATGCCATACCGATGCACACGTTGCCAAGATGAAACCCACCATAGCCCACTGCCCAGGAGAAAGGCAAGGCTATAAACCTAGAAGTAGAAGAGGAGGATATCGAAGACATCTCGATGGATGATGAGGATGTGGGAGTAGAAATAGAGGAGGTTGAAGCTCAGGATGCAGACCCTATTACACGGTTGCCGAAGTATGTCCCTCTGCGCAAGCCTAAGTCCAAGGTCCCAAAGGACATTGATGAAAGTAAGACTACCCTGCAAACCCCTTTGCTACCAGATGAAATCACTTTTGATGGTCCGTGTTTTGCATGGGTGCTGATTTTGAAGCTCGAAGACTGGGACTTGGCGGACCATGAGAAGTTCCTACACCTACCGACCGAACAATTGATGGGCCGCATCATAGACACGAATATGGGGGTGACTTCACTAGAGCCACAGAAGGGGCTCAGAGGAGTAGAAAAGGCAGGATTACTTAATCTACTCAGGGTGTCGCACTATCACCACACCCCTGTGACAGTTTTGGTTATCACGCAGCTGCTGTGCTTAGTACATGATGGGTTGTGGCTGGAGGAGTAGATGCCCATCACTGATATGTTGATTCATCGAATAACGTGCCTGCCATATACAGGGGAAAACCCAGCTATGATCTTTGGTGGCAAGGGTGACGAGCTAGTGCTCGCAGAATCAATGAAAGAGCAGTTCAAACTAGTAAAGAAGCCGCGTGGGTACGCTATCTCCAGCATCTGCGACACTGCTGTGAAGGTGGTGAAATAGATCCTTGCATAGAAGGTGATGCGGAAGTGTCACATTGATGAGGTACCGACACCTAACTTCACGCTCACACAACAGTGCATGGAAGAAGTCCAGTTTAACTAGTCAGACTACCTTCACGGAGAGTTCCTGACGAACTGCTGTGAAGTGCAAGAGAAAAGCAAGATGTTCCACTACTTGTGGCTCTTGCTGTCAATTGTCCTCATAGTGTGGGAGCTACCAATAGAAAGTCAATTCCCCTTGTTCGCGCCAGACCTTCCTGAAGCAGTGAAGTACGCTTTGCTGTGGGCGACCAAGGACACAGAGCGCGTTCGAGATAGCAAGATCTGATGGATCTTGATGGAAATGAATATTAGGATGGCTATCAGTCGCAAGCCATGATTGTCACCCAAGGTATATTGTAACCTACAGAGCTATGCTGAGTTTAAGGCTGATTTCCATTAGATATCGATCAGGGCGAGAAAGGATCCTGTGTAGAAGTGGTAAGATTTGCCGTACTTAGCCACAGACGATGCCATTGATGCAGTATTTGATAAATGGCCGGCAAAATGGCATACCTCAATGGACTTGGCGGTGGGTGGAAGCAAGTCTGCCACATAAAAGAAGAAGGAAGAAGCCAAGCTAAAGATGGCACAGCTAGTCGAAAAGAGGAAGAAGGAGGTCACTGAGAAGGCCCAGGTAGAATAGACAGGAAAGGAGGTAGGAAAGTAGACAGCTGGCACAGAGCAAGGCTCTGACAAAGGCATGTGGTCACCTTCACCTAAAATTGAAAAGGAGGACACAGAGCAGCATGGCGCAGACCCTCAGGAGATGTCCGGCCGCATTAAGCACCCATGAGAGCTGGAAAAGGGAGGGTCTAGAAGGAAATCCAAGGCAACCAAGACTTCATTGGACCCCATCACATTGATGGAGGGAAACTTATATGACATTGGTGACATAGTTAGAGATGTCACCGCAGAAGCCCTCCAGCAATTTGAGAAGAAACTGCAGGTCCTCCTAGGGGCTATCTAGACCGGTCTACAAGAGTTGCAGACCCGCGCATTGCAAGCTGGTATGTTGTCCACTAGCTTGGCTATCGGCACATCAGAGGCTGCTGATATGTTGCACACGAAGGCTTCTAGTGTGCTAGTGCTGTCGGATAGAGCACTAACAACAAAAGGTGAGGCTGACAGGTCTATTGTTAGTGCCTTGAAGGGAGTGGGATTGAACCTGGCAGTGCTTCCGCGTGAAGCACTCCACCTCTTGCAGGATGGAGTCATTGCAGAGCTGAGGGCTCGTGAGCACCACGCCCTCCAAGTGATCAGTGAACAGAAGATAAACAATGAGTAGATGGCCCTGCAAAGGAATGCTTCCATCACTACTGAGGCCGAGGCGACCAGCCAGAACAAGAATATCATATAGGTCATGGAAGAGGCCTGTAGAATGGTCCCAGAATTGGCCATTCTAGAGGAGGAGATGGTCGAGGTACGCATCCACAAATTGGCCACAGGGGTGCATGACACTCGGACAGAGATGGTGCGGGTTCAGTTGGAGCTGAACCTGCATATTACAGAGCTCCAGTTGAGGGCTCAGCCTTCAACACCGCCAAAGGTAAAGGAACAACGGACGTCTGCTGTCACAAAAGCAGTTGCGGTAGTGGAGAGTGCAGTAGCACACTGCACACAGTTGTTCGAACAATCGTTTGAGGTCTTGACTGGCTTGCAGGAGGACCCAAACATCCAGAGGCTAGAAATGAAAGTGCATGAACTCCAACAGTGCTATGGCGAAGTTAAGGGCACAGTGCAGTCTGTCGTGCTGACAAAGAGGTTAGCTAAGCTGCAGGAAGCCAGGTAGATGAAGGAATAGGTGGACGCAGCATTGCACAATGAAGCAGTGTTGATGGCATGACTAAAGCCCTGGCTGGAGGAAGCTTATGTAGTCACAGGAAACATTGAAGGCAAGCTTGTGACTCTGCAAATGATGCAACAACAGCTTTAGGCTAACAACACAGGGGCAGTAACTGAGAAGAGAGTCGAAGATGCGAAGTAGGCAGAAAATCAATGCATAGCCAAATTTGCGATCATCAAGGTTGAGCTGGACGGGCTTCGCGCAAAGATCTCCACCTCTACTAAGTGACTTGAGGGTGAGTCATGATGTTTATGTTGGGGGCTTGTAGGGAGCGGGATCCCCCAAGGATAGTTTTGGGGCTAAAAGCCCATGTTTAAGTCAAATTTTTGTAATATTATTGTAAAGACTCCACATTTTGTGGTCGTGGAGTGCGAAGGTGTTATGTGTCACAAAGGGTAGTCTGCCCTTATTTTTGTAAAGTAAATTCGGTTGTAAGAGATCTACCCATGGTTGCAGACCATGGGATTGTATAAAAAGAGTTAAGCTCTAAGTAGTTAGAGAGATGGAACATGTAAGAGAGTCATAGCTTTACAGCAAGAAGTCTAAGTCTTGGGTTGTAGCATAGGTAGAGGCTCTGTAGCTAAGTGTGCAAAGGCTTAGGGTAGAAGGCTGCAGTTGAGTGCATGGACCCCTGCAGTTGTGTGTGCAGGGTGGACAAAGTTTGTAAGCACTTGGAAGATATTAATAAAAGGATTTATTCTGCAATTTCTGTGTCTTTGTTTTGTCGATGCGTTTGGATATTTTATGTATGATTTTCCTTTATTATGCTTATACGATGCGTGAATGAATACCACTACATTGAATAATTGAACGTAATTACGAATATCTGCTTGCGCGGTGATAACTTTAAGTAGTTGACAAGATAAGCAAGTCACTTAGGGTAATTGAGGAATTTTCACAATGCGTTGCCATAATAGTGCGAAAGTACCAGAGCCCTAGGTTAGGGTGGTGCGAAGGTCGATCATATACTTTTGTGAAGGTATTGAAAGCCAGAATAGAGAGTTTGTCTTACAAGCCCTAGAATAGGACCAACTGTGAAAAAGCAGGGATATAAGAAATCAAACGACATCACAACCATCTTAGGGTGTTGAAACTTGGTTCCAGCATCCCCCCATACTGCTTCGAGTGAGACTTCGGTCCGCGCTCCACGGGCTGATGCCGAAAGGGCCAGTAGTGTAGGGATTTGTTTGGCTAATTAATGTTGAACCTAGGTTAGGCCCCCTCAAGCCAACAAGGTGTTTTTCCGAAGCTTTATATATTTAAATCCCCATCGAATTTTTAAATAACTAATCACATGTAAAATCAGATGGCAAGGGTATAACAACCATCCTTGATTACATGATTGAGTTTTTTCAATTTTTTTTCAAGTGGTGTTTACTCTAAATATATTCACGTAAGGTTGCTTACCCTTACATTGGATGGTTGTGCTACGAAATGGTGTTATTCTCTACCCACTACTTATTGGGTTGTGTTATATTCTTTCCACGACTAGCACCCCTAGTCAACTAGGGGGTTAGAGGGGGGGCAGAGCCCCCCCTTTGTTGCGCCGATTGCATAGTGAGGGGGTCACAGGGGGTTTGAGGGGTGCATTTAACCCCCCTCTATGGGGTCTAGGGCAGTGCCCTAGGGAATTTTTTTGGGACCCTATATTAGGTGGGCGAACCTACCTATAGTTTTGTGCATGGTTTTCACACATGGTTTTGGGCGTGATGGTTTTCGGTCCATGGTATTGGATGCTTCGGCATGTATATATATGTAGTGTAACATTGAAAGGAACATAATGAAAAATCAAGCTGGTGTTCCCGATTTTGGGATATAGGGGAAAATATCTGCATATATTTGTTTTATGTGTTATGCTCTTGCATTGTTTATTTTCTGTTCTTAGAATTTGTATGCAAGTAATTTTTGTACGGGGTTAAAACCTACATTTGGTATCAGAGTTGTTTTGGCTTCAAGGGGACGCCTTTGTTGCTAAGGGTTTCGCTCAAGCCTATGGTAGGCCCTGTTCAGTGGGAGATTTGCGGGATCGATTCTGGTGGTAAAAGAAGATGGTGAGCAGTGGAAAGATAGAGACTGAGAGAATTAATGGTCAAAGTTATGATTTATGGAAACTCAATATGGAGGATTTGTTGGTAGATAAAGATCAGTGGATCGCAGTGGATCCGAGTACTAAACCAACGGGAGTGTTCGAGGAAGAATGGAAGAAGTTGGATCAGAAGACAAAGAGCACAATATGATTGTGTGTCTTAGATTCAATATTGCTGAATGTATCAGGGGAAGATACGACTAAGGCTTTGTGGGACAAGTTAGGAACTTTGTACCAATCTAAGTCTCTGGTGAATAAACTGTTCCTACAGAAAAAGCTGTATAACTTGAGGATGAAAGATGGAGACTCGGTGACAGAGCATTTGAACGCATTTAATGCTGTTGTAAGTTAGTTATTATCTGTTGATATTAAAATTTCAGATGAAGATAAGTGCATCAATTTGTTGTGTTCTCTACCAGATTTGTGGGATAGTCTAGTTATTGCAATAGGTAGGAATGCAATTGCCTTGCAATTTGATGAAATAGTATCATCCTTACTAATGGAGGAGATGAGACGGAAAATATGGAGAGCTAGAATGGTGATGCCTTGTCTGTACGAGGAAGGTCCCAGAACATAAACAAAAATAAGTCATCAAGTGGGAGATCTAAATCTAGAGGGAGATCTAAATCTCCAAGGAAACCTGTAAAGGTCTGTTGGAAATGTAGAAAGGAAGGGCACTACAAAAGGGACTGTAAATCTAAATCTCCTAAAAAAGGAAAGGGATCTGATGATGCTTCTTTTGCAGAGGTGAAAACCACCTCAGATGAAGGTGGGGATGTGTGTTTAGCTTCTTCAAGTACACATGTAGATCATGAGATATGGTTGATTGACTCAGGTGCATCCTTTCACTTCACTCCCCATAGAGAGTGGTTCTGCGAGTATGAGAAATATGATGGTGGTGATGTCTTCTTGGGGGATGATAGGAAGGCTAAAATCATTGGTTGCAGAAAAGTTAAGTTGAATTTGCAAGGTGGAAGGATTAGAACACTTTTAGGTGTTCTGTATATTCCTGCATTGCCGAGAAATCTGATTTCTATAAGCAATTGGATGATGCAGGTGTAAAAATAGTGTTCGAGAAGGATACCTGCAATATGGTTCGGGGAGCACTTGTATTAATGCGGGGAGTTCAGATTGGAACTTTGTACAAGATGCAAGGTAGCACTATTGTTGATGGGTGCAACAGTTCTATGGTTCTTGAAAGTGGAGCAAAAAATCTAGTGGTCTCTGGAGAAAAGACCATGCTATGGCATCAAATGCTTGGACATATTGGAGAGAAAGGCCTTCGAATACTTCATGGTAAAGGTATGGTAGAAGGTATGAATAATAGCTCTTTGGATTTTTATTTCTGTGAAAATTTTGTACATGGGAAGCAAAATTGGGTGAGTTACCCCTGTGGTGGTAACAGGGCGAAATAGATATTAGAGCTTGTGCACAATGATGTGTTTGGACCTATGAAGGTTCCATCACTGGGTAAGTCTGTGTACTATGTATCATTTATAGATGGCTTCTCAAGGAATACATGGATGTATTTCCTCAAGAAGAAATCTAAAGTCTTTGATAGGTTTAAAGAATTTAAGGCTCTGGTATAAAACCAGATAGAGAAGAAGATAAAGGTGACGAGGACAAATACTGGTGGAGAGTTTTGCAAGAAGGAATTTGAAGAATTTTGTAAGAAGTGTGGTATAGCATGGTAGAAGACTACTCCATACAAACCTGAGCAAAATGGAGTTGTAGAAAGAATGAACAAGATGTTGATGGAAAAGTTAAGAAGCATGCTCAGTGGTGCCAGGTTAGGACAAAAATTTTGGGCAGAGGCGGTGGAGACAGCATGTTACTTGGTCAACAGATCACCTTCATTAGCGTTGGAGGATAAGACTCCACAAGAGGTATGGACTAGTAAGAAACCCTCTCTTTCACATCTGAGGGTATTTGGATGTGATGAATATGTGCATGTTCCAAAGGAGAAAATAACTAAGTTGGATAGTAAATCTGAAAAGTGCATCTTTATTGGGTATAAGGATGGTTTAAAGGGTTATAAGCTTTGGAACCAAGTAACAAGGAAGGTTGTGTATAGCCAAGATGTGGTGCTCAGAGAGGTGAAAGATGTTATTAAACATGAAGTCCAACCAAAGGAACCCGAGAAGATATAGTGTGAGCTAAAGGAGGAAGAATCAGACTCTACAACAGAAGAGGAAGCAAAAGATGAACATCCACAAATTCCGGTTGTGAGAAGATCAGTTCGAGAAAGAAGGCAGCCAAAAAGGTATAGTCAATCTACTTTCTATTCAAATTTTGCTTTATCTATTACTGATGATGATCCAAAAACTGTGAAGGAAGTAGTAGATTCAGAGGATGGCAAACTCTGGAAAGAGGCCATGGTTGATGAAATGGCATCTTTGCAAAAAAATGAGGCTTGGGATCTGGTGGAGTCGTCGGCTAGAAGGAAACCCATTGGTAGCAAATGGGTGTTCAAGAAGAAGACAAATGTTGAAGGAAAGGTGGAGAAATACAAAGCTCCGTTGGTAGAAAAAGGTTATTCCCAGGTGCCAGGAATTGATTTTGGTGATATTTTTTCTCCTGTTGCCAAGGTAGTTTCTATTAGATTACTTTTATCTGTTGTTGTTGCTTTTGATTTTGAGGTAGAACAGATGGATGTGAAGACAACATTTCTTCATGGGGATCTGGAAGAAGAGATCTACATGAAGGAACCTAAAGGCTTTGTGGTGAAAGGTATGAAAGAACTAGTATGCAAGTTAAAAAAGTCTTTGTATGGGTTAGTCACCAAGGATGTGGTATCCAAAATTTGATACAGTTATACGGGGACTTTGCTTCACCAGAAGAAAATAAGATTACTGTGTGTATTTTAAATTGATTGGTGACTGTGTTATTTATCTGGTCTTTTATGTGGATGATATGTTGCTGGTTGGAAATGACAAAGAAATTATCTAGGATTTGAAGACCCAATTGTCCTCCAAATTCAACATGAAAGACCTTGGTGCTACAAACTATATTTTGGGCATGGAAGTTAAAAGAGATCGGGTAAAGAGAGAGCTCTGGTTGAACTAGAGGAAGTATGTCGAGACAATACTACAGAGGTTTAATAAACAACATAGTAAACCGGTGAAGGTTCCTGTTCCTGTAGGTGTGAAGTTATATGTTGAACAGTGTCCCAAGACATAAGAACAGGAAGAGGACATGTCCCGTGTTCCATATGTAAGTGCAGTTGGTAGCCTGATGTATGCGATGGTCTGTACTAGATTAGACATTGCATATGCAGTGGGAGTATTGATCTGGTTTATGTCAAAACCAAGGAAGGAGCAGTGGACAACAATGAAGTGGGTTTTTAGGTATTTGTGTGGCACTAGTGATTATGGTTTGTGCTACCAAGGAAGACCAGGATTGGACAGAGTGTTGGATATTCATGGCTTTGTTGATGCAGACTAGGTTGGAGATCTATATCAGAGAAGATCTACAAGTGGGTATGTGTTTAACCTATTTGGAGGTGCATTCAGTTGGATGAGTAAGAAACAATCTATAGTGGCATTATCAACTACAGAGGTAGAATACATGGCAACCACTCATGCAAGCAAGGAAGCAATTGGGTTGCAGAGATTGTGTTCAAGTATGGGGTTAGTATAGGGAGCTATAAGGATAGGCTGTGACAGCCAAAGTGTAATTTTCTTGGCAAAGAACCCTACTTATCATTCAAAGACAAAGCACATTGATGTTCAATATCACTTTGTGAGGGATATGATAGAAGACAAAAATGTGGTGTTGGTAAAGGTGGACACTTTGAATAATACTGTAGATGCATTGACAAAAAATGTGAGCTCTGAGAAGCTCTCTTGGTGTAGAGAAACAATGGGCATTGCAGGGCTGGATAAATGACTAACCTCTCCTATGGCCCCCTGTCGAAAGAAAACAACAAGTGGGAGAATGTGTGGGTTGTGTTATATTCTTCCCAAGACTAGCACCCCTAGTCAACCGGGGGGTTAGAAGGGGGCCGGAGCATCCCCTTCATTGCACAGTGAGGGGGTCACAGGGGGTTTGAGGGGGGCAGTTAGCCCCCCTCTACGGGGTCTGGGGCAACGCCCCAGGGAAATTTTTTTGGGACCCTATATTAGGTGGGCGAACCTACCTATAGTTTTGTGCATGTTTTTCACACATGGTTTTGGGCGCGATGGTTTTCGGTCCATGGTATTGGATGCTTCGGTATATATATATATATATATATATATATATATATATATATATATATATATATATATATATATATATATATATATATATATATATATCTATATATATATCTATATCTATATATATATATATATATATATATATATATATATATATATATATATATATATATAGATAGACATAGATATATATTGTAACATTGAAAGGAACATAATGAAAAATCAAGCTGGTGGTCCCAGTTTTGGGATCCAGGGGAAAATCTATGCATATGTGTTTTATGTGTTATGCTCTCGTATTGTTTATTTTCTGTTCTTATAATTTGTATGCAGGTAATTTCTGTATGGGGTTAAAACCTACACTACTTCTATCTCTTATTTTAAGCAATTGGTTAATGAGCTTCATCGTGTTTCTACAATATGAATATCAAGATGAACTTAATCAAATCAATAAACTTAGAATGGAATCAAATGAATCTCTTGAGAAGTTTGCTGACTGGTTCCTTCATCTTTGCTATGAATTTCTAGATGAGGATGGGGATTGGAAATTTTTAGATGAGAAGTTTCACTTCTTAGTCATGATTTCAAGAAAATATTTCGAATTAGGTTCATCATGCACCCCCATTCAAAATGAATTTCAACATCCTAAAGAATAGTATGATATTCCTTTTATTCCTTGTCCCCCTCCTTTTGATGTTCTGTGTTTCGAGCTTATACCAATCAATAAACCAAAAGATCAATTTTTTATTCCTTGTCCCCCTCATTTTGATGTTCTGTGTTTCGAGCCTATACCAATCAATAAACCAAAAGATCAATTTTTTGACGAAGGACTAAATTTTCTTTCACATCTTTCCACAGATAATGATTTACTTGATTCGATTAATCAATAATCTTTAAATCTTGGTAGTCCCCCTGTCGATCATGAACCCATGAATCAAGTTGAATCCTCAAATCACGATCATCCTAATCAATTCTTTTTTTTTTTCTAAATTGTATGATGATGATTATTCAAGTTTCATGGATGAATATTTGTTCACACAGGAACATGCAGATTTGGAGAAGTTTGAAATCGAGTATGATGCGATTATTGAAGATTTCCTCTTAGGTATATCTCCTTTTGTTCAAGAATATGACATGTTTGTTATTGACGATTTTTGTCGTAATCTTGAAGATCTATTTGATGAACCTCAATTGCCTTATGAATCTTGTGATTTGAATGATGAGTGTTATTCAAAAAAGAAATTGACCGTGATTTCTCAATATAACTTTCAAATTTCAAATTCGAGTCCAGTGAACAAGACACTTCATTCCATGCTGATGTTTATGTCATATTTCTATCACCCTAGCGATACTTGTGATTTTGGTTAGCTTAAGATTTCTCGCAAAATCTTGTCATTATTGTCATTTCATGGGATGTTGATTCTCTCTTGATAGATTCCCACTTTTTACATGTTCAAATTTTAAACCCTCAAGGTAGAAAGTTTAATCACACTTTTAAATTTCAACTATTGCATCCCTCTTCATGCAAATATTTGATCTGTGATTTCGAAACAAATAATGATCTCAACGATTGTTAAATCCTTTGATCTGAAATTTCTACTACATCATCCATTGAAAAGTCCAATTCACACGACATCATGGATTTTGGTCAATCTATCGATCTTTCTTATAATATGGATTTTTCTTTGGTTATTATTTCTTGTCAAATTTTTCCAAAAGTTATTTACCATGATCCTATTGTAGATTTGCTTGAAGAGTCTTATCAATTAGGACCCATGGCTCGTGGCCTATTATTTCATGCATTCAATCGAGTCTTGTATGGTTGTGAAGTTAGGAAATGTTGTTTTTTTGGATTTTTTTGTTCTATAGAGAAGTTAAGTGTGTCACACCATTGCGTGTGCACCTGTTGCTTTTACCTGTTAGTGCAGATGATTTGACTGTTTATTTTTCTCGCTACACTACATCTCACATTGTTTTTTCATGCACATATATTTAAATTTGAAAGTCAGGAGAAACTTTTGTGGCAGCATTGGAAGTTTTGTTTCACTTAACCTGACCCTGTACCTATTATCTTAGTGTAGGATAGGTTGCATTTAGTTAGTTTCATTGCATTCCTTTTTTTGGGTTTTCAATTCTCTACACTTTGTCTTTTTTCGGTTCAAGTAGTTCTTGCATAAAAGCTGGTTTTGAGCTTCAAGGCACTATAGCTAATATTTTTTGAAAGGAAAGTTGTGGTAATATGTAACCATGGGATAATCCATTACCCTTTTTTTATTTGGTTTGCATCTTTAAAGTCGATAATTTTTGGATGGAAAATATGATCCTTCAGTCGGGAAACTATAAGAAAAACCATTATTCTCACATCTATTTAGGGTTCTCATTCCTACACTCAGTTTTTTTTATTAATGATGTTCTTCCCGCCTATCTATTTGAGTAGAGAAAGATATCAGGAAAATATTTAACGGGATAACTATTAGAGTTCTATAAGCTTTTCTCTAAAGGAGCAACCTCTTCTACTCTCAATAAGTCGGGATCCCTCTTTTGCCCCATTTAAAAAATAATAAGTGCCTACGCAAAATTCTATTAAATAAAGAAATAAAGGGTGAAAGAAGAGAAATGATTCCTACGTAGAGAGGTGAAGCAAACGACTTTGTCAGGGTACTATCCAAGCTCGCTAGTAGCAAAGCAATGCTTGGTTTCCTGAAGTGACTCTACCAAGGTATTTTCCAGGCCTACTAGTAGCAGAGAAACACCAGCGATGTAAACTCATATTCTAGTTAGTTTTGAATCATGGTTATATATTACCCTTATTCTCATCGAAATGATATGACTTTCTTTATTTTTGTGTTACACTGAGTAATGGAATAGGGAAGACTATATCTATAGCTAGGTAGAATGGGGTGTTGAGGTGACTCACTGATTGAATCAATACTTCGTGGAAAATTGGGACTTTGTGCATAAAATGAAACCAAAATAGAGAACTTGGGGTTCTCCTAGTGTGTCACCAAGTGTTGTCGCTGCGAAAATGACCCTCCAAAATTTTTGCGTAGCTCAATTTTGGAGCCTACATGAACTGTCGTTCCAAGCCATCTAGTGTTGTCATGTTGTTTTATTGACTATCCTTGTGTTTTCTCTAAGTGGTGCATCCTCCTAAGTAATGTTTTCTAAGTGTCATCACCTTATTCTTAAGAGTGCGTGTGATATATTATTCAAATATAGGTGAAGATATATATTTTCTTCACTTAGTAACTAGATTTGTTTGCCATGCAACACACAGACCAAACCAAGAGAAAAACACTTTCCTTGGGAAGAAGCACATTTCAAGATGACGAAGAGTTTCGCTCTAGTTGAGTGCACTCCTTGAGGTTGAAAAACTATGCCCTAGTGGAGTGCACTCCATTATCAGTGAGTTCACCCTCCACTTGAGTGCACTCCTTCAACACAAAGACTTTGCTATCTTCAACTCATGCACTTTTCTTGTTAAATGTGGGAGCACTCTTAGAAAATAGGAGCCCAATTCACTTTACTTAATTAACTCATGCACCCATTG
The DNA here is from genome assembly GCA_031772625.1 of Pinus tabuliformis. Lineage (NCBI taxonomy): Eukaryota > Viridiplantae > Streptophyta > Pinopsida > Pinales > Pinaceae > Pinus > Pinus tabuliformis. The sequence continues at coordinate 805,998,463 of CM062814.1, forward strand.
ACAAGTGGAGAGTATGCATGGAATTGATTTTCATGTAATCTCTTTATAATCAACCCAGTTAATCATTCTTGCACATAATCAATCTCATTTGGGCTAAGCACACTTTTTTGAATCACGAAGTTCTTCATTGATCTTCATTCCAAGTAAGATTTTCATGTCGATCCTATCACTTGCCTTTAATGTTTTTGTTGTCAATATCACTTTCCTTGCTCACATTTCACTTCTTTTTAGTTTCACTTCTGATATTTTAGTTCATTCTTTCTTGTACAAGTGGAAAATTGTTATCGCGGGTTGTGAATCTTCACATTCTATAACTCTTCATATTCTAGTCATGATTGCGACAAAATCTATAAGAACTTGTAGATCCTTCCTCTCAACATCCATATCATTTTATCTTGTTGCTAAACTTGTTCTTAAGAAATTCTAAGCTTGAGCACACTTCTGGAAGTGAAGGAATGACTATATTAGAAAACTAAGCCTAGAAAGACAAGTTTTCCCTTTGAGTACACTCCTTCGACACGAAGAACTGTGCCCTCCTTGAGTGCATGATCACACCTTGAACCCACAAATGTCTTCTCCTTCATGCTTCGATAGTGCGCCTTGCACCCTTTTTGTTCCTCTTGAGTGCATATATGCACTGGGAAGGCTTGAAGCCCAACCCCTTCATCCCTTCGGTGTGCATCCATGTGCCCTCTTAGCCTACTTAAGTGCATGAGCGCATCCTTAACCAATGAATGAACTTCCGTCATGATTTGACAGTGTGCCCCACACCCTTAATGATCTCTCTCTCTTACTTGAGCACATAAGCGCACCTTCAAGCCTTGAGTGAGCCTTGAACTTCCCTTCGTGCTCTCACAATACACCCTTCTTGTTTTAATGCATATTTTGTGCCTATACAAGTAATGATGTCCTTCCTTTGATAGGATTATAATCTCAGATACATCTGATGGCCTTTTCAATATGATTTGAAGATTTATTTCTTGTTATCGATAAAGGATTTCATAAAGCTAATATTTGTCGCAATGAGTGTGCTTCCACGTACATTGTTACAACTACTACTCTTATTACTCTTTCATCATTTTTTGGAATGATGACTCCAAACACACGTCGAGTGGCCTCAAAAGAAGATTAATAAGAAAGCACTAAAGAAGAAATGGAAGTCAGAAAGCCTACCATTCCTATTCTTACAAATACGTAGTGTTTTATAAACAAATTTACTGAAGTCACGTGGAAATATATTAAAGACACATTCATGCAGAAGTAGTTCCCTAAAAATTTGGAGGACAAGGAAGTATACATCAACATAAAAAGGTCGAAGATACATAATATTCTATTGCACATAGTTGATCTAAATTTGGTGCTTCATAGTGAAAGTGGTGGTCAACTTGCCACCTACTATGGAGATGAAATACAAACTTATTACAAAATGCTAAAGCCCATAGAATAGGCCAATAATAACTCCTACACTAGATGAGTCGATCTCGACACAAGTGCTATCATCAAGTATTGGTGTTGAGACCCTGCCAAATTCTAACACTGGCGATCTGCAGTTTACCCAACTAGGATTCTTAGGGAGGTTTACCAGTACCTCATTTTTATGTGTTGTAGGCTACATGGGTGAAAGAAAACTGAAGTATTTGAAGGGAATTGGATATTTATGCTCAACTTGGTTGTTACATGTGACCAAATCTTCAATAATTTGGCTAATATACTTTCTTTTGAGTTGCAGTGTCTTGTTGGGAAGGCTAAAGCATCTCTAAGGACAAATCAAGCACTAGAGTTTTATATTTCAGCATTTCTATTTGATGGGATCAGTGCACAATATGCATTCCTAGAAATGTATTGGAATTGGACCCCATAGGATAAGTTTCCATTTTACTTCTATTTCTGGGTGTTGTCATATTTGAGTTTTAGAGGGGCATACAACAGATTGGCAGAGCATTTGTTTGCAGTCATATTTTAGATGATATATGAGATTGATCCTCCTTACATGAAAAACTAGGTGAAGGATTCATTACATGATATCACAGATTGGTTTTCTGCGCTAGAAGGTACATATGTCAGGTTATTTGGATGTCATATTCATCCTCATATTATGCCACAATATTTGACTACCAAGGTGGTCCTGCAAGAAGTGGCTTATCAATTGAATAAAGGGTTATCAAGATTTCTTCATAGAAGGAAGAATGCCCCTTGGCCCACTTTCCCTCTAAGGATCAAAATGTATGAGTTAAAGAGCCACAAGGTGACATATGCAAAAGTACAAGAGCTTGCACTTTGTAGTCAAGTACTTTCATGGGTATGACCCTAGAAAAGTGTGTAAGTGACATTGTGACATGATTGGATTTGCTTCTGGATATACATCAATGACTATTGGAGAGGATGAAAAGGTGAAGAAATGGTACAATGCACTAAGAAATACACATATAGGAATTGATGTCAGTTCCCCCCAAGCTCCACTAGCTCAAGATGTACAGGTATATGAGGCACCACAAGCAATTGTTCAAGTAAAGTTTACAACTCCTAGGAATAGGATAAAGCATGATCCAAAGGCAAAAAGTAGAAGGATATGGAACTTTGTTCCATTGAATAAGGGAGTTATTGAAGTTGAATAGGAAAAGAGAGAATTAGAGGAAAATATGAAATAAGAAGAAGAGGAGTGATGAGCACCAGTATTGCAGAAAGAATGCTGCAACCCTTGGGGCTACCAACTTTACTTTATCAACCCAGGGTTCATACAAACTTGGATGTGACAGTGCTGTATACACAAGTAGATGCAATAGGTCCACTCTTTGTCGCTGTTGAGCTAGTGATAGACCACTAGGGTTTCTCAAACTAGCCTTCTATCGATTTAGAAGAAGTTTGACTACAAATGGAGAAAGGGGAATTTTACCCTAATTGAGAGAATTGAAATATTGTCTACTACATTAATAAAAGACCGAAATAAATGCTTTAAACGCACTACTCATTTAACTATTTGTTAAGAGATCTTTCTTCAAAATAATTCTAAGCTAACATATGTGTAATCCTAACTATCCTAGGCATGCAATTTGATATAATCAAACACTTTACTACTATGGATATGAATGAACACAATAACCTTTTTCCTTTTTGTCCTTTTTGTGAAAATATGAATGCTAAATCTTCTTGGTGGTATGGCAGGTGGGTTAGGTGTGGAGAGAGATGGTTGTGAAGGGTTAGATGGCTTGGGAGGAAAGCAAGGGTCTTCTCCTAACTTTTTGGATGCATTTTCCACAAATCGGCCTCAAAACAGGCCACTATAGGTCATCCTACAGGATGTCCTAATGCACCTACAAGATGTCCTAATGCTCCTACAGGATCCCTTGTATTCCTACAGGATCTGGACGAAAGCATAAGGAGTGGTTTGGAAGGTGGTATAGGGCTTAGGGAAGGTGAATAATGGAAGAAATAAGGAAAAGGAGTGGCTAGGACTTCCTCAAAACTCAAACCAAAGTTTGTAAGATGGTTGGATTTGCTCAACAAACATGGAAAGTTGTTCTTATGGAATGATAAATCGATTTATGGACTTAGTGGCTTTTGGTGATCATGGTTGGATGAGGTTATGTTGGGGCTGCTGACATGAGATCTTCCTATATTATTGAAATTCCTGCAATACATACATCACTGGCATTTACCCATGAATCATGTCAAGCAAGCAAGATTTCCACTCAATATAAGAAAATAGAATTCCATTATTTAGTTTCCTAGTTCATTCATGGAAATACTTGCAGAATATTGTGAAACACCATGATATCTAATGCAAAGTTGAAGATATCATAAATAAAAACTAAAACCTACTCTTGGAAATTGAAAAGATGCTGACCTAATTAGCAGAAAACCCTAAATTCCATAAGAAATTAGATTTATGTCTTTTTGGGGCTGAATAGGAGTTTTTCCTCAAACCATGGTTGATGCACTTAGTGGATTTTTGGTATTCCTTTATCTCTCTAAAGCTGTTGCTAAATCTATGCACAAATGGATAAAACTATTCAAATTCACCACTACTTGCAATGAAACAATGCCAAAATCAATTCAACAATTAATCTATGAACTAACCTAAGCATACAAGTACAATAAGAGGAACCTCTACTACTAGGGTTGGGCCCTAACATAAGAGATTCAGCCCTCTGAGTAAACTTAGTGTTGGATCAAGGAAATTCTCATTCTCATTATCATATCAAAAAAATACATAACAATGTTTTGCTACAATGCTTCAACTCAAAAATGCTTAGTGCTCTTACATAAAAAATCTGAATCCTAATGAGGCTCTAGGCATCCTTATTTATACAATTGAAGTCTCCAACAAATTCCTTAAATCTAGGGAGGTTTGGCTCCCAAACTCAAGATGAATTGGTTCTTAACTATCACTGTCTTGGCTGCCAATGGTCTCCGTGACTCGGTTGCTTGCAACTCCGAGCTAGTGTGATTTGATTGAGGGATATTTGAATGAGTGAGGATTTAATGAGGGAGAACCATCTCCTATAATCTCTCCTTCTTGTCTCCTTCGAGTTCCTGCACCTTAATTAGTCAAAATTGCCATGTTTTTCTCCCAAAAACTTGCGATAAATGCACATTAGACCACTAGACATACATCTTACTTTTACTTATCTCATTAAGAAAAATACAATTCAAACATGTAATGAATTATGAGAAGAGTTGATTTTAGTAAGATTGGAGGTGTATCAACGTCCATATAGTTACCCAATGATGAGGCTCGTCATCACCCCCTACTGAAATTGATCCTCATCCTCTGAGAAACTTAATCTATGTCAATGTCCTTCATTGCTCTGGTGGCCTCCCTGACATCCCATGCTTCTGTTGTAGTTTCTTCTTCCTGTGAATAAAATCTTGCCTTCCTCTCTATCTCTTCCCATTGTTTTCTTTCTTCTTCTTCTTTCCTTCCTTCCAACATTCCTAAAGGAAGTGGTGGACTGAGTCTCAAGCCAATCTAATTGACTTTGGGTCTTTGTAGAGCCTGCTTATACATGGGTGTCCTATTTACTGCCTCTCTCATTTTTTGAGGAGAATGGTATTCTCTGATTTTTAGGTTGTAATGCAAGGTGTTCCACCTCCTTTGGAAAGATTGCATGCTGTCATATCCTAACAATCTGAACATGTCTTCAAAGCGTGTGACTACTTGTTCTTGTGCAGCAAGGTACCTAGGTGCAAGCTTAGGATCATTTGAAATCAGGTTGTGGGTGCTAATGACAACCATTGGGTTAGATTGTTTAGCTCTGATCATAAGGGGTTCTATCTCTTCTCTTGCCATTACCTTTTTCATCTTTGTAGCTCTTTCCTCCTCATGATTCATCCATGATTCTAAGGCCATCAATTGCAAGTCTCCTAGTTTCGAATTTGGGTCCCACACATTCAAATCTATCAAGGCCAAGTTGTGTAGATAAAACTCGGACATTTTTTCTCTATCTTCCAAGGTTCTTTGATCACAGAGATCAATGAATTGTCTATAGTCTTGGAAGGGCATAGTGCCTCTCTATGCTAAAGTCTTGATTTGGAATTGTAGCCATTGTTCCTTGAGATACAAGGCATAAGACTTTGCTGGCATCCTGCACTAGATTGCCTCCAAGGATAAACTGGCCATAGTTTCCAACTGGCTTTCCCTTTCTTGTAGTTGTCCCCTTAGCCATGCATTCTCTACTTCTAATTGATATTTCATCATTGCCTCTCTATCCCTTATGCTGCTCAGTTCTCTACCCATCTCCTTCAATTTTTCCTCCATGTGGCCTACATCCTCCACTCCTTTTTATTTGGCAATTTTCATCCACCTGTGTGTCCTTTCCCTCTCTCTTTCAAGTTCAAAGAATAAGGGAATGGAAAAATTTTGTGGGATTACCCTACCTCCTTCAATGAATCTGTAGTAGGAGTTGAGGTTGGGCTGTGGACTAGGTTCCCTCAGTTCTTGGTCTTCTTCCTTTGTTTCTTGTGGAGTGATACCTTCTTGGTCCCTTTTCTGTACATCCTGTAGGTTTGACAGGGTTTCCTGTAGGATGGCCTCTGCTTCTTGTAGGTTTGCCTGTGTCTCCTGTAGGAGACCTTTTCCCTTTGATGAGGCTGACCTTGTGATAGGCCTCCTAACATAAGTGATGGGAGATTTGGGAGAGGCTTGTTCTGATGATCCTTCTCCTTGAATTTTCTCTAGAGGAGGTGCCCTTTCTTGCAGCTTTGGTGAATCCTCAATGACAATTTGAGTTTTCATGGGGGTTTGAAGTCTCCCTTGTCTAATTCTTGTGCTCTTTCTTGTCCTGAAGTATAGTGGGGTTTGTCTTTGCCTCTTCCATTTTGACTTGATATGTGTACTTAGGGAAGTGAGAGCAGTTGTTTCCTCTTTCTCAGTGGGTTCTCGAGATACCCTTGGTGATTCTTTCCCTTATTTGCCTTGGACTATAGACCTCTATTCTTCCTTCTACTCTGTTTCCTATTTTCCATTCTCCTTCTCATTCTTGTATTCCTCTTCTTTGTCTATTTCCTCACTCTGCTCATCTGTCTCTTCTTTTGTTCCTTCTTTTGTCTCTTCCTCATTCTCCTCCTCCTTTTCTTCCTCTTTTTCCTCCTTTGTTTCTTCCTCTTTTTCCTCCTCTGTTTCTTCTTAATTTTCCTTCTCTGTTTCTTCTTCATTTTCCTCTTATGTTTCTTCTCCCCTCTCACTAGCAGTTGGGCTTTTGTCATATTCAAGATCTTGAATTGCTCCTCCTGCTTGCATGTCTCTAAAGGTTTTCCATATAATATGGAGTCTTAGGTTTTGTAGAGCATATTCTAGGATGATTTTGATCAACCCATGATGGGATAGTTGTTGATATTTTCCCTCCTACACGTTGATGCTCATGTCTATCATTGATTGAAGAAGAAAGTAGGGTATACTTAATTTGTTTTGAGGAGGTGTGTCTTCTCCCAATCTCAATTCTTGGAGGATTTTGAAGTGGTATCCATACACCACACTGTGTCTCCCTTCACATGATATGTATTTAATGAGGTGGTAACTAACTTCATTCCAAGGGTATGGAATTCTTTTCCTTATAACCCCAGTTTATTCCTCCATTGGCTCGTCCCCTTCCAAAATAATTTATTCTTTGCAAGGGTTTTGTTACCCTTAGCTTCTTTTCTCCATGGTAACCCTAAAGGGAGTGTAGTGATTATTCTTATAACTTCAGGGGTAATTACTACTGATAGGTCTTTCACTACAACAGTGGCATGGGACCTAGTGAGGTGTATGAGAGAGAGCAAAGTCTCTGGCCACATCATCATCGTATCCTCTCATCCTCTCAAAGAACCTCATCCATTGGTGCCTTGTGAAAATTTCTACTACAGGAGGATGCTGGTGGATCCTTACTGTGTTTGTGGGTTCTCTCTTGTTAAAACCTCCTGTCATCTTTCCCTAGTAATTGTGGAGGCTTGTATGGATACAATTCAAGAATTCTGGTAGGTGAGAGAGGTTTGAATGTTAAATTTTCAATACAATTCTCCTATACTGCAATTTCCTTAATCAAATTGAGGATTTTTCTTCTTTCAACTGGAAAACATGGAAGGTATAGCTCCTACCTCACTTGTTATGTTTTGGTGAGGACAACCTTTGATTTCTCCTGGTCACTGATAGTCCTGTAGGTTGACTCCTCTATATCCTGTAGGTTTTCTTGTAGGATCCTATAGGTTTTCCTGTGGGATCCTGTAGGTCTCCTGCGCTGCAATGCTAACTGTCTCCTGTAGGTGCTGCTTCAAGAAGGCTGAGAGAAACCTCTTTTCGATGAATTCTCAAGATTGCTAATGCTCTCTTTGTATGGGAATCAATGTTTTATTTCCATATATGGATGATCATGTGGGATGGTGTGATGGTTGTCTAAGTACGAGCACCTCCTTTTGGACTGTTGGTCCCACTATCAGTCCATCATTCCTCCTTATCTTGTAATCATCTCCCACTTCGTTCCTCCATAACTTAACCATTTTTGGCCTTATTCCATTTTTCTTCTAATTTGACTGTTGCCACATGTGGAGTGGTCTAACTATTTTCTCCTCATCGACTGGCCAAACATGGCCAAGTTAACTGGCCACCTTTGCTTATGAAACCAACTCTCACATAATCCTACAATTTTGATCATATCATACTAACGAGAGAGTATGAGTAAGATGGCATACTTGTGGGTAAGATGCTTTGATGATGATGTATGTTGGAGAGTGATGTCTCTGCGCTGTGTTTTTGATGCATATTCTTCTGTGTATTGGCCTCTTTTGATGTTTGTTTCTTTTGATGTGCAGGTGTTGGAGAGTGATGCTGGTGATCTTGCTGCTGTTGATGAGCTCTAGAGGAGATTCTTCAACCTTGGAATCCTTGTGCTGAAGATGGTTGCAAACTTGTGAAGTTTCCTTTGTGGGATAGGCTGCTACAGGATTTCCTAAAGGAAACCTACAGGATGTCCTGTCGTTGCCTCTCCCCTAAACTTTCATACTTTTCCTCACTTCTGGAGCATGAGGGTTATTGAAATAAGTAGAGAAGGGTTGTAGGGAATGGTAGGTGAGAGTAGTGGTCTTTAGGTATTGTCCCTCGTTCCTTCTTTTCTCCCTCTTCTATTTGTTTTTTTTTCTTTTGTAAACTGCATTTTTTTGAATTGTCTTATTGGATGGATGCAGGGGTGACATGCTACTGAAAGGCATGGTGATGATGTGGTGGAGTGAATGGTTTTTTTTAGACACAGGCTTGTCATCCCCTTGCTCTAGGACCATTTTTCTTGGGATTTTCAAGGCCACTGTAATTCCTACAGGAAACTCCTGTAGGTTTTCAGGGAATCCTATAGAAAACACAGAGCCTGTGTAAATTGAGCTGAAGGGGTTCATAAATGGAAGAATGGATGAAATAATGAAAAATATGAGATGGAGGGATTGAAATGTGGATCTCATAGGTCCTTCTATTCCTCTCAAGCTGTGCTTATCCTTCTCTTGTTGACCTGCAAAACAAAATTTCCAAACGTTTTTTACCTTTTCTCTTTCTTTTTTTTTCTTTCCCTTTTAAAACAAAAACAACTAGTCTGCCTCCAAGGAGGTTTTCAACCGAACAGTGGGACTCAGGTGCCTCGTGGAGGCTTTCACCTAAGTCTCTTTATTTTTTTTCTTTTTTTTCCTCTTTTTTTTCAGGGACATGGTGGGGTGGAAGCTAAGACTTTTTCCACCACCATCACTATCTTTTTGATGCCATTGATGAATTCTTTCTTTCACAAGGGCTTCTTGTAGACCTTCAATCTAAACCCATTAACAAGTAAATGGATAGCCTCTACATCAATGGTTCTTATCTATACAACACCATTATCATGACATTTTTCTATGACATAAGGCCCTAACCATCTAGTCCTTAACTTACCTTTAAAATCCTTGTACCTGGAATCATACAACAAATCCCAATCACCTTCTTGAAACTATTTGTCCTTTATATTCTTGTCATGCCAAATTTTCCTTTGAACTTGAGTCACCTCTATGTGTAGGAGGGCTTGCATCCTAAATTCATCTAACCCATTCAGCTGGAGCAATCTTTCTTGTTGTGCCCTAGTGAGATCTAGATCTAGTTGTGCTACCATTCTTAAGGTGTTGTATTCAAATTCAATGGACAACAGGGCTTTCTTCCCATAGACCAGCTCATAAGGAGTGAACCCAGTGGTGGTCTTCCAGGTGGTATTGTAGGCCCAAGTGGCCTCAACTAATCTATCTGCCCAATCCTTTTTGTTGCTGCTAATCACTTTGGTTAGAATGCCTTCCAACACTCTGTTGGTTACCTCCACTTGCCCATTAGCCTGTGGGTGGTAAGGAGTGGATGTTATGTGCTTGATCTTGTGCTGGCTTAATAAATTCTCAATCATGTGAGATGTAAACTAACTGCCTTGATCAATGAAGAATTCTCTAGGGTACTCAAACTTATAAAACACATTTTTGCCTTAAGAATTTAGCCACTTTTTCTTATGTTGTTGCTTTGATGGCCTTGGCTTCAACCCACTTGGTTAAATAGTCAGTGCACACAATGATGTACTACTTTTTCCTAGATGGAGGGTCAATGGGTCCAATGAAATCCATGCCCCACTTGTCAAATGGCTCGAAAGTCACTTGAGGTTGCAGAGGCATTTCATCCCTTGGGGTAGGTTTCCCCATCCTTTGGCACCGATCAAACTGACTAGTATACCTCCTCACATCTTGGTGAAGAGTGGGCCAGTAATAACCAACTTGTAGTACCTTGAATGTTGTTCTTTTGGCTGCAAAGTGACCTCCAGAAGGCCCATCATGACAGGTCAAAAGGATGTCAAAGACTTCCTCTTTCCTGACACATCTTATCAAAATTTGATCCAGGCCTAGTTTGAAGAGGTTGCCCCCAATCCAAGTGAATGGGGCGCTCTTCCTTATGATCTTTCTCTTTTCCTTGGAGGACAAATTTGGTGGAAACTGTGTAGACACCAAGTAATTTTCTATGTCAGCAAACCATGGAGAGAGAACTAAAATGGCGAATAAGTGTTCATCTAGTAACTAATCATCAACCATTCCTTCCTCCCCTGCCAGGCTTATCGATGATAGTTAAATCAAACTGTTGCAATAAATTTAACCATCTAATAATCTGGGCATTTACATCAGGTTTATTCATCAACTATTTAATTGTAGCATGGTCATTATGTACAAATTTTTGGTAACCAGTAATGTAATGCTTAAATTTATTCAATGAATGCACAACAACTAAGAGTTTTTTTCATTCACTGTGTAGTTCAGCTTAGCTTTTGATAGATTCATATGGATAAAGTAAATGGCATAAGGTAGCTTGTCATTTATCTAGCCTAGAGATGCTCCTATGGCTTTGTGAGAGGCATCGGTGTGTATATGGAAAGGAAGAGCCCATTTGGGCCTCGGAGAATAGGTGCAGTAGTTAACTTGTCCTTTAGGGCATCCAAGGCTTCTTGATATCTTTCTGACCATAAAAATTTGGAGTCTTTGGCCAATAACCCAGATAAAAGAGAAGCTAACTTGCTGAAGTCTTTTATAAATCTCCTATAGTATCCGGCTAAACCTAGAAACTTATTACATCCATCTGTTTTTTTGGAGCTGGGACCCTTTGGATGATGGCTATCTTATTTGGGTCGACCTGTAATCCTTTCTGGGATATTGAGTGACCTAGAACAATCCCTGTAGTCATCAAGAACTCACACTTTTCAGGACTAAGGGATAAGTTCATTTTAATGCATTTGTTCAGCACCTTACCCAAGTTGGAGAGAGCCTCCTGGAAATCACACCCATAGGGTGTAAAGTCATCCATATAAATTTCCACTGCATCATGGACTAGCTTGGCAAAGATACTCAGGACTGCCCTCTGGAAAGTGGCAGGGGCATTGCATAGACCAAAATGAAGGACCCTATAAGCGAAATTACCCCAAGGACAGGTGAAGGTGGTTTTATCTTGGTCCTCTGGGCTAATCTGGATTTGATTGTACTAGCTAAACCCATCTAAGAAAGAGAAAAACATTTTCCCTTCCAGGCCATCTAACACTTTGTCAATGAAAGGTAGAGGGAAATGGTCCTTCTTTGTTTCTTTGTTTAACTCTTATGTAATGAACAAAAATCCTCCAATTCTCATTTTTATTTGAAACCAACACAAAAGGAGACACCCACTCACTATCTGAGATAGGGTAAAAGAAGCCTGCATCCAACAACTTTTGCAGTTCTTCTTTGACTATATCCTTGAAAGATGGATTCATTCTCCTTTGGGGTTGTCGGACTGGTTTGCAACCTTCTTTGATATAAATGTGGTGAGTACACACTGAGGGGTGCACTCCCTTCATTTCTTTGTAACTCCAAGCAAAGGCATCCAAATGTTCCCTTAGCATGTTACATAACTCTTCTTCTTGGTGTACAGAAAGAGAGGGGTTGATTTTCAAATTTCTTTCAAGGTTGAATTATATTTTCTTGACACGAGTAGGGTTTGAATCTGCTAAGCATAGATCAATTTGATGGTTTCTCTTGGTTTCCTTTACTACTTCTTCTAAGGACAAGGTGTTGGGAGTTGGATTTTGGAGGATGTGTTCAATCAAATCATCTTCATCAGGTTGTCCTCCTCCCATGGCAGTTTCTAGGGTATAGAGTTGAGTTGAGTAGACTTCATCTTCTTCCTCCTCTTCTAGCCATAAAGGTAAATCATGTTCTAAAGATGGCTGAGTAGGAGGGTACAAGACCAACTACTTGGATAGATGCCCATTTTTGATAGTCATGTTTCTAGCCCTGCAACTGATGTAGGCATCAGTAGTGGCTAACCAAGGCCTCCCAAGTATGAGAGGATAACCATTAAGCTTGGCCTTAGGCTGGAGAACTAGGAAGTCTGCAGGGTACTCCCAGGAGTCAATGGAGACCATCACATCCTCAACAATCCCCTCAGGGGCTACTGTGGATCGGTCTACAAGCTGCAAGACTATCATGGTCTTTCTTAATGAACCCTAGAGATTCAGCTTGAGTATGGTGTCCTTAGTCATCACATTAATGGCAGCCCCAAGATCAATCAAGGTGTGTGGGACAATGGTTCCAATGGTGTGCACATCTACTATAGGGCTTGCAGGATCTAAATACTTTGGGAAAATTACCTGCCCTAACATCAATTCGGACAGTTGTCCAATGACATTAATGGTAGGGGTGTCTCTTTTTTGCCTACCTAGATGTTTGAAACACTTCTATTTAATCAGTTTGTCGTAAATAGGTACATCCTTAATGGCTTGGAGAAGTGGAATTTTGGCACATAGGTTTTTCAACTCACCCAGAAGTTCATTCTCTTCTATGGTAGGCTAGACTGGATGAGTTAATATTTCAGGAAAGGGTGATGGATTCACTCTAGGCATACTTTCATCTCTTTCCTCATCACTCTCCCTTGGTGGAGATGGAGGTTGGTTGTCCGGGAGTACTCTCCCAGACCCCAGGTTAATTTCCTGATTTTCCACATCATAAGTAGGGTAGGATGTCTATCCACTATAGACTTGTTGTGCCTGTCTGTTGTTAGGGTTCGGATTTGCTTGGGTAGGCATCTGAGGTTGTTTAGGTGGGGAAAGGTGTAAAAGTCATGGTTGAGTAGGAGGTGAAGGCAATAAAGCTGGAAGCATTGTTGTATGGGGGCCTCCATCATTGGGGTGGTGCATTCCATTGAGGTTGTGGAGGAGTATATGGCTGAAATGGTTGGTTGGTCAGTTTGGAATGGTACTGAGGTGCAAAAGACCAAGGAGAAGGTGTAGACCAGGAGGTATGAGTAGGGGGCCCCCAAGAGGGAATGGATGTGTTTTGGCTAGGGTTATAATATGCATAGGATGACCCTTGCATGCCTTGTTGGTACGATCGAGTCCCATGAGGCCTCCTTTGATTTATGCAGCAGAGCTGTTCAGTCACCCCTTTAGTTCCCTGATACACAACTTTTAGTCCAGGTAGAGAAGGGCACTTGTCTGTGGAGTGGAAGGTTTAATGGACATTCATTCCTAGGGTTCCTCCTTGTGCACCTGGGGTAGAAGATGGATAATGATCTCTCTACTTCCTCTTGCTTTCTCTTGATGTGCATAGTGTCCATTTGTAGGGAAAGGGTCTTTGAAATTTCACTCTTGAAATATTCCAGCATATTTCCAATTTCACCTTTTATAGATGTGTTGGAAGAGGATGAGTTGGCCACTGGTTGACTACCCCTACCCTTTTTCCTAGCTGCCCTAGAATGGTTCTTAAAAACGGTCTTGATATCTTCATAGGGTAGCTAGTAGATGTCCCCTCCTGCTAGCAGGTTTAGGGTATTTAGAAGATCTTCCTTGACCCCCCTGAGTAGGACTAGCTTCAATGACTCAGGATCAAGTGTGCATCTGGCCCTTTTGTAGCTAAGCTGGAATCTTTCCTCATAATCTTCTAAGGACTCATCATGCCCTAAGGTCATTCTAAAAATTTCCTCCTTAGTGTCTTTGGACCTACAGTAGTCCCGATACTTGTTTTTGAAGGCTTGCTACATCTAAGCCCATGTGGTGATGCTATCCCGAGGTAAACCCATGAACCAGTGCAGAGCCACATCCTTGAGAGTGGATGGGAAAAATTTCAAATTATGATCATCAACGGTGTAATCATAAGTTCTTCATATGACAGTGAACTCAAACAAGAAAGTATCTGGATCTTCTAAGGTCAGGCCATGGAAGTGAGGAAGAGCAGAGGGGCTTATGTTTTTCATCTTGGCATCCCCATTGGTTTCTTTGATGGGAAAAGCACCCTCAATTCTTTCTTTATCTCCTTTGTCATTTCTATTTTCAGCCATTAGGTCAGTTGGAATGGGTTCTCCTTCTTCTTCTCCCCTAAGCTCTTCAAACATCTCTTGTTGCTCGCTTAGGGGTCCTCCAATTCACAGCCACCAAAGAAGAGGGAAGGCTTACTGTTTGAAGTGGTGGGGGTATTTGGTATAAATTTTCCTAAGTTATCCCTATTCGTACGAGGCATGAAAGAAGTGTTTTTGTTTTGTTTTATTTTTCAAGCTATAAGACTGATTACAGAATTGAAAGAACAAACTGAATGGAAACTAACAGTTGAATGAAATCTGTCTTGCAGAATGGAAAGGAAAGCAAACTAACTTACAATTACTTTTGAAAAAAAAATGAAGCGAAGGGATAAGAAATGGAAGAAAGAAAGCAAAAATCACATCTACTCAAACACCTCCCTGGCAATGATGCCAAAAAGTGATGAGCACCAGTATTGCAGTAAGAATGTTGCAACTCCTGGGGCTACCAAGTTTACTTTTTCAACCCGGGGTTCGTGCAAACTTGGAGGTGACAGTGTTGTATACACAAGTAGATGCAATGGGTCAACTCTTTGTCACTGCTGAGTTGGCAATAGCCCACTCGTGTTTCTCAAACCAACCTTCTAAATATTTAGAAGAAGTTTGACTACCAATGGATAAAGGGGAATCTTACCCTAATTGAGAGAATTGAAATATTGTCTACTGCATTAATGAAAGACTAAAATAAATGCTTTAAACACACAACTCATCTAACTATTTGTTAAGATATATTTCTTCAGAAGAATTCTAAGCTAACATATGTGTAATCCTAACTATCCTAGGCATGCAATCTGAGATAATCAAACACTTTACTACTGTGCATATGAATGAACACAATAACCTTTTTCCTTTTTGTCCTTTTTGTGAAAATATGAATGCTAAATCTTCTTGGTGGTTAGGCAAGTGGGTTAGGTGTGGAGAGAGATGGTTGTGAAGGGTCAGGTCATCTGGGAGGAAAGAAGGGGTCTTCTCCTAACTTTTTGGATGCATTTTCCACAAATCAGCCTCAAAACAGGCCACTACAGGTCATCCTACAGGATGTCCTAATGCACCTATAGGATGTCCTAATGCTCCTACAAGATCCCCTATATTCCTACAAGATTCAGATGAAAGCATAAGGAGTGGTTTTGAAGGTGGTATAGGGCTTAGGGAAGGTGAATGATGGAAGAAATAAGGCAAAGGAGTGGTTAGGACTCCTTAGAACTCAAACCAAAGTTTGTAAGATGGTTGGATTTTCTCAACAAATAGGGAAAGTTGTTCCTATGGAATGATAAATCGGTTTATGGACTTAGTGGCTTTTGGTGACCATGGTTGGATGAGGTTAGGCTGGGGCTGCTAACATGAGATATTCTTGTACTATTGAAATTCCTGCAATACACACATCACTAGCATTTACCCAAGAATCATGTCAAACAAGCAAGATTTCCACTCAATATAAGAAAACAAAATTCCATTATTTAGTTGCCTAGTTCATGCATGGAAATACTTGCAGAATATTGTGAAACACCATGATATCTAATGCAAAGCTGAAGATATTAGAAATAACAATTGAAACCTACTCTTGGAAACTGAAAAGATGCTCGCCTAATTAGCAAAAAACCCTAAATTCCATAAGAAATCAGTATTCTATCTTTTTGCAGTTGAATAGGAGTTTTTCCTCAAACCATGGTCCCTGAAGGGAGGATTGAGGAAAGATCCACCTACTATCATCCTTTTTTCTATTCCTTTATCTCTCTAAAGCTACTACTAAATCTATGCACAAATGGAATCAAACTAATCAAATTCACCATTACTTGTAATCAAACAATGCCAAAATTAATTCAACAATTAATCTATGAAATAACCTAAGCATACAAGTACAATAAGAGGAACCTCTGCTGCTATGGTTGGGACCTAACCCAAGAGCTTTAGCCCTCTGAGTCAACTCAGTGTTGGATCAAGGAAATGCTCATTCTCATTATCATATCAAAAAAATTACATAACAGTGTTTTGCTACAATCCTTCAACTCCAAAATGCTTAGTGCTCTTACATAAAAAATATGAATCCTAATGAGGCTCTAGGATTCCTTATTTATACAGCTAAAGTCTCCAAAAACTTCCTTAAATCTAGGAAGGCTTAACTCCCAAACTCAAGATGAACTAGTTCTTAACTATCACTGGCTCGGCTGCCAATGGTTTCCATGACTCGGTTGCTTGCAACTCCAAGCTAGTGTGATTTGATTGAGGTATATTCGAATGAGTGAGGATTTAATGAGGAAGATGCATTTCCTATAATATCTCCTTATTGTATCCTTCTAGTTTTTGCACCTTAATTAGCCAAAATTTCCGTGATTTTCTCCCAAAAAATTGCAATTAATGCACAATAGACCACTAGACATACGTCTTACTTTTACTCATCTCATTCAGCAAAATACAATTAAAACATGTAAGTAATTATGAGAAGAGTTGATTTTAGTAAGCTTGGAGGTATATTAAGGTCCATATAGTTACCCAATGATGATTCTCATTGAGGAGAAGATGAAGTAAAATGAATTGCTCAGAAAGAAACAGTAAGAGGAAAGAACGAGAGTAGAATAAGAGCAACAAAGTTGGTCACAGGAGGAGGAAGAAGAACATATGTTGGAGGAAGAACAAATGACTTAGGAAATGGAAGAATAAGTGGAGGAAGATGATTCCATCTAGCCCATAGATGATGAACCAAGTTCTATGACAACACCTCCTCTCATAGGTGGCCATCTCCCATTCAATGAGATGGAAATTACACCTCCACCAAAAGATAAAGTCATGGACGCATGTAATGTCACATTTGATCAGCTGAATGAAAGGATCATGCAACAAAGGCAAATATTCTTTATAAATAATTCTTAGAATCTGATCTTTGTGTCCACAGAAAAGGTGATGCCTGCAAACACTAGGAGGAATCCCCTGGAAATCATGGCAGCTAATGTTGATTTTGCTACATTGGCATAGGATAACTCAGAGTTTCTTTTGAATGAGAATGCACAATTGAGGAAAGAGTCAAATGTAGTAAAGAAACAAGTATAACATATTGCTACAGAAAATCAATGACTATCTTCCTACAACTTCAACATAGTAGAGTGGCAGTAAGCCATACAGGAGGAATTAGGGCCAATGGAGGATACCTTGGCCTAATTGTATGAAGAAATGATACTTATTCATGAAGTAGTGGTGCCCATTTTTGGTATACAGAAGAAAACACAAGAATTCCTAAAGCTCCTCAAGGTGGAAAAGAGAGTTGTTGATCAAATTTAGGAATGGGCTACCAAATATCCAGACGTTCCACAACAGTTGGCTAGAAAGAACAGAATTGCGATAGAGTATAGCTGAGACTCCACCATCAGAATTATATCTAACTTGGAGAACATTTGATTAACACTATTGTTTCCTATATTTGACTACACAATGGTTCAAAATCTCTAGCACAAAATCAAAGGATGCCTTCAGTGGGATCACTTGGAGAGATAAGAGGCAGGGAAATCATCTTATAGGAAGTGAGGTAGTACATTGAGAAAATCAAGAAAACATTAGAACAAGAAGTCTTAGAGATCATTAAAGACATTATTCTACAATATTCCATTGCACCAGCTAAGGCTGACATGAAACTATCATGTCTATGGAATATTGTATAATCAAGCTCCAAATCCATATTGATAGAAGCACTAAAGGTGAAGATTTAGTTTGTAGCTGACTTGCCGGTCCAGGTCAAAGTCATTGCTATATAGTTCAGAGTGTGGCACACATGTTACTAATGAGCTCAATGAAGAAGCAAATGAATTATCTGTTTGATAACATTTTTTTCTATTATAAGTTTTTTAGCCACCGTCTTATATGTATTTTGTCTTTTGTAATGTGATTAATATATTGAAGTTCAAGAGACACGTATGGAATATGAAAAGACACACGTGGAATGTAAAAGGCCATGTATAGAGTGTGAAAGGTTGTATGGAAGCCCATAGGTCATTGACATTGAAGAGTCATGAGGAAACTCAAAAGTCATTGTCATTTGTTATAAATAGCTCCTCATAACTGAAGTAAATGGGCTCGGATTCTTAGAGCTTGACCTTGGCTTCTCTTGTATTACATATGCGATACATCATTATTTGGAGAAGCAAGTTGTGGCTTCATGTTCCACTACTGGATATATTTTTTCACCTATGTAACATTGTACTTGGAACCTTTCATTAATGATCAAAAGTTCCTTGAACCAACACTTATTCATGCATGTAGTAAGACTATCCTTGTTATGATTTTGGTATATGTTGGTGTAATACATACTAAGACTAATGAACTATTCTGTTGCATAGATATGGATATTGTTGAATGAGTCTTGTTATGATTTTATGATTGTTGTTTAACTTGTGAAATAATTTGCAAGTAAATCAACAACCCTTTCTCTTTCACCCATGGGTCCCCCTTAGGATAGTAATATTACTTCCCTAATCGAAGGTTCATTTCCCTTTCCCAGCCTTGGAATTTGCCTGTGCATTCTACATTTGGTATCACACAAAGCTAACATGCTTGTTGCCCCAAAGAGGTGTTTGTTATCTCTTTTCTATGTATTGTAACCAAGGCATACCTATAAAACCTTTTCAATTGTGGATGAACCATATAGCCGGATGAGACTCCTACACCAAATGGTATGAGGTCTAATTGGGACCTCACCTCTGGGAGATCTCATGTATGTTGGCGGTATCCATCACATTCAACAAGTCGAAAGAGGTTCAAGTTTTAAATTTTTGTGGTCTTCCTTGTATTACTAAGGAAAATATGATATATATTATTTTAAGAACTTCCATGGGAATTTTTGCATGATTTGAGGAAAAGGAAAGTTACCTATCATCCCTTCTTGAAGGTGGATCTATGACTTATCTAAGGGTTTCATCTTTGGCCCTCTTAAGGCCTAATTCAACACCATGTTGAAGGCTATTCACAAAGGGATCTGTGGTTCTTCATGTGCAGTCATCCAAGGCTTTTATTTGGCATCCTTCCTTGGAAAACAAAGATATCCATCAACATTAGACAAATCTGTTGATAAGGCCAAATTCCCTATAATTTGTTTTGGATTAATGCAAGTATTATCTAAGGATTTAATCTATAAACTTCTTCTATGACATACCTTATCCTTTTTTGAAACAATTTGAAGTTCTGAATCTATTTATGGGCATCTTTGAATGGTATGACATTGTCGGATTTGTGGCATCCACTGAGGTTGAACTCATTTCCACTTCAGGGTACCTTTGTTTACCTTTTCTTAGTGATTTTCAGTGTGTTTAGAAGGTTGATCCATTCTCTAAAGTAAGGATTATTTTGGTGGTTTGGAAGAATTATCACTGTCCTTCTTAGGGATTTTGTATATCATAAAATCCACAAGACTATTCTTCCCTATAACTAAAGCTACTATGAGATTACCTCGTGCAACACTTTGAAGAACAATTTGGATTCTTTTGAGACATATACTGACCATCTTTGTAGAGAGGAAGCGACCTATTTTAGAACATTATTGTAGCATATTTTTGTGGCAACAAAGAGGATTATTGAGGTCTATCTAGTGTGCCATATTTATGAGGTTAGTTTCGATCCTTTTGGACAACTTGTAGACATCATTCTGTCATATTTTAGGGTCTTATCATTATATATATATATATATATATATATATATATATATATATATATATATGTATCTATATATGTATCTATATATATATATGTATCTATATATATATGTATATATATACATATATATATATATATATATATATATATATATATATAGATATATATGTATATCATATATATATATATACATATACATATATATATATATATATATATATATGTATATATGTATATCATATACATATATATGTATATGTATATGTATATATATATATATATATATATATATATATACATATACATATACATATACATACACATACACATACACATACACATACACATACACATACACATACACATACATATATATATATATATATATATATATATATATATATATAAGGGAGTTTGTGATTGAATTTTCCCAATATAATGCCACCATATGTGGACCAACATGTTTGCTTATTGACAACTTCGTTACTATATTATAGAAGATTATTTATGGTTAATTTTACAGTATGGAAAAAGGTAGATCAAAATCTATTTCTTTGTAATTTGATGAAAAATAAAGGTAGTCTACCTATGATGCATCTTACATCAACAATACTAATCTTAGGATTTGGAGAAAAGAAGTTTCATGTGTCCATTCTTGCTATCCAAGATTGTGCCAGGGCTTATTGTAAGCATGCTTGAGGTTTGTCTTCTGCGTTTTTTCAAAGGTATGTGGAACAACTTCAACTCATTGAAGGCAAGATGGATATCATCATATGCAATCAGTGTGTTTGATTGTCAAGCTCAATACAATAGTATTTGCGCAAAAGAAGGCCTGATCACTATACCTGACAGAGACCTGAAGCAAGCCAGTGACATCTTTTGAGAACTATGTTTGAACAACAACATCCTAAGTAGCATACTTCTCAAAAATAGACTTGAGGTATGAAAATTGTTAGAAATTTCATAAGGGAATATTTTTATTAGTTTCAAGAGGCATTTTTAAAGTTTAAAGATATTAGGAGCATCTTAAAGGGTTGATCATGAACTAAATCTGAAGGGAAAAACTCAGAGAACACCTTGATATTAGAGTGTTGATACAGTTACAAGTGCTAGGGTTCAATACCTTAGTATTTGAGATGTTATTATAAGAAAGGACTAATTCAGTGTTGAATGTATGGTTACCTATAAATGAGTGTGAATACTATTGTCATAGATCTATCAAATCCTTTTAATAATGAATGTGAGCCAGTCATTGTGGTAGAGAATGAGAGTTTGATGCTGGAAGAATATGTATTAGAAAAATTATGATGTTGTGAGGACTGATTGGATTTTTTTATTAGAGAGACACTATGATGATGTTGCTATTATTGTTAGGGTTGCCAAGTATATGTTGATTTTTTGCATGTTAGGATTTGACATAATCTGGGGTTTGATGTACATATCGAGTGAAGTAGATTTGATTGAGAAAATATTCTATTTTAGTTTTTTTTGTATTGATATCAAGCATAGGTGGATCTGGTCTAAAAATATATGAAACATGGTCCATTGTGGTGAAGTGAAAGGAAAATCCTTCAGGGCAAGTGGTGGCTTGCTGAGTAGGGTGGAAGGGTGGTGCAAGGTGAGGAGTGGAGTCTCCTTCAAGTTGAAGCCTGAGATAAATTCATAGAGGTAGGGTGGTGCTAGGGTAGGTTTGAACCTGTGCAGGGTGTTGGAGCATCCTTTCAATCAAAGTTGATAAAATCAGCGTGTTGGGGAATCCTTCTAGTTGGAGTTGGTAAACTAGGTTGTTGGAGCATCCTTTTAGTAGGAGATGATAAATCAGGGGGATGGAGCCTCCTACCATTTTTAGCTAAAGAATATTGGAAGTTGGAGCTTCCTATTGATGTAATCTTTAAATACATATATTAAGAAGCGTTCAATGGTTTTTATCCTAGAAGGGTTTCCACCTAAAAATATCTTGTGTATTGTCTTGGATGTTGTGCATTGTTGAATGGTGTTGCTAATTTATGTTTCGATCTAATGATAATAATAATTTATGCTCTATAAATATAAAATTAACTAATTGAAGTGAAATATTGATACACACCCTTCTCATTATTGTTGAAAA
The DNA here is from genome assembly GCA_031772625.1 of Pinus tabuliformis. Lineage (NCBI taxonomy): Eukaryota > Viridiplantae > Streptophyta > Pinopsida > Pinales > Pinaceae > Pinus > Pinus tabuliformis. The sequence goes on from CM062814.1 coordinate 806,020,527, forward strand.
TGAAACAAGAAAATTATAATTTAATTTTGTCATTGAATTAAATTAGGAACTAAGAAAATCCTAGTTTAATTTTTTCCTTGAATTAAATTAGGAATTAAATTGTAATTCCACATCCCAGGACAACTTGTAATAGTTAACTAAGTTAATTTGACTTAGTTGACTCAATTAATTCGAGTTGAGGGTCTAACTAGAGTCATGTAGAGTGTCTCCTACTTTTCAGGAGCCCTGGTTGAGTTTATTTTGAGTTTTAATTATTTAACTCAGTTTAACTGACTTAAATTCAGTTAAACTAGTTCTATTGGATGGAGGAATTAGTGGGAGATCCAGTAGTGGGGTGTAACCAACAATGATCAACCAATAAACTAAATATTCACTCATAATTAACTCATGCATGTCAGATTAGAGAAAGACCCAGTTGAGATTGGAGTTCACGGATAGTGTACTATCAATTGTATAATTATCTAAATTATACAAGTGGTGCATGCAATCAAAGGAAGGCCTGTTAAGATTTCGCAGTTCATATTTTTGGAATTTCCCAATTAAATATGGGCTAATTCCCTAGGAAAATGTGCAAGGAAATAAGAGCTTCGAAGGCAACCCAATTAGCTAAGTATTGGCTTAAGTTTGTCTGTGAAGTAGTGATTAAGATAGAGATAGTGCAAAGGTTGCTCGAGTTTGAGAAAAACATTGTAATCTTCTCATATTTTCTGATTAATGCAATATACAGATATCAGGGGTTTTTAGTTGTGGCTTTCCCCATAAAATTATTGTGTTATGTGTGATTGAATTCTTTCTCTTTTATGCTTTGTGATTTCATTAATCATTCTGGAGATAAGTAGAGTAGATTCAAGTCAATTGTTTTAGCATATTACAATATGCAGTTTGAATCTATAAGGAATTTCTACATGGTATCAGAGGTGAAATCACTATAGAAAAGGAGAATATGAGTTTTTCTTTTGCGGGAGAAATCAAATTTACAATATCATACTTCAGAGAGAGCAGGATGTCGTTCTACGGATTGAGACTCGAATATGCTCTTGAGGGTAGTTCAAACTATATTTCTTGGAAGGACATGATGGAGGCAGTGTTGGAAGACAACGGGCTTAAGGAATTCATAGACAAAGATATTCCTAAGCCAGTTGGTTCTCAAGATCTGGAAGAGTGGAGAAAATGTGTGGTAAAGATGATAAGGATTATCCTAGAAGGAGTTCGAGATCATATTGTCTCAAACCTTTGTTATCACTTGGATTTAACCTCAAGCTGAAGAAAGGAAATGCTAGGGTAACCACAAGCCATGCTTAGCCAAATAGCTAGCCCTAATAGGACAAGAGAGGGCTCTCTCCATAAGGATCTCAGCCAAATTGACTAGATCTAGAAGTTGATATTAGGCTAGGTATAGTAGCACAAAGTTTGAATTGATTTTGAACGGTTTTGTTGGATCAGGAGGAGCCAAACAGTTAGGGCAAGGAAATTAGGTCAAAACTACAGGGTGTTCAATGGGGAAAGGTAGGCACAACAATCAAAACCTTAGGGTTTGATGGATGAGGTGAAAATACAGGTGAGGAGCTAGGAAGAGCATGTAAACCTCATGGATTCTTCCTAAACTGAAGAAAACATAGACTGTGAAATGTCTACCCAAAACAGAGCATAAAAGTTATGGATTTTTCCTTTCAAACTTGTATACATTCACATAAAAGTATGAAATGATGAAATGGAGTTAACAATACATTTTAACACATGAAAACATAAGAAAAGCTAAACTGAGCATCATACCACATGGATCCCAAAGAAATAGCTGCAATTTTTCATTAATCTCTTGCTGTAACTGATACAAAATGATATTTTATCAAAGCATAAGCATCCCATTGAGTCCAACCCTTTACAATGAGAAAGAAAAAGAAGATATAGACCTCAATTCAACATCCTCCCATCCTCAAGGGATGAATCCCTAAGATGAGGAACTAATCCATCAAAAGCTGAACAAGAAACTGGAATCTAGGCAACCCTAACAACTTGCCTCTAAAAGGGAGGGAACTGATTCATTTGACTTCAAGAGAACTTTTGATCCAATGAATCTCCCCTCTAGTAACTAATATTCATATTATTTACATGCCTAGTCACCATTTACATCAGTAAAAACATCATCCATGAGATAAAACCCAAAAATTACAGTCACGGCACAGTAAAGTGCAAATTTAGCAGAAAATTGTCCTATGTGCAGCGCTAGAAGGCTATGCGTAGCACTTTTTGTAGGGCCATGTTGGAGGCCTTCCTGGTGTCCAAATTGAGCTCATGATAGCTCATTAGAAATTCTGTCCTCTTTACTTTCCAAATCTACCTTTAGTTTCCCATTTGGAGTTGATTTGACCCCTAAAAAACGAATTCTCCCAAGACTGCTTCTATGAGCAGCGCCATGGTCAAAAAGAGGGCAAAAAGGTCATTTTTAGGTGTTTTTTGACCTTTTGGCTAACCATTTTTCTCAAAAAGCTTAGAAAATGCATAGGGTGAATGTACTCATCATTTTGAATCCAAAAATTCTTACCATTTCCTCATTGGATGCCCCTAGGAAAAGTGCAGCGCCAGTGGCACTGCACATAGAGCCAATTTTTCTAAGTAAAAAACTGCTAAATTCTTCAAAAATGCAAAAATTTTCAAAACTTACTCAAAATTTGTCAAGAACACCACCATCAAGTGTGTGGGTCAGCCAAGGAAGCTTCAACAAGAAACCTAAGCCTATCACCCTCCTTTTTTCCTTTGAGGGCTTGTTTTAGCCTTGTCTTCATTTGCTTGACTCTTATGTTACAAATCTTGTTCTGGGTCCTGTAATGGTGAGCCATGTGCCTGATGATTTGATTGTCCCTATTGGCCCTTTGTAGCAGCTTCTCCAAATGCAAATTGACCCTGTCAAGCCATATTTCTCTATCCTCTTCAATCTCCTTTTCAAGCCTTTGTTCTATAGTCAAGGTGGCTGGGGTTTCTTCCTCTTGCATTATTGATTTGCCTTTGTCACCTTGCCTCTTTGTTTTGAGAAGTTCTAGCTCCATGAGGACCTGTTTGTCACTTAGCTGCTTGTTTTCTTGCTCAAGTTATGAAATGACATACTTAGCTCTCGCCAAGTTGTCCATCAGTGCTTGGATCTGTGCATCTTTTTCCTTTATGATTATATTTTCATTTGTCGCCTCATCTTGAGCCTCCAAGTCGACTATCTCAATGCCATGATGAATGTGTGGTTGTTCTAGTTCATCATGTTCCATCAAATCAAATTTCCTTTCTTCTTCATAATTGAGGCTTTCCTCCAACATCTTTTCCTTCCCTTTATGCACCTATTGCACCTATTGTACCTATTGTGTTGATGAAGAAGGCAAAGCCCCTTCCACAGTTTGTGGAGCAAGAATTTGCCTATGAGTTGGTGAAGAATTCAAGGCCCCTTCCACATCCGGTGGAGTAAACACTTGCCTATTTGCTGCAAAAAACTTTCTAGCCCCTCTTTGATATGTTTTGTAGGTTTTTGTCCTCTCAACAACTTTAGTCTCTTTAGCCTTCTTACTTTTCTTTACTTTGGCACTGGTGGAAGGCGTTTCTGCTTCTTTAGGCACCGGTGGAGGAATTTGAGGATCAATGAAGATGTCATTGACAATAAATGTATCCCAGGAGATGTTGAGGAGGTTGAGATGATGTAGTGCAATAATCTTAATCAAGGAATAGTGATAAATATTATTCATCTGTTGAGGGCATGGCCTTTTCTGTACAATGTAGGCCATCTTCTCAATATTCCTGAATAAGAAGTATGGGATGTTCATCATTTTCACTCTTGTGAAGTGCATAAGAAGCCTAATATGATAGGTGTATAATCTGGAAAATCTGCCCTCACATGTAAAATACTTCATAATGATCCTCATCATAGGGGAATACTTGTCGTGAAGGAACCTAAAAGGAAAGGTCATCTTCTTTTCATTCCTATACCTAGATTTGATGTATGGCTCATAGTAGTGGTCATCCAAATCTTGTGGTTTATACCATTTTTCCCCCACATTTAGAATCCTCGTAGCATCAGAAATGATGGAGGAGGAAACTATAGATGTCACCTTGGCAAGAGTTACCTTGTTATCATGGAGATTGGCTACAAAAAGCCTGGTTAGCACAGGATGATGTTGAACTCTTTGTACTTGCTCACAAAACTCATAACATCCTAGATGCCTAAAACAAGAGACAGTCATATGGGAAGCCTCTAACTCTCTGATGTTTGATGGTTCCTCTTTGATAATTCTGCCTCCCTTATGTGGTTTTCTTTGATGCTAAGGTTCATCTTCCATGCTTTCACTGCCACTGTTTTCCTCCTCCTCATAATCTTTATCCTCTTTATCCATGTTTTTGAGTTTGAAGCTTTAGAAACCCTAGAGAAGGTAATCAAGAAGTGAGTTATGGTGAATAGGGATAGGGGAAGGGGAGAGGAGTTTGTGTGATGTAGGATGAGATATGTATGATGTGAGAGTGAGAAGGGGGGTATTTTTTAGTAGGGACTATTTTGTAAGTAGGGGTTTAGGGATTTTGTTTGGGGATTAGGGTATAGGGGATAGGTGTATTTGACAGTAGGGAATAGGGAATAGGGATGATATTTAGGGATATGACAACAAGATGTGGGAATGAGGGATATGACAACAAGATGTGGGAATAAGGGATATGACAACAAGATGTGGGAATGAATAGGAAAATGGTAAGCAGGGAGGGTTTTTAGACAACCTAGGGTTTGAAAATTTAAATAGCAAACAAACTCAAAAATCGTGAAATGAGTGTTGGGAGGATGGTTTAAGGAGTGTATTTACTTGATTTGAGGCTCTAGGTAGAAAAAGGAGCGATTTAGATGGTTGTTAGGATGGTTTTGATGGTTTTTGGCCCTATGCGCAGCGCCGTGTATAGGTGCACAACACCTTGTTGTATGTGTAGCACTGTGCAAAAATACACCGGTGCATAGGATCTATGCGCAACGCTTTGGTTGTATGTACAATGCTCCCTGATCTATGTCTAGCACCCCACAACTTCACTCCGCGCCCAGTGCTCCCTCATCTATGTGCAACGCCCGATAACTTTTCCCTGTGCGTAGCGCTCCTTGCCCTATGCGCAACGCTCCTTGCCCTATGTACAGCACCCAAGGTTCCTCCGGCCATCAATTCGCTGCAACTCCTTTTTTCTCTCTTTTTCAAATGAGCATGATGAAGTTTTAAAAATGATTTTGAAACCTTATATAGAGGATGATTTTGATTTTTCCTTAGAGAAAACCCACTTTATAATGTTTGTTTGGAACTTTTACTTTGTCTTCAAATCTTTGTCTGATGCTTTTCTTTCTTTGTCTCTTTTCAGGTGGATGATGCTTTGATTGAGTTGATTTCTTCAATGGCTCATTTCTTGCAGCAAGGAGAAATGCTTGGGTAGCTTATGGGAACACTTATTACATAAAATGACTTGAATTACATCAAAAAATATGAACAAACTAAAATACTCTGTTTTCATCTCAAAAACATGTTTTTGAGATGAAAATTACATCAATGAAATAAGAACTTTGTACAATAACCATGACTTGCTACCAATCACTTTTTTTTTATTGGTCTTCCTCATACCGTTGTTGCCCTTTATTTACATAGAAACTATGCTTTTGACCTTGGAAAAGAACCCTAAGACCTAATGGAAACATGACTGTCTTGAATCTAAAAATAAAATAACTGAAACCATAACTGAATGCAACATGGATATGAGTCAACAAATGTACCTCATGAGGGAAAATTTGATTTTCTGGGAAGAAGACAACCATCAGTGGACCATTTTTGCATGACCTAGTGGAATGATAACAAAAATTCAGTATGAGACACCTAGAATGAAAATGCAAAGAAAATATTTGATCCTTGGTGGAAATATGCATATATTGACACTAACAACCTCCACGGTAGGGAAACTCCATTTACAATGTGGAAGGCCTTGATAGACATGTTTCAAAACAATAATGACCAGATGAATTTGGCACTGAAGGATAAGCTCAAAAAGATTAAGATGGAGAAGGGCGACTCTATACCGAAGTACTTGACCAAGTTCACCCAATGTCAAGATGAGCTTGGAAGTGTCGGTGTTACGGTTTTTGATGATGACATGGTGAGCCTAGCACTTATAGGCCTTCCCATGAGATTTCATTGCTATCAAGAATTAGTTAATGGGAGGGAGAATCTACTAGAGTGGGAGCGATTGTGGTCTGACTTGGTACAAGAAGAGATTTGGCAGAACAATAGAGATGAATCCTCATCCAAGCATGATGATGAGGATAATTGTGCCTTAAGTGGAAATGAGAAGAAAGGGAAGGGGAATTCATCCCATTCCAAATTAGATTCCAGTTAAGAAGGCTAGTAAGAAGCCCTCAAGCGGAGTGGCAGGTGAAGCTCTTTCTTCACAGTTTGAGCTATATTTCACCCTCATCTCTTGCATGGTGACATCGGTGATGGGTAGTGTGTGGTACCTGGATAGTGGAGCCTTGCTCCATATGACCAACAACAAAGAGTTCTTCAATGACTTGGAGGAGAAGGACCTTCAAATGCACATCGAGATGGGAGATGATTGGAGTATAGCATGGCAAACATCAATATTGTTACCTTTCAAAAGGATTTTGTTCGCCTCTCACATTAAAATATGTCATTTTTGTTCTAGGTTTGAAGAAGAATTTGGTTTTAGTTTCCATGTTGGAGGACCGTGGCTACAATGTGATATTTAGTAAGGGAATGCTTTCCTTCGTCACATTTCCTCAGGAAAGGTGAAGCGAATTAGGGTTTGGGTGAATAACCTCTATAAATCAGATGTACAATACCGCGCTCCTTTGAGAACTAAAGCAGAGAAGGTGTAGATTCGAGACATCGATGAGTTGTGGTATATAATATTGGGTCACTTTCACCATGGAGCTTTGAAGATCATGCAACAAATTTCTACAGGACTTCCTAAGGGTACACTAGATCAGAGAGACATATGCAAAGGGTGTACATTGGGGAAGTACACCAAAGCTTCCTTTCATGACAAAGATAGTCGAGTGCAAGCGATCCTTGATAGAGTTCACTTAGATGTGTGTGGATCATTCTTGTCAGCATCCACAACCAAGCACAAGTATTATGTAATGTTTTTGATGATTTTTCTCATAAGTGATGGATTTTATTCATGCAGAAGAAATATTTGACATTCTCTAAATTTTGTGAATTTAAAGCACTTGTTGAGAAAGATACTAGAAGGAAAGTTAAAGCTCTCAGAAGTGATAACGGTGGAGAATATATGTTGAATGAATTCAATAAATTATGTGCATTAGAAGGAATTGGACGAGAGTTAATAGCACCTCATAACCCATAGAAAAATGGGGTGGCTGAAAGGAATAACATAAGTATTGTAGGAGCTGCACGAGTGATGTTACATGATCAGGGCCTACCATTTCAATTGTGGGCTAAAGCGTGCAACACTGTTGTTTATTTGTAGAACATAATCCCTCATCAAATTCTTGGGATGAGTACACCAGAAGAATCATTTTTAGGTGAGAACCATATGTGGCACACTTCAGGATCTTTGGTTCATCAGTTTACTGTCCTGTTACCAAGGATGCATGAAAAAAGCTAGACCCAACAAGTGAGTTGGGAATATTTTTGGGGTACACTTATACACCTCACAACTATTGAGTGTAGCTGCCATCTAACAGGATGAAAGTGGTTCATAGAGATGTGAATTTTGATGAAGAGAAGGCTATGAGATGTTCCCTTGAGAGGTAGCTTCAGTTACATGTAGATGAGGAGCTTTTAGCTCCAAAGGAGGAACCATAGGATGATGTGGAGTAGCCACATGTAGAGGAGCAAAGAGTGGAAGAACCCACTCATATATAGACTTCCAGAGATGGAAGGAAGTGCACTAGAGAGGATGACATATTGATGCATGATGCTAGAGAGGATGTGGGAGCACCCACATCACAACGTAGATAGAGAAGGTCACCATATCGGTACATTGGCTACATGGATATGATGAGTGAGAGTGTAGAGGTTGAGCCATCCTCATTCAAGGAAGCAGTGTAACAACCTGTATGGGTCGATGACATGGTTGAGGAGTATGACTCCATTATCAGAAATAGTGTTTGGGAAGTGGTCCCAAGACCAGTAGACAAGTTAATGGTGAGTTCCAGATGGATTTAAAAGGTAGAAAAAGCAGCAGATGGGAGTGTGGAGAAACACAAGGCCAGATTTGTGGCCAAAGGATTCTATTAGGTGGAGGGAATTGATTACAATGAGACCTTTACTCCAGTAGCAAGGTACTCTTTAATCATATATATTCTAGCACTGTCAATGCATATGGGATGGAAGATACATTAGACGGATGTGAAGACAACATTCATCAATGGTATGATTGAGGAAGAGGTGTATATTAAGCAACCAGAAGGATTTGGGACCTTCAATAGAGAGTCACATGTGTGAAAACTCAAGTGAGTGTTGTATGTACTAAAACGAGCACCCCATGATTGGTACACGAGGATTGACAACTATTTCACTGGGTTAAGCTTCACCAAAAGTGAAGCAGATGCGAACCTTTACCATATTTTGGTTGAAGGAAAATTGTTGATTATAGTGTTATATGTCGATGATTTGATTCTAATAGGTGATGAGAAGATGATAAAATATTGCAAAGAAGATCTTGCAAGATAATTCGAGGTGAAGGACTTGGGGCTCATGCATTAATTTCTTGGTATGGGAGTATGGTAAGGAGATGAGGAACTATTTGTCTCTCAGGGCAAGTATGCCAATGAGATTTTGAAGTAGTTCCATATGGAGAGAAGCAAACCCATGGAGACTCCTCTAGCAGGTAATTTCGAGGAAGGAAGATGCTACTTTAGGTGAAGTAGTGTAGGCTACTATTTATAAACAACTTGTGGGTTCACTTATGTATTTGGTGAACACATGATTGGACATGTGTTTTGCAATTAGCCAGCTTAGTCAAGTCATGGTTAAGCCCACCAAAATTTATTAGAAGGTAGCTGAACATGTTTTGAGATACCTAAGAGGCACCACTCAGTTTGATCTTTGAATAGAGATACAAACAGATAGAGGGAGTGAAGATTCAATGCTTTACAAATGCAGATTGGGTAGGGAGTCCATTTGAGAGAAAGAGCACATCAGGGGGAATCTTTAGTATTGGGTCATAGTTTCTTGGTAAAACAGGAAGCAAGGATCATTTACACTTAGTTCAGCAGAAGAAGAGTACATGACTGCTAGTCAAGAAACTTGTGAGGCTATCTAGATGAGGAAGATCCTTGTTGGGTTATTTGGTCAGCAGATGGATCCTACAATGATTTATTATGATAATCAGAGATGTATCAAACTCTGTAAGAATCTAGTTTTTCATGATCGGTCCAAGCATATCGACATCCAGTATCACCATCTACGAGATTGTGTGTAGAGGAGAATCATGTTTTTGGAATACATTCCTACAAAGGAGAAGGATGCAAATATTTAGAGAAAGGCATTATCAATATGTAAATTCGAGTTTCATAGAGGCAGGATCAGGGTAGCAGATAATCCCTTTCTTGTTGAGAGGGATCATTTAAAATGCAACAAGAAAATCCTAATTTAATTTTGACCTTGAATTAAATTAGGAATTAAATTGTAATTCCACATCTCATGACAACTTGTAATAGTTAACTAAGTTAATTTGACTTAGTTGGCACATTTAATTCGATTTGGGGGTCTAAATAGAGTCATGTAGAGTGTGTCCTACTTTTTAGGAGCCCTGGTTGAGTTTATTTTGAGTTTTAATTATTTAACTCAATTTAACTCAGTTAAATTTAGTTAAAATAGTTCTAACTAATGGAGGAATTAGTGGGAGATACAGTAGTGGGGTGTAAACTGCAGTAGTGGGGTGTAACCAACACTGATCAACCCATAAATTGAAGATTCACTCATAATTAACTCATGCATGTCATATAAGAGAAAGACCCAATTGAGATTGGAGTTCAAGGACAATGTACAATTAGTTGTATAATAATTTGAATTGAACAGGTGGTGCATGCAATCAGAGGAAGGCCTATTAGGATTGTGCAATTTCCCAATTAAATATGGACTAATACCCTAGGAAACTACGCAAGGAAATATGAGCTTGGCAAGAAAGAAAATTGGTTAAGTATTGGCTTAAGCTTGTCTGGGAAGCCATGAGATAGATAGAGATAGTGCAGAGGTTGCTCAAGTTTGAGCAAAGCATTGTAATATTCTCATATTTTCTGATTAATGCAATATAAAGATAGCAAGGGTTTTTAGCTATGGCTTTCCCCATAAAATTATTGTGTTATGTGTGATTGAATTCTTTCTCTTTTATGTTTCGTGATTTCATCGATCATTTATTATTTTCGATGATGAGTAGAGTAGATTCAAGTCAATTTTTTTAGCATGTTACAATCTGCAGTTTGAATCTACAAGGAATTTCTACAAGTATTTCTAACAAGAGAAAGCTCACCACTTGATTTTCCCTTCCAGGATGATCAATGATAGTGATATTAAAATCTTTCAACAATAACAACGATCATGTAATCCTACTTTTAGTAATTGGTTTATTAGTTAAATATTTAATAGTGGGAAGGTCTATATGGATAAATAATTTGTAATTAATAACATAATGTATAAATTTATTTACTACATGCACAACCGCTAACATCTCTTTTTTAGTAACATTATAATTGAGTTGAACATGGGTTAAAGATTTTTTGATGAATTAAATGGCATAAGTCTTAAGATCCTCTTTTTTACCTAATGATGCCCCTACTATTGTATTAGATATGTATGCAGACATGTGAAATGGTAAATACCATTTAGGTCCTCTTATGACTGGTTTTGTGGACAAATTTTCTTTAATTGATTCAAAAGTAGTTTGATAGTTGGAACTCTAGTAAAAATCTGTCTTTGGAAATTAATTTGAACATGCCAAAGGGATATATTACTAAAATTTCTATGAGTCTACGATAATACCCTACGCAACCCAAAAATATTTGAACTTCTAATTGATTGGATGGACTAGACAAATTAACAATGAATTCAATTTTGGTTGGATCTACAATCATTCATGCAACAAATATATGGTGTCCCAAAGAAATTCCTTTTGTTAATAACTTGAAACAATTCTCATTTCTAAGGGCCAAATTAGTTTCTATACATATTTTTAGAACATTTTCAAGATTAACCAAATATTCTTCAAAAGTATTTCCATCTAGAAAATAATTATCCATATAAATTTTAATGTACTCATGAATTAAATCAACAAACATAGCCTATACAACTCTTTGAAATGTAGTTGGTGTATTACATAGACGAAAGGGTAATACCTTATAGGAGAATTTTCCTCTAGAACATGTGAAAGTGGTTTTGCCATGATATTATAAAGTTACTTTTATTTGATTGTAGCTGCTAAATCCATATAGGAAGGAAAAAGTATTTATTTCTAGCTAAGGCATCTAGGACTTGATCAATGAATGGTAGTGGGAAATGATATTTAAGAGTAGCTTTGTTTAATTCTTTGTAATTTATGCATACTCACCATTTTTCATTTTTCTTGGGCTCCACAAATAAGGGAGAAACCCACAAACTATCACATAAAATGTAGATGAAATATACCTTTAGTAACTTTTGAAGTTCTTCTTTTACTATCTATTTTAGCATTCGATTCATCCATCATTGAGGCTACCTTATAGGTTGTTAATTTTCTTCTAGATAAATATGATGAATGTATGTGTTAGGATGAATACCTTGCATGTCTGTGTAATCCTAGGTGAATGCTTTGGAATACTTCCCTAACACATGAATCAATTGGTTTTATTGAGATGCTTCCAATATGGAAGTGATATTTATATTTTCTCATGGTTCAATTTCAGCAATTTTAGTCTTTGAATTGGCCATTAAGTTTACAGGAAAAATTGTTTGAAATAAATACTGTAAATAATTTTTTATGCAATTTACTTGAAAATTATGTTCCAAATGATAGTGTGTATCCATATACTGAGTTATTTTCAATTGTTCTACAGTGTCAAGATTAGAAATGATATAATATAACAATTTTTCATTTAATGCATCCCTAAAATCAATAGCTTGATTGATAAGAAACATTGGTCGAATTATTTATTATTTTGAGTTAGTTTGTTCAAGCCATGATAATTGCTCTATTTCATTAAATGTTTTATCAAGGGGATATAATGTTATTTTCTTACTTTTGTTTCCTTTCGAAGTTGGATTTTTTTGGATCTACAACTAATGAATGCATCTACTATAGCTGGCCATCGTATTCTAAGGATGAGGGGATTTCCACCCAAATTGGATTTGGGTTGTAGAACTAAAAAGTCCACTCGATATTTCTAGAAATCCAAGGAGACTATTAAATCTCCTATTACACCTTCTGGCTTAACCCTTGTTCTATCAACTAGTTCAATTCTTGTAGTTGTTGGTCGAAGATTATGTAGATTCAAACATTGCATTGTATCCATTTTCATGACATCAATTGTTGTGCCTAAATCAATTAAAGTGTTTGGTATTAAGAGATTGTCAATTGTAATGGTAATCATAGGAATTCCTTGATCAACATATTTTTTAGTTTCAATTGACTTTGAAATTAGCTAGCTAAATGACCAATAACATGTATTGTAGCCGTATATTTGTTTATTTACTTAGGTTTAAATCGATATTCCTTGATTGTCTTAACATAGATTTAAATTTCTTTAATAGCTTGCAACAAAGGAATTTTAACAAGTATATTCTTAATTGATCTAAGAAATCATACTCAAGAGGAATATTTGGCTTTTCTAAAATCAACCTTTCTAGAAAGGGAGCTAATCTAGTACCTAATGATTGATCTTATTGAGCTTATGTGCTTCTATATGTTTTTGCGCTTGTAGCTTTTCCTATGATTTTTTATGTGCACATTTTGTTTGGAATTTACTCGATTTCTTCTTGTTCTTCTATAATAACATGAGATCTATTTTGTAAGACATTTCTTGACCTTAAGTAGATATTATCAATAGAAACAATTGCATACATGGAGATTATTTCTTCTTGTGCATTATATATGGGTTTATCCACTTTAGCATTGGGGCTTGCCACTAGCTAAGATGGTAATTGTGTAAGTCTAAGACGAGGTTGATGAGAAGGTGGTTCAAGCTACCGTGACTAAGTTGTTTGTGGTATCGTAAATTATTGTTAGAAATAGGAATTATGTGGTGGTTGGAATTGCTAAAAAGGATGTTGTTGTTGGTATTTCTATTGAGGATATAATAGTTCATAAGGACGATAATTGTTTTTTGATAAGGTTGTTGGGGATTATATGGAGGATGGTTTCCATAAGATTTTCCTCACCAACCTTGTTGGTAAGGTTGGTCTAGAGGTTTCTAAGGAGGCCAAGCCTACCATGGCATAGGAGTAGTATATGTATTCTCTACATGATATTGAGATTGAGGAAAATGTGAAGTTGGCCCTCCTAATACATACTTGTAGGTTAAGGCGGCCAAGGGTAACACAATAGGGTAACTTTGTTGCTTCACATTCTTTCCTATAGATTGTATTGATCTTTGATATGGTTGGGAAATTCTCTGTGGAGTCATTTTTTGCACAAATTCCACGAACATCAATATTATCAAAAGGGAATTTGCAGTAAAGTATGTATCTTTCTACATTTAGGGGAAAATATAGATAATAATTCATTTTGTTCCTCTTTTGTATTTATAGTTTTCAATGTTTCAGTTTGAGAGCCAAGAGTATTTAAGAGGTATATTTTAAAATTTTCTAAAATATTTCCAAGTTCTACTCTTGTAACTCCTCTTGAGGCTAACTTAGTCACCTTTGAGACGGAATCATAAGGTAATCAGTAAATATCCCCCACCCCTATAAGATTAAGGACATATACATATTCATCTTGAATTCATTTTAAGAAGAATCATTAGGTAAATTTAGGAATTAGATCACTTTGTTTCGAATTTTGTAAGTTATCTGTAAATATCTCTAACTAATATTCCAAACTTTCATCTTCTTGTTGAATCATTCTAAAAATATCTTCTTTGTATTTGTTGAAAATGCAACAAGAAATTCCTAATTTAATTTTCCCTTGATTAAATTAGGAGAAATTCGAATTTCAATTTTAGCATAATACTTGGAGGTAGTTAACTGAGGTGACATGGCTCATGTCACCCAGTTAATTTAGTAAATTCGATTTGGAGACACTTTAGTTTAGTTCTACATGATTGATGGCTAATTTGTAGCAATATATTTCAATTAATTTGAGTTATTGTCAGTGTAACTAGTTCTCATTGTCAGTAGAACTAGTGGAGGTCTAGTTAAGGGTGTGTAACTTTTTTCACACTGAGTGATCATCTAGTTAATTGATCAATTAACCCAAAATAATTGATGCATGTAGAGAATTCAAGTTACCCAGTTGAGATTGGAGTTCAAGGGTAGTGTACTATCAATTGTAAACTATTCCAAGTTGTACAGGTCATGCATGCAATCAGAGAAGGACCTATAGGAATTGCACAATCAAGATTGAGGAATTTTCTAATTAATAGGGGCCTAATTCCCAAGGAAATAGCGCAAGGAAACAGGAGCTTGTAGGCTTGGAAAATTGGCTAAGTATTGGCCAAGGTCATCCAATCAGGCCGAGGATAGAAGATACTAGTGTAGGTTGAACTTAAGCTTCAGTAGAGCATATTATATTCATCCAATTTCTTTTATTACTGCAATATAGATAGTAAGGGGTTTTGAGGAGTTTATTTCCGCTAGATACATATTTTTCTATGTGTGTTAAATCTTGATGCATGTTAATGATTTGTGTTCTTGATCGTGAATTTACTTCTGCATATCAGTAGAGTAGATTCTAGTCTTATGATTTAGAAAATTTCATGAGTAGTTTAGAATTTACACATTAATTTATACATGGTATTAGAGCTAGATTCATAGTAGAGGAGAGATTTCTAAGTTTTCACTGTAGGAGGTTCGAATTTTAAGATCAGTGTTACGAGTTTTCTCCAAGACTGAGAATATGGCTTTCAATGGACTTAAGCTCGAGTATGCTTTGGAAGGAACCACAAATTTTGTGGCATGAAATATCTACATGGAGGAAGTATTGGACGATAATGAGCTACTAGAATACATCAAGAAATATGTATCAATACCCCCAACATCTAATGACCACGATCTTGCTTAGGGTAAGAAGGATGTGGCTAAAGAGAGGAGGATCATATTGGAGGGAGTTCAGGATCATATTTTCTCGAATCTCCATAAGAAAGAGATTATGTCCGCGATGTGGAAAACACTAATCAAGTTATTTGAGAACAATAATGACCATAGGAAGCTAACACTCAAAGACAAGATTCGAAGTATTAAGATGAAAAAGAATGAAAAAATTACGCAGTACCTGGGCAGGTTTACACAGTGTCGCTATTAACTTGGTGAGGTCGATATTAATATCCGTGAAGAAGATTTGGTAGCTCTATCCCTCTTGGGCCCTCCCAAGAGCTATCATAGTTATCAAGATTCCTTAAATGGTAGAGAGAAACTACCAAGATGGGGGTGGTTATGGTCGGATCTAGTGCAGGAATAAATAAGGCAGAGCAACATAGACGTGACTTCATCCAAGGTCAAGGATGAGGAGAATTGTGCCTTGGCTAGAAAGGCAAAGAAAGGGAAGGGAATAAATCCCAATCCAATGCAGAATCTAATCGAGGGGGAAAGAATAAATACTTTTTCAAAATCAAGTGCTTTCACTGCCAAGATCTAGGATACTACGCCACAAAATGTCCACACAAGAAAGAAAGCAAGAAGACTGAAGGATGAGGAGTGGGTGAAGCCTTGGATTCACAGTTCAAAATTGATTTTACCCTCACAACATGCATGGAAATAACAATGATGGGTAGTGTGTGGTATCTTGAAAGTGGTGCCTCATTCCACATGACGGGAAAAAAAGAAATTTTCAATGACTTGGAGGAGAAGGATCACCAGATGCACATGAAGATGGGAGATGATGGAAGGTATAACATGACCAGTATTGGTAATGTTACTTTTTAGAGGGATTCTGGAACCTCTATCAGGCTCAGGGATGTGATGTATGTACTGGGTCTAAAGAGGAATCCAATTTCTATCACAGTGTTGGAAGACTATGGCTACGATGTGATATTCAGAAAAAGGAAGGCTTTCTTAAGACACATTTCCATGGGAAAAGTGAAGCAGATCAGGGTTTGAGTGAAAAACCTCTACAAATTAGATGCAGAAGGTTGTGCAACATTGAGCACAAAAGCAGAGAAGGCGCAGAGCTGAGATGTCGGTGAATTATGACATAGAAGGCTTGTCCATTTGTATCATGGCGCTTTGAAGATCATGCAATAAATCTCTATAGGCCTCCCCAATGGAGCACTAGAGTAGCAGGATACATGCAAAAGGTGTACAATGGGGAAGTACACAAAATCCACCTTCAATGATCTAGACAACAGGGTGCATGCAATCCTTGAAAGGATCACTCTGATGTATGTGGACCTTTATTGATAGCCTCCATTACCAAGCACAAGTATTATGTTATATTTGTAGATGATTTCTCATGGAAGTGTTGGATCTACTTCATGCAAAAGGAAGAACAAACATTCTCGAAATTTGTTGAGTTTAAAGAACATTTTGAGAAAGAGACTGGAAGGAAAGTGAAGGGTCTCAGAGCGATAATGGTGGTGAGTACATGTCGAATGAGTCTAAATTTTTTTGTGCAAAGGAAGGCTTTTGATGGGAGTTTACAACACCTTATAACCCATAACAGAATGGGGTGGTTGAGAGGAAGAGCAAAATTATTATGGGAGCAACACGAGCGATGTTGCACGACCAAAGCCTACCTCTACACTTGTGGGATGAAGCATGCAACACATCGATCTATTTACAGAACAAGAGTTCTCACTGGATTCTTGGCATGAGTACACCAAAGGAACATTTTTCAGGGAAGAAACCAGATGTGTCTCACTTTCGTATCTTTGGATTATTAGTTTATTGTCATGTTTCCAAGGAAGAGAGGAAAACATTAGAGCCTACAACAAAGTTGGGAATTTGTGGGGTACACTCATACACCTCACAACTATTGGATGTACTTTCCATCTCTCAGGATGATATTAGTCAGAAGAGATGTGAAATTTGATGATGAGAAGGAAATGAGGTGTTCTCTTGAGAGGCAACTTCATTTGTAACCTTATCAGGGGATTTTGGATCTAAAGGAAGAACCTCAGGAAGTTTTGGAGCAACCACAAGCAAAGGAGTAGAGAGTGGAGGAATCCACTTAAGTAGAGACATCTAGAGAAGGAAGGGAGGAAACCAGGGAAGTTGACAGATTATTGCAAGATGCTAGAGAGAATGTGGGAGCACTAGCATAGGAGGACACCAGATCGGTACATTGGCTACATGGCTCTCATGAGTGATATGGTAGAGACATAGGCATCCTTATTCGAGGAAGTTGTATAGAGACTGGTATGGGTTGATGCTATGGTAGAGGAATATGATTCCATTGTCAAAAACAATGTTTGGGAACTAGTCCCAAGACCAATAGACAAATCAGTGGTTGGTTTAATATGGATTTACATGGTAAAGCATGCAGTAGATGGGAGAATAGAGAAGAAAAAGGCTAGATTTATGGCCAAGGGGTTCTCTCAGGGGGAGGGAATTGACTATGAGGATACCTTTGCTCTAGTAGCAAAGTACTCATCCATTAGGTCAATTCTAGCACTATGATCACAAATGGGGTGGAAGATCCATAAGATGGATGTGAAGATATCATTCACCAATGGAGTTATTGAGGAAGAGGTGTATATTGAGAAGACAGAGGGGTTTGAGACCTTTGACAGAGAGTCACATGTGTGCAGACTAAAATGAGCATTGTATGGACTCAAGCAAGCATCCCATGCATGGTATACAGGGATCAACAACTATCTCATTGGTTTGGGCTTCACCAAAAGTGAAGCAGATGAAAACATTTATCACATTGTGGTAGAAGGTAAATTATTGATTATTGTGTTATATGTTAATGACTTGATCCTTACTAGTGATAAGAAGCTGATCAGATCTTGCAAGGAGGACCTTGCAAGAGAGTTCGAGATGAAGGACATGTGACTCATGCATTAGTTCCTAGGTTTGGAAGTATGAAAAGGAGATGGGGAACCCCTTGTCTCTCAAAGAAATTATGCCAATGAGATATTGAATAAGTTCTGCATGGAGAGTAGCAAACCCATGGACGCTCATCTAGCAGGTAACTGGAGGAAAGAGGATGCCACTTCAAGTGAGGAAGTGTATGTTACCATTTAGAGGCATCTTGCGGGTTCAATTATGTATTTGGTGAACACATGACCGAACATGTGTTATGTAGTTAACCATCTTAGTCAAGCAATGGTTAAGCCAACCAAATTGTATTGGAAGGCAGCAAAGCATGTGTTGAGGTACCTGAGAGGAACTACTCAATTTGATCTTTGGTACAAACAAAAAGAGGGAGTGAAGCTGCAAGGCTTCACAGATGCAGATTGGGCAGAGATTCCATTAGATAGGAAGAGCACTTCAGGAGGAATTTTCAATGTCGGGTTAGCAACAATTTCTTGGTACAACGGGAAGCAGAGATCCGTGGCACTCAACTCAACAAAAGCAAAGTACATGGTTGCAAGTCAAGAAAAATGTGAGGTTGTCTGGATGCGAAAGATCATTGTTAGGTTATTTAGTCAAAAGATGGATCCTATAGTCATTTATTGTGACAATAAGAGTTGTATCAAATTGTCTGAGAATCCAGTATTTCATGATTGATCTAAGCATATCGACGTCCGGTATCACCATCTACGAGATTGTGTGTAGAGGTCGATTATGTTGTTGCAGTACATTCCAACAGAAGAACAAGATGCAAATATTTTAACAAAGGCCCTGTCAAGAGGAAAATTCAAGTTCCATAGAAGCAGGATTGGGGTATATTATAATCACTTTCTTGCTGAGAGGGAGTGTTGAATATGCAGAAAGAAATTCCTAATTTAATTTTCCCTTGATTAAATTAGGATAAATTCAAATTTCAATTTCAGGAGAATACTTGGAGGTAGTTAACTAAGGTGAAATGGCTCTTTTCACTCAGTTAAATCAGTAAATTCGAGTTGGATACACTTGAGTTCAATTCTACATGATTGGTTGTTAATTTGTAGCAATCTATTTCAGTTAATTTGAGTTATTGTCTGTGTAACGAGTTCTCACTGTTAGTAGAACTAGTGGAGGTCTAGTTAAGGGTGTGTAACTTTTTTCACACTGAGTGGTCATCCAGTTAACTAATAAATCAGCCCAAAATAATTGATGCATGAGGAGAATTCGAGTTACCCAGTTTAGATTGGAGTTAAAGGGAAGTGTACTATCAGTTGTAAAGTATTCCAAGTTGTATAGGTCATGCATGCAGTCAAAGAATGACCTATAGGAATTGTGCATTCCAAATTGAGGAATTTCCTAATTAATAGGGACCTAATTCCCATGGAAATAGCACAAGGAAATAAGAGCTTGGAGGCTTGGAAAATTGGCTAAGTATTGGAAAAGGTTATTCAGTTAAGTAAAGAATAGAAGATATAGGTGAAAGTTGAGC
Organism: Pinus tabuliformis; assembly: GCA_031772625.1. Lineage (NCBI taxonomy): Eukaryota > Viridiplantae > Streptophyta > Pinopsida > Pinales > Pinaceae > Pinus > Pinus tabuliformis. The sequence continues at coordinate 806,040,165 of CM062814.1, forward strand.
TCAAGCTTGAGTAGAGCATATTGTATTCATCCAGATTCTTTGATTAATGTAGTACAGATAGTAAGGGGTTTGAGCAGTTTCTTTCCCCTATATAAATCTTTGTGTATGTGTGTTAAATCTTCATTTATGTTAATGATTTGTTTTCTTGATCATGAATTTACTTCTATAGATCAGTAAAGTAACTTCTAGTCATGATTTAGAAAATTTCATGAGCAGTTTAGAATCTACACATTAATTTCTACATCTTCTTGTTGACTCATTCTAAAAATATCTTCTTTGTATTTTTAGGATCATCAATAAGGTTGATATTTTCTCAGGAATGTTTTTCTCACATCATCCAAATAAAATATGGTTAATTCTCCTAATCCCATACACCATTTTAATGTAGAATTTTTTAAAGTAGTAGGCAATACATAAATTTTTTAGAATCATTTGTATATCCATATGTACGACATAAAATATAAAATTCAAATAAGAAAATGTTAGGGTCTTTGGTAGGAATATCATAGAAAATTGGAATAATATAAGGAGGATTGTTCTTCTTTTTCACCTCAGTTCTAAAGACTATGGGTGCATCTAAAATAGGAAACCCAAAAGTAGTTTCATCCTCTTGGTCTTCTCCTTATTCAACTCTAGCTCTTCTTCCTCCTCTATATGATCCTTTGTCATCATGGTATACCTTAGCTTTTCTTTCCCTTTTTGCTTCAACTATAGTCCGTTATCCTCTTCTTCTCCTTTCTGCTTCAAGTACTTCTCATTCATGATCATGTCTTTCTTGTTCCTCTTTTTCATTGCATTCCCATTCTCTTTCTGCATCTTCCTTTTTTCCTTCAAACAATTTTGGCAATGCTTTAGTCCATTCAAAATCACCTTCTAATAGTTCACTAGTCAATTCAGGTTGTTTTTCTTTAGATTGTCCCAGTTCTTCAAAGATTAGTTGAGAGATTGGTTCACTAAATTTAAGTTTTTCTTATTTATATATTCCAGTCTCTTCAAGGACTAGTTGAGGGATTACTTCTTTTGGTTTCTCTACTGAAAGAGTTCCCTGTTGTATTTTTTTTACTTAGTTTGATATGCCAATAACACTTGTCTTTTCACATGCGTCACCCTTTTTCCTTCAACTTGTTTTTGCTCAATTTTCTCAATGGTTATTCTTCCAATAGTTGGTGTGATTCATTCTTCTAACTCTTTTTTAGTTTTATATGTTCCTAGTACCACTGAAGGTTGTTAGTAGTGGTGTGGTTCTTTACAAATATACTTTTTTTACCTCTATATGTAATGTGAGAATGAATAAATAAGCATATTTAAAAACTAAATCTAATTTAAGTAGACAAATATAAACATGACTTGGGCTTGTTGCGGGAACTTAGCTAAATTGAATGTGAAAGTTCTTACCTCTCATATTACCACCTCCACCCATCCAACACCTAAATATTAATATTGTGAAAAATAAAATGCAAATATTTAAGAAAACTATAAGTATAACTTAACTCAAAATGTGCTTCCATAGAAATGACACCCAAATATGTCAAGCTTATTTAAGTTCATAAACTAGGACATAATATTTATATCAATATGATCGTTCATAAATTTAGAAGTACAATTTGTGAAGTGTTGGGATAGATTTTCTATCACATTTTAAAACTAAGTACTAGAGTTAGCTAATCAAGGTCAAAACTTATAATTGTAGCAAAAGTTAAAGGGATAAGTTATGAAATCATGAAACAAACATAAATTAACCACACTTCTTGGAAAATAAACCAAACATACTTCAAATATGAACACTTAGGATTGGGAATGCACTAAGGCCTCTCATACAGGTCATAGTATTCTACACAATCATGTTCAAAAGGTTTGCAAGTTTTCACACCGAAATCGTGCCTAAATCAAATGCTTGTAAATGAAAAATATGGAAACAATGCTCAAGAGGTCTAATTTCATGGATTGGTAATGTCCTAGTGCCCTTTCCACTAGTAAAAACAAATGGACACTTCAATAGTTATTTATCCAGTCCATTAAATTCAATCTAGCATTATAGAAAGAGTCAAGAGTGCACGCTAGTGTTTTCCACTTGTGAGAGAGAAAGTGGATGGACACTAAGGTAGTGTTTTACTCAACTCATTGGTTGGTGTATACTTAAGTCATTTATTTAATCTAAGAAAGTAAGTGATTAATAATAAATCTAAAGAAGAAAGGAACTATGATACTTTTTGATGCAACAGTAAGTGAGAAGTTATTAGAGAGTTAGGGCCTTTTCCAACAAGAAAGGTAGTGGATGGTACTTCTGATCCTCTACTTAAATTACCACTTAGCTTGTATTCAGAGGAAAATATTATTCTATGATAGTTATAGTTCATGAACAATACTTTAAACAATAAAATAAGGACAAAAATATGTAGTAAAATATGGACAACAAGTTCATATGCAAACTATAAGTATAATAATATAAAAATACAAGTAGCCCCAAAGGTTAGCTCAGTTGGTCAAAGCCGTGCCTCACCATCGGGAGGTCACAGGGTCGAATCCACCCGAAGCCCTTGGGGTCAGGTCTTGGAGTAGGCCGAGGGGCGATTTAGCCTAGCTATCGCCCAGATTTTTCCGTGGACGTAGCGATCACTCACTGACCAGGGTGCTCGTGAACCACAGCGTAAAAAAAAAAAAGAAAAAAAAAAAAAAAAGCATAAAAATACAAGTATGAACAAGACAATTGAGAAGACATAAAAATATAAAATCTATAAAGTATGAACATGAAAGAAACACATATAAACAAGATGTACCAACATTTACTAGATGGAAAACAAATGAAATGGAGTGTATAAGCTTAGGTTGTAGGTGCCCTTCACACCTTAGCAAGCACATCGATAGACTACTAGCAGTTGGGAATCAAAAGAGATGCATGTCTTTTATGAAATAACTTAGCAGCAAAGCCTCAAAGCTTAAGCCTAAGCTCAAAAAATATTTCTTCAATGTATTGAAATTACAAACTTACTTAACAACCACCATGTTCTTGCCTTTATGGGAAAAAATGAAACTAAAAACTTAAAAAATATCCTTGTTGATTATTATAGGATATACTGGGACTATAAGTAGATCAAATAAACCTTATGTTGGTTTAGATCATGGAAAAAATCAATAAAAATAATATCTAAGTGAAATACAAAATCACCATGTGTTTTTGCTACTAGACATGATGCATTGACCACACATTGGTCTCGCACCTTGGGGTCAATTCTAGTTGAGAAAATAGGTATTCATCCATCATGGGACATTAGGCGAAAAACCTGATGTCTTGGATTTTTCCTAGGTGGCTTTCATATATGAGAACAACTGATCAATTACGATATTTACTACTATTTTCGCTGCATTTTACAATGTAATTATTTTGTAAAGTTCTAAAAAAAAAATAACAACAAAATACCTTAGGGAATGTATTTATTAGGAAAAAGGTATCAAAAGAAACTTGAAATAGATTTCCTAAGGCCAAATGAAGTTGTAAACCATATAAAAATTAGGTAGTTAATAGATGCTTCCCTTAGGAGTTTGAGAGCTAAATTGAGAAGTTGCAACGCAAATAACGAAAGGATTGTTGGAGAAAAAGAAATAAAAGTAGAGGTGAATGTAGTGATCTTACTACCCTTGTCATATTTTCAAAGGAAAAAAAGAAAATGAGCTTGGCGTCAACTATCTAGAAAAACAAAAATCCAAGAAAATACATTATAAAATACATAAACATGAATGAGAGACTAACCGGGTAGAAGGAAACAAGTCAAGAAAATGGCATATGAAAGAAAGTGAAGACATAGTGAGGGGAGAAACACCTACTCAACACTCCAAAATGGATTCAAGCATCCATGACTAGTAGTCTAGTGTTACAACTAGTTACACCATGAGAAAAGGAGCAAGAAAAGCTCAATGCCAGAAGAGTTCAAGAAAGAAAAACCCCTTAACTTTGATTGATAAATTAATAATTTTGAAGAGGAAAAGGCATGGTTTGTAGGAATGAAGAAATACTTTAGACTCCATGACTACTCTGAAAACATGAAGTCTAAAGTATCCATTTTTAGTCTAAAGAGGAAAGCAAACATATGGTGGGAAGAATTGGGAAATTTCAAGGGCATTAGAGAAAATGAGATGTCATCGAGGAAATTTGAGAAATATTTCCATTAGAAGTATCTTTGTGAGAGGTACTATCATTGCAAAATTAAGGAGTTCCATGAACATAAGCTTGGGTAACTCACTTAGGATGCTTCTACTAAAATATTTTTAGAGATGTTGAGATATGTGTTGTATATCAAGGATGAGAAGGTGAAGATCTAGAGGTACCTCAATGGGTTTCCACAGTATTACTAGGATAGGATTAAGTTTGATGAGCCGAGATGTTTGAAGGATTCCATTTCAAAGGTTAAGTACTACTATGATTAGTTTAAGCATAAGGATAAATTTTTATTAGATTGGAGAAAGAAAGATAAAACTAGTTTCAAGGGGAAGGATACAAAAATCCTCATGATACAAGTAAATGGGGAAGGATGTCAGGATCACCACACCTAATAAAGGTGAATTCTAGTAGAAATTACCTCCTAAAAATAGAGATTGATCCCTTAGTTCAATACGAGAAGAGGCCAAGGAGCCCGATAAGAACCATTTCAATGTTGGGAATGTGGAGAGAATCAAATGTTTAAGGATTTCCCTCATCAACAGTGGAACAGTAAGAGGTTGTACAACATTCAAGATGAAACAATGGTGAACGATGTGGCTTAGAGTGTGCCCTGAATTTATGCCACATTGGACAACATGTAAGAAAATCATCAAGCCTCGGTAATCCATATGTAAGGTATTGTCTCCAACCAACCTCTTTGAATTTTAACTGATTTGTTTTATAATTTTAGTTATGTCAACCAAAGGGTTGTAGAGATATGCAAGTTGAAAAAAAAATCCATGCAAATTCTTCATTGGTCCAATTGGCCATGAGAACCAAAAAGAGGGTAACAACGTTAGTAGAAGGCCCTAGAATCCTACCCTTTGAAGCCAGCATGGTGGAAGCGATTCGTCGATGATACCAATATAAAATGGACACATGGTAAAACAGAGCTAGACAAGTTTTTTATTCACCTAAATTCCATCTCTTCAGAAATAAAATTTACTATGGAGCTTGAAGGAAACATGAGCATCCCATTTTTAGACGTTCTTATCATCAGGAAAGAGGATGGATCCCTAGGGAATAAGGTTTTCAGGAAGTCTGCCCACACAGAAAGCTACCTCCATGCTGATTCCCACCATCACCCAGCCAAAAAATTTGGTGTTCTAAACACCCTTGCTATCAGGGCCCTTCGAATTTCTGATGCTGAACATTTGAAGATTATATATGCAAAATGAATGAACACCTCAGATGTGGCAGTTATAAGAAGCTAAGCAACAATCCCATCCCCAAAATTATGAAGGAAGTGAAAAAGACAATTTTGGAATCCAACCTTGAGGATAAATTAAAGAAGAAATTAATCCCCTCTTGTGAAACTATCCCAAGAATTTATGGGTTACCCAAGATCCATAAAGAAGGGGTTCCTCTTAGACCAATAGTCAATACCATTGGCTCCCCAACCTATGAGCTCGCCAAGTATGTTGCAAAAATCCTTAAGCCCCTTGTCGGAAATACTGATTCTTTCATCAAAGACTCCCATGATTTTGTGAATCTTATTAAGAATGAGAAGATAGAACGTGACGACATCCTTGTTAGCTTTGACGTAGTGTCCTTATTCACCAAGATTCCTCTTGATGAGGCCATTCAGGTTATAAAAGATGTTACTGATCTAGGAACTGCAAGATTGGCCGAAATCTGCTTGCGATCAACTGTTTTCACCTTCCAAGGAATATATTATGAACAAACATCTGGTGTGGCAATGGGATCACCCCTTTCGCCAATCGTGGCCAACTTATACATGGAATACTTTGAAAAGAAGGCCCTGGAATCCTACCCTTTGAAGCCAGCATGGTGGAAGCGATTCGTCGATGATACCAATATAAAATGGACACATGGTAAAACAGAGCTAGACAAGTTTTTTATTCACCTAAATTCCATCTCTTCAGAAATAAAATTTACTATGGAGCTTGAAGAAAACATGAGCATCCCATTTTTAGACGTTCTCATCATCAGGAAAGAGGATGGATCCCTAGGGCATAAGGTTTTCAGGAAGTCTACCCACACAGAAAGCTACCTCCACGCTGATTCCCACCATCACCCAGCCCAAAAATTTGGTGTTCTAAACACCCTTGCTATCAGGGCCCTTCGAATTTCTGACGCTGAACATTTGAATGAAGAAAAGAAGCATTTAGTCTCAACCTTTAAGAGTATAGGCTACAAAGAAAATGAGATTAAAAGAGCAATAGACAAAGTCGAGAGAAGGATTTTATCTCATGAACCTAAGGCCCAAGACCAACCTCAGTGTGGTAGGGTTTTTCTACCTTATATTCATGGAGTTACAGATAAGATTGCTAAAATCCTGAGGAAGAAAAACATAAAAACGCAATTCTCAGCACCTGGAACTATTAGGCAAGGTATGAGATCTGTCAAAGACAATATCGATAAACATCAACTTAAGGGAGTCTATAAAATAGATTACTCGTGTGGAAAAAGCTACATTGGTGAAACAATTCTCTCCCTGTAGATGAGACTCAAGGAACATGGAGCTGATATTAAGAATGAAAGATCTCGTACTTCGGCCTTGGCAGAACACTCCTCAAAAACTAAGCACCATGTCTGCTTGGAAAATGCCTCAATTATCACTAGGGAAGAACAACATCATAAGCGAAAGATTAGAGAAACTCTTGAAATTATCAAGCATCCGCATAATCTAAACAGAGACAATGGTATGGAGATTAGTGGAAGTTGGCTTCCCCTAATCAGAGAAATTAGGTTCACCAATACTTCTCAGGTTTAGTATTCGGTGGTAGAATTACCTCTCCCTTTCTATTCCTAGTAGTTAGTAGCCTCGCTTTAATAATTTAGGTATAATAATAATAGTAATTAGTTCATAATTAAACATTTACAATAGTTATTATGATAATAGCTTTCACTATTATCATTAACTATTATTATAAATCAGGATTATTAAGTATTAATTAAAATCTATTAATTAGTTAAAATATTTTAATTATTAATTTTAATTATTAGGTCCTGATATTAATTATCAATTAATAATACTAATTAATTATCAATTACTAATTATTTATTATTAATTATTTATATTGACTCTTAATATTATAATATAAAAATTTTAATACAATAATTATTATTATTAATATTAATACATTTCAAATAATTTTAACATTTATACATTACACTAATAATACTCTTAAAAGAAAATAAAAAATTAATAATAATATTATTAATTAATATTATCATTATTAATTATTATATTAATAATAATAATAATTATTATTAATTAATAATAATAATAATCATTAATTAATTAATAATAATATTAACAATTAATATTGATAATAATTATTATCCTAGATTAAAAATAACTAATTATTAATAATATTATAATACATTATACTAGGGTTATATTATTAATATTAATTATGATCAATATTAATAATATTAATATTATTTATTATTATTAATTATAATAATTATGCTCATTTATAATAATAATATTAACAATGGATAGTAATAATAATTATTAGAATAGAAGTAACTAATTATTAATAATATTATAATTAATTAATTAATACTAATTATGATAATGATCAACATAATAATAATTTATATTAATTAAAATAGCTCATCAATAAATTATTAAAAAATTATTAAAAAGAAAACCGACATTCATCTCAATTTACTCTCATCATTAATAAATCAAAATTATTCAAAAGGATAGCTGACATTCTTCTCAAAATTCTCTCCTCATTACTATTTAATCCTTAAATTAGCTCTTCTTCTATCAAGCATTCAAGAAGCCCTGATGATGGATCCTAGTTGGGATTTGAAACGTTGGCAGAAAACGGTTCTTACTGTGGATTCTCAAGAAACTGAATCAAAAGAATTGTTTGCCCTCGCGTTATGTGACATGCCCACATTGCATTCCTCCAATCTACTACCGTTCGGATCATATGACACTTTAATTGGGATGGATTGAATGGTAGCCCAAAGAACCAAGGTTGACTACTATAATTAATCACTAGAATGCCACAATGATGAAGGTGAGGAAAGAATGATACAGGGGTTGAGGAAGCCTATTTCTGTTAGGACTATCTCGATGTTGCAGGTCAAGAGAGTAATAGAAAGGGATGCGTTTTGTTTACATTCCAAGTAACCAAAGTACAAGAGATTAGTGATTTGAGGAAAAAATACCATCCTATCTTAAAGAAATTTTGTGATGTGTTTCTGAAAGAGGTGCTAGGATTTCCACCCAGGAGAGAAATTGATTTCTCCATTAAGCTGATTCTTGGAGTAGTGCTAGTCTTGCAATCCTCATATGACATGAGCATGACATAGTTGGTAGAGTTAAATATGAAATTGAAGGAGAAGATGTATAAGGAGTATATTAGACCCAGTGTGTTGCCTTGGGGATCCCCAATGTTGTTTGTGAAAAAGTTTGGCACATTGTGGCTATGCATTGACTACCAACAACCCAATAAAGATAGAGTGAAAAACAAGTACATGCTACCTAAAATTGATGACTTGTTCAATCGTATGAGAGGAGATGTGGTGTTCTCTAAACTAGAATTGACATATGGCTACTAGTAGGTCCAAATTAAGGACAAAGACATCCAAAAGACAACATTCAAGACAAGGTATAGGAACTATGAGTTTGTGGTAGTGCTATTTGGGCTCACAAATTCCCCAACCACATTTATGTGCCCGATAAACAACATCCTTGGCCCATGTTTATATATTTTTCTATTGGTTTTTGTGGACGACATCTTGTTTTATCAAAAAACTAGGGAAAAACATGAAGACATTTGAAGGTAGTTTTGAAATTGCTTAGAGAACACAAGTTGTATGGTAAGCTCAACAAATGTGATTTCTCCCATTCCCAAGTTGAATACTTGGGGCATGTTGTATGAAAGGAAGGTGTAGCCATCAATCCCAAAAATATTAAGGCCATAATGGATTGGCCCACTCCCAAAAATGACACATAGGTTAGATCATTCATGGGATTGGCCAAATATTAACAATGATACATTCACGATTTTCCAAAGATTGGGCACCCAATCACAACCTTGCAGAAGGAAGGAATTAAATTACAATGGACATCACAGTGCATAGCTAGTTTTGAGTAGCTCAATGGATTACTCACACATGCACCTATTTTTACGATAATAAGTCCAGAGAATGATTTTTTGGTTTGTATAGATGTCTACAAGGAAGGACTAGTTGTAGTCTTCATGCAAGAAGGACATGTAATTTTTTTACGAGTTAAGGAAGATGAATGAACATGAGAAGAACTATGTCGCTCATGACTTGGAACTTTCAACAATTGATCCAAAATGGATCTAAGATAGACTTCTAAGTCTATGGTGTTCCTTAGAGAGGAAAATGAAAGTCCAAGGATGCTCTTGGAAATAGTCCTATTGCATAGATATTTTCATTCTGAATCTACTACAACTTGAATGGGCTAAAATAGACTTTGGATGAAGAAGTTATCGCAGAAAGAAGATTGCCTTTGTCCTTTGGAAAAGGAGGCATTTCTTCTCAAAATGGCCTAAAAGGCTCCTTAAGGAAATCACATCGCAAATGTGCAAATGGATGGACTTAACGCAAAGGCAGAAGGACCCTTGATCAACGATCTTCGATATATTGGATCAGAGGTAGGCCTTCGCCCAATATCGGGACCCCAGGCATAGTGACATGCAACTGGGTGATATGCAACAATGCGATTGCAATGAGCGATATCAGTGATCAGCGATCGGGGTGATCGATAGATCGGTGAATCGGGGGATCGACAGTCGGCATACCCAAAGGAAAGACCCTCGGGCCATTGCGATTACGATTAGGGATCAGGACCTAGACTCGATAGGGATTATGGACCCGATTGCATAAAATTTAAAGTCTGGGATTTTTGGATTTTCTGTGTATTAGCACCTTTCCACTATAAAACCGAAATACAAAGGAAATGACCTGAAAGCCATAAAGCCGGACCCGATAGGATTTATAGACCTGATTTCATAGAATTTGAAGTTCGGGAACTTTGGAATTTCAATGTATTTCCCATGTATTTGGGTTTTGGCCATTACGCCATACGATAGCGATTTGCGATAGAATGGCGGACCCGAAAGGTTTATAAATGCAGCCCTATAAATTTTGGAATCCATGGTAAGCAGGATTTCGGGCATGCCTCAAGCAGTAAGTGGTTTTGAATGGGCACAGCCCGAACCCATATACTGGCCGACACGTGGCATGGCTAAGGAGAGAGAAAACCACCTTTTCGGGCGGGTAACCTCCGTGCACATAAGCCACCTGAAACGGATTGTCAATCGTTGGATCGGCGATCACGTAGATCAATGGTGGGCTTGTGATAGCCATAAAAGGTGAACCTAAAAGGGTTTTTAGGGGAAATTCAATAGTATTTGAAGTCCGATTAAATGCTCCATGAGGCGTTTTCCTGTGTATTTTCGGAATATCTCTGTGTATTTGGAAATATGGTTTTTTCGGGTTTTCACCTAAAGAAAGGCCCTCGATTCCTTGTAACTGCCCCTGATCATTGTGCCACACTGCAAGCAGGTGTTTTATAGGCAATGATGCATTTGTAACGTCGAGAGAGCCACAAAGCCATAGAGCCAGATGGGCAGTCGAAGAGACAAGGAGCAGAAGAAGTCGTAGAGCCACAGAGGAGTGATTACACGTAGAGAAACGGCTGGGGAAGCGCAGAGCTGAAAGAGGCCTCACAAAAGCCAGAGAGCACGATTGATGAGGTAGGGCAGAGAGTTTTGGGATTCACTTGGAGGTCAAGTGAACCAGAGAGCTCAATTGACAGTAGCGAATTGTTGCTGAAGAATCGATTGGAAGTCAAGCGAGTTAGAGAGGCACGCAGAGGTTGAGATAGAGAGCTCAGAGAAGCCTGAGCCCAAGAGCCAGAGCCAAAGCAAGAGCTAGAGCCAGAGCCACAGGCCAGATCCAAGAGCCAAAGCCAGAACCAGAGCTAGAGCTGAGAGCCAGAGTGAGAGACAGAGCCAGAAAGCCGAGAACTTCAGAGCCAGGGATGAGATGGTGTTCAAAGGAGGTGATATAAAACCTGATTATACCAGAAAGAAGGTTATATCAGAATGCTTGATTGACAGAGCAAAGATTGCTTGTTTGAAAGTTGTTTAAACAGTCAGAGGCTGATTGTATGCTTGTTTTCAAACTGACTATTGTTTGAGTTTGCAGAGGTGAAGGGAAAGTTATTGATAGCTCAGTCCAAGAAGGACAAGAAGGAAGAAGGGCTGAAGGAATTCTTCTTATCCCCAAGGACCTCAAGGAAATCCTTGAAGCACAAGAGGTTTGTTGCAAAAGGTTGCTTGAATAAGCTCTTAATTAATCTTGTTTGAAGTTCTTCTGTTCATTAGCATAATGACTACTTCTACAAGTGAGTCCTCAAATTCTACTTTCTTCACAAGATTCTTTGATCAAGACATGAAGAAATACTTTTTCATCATGATGGATATGGTGAGAGAAATGTATGAGGATGGAAGGAAGAGAAGCATACTTAGAGAGCAGTTGAATTCTATGTAGGAAGAGAAGCAGATGCTTTTTAACAAATTACAGGAAATGGAGAGGCAACTTCATATTGCAAATATGAACCTGAAAATGATGCATGAGTTGGAGTCACAGCTCTTTGTTGCCAAAGAAGCCTTAGTCAAGTATCAGCTTGAAGAAGAGGTAAATAGTTCCTATTTGCCATCAAATTCTTCTAAGAATGCTTATATTGGTTCTTTCGAAAAACATACCAGAGGCATAGGTTCTAAGCTAATGTCCAAGATGGGCTATGAAGGAAAGGGCTTGGGCAAACATGCACAAGGTATTGTTGAGCCAATAATGGTTGAGGGAAGGCCTAAGTATTTGGGTCTTGGCTATGAACAACCTTATGGAGGAAGTTCCAAACCTGCCATGAAGTCCATTGAAACAGTTCCAAGAAGGAGTTTCATTTCAGGTCCTCTACCTCAAGAGTGTGAAGATTGTATTAAGGAGAAATGCAATAGCTTGAAACATCATTTGCAGGATGCAGGTGTTTAGAAGCAAACACTTGAAATAGAGAATTGTGTAAACTCTAAAAGCCTTGAAGAGATTGATGGTGTTCCAAAGGGAGCCACTTCTTCATTTGATTCACCTCCTCATGAAGGCAATAAAGGTGAAAGAGAAAGGTATAAATCTGGTTCTAATCATCTTCCTTTTGATTTTGCAAAGCATGATAAATTGCCACATAGATATGGGAAAAGAATTGCATGCTCCTTTTGTGGTTTGGATAACCATAATGTTTCTAGACGTTGGAAGAGAATGGCCAAATACAAGAAACTTTCGAAGGAAAGGATGCAAGAAGCCAAAGGTCCATTGGACAAGGCAAGTCATGCTATCAAGAGGATGCACATGCAGTGCACTTACTGCCATAAGCAAGGACATCTTGCTGCAAAATCTTGGACTTTGAATCCAACAATGCTTCCACAAAAGCTGAAGAAAGTGGAAAGAGAAGATGGAAAAAATGGAAAGGAAGTTTCCATGGATGATGTGTTTCAGGATGATTCACATATTGATGCTGATGTGCAGACAAAGGTAGCACCTTTGAAAAGGATTGGCAAGAAATGGTTAGAGTTCTTATCCAATTAAGATTGCATATCAGTTGATGCATCTATTTTCATTTCTTTATTGATGGAATGCAAGTTGCAGGATTTTACCAAGAAGGTGAATGGAAAAAGTTGAGTAGGAGACTCACTTTGTTGCTGCAACATTATGTTCATTTCAGCTTCGAAAGTACAATGTGCTTAAGCGAAAGTTGAAGGATGAAATGCATGCATAGGCATGATGTGCACGAACACAGGGATGTTGATGATTTCCTTGTATTTGAACATGTATGTGTAATTAAATTGAAGGGTTGGTTGCTTTGGCATGCATGTAATATTGACTTGAGAAAAGTTGATTTGGTCTCCAATATGGAGATAATGATGAAGTGTTTCATCTTTTGAAAAAGCGTCCTAATGGTCTTTTTCTACATGCTTGACTTGAAGAGTCATTTGTTTTAAAGGCAAGTTTGTGGGCTTATTATCCAATCCATCATTTGTATGTAGATGTAAGACATGGAGGTGTTCACAATATGTGAAATCTCTTTCTTTTGTTGAAGCAGGAGTTTAGGTGATCTAGTTGTTGTCTATATTTCTATTGTTGTTAACAGTTGTTGTTGACAGCTTTTCAAACAGGTACAAATGAGAATTTTGTGAAGCAGATGTACTTCACATTTGATTGAGCCGCCTTGGATCCATGGTCAAGGCAGAGAAGTTCAAACTACCTTCTGTGACCATCTTAGCAGGAGTTTTGCATGAGGTTAAGGAGGAAAACAGTTCTTCCCAAGAGGACCAGCACATCCAGGAAGGAAAGTGGTCAAAGGGTTTCGTTCAAAGGCACTATGCAAGGCAAGTGTATGGAGGCTGAAAGGAGAGGGTGTTTTTACTCTCATTTATTGTTCAGATCAATATGTTAGTCTTTTGGAGACCAAAAGTTCTTTTAGTGGGAAGGTATGATCCAAAATGGATCTAAGATAGACTTCTAAGTTTAAGGTGTTCCTCATAGAGGAAAATGAAAGTCCAAGGATGCTCTTGGAAATAGCCCCATTGCATAGATATTTTCATTCCGAATCTACTACAACTTGAATGGGCTAAAATGGACTTTGGATGAAGAAGTTATCGTAGAAAGAAGATTGCCTTTGTCCTTTGGAAAAGGAGGCATTTCTTCTAAAAATGGCCTAAAAGGCTCCTTAAGGAAATCGCATCGCAAATGTGAAAAGGGATGGACTTAACGCAAAGGCAGAAGGACCCCCGATCAGCGATCTCCGATATATTGGATTGGAGGTAGGCCTTCGCCCAATATCAGGACCCCAGGCATAGCAATAGGTGACTGGGCAATATGTGACAATGCGATTTTGATGAGCGATATCAGCAATCGGCGATCGGGGTGATCGGTGATCGGCGAATCGGCGGATCAGCAGATCAACGGTCGGCATACCTAAAGGACAAATCCCTGGGCCATTGCGATTGCAATTAGCGAACAAGACCCAGACTCGATAGGGATTATGGACCCGATTGCATAAAATTGAAGTCCGGGATTTTTGGATTTTCTATGTATTAGCGCCTTTTCGCTATAAAACCTAAATACAAAGGAAATGACTCGAAAGTGATAAATATGGACCCGATAGGATTTATAGACCTGATTTCATAGAATTTGAAGTCTGGGAACTTTGAAATTTCAATGTATTTCCCATGTATTTGGGTTTTGGCCATTACGCCATGCGATAGCAATTTGCGATAGAATGGCAGACCTGAAAGGTTTATAAATGCAGCCCTATAAATTTTGAAATCCGTGGTAAGTGGGATTTCAGGTGGGCCTCAGGCAGTAAGTCATTTTGAATGGGCGTGGCCCGAACCCATACACTGGCCGACACGTGGCATGGCTGAGGAGAGAGAAAACCGCCTTTTTAGGTGGGTAACCTCCGTGCACATAAGCCACCCGAAATGGACTGTCAACCGTTGGATCGATGATCACGCAGATCAACGGTGGGCTTGCGATAGCCATAAAAGGCGGACCTGAAAGGGTGTTTAGGGGTGATTCAATAATATTTGAAGTTCGATTAAACACTCCATGAGGCGTTTTCCTATGTATTTCCGGTATATCTCTGTGTATTGGGAAATATAGTTTTCTTTGGTTTTTCACCTGAAGAAAGGCCCCCGATACCTTATAACTGCCCCTGATCATTGTGCCACTCTTCAAGCAGTTGTCTTATAGGAAATGATGCATTTGTAACACCGAGGGAGCCACAGAGCCAGATGGCCAGTCAAAGAGACATGGAGAAGAAGAAGCCGCAAATCCATAGAGGAGTGATTACATGCAGAGAAACAACTGGGGAAGCCACAGAGCTGGAAGAGGCCTCACAAAAGCCAGAGAGCACGATTACTGAGGTAGGATAGAGAGTTTTGGGAGTCACTTGGATGTCGAGTGAACTAGAGAGCTCAATTGACAACAACGAGTTGTTGCTGAAGAATCGCTTGGAAGTCAAGCGAGTTACAAAGGCACGTAGAGGCCGAGAGAGAGAACTCAGAGAAGCCAGAGCCAAAGAGCCAGAGCCAGGGCCAGAGGCAAGAGCCAGAGCCACGGGCCAGAGCCAAGAGCCAAAGCCAGATCCAGAGCCAGACCTAGAGCCGAGAGCCAGAGCCAGAGCCAGAGCCAGAAAGCCGAGAGCTTCAGAGCCGGGATGAGATTGTGTTCTAAGCCCATTGTGTTCTGTGTAAACAAGTGGAGTTGAGTGTGGAGCTTGTAAAAGAACTACTTCCATAATCCCAGAGAGCCTAGTCGAGTTGACTAGAGCTCAAGGAGACATAGCCCAAGAGCTTTGGGTGAACTCCATATTATATTGCTATTATGTGTGTTGCTGTTGCTACATTACATTGCTACTTTATTTGTTGTTATATGTTTTTTATATTGATTCAAGAAAATAAACTTAAAGCACATTAATAGTTAAAAATAAACACAAGCATACACATATTTCAAGCATTATTACTTTTGCACTCGGTTAATCATAATATCTTGGGTGTATATAAGCTTTGGAAGTGGGAGAGGTTCTTGTAAGCATGACAAGAAGCCTTTAGGCCCCCATATTCAGATCAACAATAAAGGATGCAGTAAAGATGTGGAGACACTACTTACTTGGGAGGAAGTTTGTGTGGATGTCAAATCATGGAGGGATGATATAATTATTTGATTGGCCCAAACTAAATGCAAGACAAGCTAGGTGGCTGGATTTCATTAATGAGTTTGATTTTGAGATAAAAAATATTAGGGGTAAAGAGAATAGAGTGGAAGACACACTTAGTAGAAGCTTGAAAGTATCTCATATGGAAGCCATGAGCACTTTTGAATTTGATGTCAAAGAAATGATTAAATAAGCATTGATATGTGATGAGCACTTCCAGCATGTGAAGGAATTTGTACAGTAGAAGCCAGAGAAATCATTAAGCAATAATTACATGCTTATTGATGATGGTATGTTGTAATTCAAATATATATGGTATGTTCCTTGTGTGACTGACTTATAGAAGCTCATAATGTATGAGTTTCATAAGAGACCTTATTTAAGTCATCTTGGATATTAGAAGATGATGAAAACTATAAATAAGATGTATTATTGGCCAGGAATGAAAAAGGAAATTGTGGAATACACTGCCATGTGACTGAAATGTCAATTATTTAAAGTGAAACGCAGGCACCCAACATGATTGTTACAACCAATTCTGATTCTTGAGTGGAAGTCGGAAGTCATATATATGGATTTCATCACAGTATTTCCAAGAACATCCAATTAACATGATGCTATAAACATGGCAGTAGAAAAGTTGAGCAAGGAAGCTCATTTTATAGCTACTAAGTCCACCCAAAAATCCATTGACATAGCTCAAATTTTCATGAAATAAATATTTAGATTACATGAAATACCTAAGAACATCATTTCAGATAAGTATACCAAGTTCAAATCAAGTTTTAGAAGGCATTTTTTGCTGGTTTTGGAACCCAAATAGCTTTTATTACCACATATCATCCTCAAACAAATGGCCAAACTAAGAGAATGAAATTTATTTTAGAGGACATGATAAGGATGTATGTCATGCATCAACTAAAGAGGTGGGAAGACTTCTTGCCATTGGTTGAATTTGCATACAACAATAGGTACCAAAAATAATTAAAGATGAGTGTTACGAGAAAAATTGTCATGATCAAGTAGGCTACTTTTAACCTAGTAGATCAAAATATGATATACCCAGAAGTGATTTTGTGATTGTGAACAAGATCAAGGAGTCAAGTCCCAATCCTTTCCTATTCAACAGTTGTACATGATAAGATGAAGATCAAAAGTTGAAACCTAGTATCCTCGCAAGTCAGTGGAGTATCCTCGGTTTGATGTAAAGGAAGCCCACTTACACTTGAATATCTCGTTCAACCTGCAATAAAATAAGTCCCAAAACACAACACCACCAAATAAACAAACAATGTCCCTTTTGCAAAGGGCTTGTTAGCTTAAAATGAACATATGAAAACATAAAACATAATCAAAACATGAATACAGAAAAGGAACATATGTCTATTAATCCAAAATGATAATACCTAAGGTGTATACCTCCAAACAATAGAGGTATCTCCTCCAACTTGAAAATTGGCCTCCTTCTCCCAATGCAATAGAGCTCCCACACTATAATTTGGATACTTCTTCTTCCTCTCTTTCCTCTTGGTGAAATTATATAGGTTCATTCTATCCTTTGGGAGAATGTATCTAGAAACCTAGGGGATTGAGAAGTTAGGAAAATTCTACAATAATGGACCCCTAGCCAACTCATACACAAGTAGGTCAAGTTGATCTCCTTGTGAATGAAAAACTCTAGAAATGTTTTTCACAGTTATGAGATTTTTCTCAATTGTATCAATTATGAAATAATTATTATCTCATAATTATAAAATTGTGAGAAAATAATTATGAGAAATAACTCAATCATGTAATTCCACCCTTTTGACATGGAATAAACCTCACATAAGTAAAAGAAAATGTGAAAGGGGATGCATTATAGCCAGAAAATGAGGTAAGTTGTACTTGGTTTATCTTGCTATAATGGAGTGGAAATTTTTTTTATAACAAATTCCCCCTAATGCATGAGGTTAGAAGAGAAACTAATGGCTGAAATGAATTACAAAATTCCAAGCTCAAGATGGGAGAAGGGAGCCAAGATTATGTTAGTTTTGGGCAGCTCAGGGATAAATTCCCTCTTTTGGATAGTATTTCTCATCAATAAAGACCCCTCCTAGCCCTTGGAAGAATTTAATTTGGTTAGGGGAAAATATATTTTAATATGGAAACCCACAAGTGCACATAAAGGATAGGTCACCCCAAAAGGAAATTGGACTCCCTTGGATGGCTATAAATACAAGCCAAGTGACCCTTATTTGAAGATCATCAATCATTCTTCTTTCTTTGGTTTGTCTCACACAGGTCTGAGTTTGGTTCACAGAGATTGGTTCGTATAGGTCTGAAATTGCAAGGTCGGAAGCTTTCAAGTGTGATTAAGGTTTTTGGTTCTCAACCATAGGGTTGACATAGGGAATTTTCAATTGAACCTGCATGCACACAAGCCTATACCTATAGTTGGAGGATTTCAACTGCACACACGTCTGTGTGTGTGTGCAGTTGGGACATGATTTCATTTTCACACTTGACCGCAGACTAGAAAGTTATCTCTTATCAATATTTTCTCTGGGCTCATAGTTATGAACATTATTGGGTTCTTTTGTTGGATATATTTGTGATTGAAGATCTTAATAATTGTACTCTCTCTTTGTTGAAACATTCAATGATAATGTAATAAGAATAATAATTTGAAAGGGTTTCCCCCCTTGTGGGGTTTTTCCTTGGTCTCCAACCAATCCTGGTGTCTTTATGTGTGAATGATTTTCTTCTATTCTTCCTTTATGTTCCACTGCGTTGATGATGATATTGTTATTTCTATATAATTTCATATGTTGTTGAATAATGTTACGATTCTGTGAGGTCAATTCAATGTGTAAATAATTAAATGAAATTATCTAAAGTAAAGAACAATATAGTCCTAAGAAAAAATAACAGACTACAAATCTGGATCGGGGGAACTCAAATGATGAAGTCTCAACTTTGTTGATAGGATCCTCGAGGAAGGCATATCCATTTCCGGTCATAAAGACAAACTAAACATGGCTACCAAACATACACTACGGATCCATGTGTTATAGACATTTTTGTGCCTTACAGCCTCGAGCATGAAATGTCCATAATCTAAGGGATCCAAAGTCCCTAAACATGTTGTTCCTACCCCTAGAGGAACAAGGCCAACTAACCACAGCAATTCACAGAAGTTCTCCACCTGAAAACACTCAAAAACAAGCCAATTCTGGATCATGTCAACTGCTCCACTGAGCATCTGCGCTAAATGTCAACTGCTCCACTGTCTACCTGCGTTGAATGTCAACTCCAACAAAGGCTACCTGCGCTGAGCGTAATTGGACAAGTGGCAGGCTCATTCCTCAATGTGTCAATGCCCAGGAAGCTTCCAAAATGACACTTGCATCAAGGAATTCGACTGATGATGAGTAAGAGGTTCCAAATCTCCAAGTGGAAGCAAGAACCTCCAAGTGGACTCAAGAACTGAAAGAGGGAGAGGACACTAGTCAGATCTCAAGCTGACTCATCCTCTCTCCAAACATCTATATATGGATCTCACCTCCATGGGATCTGGGGGCCGGAATTTTGTGAATGCAAAGAATTGTTGTTGGTTTGAGACTGGATCATTGGGTGCTTAATGCTTTGAAGGGAGCTGAAGAAGGAATTCCATTTTGTTGGGAAGGAGATGCTGGATTGGAGCCCTATGGGTTGTATCTCTTCCTGAACCCTGTTACTTATCAATAAAGCTATCTTGATTCTTTCCTATATGCTAGTGTATTTTGTATGATTGCATTAGTGTATTTGATTTACTTCTAATCCTGAATCATTTATGAATATGTATATTTGCCTTTGCATTGTGTTCTTCTCTTGTCGCAAGTAGCTGTTCTCTTGTCACAGGTAGCTGTTCTCTTGTGATCTCGTGGGATTCAAGTAGCTGTTCTCTTGAGCAAGCGAGGAGACAAGTAGCTGTGGACACACAAAGAGAAGAGGATCTAGATCGAGGGACAACCGGAAGACAACGGTAAGTCTGCCAATCTCCCCTCTTTCACATTTCATAAAGGAAGAAATCATAATAGTTGTATTCGTTTGTTGCTAAGGCGCTGTCACACCTTAGGTGGATAGGATCGTCCTGCATAGGTATTTTTCCCCACAACAAATTGGCGACTCCGCCTGGGAAAACTTGTTTATTCATTTCATTTGTGTTTCCGTCATTTGTTTACTTCATAGACTTGATAGTAACTATTGAACTGCATCTTTCCCGGATGCAAAGTAGAAAGTTGCTGTTTTGATCCAGTTGCTGGACTTGCCTATGATCTAAACTAGATCCACAAATGATTTGATGATCCTTGTGATAGTCTTTAGTACCCGATCAAGGTATCCCTCTGTTTATACCTTGCTTGTGTTTCTGATTTGGCCTGAAACAGTTGATTTTTGAGCATTTTATGACCCAGAACCCAAGGGAAACGAGAGTTTCTCTTTCAGCGCAACTGCTGTGAAGGCAGTTTGCATTTCAACGCAGGTCCTGAAGGGGCTACCTGTGCTGAATGTCAAGTCCTCAGTGTTGAGGTTGCGCTGAACCAGTTTGGCCTTGTGCAGCTGGGGTTCTTTGTCCTCTGTTGCCCTGTTTTGATCTCTGTTTTTGCAGCCTTTAACCAGCATAGGTACCAGTCTGATAAGCCTTTTCTTTGCTTAGATTCCGCCTCTTTTTTGTACAAAAAGATTGTGAATGTTTTTATGTGTTTGTGGCGTCATTTACAGTCTTCCTTTGCATGAGTAAAGTAGTCATCCTGTAGCCTTTGATTCAGATCTGATTGATTGTGGTCTTAGAAGAGAGTTCATTGGCTGTTTGCAGATTGATTATAGATTTACTTTTGCTTATTGGTTTGAATTTGTGTCTTTTAAGTGGCAAAACAAGTCTCTATTTCGAAAGTAGCAAAGTGATTGTAATCTCTTCTACCCTTGTTGTTTTCGAGAAAGTGAGCTTGTTTGTATTGATCATTTTAAAAGCAAATTCAAAGTTGTGCAAAAAAGCTTTCTTTGTAGGCATTTATACTAAGAAAGTGGAAAACAAACACCTGCATTGTGCATTTTGCATTTGATAGTTTGCATGTTGGATTTAGGGAAAGTGCATTAGAGTGTGCTGATTTCTCTTTGAGAAAAGATAGTGTTATTCTGTTCCCTTAGTAGCTAGGATTTTCAAAGTTGAAAGATAATAAAGCTTGTTTATCATCTTAGACTGCATTTAGGAATTTGTATCATACATCACGTGGTGAACCTTGAAAGTCAAACTTTAAAAAGATCAACCTAAAATAAACTGAATGAACCTAACAACGCTTTGTAACATAACGCACAACATAGCGGTCTAGGCTAGAGACGTGTTCCAGCGTCGTTAAGCCTAGTGACTGTCGATCTCGAAGAAGGTGGGTGATTCCTCCTGAGAGACGGTAGTGCTAGTACGGATTTGTGCTCCCACGTACCGTCGCGTATATATTGGGAGACCCCTATAGGCATATATATTTTATCCTTAGGAAGCCGTGTCGGCTGCCCTACTGATCGCAATGCAGTGAACACAACATTCACGAAGATCGACCACCCGTACCGTAAAAAGTATTCTGTGGTTTTGCGAAAAGTTTGGCACACCCTCTGCCTAGATCTCCAGAGCAGTTTCTTTTGGCCTTTTTCAGACTCTATAACAGAAAAAGTCCATCCAAGCATTTGTCACTTCGGGCTCGTTAAAACATCGAAGGAGACTAGAGTCATCTTTAGCTTTTTCTTGACTCTTTAAAAGTGAAAAAGCAAGTTGTGTCTAAAGCATCTAATAAAATTCATTCAATTCGGAAACACCAATTTCCCCTTTTGTATTTTGGTTGATCGAGTAATCCGCAATCGTGGAAGAAAGTCAATTGAAACCCCGTCGTTCGCGGAGGCTTACGAGTGAACCGTCTTTGTCTCCGGAATCGAAAACAGTATGGACAAAGCGAACTCGTTTAACCGGTTCAAAATCTCCCATCAAAGTTAGAACAAGTGTTCCAACTACATCCGAGGTTCCGGTTACTCCAAACATTTCTGGAAACCCTGCCTCTATAGAAGAAGTTCAACAGCCACAGAGGGACAGTAATACTGATCCTAGTCTGGGGGCAAATACTTGTGTAACTGAACCAGTTCCATCTGTAACCGGTCCAGAGAGTTTTGTTCCTCGAACAACTGTCGCTGTCAAAACAACCCCTTCTTCGGCACCAGAAATATTTTACGGACCTGACGGTCTTCCTCTTCCACTTGGCTTGATTACGATAGAGGAAATTGCAGAGGATCCGCAAGCAAGTACTCCAACTCATTTTGGAGTCGGGGTCACTCTATTTCCTTCGTCAGAAGTTAATCCACCACAAGTGGAAGTTCCTGTAGAATCGCTAGGCAATCTATTGGATAGACTTAAAATGTTTGAACAACCGTCAACATCTAGGACTGTGTCGAACGACACAGCGACAGCAGAAGCCCCTGCCGTCACTCCGACAATGTTTTCCGGCATACCATCTGTCCCGACTAGTTCACAACAGCTAGAAGGAGTCCACCAAGGGACTATTTCGACAGTATGGTCCGTTCCAGTTTGTTCATCCGGAATAATATCCGGCAACTCTTATGTTGAGACTTGCCAGATTGATCCATTTGGAGGTCAATTTGGGCAATCCAGTCCCCAAGGACAATCCATCCCCTTGAGTTCCGGATTGCTACCGTATGGCGGGCAGTATGCCCTTTCATTACCCCCTCCGGGAGGGTACCCATATGGGAGTTCACAACAGTATTCAGGTTATACTGGAATTACATCAAGTGGTTGGGTACCTATGCTACCTCAACAACCAAGGGTTGTATATTCTATGCAACAGTGTGTACCTATGACGAACATCCCAACCACACCGGCTATTGTAACAGTGTCACAAGTTCAAGTGATGCCTGTTGCATGTCAACCTCAGATTTCTCAGGTTATAATGCAACAGCCCCTTGACCATGGGTCACAACCACAATCGCCAACTGGTGGGGTGACACAGGTCCAAACGGGTACAATTACCCCACACCCTGGTCCAACGGTTAGCATAGTGCAACAGAACATGGCTTCACAACCGTGGCTAGTGCAATACCAACAACCACAATTCCAGCAAGTGTACCAAGGTTCTGAGCAGCAAATCTTTGCGAATAGTGGACAACCGTATATTCAAAACGGTCAAAACCAACCGCTTTACAGTGGTCAAGTCCACCAACCGTATCAGTCATACCAACATCAATTACATTATGCTGGTATGCAAAGACCTACTGCTCAAGCGATTCCATCGTACCCTGGGTATGCTTCACCTAACCTGAATCAACAGTTACCATTCGTGGCAACTTTAGAGTTACCCGATTTACACCGGTTAACCAATGATCCGATTGCTTACGCCCCTTGGTGGCCAGCGATTCCTCACAAACTTCCATCTGACATTCCTAAATTCAATGGAAATCCAGGTGAATACCCATCGAATCACGTGATGAAATTTCATCTGTGGTGTTCATCAAACACCCTGAATGATGATTCGATAAGACTGCGCCTCTTTCAGAGGACGTTAATGGGTCCAGCGGCAAAATGGTACATTGAATTGCTTAGAGCTTCGTTCGACAACTTCAGTGCCTTTGCCACAACCTTTTTAACCCATTTTCAATTACCGATAAGGTATGAAACGGGAATAGAACTCCTTACCAACTTCAAACAGACGATGCCCACCCACATATCTGATCATATACATGAGTGGCGACGTCGTCGTAGGATGGTAAAAACATACGTTCCTGATCAGCTATTAGCTGAATGGTTTATCAAGTCATTACTTCCTGCCATCACGGAAGATGTGGAAAAGGGGGGAGTCGTAACGGAAGAGCAAGTTATTGCTCGTGCACAATATCTGGACTTGGTATATACTCAGTCCGGCACGCTCTACGACAAAATACCAGACGCCCCTAGACCGGAATTCTCAATTCCTCCTCCTCCTAAATCAAACAATGACTCTCACGCCGGCGATGGCGTGATTGGCGCAACAGACACAAAATCGACAAAGGCTACAACTAAAAAGGCCCGTAAGATTTCCGGTCAAAATGCAAATGAAGAACTTCTTGCCTCGGAAGTAGATGTCGTGTCGAACGACAAGGGCAAACAACTGAAGCAACCAGGGGGCAAGAAGAAAAAGAAAGGGAGAAAAAGGAAACCCCCTGCGGGGTGTCATATATGCGATGAGGATCATTGGACGAGAGGTTTTCCACATATAGCTGAAGTTAAGAAACTCTTTAAGAGTTCAAAAACCTCAGCAGTATTTACTGATCCGTTTCCAAACTCGGGAACCAAACTGGTTGCTAATCAAAATACTTCTCGATCCCAAGTGCTTATGTTGTCTAACTCAAAGCAGCAAAGTGATGCTTTGACAAGGAATAAAGATTACGGGAATCCACAGCTGTCGAATAACAAGGCTAATGAACAACCTAGTAGTTCGACAACAACTTTGACCAAAGTTGTGCCACCCATCATTCCTAAACCAATGATAAAGTCGCCAAAGGGAGTAGTACACAAATTGACATTTAATCCTTGTGCCAAAGTAGCACAGAATTATAATATAGTAGAGGACCTGGCCCAATCGCCGTCCGCTATGTCGACACTTGAGGTACCGCAAAATTGCCCCTCCCAAGAGCAAGCTTTATTATCAACAATAGGTGGGATTGGCCCAATGGATTCCAATCTTGTGGCCTTTGATCATAAAGGATATGACCCTCAGTTACCAGCTCAACTAGCTTTCCTTATTCAAGTGAAAGCCCTCAACAAAACTGTTCATCGAACAATTATTGATGAGGGGGCATCTACATGTCTTATGTCGATGAGTTGCTGGAAGAATTTAGGCTCACCACCCTTGTCGAAATCGTCAACGATGTTAAAAGCATTTGATGGATGATCATACACTCCATACGGGATTTTAAGTAACTTGCAAGTTGAACGGGGGGGAAAAACAGTAGAAGTTGATGTTGAAGTAATCGATGGAAACCTCGATTACAACATCCTACTGGGAAGGCCCTGGATATATGCCATGGCCGCAGTTGTGTCGACCTACTTCAGGAAGATTGCATTTCCCTTTCAAGAAGGAATTACAGTCGTCGACCAACAAACTTTCCTCCCCGACAGTTCACAAGTTACGTGAAACATTACAATGATCCATGGAAGCAATCATTCGCTTCAAAATATTGGAGTAGGTCTCCTAAAAGACCCTGCCTTAATGGGTACTTTTTCCCTACCGCCTGCAAGTAATCTGGCGGAAGTGGCCACAGTGGAAACCTACAATATGAAATCTTCTATATCTAATGGATTCGGAAGATTCCTAAACATTTTATCAGCGTGGATCATCGCCCTAATAGAAATACTGTAAATACAGTGGGCTCCGAGGACGGTTCTTATCTCGTGTCAACCTCGTTAAAAAATGAAACAAGGAGTCATGAGGATAGTTCTTTTACTGTGTCAACCTCATTAAAAAATGAAACAAATCCCCTTTCCGAGTCTCAAAGGAACACCTTCATTCCAACCACTGAGTTGAATGCAATGAAGCTTGGGGGGCATGCACCTCGATTTGCGTTATTATGCTGGGGGCATGCAAACTTAACGAGCCGTTTTAGCACACAGTTCATGCTCGTTAAAAAATAAACGCAAGATCCGAGCAGTTTTAACGCGGAATTCATGCTCGTTAAAAAATAAACATAAGCTTGAGCAGTGTTTTGGCACATTCAAGCTCTTTAAAAAATGAACCCATTACCGGTAAATAACCACTGTGAATGTTATATCATCAGCCATTAAAGCCTTGGTTGTTTTTGCACCGTCACCTCCACTTTTCATTTGGCCGATCGTTCACCTCCATATGATTGTTTACCCATTTTGAGAAACAGCTGCGAAGAGTGATTTCACCTAGCCATCCTTGTGACACTGCCGTGATTGGAAAATTCCAACCTGTACCTGGAATCAGCTGCTAACCCTGTTTATCACTCGTTCCTCAAAAGACGAGTCTTCTTTAAGCTCTTTTCAACTGACTCGTAAAATATGAAAAGATTGCCGAGTTTTGGCCTTCCAGCTCGTTAAAGCGACCGGAAGAGCTATCCCTCCTCTAGATTTTAATCTTTTTGGACCTGAGGGATTATTGCACAAAAAGATCGAGCGCTTGTTTTGTTCGGCTCGTTAAAGATTATCGAAAACTCATCCCTTCTGTATTGTTTTATACTTTTTCGGACTTAAGGGATTAGATGACGAAAAATGAATTTTGGAGTTGACTTTATGTATCTTTTCAGACTCTCTAAAAATGAAAAGGACTGAGTTATCCTTGTCGTTAGACTCGTTAAAATTATTAAATAGCGACAAACTTGTCTTTAGACGAGAACGAGTTTCCCTATCGCTAGGCTCGTTAAAACATAGCGATGGGCTTGCCCGAAGGGCAGGTTATAGAACAAGCATATGTTATCCTCCTCAAGCTTGACAAAAATAAAGAGGTACTGGTCAGCAATGACTGGGGAAAAATTGGGAGAAAATTAAAGAGAACTTTGATGGTAGCAGGTCGCTCTTGAACATGACACTTTTCCTCTGTACCACAATCGGGTTGGGTTGTTTCATTCACTGGTCACATCACCATGGTCTCGCCATACCATCCATATTTGGGGTAATGCTACCAATCCATCGCATCAGTGTTGCCATATGTTCAAGAGAAGTCGTTCAGAAAGAGTCAACCGGGTCCCATCCACTGCCATACATTATCCTTCATACATTCATGACCGCCACCCTGAATCATATGTCACAGATTGTTTTCACCTCCATTAAAATCATTAGCTCCGTTCCGTGTCACTGATGTGGGATTCATCAAGGCCCTCCTTTGACGGATCGCTTCTTGTCGACATCAGCTCATTATCCAAGAAGTTGATCTAGGGACAACCCCTTCAGTACTTTGAAGCTTGCATGCCTCAATGGCAAGTTTCTCACTTCTGGCGACATATATACATCAATGACCTTCGACCAGAAGATTTTGCGTGGTGTTCGACACCAAGTCCTTTATTCACACCACGTGAATTGTACTGCAGTACCTTGAGGTTCATTATCATTATCGGTGATTCCTCTCGCGCTTGTTAATGGTTTACATCATTGACCGGTAATCAAGCGATGTCTTTCCATGTTCGACTTCAGCGCAATTCTCACATGGATCGACTTGTAATTAGAGTGAAGATCGAACGAGTTTGAAGACCCCGGATCTAGTTTCATCCATCCGGGCTGCGATATATATTCAGGAAAGATAAAGACATTTGACATGTACATTATTGCAGTAGATGATCATCCTACTCAAAGGATGATAATTTAGCCAAAATTATCAGTCTACCATCAGACGATCGTCTGTTCCATGTACAAAAATGAATTTATAAAGCTGAGCATGGGAATGCCCGCCTCAGCTAGATCATGAAAGCAGTATGAATCATAATGTATTGTATTGTATTTTATTACAGGTCTCCTCCCAGCAGATGGATGAACTTCGGACCCTCCTGGATAAAGCATTTCACCCGATAAACGGCCTCATACTTTAGGGGGCAACTGTTATAGACATTTTTGTGCCTTACAGCCTTGAGCATGAAATGTCCATAATCTAAGGGATCCAAAGTCCCTAAACATGTTGTTCCTACCCCTAGAGGAACAAGGCCAACTAACCACAGCAATTCACAGAAGTTCTCCACCTGAAAACACTCAAAAAAAAGCCAATTCTGGATCATGTCAACTGCTCCACTGAGCATCTGCGCTGAATGTCAACTGCTCCACTATCTACCTGCGTTGAATGTCAACTCCAACAAAGGCTACCTGCGCTGAGCGTAATTGGACAAGTGGCAGGCTCATTCCTCAATGTGTCAATGCCCAGGAAGCTTCCAAAATGACACTTGCATCAAGGAATTCGACTGGTGATGAGTAAGAGGTTCCAAATCTCCAAGTGGAAGCAAGAACCTCCAAGTGGACTCAAGAACTCAAAGAGGGAGAGGACACTAGTCAGATCTCAAGCTGACTTATCCTCTCTCCAAACATCTATATATGGATCTCACCTCCATGGGATCTGGGGGCCGGAATTTTGTGAATGCAAAGAATTGTTGTTGGTTTGAGACTGGATCATTGGGTGCTTAATGCTTTGAAGGGAGCTGAAGAAGGAATTCCATTCTGCTGGGAAGGAGATGCTGGATTGGAGCCCTATGGGTTGTATCTCTTCCTGAACCCTGTTACTTATCAATAAAGCTATCTTGATTCTTTCCTATATGCTAGTGTATTTTGTATGATTGCATTAGTGTATTTGATTTACTTCTAATCCTGAATCATTTATGAATATGTATATTTTCCTTTGCATTGTGTTCTTCTCTTGTCGCAAGTAGCTGTTCTCTTGTCACAGGTAGCTGTTCTCTTGTGATCTCGTGGGATTCAAGTAGCTGTTCTCTTGAGCAAGCGAGGAGACAAGTAGCTGTGGACACACAAAGAGAAGAGGATCTAGATCGAGGGACAACCGGAAGGCAATGGTAAGTCTGCCAATCTCCCCTCTTTCACATTTCATAAAGGAAGAAATCATAATAGCTGTATTCGTTTGTTGCTAAGGCGCTCTCACACCTTAGGTGGATAGGATCGTCCTGCATAGGCATTTTTCCCCACAACACCATGACATGAAATTCTAAGACATGGAAATGAATAATACATAGTGGATCCATGTGGCACATCAAAAAGATCTTAATCACCAACAAATAAAAAGTGGATCTATGTCACAACATACATCAGTAGGACTATGGACACATGACAAAAAAGAGGTGTCCCAGAGTAGTCCTCAAAGTACATATTAATACATAACTCCTACACAACTTGGGAAGTGTGCCATATAAGATTGAGATGTCCCTAACCCAAGATCTTCAACATAACCCTTATGGTACGAATCTATGACATGTGAATAGATGTGCTAATGTGTAGCATGGTAGAAACCACATGATTACCAGATAATTAGGTATACTTTTAATAGACATGATGAGACCCACCAATGATGAAAATGGACCCCAAGGTACCCAGTACAGTCCATGAAGTTTGAATAAATTAGCTAAATCGAACACCAATAGACTTGATTGATAAGGAGCCAATGATGTAAACCCACTTTTGATCACGAGGAAGCCTACCATTAATGTCTCCAAGATCCAAGGTACTACTAGTTCTTAGGTCAAGCTCCTGGATAATGAGTTGAAGTTGACAGGAGAAGATCTATTGAAGGAGGGCCTTGATGTATCCCCCATCAATTGACACGGAACAAATCGTGATGATGTAGTGAATGGATGAAGTCATGAAGCAATGAAGTACAACTAACAAGGGATGGATGACTAAAAAAGGTTAACAGGAAACTGAAGATGGTCGACACATGCGGAGAATTACCTTAAACACATAACAACATGACACAAAAGTGACTTGGCAGCATGAATAATGACCACCACGTGATATCATACAACAATGCAAGAGGCATTGAAGCATGCTCGATAGTGATTGGAATAGTAACTAACCCGATGACTAAAAGAATTCATATATATGATACAACTCCTAGGCAAGCTAAAACCAATGGTAAGATAATGACGCAGATAGGTACCATGTTCAAGGGTGGTGCAATGGATGTTTCCATTTTGATAACTAATAGGAATAAATGTTCCCTTCCCATTTTCTCTTTTTAGCCTCCTTCATGGTTTAATGAGAACAAAAGAGAAGACAAGTATGCTCAATAGGTTCCTTTTTTAAAGTTTAATGAGGTCGAAAAGAGATATAAAAGTACACGCATACCCTTCTCATAGTTTAATGATCTTTTGGAATGGGAAATATATCACTCATCAATTTCAATTTACGTAATGAGTAGGAAAATATGGAATATTTCGACATTTTCGTTTAGATTTTATGAGCATGAAAAGATGGTAAAAGAATCTCAAGATTTTCAAAAGTTTAACAAGTCATGAAAAGGATACCAAAATGAACTTAGTGTTTTCATTGATTAACGAGGATGAAAATAAAGCAAAAAGGATCTCAATGCTTTTTAGGGTTTAACGAGCATAAGAAGGACACTAAGGAAGCTCGTCTTAGAGGAACAAGTGGTATAAGGGTAGCAACTAGTTCTGGTACGATGGAACCACTTTAAATCATAAGGAGACAAAGATGTTGCCAAAGAAGACCACTCATCACAATAGTTCCTCCAAGAAAGGGTAAAACACAAAGTGAACGCATATAACATGCCAAACATATGATGATGATGGAATGAGAAAACCATGTCTCATTGAGCAGAAATAGGCTAATAAAATGTGGAAATCACAAGGGATGAAGTTATGGAATCCTCTTGGGGTACGGCCACAAATATGAAAAAGAAGAGAATATGAGGCTCAGATTCTAGTTCATGGTGGATCAAAAGGAGGAATTCTGATAAGAAGATAAATGACTGCAAGGATACGAATAGAACAAAAAGGTGATAATCTAGGGCATCCATGATTAGGTAGGCTCTACCATCAAGCTACGACATGCATAAAGAAGAGAGGCTAATGCCACAACTTGATAGGGTCATACCTAAGGCATAATGATGGTGCTAATGGTCAGTAATGCATCAGTGATGTCGATATGTGGCCTACCCCTATATGCCAAGTTCAGAGAAACGTGCATAAGGCTAATAGATGTCGCAATAAAATGCCACCCTATCCTGTAAAAACCATCTAGAATAATAGATGCATGGTTAAATCACATAATGAAAGAAATAAACATGGATGAGGTAAAAACATGACCATATATTTTGAATTTTTTAATGTTATAATTTTTTTGGATTTTCGGCATATATAAGATACTAGAAAATAACTCGCATCAGACACCAAACCAAAAGGTCATGAAAACATCACACACACTCCTATGTACAAAATATACAAGTGTAACTTAGTCTAATAGGTCACGTCAAGTTGTGCCAACTGGCGGGCACAAGCCAAGGGCTTCCATACATGAACTCATGGAGAAGTGGAGGTACCATATGGTGCACCATGATGGGCCCATGCCATAGAAATTTGAACTACCCAATTCCTAAAGGTTGATAATGCCAGGGAACACCTAGAACCATAGTGTTATCAGGAATGACTTGAGGACATACAAGGTGAGTGGTCATGTGAGTTAGCACAGCTCCCTGATCAAGATGATCAAGACATAGAGGAGGTACAAGACACGCATCAATAGGTAGATATGAGTTGGAAAATTCATTGGAAAGTTAAACATAAGAAACCTAAGACTTGAATCGATCTAAAGGTGGCACTTCCAATGGTGGCAAAGTAGATGCCCCCTGTGTTGTAGTGTTTTCTTCTCAAAGATGTATGAAAAGAACCTATTTAAGATTGTGGATGACAAACAATCTCAACAATATAAATGGCTACTAAACATTGTAGATCTGTAGCAACTGATAGAAACAAAACTTGCCAAAGTACAGATCTATGCCACAATCATGGTTAAACAACAAAAAGAAAGAGTAATAACTCCAATCATCCAATGGAAACCAGATATACAAAGAATAGTTTTATTATAGCACCTGTGAAGGGAAAAAATAGATGTTACCAGTCCCCCTCTATGGGATGGGTTCTTGGCTATCCTCAAATGTCTTCAGCTTGTGTAGAGTCTCTCTCCTCTATAATGTGTAAACCCGACAAAAATATGGTGTGTGACAATGAAAATAATCAGAGTTACAACAATAAGTGCAATAATGAAAATAATCAAAAGTGAATAATGAATGGAAAACCCTTCTATTTATAACAAAATATTGAGTTATCCTCGAATAATGGGAAAAAATAAAATATTATTGATCCCATTCTTGGAATAACCACTTGGAATATTTTATTATATTTGGTTAGGAGGGAAAAAGTATTTAAACTTTTCTTTAGAAATTTTAAATAAATAAATGATTTATTTATAATCTCAAGGAATTAGTTAAGGAATAATAAATAAATAAGGATTTATTTAATTATTCCTAAGGGATTTAGTCAAATTTAACAAAGAATAATAATTAATTAGTGATTAATTAATTATTCTTAGAGAAAAATAAAATAATTAATGATTTATCTGTTTATTTTTCATGACAAGAAATAATAATTGAATAATGGTTTAATTAATTATTCCTAGAAGAAAATCAAATAAATAGTGATTTATTTAATTATTCTTCATGGGCTTAACTATAAATTACTTAACAAAGGCGGTTTATTAAGTAATTTCTCACAGTGAAAGCAATTTTACTACAATAAAATTGGATTTACATGGTGTACTTCAATCCATATAGTAAATTATGCTAGATGATCAAATTTTTGGTGATAACACCTTGGGTTGATTCAAGATTTTGGTTTTCAATCTCTACCTTTTCCAATTCAGGGAGACTAAAGGCATGAAGAGGCATAATCTCCCTATGATTATAAATAGGTGAATCCATGACCTATAAGATGATGTGTCTAGAATACAACTCATCATCAAGGGAGTCACATGGAAGAGGCAGATTGATGGCCCACGTGGGTAAATGATAATGGTCATGTTCCATTTTAGGATGGAGTTTCTGACTATTTTTAGGAGGTACTAACGAGAATTCCAAGGAGGAAATATCTTCCACTAAATGTGGTGTATGCTCACCATGTCGATATACATATATAGAATAAGACACCTCCCAAGTGTCAGGTGACACATGGGGTCCACATGTGATAGAAGAGACCACATTCATAGGAGCAGTGTTAGACGCATAATGAGTGATGGGCATAGGTAAAGGAAAAACACTAACAAGAGATGAGATTTTGAATAAACCTGCACCAACAATCTCATAACTACTAGGGTCGTCTCCAATGAATGGTATAATATTTTACCTGTAGTTGCAAGTTTAGTCGATGATATACAATAATCAAGTTGATCAATTGTGACAATCTTTCCTTCATGAGGAAAGTGAAGCACACGAAACATCGAAGACACAACCACACACATGGCATAAAACTAGATACGACCAAGGAGAAAATTATAGTCTAAGGGAGCATCTACAACTTCAACATCAACATAAGTAGTCTTCCCCCCTATCTTGATGACAAAATTTAGAAGAACCCCTTGAGGAACAAAATTGTGTTTGTCAAAGGCTTGTAGAGTAGTAGTAGACAAACGAGTGGTGGAGGCCAAAGATATTTCCAACATGATGCTGGCATGACACAACTATAAGACCCTTCATCCACCAAAGTGTGATATATGTCACGATTAAAGACATGCGTCACAATTTGAATGGAAACCCGATGGGAAAGTATTTCATGAGGAGCATCAACATCAAAGGTAATTAAACTAGACTCTAAGGGGTCCACCCCTTCGATGGTATTCAATAAGGCTTTTCATTATTGAGGAAAGCTCTACAAAACCTCCAAAGAAGACATGGAACATGGTGCTTGGGAAAGGCCCTCAACAATATTGTAGTGTTGGCAACCCACACATTGGGGTTGTGTGTTGACTTTCAAACTACACCCTTGGGTGGGAGATATATTGGTTCTACATGCTTATCTAATGTGAGAGGTGTTGGAGAATCAGTTGGTGTGGTTGAGTCCTTAGGAGTGAAACTCGACTCAGGAAGGTTATAGGATTTTTCTCGCATTGTCACATTAACCTCTTCTTGACACATTAGGATTGGTGCATTGGTAACAATAGGATGAAATTGTGGCCCCACATTTCCCCCTTGCTGAGGTTGAGGAGGTTGTGAAACCATTTGTTATTGTGGCTAGGCAAGGAATGGATGAGTCAATACACTTGGTTGTTAGGAAGTGGTCGATGATGCAAGGAAATGGTGGACATCATCCATCTGAAGGCACTCATGAGTTAAATGCTCACCTTGAAAAATATTATAAGGGAAATTAATATTACAATGTCGTTCACTCATGCCCCCACCCTAAGTAGGTTGGTTTTATGGATTCTCCTGAGCAGGCTTGTTATTTTTCTTATCCTTTTTGTTCTCTTTTCCACCAAGTTATTGAGCATTCTTAGATGACATGGACTTCACAGTAAGAATGTTAGAGGACTACTCAAAAGAAGTGGGTGCTTGTTGAGAGCCAAGGGCACTTGATGGGGCTTTATAATTAACCATCATCTACCCTAGCTATAACTGGCTCATGGTATCAGAATAAAGAGAACCAATCACTCCATCAGAATGTGGTCCAAGTTTGGGTCATTGTAGGTTCGTTGAATGGCGAGGAGCATTGGGAATAATTTTATATAATGTGCTCGTGAGTCGCTTAAGAATAAATAAAATCAAGGTGTTGATAATGTGAAATGGTCTGCTCCTTAGTAGTTTACCCAATCTTAGCGACATCCTGGGAAATATAAGGTTGAAGGGATTAGGTGAAAAAGTCTCTAAGAACATTCTTAGGGATTCTAATGTTTAGTAACCTCTTGCGACTACGCCACTCACGACTATGATTAGAAATGTGGGTGGAATCATCTTGTTTAAAGTTGGATAGAAGGTCCATACCGAGATCCTATCACATAGATAGTTGAAAATGATTCAAGAAAGTCCTAGCCAAGGAAGAAAAGTCGCTATAGGATGCAAGATCAAGTTCAATGTAACATTTGGTGGAATCCTCTATCAGGGTATGTTGGAAAAGTATCAACTTCATGGAATCATCTACCAAGGAATTAGATGAAAAGCATAGATGAAAGGTGGTGATATGTGTCAAAGGATTCTCTTGAGGTCTCCCTTAAAACTTAGTAATATCATATTGTAGTGTAGCAGGAATAGGTGGCCACTGAGGATCATGAAAGACGGGATCATTAGACAACTTATCTAGATTAGGTAAATCAAGAGGAGTGAGAAAAGGAATTTGTAGTTGACCATATGGATCATAAGGGTCGCAACCCCCAAACAAACCATAAGGTCCTCCCATCCCATACTAAAAGGAAAAATAATTATGACTGAAGTTATAGTTCATCCAAACATTTTGATATCTTATGCTAGTAGATGTGGTGTAAGGATTATGCCCCATAGGGAAAGTGCCCCTAGAAAACAAAGGACCCCGATAGGCTCGACTACTCATAGAATTATACCTGACACCATTGAATGGACCTCGTTGTGCATAATCACTAGTATAAGCATTAGAACTCATAGGGATAGAAGTGCTAGTGGGCACGACACCCCCGACTATAATAGTCCCTCCAGAGAAGAAGGATGTTCCAGAGAAAGATGTCCTACCAGATGTAGAACTTGACCCAAGTTGAGATGTACTTCCATAAACAAAGTTAACCCCAAGCTGACTAGAGGCAATAAACGGTCACACCATCATGTTTCTTGAAGTAAATATGCTCATACACAAGTTAGGAACCATAGGTTGAGATGAACTAGGAGTAAATGTCCCAAATCCCATGGGTTGACTAGAGTGTGTCCTTGCTCCAAACACAAAGTTAGGAAAGTGCAATGGAGATGTAAAAGGAGGTATAGACCCTGCAACACTGAGTGGTGGTAATGATGATATGGTAACAAAGACTGCTACTTCAGAAGGTAAAGTGGGGCCTACCCCCTCCACAAAAGAATAAATGTTTTCACTGGCCATGAAAGGGACTCATACGTAATAATGATCACTACCATCAGGTCTCAACTGCAGTAGAACTAGGCCAAGAGGGTCAATCAAAGGTGGATATAAATGTGGTAAGGAAATTTTTTCAACTGTCTCAACAGTTACATAACCATCCTCCATAGGACCAAGGTTATCCCCCCTAACTTGAGTATGTTGTTACTATTATAATGTGGAATTTATCCTATGTCTATGTGTTGGTGGACCCTCCTATTCAAGATAAAGGTCAAACAATCCATGAGAATGATGATTACTTTGGTCAACCATGATGAATATAAATTTATTAACTAATTAAGTTAGCAAGACATCTTTATGGCCAAACTAAGACTCAAATCACACATCAAAAACTAGAAAATCCCTAAAAGGTAGTCACACACAAACCAATTATTGTACTATGTTTTCAATGGCCTTCCAAACAATTTCTTACTTGCGGGATCTCAACTCCACAAGAAGAGTGGTCGAGGGGAAGATAGGGTAGAGGGATGGTTGTTTCCCACAACCACCACCTATAGGGTGTTTTTCCTAGGAAAGGCCACTAAGGTACCTCTGTCCCATGGGGGTGCACAAATCTTGGGTTTCTAGGTTGTTAGCCATCGACACGGGATTCCCTGCCACGAGTTGGGTAGCATTGAGGAGAATCGCTTGCACGTGCACCCTAAGCCTAACCTCCTCTTAAACGAGTTTATGACGCACTCCAATTTTGACCATGGGATTATGGAGGATTTTTTAATCTCCCTATTGCAAGTGTGGTAAGTTTGTTTTATAGTCTTGGAGAATTTTACTCACACACCTACCTTCAAAACCCTAGCCTTACCTAATGTTGGTGTACTACCAGCAAAAATAAAATACGAATCTAGTGAATTTTATTAAAGTATTTATTTTAGTGGTTGTTATTTACTCAAAATGGAAATGGTGTGAAACTGGAGTGGTATAAATAGACTCTTGTTAGTAATACCCTAATGCAACTATATGATAATGCAAAATTTTCCTTTCAATTCAATGAAAGCTAACTACAATAGGGTGAAGAGTATTTTTCCTTTATATAGTGAAAACAACTTCTCTACAAGCACTCTCACTAACATTTTAAGAAATTCACTAAACTGATAGTAACATAAACCCAAAAACAATCTAGAGAAAAGTCACTCAAAAGAGAAAAAAGAGACCCCCAAGCAAGAACACAAGGCACTCAAAAGCTCATGACTTGGGTTTTGCAAACAAAAAGAAGAGCCCAAACACAAGCAATAAAGAAAATGAAGAGAAATAAGACAATTCAAATCAAGTAGGGTTATAGTTAAATGTATAAAGAGACAATGATATAGAAAGGTAAAACCCATTAAACCTAACTTAAGGATCAACTAGCAAGGAATGAGAGTAATCAAAGAATCTCAAATCTAAAGGTAAAAATGGATCAAAATCAATTAAATAGACCTTTTTAATGACAATTTGCAAAACCACAACCAAATGAAGACAAAATCCACCAAATACAAGAAAAATCAAGCAAAATACTAACTTGAATTGGATGAGAAACTCCACAAATATTAAACAACCAAAATAAAACAAAATGCACCAATAAAATGGAGATATGAAACTAGACTAGTATTGTAGACAAAGCAATGAATACAGATCTGAAAAAGATATCCAATTCTTGAGGAAAAGAACCCCAAAGGAAAGCACAAGAAAGGCCTCAAAAATGTCATTACAACTTGGCAAATAGATGGATCACATTCACAAATAAGGAAGAAGATCATCCACTACTAATGAAAATGATATACAGATCCAAAAGGTTTAAAATTGATTCAAGTGACCAAGGTTCAAATCCAAAAAAAATAGGCTTAAATAGGAACCCGAACACTCAAAGAGAGAAAATCTAAAAAAAAAATCATATTTGAAAGAGAGTAACAAAATATCTGCACTCAATCATACAAGGACAAATCAGATATAAAAGATTGGATCCAGATCTCGAACAAAACCACTGAAAAAACCTAGTTTTAGGTTATCTTCACTATGAAAGAATAAGAAAGCTAGAGAAATTACCTCTATGTGTATAACTAGTAGCATGCGAGGATAAGATTATTCAATTTGTTACTTGTTGTAAGTCAATGATGATGGAGGAAGATGAGCTAGATAATTTTTAATTGGCCATAAATTTTACATTTGAAGTTTGTTTTCAGTGATTTTTTTTTTGGACAAAATCTCGAGAGGAATTTAGATATGTGGTTAATTTAATCAAATTATGTACAAAAGTCTAGAATTTGATTTTAAACCCATGATATGTTATTATCTCATATAAGAAACAAAAAAAAAAAATTAGATCCAAGATCTACTCAGATATGAAGAAAATAAAACTAATGGGGATCCAAAGGAGAAGGAAATCAAAGAAAAAGAAAGACAAATAATCCAAAAAGTGGAGAGATCTAAAAACAAACATGGAAAACTCCCTAGAGGAGTCACCAAATCTGTTACGGGAAAATTTGAATTGAGCAAGCAGGCTACTTTTAACCTAGTGGATCAGAGTATTATCTACCCATATGTGAGTCTGTGATCGTGAACAAGATCAAAGCGTCAAGCCCCAATCCTTTCCTACACAAACACATACATTCAACACTTCTACATGATAAGATGAAGACCAAAAGCTGAAACTTGGTATCCTCACAGGTTAGTGGAGTCTCTTGGGTCTGATGTAGAGGAATCCTACTTACACTTGACGATCTCGTTCGACCTGTAATAAAACAAGACCCTACACACAACACCACCAAACAAGCAAACAATGACCTTTTAGCAGAGATCCTATCTACTTAAAACCACCATATGCAAGCATAAAACATATTTAAAACATGAATATAGAAAATGAACATATGTATTAATTCAAAATGATAATTCATATGGTGTATACCTCCAAACAAGAGAGGTCTCTCCTCTAACTTGCAACTTGACCTCATTCTCCAAATGCATTAGAGCTCTCACACTATAATATGGATACTTCCTCTTCCTCCCTTTCCTATTATATAATTTCATTCTATCCTTTGGGAGATTGTATCTAGCTTAGACACCTAGGGGGTTGAGAAGTTAGGAAACTTCTACAATAATGGACCCTTAGCCAACTCATACACAAGTGGTTAAAGCTGATCTCCTTGGGAATCACAAACTCCAGAAACATTTTTCACAAATATGAGATTTTTACCAATTGTCTCAATTATGGGATAATTATTATCTCATAATTATAAAATTGTGACAAATAATTATGAGAAATAACTCAATCATGTAATTCCACCCTTTTAACATGGAATAAACCTCACATAAGTAAAAGAAAAGGTGAAAGGGGATGTATTCTAGCCAACAACTGAGGTAAGTTGAACTTGGGTTGCTCTCACCATACTGGAGTGGCAAATAGGGTTATAACAATGAGCCCTTTTGAGGCATTGTATGGTAGGAAATGTAACACTCCAATTAGTTGGGATGACCTAATTAATAGAATGGTCTTTAGACCCGACATGATGAAATAAATAGAGCAAAAAGTAATTAATATCAAGAAGAAATTGAAAGTAGCCAACGACAAATAAAATAATTATGTTGATCAATAGATAATGCACAAATAATTTCAAGTAGGAGATTATATATATCTTTACATCATATCAAAGAGGATCTCACTAAAAGTGGGGTCTTGTGTTGAATTAGCACCCATATTTTGTGGACCATTTCAGATCTTGAAAAGAGTGGGACCAGTAGCTTATAGACTCACCTTACCACCCATAGTGAAATAAAATTACGTGTTTCACATTTATTTGCTTAAAAATTATACACATGACATTAATAATGTAATTTATTGCTCTATGATACAAGTGGAATCCAAGGAATAATTCCAACCAGAACTACTATGCATCTTGGACTAGAGACAAATTGCATTTTGGAATTGACTATTATAACATATGAAGGTGTAATGGAAACCCTTTGAACCAAATGAAGTGACCTAGGAAGATGTTGAACAAATGGGGGTGTTATATATTTTTTTGTTTAATGTATAAGTGGGTGTAAGATCTATGATTATAAAGCTCATTTTTTTTTCCTTTTTCTTTCTAGTTACAAAACACCAAGGAAAATGTTCCTTTAAGGGGGTAGGGTTTGTAATAGACCCACATTTTACCCATTTGCTGGTATATGTGACCATAATCGTGAAAGACAACATGGAAGCCATGGATGGTTTGGAAAAATCCCATAAACAATGTAAGCATTAAATTATTTCCTTGAAAATAATAAAAATATGAAATGTTGGCATAATGGGAGGGATACACAGATCCAAATATGAGGGAAAATAGAGAAGTGGGAGAGTGGAAAAGTGAGGATGGCATACTCTCCCTCGAAGATAGAGGAGGTGGTACAAAAAATCGAGCCACAACCTAACAGATGGAAATGAATTGATTGGATGGGGGAAATGGCCATGTTTGTCACACATAGTTTTGTCATTGATGAGAACAAGTGTCACTGACGTCAAAGGGGATGCGTAAGGAAGTAGTAATATCATTCATGAATCAATATGATAACCCGATCACTTACATGTCCTCATTAAGTGAAGTAAAAGAGGTTTTAAGTTTATTGACTTTTTGTTGAGGTTATGATGTCCTAATGAGCCCATAGATGGTATTATTAGATAGTTCTCTTTAAGACCTTTCTAATGGTATATGACACTCTGAAAAGAAATCCTCTCCGTTGGTAAGTTATAGCAATTTGAAGATTAACATTAACAAAGGGCCTAAAACTATGGGGAAAACCCCACTAGCACCAAATTTTTTAAATAATGTACATCTTTTGGGTGGACCTATGGTTTAGTAATAAAATCTGTAATGAATAGCAACCTAGCTTGCATGGACCAACATTAAATTTCAAGCATTTTTTCTCAGATTGGACAGACCCAACATCTAGATGAGAATTTGAAATATAAATGTCATATCAACCTGCCCAAGGTTTAGGTAGGGTTGGCCCTTCGTGCTATCTAGTCTTGTAGTCACATGTGGCAACTAGCTATTAGTTGATAATATATGACATGGAAACAAGGCAATGGCATGGCTTGACATGCCAACAAGGTGATGTGACACCT
Organism: Pinus tabuliformis; assembly: GCA_031772625.1. Lineage (NCBI taxonomy): Eukaryota > Viridiplantae > Streptophyta > Pinopsida > Pinales > Pinaceae > Pinus > Pinus tabuliformis. The sequence goes on from CM062814.1 coordinate 806,080,833, forward strand.
TTAAGAACCACCATATGGCATGCACAATTGGAGCATCATTTGATTGGTGAAAAGGTTGAAAATGGGTGACATGTGGCACCTCTTGTGAGCTACCACTTGATATGATGACATCATATTGATGTCAACATGTCGATGACCATGGACCCCTAGGGACCTAGTCATATGGTGAGAAGGGCTAAGGTTCATTTATTTGGGACACATGGCATGTTCATATCGGCTAAACACTATTGGTCATATGCTACATGAGTTACACTTCCAAATTGTTGGCATAAATAATGGACCTAAGGTTAGCTTCCCTTGGGCTTTGGGTCCACACTATTATATATAAATATGTGTCCATTATACCCCTTTAAAGAGTAGGTGTGCATAACTTGATGGGTGTTTCAAGCATTAGAATTGGAGTGGCATGATGATTTTATGTGTCTCAATTCCAAATGTGATGTATCCAACAAGTATAGAAGAAGGTCATATATATGTGTGTGTGTGTGTATTTATAGTAGAGATTGGTTTGTTGAACCCCACCGAGGGTCATTCAATGATGGAGCCAATATGGGTAAGGTTCCACACTCTTCTCTTTTGAATTCGGCTCATCAACGATGAAGTATTAATGCCAATAACATGATTGGAACCTTTGGAACGTGCCACAGAGGTGTCCCAGTTGTAAAAAGAGTTTGAACACAACCACGTTGGGTTGATATGGTAGCCACATATATTCAACATAGAGGTTACATGTTGACTGGTCATTGGATTGAGCCTTGTCCAGTTTTGAAGTAAGTTTGATGACAATAGGATAATTTCATGAGATTGATGTCACACAACATGACATGAAACAAAGTTGGTAATGGTTTCATATTGTGTAGCCAAGGTAATAGGTTCAAACTATGAGGGTGATGAGGTTAGAAATTATTTTTATTTCACTGTACAATTTGTATTTTGTTGAATAGTTAAGGAAGTCAAAGAAGTGAGTTTTGTAGAACCATTGTCGATGTTTTCATTGTTAGGTTGGAAGTTGACATTATTGAGTTGGCATTGATGTCAAATTTAGTGTAGTGATGTAAACCTCAATGCATGAATGAGATGATTGTATTGGGGATATTGTTAGCTTGGTTATATTGGCATTGATCGAGCATTTTGGTTGCTACAATTGAGTGTTGAAGTGTGTCTCTTACCTAGTTGGTTGTAGAGTAAGAGATTGATGGAGGTTGATGCCTAGCTCTTGGAGGTTATATCTATGAAGGAATTTATACCTCAGTATATCAACTTAGTTGTTACTAAAAATGGAACAGTTGGATAGGCCTCTGAAATATGGTTCCAACAGTACATGGCAGCCTTAAAAACACCTCGGGGATCAAAAGTTATTGAGCATTGAGGTTTGGCATGGTTTTGAGGCTCAGAGTTCCAGGGCCTCATGGTTCCACCAGTACCACATCATCATGCCCAAGGAGCCTGGTTGAATTCCATGGTGGAAACCATCCAGTGGTTGAAAATAATGACATCATTATGCCCTGAGATCATGTCATATTACCCCGAATGTTTGGTTGGTGGTCCCATGATTGACGGGCCCAAGAGGTAAACTTTTATTCATCAAAAGTTCAAGATATTCACATCTTGAACCTAGACATTTTAAGAATTATTATGGTGATAAGATTGGCTATGTTTGATTAAGATGGGGGATAGAAAATTCCCCATCAACAAATGTGAAAGTTCACATCCTGCCACAACACCTCTTAATTGGAGCCGACAAGGGGAAGGCCCATGGTTAATGAACCTGGGAGATGGAGAAGAGGCTGTCAGCTAACATGAACATTCACATCCTACCTTAGGAGCATGGTTGGTGTTATGAAATATAATTAGAGTGAGCCATGGATAATAGTTTGCGAGATGAGGATGGAGATAAAGAATTGGATGATAAATGAAGGGGGCAAGACAATAGGATTCTAACATTAAAATCACGCCCTCAAATTGTTAAATTAATAAATGATTTTGTCGCAAAACACAAGATCTCAGAACCCCTCTTTTGTATGAGATGATTCAACAAAAATACACATTGAATTCTCTCATTGGCTGACAACGATGATCCGAAAGGTGATATGGTAGTGACATCAACATAGTGATGGTGTGACACACTAAGCAAGTGATATGTGGCATTCTGATTTGGAGTTTTTAGGTGGTCAAGTGGGTCATATCTAGATGAAACATGACACCAATTAGAGATGGCCACATGGTAGTAGTGATGTTATTAGTTGATGTGGCTTGTCCCTAAAGTCTATGTTAGGGGATCGTGTTTGGTGGTCTTTTCCCATGTTATGGAATTTCATCCTTTGGGTTAAAAAATGACAATGCTTAAGAAATATGGTGCAGTGGATGGTCCCATAATAGACAAATCCAAGAGATAGAACATTTTTCACAACACTAGAAATTAACAGGAAGTTTGCACCTTGGGTCGGAAACTAAAGGTACAATAGTGCATGGCCCCACTAGATGGGAGACAAGGGATAGGAAAATTCCCATCACTATTGTTTGATGGGAAAATCATACTTTGGTCTATTGTAATAAGGCATTTTTATCAGAAGGGCCATGATGGTGTGTGGTCACTATAAGTCCTCAACTTCAGCACCTTAGGCATATGATGCTCGTGTATGGAGAGTTAATGGAATAGGAGCTTGGCATGGGAAAGAGTGCGATAATACCTTGGTCATGGTACTTAGGCATTGGAGTTGTCATGGACTATTGAGTTACATAAGGGGAGATAAAATATTACAGGTGTGACATGGGGTAAACTTGGCGTCCAAGCTTCAAATTGTAGAGCACACTAAACCTTTGGTTGCACCACAATCTAAGTACAAATATTCAACGTAGTGGTTGGATTTGGTGCCTTAGTTATGAATTCCCTACATCACGCAATGTTCTCAGCATGGTGAGCCATACTAAAGGACTCCTCATGCCTTACATAATTAATAGAGGAATTTCTCAAGATGTGCAGGTGGTAATCGGATTCAATCCTTGGAAAGGTGAGCCATACCAATGAGTCTCCTATCATGTCATGAAGAATTAATAGCAGCAATATGTGAGCTACAAATACAACATTGGAAACCATACTTGAGTGCAGTGAATGTATAACAAACCAATTGTTTCGAGCCCTATGAGCCATACCAAAGTGATTTCCTAGAGTTGGATGGACTGGTAATGGCGACCATGCATGTTACCCATGGTTGGTGATCCCATCAATAAGTTAAGGTTACCTCACTAAAAAAAAATAAAACAGAGCTTGGGAGAGTGCAAGGATTTGAAGGTAGTTCAATTGGGGCTTGAAGCGAATGTCAGTGAGCCATGATGGAGTTATTCCTCAGATAGTGTGAAACACAAAAGTCCTTACATCAAACCATGTGTAATAAAGAAGAAAAAACCACTAGTATGTAGAGAGAGACAAAAAAGGGGAATGCAGTAGTGTGTAAGAGAGTGCATATGAGAGAAGAGGCTACAAAATAAGCTAAAGAGAGAGTTTGAGAGATACAATGGAAAAGAGAAGGATGAGTGTTATTGTTGCATAGACTAAATGGGTATATTGATCACATGATTGCAGAGATACTGAAGTGTAGGATGTTGAAGAGTTGAGAAGGTCAAAAGATGCAAGGGCTATGTAGAGAGAAGGTTTCTAAAGAGAGTAGGAGGTTGAGAGTAGATATAGGTTGTTCACTAGGCTGAGTAAGAGCCATTATAGTGGACACTAAGTTCCTTATGGATAACAAGTTGATGCTTGCACAACAGTAACTCATTGCTTCCATCATAGTGGGTAATTGATATACTACTTGGGGGTTGGTTCCTACTGCAAGTGGGTGCTTGCAAAAATCAAAGGTTGGTGCTTCTTGTAAGTTGATTAGGTCTCTGCAAACATGGAGTTGGTGCTTTTTGTAAGTTGATTGGGTGTTTTCAAGAGGGAGTTGGTGCTTCCTGCTAGTGGGTGCTAGAAAAACAAATAAAGGAGTTGGTGCTTCCTATTGGTGGGTGCCAACAAAGCAATAAAGGGAGTTGGTGCTTCCTATGAGTGGGTGCTCACAAAACTTGATGTAATCAGAGTAGTGGATTTTGATATACATCATAATACAACCAAGTTTTTTTGGTACTTCTCTTGGAAGGGTTTCCACATAAAGCTCCGAGTGTATAATTTGTTTGGTGTTTCTGGGGTGGCTGTGATGTTCATGTGCTGATTCATGTCATTGTTCATATAATATGACGTGGAGCATTAAAATGAATGTTTTCCAAGAAAATGAAATTATAAATTGGAAATAATTTTTTAAATTAGCCTCAATATTGATTCATCCCCCCCTCCTCGCCCCTCTCAGTATTAATCGTGTTTCCACCAATTGGTATCATAGCAAGTTCCTTTAGGAATAACTTAACCGCTTGAAGGTAAATCAAAAGGAAACATGGCTAATCAGTTTTGGCTAACACTAGAAGGAGTAGCATTTTTGAATGGGTTAGAGTGTGTGCTCTAGAAATTTAGAATGGATGCATAGCTAATGGCTCTTGATTTAGATATATGGTTATCCATAGAGTATGGAGTGAAGAATGACTATTATAGTTAATAAAGAAAGGTTACCATGAAAGAACTACCAAAGTGAGACATTGATAAAGTGAAACATTGTGAGATTGCAAAAAAAATGTTGAATAAGCTCTAAAGTATTTACAAAGGAGAAATTCAAGAGGAATCAATGAATATTGAAGAATCCTCCTCCTCTTATAATGATTCAAATCCTAAAGCAATTGTTGTTTTATATAATTAAAAGAAAAGAAGGAAGAAGAAGAAGGAAGCATCTCAAAGCAAGGATGCTCAGAAGATTGAAGAGCTTCACAAATGTGAAAGCTACTACTCATCACTCCAGAGATGAAAAAGAAGATACAAAGGAGATGCAACCAGCAAGTAATCTATTGTCTTTTGATAAATGTAGAAGAATAGATCTTTTATTGTCTAGATGTTCATATGAAGTTTCAGAAGAAAAACATAGATACACATCTAGTAGTAGTGAAGAAATTCTTACACTTGTAGGAATAGTAGATGAAGGTACCTATTATGAATAGGGGAGAATGACGTATGTGGAAAATGAGAAAAGATCACATGAGTGTTCATTTGTAGAATAAAGTGAATGCATTCCTCATAGTGATGAACAAGGGGTTGAAGGTGAAATAAATCTTGGACATGAATTTAATAGTACTTCTCATGGGGTAGAAAAACATCTAGATGAGAAGATCTATTGTAGAAAGAAACTCATCTCTTCTTGAGAAGAGATCAAGAAGCTTACAGATGAAAACCAAAAGCAAAAGGAGTAGTTGTAAGAATACAAGTTTCATAATGATGAGTTGAGAAAAACAATTGTCAATATAGATGCTCAATAAGGAGAAGTCATAAAATTGAACAAGATGTCGACAAATCAAATAAACAAGGGAGAAGCTTACTATGAGAGAGTAAGAAGTTGAGATAGTCTTGTTAGGACATGATTTAGAAAAGGTTATTAAAGAGATGTCTCAATATTAGAAGCTTGAAAAGGGCCCCAAGATCTTGGATGATTTTAAGTAAGCAGAGATCCCCTCTCACTAAGACTGGTTTGGGACTCAAAGAGGAATCAAACTTTGAGAAAGAGGGAGTTAAGGAATTAACCAACCAGGCTGATGAAATTAAGGGCTTCATCAACATTTGCGCTAAAAGGATTGTTGGATAACAATATCAGCAAGGAAAATAACAAAAACATAATAAACAACAACAACAAAGGCTAGTGAATGGTATCCTTAAGAATCAACAACATAAGAGGAAAATAAACAATGTGTTTCAACAATAGCAAGGAATTGGTTGAGTTAGAAATTCAAACAGCCATGACGAGAGAGTTTAGAAACAACAAAGATCCATTTCCCTTCAAGGAAAACATCATCAAAGGATAAATGTTCCCAAGTATCAAAGTTGGTTCAATGGTTGTTGTTTTTCTTGCAATAATTTTTATCACAAAGCCATAAAATGTAGATGGTGTGCAAGAAATCAAGACAAGTTGAGTAGAAACCACAAGAGAGCTCATAATATATCAAGGAATGAACATGATCGCAGCAAAAATGGATTAATAGATCTATAATATGGGAAGAAAATGCCTCCTTCTTAGAATATGCATGTAAAAGAAGTAACTCGACCATTAAATATGAGAAGAAGTAAAATGGAAGAAGACAAGGATTTTTCTTTCAACGCTCTTTGTAAAGGAAACGTGATGAAAGGAGGAGAAATAAATTAACAGAGGTTTGATTTTCACTCAAAAAAAATCATGAAAGAATTAATAAGTATGATCATCTTATTCTTATCATGGTCGCCTCTATGCATATCAGTTGCAATAAGCATAGGCTTCAAGTGAGAAAAAACAACAACAACCTAAATAATTCTTCTTTGAAAAATCGAGCAAAATGGAATGAAGAAGATTTGGGTGAAGAGAGAAGAATTTAGAGGGGATTCCATTTTAGCTTTGAAAGAAAGATGAAACCTAAAGCATGCTAAAAGGAAAGTTAGTAGGATTTGATCCCATTAGGACTCGACATACCAAAGTATGGAGGAAAAAGGGAGAAAATCTACTCAGTAGGAGTAGATCTTCATTTTCTCTTCATTAAAAGGAAGAGAATGGATGTAAGTGAAGCCAAAAGTGTCAAATGTAGACAACAAGAAAAAATATACATATTAATGCATCTGAGTGGTTAAGATAATAGTTGAGTCCATTTGTTGTTATGTAGTTGAATTCATTTATTTTTATATAACAACACTACAGGAGAAAGAGAAAATGCAACCAACATAGCCTTAGGGGAGTATACTACAACATCTCAAGTCATTTGAAGAAAATAATAATTATTGGAGATAAGGTGCAGTAGAAGAGTGGTATGTTAAAAGGGCATAAAAGAAAAATTAAATTAGCAGGATCACCCTTTCAGCAGTAACAAAGGAGGCAAGTGGAAAGAGAGTGCATAAATGTAGGGGGAGTTGCACAATCAGTGGAAGCAAGCATCATCCAACTGATCTGAGGAAGAATTGGTTTCTTATAAAATTAAAGGTTTGTGTATCTTACATGATGTACTATTATTTCATTTAAGTATTTGATTTGGCTATTCTCTACAACCATAAGTTCATGAAAAGAATTGTTACAACTCTGCGTGTTCCTTGGTTATCAATTGGGATCTCTATATCAATTGGTAGTCTTTTATTTAGTTGGAGTAACCTTTTGTATATCACACACCTCTTCTATGAGGAACAACCATGGAAGTTTTCCAAGTGCATCATCCCATTCTTATCGTTGGTACAATTGGAGTCAATATTTTTTTACAATAGTCTCCATTTGGAGTAGCTTGATCTCAGGGGAAGAAAAGATAATGGTAAGTATGCTCAGGAGGAGTGAGCATAGTCACTCAATGAACAAAACCAATGGAAGAGTGAACAAAATGTTATATCATAAAAAAATGGTATAAACATAAAAAAATCCTATATGGAAGAGTGAACAAAACGTTATATCATAAACAATTGGTATAAACATAAAAAAACTATACCATTTGCAGATTGGATTGGTACAAATATGCATTGGAAAATAGGAGTGATTAGCCATTATTTTCTCACTAGTAAAGGAGAAGCAAAGAATATGCAACAACAATGAAAACTGAGAAGTGCTATGGAGGTCTACAGGTGATTGACACATTGATTTAAGGTGGTTTGCACCACTAGCAACAGTATGTATCCAGTGCAACAATATGTATTCACGTAGTGCTACAGGACCTCAGTTACTAGATTGTTTATGCTCTAGGACTTTAGTTACCAGATTGTCTACACTACAGGACTCTAGTTAATGGAATATGTTTTCGTTACCAGACTATATTCTTTTGTTACTGGAATCTGTTTGATTTGATTTGGTCATACAAACGCAAAATTGATTCAGTATTTGCAATCAATGATTGATCTGATCCTATGAGGAAAAGAAAAATGCATCGATTAGGTGGTCATGGTGTTATGATTTGAATCAGTCATGAAGATAATCTGGAATTTTCTTAAAGTTTTCATGGGATCATGATCTATAATGCACCAATTTGGCCGTGGCATGTTGAAGCAAATGTAAACACATTAAATATCATAGAGATCATTGATTTGGTCAATCACATAAGTGGCTACAAAAACCTTTTAAATATACAAGTCATGGTTCCATGCAGAGGTTAGAGAGTATGAGGTGTGATGGTGTAATCATGGGTGTGATCTGATTCGTGTTGCAAAGCTTGTTCATTGAATGAGAATTAGCGGAGGTCTATTAAATATAGTGAAATGCGCATGGATAGATTGATGAAGTGAGACCAAGGAGTGTGCATAGATGTTGTAGTAGAGCATGGAAAGTGTGCATAATATTGAAGTGATCATAACTACATGACATACGAATGTTGCAAAGATCATTTAACAGAAGAAGTGTGAATGGAAGAGGAATAGTGTGCATAAATGAAAGAGTGATGTGAGCCAAACTAAACATATACCTATGTGTGGTCAAAGATAGAGAATGTCAATGCATTGGATTTATTGCAGAGCGCATTTTGGATGTAGAGTTTTCAGTGTATTTGTGACAGAGTATCAAAACCTCATGTAGAGTGCGATGTACAATAGAGATTGATGGTATAAAGAGCTAGTGAGCATGAATATTCATAAGAGTTGAGCACATCTTGATGTAAATTGAGTTGAATATTGAGATAATGTTATTATTAGTAGTTAGTTGTGGCTACTATAGTCATGATAGTGTTTATACTATTGCCATAGATTCAAATTAGTATTAAATCTCTGTAATGTTCACTCATTGGTCATATGCTGCTAGTCAGGGTATTGAGAGATTACTATTAGTATGTTGAGTTACTTTGTTGTATGGGTTGAGTTTTCCAATGATTTGTATGTCATTGTGATGGATTAGCTTCAAAACATGTCAAAGTGATGACGATATTTGTTTAGAATGTTTATCGGGGTATTAAGTCAAGAAGTTGGTATTGCTAGGAATTGATTTCAAAATATTGTTGTCAGAGTATTATTGTCTTGGGTTGATGAGTTTTGTTAATGATCAGTGAGTATTGAAATATTAAATGAGTAGTGTTGAGATTGGTTGTGTGTTACAAAGAGAGATTTGAGTAGTGGGTTTGTAGTCAATTGATGATCATAGAGTTTTTAGTGGGTCTACTATGAAAATGGGATGAACTGAGGTCCATGGTTGTTATATTAATGCATGTGGATCCAATATGAAACAATGTGAAATGTGTTCCATGAGAGCTTGAAGGTTAGGGCCTTTAATGAGGCGAGTAGTGGTTTGCATATTCAGGGTGTAGTGGCATCCTTCAGGTAGTGGTTTGAGAACTTGGGAGCGTTGGCTTCCTTCTAATGGTGGCTAGAAAAACTATTGGAAGTGGTGGCCTTCAGCAGGTGGTGGCCTACATAGTTGAGGGATTGGTGGCTTCTAGTAGGTGGTGGCCTGGAGAGTTCAGGTAGTGGTGGATTCCATCAAGTAGTGACCTAGAGCAAGAGTTTCTTGCATGATCACAAGTTGTGGCTTCTACACTAGTGGTGGCGAATGATATGATGTTGTAAAAGAAATATTTCAACAATAATAAGAAGAAGCAGAACAAAAGTAGATGATGTTTTTTCTCAAAGGGATTCCACCTTACATCTAGTGTCTCATGTACTATTATTGATGGTGTTTTCTTATTTATTGATGTGTTTTTTCTCATGGTTTCCTTTCTCATGTTATAATTATGCATGCATTGTTTATATTACGTTGTTGGTTAACTAAGGAATGATTGAGTTAATTGTAAAGGAAGGGAAAAAATTGATAAATGTTGAACCATCCCTACAATATTGATTCACGCTTCCCCCCCCCCAACTCCTTAATATTGAAACTCCCAATAGGAGAACCAAGATGAAGCAATTTACTTTCCATGAATAAATCAGTAGAAAAAAAAAGCAAGAAAAGAAAATTTTGATATAGTGAGGCAAATTGTTATGCAAGTGAAGTGGTAAGGAGGCCAAGGCAGTGAGAGGTGTCCATTGGGTAGAAGCAATGGCTCAGGTGTTCGATGAACTAATGCAATGAAGGGTTTTAGTTAGATATATGCACAACTAACACCCTAATAAAATAGATTATAAAAATAAATCACAGAAATCTAGATCACATATTTTTTCATCATAAAAAAATGTAACATGACTTAGCCTAATATAAAACCATATGAAATATTGTAATTTTCTTTAAACTTGGTTTATTTTCAAATCAAATAATCAAATATTTCTCTCGTATTGAAAATATGAAAATTTAAATTATTTTAGTGTTTGTAATTTCAATATAACATTAAAAATATTAAATTTGCTAAACTTAAAGCATTACTATCCAATCACAATTATTTAAAATAATAAAATTTGTTATTATATAAATAAAAAATTCATTATAAAAATTAAACATTAAAAAATATAAAGCTATTTATAATAAAAAATGTAAATTAATATATTTTCTAACTATCAAATCCATTGCTATAATTTATGTACAACCTTAGACAAGGACTAATAAAACATTTTGATTATATGATTATGGAGAGAAGTATGTTGGTACTTTTGTGAATCCAAGGTAACCCATGATGATTTGGTTAGGATCATCATGCTGACTTGGAGAAACGAATCCTCGAAATCCATGAGCACTTTAGTTATGACGGCCTTTGATCTTTCTTAGTTTCTTTTTAAGTACAAACTACCCCTTGAAATCCATCAACACACTTTAGTTAGTTATGTTGTCTGTGGATTTTGAATTTTTTTTGGTTTGAATATGAATTTATATATTATTTTATTAATTAAAAATAAAAAATTTTGAGAGGTTTTTAGATTTATGGTTTTTTTTAATAAAAAATGAAAAATTGATTTTTTTATTATTATTTAGTATTTTCTTGTATAGCATGTTCATTCATAATTATTATTTGGTTAATGATATATGAATCATTTTTTCATAATCGAGTTTTTGTTTTAATTTCAATTTTCAAAGTGTTTATATAGTATTATAAATTTTGTTTCTATTTCTTCTAGTCTCTAAATGATGCTTTTCAAAAAAAATTAACTCAATTTTCTTACCCTTAAACTTTTCTAATTGAGTTTTTTATTTAATTAATTATCATTGAATTGCATGTATATATCTAGAGTCTTCTTGTTTCTAATATTTCTCCAACCCTCCCATTTCCTAGCATATAAAGAGAGACCCTCTTTAGCTTTCTCAAATTTTTTTGCACATCTTCAAATGCTTTTATGTATATCATTGATTTGAAAATAAACATATCTATTTCGATGTCCATGGTGATTTCTCTCTTCACTATTTTGTGTCAATGTGATCTCTCAATCCGCAACACTCTTAGATGCTTTGGAACCAACAAAATTAAATAAGGATTGTTTCCTTTCATGGACCTCTACAAATTCCCATTCATGGTCACTCTAAGTTGTTTTCAGGCTTGTAGTTATAAACATGGATCATTGTCCTTCCTAAACCTCTTTAGTTAGAAAAGGGAGGCAATAAGAAGAATTGGAGAGATTGAAACCGAATTTACAATAGACATTATACCACTTGAGTCATCCCATCTAGATGAAGAATAAATGAATGTCATCTCATGGCAATAAATATGGAGCACAAAAGTTTGAAGCCATAAGTTTTACATTTACCATTTACACCACAAATTTCCACTGGTTCACTGAAATGATTTCGATCATGCAATGCCTATTATTCATTTGATGGCTTATGGGAGGTAACAATGAAAATAAACCTCCCTTTTTGTTCTCAATGTGCCTAATTACAGTGTATGCCTTAATTACACTTAAAGTTGGCCACATGTTAAACATTTTATTTTAATATCCTTGTCGAAAGTCGATTCGCTTCTAGAAAAAAAGGAGGTTGAATGTTCCTTGAAAACGTACTAAAGCGGTTGCTATAAAATTCTGGTGGTCCCATCTATCTTAGCCATGATATATGAGTATGATATATGTCTATAGAAACAAGAGTTGCGAAATGTAAACCAACTAATTATCTCTAGAACTTGAGTCCTAAGAAAGTAAAAGTAAGCATTAATGCAAAGATTCTTTCTCACTAACAAATGAATGCATAAGATATGAGGTCATATAACTCCCTTATGGTGAGTAGTGTCCATAAAAGTATTAAGACAGATAAAAAAAATACCATGGTTTAATGTTGAATGAGGATAGGAATTTGCACAATGTAAATTTATCCATAAGAAAATTTATCATACAAAAAAGTGTGGAATGGAAAACATTCATGGTCACACATATAGAGCATATTGAAGTATAATTGGTCTTCTATAAATATAGTGTTAAGTGAGACAATCTCTCATTTAACAAAATAGGTAATTTGGGAAAAAAATTTAAAGGTTAATCAAATGTTCTATTAAAAGTTAGCAATTGGTTGGTAGCTAAGGCAAGGTTGGGAGAGCCCAAATATTCCCATGAAGATAAGCATAAAATACTATAGGAGGCTTATTCATCTACAAAACCATTGATGAATCATGCATGAATTAACTTCAACCCTTATTTGGAAGGGTGTATAAGAAGAAAGGTGAATCTTAACTAGACTATTCCATATTCAAAGTGGACGTTATGCCCCCATGTCTAGAAATTTTTGAACCAATGGTAAAGATCACATGTTCAATGGTCACAACAATCTTAAGGGAAAGCATGGGATTGAGCGAATATTGCATCAACTCAACCATTGTAACAATAAACAAGTGAGCAAAATAGGGCTAATAAATAACTATAAGTTATTGAGGGGCATAAGAAACTTGTGTAAATGGCCATACTCTCTATACTCTCCCTTGAAATCTTACAAGAAAATTTAGGCTTGAATCCTATTCATTTATAGGTTTCTCAAAACTATCTATGCCCCTGATATTTTCCTAATTGGTTAATATTTTTCACCTTGCTTTTGTTTCTACTTCTTATTCTTTCTCTTCCTATTATTATTAGAATTTTGGTTATTAGTTGAGCTAGGAGATACACTTTCGCCATATACAGTAGGAGGAGGAACCAACTTCACTTGCCAAGAAAGTAAATGGTCCAAAATGACTTACTACTCTTTACAAAGGGTGCTTAATTGGGAAGCATATACATGTGCATTCAAGACTTTCAAAGTGGACAAAAAACAAATTATCAACCCTAAAATGGATTTAATAAGATTTAAGGTAACCATCATAGAGATACCAATATTTCCAAATGGACACAAAGTGTAATGATTACCTTGTGAAATGGGTCTTAATTTTGATATCTTGAGGAACATTAGCCATAACGTCTAATTTATATAGGAAGTAGTATCTAAGGATATCTATGGGGTCAAAAAAATGATAACAACAAACTCCTATAGAAGGCTCTCAAATATTCATCCAAATAAGTTCCCTCTTCCAAAATTTAGCACAAGTTGATTAATTCCTTGAGTTCAACTAGTAAAATGTTGAGAATGGCCTTCTCCAGATTAATATAGGATGATGAGGGCTCGATTCCAACCAATAAAGGTGCAATAAGTAGCTATAGTAACCCCTTGAAATAATCACCCAAAGTGCATTCTCCCTCATGAGAATGAGAAACATTGAAGTGTGTTGAGACTAACATTTTATTATATGCCGTGGGTATTACAAACACTTCCCACATGTAGTCACCTATATGGAACCCCTTGAAATAATCACCCAATTCCAACTAATGAAGGTGCAATAAGTAGTTGTAGTAACCCCTTGAAATAATCATCCAAAGTGCATTCTCTCTCATGAGGATGAGAAACATTTAAGGGAGTTGAGACTAACTTTTTGTTATATGCCTTAGGTATTACAAGCACTTCCCACATGTAGTCACCTATATGGAACCTAGGAAAAGTCACTAAGGATACCTCTTTGTGACTAATAACTAGGACAAGAAATCATGGGTCACGATTTCATGTTAAGCAAGGATATACAAGATATCATCCTATAACATAAACTTTAATAAGAAGGTGCCACTCTGAGTCACATGCCATGTTAATTCAAATCCTTTATTATTTTAATACCTCCAACTTGATCCAAAAATTGTGAAGGTATATGTACATATGATATATGGGATGGTAAGCTTGAATATGTGACACTAACTTGATACCTGAATCATAATTGTATAAATATACATGTGTGATACTTAAGATAGTGAGTTGGCATATGACACATAGGTTGGTGAGCCAAGATATGTCAATCTTGTGTGCCTATGAATGTGTATTCATCCTACAGGTTAATATAAAAATAAGCTTGAGGTTAGAGTGCCTATTTGGTTTGGCCAAGTGCTGATGTGGTAAAAGGTCAATGAGTTGCAGGTGTAAAATGAAAACACATATAGTAATAAAATAATACCATGGATATAGACCAAAGACAAAAGAGTAGGTGGGGTAGGACTCCAGAAAGGGCTTAGCAATGGGGCCTAAGCTAGGAAACTATTACTTATCTTTAGCATAAGTGGTAAAGGTAAAGTAGGCTAACATGTCCTAAACCCAAAAGATAAAAGGGTTTAACAATAAAATAATCTCTTATTATTATTATTGTTAAAGGTCAAAATAAATTGTTATTTTATAATAAAAGGGTAAAGGCTAAAGGGTTCTACATGGGCACCAAGTAGCAAAACGGTGCCATGCATGCATGTTTATCTAACCATCCCTCTAGAAATGGGGGTGGGGGTTGTTGGATACAAGATACGAATTATGTGATCAGGGAAGGATCACTGAACTAGATGAGGGGAAGCCAAAAGGTGTTTGGCTACCATACCCTAAGGACCCTAGGTGGGTGTAGGTACAAGATAGCTTCTCCTTGGGTTTCCTTCGAGAAGCCTAGGACCCCTTAGGGATAAGTGTAGGGATAGGTGTCCTTGTATGGGCTTGGAGGATAGATGGAGACCTTTGAGGAAAACTAGAGCACCTAGAAGCCACAACGCTCTAAAACATCCTTGGAAAACCCGAGTTGGAAACCTTAAAATGGTAGTGGCACAACGTAATGGACTATGAATGCAGAGAAGGGGGTGAACTACCTTATGTTTTGTGGATTGATGAGGGATGTGATATTATTGGTTGGATACTTCTAGGGTTTGGTTCCTTTGCCATGCATTGGTATTGGATATGTGCTAACTTTGGGTAAAGTGTGTATGCTTGTGGAATCATAGCCCCAGCTCGAAGGTGACTCGTTGTTGAGAGGTTATGAGCAACATGCTTAATGGTTGGGTGTAATGTTCAAGGTATGTATCTAGTTGGTGGATTCTTAAAAGATAAGTATTGTGTTCCTTTTCTATGTTAAACATTGTGTCTATATATGGTAATGTTATGAATTACAAGGCTGTGGCCATGTATGTTATTTTGAGTGTTGGACCAAATTGAATTTTATATAGATATATAAGATTGGAATTATTATTACTATGTGTATCACCATTTTTGTTATTATAAATATTGTTATGGTGTTATGGACCTATATGTGCATGTCAATCTACATGTCTAACTTAGATGAATGGAAATATATGGTGTGGCCATGTATGATACTATGGTTGAAAGTCTATGTGTAAATATATATTAAAGACTAAAGTATTGTTGGAATTATTGCTATAGTATAGTTTTTGTGGTAAATTTAGAGGGAATTGGTTAATTTACTAGTATGGTTCCACCTCAATAGTAATAGGGATGGCCAAGTACATTACAATTATGAATCATGCACCCAACATAAATATTTAGAGGTTAAGTTACAAATATTAATTGATATATTTCAAGAAGAAATATAATAGCAAACAAAATGGACAATATGAATCATAATATTATACCTTTATTGATATGGAAGCAATTTCCACTTTCCTCTTCAAGGGGACAACATCCAATAAAGAAAAACCTTCTAGTAAGACTTGTTACAATAATTTTGTTCACACTACTACGTGGGATTTATTTAGTAGTGATGGAATCCATACATAGCGATATGTAGTAATGTTGGAAGAAATTGTCATTGATGTCAAAGGGTGAATGGACCAACATTTTTTTGGTGATTTGTGTGTACAAATTAGTGAATTTGGATGTAAGGACCCTCTGGATCAGTGTCCCGTGTCACGCCATGTCATTTGATAGGCAGAACACCTTATGGATTTTCTCGGTTGGAGAGATATTGATGCTTGAAATTTGATTCCCCAAATGGATGGGCTTAGCACAAGCATCTTTCCCCAAAATTCATGACCCTAATATTTATTTCTTCCCCTAGAAGGAAGTCAAATTTGTCATGTCCAAGTTAGCTTTGAAACAATGGATTTTGAAAGAAAAAAAATAAAAAAATTAAAGGCTAAAGACTCCTCTTCCATCATACATACCCAAGTTTGAAGGGAAGTCTGGAGAAGATCCAGCTGGCTATGTAACCACTCTCCATTTGTGGTGCTCAACAAACTCTCTAATTGATGATTCAATTAGATTAAGAATTTTCCAATGCACCCTAACTGGGAATGTGAAAAAAATGATATATTAAGCTGAGAGGGGGATATTTTTCTACATTTAGTGAGTTGGCTACAATGTTCCTTAACGAATTTCAGTTTCTTTTTCATTATGATGTTGGAACTGAGATTTTGTCCAATTTCGAATAGGATAAGGCCACCTATATTTTTGACGACATTCAAGAGTGGAAGAGAAGGAAGATATTGATCAATGCATATATCCCTAATGAATTTTTAGTCGAGTGGTTTTTAAAATCTCCCTAGCTAGATATCTCTAAGGATGTGTCACTTTCAAGAGTGTTCACAAAGGAACATGCTATCTTTAGATCCCAACAATCAGAACTGATGTATTCCCAATCTGGATCTCTTTATAAGATTTTTCCTAATGCGTTGAGATCTCAGATAGATCCAACCAAACTAAAATTAGGTCCCCATGCTGATGGGGTTGTAGGATTGCTTGATTCTAATACGATTAGTTTGTTAGTTAATCAATTACAAAAAATGTCATTGCAATCTGCTCTCGCGACACAAGTTATGTCATATGTGTCTCCTCCTTCACAACCTTCTATGGTTAACTTAGTTTAGTCTTCTAATCCTAAAGGAAACCAAACGTTTTATGGGAAGAAAGGTGAGGTATGAAGAAGGGTAAGGAAGAGAAGGGGAATACAAATAAAATGAATGCTAAAACTGGTGAGGGAAAGAAAGAATCTAAAAAGAAAGTTAAATTCCCTTGCAAGTTATGTCAGCGATTTTTTGGTAAAATATTCTTTTCCGTCGTAGTCCTTGGAGAGATCTTTCTAACAGGGTATCATGCACATCAAACGGAGATAATATGACCAAGTCGTGACCCTTGGAAGTTGGTTGTCCAACTTGTTGTAGCATTTTTTGGTTTTGGTAAGTTAGCATCAATTAGTTAAAAAATGAAAATATATTTCAAAAAATGTTAAGTTAGGATATGGACAAAAAGAATATTGAATCAAAAAATGTTAGCCATATTTTGATGAATAAGTCCATATCAAATAAAATGTTAGAATAGATGCCCTAAAAAAGGAAGGAAAAAAATAAAATGTTAGATTAGAAATAAAAGGAAAAAATAATAAATTCTGAAAGTGTTGCAAATCCAAATTCCAATACTCTTAGTCAAGTTTATTTTTGGAAATAAAAAGTTGTGTGTGGATTGTTTAAATGCCACACTAGTTCATACAATCCAATTACACAGTTTAATCATGATTGAATTTGATTTAAGTTTTGTCAATAGGTAGAAAAATGAAATACCATTGGAGCATGAAAGGATTTTTATCCTAAAACCAAAACATTGCATACATGTGCATATAATGAATGGCTTAAATTAAACATTATTTACAAAATAACAATGTTATGGTGTAATATCTGCGTGTTATCCATTCATTCACCAATACCCCATGCATGTCACATTTGTCATAACTCTTGACCCCACCATCACTTTCCTCCATGATATTAAACCTCATTCATGTTATTCTTCATCCTACACAATCCCCTAAGATATGACAGCCTACATCGCTCCTCGACCCTCCCTTATCGTCTGAACATTATCGGGCGAGGTCCGAAGTCGGCAGTTTGGGAAACCACCATCCGAAACTACTTTTCCCCCATCCTAGTTATTTGGGACTTAAAATCCCGAAACATCTTACCACTCGAACTTTCTCCCAAACGCGGTTTTCATTCAACAGTTTACCGGAGCTCCTATGTCGTCGTCCACGTCTGCTCCCATGTCACTTCCTCTATCGCAGCGGTCGTCTCTTTGCCCATTATCCATTAATTCACCACCCCTCATACATTAATATTCCATTTATCCGTTTATCAGCCCCGTTGGAGAATTAATGAGGATTTAACCATTGATTAACAGACCCGCTCCATCTTATTCATTATAAGCCCTGATTTTCATAAAAACCGTTACACAATGCATTCCCATAATTCACTGGATACTTGTAGCTTGCAACCAAAATGACAGATTCATCATTCAACCAAATTTTCAATTCTGTTCAGAAGTAAGCCAACATCCAGGTCCACCTAATCCATTTTCACTTACACTGTTATTCTATTATCACTGTTTTTCAGCCCAATTCTTCCAATTTCTGTCACTTTCAACCTGCGAATTCAATTAACAAAATGCCTCCTAAAGGAAAAGAAGTTATAGAAACCCAAAATCCTCTCATTCATCCACAAGTTGACTTCCATCATACTCCTCTGGTTGACAGAGACTATAAAATCAATGAGTCTTTGTCTGAATTTGATTTATTTGAAATCTACTGTTGGATGGAAGATCAATTAGTTGATCAAACTGATGAAATAGGACTTTGGGACTCCCACCTTCCTCATTACATTTTCTCTCAGATACACAGAGCACCTAAATTATTCAGGAAATTCCATGAATCCTATGACCCCATTCAAAGAGCTATCATCTCACCTATAAGAGAAATTTTGTGCACCGTTAATGCTCAGCCCATTGAATAGATGTTGCAGGCCCCAACTATTGCGCCAATCCATCCTTTTTCTCATGAAAGCCTAATAGAAGCCTATCAAAAGCTAGATTTCACTAAAAGAGCTCAAACTCTAGAACTTTTCCTAGTTGTAGATAGCGCTCCGCCTAAAAGAAACCCTCCTTATGATTCATCTATATTTCCAGATAGAACCAAGCAAATTACCACCATTCTTTCTTATCTTCCTGGTTACAATTATGATCAATATGTAAATGAAGCCATCATTGGTTTCTTATCTATCTTTTTTGTTGGTTCCAAACCCACTGTTCATTATAACTTTAGCCAATTTCTAGCTGAGGCCATTCATGAACAATTTGTCCAGTTCAATACTGAAGAGGTATTCAAGTATGCTTCAGTACTTGTATATATTTTTATATATTTTCAGGGAGACAAGTTTCCATTCACCTTGCAGAAGCTAGATGAAGAAGGCAACCAACAATCAGTGATATTTTGGACTTCTATGGGAATGAAGGAGAAGGAATAATTTACATATAAACAATTCATAGAATTGTTTGTTCATCCAACCATTAATCTTATGAGTAGCACTCCAGTACCAAGAATAAGTGATGAAATTGTGAAAGTGTTACAACTAGTTGATCACAGCACAACAGGAGATTGGTATCTTTACCAAAATTATATAGAGATCAGAGTCTATGGCTGTGAGCTTCCACCCTACAAGCTTCCTAAGTACCTCCCTATCAGAATTTTTGCATTAGAATATATTAGGCAGAGGTTAAATGCAGATGAAATACATTTTGTGGTTGCAAAGAAGAAATCACAATTCGAGCTAAAGGCTCATGCTGGTCCATTCATCTGTAATACTAGAGTAGCAGGAGAATAAGTAGATAGGTTATTGAATCAAATGAAGTTTGGTCTCAACTTCACTTGGTCTTATGACCCAATGGGAGCGACTTCTAGGCTCATAGTTGAAAACAAATTCACTGCATACCATCATATTGCCAGGCCTAAAATAGAGTAGTACAAAAATCAGTTAGAGTGGAAGGAGAACACCGTTCAAGAAGATGAAGAACAAGCAGTCTCTACTTCCAATGTACAAACTCCACTTGCACAAGAAAAGACAACTAAATGGGGGAGGGAAGAACAGTCATCCCCTACAACTGAAGCATCAAGTCAAGGTTTTAGAATTGTACATAGAAAGAAGAGACCTAGGCTCTCTTCCAAGGTCAGTGCAACTATTGAGTTACAGAAAACAACATTTGATGGACTTGGAGAAACCTCTCTTTTCACACAGTCTGGTGGACAAACTATTCAGTCTCCCACTCATTCCACCACATCTCATGAACAATAGGTGATTCAAACCAGTGAAGGTAGTCAGAAGGATAAATAAGATGACATTTTTCATGTCTTCAGTGAAATTAAGAAGAAGAATGAGGAGTTAAAGTTGAATACTTATACTCAATTTTGGAAACATTCTTCCAATTCTCAAGCCAGACTTCTTTCAGTCTTTGACTATGAGAAAGGTAAAATGTAGATGGATTTCTTACAAGCTTAGATTCCATAGCCCAGGATTGTTGCACATTACCAGAAGCAAACCTCCTTTGAATTTGATGTTAAAGATGTACATCCAATTGACCAAATTGAGATGCACAAACAGACTGGCCAAATGATTGCTTCTACTTTAACTAACACTGCCATGAGTTTATCAAAAATGCAGGTTACCTTGGCTAATACACAATCACAACTTAAGCTTGAGAAAGTTTCCTCATTAGCAAAAGACACCAAGATCAAAGCTTTGGAAGATCTAGTGCTGAAGATGGGATATGATCCCTCTGATATAAAGGCTGCAGAAGAAATTGTCAAGACAAAAAATACTGAGATTTCAACATTAAGGAAGCATCTAAAATTTCCAGCTTCAGAGGACCCAATGACTAAAGAGATTGAAGAAACTGAAACTCAGAAATCTGACAAGATGAAGTTCATCATGGAACAAATTCTGCAAATAAAACAGATGGAGGAGAAAATGGAGAAACTTGTCAAAGAGAAAGAGGAAACTATAAAAAGGGCTAATATTCTAATGGATGTAGTTCCTCTTATAGCAGTCTCTATAACTACAGCTTCTGTCTCAAGCACAACAACAACTACAGGAACAACAGTAGGTGCTGAACAGCTTGCTGAAGCTGTTTAGAATCTTTCTATTCAGACAGAGGAAATGAAGAAATTGCAGGATCAACTGAAGACACTAAAACACATGAAATCAGTTGCAGACAGTTCACATGCAACTAAGTTGCAGAGGGAAAAAAGTCAAATTGAGGTATTGCAGAAAGAAATTAAAGAATCTTACCTTGGAAATAAACTGGGTTTGGTAAAGGAAATGTTATGGGAAGATATCACTGAATCAATCAAAGATATATGGCCTTATATCAGGATAATCTTTGATAAAAAGAATTGTTGGAGAAAGACCAGGAAGCTATTGAAACCATCTCCAAGGAACTTGAGGACATGCCAGAAGTTGCCACTGAAATAATCAAGTTTTTGAATTCTAAAGACAATTATGAGCTTGAAGAATTAGGAATTAATGACAGGACAACAACCATATTGGAAGTGAAGAGGGTTATTACAAAGAATAATCTCATTCTTCAGTTGGAGGAGAAATGCAGCAGTGTTAATGTCATAGTTCAACGTTTTTTCAGCAGGTTGGAACCCTTGACCAGCAAGGGTTTTCCCTCTATGATGGTGATAAATGATAAATTAATGCCCATTGAAGATTATGTCCAAAAACTTGTAGAGGTCAACACCAATGCAACAACAGTTTCAAACATAAGAGGTGCAAAAACACACCAAGGGTTGTGCTAAATGCACTTAGAGATACATTTTTCATCCTAGATGAAATAAGACATATATTTTTACTGAAACCCACTTTTACTAAATATACAGAAATGGATGAGTTTTATCGAAGGGTGACTAAGTTATCTATCCCATATAAGAAACGCTGGGAACAGTTAACTGATTTACTTGACTAAAATGAGGATCAAACAACATTCAACATTTCCAGGGAAAGCCATCAACAACTCAAGAACATTCAATATTCCAGGAACAATCATCAACAATTCAACACCAAAATAGTGACAGATCGACTATCAGTTCATATTCCTGATTTTGTATTAATCTATTTTTGTAAATTTGTTTAAGATATTTTCTTAGCTCTAAGATTGTATAAATAACTCTCTTTAATGAGTTATTAAGGGTTGCACCCTTGAAGAAACATTTGTAAGCACTAAATGTACTCAACTTTTTTTGAATCATTAATACCAAAGCAAAGGATTTTGAATTTTGATTCATACAGTTTTGTATTCCTTGTAAGTTTTCCAGTTTTCATTCACTGTGTTTTCTTCATATTCTTAAGTTTTACAAAGATAACCAGATAGGAGTAGTTGAGTCTCAATTCACTCTTATAAGCTTTCTGAAGTGATCATCTTTAAAGAGAATGAATTATAAAAATTGTTTGTTTAAGTAATTCCCTCTAAATCATAAAATCATCAGTATCTTTGTAATCTTGGGCATATTTTGTCAAACTTTCTAAACATTGTTTGAAGGTTTTCTTACTTATGGTTATTTAATTTTCTATTTGAAAACCGTAATAGTCATATCATCTTTATGTTTCTACTCATCACCAGATAAGCTAAATCATTGTGTGGATTTTAATAGCAGCCCTTTGGTTAATATTAGTATTATTCAAGAAGGTTAGTCATCACTGTTTTAAATTTGTTTCATACATTGGTCCTCCAAAAATTAAAACAAAACCCCCCAAAACAAATATCTTAGATGCCCTGGCATGATAGCTGACCATTATCATCTCAGAGATACAACATCAATCTGGCGCCATTGCCAGGGACTCGAATTTGATTAGTTTTCCTAGGTCAATGATATAAATCCTATTCCTTTAAGGTGACTAAAGGTCTAGATAGGTTAAAATCCTTCACCTGGCGACTCCACTGTATCAAACTGACACCTTTTAAGCACACTAGATCCCATTCTAAATCTGACACAGTTAGTCCTCTGTTAGATCCAGAAAGACTTGTGAGAAAGGCCAGTTCTAGAAGGAGACATCAACCATCTTCTTCCACTTCAGCCTTGCAGTCTGAAGATATATTACAATTTGATCCCTATAGTAACATTCCATCCAATCTAGATTGGACTCATTTATCACCTAGGGTTGTTGAACTTTTAGATAGGGAGTTGATTTTAAATCAACTTTCCTTATTCATTCACTTGAATCTCATCCAGAACCCCTACTTCCACTAGGATCACCTAAATCTGAGTCTGACCTGGGTGTTCATTTACCTGAATACAAACCTACAGATTTCATATCCCCCACTACTTATTCATTCCCTTCCACTTTTGAACGCCCTAAATCTTCTCCTTCTAAACAACCTGAAGGGACCTTTGCTATATATTCTAATCCACTCTTTGAAACAAAAGAGGATATTCATTCTCAAGTCCACAAGTTAGTTATTAAGACTCCTTTAAGATCTTTCAAGACGTCTCCTCCTTCTTTATCCCCTCCTTCTTCACCTCCACATAGTCATTCACCCTCTCTATCACCATCATCATCATCTTCTTCTTCTTCTATACAAACACCTCATACACCACCTTCTACTATGGCATTCCAACCCATTGTACAAGCAAGATATGCAGCTTTAGTTTTACCTCCAAACCTTGATGCTTTCCCTCCTGGATATTTAAAGCACCTTCCTAGGTATAATGGAGAAACTGGTCCCTCAGCTGAAGACCATCTTCAAGCATTTATAGACTTTGCATATAACATGAACATAGAACAAGAAAATGTTTACATGAGGTTGTTTGTTCAGTCTCTTGAGGGAAATGTGAGAACTTGGTTTAGGTAGTTACTTGCAAATTCCATTAGAAATTGGGAAGAGCTAAAAAATATATTCAAAAATCAATGGGGAGTGAAGAAAGATGCTCTTTACTTTTTGACTGAGTTTGAAGAACTTAAAATAAAATTTGGTGAACCTGTCTTTGATTTTATCAAAAGGTTCAATAAAATTTATCATAAGATGCCCCCTGATTGTAAACCCCCTATAGCAGCAACCAAATCTAGGTTCTCAAAATCCTTTGACGATGATTTTGTTGTAATGTTAACAGAAAGAACTTCAAGAACTCTTGAAGACATGCAAACTAATGCTATAGAGGTGGAAGCAAATAGGGCTACCTCAGCCACTTTAAAAGCTAAAGAGGAAAAGGCCCAAAGAAAACTTAAATCTAGTGAAGAGGCCTCTACTTCCTCTAAGACTAAAACTGAAGATTCTGAAATAGATGAGATTACTTCACTTCTTAGAAATCTATCTAATATAATTTCAAAGATTGAGACTCAGCCTATAATAGTTCAAAAAACAGTCACTCTACCTTAAAATAAAAATCAAGTTCAATACAAAAGAAATCCACCATTACAAATTCTTCAAAGGCCTAGTAATGATCAACAGGTTCCAACTCCTTTATTGATAGATGATCAACAACCTCATGACAATACTATGATTATCACTTAAGACATTAACAATATGGATACCCCTTCTGGTCAGACCGCTATTATTCCTCTCTCTCAACAAAAGCAAGTTCAAGAAGACCAAGATTCCTCAAAGGCTTCCAAATACCATGCCTTCTTTGAATTCCTAATTGTAGAATTGAACAAGAGATATGATCTTAGACATAGACCTAGGCTTGGAATACCTCCCAAGGAACCTCCAACAATTGAACCTTGTACCAAATCTGTAGAAACTCAAACAACTATTATTCGACCATTAAATTAGTCAACTAATATAGTTCCAATTGAAAAAATTGTCTTTACTACATTTAATGTTGAAAAGGAGTTAGAAAGAGTTAAAATTCCTACACCACTTTCAGAACTTTCTAAAAACCCTAGATACAAAAATCATGTCTCCAAATGGATACAAAACACCTTGGTTGATGTTGAAAGTGATGTTATTAGTCTTCAATATGAAAAATGAGCAATGGTTTTTGGTTCTAGCTATTGGGTTGTGTTATATTCTTTCCACGACTAGCCCACGTAGTTAACAGGGGGGTTAGAAGGGGAGTGGAGCCCCCCCTTCGTTGTGCTGATAGTGTAGTGGGGGGGGTAACAGGGGGTTTGAGGTGTAAAATTTTGGTTTTGGACCCTATGTTAGGATGCACTGACCCACCTACGGTTTTGTGCATGATTTTGACACATGTTTTTGGTCACGATGGTTTTTCGGTCCACGGTATTGGACGCGATGGTTTTTTGCTCCATGGTATTGGATGCTTCAACATGTATAAATATGTATTATAACATTGAAAGGAACATAATAAAAATTCAAGTTGGTAGTCCCGGTTTTGGGATCTAGGGGAAAATATCTGTGAATATGTGTTATGCTCTCGCATTGTTTATTTTCTGTGTTTTAGAATTCATATGCAATTAATTTCTATACAAGGTTAGAACCTACATTTGATATCAGAGCTATTTTGGCTTCAAGGGGATGCCTTTGTTGTTGAGGGGTTTCACTCGGGCCTATGGTAGACCCTGTTCAGTGGGAGATCTGCGAGATCGATTTTGGTCGTGAAAGAAGATGGCGAGCAGTGGAAAGATAGAGATCGAGAAATTTAATGGTCAAAGTTTTGAGTCGTGGAAACTCAAGATGGGGGATCTGTTGGTGGATAAAGATCAGTGGATCGATCCGGGTACTAAACCAACGAGAGTGTCCGATGAAGAATGGAAGAAGCTGGATCAGAAGGCAAAGAGAACAATACAATTGTGTGTCTCAAATTCAGTATTGCTGAATGTATCAGGGGAAGCTACGACGAAGGCTTTGTGGGACAAGTTAGGGACTTTGTACCAATCTAAGTCTCTGGTGAATAAACTGTTCCTGCAGAAAAAGTTGTATAACCTACGGATGAAAGATGGAGACTCGGTGACAGAGCATCTGAACACATTTAATACTGTGGTAAGTCAGTCAGCATCTGTTGATATTAAAATTTCAGATGAAGATAAGTGCATCAGTTTGTTGTGTTCTCTACCAGATTCGTGGGATAGTCTGGTTATTGTAATAGGTAGCAATGCAACTACCTTGCAGTTTGATGAAATAGTCTCATCCTTGCTGACGGAGCAGATGAGACGGAAAAATATGGAGAGCCAGAATGGTGATACCTTTTCTATACGAGGACAGTCCTAGAACAGAAACAAAAATAGGTCATCGAGTGGGAGATCTAAATCTAGAGGGAGATCTAAATCTCCAAGAAAACCTGTAAAGGTGGTGTGTTGGAAATGCGGAAAGGAAGGGCACTACAAAAGGAATTGTAAATCTAAAGCTCCTGATAAAGGAAAGGGATCTGATGATGCTCCTTCTGCAAAGGTGAAAACCACCTTAGATGAAGGTGGGGATGTGTACTTGGCTTCTTCAAGTACATAAGTAGATCATGAGGCATGGTTGATTGACTCAGGTGCATCCTTTCACTTCAATCCCCATAGAGAGTGGTTCTACAAGTATGAGAAATACGATGGTGGTGATGTTTTCTTAGGGGATGATAGGAAGGCTAGAATCATTGGTCGCAGAAAAGCAAAGTTGAAGTTGCAAGGTGGAAGGGTTAGAACACTTCCGGGTGTTCTACATATTCCTGCATTAGCTAGAAATCTGATTTCTGTAAGTAAGCTGGATGATACAGGTGTAAAAATAGTGTTCGAGAAGGATACCTGCAAAGTGGTTCGAGGAGCACTAGTATTGATGCGGGGAGTTTGAATTGGAACTCTATACAAGCTGCAAGGTAGCACTGTTGTTGATGGGTGCAACAGTTCTGTGGTTCCTGAAAGTGGAGCAGAAAATCTAGTGGTCTCTGGAGAGAAGACCATGTTGTGGCATCAAAGGCTTGGACATATTGGAGAGAAGGGCCTTCGAATACTTCATGGTAAAGGTAAGGTAGAAGGTATGAGTAATAGCTCCCTGGATTTTGATTTCTGTGAAAATTGTGTATATGGGAAGCAGAATCGGGTGAGTTTCCCCTCTGGTGATAAGAGGGCAAAACAGATATTAGAGCTTGTGCACAATGATGTGTTTGGACCTATGAAGGTTCCATCACTGGGTAAGTTGGTGTACTATGTATCATTTATAGATGATTTCTCAAGGAATACATGGATATATTTCCTTAAGAAGAAATCTGAAGTCTTTGACAAGTTTAAATAATTCAAGGCTTTGGTGGAAAACCAAATAGAGAAGAAGATAAAGGTGCTGAGGATAGATAACGGTGGAGAGTTTTGCAGTAAGGAATTTGAATAATTCTGTAAGAAGTGTCGTATAGCACGACAGAAGACTACTCCATATACACCTCAGTAAAATGGAGTTGCAGAAAGAATGAACAAGAAGTTGATGGAAAGGGCAAGAAGCATGCTCAGTGGTGCCGGGTTAGGACAAGAATTCTGGGTAGAGGTGGTGGAGACAACATGTTACCTGGTCAACAGATCACCTTCATCAGCGTTGGAGGATAAAACTCCACAAGAGGTATGGACTGGTAAGAAACCCTCTCTTTCACATCTGATGGTATTTGGATGTGATGCATATTTACATGTTCCAAAGGAGAAATGAACCAAGTTGGATAGTAAATCTGAAAAGCGCATCTTTATTGGGTATAAGGATGGTTTAAAGGGTTATAATCTTTGGGACCCAGTAATAAGGAAGGTTGTGTACAGCCGAGATGTGGTTTTCAGAGAGGTGAAAGATGTTATTAAACATGAAGTTCAACCAAAGGAACCTGAGAAGATAGAGTTTGAGCTAAAGGAGGAAGAATCAGACTCTAAAACAGAGGAAGAATTAGAAGATGAAGAGCCTCAAACTTCGAGTGTGAGGAGATCAGTTCGAGGAAGAAGGTAGCCAGAAAGGTATAGTCCATCTATTTTCTATTCAATTTTTTCTTTATCTATTACTGATGATGATCCCAGAACTGTGAAGGAAGTAGTAGATTCAGAGGATGGAAAACTCTGGAAAGAGGCCATGGTTGATGAAATGGCATCTTTGCACAAAAATGACGCTTGTGATCTGGTGGAGTTGTCGGCTGAAAGGAAACCCATTGGTAGCAAATGGGTGTTCAAGAAGAATACAAATGCAGAAGGAAAGGTGGAGAAATACAAAGCTCAGTTGGTAGCAAAAGGTTATTCCCAGGTGCTGGGAATTGATTTAGGTGATATTATTTCTCCTGTTGCCAAGGTAACTTCTATTAGATTACTTTTATCTGTTGCTGCTGCTTTTGATTTTGAGGTAGAACAGATGGATGTGAAGACAACATTTCTTCACGGGGATCTGGAAGAGGAAATATACATGAAGCAACCTGAAGGCTTTGCGGTGAAGGGTAAGAAAGAATTGGTATGAAAATTAAAGAAGTCTCTATATGGGTTAAAACAGTCACTAAGGATGTGGTATTAGAAATTTGATACATTTATATGGGGACTTGGCTTCACCAGAAGCAAAGAAGATCACTATGTGTATTTTAAATTAATTGGTGACCGTGTTATTTATCTGTTCTTGTATGTGGATGATATGTTTCTGGTTGGAAATGACAAAGAAATTATCCAGGATTTGAAGACCCAATTGTCCTCCAAATTCGACATGAAAGATCTTGGTGCTGCAAACTATATTTTGGGCATGGAAATTAAAAGAGATTAGGCAAAGAGGAAGCTCTAGTTAAACCAGAGGAAGTATGTCAAGACAATACTACAGAGGTTTAATATGCAGGATAGTAAACCGGTGAAGGTTCCTATTCCTGTAGTTGTGAGGTTATCTGCTGAACAGTGTCCCAAGACACAAGAAGAGGAAGAGAACATGTCTCATGTTCCATATGGAAGTGCAGTAGGTAGCCTGATGTATGCAATGGTCTGTACTAGACCAGACATTGCACATGCAGTGGGAGTATTGAGCAGGTTTATGTCAAAACCAGGGAAGGAGCACTAGACAGTAGTGAAGTAGGTTTTCAGGTATTTGCGTGGCACTAGTGATTATGGTTTGTGCTACCAAAGAAGACCAAGATTGGACAGAGTGTTGGATATTCATGGATTTGTTTATGCAGACTGGGTTGGAGATCTGGATCAGAGAAGATCTACAAGTGGGTATGTGTTTAACCTATTTGGAGGTGCAGTCAGTTGGATGAGTAAGAAATAATCTGTAGTGGCACTATCAACTACAGAGGAAAAATACATGGCAACCACTCACGCAAGCAAGGAAGTAGTTTGGTTGTAGAGATTGTGTTCAAGTATGGGGTTAGTACAAGGAGCTATAAGGATAGACTATGACAGCCAAAGTGCAATTTTCTTGGCAAAGAACCCTGCATATCATTCAAAGACAAAGCACATTGATGTTCAGTATCACTTTGTGAGGGATATGATAGAAGACAAAAATGTGTTGCTGGTAAAGGTGGACACTTTGAAGAATACTACAGATGCATTGACAAAATTTGTGAGCTTTGAGAAGTTGTCTTGGTGTAGAGAAACAATGGGTGTTTTAGGGTTGGAAAAATGACTAAGCTCTCTTGTGGCCCCTTGTGGAAAGAAAACAACAAGTGGGAGAATGTTGGGTTATGTTATATTCTTTCCATGACTAGCCCACGTAGTTAACCAGGGGGTTAGAAGGGGGGCAGAGCCCCCCCTTCGTTGCATTGATTGTGTAGCGGGGGGGTCACAGGGGCTTTGAGGTGTTTTGGTTTTGGACCGTATGTTAGGATGGGCGGACCCACCTTTGGTTTTGTGCATGATTTTCGCACATGTTTTTGGACGCGATGGTTTTTCGGTCCATGGTATTAGACGCGATTTTTTTTTAGTCCATGGTATTGGATGCTTCGTCATGTATAAATATGTATTATAACATTGAAAGGAACATAATGAAAATTCAAGCTGGTAGTCCCAGTTTTGGGATACAGGGGAAAATCTTTGTGTATATGTGTTTTATGTGTTATGCTCTCGCATTGTTTATTTTTTGCATTTTAGAATCGTATGCAGGTAATTTCTATACGGGGTTAAAACCTACACTAGCTCAAATATGATAGATGAAATAGTGCCCCCTTTCTATGTGACTCTAAAGACAAATAATTCAATTTTATACAATTGTATGCTTGATTCTGGAGCATCACATAATCTCATGCCAAAAACTATCATGGATCAATTAAATCTTGACATAACTAGATCCTATCATGATTTGTACACCTTTGATTCAAAAAGGGTGCCTTGTCAAGGACTGATTAAGGATTTAATAGTCACTCTTTCTCAAATACCAGTAAAAAGTGAAGTGTTAGATATAGTTGTCATAGATATCCCTCCCAAATGTGGAATGCTCCTTTCAAGGTCTTGTTGTGCCAAATTAGGGGGAACTCTTCAAATGGACATGTCTTATGCCACTATTCCACTCTATGGGGGAGAACAACTTAGGTTGTATAGAGAGGTAAGATTTGTGCACACTGTGTGAAAAACAGATCAACTAAGGAACCATCCCATTTATGCAATGGATCAAGAGTTTGGCTGTTTTCAACTCTCTTCAAACCAAACACATGACTCTCAAGTAAAAATTGAAGATATAATTGAAAACCCTATACCAAAACATTCTGATGTATGGAAGTTATTCTTTGATGGTTCTTGTACAAAAGATGGAGCAGGAGTTGGGGTAGTATTAATCTCACCAGAAAAGGAAAACATTACACAATCATGTAAACTTGATTTTGAAGTTACCAATAATGTAGCAGAATATGAGGCTTTCCTTATAGGACTGTAATTAGCCAAAAGTTTAAAGGTAAAAAATCTGAGTGTTTTCACTGACTTAGAGCTCATTGTTAAACAAATTAGGAATCTTTACCAAACAAAACATCCTAGGCTTAGATCATATCGAAATGAGGTTTGGGACTCAGTTGAAAATTTCTTTAATGCTTTTAATTTGACTTATATCCCAAGAGATGAGAATATTCATGAAGATTCCCTAGCTGTCTCTACTAGTTCATTTAAAGTTCCTAATCAAACTGATGTCTTCTTTCAAATACAAGTTAAATACAGGCCATCCATCCCAAACAATCTAAAATACTGGTAGATATTTGAAGATGATCAACAGCTAAAATCTTTTCTGCAGGTTATAAATGCATTTTTAGTTCTACAAATTGATGAAGATAAAACAGAAACAAATGAAAACACAAATGAAAATGATAGTTCAAATTTCAATTCAAAAATTGCCAATCATGACATCATACAATTGTCTAACAATTTTATTCCCAAAGGTCTCATTCCTTTAGAGAAATTATTTGATCAAAATGATGTCCTCAGAAACCCACAGTCAATTTCTCCACAAGATGACATAGAGGAAGTAAATATTGGAACAAATGATGAGGTTAAGAACATCAAAATCTGTGCGTCCTTAGATCCTCAAATCAAAACTCAATACCTTAAGTTACTTGAAAAATATAAGGATGTTTTTGCCTGGACCTATGCTGATCTAAAAACTTATGATACATCATTGATACAACATAAGATTCCTTTAAAACCAGAAGCTAAGCCTTATCAACAGAAACTTAGGAGGATTAATCCAGTTCTTCTACCAACTGTAGAAAAGGAAATCAAGAAAATGCTAGATGCCCATATTATTGTGCCTCTTAGATACTCTAATTGGGTTGCCAATTTAGTTCCTGTTAGAAAGAAGGATGGGGAAATCAGACTTTGTGTGGACTTTAGGAATTTGAATAAAGAATCATTAAAAGATAACTACCCTTTACCCAAAATGGATCAGTTACTTCAGATGGTTTCAGGAGCATAAATATTTTCCATGCTTGATGGATTTTCAAGTTACAATCAGATAAATGTTGATCCAGTAGAAAAAGAGAAGACAACTTTTACTACACCCTGGGGTACATTTATGTATTCTAGAATGCCCTTTGGCTTGTCCAATGCTGGAGAAACTTTTCAGAGAGCTATGGACATAGCTTTTGTGGGTCAGGTAAACAAATTTGTAGTCATTTATCTTGATGACATAACTATTTTTTCTAATTCTAATCAAAAACATCTAAAGCACTTGATGAAGGTTTTTGATAGGTGTAGGAAATTCGGAATTTCCCTGAATCCTAAAAAGTCTCTGTTTGCTATCAAAGAAGGAAAGTTGCTAGGCCATATAATCTCAAAATAAGGGGTGGTGATTGATCCCAAATGTGTTTCTGCTATAAAAACATTATCATTACCTAGAAATAAGAAAGAGATTCAAGCTTTTCTAGGCAAGATTAATTTTTTAAGAAGGTTCATCCTAAATTATGCTGAAATTGTAAAAACATAACCAATATGCTCTGAAAGGATCATGAAGTTAAATGGAATATCTCTTCCATGTATGCATTTGATAAAATCAAGAAAGCTATCTCTGAAGCTCCAACCTTGGCCAGCCCTAATTATACCAAACCATTTAGTATCTTTTCCTTTGCCTCTAAAACAACCCTTGCTATTGTTTTATTACAAAAGAATGAAGATTCCCATGACCAACCTATAGCCTTTTTCAGTAAGGTTATGAGAGATGTCGAGCTTAAGTATGACATAATTGAGAAGCAAGCCTATGCCCTTATACAAGCCCTCAAATCATTCAGGATGTATGTCCTACATTCACCCATTACTGCTTATGTTCCTAACAGTGCTGTAAAAACTGTTTTAACCCAAATAGACATTGATGGGAAGAGGGGTAGATGGATCACCCAGAAACTGGAGTTTGATTTAAATATCAAAACCACAAAGCTAGTAAAGGGTCAAGGATTAGCTAAGCTTCTCGCTGAATTAAACTGTAAAGTGTTGGGAATCAACTCTATTTTGTAAATACAAGGGGAGAATCCACAAGAACCTTCCCAAAGTTTAGATAGGAAGAATCCACAAGAACTTTCTATCTATGCAGAAAGGGAGAATCCACACGAACCTTCCCCAAATCTGAACAAGGAGAATCCACAAGAACCTTCCCATCATCCTGAAGAAAAGAATCCACAAGAACCTTTACCTTCATATCAAACCATCTCTTTACACATTGATGAGAAATATCTTTTATCAAATTGGTATCAAGATATTGTAAATTTCTTAATCCATTTTGAATGTCCAGCATCATTCTCCAAAAGTCAATGTAAAACTCTCAAATTGAAAGCAGTCAAATATTGTATCATAAATGCAAATTTATACTGGAAAGACCCACTCAATATCTTATTATTATGTTTAACAGAATCAGAGACTGAAGGGATCATTGATCAGTTTCATACAAGATTTTTTGGAGGACATTATGATTGGAGAGAAACAACATATAAGATATTAAGGGTGGGATTTTATTGACCAATATTGTTCTTACAAGTAAGAGCAAAAGCTAGGAGTTGTGTTCCTTGTCAGATGTTTGCTGGTAAGAAAAAACTAGCAGCTCTTCCACTGATCCCTACAATAGTCTCAGCACCTTTTCTCCAATGGGGATTAGATTTTATTGGAGAGATTCATCCTACTTCAAGCAATCAACATAGATGGATCCTCACTGCAACAGAATACTTTACTAATTGGGTGGAAGTAATTCCAATAAGAAATGTTACTGATTCAATAGTAATCAAATTCATTGAAGAAAACATCTTATCTAGGTTTGGTTGCCCAACCCAGATTGTTATTGACAATGCCACAACATTTTCCAGTGTTAAAATGATTGAGTTTTTCCAGAAATATCAGATTTTACTACATCATTCAACTCCATATTATCCTCAAGGTAATGGTCTTGCAGAATCATCCAATAAAAGTCTGGTAAAGGTGATCAAAAAGACTTTAGCAGGTCATAAAAAGAGCTAGGACTCTCATCTGATTTAAGAAATCTGGGCAAATAGGATTACTCCAAAGAGATCTACTGGAAAATCTCATTTTCAGTTAGTCTATGGGAAAGATGCAATTTTCCCTACCAACTTGGCCTTCCCTGTTTTGAAGTTTCTGCAGGATTCAACTGATGAACCTGATGATTTTTCAAGGAGAATAAATCAAATTATTGAACTAAATGAAAATAGAGATGAAGTTCAATACAAATTGAAAAAGTATCAAAATAAGATGAAGAACCTGTTTGATAGAAGAGCCAGGGAAAGGGACTTCAAGGAGGGTGATCTAGTTCTAAGATGGGATTCCAGAAGAGAAGACAAGGGAAAACATGGCAAGTTTGACAACCTATGGTTTGGACCTCTAGCTATTGCTGAAGTAAAGGGAAACAACACTTTTGTGCTACAAAATCTTGAGGGATAGTATTCCACTTATCCTGTTAATGGAAGGTTTATCAAACATTACATTCAGTACTGAGAAGTTGAAGTAGATTTCATTACTATCATTGTAAAAACTCTGATTTATTTTACTTTTCAAACTGTCAATGTGAGTTTTCCACAGCAAAAAGTCCATAGCCCGAGGAGAAGGCACATGGATCTGCAGGTTCTATGCATTCTACAGGAGAAATAATTCCCCTGTTGGAGCCAATGTTGTAGCATTTTTTGGTTTTGGTAAGTTAGCATCAATTAGTGAAAAAATGAAAATATATTTCAAAAAATGTTAAGTTAGGATATGGACAAAAAGAATATTGAATCAAAAAATGTTAGCCATATTTTGATGAATAAGTCCATATCAAATAAAATGTTAGAATAGATGCCCTAAAAAAGGAAGGAAAAAAATAAAATGTTAGATTAGAAATAAAAGGAAAAAATAATAAATTCTGAAAGTGTTGCAAATCCAAATGCCACTACTCTTAGTCAAGTTTATTTTTGCAAATAAAAAGTTGTGTGCAGATTGTTTAAATGCCACACTAGTTCATACAATCCAATTATACAGTTTAATCATGATTGGATTTGATTTAAATTTTTGTCAATAGGTAGCAAATAAAATTGGCTCAACAATTTAATCTGAGCCAATGGAAGTAATAAGGGATAGAAGTAGATTAATCATTAAAAGGAAAATGTTGAGTTGCTAGTCTAAATGCACTCAGGTGACTAAGATTGTGAAAAAATGTTAGGAAAGTTAAGGGTAGGTAGACAAATGAAATACCATTGGAGCATGAAAGGATTTTTATCCTAAAGTCAGAACATTGCATACATGTGCATATAATGAATGGTTTAAATTAAACATTATTTACAAAATATCAATGTTATGGTGTAATATTTGTGTGTTATCCATTCATTCGCCAATACCCCACGCATGTCACATCTGTCATAACTCTTGACCCCACCATCACTTTCCACCACGATATTAAACCTCATTCATGTTCTTCTTCATCCTACACATTCCCCTAAGATCTGATGGCCTACATCACTCCTCAACCCTCCCTTGTTGTCTGAATGTTATCGCCAGGGGGGGGGGGCAGCTCCAAAGTCAGCAATTTGGGAAACCGCCGTCCAAAACTGCTTTTCCCCCATCCTAGTTATTCGGGACTTAAAATCCCGAAACAACTTACCACTTGAACTTACTCCCGAACATGGTTTTCATTCAACCGTTTACCGCCGCTCCTACGTCATCATCCACATCCGCTCCCATGTCACTTCCTCTGTCCAATCAACTATCATCTCTTTGCCCGTTATCCATTAATTCGCCACCCCTCACACATTAATATTCCATTTATCCATTTATCAGCCCCATTGGAGAATTAATGAGGATTTAACCATTGATTAACGGACCCGCTCCATCTTATTCATTATAAGCCCCGATTTTCATAAAAACCATTACATAGTGCATTCCCATAATTCACTGGATACTTGTAGCTTGCAGCCAAAATGACAGATTCATCATTCAACCGAATTTTCAATTCTGTTAAGAAGCAAGCCGACATCTAGGTCCACCTAATCCATTTTCACTTACACTGTTATTCTATTATCACTGTGTTTCAGCCCAATTCTTCCAATTTCTATCACTTTCAGCCTGTGAATTCAATTACAGAATGCCTCCTAAAGGAAAAGAAGCTGCAGAATGTTATGAAACCAACTCACAAATAGATAGAAAAGATAGATCACCGCCTTATAATTAGCCTCTTTGAGGGGGCAACCTCCTTTACAGTAAACAAATGAACAATTCTTAGATGATACAAATGAAAAGACCTCCTTTCTACATATAGGAGTCTAAGGGGTCATAATATAATCGGAGCCTACATAACAATAATAATGTAAGGGCACAATAATAACAATAGTGGGCTTCTATAGGGCATAATAGTAACAATATGGGGACTACATGGGTACAACAATATAATAAGGTGGTTGTACTAATAACAATAAGGGGTTACACTAGTAGTATAGGGCCTAACATGCCCCTCTCCTTCAAAAAGTGTTGTCCTCAATGCTTGAGTAGTTCTTGATGCTTCTGTATAAATTCTTGTCTTCCCATGTGCAATATCCAATGGCTAAGTTCTTCCACTTGATGAGATACTCTGAAATTGATCGATTTCATAGTTGTCGAGTTCTTGTTTCTGTGACTGCTCCAGGTTCCAATATAAATTTTCCTTCCTCTTCAAGTTCTGGCAATATTGTTTGAATTGGGATCTTCTGCAACTTTTGAATGAGTGGCCACACTTCTTCGTCCTTCTTCCATTCATCCCTTGCTTTCTTTACCCGATCTGGTTGGATAACAGAAATAGCACAAAACAATGCTTCCACATCCTCATCCTTTCTTGAGAGTGCATCTGCAACAAAAATTTTCTTCCCTTTTCTGTAGATGATGTCAAAGTCATAACCCAACATATTTGTGACCCATTTTTTCTGTTCTTGTAAAGAAAATAGTTTTTCTAAAAAGTATTTAAGACTATCATGATCCATATTTACCTTGAAGTGTCTTCCCATTCGGTAAGGTCACCATTTCTGAAGTGCATGTAGTATTGCCAACATTTCCTTCTCATAAATAGCTTGCTTGAGTTGTAGCAGTAAAAATACCCAATCACCTACATCAAAACGTTTTTCACTACGATTTTGATCTACCCGTTGTTTCATTCGATTTTGCACCAAAGTGGCGTTATCCTTTAAATGTTGGAGAACTTGTTGTTGATGCTCGATGTGATCTGTCAATGCTTGAACCTTTTTCTTCTTGATATGTCCTTCTATCTTGAGAGTTTGAGAAGTGTTAATTTCTTCCAATGCTTTACAAGATATGGATGGATTCATTTCTTGATGCTCGATGTGACCTTTCACTTCTTGAACAATGTTCTTCTTGATATGTCCTTCTATATTGATAGTTTGAGGAGTGGTAATTCTTGCCAATGCTTTACAAGATATGGTCGGATTCATTTCTTCTTTCCCTAGGGTTGCGTCCTGGCGTATATCCTTTTCTTTTGATGTTTCTTGATCCTTTTCTTCCTCCTCTTCATACTCTATGTGAAATAATTTCTTCTCAGCACACTTATGACCTTTAGTGTATTTGCTATCACAATTGTAACAAAGCCCTTTTTCTCCTTTTTCTTCCAATTGTTGTGGTGTAACCCTTGTAGGTTGTGGAAGGCTAGGAGAAACAACACTTCCATCTTTATAGTCGTGAGGGGTAGAATTCCTTGTTGCCATAATTTTTCTTTCCACTTTGTAACAAAGCCCTTTTTGTCTTTTGTCTTTTTTCTTCCAATTTTTGTGGTTTTGCTCTAAAGAAGGTGTTGCTCTTTGTATTCTCAGAATGTGCTATAATTTCCTCCATGAAAATTGACCATGTAACAAGTTGTTTACGAGAACAAAGCCCTTTACACCATAAAAATTAATCTTATTCTAAATATGAAGTTGCAATACATACCTTTTGTAATAGTGGTACACCATGTAGATCAAAATATTTCTCCATCTATAGTATCCAATTTACCAGATCCTTGCCATCAAACTTCCTCATCTCGCTTTTTCTTGATTTTAGGAGCTCAATCTTGAAAGGACTGTAACTCTGTACTTTCAGATTTTTAAGTTCTGAAATTGCAACCTGCAGTAGCCCTCTGTGTCCTCTTTCCAATGCCACTAGTCTGATCGAATTTAGATTCTCCAAGAAAGAGTTATGCACAATCTCCCAAGATGACCTGATTATATAGCTTTTCAGAAGAGTAGACTTGTATGAAGTGCCACGTGTCACTGTTTTGACCTTAGGATCTGAAAAATATACATAGGAAACTAAAGTCCGTCCTCTTTCTGTAACTTCTTATGAAATTTCAATCTAATTCTCAAAACAAAAGTTATTACTATTTTCTCACGATGACCTGTTTGGAATGTAAATCGGGGGTCTACAAAAACCCTAACTTTCTTAGACTATATCTCCGAAAATATAGTGAGACAGGATCTGAAATTTGGAGCCAAGGTTTAGATCGGCTTCTTCTCAAATGGGTTTTTGTTTTAGCTTCTGAAACTTCGTAGCGAATGAGTTATAGCGAAAATCCCATGATGACCTGTTTGGAGCAGTGAAACCCTAGAATCCAAAGCTCTGATACTAAATGTTATGAAACCAACTCACAAAAAGATAGAAAAGATAGATCAACACCTTATAATTCAGCCTATTCGAAGGGGCAACCTCCTTTACATTACACAAATGAACAATTCTTGGATGATACAAATGAAAAGACATCCTTTCTATATATAGGAGTCTAAGGGGTCATAATATAATCAGAGCCGACATAACAATAATAATGTAAGGGCACAATAATAACAATAGTGGGCTTCTATGGGGCACAATAATAACAATATGGGGACTACATGGGTACAACAATATAATAAGGGGGTTGTACTAATAACAATAATGGGTTACACTAGTAGTATAGGGGCCTAACACAGAAACCCCAAATCCTCTCATTCATCAACAAGTGACTTCCATCATACTCCCCTGGTCAACAAAGACTGTAAATCAATGAGTATTTGTCTAAATTCAATTTGTTTGAAATCTACTCCTGGATGGAGGATCAATTAGTTGTTAAAACTGATGAAATAGGACTTTGGGACTCCCACCTTCCTCATTACATTTTCCCTTAGATACACAGAGCACCTAAAATTTTCAGAAAATTTATATGAATCCTATGACCCCATTCAAAGATCTATCATTTCACCTACAGGCGAAATTATGTGCTCCATTAATGCTTAGTCCATTGAACAGATGTTGCAAGCCCCAAATATTGTTCCAACCCATCCTTTTTCTCATGAAAGCCTAACAGAAGCCTATCAAAAGCTATATTTCACTAAAAGAGCTCAAACTCTAGAAATTTTCCTAGCTATAGATAACCCTCTGCCTAAAAGAAACCCTCCCTCTGATTCATCTATATTCCCAGACAGAACCAAGCAAATTACCACCATTCTTTCTTATCTTCTTGGTTATAATTCTGATCAATATGTAAATGAAGCCATCATTGGTTTCTTATCTATCTTTTCTGTTGGTTCCAAACCCACTATTCTTTATAACTTTAGCCAATTTCTAGCTGAGGCCATTCATGAACAATTTGTCCAGTTCAATACTGAAGAGGTATTCAAGTATGCTTCAGTACTTGTATATTTTTTTATATATTTTCATGGAGACAAGTTTCCCTTCACCTTGTAGAAGATAGATGAAGAAGGAAACCAGCAATCAGTGATATTTTGGACTTCTATGGGAATGAAGGAGAAGGAAGAATTTACATATAAACAATTCATAGAATTGTTTGTTCATCTAGCCATTAATCTTATGAGCAGCACTCTAGTACCAAGAATAAGTGATGAAATTGTGAAAGTGTTGTAGCTGGTTGATCAAGCCACAATAGGAGATTGGTATATTTACCAAAATTATACAGAGATCAGAGTCTATGGTTGTGAGCTTCCACCCTACAAGCTTCCTAAGTACCTCCCTATTAGAATTTTTGCATTAGAATATATTAGGCAGAGGTTAAATGCAAATGAAATACATTTTGTGGCTGCAAAGAAGAAATCACAATTCAAGCTAAAGGCTCAAGTTGGTCCATTCATCTATAATACTAGAGCAACAGGAGAAGAAGCAGACAGGTTATTGAAGCAAATGAAGTTTGGCCTCAACTTCACTTGGTCTTATGACCCAATGGGAGTGATTTCTAGGCTCAGAGTTGAAAACAAATTCACTGCATACCATCATACTACCAGGCCTAAAATAGAGCAGTACAAAAATCAGTTAGAGTGGAAGGAGAACACCCTTCAAGAAGCTAAAGAACATGCAGTCTCTACTTCCAATGTACAAACTCCACTTGCACAGGAAAATATAGCTAAACGGGGGAGGGAAGAACGGTCATCCCCTAAAACTGAAGCATCAAGTCAAGGTTTTAGAATTGTATATAGAAATAAGAGACCTAGGATCTCTTCCAAGCTCAGCGCAACTATTGAGTTACAGAAAACAACATTTGATGGACTTTTAGAAACCTCTCTTTTCACACAGTCTGGTTGACAGCCTATTCAGTCTCCCACTCATTCTACCACATCTCATGAACAGTAAGTGATTAAAACTAGTGAAGGCAGTCATAAGGATAAAGAAGATGACATTTTTCATGTCTTCAGTGAAATTAAGAATAAGAATTAGGAGTTAAAGTTGAATACTTATACTCAATTATGGAAACATTATTCTAGTTCTCAAGCCAGATTTCTTTCTATCTTTGACTCTGAGAAAGGTAAAATGCAGATGGCTTTCTTACAAGCTCAGATTGCATAGGCTAGGACTGCTACACATTACCAGAAGCAAACCTCATTTGAATTTTATTTTAAAGATGCACATCCAATTGACCAAATTGAGATTCACAAACAGATTGGCAAAGTAATTGCTTCTACTTTAACTAACACTGCCCTAAGTCTATCAAAAATGCAGGTTACCTTGGCTAATACACAGTCACAACTTAAGCTTGAGAAAGTTTCCTCATTGGCCAAAGACACCAAGATCAAAGCTTTGGAAGATCTGGTGCTGAAGATGGGATATGATCCCTCTGATATAAAGGCTGCAGAAGAAATTTTCAAGACAAAAAATACTGAGATTTCAGCATTAAGGAAGCAGCTAAAATTTCCAGCTTCAGAGGACCCAATGACTAAAGAGATTGAAGAAACTAAAACTCAGAAATCTAACATGATTAAGCTCATCATGGAACAAAAACTGCAAACAAAACAGATGGAGGAGCAAATGGAGAAACTTGTCAAAGAGAAAGAGGAAACTGTAAAAAGGGCCAATATTCCAATGGATGTAGTTCCTCTTACAGTAGTCTCTATAACTACAGTTTCTGCCTTAGGCACAACAACAACTACAGGAACAATAGTAGGAGCTGAATAGCTTGCTGAAGCTGTTCAGAATCTATCTATTCAGACAGAGGAAATGAAGAAATTGCAGGATCAATTGAAGACACTACAACACATGAAAGTACTTGCAGACAGTTCACATGCAGCTAAGTTGCAGAGGGCAAAAAGTCAAGTTGAGGTAATGCTGAAAAAAATTAAAGAATCTTACCTTGGAAATAAATTTGGTTTGGTAAAGGAAATGTTATGGGAAGAGATCACTGAATCAATCAAAGATATATGGCCTTATATCAGGATAATCTTTGATCAAAAAGACTTGTTGGAGAAAGTTCAGGAAGCTATTGAAACCATCTCTAAGGAACTTGAGGACATGCCAAAACTTTCCATTGAAATAATCAATTTTCTAAATTCTAAAGACAACTATGAGCTTGAAGAATTAGGAATTAATGACAAGACAACAACCATATTGGAAGTGAAGAATATTATTACAAAGAAAAATCTCATTCTTCAGTTGGAGGAGAAATGCAACAGTTTTAATTTCATAGTTCAACATTTTTTCAGTGGGTTGTAACCCTTTACCAGCAAGAGTTTTCCCTCTATGCTGGTGATAAATGATAAATTAATGCCCATTGAATACTATGTCTGAAAAATTGTAGAGGTCAGCACCAATGTAGCTACAATTTCAAACATAAGAGGTGCAACAACACCAAGGGTTGTGCTAAATGCACTTAGAGATACCTTTTTCATCCTAAATGACATCAGACATATATTTTTAGTGAAACCCACTTTTACTAAATATACAGAAATGGATGAGGTTTATCGAAGGGTGACTAAGTTATCTATCCCATATAAGAAACATTGGGAACAGTTAACTGATTTACTTGATTAAAAGGAGGTTCAAACAACATTCATCATTTCCAGGGACAATCATCAACAACTCAGCAACATTCAAGATTTCCAAGAACATCATCAACAATTCAACACCAAAATAGTGACAGATCATCTATCAATTCATATTCCTGATTTTGTATTAATCTATTTTTGTAAATTTGTTTAAGATATTTTCTTAGCTATAATATTGTATAAATAACTCTCTTTAACAAGTTATTAAGATGTGCACCGTTGAAGAAACATTTGTAAGCACTAAATGTACTCATCTTTTTCTGAATCATTAATACCAAACCAAAGGATTCTAAATTTTGATTCATATAGTTTTTTATTCCTTGTAATTTTTCCAGTTTTCATCCATTGTGTTTTCTTTATATTCTTAAGTTTTACAAAGCTAACCAGATAGGATTAGTTGAGTCTCAATTCACTCTTATAAGCTTTCTGAAGTGATCATCTTTAAAGAGAATGAATTATAAAAATTGTTTGTTTAAGTAATTCCCTCTAAATCATAAAATCATCAATATCTTTGTAATCTTGGGCATATTTTGTCAAACTTTCTGAACATTGTTTGAAGGTTTTCTTACTTATGGTTATTTAATTTTCTATTTGAAAACTGTAATAGTCATATCATCTTTCTGTTTCTACTCATCACCAGATAAGCTAAATCACTGTGTGGATTTTAATAGCAACCCTTTGGTTAATATTAGTATTATTCAAGAAGGTTAGTCATCATTGTTTTAAATATGTTTCATACATTGGTCCTCCAAAAATTAAAACAAAACCCCCCAAAACAAATATCTTAGATGCCTTGGCATGATAGCTGACCATTATCATCTTAGAGATACAACACAACTAACCCCAATGAGGCCCATAAAATCTTGGCGTTACATCTCTTCAGGTTAGGGTTTTGGTTGTTTAGTGTTTGCTCTTATTTTTCAATAATAAAAAGGTCCTTGAGCCTCATTGTAACACAGTTCAGAGGCATGTAGCTACCACATCTCTTCTCAGAGATAAGCTACCATCGCCCGAGCTAGTCTTATTTCCATTCTGTTTGTAAGCATATTTCAATATTTGATATTAATGAAATGAAGTGTTATTTCTACTGCATATTTGTATTTATGGTTATATATGTAATTTGTTGCATTCCTGGTTAAATCCGGATCACTTAGATATATGGTTATCCATAGAGTCTGGAGTGAAGAGTTATTATTATAGTAAGAAAGAAAGATTATCATCAAAGAAATACCAAATTCAAACGTTGATAAAGTGAAACATTGCGAGACTGCAAAAAAAATGTTGAATAAGATGCAAAGTATTTAAAAAGGAGAAAGTCAAGAGGAATCAGTGAATATTGAAGAATCCTCTACCTCTTAAAATTATTCAAATCCTAAAGCAATTGTTGTTGTAGATAATTAAAAGAAAAGAAGGAAGAAGAAGAAGGAACCATCTCAAAGGAGAGATGCTTAGAAGATTGAAGAGCTTCACCCAAATGTGTAAGCTATTACTCATCACTTTAGAGATGAAAAATAAGACCCAAAGGAGATGCAACTTGCAAGTAAGATATTGTCTTGTCGTAAATGTAGAAGAATAGATCTTTTATTGTCTAGATGTTCA
Organism: Pinus tabuliformis; assembly: GCA_031772625.1. Taxonomy (NCBI): domain Eukaryota; kingdom Viridiplantae; phylum Streptophyta; class Pinopsida; order Pinales; family Pinaceae; genus Pinus; species Pinus tabuliformis. The sequence continues at coordinate 806,124,552 of CM062814.1, forward strand.
TATGAAGTTTCAGAAGAAAAACATAGATACACATCTAGTAGTAGTGAAGAAATACTTACACTTGTAATAATAGTAGATGAAGGTACCTCTTACGAATAGGGGAGAATAATGTACGTGGAAAATGAGAAAAGATCACATGAGTGTTCATTTGTAGAATAAAGTGAATGCATTCCTCATAGTGATGAACAAGGAGTTGAAGGTGAAATAAATCTTGGACATGAATTTTATATTACCTCTCATGGGGTAGAAAAATATCTAGATGAGAAGATCTATTATAGAAAGAAACTCATCTCTTCTTGAGAAGAGATCAAGAAGCTTGCAGAGGAAAACCAAAAGCAAAAGGAGTAGTTATAATAATACAAGTTTTAGAATGATGATTTGAGCAAAATAATTGTTGATATAAATTATCAATAAGGAGAAGTCAGCAAATTGAGAAAGATGTCGACAAATCAACTGAACAAGGGAGAAGATTACTATGAGAGACAAGAAGTTGAGATAGTCTTGTTGGGACATGATTTAGAAAAGGCTATTGAAGAGATGTTTCAATATTAGAAGCTTGAAAAGGGCCCTATGATCTTGGATGTGATTTTAAGTAAGCAAATATCCCCTCTCATTAAGATTGGTTTGGGACTCATAGAGAAATCAAACTTTGAGAAAGAGGGAGTCAAGGAATCAACTAACTAGGCTGATGAAATTAACAATAAAGCTAAGATGATTGTTGGATAAAAATATCATCAGGGAAAATAACAACAACATAATAATAAACAACAACAAAGGCTAGTGAATGGTATCCTTTAGAATCAACAACATAAGAGGAAAATAAACAATGTGTTTCAATAATAGCAAGGAATTGGTTGAGCTAGAAATTCAAACAACCATGATGAGAGAGTTTATAACCAACAAAGATCCTTTTAACTTCAAGGACAACATCATCAAAGGATAAATGCTCCCATGTATCAAAGTTGGTTCAATGGTTGTTGTTTTTCTTGCAATAATTTTTATCACAAAGCCATAGAATGTATATGGTGTGCAAGAAATCAAGACAAGTTGAGTAGAAACCACAAGAGCGTTCATAATATATCAAGGAATGAACATGGTACCAGAAAAAATGGATTAGTAGATTTATAATATGGGAAGACAAGGCCTCCTTCTTAAAATCTGCATGGAAAAGAAGTGGCTCAACCATTAAAGATGATAAGAAATAAAATGGAAGAAGACAAGGAGTTTTCTTTTAGCACTCATTGTAAAGGCAACACGATGAAAGGAGGAGAAAGAAATTAACATAAGTTTGATTTTCACTCAAGAAAAATCATGACATAATTAATAGGTATGATCATATTATTATTATGATGGATGGCTCTATGCATATCAATTGCAATAAGCATAGGCTTCAAGTGAGAAAAAAAAACAACAACCTAAACAATTCTTCTTTGAAAAGTCGAGCAAGAGGGAATGAAGAAAATTTGGGTGAAGAGAGAAGAAATTAAAGGGGAGTGCATTTTAGCTTTGCAAGAAAGATGAAACCTAAAGCATGATAAAAGGCAAGTTGGTAGGATTTTCTCCCATTAGGACTCGACATACCAAAGTATGGAGGAAAAAGGGAGAAAATCTACTCAGTGGGAGTAGATCTTCATTTTCTCTTCATTAAAAGGAAGAGAATGGCTTTATGCGAAGCCAAAAGTGTCAAACGTAGGCAACAAGAATAAATATACATATTAATGCATCTGAGTGGTTAAGATAATAGTTGAGTCCATTTGTTGTTATGTAATTGAATTCATTTATTTTTATATAACAACACTATAGGAGAAAGAGAAAATGCAGCCAACATAGACTTAGGGGGAGTATACTACAACATCTCAAGTCACTTGAAGAAAATAATAATTATTGGAGATAAGTTGCAATAGAAGAGTGGTATGTTAAAATGGCATAAAAGAAAAAGCAAGTCAACAAGATCACCTTTTCAGCAGTAACAAAGGAGGTAAGTGGAAAGAGAGTGCATATATGAAGGGGGAGTTGCAGAATTAGTAGAAGCATGCATCATCCAATTGATCTCATGAAGAATTGTTTTCTTATGAAATTAAAGGTTTGTGTATCTTACATGATGTACTCTTATTTCATTTAAGTATTTGATTTGGCTATGCTCAACAATCATAAGTTCATGAAAACAATTGTTACAACTTTGCATGTTCCTTGATTATCAATTGGAATCTCTATGTCAATTGGTAGTGTTTTGTTTAGTTGGAGTAACCTTTTGTATATTAGATACCTCTTCTATGAGTAAAAACCATGGAAGTTTTCCAAGTGCATCATCCAATTATTATCATTGGTACAATTGGAGTCAATATTTTTTACAATAGTCTCCACTTGGAGTAGCTTGATCTCAAGAGAAGAAACGATAACAGTAAGTATGCTCAGGAGGAGTGAGCATAGTCACTCAATGAACAGGACCAATGGAAGAGTAAACAAAACATTATATCATAAACAATTGGTATGAAAATAAAAATATATATATCATTTGTAGTTTGGATTGGTACAAATATGCATTGGAAAATGGGAGTTATTAGCCATTATTTTCTCACTAGTAAAGGAGAAGCAAAGTGTATGCAACAACAATGAAAATTGAGAAGTGCTCTGGAGGTCTACAGGTGATTAACAAATTGATTGAAGGTGGTTTGCACCACTAGCAACAATATGTATCCAGTGCAACAATATGTATTCACGTAGTGCTACAGGACCTTGGTTACTAGATTGTTTGTGCTCTAGGACTTTAGTTACGAGACTATGTACACTCCAAGACTCTAGTTAATGGAATATGTTTTCGATAGCAGACTATAAGCTTTTGTTACTGGAATCTGTTTGATTTGATTTGGTCATACAAATGCAAAATTGATTTAGTATTTGCAATCAATGATTGGTCTGATCTTATGAGGAAAAGAAAAATGCATCGATTAGGTGGTCATGGTGTTATGATTCGAATCAGTCATGAAGACAATATGGATTTGTCTTAATGTTTTCATGGGATCATGATCCATAATGCATCAATTTGGTCATGGCATGTTGCAGAAAATGTAAACACATTAAATGTCTTAGATATCGTTGATTTGGTCAATCACATAAGTGGCTACATAAACCTTTTAAATATATAAGTCATGGTTCCATGTAGAGGTTAGAGAGTATGAGGTGCGATGGTGTAATCATGGGTGTGATTTGATGCATGCTGCAAAGCTTTCTCATTGAATGAGAATTAGCATAGGTTTATTAGATATAGTGAAATGTGCATGGATAGATCGATGAAGTGAGACCAAGGAGTGTGCGTAGATGTTGTAGTAGAGCATGGAAAGTGTGCATAATATTGAAGTGATCATAACTACATGACATAAAAATGTTGCAGAGATCATTTAACAAATGAAGGAGTGATGTGAGCCAAACTAAACATATACCTATGTGTGGTCCAAGATAGAGAATGTCAATGCATTGGATCTATTTCATAGTGCATTTTGGATGCACAGTTTTGAGTGTATTTGTGATAGAGTATCAAAACCTCATGTAGAGTGTGATGTACAATAGAGATTGATGGCATAAAGAACTAGTGTGCATGAATATTCATGAGACTTGAGCACATCTTGATGTAAATTGAGTTGAATATTGAGATAATGTTATTATTAGTAGTTAGTTGTGGCTACTATAGTCATGATAGTGTTTATGTTATTGCCATAGATTCGAAGTAGTATTAAATCTTTGTAATGTTCACTCATTGGTCATATGCTGCTAGTCAGGGCATTGAGATATTATTGTTAGTATGTTGACTTAGTTTGTTTTATGGGTTGAGTTTTGCAATGATATGTATGTTTTTTTCATGGATTAGGGTCAAAATATGTCAAAGTGATGATGATATCTGTTTAGTATGTTTATTGGGGTATTAAGTCAAGAAGTTGGTATTGCTAGGAATTGATTTTAGAGTATTGTTGTCAGAGACGTATTATTGTCTTGGGTTGATGAGTTTTGTTAATGATCAGTGAGTATTGAAATATTAAATGAGTAGTGTTGAGATTGGTTGTGTGTTAAAAAGAGAGATTTGAGTTGTGGGTTTGTATTCAATTAATGGTCATAGAGTCTTTAGAGGGTCTACTATGAAAATGGGATGAATTGAGGCCCATGGTTGTTATATTAATGCATGTGGATCCAGTATGAGACAATGTGAAATGTGGTCCATGAGAGCTTGAAGGTTGGGTCTTTAATGAGGCAAGTAGTGGTTCGCAGATTCAGGGTGTAGTGGCATCCTTCAGGTAGTGGTATGAGAACTTGGGAGTGTTGGATTCCTTCTAATGGTGGCTAGAAAAACTATTGAAAGTGGTGCCCTTTAGCAAGTGGTGGCCTACATAGTTGAGGAATTGGTGGTTTCTAGTAGGCGGTGGCTTGCAAAGTTCAAGAAGTGTTGGCTTCCATCAAGTAGTGACCTGGAGTGAGAGTTGCTTGCATGATCACAAGTTGTGGCTTGCACACTAGTGGTGGCCAATGATATGATGTTGTAAAAGAAATATTTCAATAAGAAGAAGAAGAAGTAGAGCAAAATAAAATGATGTTTTTTCTTGAAGGGATTCCACCTTACATCTGGTGTCTCATGTACTATTGATGGTGGCTAGCAAATCACCCTCAAACATCACTTTCTCCAGAAATAATGGTGTGGACACCATAACCTTCACGTTGTCTAGATCATTTGGTATTTTAGACGTGGCCTTTCATGGTGAAATATATTTTGGCAGTCGAGTCATCGACTCACCCTCCTCAACATAAATTTCTTCTATGCCTCAGTGCAGTTTTTCTTCATCCAAATCCAGCGGCTCTGTCAGCTGTTGTGACCAATCCATCGTCCCCTTCTGGCAGATTCCCGTGGGGTTTTTCTGTGGTGATTTCCTCACTAGGACCTGCTGAGGTTTCTTCTGCTTCTTGTCTCCTGCCTTGGAAGTAGAAGGCTTAGGTCTGGGAGAGCTGGGTGCTATAGTCGGAAATCTTGCAGGGACAGATGGGGTTGCCTCTGTCTCAGAGGGAGTTGCAGTTAGTCTATCCAGAAAACTCTTATGGAAAATTTCAGGCATGTCTCCCAATCCCAGTCGTGAAAAGAGTTCCTCCCAGTCTGGATCAAACATACAGTGTAGTTCTTGTTACAAATCAAGGTGAAAAATCCTAAGGCAAACTCTTAGGAAGAAAAGTGTTTGAATGCAGAGCGGCATGCCATTAATGCATATTGGGTGTTAGATTTCCAAATATATGCTCCATAAATTCATTTTCCCCGCTCTTTTCAACGAAAATTCCACCATCAAATCATCTACAGTGCTTCCAATGGTCACTTTTTGGCCAGGCTACGCGAGGCCTACCTACCTAGCGTCACTCTCTTCAGTGCCATCCTTTGATTTTTCGAGAAACCCCTTCAATTTTCTAGTCTAACTTTTGAGCAGTGTATTTTAAAGTCCCATACCTCCTTGCAGCTGCTTGGAGTACTAAGACTATCCCGCAATAATATAGTAACTGCACTACGCAGGGATCACCATTGTATAGTTTCAATTGACTGATGTTGACATTTTCCAAGAATAATTCCCCATTTAGCTTCACGAGCTAAACTACACCAGCATTTGTAATTTCCTTAACAACATAGGGTCTAATTTTCCAGGGAACTTTTGTAAAATTACTGTCATATAGCAATACCAAATCTTCATTCTTGAAGGTGTGATGTTTTATATGGCGATAATTCCATGCCTTTTCACCATCCTTCTGCACCTGTTGATGAAATCCTGTCAAGAAGTGACCCTCTTCTAGTTCTACTAGTTGTGCGAGTCGCTCCTTCATAGTATCGCAATCAGCCATGTCTGTAACTATTGCAATCCACAAAATTGGCACAATTTATTCCATGAGCATTACAACCTCTTGCCCATATACCAATCTGAATGGGGTTTGGCCTGTCAACTTCTTACTAGTAGTCCTGTACGCTCAGAAGACCTCTGATATGGGCACATCCCAGTCATTCTGTTTCGTATTATAAATCCTTGTCAAGGTGTTCTCCATAATTTTATTGAAGGCTTCCACCGTTTCATTCACTTGAGGGTGATTAGGTGTACTCTTTTGATGATAAACCTAGAATTCCTCAAGCAGCGCAGCAATTATTTCATTTAAGAAGTGCATACCCCTATCACTCATTAAAATTTTAGTGCAACCAAAATGAGACAAGATATACTCAAAGATAAACTTTGTGGTTGTAGCTATGATACAATATTTTACAGGTTGTGCCTCCGCCCACTTGGTCAAGTATTTCATCATTGTAATAATGTATTTAGCCCCCTTCTTTTTTCCTGGTGGTTGTATTGGACCAACAAAGTTTATCACCTACTTATCAAACACCTACAATGTCACTTGCGATTTTGGGGAAATTCATCTCTTCGCGATGGTCTTCTCATCCTTTGACAAGCATTGCATGCCCTACAATAGGTCTTAGATTCGTTATGCACGATAGGCCACCAAAGTCCTGTGCGTAGGATTTTCTTTGCAGTTTCTCTTCCTGTGCAATGTTTTCTGCTTCATCAAAGCCCATTTTGTATAAGTGTCTGACAATCATAGAAAAATCAGACATCCAGAACACCATTTCTTTCTTCTGTTATGTTGAGTATCCTCCTGAGGTTGTACATGTAGACAAAAAATGAATTATATCTGTGAAGTGATGATTTGCGACGCGAACAATGAAGAGCTACGCATTAGGAAACCCTTCCTCCAAACTTGTAGGCTCATCACTAGTCTCAATCCACAAGAGGTGATCAGGACCAACATTCAGGCGTCCTGGCTTCACAATTACCTCAAAATCATATTCCTGGAGCAAAAACAACCACCTACAAATATCCCCCCCCAAGAAAGTCTTGTTGACTAAGTATTTCATAGCAAAATAGTCTGTATACATCTTGAGGTTCACTCCCAATAGATAGTGCCAAAATTTCTGCAGTGCGTAGACCATCGCTAGTCCTTCATGCTTTATGGTCAAGTTGTTATTTTCTGCCTTTAACAACTTCCTACTCGAAAATGCTATAGGCTGGTCAATATCTCCTTCCCCTGGTTGGGTCAGTAATACACCCAACGCAATACAGGATGCATCTACATGAACATGAAAATCCTTGTTCCAATCTGAGAATACTAAAATGGGTGTGGTAGCCATTTTCTCCTTCAAAACATCCAAAATTGTCTGACAATCCTCGTCCCAACAAAATGTTTCATCCTTTTTCAACATTCTTTCCATCGGTGCAGTTATTTGCACATATGCCTTAATGAACTTCCTGTAATATCTGGTATGGCCCAATGTTGCGTGCAATTGCTTAATGTTCTTTGGGGCCTCCAAATTGACGATGACTGCAATATTGGCAAGGTCTAGCATAACCCCCTGCTTGCAAACCACATAACCCAAAAGTATCCCATAAGGTACATAGAATATGCACTTCTTCAAGTTAAGGGCTATCTAATGTCTTTGATAGATATCCAGCATGAGGCGTAGACTAGCAACATGGTGCTTTACAAATCCAAACATTGTCTTGTCATCAAAGTAGACCTCCAAAAGTTTGTGGATAAATTCCTTGAAGGCTACATTTACTACTCACGAAAATATTGTGGGTGCATTCTTCAGCCCAAAAGGCATCACTGTATATTGAAAACAACCACACTCAGTTGCAAAGGTGGTCTTACTTTGATCCTCTGGCATGATCTTGACCTAATGGTACCTTGAGAACCCATCTATGAACGAGTAGGCTTCCTACCCTCCAACATTCTCTAGTACCTTGTTTGTAAATGGTGTAGGGAATGGATCATGGATGCACGCATCATTCAACTTCCTCAAGCCTACGCATATCTAGATTTCATCCTCCTGCTTCATTTCTTGAACCACCATGGGACTTACCTAGTCTAACTCCTCCACAGGTTGAATGATCCCAACTTCCAACATCTTATCCAACTCCTTGCACACCTTTTCTTTATACTTGGGAATTAATCGGTAGGAGAAACTGGTTTCACATATGGATTTAAAGTAATCTTCATGACATCTAGATCCCCTACTATCCCTTTTAGATCAAAGAACTTGGTGGGAAACAAGTCCTAATATTCACGCAATAGTTTTGTGACTTTATCAATTATATCTTAATCCCAATAGTTGCCTATCTTCTCAAACTTTGGTTGCACCTCTAATCCAATATTCATTTGCTTTATTTTTAAAGATCTGATATATCAGGGATTTTCGGCTTAGGTCTCTCAACTTCACGTTGTCCTTCAGACTCAGGAATGTTGATGTTTCTAGGATCTTCTTCACTTTCCTATGCGATCACATTATAACATTCAAGCGCATGGCACAGCTGCATACTCCAATCTGGTTGTACCCACTCAACCGGCTCTTCAGGCATTTTGAATATCGCAGATTTGATCTCTTGGAGCGCCTCATCTATACACTCAAACCCATCTTCAAAGCTGAAAGTTAACAGAAATATCTCCTTTAGGATATCCCATTCTTTCGTCCCGTGTCGCAGCTCAATTTCCAAATATTAGCTCATTCAGATGGTATCCAAAGTATGATAAAATATGTGAACCCACTCCAACTGTGGTTCTTCTCCCCATGCTTTCATCCATCGTGCCAAATTCTCACACGGATCATCCTTCCCCATGTATTTCTCCACTAAGTGGGTATTGATATACCCAAACCTCAACTTCATCATTCTTCAGTACTCCTTCAAATTGACGAAGTTATTCTTATGCGTACCCCACCAACAGGTAGGTGTAGCTCGCAACGCAATATCTAGAGCTTGGAAACGATGTTCCTCCAATACATCCCTTTTAAACTTATCCAAAAACAAATTAACATCTTCTAAAACATCATAATAAGGTAAATTCCGTACCTCAATGGATATGCATCGAAGGGATTTTGTAAGCCTGTTACAACACAGTGATGATACTTCATTTAGTCAGTTTTTCCAATGCTCAAGCTCCTCATTAGAATCCAAAGTGTAGGAACTATCTCTTTCCCATGCGATTCATCCATCCATAGTAGGGTTGATCCAGTCATCATCGCATGCAATGATCTTATAAATCTAATCAATATCGTCCTTTTATTCATAGTTGCACACTAGTTCAGTATATCGTGCACCCTTAATCGGATCCAATGGAACAACAACCTTGAGGTCCTTCCTTTTGAACATCATTGTAAACTTTTGGAGATTAATGACCACGTCCATATCAAAGGCCCAATCAATGTCAAGCAGTGGAGGGTAAGGGTTTATATCATCGACTATCTTAATCACTTCAAAATAAGCTAACACGCTTGATCCTTCAATATCTATTGTTACCCCATATAGGCGCCCCATAGGAATGATCTTTTGTTAGTTCACCATTTGTAGCTAGATAGAATACCACTGCAGTGCAGGCCTCCCCGTCCTCTCCCAATTTTGCTTTGGAAAAATGTTCGCATCATATCCCAGATCAAGAATTACCTGATCCATTTCATACTCTCTAATTTGTGCAGTTAGTCTCATCTCACGACCGGTTCACTTCTTGCCTTTTCCCACTTTTCATATTGTGTGTTGTTGCGCTATAGGTTTATTTTTACCCATACAATTATCTATTAGTTCATGTAGCCCTTCTATTGCCTTCCTATCCCTTAGAAGCTTCATGCAAGTCTTCAAAAATGTCGCTAACAATGAAGGGTATACATCTTGCACATTATCACTTCCTCCGGATTTTCCCTGACTTCCTGATGTAGAAGCTTCTGTGAAGCTCTTCTTAGCCTCCATAAAGGTTCCTTTACTTTTCTTAAATCGAACCCAACTTACTTTTCAATAGCCTTGTGTACCCATCCTTCAACTTTTGACTACTTCCCCTTGTCTTCTCCAATGGCGATAGTATCGCTTCGCATAATGATATTAACACTAGGCTCATTTCGCAAGGCTCTGACCTCATCATCTAGATATTTTGCATAGGTTGCTGGGTCTAAGCCTTATTTTCTTGCATCTTTGCTATAAGTATAGGGAAATATTCAATGACATGGACAAACTACCTACAATACTGACAGGAGGGGTGTGTCAGATTCTGATAGTCACCTGCAAAATGACCTGCTTCTCCACAATTGTAATAGATGATCTGACCATAACCCCTTCCATATCCTCCTCTTTGCCCTTTTAATCGACCTTGAAATCCTTCACAAGCTGAAGTTGTGCCCTGATCTTGAGGCCAATTTTCTTCCTACATCCTATATATAGGGGTTTTCTCCATCATTAGTTCATAACTTTGACAGTTGCACTCATCGTGGCCTACAAATTTAAATAAAGTGCATAACAACTGTTGCAGGGTCTATACAAACTTTTGCAGAAGATGAGAATTATCCATCACGTGCTTCCCAGAAATTTGACAAATAGCACACCACAATGCTATTCCTGAACTTGGCCCAGCGTTATTTTCTAGCTTCAGGGGGATAGTACCTCCGCCTATAAGATAATTATGATAGACTGGCCAATGGTTCTTATCATGACCATGACCTTTGCATTTCATGCACTAGACTTCTGTGCGCACCTCCTGCTGGACTTCCTTTCCCTTCTTGAGGCTTTGCAACTCCATGTGTAAGCCGGCCAACTGTGACTGAATCTGTTGCACTCCCAAATTCGTATCCTACACGAGTGAAGTCTCTAATCTCATGGAAATATCCAAGGATTCAGCTTGCATTTGTTTTTCTATTGAGACAGTGGTAATCTTAGATGACGAAAGAGATAAGAAATGTACCAGTCTCTTTGTTGATCATCTGTGATCCTCATATTAGTCTGCTAAAAGAGACATTGTAGTCTTTGATCAAAGTACCACACAGACTCATTTACCCTCTGTTGGATTTCTTTAAACTTCGTCACTAACAAGGCTTGCAATTTAGGCTTATTAAGCTCATTGTTCAATGCTTGTTGTGTTTCTAGCATAGTCGCATTGGGCTTACCAAAACAAAACTTGATATACCAGCTCAACGTTTTGTCCTGTAGCGCTGTAACCAGCTACGCTTTCTTCATTTCATCATCCGTAATCTTCTATTCCTTCCACACAACATCTGCTAAAAACCAAAAATTTTCAGGATCTTTAGTCCCCAGACCCCTTAACACATTCATCTTCATCATGTTCACCATGTTGAATTATGGAGGTGGAGGTGGAGACAGAGGTGTAGGTGTGTGAGGCAGAGGAGGAGGTGGAGGTGGAGTGGATGGATGTGGTATCCCTGTGATACCCTGGCTCATATTCTACAGCACACCTCACAGTGTCTTCAGAATATTGTTTTCATCATCACTATTAGATAATCTTAACAATAGACTATACTCAGCACCCGAATCTAAGCTCCTTCTAAACGCTCTTCCACTTCGCGTAGTCCCAAACATCAATTCAAAGGAATAACCCATTTTTCACACAATAACATTTTAATCCATGTTTTCAAGGATTTCAGGTACTTACCTTTTGGCCCCTTGAAAAACTTGCGCTCCGCTTCACTATAACTGGTGGACATATCAATCGCAAACTCGGTAATGAATCCTCCCAGAATACTGTCGATCCAGTAATCAACAACCCATGTGATTTTGTTTTTTGAATCCTCTAAGCGTTTCACCAATTCTGGGGTCCACACAATAGGGATGTCAAGCTTCCACGTACCCTAACTATCCGCCACTTTAGATGGCCACTCCTGTAATTCGCATGGAACAGAGCAGAAGAATATCTCGTTTTCGTCTGTGAATAGGTATCTATTCAACCACTCTTCCTTTGACAATCATGGATTTATGGGCTGCAAACACGTGTAGTTTCCAATCTATCCACTTCTTGGTCTCTTTCTTAGTGGGGAACCACTTATCACACATCCCTCAAATAGATCCTGGTCCTGGAAATGAAACCATTTGTTGGCTTGATGGGCCCTGACCCAAGTTTAAAGTTAGTTGTGCCAACCAACAAAACCCTAAACTATTGGCCCTTTTGGCAACAACCCATGTAGCACAGGCTACATTCTCACCCGAAGTAGTATTGGGGGATGACATAATCAGGTTTACGCATCCATAGGTCAATGTGATGGGTTCCTGTGGTTTCTAGGGCTTATTTCTATCTTCATGAACCCTAAACCTTACAACATAGATAATTGCAGTAATGTTCAGAAACCAAATCCAAATCTTCACGAAATGCTTTAAACATTCATGACATTAACTAAATAATCAAATCTGCTACTTTCATTCATCAATTAAACATTTCTTCATATAAATCCATAATAACAGAGTGAACATACAGAAATTGCATAAGTAAATATAGATGAACAGATACACAATTATGGCTCAAAATAGTCTTTATTAGTTGTATTATCTTCTGTTACAGACTCTTCTTCCCTGCACACTTAGCTACAGGGGTCCACGCACTCAACCTGCGGACTTACCAAGGTCTCTGTGCACTCAGCTACAGGAGCCTTCCCCTTCTCCTAAGTACAAGAAACATGCTTTCTTGTCTTAGACTACTTGCCCATACAATGATCTTCTATTCTTTAATGATCTTCTAGACTTGTTATGACTCCTTTATATATAGCCTTCTCTTTTACAACACCATGGTTCATGAACCATGGGCCATCACAAAACCTCCTATCTTCTAACTAAATAAGGGACTAATCCCCTTTTGACTCCTATGACCTTCGCGCTCCGCTCCCACAAAATGTAGAGACTTTACAATTATAACAAAATTAATGACAAAATTTTAACCCAGGGGACCCCATCCCAAAAATCATCCACATGTAGTAGCATCTCCAATGCCTCTAATCAATGCATAACAAAACATCACAAAATGGACATCAATGCACATGCCAACACAAGACAACACCTCCATGACCAACAGGCTGCAAAAAGCTACTCATCAAAGGTTGACATTAATGCCAATATAACCGACTCAATGCCTATATAACCAACCGCAACCATACTACAAGAATGACATCAATGCATCAACTAGTCTACATAGGGTTGATCCATCAATGCCAACATGAGCTAGCTGCCATCATCAAATCAATGCCAACATCAACTAGATGCAACCATGAACACCATAATGCAAACACAAGCCACCTCCTTTGACATAATTTGACAAGATTATTGTAACCATTGCTACAATTTGACAAATACATGGAAGCCTTGAATGCTACAGCCATTAAGGATTTCTATAAAAAATGCTAACAATACTATACCAAAAACTTGAATCACAAAACATTGAAATATTAAGAATAATATGAAACATTTGGCATAACTACAAATTACCTCAAACATACCTCAAGTATTTGATCTTCCAAACCATATTTTAGCTGCCATTATTTGTGCATTTTCTTTTAAGGGATGATCTTGTAATTCCTCCAGGTATATTTTTGGCACATGCCCATTTTATTAATTCTCTTGTATGCTACAAGTTAGAATTTATTCATGCATAAATATATATATATTGATAGCATTACCCATTTAGGAATTTTGTGAAACAATTTGCAAACATACCTTGAAACCATTTCTAAAATGCATTAAATTACCTATTTCAATTAAAACAACACAGAAACAAATTTCATGAAACTCTTAGCCAACCTCTTTCACAATTCTTCATTGTAATTACTATTAGCAACATTGGGTTTTTCTTCCTTAGTTCACTACAATACAAAGGTTAGTACAATAAAATACACCAATAATATTTCCAACTTGAAGTATAAACATCCATACATATAGATTACTCTTAATCTTCATTATCAACTTAGCAAATAAGCTTCCAAATAACATAAGATTAAACCAAAGTTACATGCTTATAGAAATTAAAATTTCTACTATTATTTATGCTAAAATTATACTAAAATTTACGGGAAATTAAATTTATACCTGATGCAATATTTCCATCTCTGATTCCTTAACCAACTTATTTGAACCATCCGGTTTTCCTCCCAACCATATCCATGAATAACTTCTCCTTCTAGAACCCCCGAGCTATATAAGTTGACAAGCAATACCAAAATATAGCAGTAGAGAGATATACAAGGTAATTTGAGGAAGATAAGTTTCACTTCCTCTAAATACCACTCATGTTCAACTCCATTGGGTAGAGCTACTTAGTAATTTAGATTAGCATTTGGCTACTCTCCAGGTCTCTCCCTCTCACAATCTTCTTCAAATTTCTCCAATTCTTGATATCACAATGCACCTATCTCTCTACTATAGGTGAGAAGACATGACACACATATATAGGAGGAGCAACAAATTCTTGTCATAAAGGAGGAGTAATATGCATGCCTTGAGGAAGAGTAACATATTCCATTTAGAGGAGTGTAACTCATGCCATTAATGAGAGGTGTCCATGCCTTAGCTAAGGAGAGTGTAATATATGCATTAAAGAGATCGTAAGAGGAATATTTTATGACATGCCTTTAATGAGTGTAAGAGGAATATGCCATGTCTTTTATGAGTGCATAAGAGAGAGTGTAATGTATCATTAAGAGAGGAAGATAGAGTTATGTGGAGCCATGAGAGTCATTAAGGAGAGAGGTGTGAAGTGATTGAGGTGATAAAGGTGACTTGTAATATCTTTTAATAATACTATCATAGTCTCATAAAGGATAATAATAATATTAATAATATTAATGATTAAGTTGAGATTGAAGTATTAGGATTGATTAGTGATAAGGTAAGTGATTTTCCTTCAACTATACTTTATTACCAATTGATGCAAGGTGATTTACTATTTTTGAAAAGTCATACTTGAGATGACTTTCTAGTTTTAGAAATTCACTCTAGCATGGTCAGAAATGAGATTTTATTAAGGAAATTCATCCCTGAGCTTCCCGTGACTAGCATTTTTCTTTTGGAGAATAGGGATTGTGCATCCCTATTGCATGCATCTATGTGCCTTAGTATATTGAGGACTTTATTCACTTGATCTACTCCAAACGTCCAAGATTTCACATCTTGATCTTTTAAACATTCAAGACTTTGCACCCTAATCCTTTGATTATAGATCCAAGACTCCACGTATTTAGCTTTCATGGATTTAGGACTTCGCACCCTAATTTCCATGGCTTCTCATCTACTTTGCTTTGAAACTCCGCGCTTCACCTTAAGGTACTGATTGTGAGCACATACCCATCTGATTGTTCATTGGTAAGGTCTGCTTCCAATAAAAATAATTGTGCATGAATTCCACAGTCATTTTGGTTTTGAAGAAATGACTTCCACAGTCATTTATAATTTGAGCATCCTTGTTGGAAAATAACTAGGTCCACTGCCACATCCTACTCAGTACAAGATTAAGCATATATAATCATACAAATCATGTATCATCCATAAATCATAATAAACCATATGTTCCACATAACCGTTATCATCCATGGATATATGCTTCTCAATCCTGGATCACCATCCACATCATACACCTATGTCCAAACGAGTACACAAAAAGAGAAAACATTGATAAAATGCACTTAACCAAAACCAACCTTATACACACAACCATAGATATTATCATAAGCACGCAACAACTGTGTGACTCAAACCATGTCTATAACATAAAAACATATACATAAGTATGACTTGGATAATCTTTATACCAGTGCATCAAAATCACCCTCTCCAAGTGTCACCAAATCTAACTCACCAAGAAGGGACACTACATCTCTAGCCATGAACATAGATAATGTGTTGATGTCGATGGGTCAAGAATTTTAGCAAGAGGGCCTTATTGCACCCCACATCAGCTAACATGAGAATATACAAGAACTTGAAGAATTTTCATAAAACCAACATCATAATGTAGATATTATTGAGGACCTTTCCCACCAATAACCTGGTTTTCAAGCAAGTCCTTGTCTAACTACACTAGTTTCCTAGTTTTCATAGTTAGACTTATTTTTATCTTTACTATTTATTTATTTATTTTCCTACACTAATTGAAAATAGAGTATCTCTTCAAGTGTATCAATCCTTCCAGTGAAGTCACATGCATAGCAGAATAGTAAATATACTCATACTCAGATTTATGAAGTATGCTTTAATGTATTCTAGAGTATGAGAAAATAGTTGCTTTAACTGATATGGTGCCAAGAGCTGTAGAATGATGGGGGAGTGTTGTATGTCTATGATTTTTTGAAATTGAGATTCAATGTTATCCACATATTCTTGTTCCTCTAATTCATTAAAAAATGTTGGCATGTCTTCCGTTGTTAGGTTGCACATATCTTCCAAGTCCTGATAATTTCTCTCTTGAGGGCATGAAGGATCTAATGAGAGGTAAGAGAGAAACTCCTTGATATCAGGCTCTAGTATATTCTCTCCATTAATTGTTTCTCGTGACTCTTCCATTTATTTAGGATATTGGCAAGGATGATCAAGGAAGGTTCTTGTATCTTCTTCTTGATATGGATATACTTCTTGATATTGCTCATGAGTATCTTACTATTATAGACATTTTTGGGCACTACAACCCCAAGCATGAAATGTCCATAAACCAAGGGCTCCTAAGTCCCTAAAAGTGTTGTTCTAACCCCTAAAAGAACAAGGTCAACAGATTACAGCTTCTCCCAGAAGTTCTCCATGAAAAACTGCTCAAAATTGGTCAAAACAGGATCATTTCAGCTGCTCCACAGGCCAGGTGCGTTGCATCTCACCTAAATACACTGTGGGGGTGCGTTGCATTTCAAAAATCCCTTCTATGGGGTGCAATGGGTGAGAAATGACAAATGGCAGTGTGATTCCGCGAGGTGGAGAGGCAATCGAAGCTTCTAGAAACTTCTCCTGTGACACTTGCCTCTCTGAATTCAACCAAGGATGAGTAAGAGATCATCAATCTCCAAGTGGAAGCAAGAACTATCAGAGGGAAGACACTAATCAAATCATAAGCTGACTCATCTCCATTACAGATATCTATATATGGATCCCTCATCCCAGAGATCCAGAGGCTGGAATTTTGCATATTGTAAGGAATTGTTGTTGGTTTCTTGAGACAAACATCAGATTGTTGGGTGATCTAAGCTTTGTATGAGGTGAAGAGGGGCTTCCTTGCTGAGAGGTTGATGCTGGGTCAGAACAACTGGTTGTAACTCCTCTTGGCTTTTTCTTGTTTATCAATAAAAGCTATTCAAGTTTTCCTCCATACTTTTGTGTCATTCATGTTTGCTGCATTTGTATGGTCAATTTGCATCTGATCCTAGATTGTTTATGATTATAGATCCATGTCTTTGTATAGTGTTATGTTACTGTGATCTTACAGGTACTCCGTGAAGCTGGGCGTGCAAGGGAACAAGTAGCGGAAGACTATCAAAGAAGAGAGGAATCGAACCAGGAGATTAGCGCAATACAGAGGTTGGTCTTCTTTGTTCCTCTCTATCTATACTTCATAAAGGAAAAATGAAAGTAGCTTTACTTTGTTTGTTTCTAAGGTAGTTGTCACACCTTAGTGGGATAAGCAGCTTGAGTAGACACTTTTCCCTGTAACAAAATGGCAACTCTGCTGGGGAAGAATTAGTTTGTTTGTTTATCTTCCTTGTTGTCTATTTCATAAACTTACAGACGGAGTCTGAAGTTGTGCCAGGTAGCATTCGAACTGCATTTGCTATGCAAATGCAAAGTAGATAAATGCCACTTCAGTCCATCTCCGGGATCTGTTTATGATTTAAACAACTGATTCACAAACTCTCTGATTTCCCTTGTGATAGCTCTTAGGTCCTCCTTAGATCTACCCCTGATTGTTGCATTACTGATTACCTTTTACTCGGCCAAAACCCATGAACTGAACTGCAAACTGTGACCCGGAACCCAAGCAAAGTCTCGTTTCTAGCCCAGTGCAGGTACTGTTCTGAGAATCTGAAATTCAGCGCACTTCCTGAGTGGAGAAGGTGCACTGCATTTCAAATTCTCTGTGTTACAGGTGCGCTGATCAGACTAGGCTTTGTGTAGTTTTGGTTTCTGTGATTCATTCTTTCCAGTTCTATTCCTGAATTTTGCTGCCTGTGATCAATGTATGTCTGTTTGAAACCCGTTTTCCTTGCTGTTATTCCGCCTCCTTTGTACAAAAGAACTGCAAATGTTTTTGTGTGTTTGTTGGGTCATTTTCAGTTCTCCTTTGCAAAAGTAACATAATCGTACTGTCGTCCTTTGATTTGAAACTGTCGCAAGTGTCGATTTCAATCATAGGAAAGAGTTTGATTGATGTTGATGGTCGATAATCCTGTTACTATTGTTTTTGGTCTGAATTTGTAATTTTCTAGTGTCAAGAACAAGTATTCATTTCAAAATCGTAAGGTGTTGTGATCGTCTCCATTTTTTATTTCGAAAAGAAACTTGTTGATATTTGTCGCTTGAAAAGAAATTCAGATTTGTGCATCAACTTTCTTTTTATCATTCATATACTAAGAAAGACGAAAACAAATACATGCATGTGCATTTGCATTTAGACAGTCTGATTGGTTTGATTTAGGAAAGTGCATTTAGAGTGCGCTCTTTGCTCTTTGTGAAAGGATTCTATCTTTCTTTCCTTAGTAGCTAGGATTTTCATTGCACAAAGAAGATAAAAAGATTGTTTATCATCTTAGATTGCATTTTAGGAATTACATCTACATCTTGTGGTGAACCTGAAAGGAAAACTTCATAAACAAGATCAACCATAAAATAAATTCAATGAATCTAACAATGCTTTGGAACCTAACGCACAACATTTAGAAGTCTAGGCTAGAGATGTATTCCGGCGTCGTAAAGCCTGGTAACTGTTGTTCTCACTGATGGTTGGGTGATTCCTCCACTTTGAGACGATAAGTGCCAGTACGGACTTGTGCTCCCACGTACTGTCGAGTATATTTTGGGAGACCCCAATAGGCTTAATCCTTTATCCATAGGAAGCCGTGTCTGCCACCCTATCGATTGCAATGCACTAAACACAACATTCAGGAAGATTGACTGCCGTACCGTAAAAAGTATTCTGCAGTTTTGCGATTGGTTTGGTAATCCCTCTACCTAGATTTCCAGAGCAGTCCCTTTCGTTCCTTTTCAGACTCTTTAACAGAAAAGGTCCATCTGAGCACTTGTCACTTCAGGCTCATTAAAAATCGAAGGAGACTAGAGTCATCTTTTGTTTTTTCTCAACTCTTAAAAATTGAAAAAACAAGTTGTGTCAAAGCATCTAAAATTTATTTTAAACGTAATATTCATTACCCTTTCCTACGTTGATCTTGGGTTGAGAAAATGGAATCCACTAACCAAGGAATTCCCCTTGGAGGAAATCCTAGTCCCTTCTCCTCTTGGGGAGATGTTGGTGCACCCCATATGGCCACATTGTCGCTTCCAGGACTGAAAATCGGCTTGCCTCTATGGCTCTTCTCAACCTCTGTCATTCAGAACACCGCAATTCCTGAAAAATCGAATCAGCAACTAGACGAGTCCAGAGTTACCCACCAACCTTTTACTTCCTTTAATTCTTCCTCTCCTCCTTCCTCTTCGCTTGATGGGGCTGGTAAAGCCAAAAGTCAAGTACCTGAGAAGAAGAAGGAAAAGAAGAAGAAAGAGAAGAAGAAGAAGGAGCCAAAAGTGAATGGGGGCAAACGAGCGTCGTCTAGCGAAAATCCACACACTGCACCGACTAGGCCTAAATCGCCATGTGTCATTTGCAAAGGAGACCACTATCATAGAGATTGTCCTTGCATCCCTCGAATCTTAAGGGACTGGTCTCCTCGTTTGCACAACCTGGTGTCGTCAACCTCTGGTGATCATGTTGAAAACACACCATTGACTAGTGAAAGTGAAGCCCCAAGACAAAAAGGAAAATATAGATTTCCTTGTAAACTATGCGAAGGTGATCATGCCGTCCACCGTTGTCCCTTCTTAGACGAGGCTAAAAGAGTTTTGGACGATCATCCGGTTTCACCGTTATGACTTCCTCCTGGATATAAAAAACTCTTGCCGAGTCCGTCACTAGTTGAAAATCCGGTTGGCCCGCTCAGGTGTTCGGCTGAAGCATCCATCATTGAAGATAAACCATCTGAACCCATAGCAGACGAAAGTCAAAAGGTCGAGGCGGTAGTTGACCCAGTCTTGCCTTCAGAGGTTCCATCTTCAGATGATACAGCCACTGAAGAGAACAGGGATGACGTCGTCCAAATTCTTTTCATAAGCACAGACTCCAATGAACATGGGGGCAATTTACCCGTTCCTTTACTGTAGGAAGGAAGTTCATCAGAGTCATACCCGGCCGTCTATTCGGTCCCACCTCCAAGAAACCTAGTTGTCTCCTTTGATTGGAATCAACTAGGCAGACCCCGTTTACTAGCTAGTACACCATTCCAAATCATTGTTCAAATATATAGAATGGTTATGGCTGGTACCATCATAGATGAAGGGGCTTCTGTGAGTATCCTTTCCTCAACTGCTTGGAAAGTGCTTGGTTCGCCATCGCTTTTGCCTGAGATGAGAAATATAACAGGCTTTGATAAAGGAACCAGTTGACCATTAGGGATCCTTCCCAATGTGCCCATAACATTGAAAAGGAAAACCGTTCAAATGAACGTAATGGTAGTTCAAGGACCCCTGGATTATAATCTACTCCTTGGACGAGACTATATTTATTGCATGGGAGCAATTGTCTCCTCACTCTTTAGAGTAATGTGTTTTCTGCACGAAGGAAGAGTGGTCAAGCTCATAGACCAGCTTTCATTCCCCGGTTCACACATAGCAAATAGTCATATACCATCCCTGAATGGTCTTTTCACACAAGAAATGTCTCAATCTCCAGGCCATCCACCTGATGAGCGCGAGTGATTCGGGAGACATGACTGAAACCCAGGGGGCATGCACCCTGCTCTGCTTCGACAAGAAAACTCTGGGTATAGGGTAGGTTTCCGCGAGAGATATATGACTGGTCTGTAATCCCGTCCGTGATTGGAAGAGGGAGTTATTCTGGAACAAGATTCTCTTGTCAAAGTTACGTGTTTGGAGTAGCCTCATCCACTCACCTTTTTCTATTTCGGTAGACATCGCCGAAGAAATGTTTTGTTTGTGCTGTGAATAGAACAATCTTTGGGTAACCTGAAAGAGGTATACCTTTCCTGATAAAACAAATGTGTTGTCAGTTTGAACAAAAGGTGGCCTCGAAACTTTATTTTATACCTGGGGGCATGCAAGTCTTTTGGCGTGTAGGCGAAGAGCGACTATTTATTTTTTTAAATTTGTAGGTCCTCTAACCCTTTAAACTCGTGGGATTGGTCATTTCCTAACTTGCATAAAGAAAGGATGTGGGGCAAAACTCTAAAAGTTGCCGTTTTTATATATGAGACATTCTTATCACACGACTGGATTAATCGAGCAGTTTTAGCACATAGTTCAAGCTCGTTAAAAAATAAACATAAGCCATGAGCAAATGTTTCCCCCCGCATTTAAGCTCATTAAAAAATGAACTATTCCCCGGTAAATAACCATCGTGAATGTAGTACTTTAGCCTTTTAAAGCCTTGGTCATGTTTGCACCATCACCTCCACTTTTGCATTGGCCGATCATTCACTTCCATTTGATTGTTTACTCATTTTGAGGAACAGCTGCGAAGAGTGATCTCACTAGCCATCCTTGTAACACTGCCGTGATTGGAAAATTCCAAACCTTACCTGGAATTAGTTGCTACCCATTTTATCACTCGTTCCTCAAAAGACGAGTCTCCTTTAAGCTCTTTTCAACTGACTCGTAAAATATGAAGAGATTGCCGAGCCATTGGCCTCTCCAGCTCGTTAAAGGGACCGGAAGTGCTATCCCTCCTCTAAATTTTAATCTTTTTGGACCTGAGGGATTATTACACAAAAAGATCGAGCGCTTGTTTTGTTCGGCTCGTTAAAAGTATCGAAAATTCATCCCTTTTGTATTGTTTTATACTTTTTCGGACTTAAGGGATTAGATGACGAAAAAGGAATTTTGGAGTTTCCTTTACGTTCCTTTTCAGACTCTCTAAAATTGAAAAGGACCGAGTTATCTTTGTCGTTAAACTCGTTAAAATTTTAATAGCGACAAACTTGTCTATAGACGAGAACGAGTTTCACTATCGCTAGGCTCGTTAAAACATAGTGATGGGTTTGCCCGAAGGGAAAATTATAGAACAAGCATATGTTATCCTCCTCAAGCTTGATAAAAATAAAGAGGTACTAGTCAGCAATGACTGGGGAAAATTGGGAAGAAAACTTGAAGAAACTTTGTTGGTAGCAAGTTTCTCTTGAACATGACACTTTCACTCCGCATCCAAGTCGGGTTGGGTTGTTTCATTCACCGGTCACATCACCATGGTCCCATCATACCATCCACATTTGGGGTTAATGCTACCAATCCATCACGTCAGTGTCGCCGATATGTTCAAGAGAAGTCATTCAGAGAATTCACCTGTGTCTCACCCACTACAATACATTTATACTCCATTCTTTCATGACCGCCACCCTGAACCTTATATCACCAGATCGTTTTCACCTCCATTAAAATCATTTGCTCCATTCCGTGTCATTGATGTGGGATTCATTAAGGCCCTCCTGTGATGGATCACTTCTTGTCGACATCAGCTCATTATCCAAGAAGTTGATCTAGGAACACCCCATTTAGTACTTTGAAGCTTGCATGCCTCAATGGCAAGTTTCTCACTTCCGGCGACAGGTTTACATCAATGACCTTTGACCGAAAGATTTTGCGTGGTGTTCGATGCCAAGTCCTTTATTCACCCCACGTGAATTGTACTGTAGTACCTTGAGGGTCATTATCATTATCAGTGATTCCTCTCGCGCTTGTTAACAACTTATATCATTGGCTGGTAATCAAGCGATGTCTTTCCATGTTCGACTTCAGAACATTTCTCACATGGATAGACTTGTACTTCGAGTGAAGATCGAACGAGATTGAAGACCCCGGATCTAGTTTCATCCATCCAGGTTGCGATATATATTTAGGAAAATAAAGACATCAAATGTACATCATTGCTGCACAGATAATCATCCAATCAAAGGGATGATGGCTCTATCAGAATCATCAGTCTACACTCAGACGATTGTCTGTCCTATGTACATGAAAATGAATTTATAAAGCTGAGCATGGGAATGCCTGCCTCAACTAGATCATGAAAATATTATGAAGATAATGTATTGTATTGTATCTTATTATAGGTCTCCTCCCAGCTTGAAAGAACTTCGGATCCTCATAATAAAGTATTTCACCCGACATCAAAATATTAACGACCTCATGCTTTAGGGGGCAATTGTTATAGACATTTTTGGGCACTACAACCCCAAGCATGAAATGTCCATAAACCAAGGGCTCCTAAGTCCCTAAAAGTGTTGTTCTAACCCCTAAAAGAACAAGGTCAACAGATTACAACTTCTCCCAGAAGTTCTCCATGAAAAACTGCTCAGAATTGGTCGAAACAGGATCATTTTAGCTGCTCCACAGGCCAGGTGCGTTGCATCTCACCTAAATACACTATGGGGGTGCGTTTCATTTCAAAAAGCCCTTCTATGGGGTGTGATGGGTGAGAAATGACAAATGGCAGTGTCATTCCGCGAGGTGGAGAGGCAATGGAAGCTTCCAGAAACTTCTCCTGTGACACTTGCCTCTCTGAATTTGACCAAGGATGAGTAAGAGATCATCAATCTCCAAGTGGAAGCAAGAACTATTAGAGGGAAGACACTAATCAAATCATAAGCTGACTCATCTCCATTACAGATATCTATATATGGATCCCTCATCCCAGAGATCCAGAGGTTGGAATTTTGCATATTGTAAGGAATTGCTATTGGTTTCTTGAGACAAACATCAGATTGTTGGGTGATCTAAGCTTTGTATGAGGTGAAGAGGGGCTTCCTTGCTGAGAGGTTGATGCTGGGTCAGAACAACTGGTTGTAACTCCTCTTGGCTTTTTCTTGTTTATCAATAAAAGCTATTCAAGTTTTCCTCCATACTTTTGTGTCATTCATGTTTGCTGCATTTGTATGGTCAATTTGCATCTGATCCTAGATTGTTTATGATTATAGATCCATGTCTTTGTATAGTGTTATGCTACTGTGATCTTACAGGTACTCCATGAAGCTGGGCGTGCAAGGGAACAAGTAGTGGAAGACTATCAAAGAAGAGAGGAATCGAACCAGGAGATTAGTGCAAGACAGAGGTTGGTCTTCTTTGTTCCTCTCTATCTATACTTCATAAAGGAAAAACGAAAGTAGCTTTACTTTGTTTGTTTCTAAGGTAGCTATCACACCTTAGTGGGATAAGAAGTTCTGAGTAGACACTTTTCCCTGTAACACTTACCCTTCTCTTTATCTTTAAGATGAAATTATGTTCCTTATAACTATCAATATTTCCTCTTCTTAAGATGCATATATGCCTTAGCGTAGGAATCAAAAGATGTCTTGGAGTAGTATTCCCATTCAAGTATTTTTGGGAACCCTTCTTCTATTAGCTGGTAGATCCCATCAACACATGGATTAGTGTATAAGGGGGTTCTTACAACACCCTAAAAATTAAAACCATTTAAATAAATAAAAATATTAGGCATACATGGAATAAATTCAAGGATATATTTTTCATGTACTTGGAGGCTCTCAACCTATTAAGACTTTGTTGACATGAGTTAGCTTATCCTTTCCATGAATCAAACACACTTTGCATAAAAATTGTAAGAGATAAAAGAAGTAAACCATAACGTTGGCTCCTAATGATTTTGACTCAGTTAGCTTCACTGTATTAGCTGCTAAAAATCACAATTGGCTAGAAAAGGAAAAAATCACTTGCAGGAAAAGCAAAAGAAGCAAACTAGATTGTTGGCTCCTGATGATTCTGATTTAGTTAGCATTAAAGAAACCATTTTTTCTTGAATCAAACCACACAGTGTGACTAGAATGGCAAGGCCTTGTTGGGAACATCTAAGGTGGTAGTGTAGGTTTTTACATCTCGTCTTATCTCCTCTTCTCCTCCGAGTCTTAAATGTTGGGAAATCCAATCGAGAAAACTTAGATCACCAAGGTTCTATCCCTCAAGTGCCTCCCTGGAAATGATGCCAAAATGTTGGGTGGAATAATTGACAAAATGATTATTCAACATTTACTCTATCAATACGAGGTCATAGACTTAGAGACACTACATTTTATGTGTGGAGATGGAAATTGTTACAGGGAAAAGTGTCTATATAGAACTGCTCTATCCCACTAAGGTGTGACAGATGCCTTAGAAACAAACAGAGAAAAACTACTTTTGTTTTCCTTTATGAATTATAGATAGAGAGGAACAGAAAGACCAACCTCTGTCTTGCGCTAATCCTTCGATTCGATCCCTCTCTTCTTTGATAGTCCTCAGCTACCTGCTCCCTTGCACGCCCAGCTTCACAAAGTACCTGTAAGATCACAGAAGCATAGCACTATACAAAGACATGGATCTATATTCATAAACAATCTAGGATCAGATGTAAATTGACCATACAAATGTAACAAGCATCAATGATACAAAAGCATGGAGGAAAACTCAAATAGTTTTTATTGATAAACAAGAAAAGATCTAGGAGGAGTTACAACCAGTTGTTCCGACCCAGCATCAACCTCCTAGCAAAGAAGCCCCTCTTCACCTCAAACAAAGCTTAGATCACCCAACAATCTGATGTTTGTCTCTAGAAACCAACAACAATTCCTTACAATATGCAAAATTCCAGCCTCTGGATCTCTGTGATGAGGGATCCATATATAGATATCTGTAAGGGGGATGAGTCAGCTTGTGATTTGATTAGTGTCTTCTCTCTGATAGTTCTTTCTTCCACTTGGAGACTGAAGGCCTCTTACTCATCCTTGGTCGAATTCAGTGAGGCAAGTGTCACAGGAGAAGATTCTCGAAGCTTCCATTGTCTCTCCACCTCGCGGAATGACACTGCCATTTGTCATTTCTCGCCCATCGCACCCCACAAAAGGGATTTTTGAAATGCAACGCACCCTCATAGTGTATTTAGGTGAGATGCAATGCACTTAGCCAGTGGAGCAGCTGCAATGATCCTGTTTTGACCAATTCTGAGCAGTTTCTCATGGAGAACTTCTGGGAGAAGCTGTAATCTGTTGACCTTGTTCCTTTAGGGGTTAGAACAACAATTTTAGGGACTTAGGAGGCCTTGGTTTATGGACATTTCATGCTTAGGGTTGCAAGGCACAAAAATGTCTATAACAGTTGCCCCTAAAGTATGAGGCCGTTAACCTTTTGGTGTCGGGTGAAATGCTTTATTATGAGGATCCGAAGTTCTTTCAATGTTGGGAGGAGACCTGTAATAAGATACAATACAATACATTATCTTCATACTATTTTCATGATCTAGCTGAGGCGGGCATTCCCATGCTCAGCTTTATAAATTCATTTTCATGTACATAGGACAAACAATCGTCTGAGTGTAGACTGATGATTCTGATAGAGCCATCATCCTTTTGAGTGGATGATTATCTGTGCAGCAATGATGTACATTTAATGTCTTTATTTCCCTGAATATATATCACAGCCCAAATGGATGAAACTAGATCTGGGGTCTTCAATCTCGTCCGATCTTCACTCAAAGTACAAGTCGATCCATGTGAGAAATGTTCTGAAGTCGAACATGGAAAGACATCGCTTGATTACCAGTCAATGATGTAAACTGTTAACAAGCGCGAGAGGAATCACCGATAATGATAATGACCCTCAAGGTACTACAGTACAATTCACGTGGTGTGAATAAAGGACTTGGCATCGAACACCACGCAAAATCTTTCAGTTGAAGGCCATTGATGTAAACCTGTCGCCGAAAGTGAGAAACTTGCCATTGAGGCATGCAAGCTTCAAAGTACTGAATGGGGTGTTCCTAGATCAAATTCTTGGATAATGAGCTGATGTCAAAAAGAAGTGATCCGTCACAGGAGGGCCTTAATGAATCCCACATCAATGACACGGAACGGAGAAAATTATTTTAATGGAGGTGAAAACGATCTGGTGATATAAGGTTCAGGGTGGCGGTCATGAAAGAATGGAGTATAATGTATGGTAGTGGGTGAGACACAGGTGAATTCTCTGAATGACTTCTCTTGAACATATCGACAACACTGATGTGATGGATTGGTAGCATTAACCCCAAATGTGGATGGTATGGTGTGACCATGGTGATGTGACCGGTGAATGAAACAACCCAACCCCACTCGGACACGGAGTGGAAGTGTCATGTTCAAGAGAAACTTGCTACCAATAAAGTTTCTTTGAGTTTTCTTCCCAATTTTCCCCAGTCATTGCTGACCAGTACCTCTTTATTTTTGTCAAGCTTGAGGAGGGTAACATATTCTTGTTCTATAATTTTCCCTTCGGGCAAACCCATCGCTATGTTTTAACGAGCCTAGCGATAGTGAAACTCGTTCTCGTCTATAGACAAGTTTGTCGCTATTAATCTTTTTAACGAGTTTAACGACAAAGATAACTCTGTCCTTTTCAATTTTAGAGAGTCTGAAAAGGAACGTAAAGGTAACTCCAAAATTCCTTTTTCGTCATCTAATCCCTTCAGTCCGAAAAAGTATAAAACAATACAGAAGGGATGAATTTTCGATACTTTTAATGAGCCGAACAAAACAAGCGCTCGATCTTTTTGTGTAATGATCCCTCAGGTCCAAAAACATTAAAATCTAGAGGAGGGATAGCACTTCCTGTCCCTTTAACGAGCTGGAGAGGCCAATGGCTCGGCAATCTTTTCATATTTTACGAGTCAGTTGAAAAGAGCTTAAAGGAGACTCGTCTTTTGAGGAACGAGTGATAAAATGGGTAGCAGCTGATTCGAGGTAAGGTTTGGAATTTTCCAATCATGGCAGTGTCACAAGGATGGCTAGTGAAATCACTCTTCGCAGCTGTTCCTCAAAATGGGTAAACAATCAAATGGAGGTGAATGATCGGCCAATGAAAAAGTGGAGGTGACGGTGCAAACACGACCAAGGCTTTAATGGCTGAAGTGCTACATTCACGATGGTTATTTACCGCGGAATAGTTCATTTTTTAATGATCTTAAACGCGGGTGGAAACATTTTCTCATGTCTTATGTTTATTTTTTAATGAGCTTGAACTATGTGCTAAAACTGCTCGATTAATCCAGTCGTGTGATAAGAATGTCTCATATAAAACGACAACTTTTAGAGATTTGCCCCACATCCTTTCTTTATGCAAGTTAGGAAACGACTAATCCTACGAGTTTAAAGGGTTTGAGGACCTACAAATTTAAAAAAATAAATAGTTGTTCTTTTCTTGCACTCCAAAAGGTTTGCATGCCCCCGGGTATAAAACAGAGTTTCAAGGTCACCCTCTATTCGAGCTGACAAAACATTTGTTCTATCAGGAAGGGTATACCTCTTTCAGGCTACCCAAAGATTGCTCTATTCACAGCGCAAACAAAACACTTCTTCGGCGATGTCTATCGAAATAAACAAAGGTGAGCGGCGATGCCCGCCAACCCAAATAACTCTGATAAGAGGATCTTGTTCTAGAATAACCCCCTCTTCCAATCACGGACGGGGGTACAGACTAGTCATATTCTCTCGCGGAAACCTACCCTATACTCCAAGTTTTCCTCTGAAGCAGGCCAGGGTGCATGCCCCCTGGGTTTCAGTCATGTCCCCCCGAATCACTCATGCTCATCGGGTGGACGGACTGGAGATTGAGACATTTCTTGCGTGAAAAGACCATTCAGGGATGGTATATGACTATTTGCTCTGTATGATCCGGGAAATGAAAGCTGGTCCACGAGCTTGACCACTCTTCCTTCGTGCGGAAAACACATTACTCTAAAGAGTGAGGAGACAATTTCTCCCATGCAATAAATATAGTCTCGTCCAAGGAGTAGATTGTAATCCAGGGGTCCTTGAACTACCATTACGTTCATGTGAACGGTTTTCCCTCTCAATGTTATGGGCACATTGGGAAGGATCCCTAATGATCGACTAGTTCCTTTATCAAAGCCTGTCAAATTTCTCATCTCAGGCAAAAGCAATGGCGAACCAAGCGATTTCCAAGAAGTTGAGGAAAGGCTACTCACAGAAGCCCCCTCATCTATGATGGTACCAGCCATAACCATTCCATATATTTGAACAATAATTCGGAATGGTATACTAGCTGGTAAATGGGGTCTGCCTAGTTGATTCCAGTCGAAGGAGACAACCAGGTTGCTTGGAGGTGGGACCGAATAGACGGCCAGGTACGACTCTGACGAACTTCCTTCCTGTGGTAAAGGAACCGGTAAATTGCCCCCATGTTCGTTGGAGTCTGTGCTTATGAAGAGAATTTGGGTGGTGTCATCCTTGTTCTCTTCAGTGACTGTATCATCTGAAGATGGAACCTCTGAAGGCAAGACTGGGTCAACTGCCGCCTCGACCTTTTGGCTTTCGTCTGGTATGGATTCAGATGGTTTATCTTCAACGATAGATGCTTCAGCTGACCACCTGAGCAGGCCAGCCGGATTTTCAACTGGTGACGGACTCGGCAAGAGTTTTTTATATCCAGGAGGAAGTCGTAACGGTGAAACCGGACGATCATCCAAAACTCTTTTAGCTTCATCTAAGAAGGGACAACGGTGGACGGCGTGATCGCCTTCACACAGTTTACAAGGAAATCTATATTTTCATTTTTGTCCTAGGGCTTCACTTTCACTAGTTGACGGTGTGTTTTCAACATGATCATCAGAGGTTGACGACACCGGGTTGTGCAAACGGGGAGACCAGTCCCTTAAGATCCAAGGGATGCAAGGACAATCTCTGTGATAGTGGTCTCCCTTGCAAATGACACATGGCGATTTAGGCCTGGTCGGTGCAGTGTGTGGATTTTCGTTAGACGACACTCGTTTGCCCCCATTCGCTTTTGGCTCCTTCTTCTTCTTCTCTTTCTTCTTCTTTTCCTTCTTCTCCTTAGGTACTTGACTTTTGGCTTTACCAGCCCCATCAAGCGAAGAGGAAGGGGAATAGGAAGAATTGAGGAAGTAGAAGGTTGGTGGGTAACTCTGGACTCGTCTATTTGCTTATTTGATTGTTCAGGAATAGTGGTGTTCTGAACGACAGAGGTTGAGAAGAGCCATACAGGCAAACCAATTGTTAGTCCTGGAAGCGACAATGTGGCCATATGGGGTGCACCAACATCTCCCCAAGAGGAGAAGGGACTAGGATTTCCTCCACGAGGAATTCCTTGGTTGGTGGACTCCATTTTCTCAACCCAAGATCAATGTAGGAAAGGGGTAATGAATATTCCATTTAAAATAAATTTTAGACGCTTTGACACAACTTGTTTTTTTAGTTTTTAAGAGTCGAGAAAAAACAAAAGATGACTCTAGTCTCCTTCGATTTTTAATGAGCCTGAAGTGACAAGTGCTCAGATGGACCTTTTCCGTTAAGGAGTCTGAAAAGGAACGAAAGGGACTGCTCTGGAAGTCTAGGTAGAGGGAGTACCAAACCAATCGAAAAATTGCAGAATACCTTTTACGGTACGACAGTCAATCTTCCCGAATGCTGTGTTCAGTGCATTGCGATCGATAGGGCGGTAGACACGGCTTCCTATGGATAAAGGATTTAAGCCTATAGGGGTCTCCCAAAATATACTCGACGGTACGTGGGAGCACAAGTCCGTACTGGCACTTATCGTCTCAAAGTGGAGGAATCACCCAACCATCAGTGAGAACAACAGTTACCAGGCTTTACGACGCCGGAATACGTCTCTAGCCTAGACCTCTAAATGTTGTGCGTTAAGTTCCAAAGCGTTGTTAGATTCATTGAATTTATTTTAAGTTGATCTTGCTTATGAAGTTTGCCTTTCGGGTTCACCACGAGATGTAGATGTAATTCCTAAAATGCAATCTAAAGATGATAAACAAACTTTTCATCTCTTTTATGCAATGAAAATCCTAGCTACTAGGGAAAAGAAAGACAGAACCTTTTCACAAAGAGCAAAGAGCACACTGTAAATGCACTTTCCTAAATCAAGCCAAACAGACTGTCTATATGCAAATGCACATGCATGTATTTGTTTTCGACTTTCTTAGTATATGGATGCTAAAAATAAAGTTGATGTACATATCTGAAATTCTTTTCAAGCGACAAATATAAACAAGCTTCTTTTCGAAATCAAAAATAGAGATGATTACGACACCTTATGATTTTGAAATGAATACTTGTTTTTGACACTAGAAAATTACAAATTTAGACCAAAGGCAATAGTAACAGGATAATCGACCATCAACAGTAATCAAACTTTCTCCTACGATCGAAATTGACACTTGCAACAGATTCAAATCAAAGGATGACAGTACGACTACGCTACTTTTGCAAAGGAGAACCGTAAATGACTCAACAAACACACAAAAACATCTACAGTTCTTTCGTACAAAGGAGGTAGAATAACAGTAAGGAAAAGGAGTTTCAAACAGACATACACTGATCACAGGCAGCAAAATACAGGAATAGAACTGGAAAGAATGAATCACAGAAGCCACAGTTGCACAGAGCTAGTCTGATCAGCGCACCTGTAACACAGAGAATCTGAAATGCTGTGCAGGTTGTCCACTTGGGAAGTGCGCTAAAATTCAGAATCTCTAAACAGTACCTGCGCTGGGCCAGAAACGAGACTCTGTTCGGGTTTCGGGTCACAGTTTGCAATTCAGTTCTTGGTTTTTGGCCGAGTAAAATGCAATCAGTAATGCAACAATCAGGGGTAGATCTAAGGAGGATCTAAGAGCTATCACAAGGGTAATCAGATAGTTTGTGAATCAGTTGTTTAAATCATAAACAGATCTAGTAGATGGATTGAAGTAGCAGTTATCTACTTTGCATTTGTTATGGCAAATGCAGTTCGAATGCTACTTGTAAGTTTATGAAACAAACAACAAAGAATGATAAACAAACAAACTAATCACTTCCCTAGTGGAGTCGCCATTTTGTTACAGGGAAAAGTGTCTATATAGAACTGCTCTATCCCACTAAGGTGTGACAGCTGCCTTAGAAACAAACAGAGAAAAACTACTTTTGTTTTTCCTTTATGAATTATAGATAGAGAGGAACAGAAAGACCAACCTCTGTCTTGCGCTAATCCTTCGATTCGATCCCTCTCTTCTTTGATAGTCCTCAGCTACCTACTCCCTTGCACGCCCAGCTTCACAAAGTACCTGTAAGATCACAGAAGCATAGCACTATACAAAGACATGGATCTATATTCATAAACAATCTAGGATCAGATGTAAATTGACCATACAAATGTAACAAGCATTAATGATACAAAAGCATGGAGGAAAACTCAAATAGTTTTTATTGATAAACAAGAAAAGATCCAGGAGGAGTTACAACCAGTTGTTCTGACCCAGCATCAACCTCCCAGCAAAGAAGCCCCTCTTCACCTCAAACAAAGCTTAGATCACCCAACAATCTGATGTTTGTCTCTAGAAACCAACAGCAATTCCTTACAATATGCAAAATTCCAGCCTCTGGATCTCTGGGATGAGGGATCCATATATAGATATCTGTAAGGGGGATGAGTCAGCTTGTGATTTGATTAGTGTCTTCTCTCTGATAGTTCTTGCTTCCACTTGGAGACTGAAGGCCTCTTACTCATCCTTGGTCGAATTCAGTGAGGCAAGTGTCACAGGAGAAGATTCTGGAAGCTTCCATTGTCTCTCCACCTCGTGGAATGACACTGCCATTTGTCATTTCTCTCCCATCGCACCCCACGGAAGGGATTTTTGAAATGCAACGCACCCTCACAGTGTATTTAGGTGAGATGCAACGCACTTAGCCAGTGGAGCAGCTGCAATGATCCTGTTTTGACCAATTCTGAGCAGTTTCTCATGGAGAACTTCTGGGAGAAGCTGTAATCTGTTGACCTTGTTCCTTTAGGGGTTAGAGCAACACTTTTAGGGACTTAGGAGCCCTTGGTTTATGGGCATTTCATGCTTAGGGTTGCAAGGCACAAAAATGTCTATAACAGAAATAATAGTGATCTACTACTATAAGGACCAAACCAAGCTTCTTATATAAGTTTCAAGGCTCCCTCTGCTACTATAGAATGGCGTATCAATCCACAAATTTTGATCGAAGATTATCCTTTGTAGCCAGAAAGATATTTTGGTTCCTTTAATGTCTCAGTCTCTGAAATTTTCTTCTGCAATTTTCTTGGATCTGGACGCATAAACTATATTTCTATTCATTCTTGGTAGTTGTAAAAAAAAATAGACTCTTTACAAATGGTATGGCCACTTTTAACAATGAAGTATTCACTCTAGCCACTTTGAAAACAAATCTAGTTCAATAATTGAATTGCTTCAACTTCCAAAATATTTCACTATCAAACGGTAAACCTTTAGATATGTGATGTTATGAAATAGGCTTACTTTTTTCAAAATTAAAGGAACTTCAGATTTAGGGCTCAGATCCTTTTCACAACATTTCTTAGGTCATGCATAAAGAGCATGATTTTTGTAGTAACCTTAGTGTTGTTTCTTGTTAGAGTTCCTATTTAACAATCTTAGTAAATCACCCTAAAAATTCCCAACAAAAGAATCATTACCAAAACTAGTGATTGAGCCACAACAACCAAAGGAAAATTTCATACCACCAATCTTATTTTGACTAATTTTCTCCCCCTAATAATGTGTTCTTCTGCATCATATATAACATATTACCTCCTTAACAATATGCTCTCCTAAGGCATCATATGATCCTGTTATGTAGCTCCCCATGTATCTGATCTTCCAATTGTGCAAGCATACATTGTGAAACATGTTTTCTCTACTAGAACTTGGTGGTCTTATATTCTTGCTTGGTGAATTATTTTCCTTACTATTTTTGTGAATTCCATGTCAAGTTGCTTCTACAGTCTCGTGCAAAATGGCCAAAATTACAACATGAGTAGCACTCTACATCTAGTTTGAGTAATGGAGAAAAGGTGTTGTAACTTCTGTTTTCAAGGGCATATGTGATTCTTTCTTGTATTCCAGAAAATATCCCTCCAGGGCTTTGATAAAACCATCTATCAATAGATTGAGCTCTATTTCCATAGTTAGAACATGTGTAACAATAACCATGAAATGTCTCTGCATACCTAGGTGTATAAGGTGATGAACTCGTAGAGGTATATCACCCTTGAGAAACGATTTTTTTGTCTCCACTTCTGAATGCTCTTCTAAGAATTGGCATCTTGAATGCACCATCTTGAAATATTGAGGAATTTTTCATCCTTCTTCTAGTGTTTGTTGACTTCTGCAAAACTTTTACTTTGGGCTTCTCTTCATTTTTCACATGAGGTTTCTTTTTTTCTTTGACAAGTGGCTTTCCTTCATCTTTGGATCCAGGCTTCTCTTCATTAGGATTTTCTCCATCTTCACGATGTAACATCTCTTCCTCTTTGACATCTTTATCCTTGTAGCATGAGGACTCGCCAACATATCAAAGACCTATCTTGATAAGTGATGATCTTTGGAAATTGAGAATTTCATGCAAGACCTGTGAACTCCTTAGTTTTTGATTCATCTTGTCCACTTCTATTCTCAAGGTGACGATTTCATGTTCATGTTTCATGTACTCCTCTTCCTTATACTTCAATTGACATCTTAAGACTTCCTCAATACTTTTTTATTCTTCAAATTATCTCTTCAAGGAGCTAATAAGTTCTTTATCCTACCTATTCCATTCATTTGGATTTTCCAACAACTTCAGGAGTTTGAGATATGCAACATATTCAGGACTGCTATCAACATTCTCCTTTGAGTTCCCCAACTTAGATGTTATGGATCCGCCTTCAAGCAGTTAAGCTTCCAACAAAGCACCCACTCTGATACCAATTGTTGGAAATACTGTGAGGGGGGCGAACCAATATTTCCCTTATTTTTCATAATTGGTTAGTTTAGTTTCTTAAACATTCAGAGTATCAAAAGAAGCATACGACATGATCACATCATAAGACCAGTACACAAATATTTTTTTTAAACTAAGTTCTTTGTTATGTATGATGTACATATAAATTTACCAGATGAATCTTGAAGGAAGCACAAGACTCTCCAGGGGTTTTACTAGAAAATTTGGAAGGAATAAAATTCTCCCATAATGGTTTGGGCTCTCGTACCAGGCATAATGGCCCAACTACAATCAAGTTGAAACCTTCATTGCTACACTTCACTACCACTATTGTCCACTTCCACTATTGTTACATCTATTTCCGCTACTGCTACACCTGTTGCCACTGCTACTACACATGTTGCCCAAGTTTATCCATAACCACTGCTACTATCATTGTATACTTCTCACTTTTACAATTGTTCCAACTACTTCTACTACAATAACTACTATCCAATAGTTCCCATTTTCCATTGCTATAATGTATAACTATTCTCATGATGCAAATGAACATCCTCAACGCACTCATTGTTTAGACATCATAAACATCTATCATCATCATTATCACAATCATAGTTGTCAAGTCATTATCATCATTGTCATCACAACATCATTACTGTCACAATCATGATTTCATCATAGTTGTCAATTCATAATCATTACTGTCATCACAACATCATTACTATCACAATCATCACTGTTATCATAGTTTTCAAGTCACATCATCACCATTGTCATTGTCATCTCAATGTCAATATTGTCAATCCAACTGTTATATAGTTTCTTGTCTCATCAAGGGTTACAGTCTAGGATTTTAATCACTATCACTATCACAAGCACAAGCACAAGCACAAGGATTGTGCATTTGTATCACAACTTGACTGTCAAGAGTACAAGCATCACAGTCAAGAGTATCACTATCATTGCAACATCCAAATTCATTGTCATATCCTATAAACAACACTGCTAGTCATTAAAGATTACTTCCCTCACACATTTGTCATGTTTCTATCACACACCTAGGATCACTGTCATAGTGGCACTACCAAGTTAAATGGAATCCACTGTCACTGCTATGCACCATACATCAAAACAATGATGCATACTATGCATCAGGGTTACATGCCATATACATTCAAGTCACTTTATGAGAACATTGTTATACAAATCATCAAGGTTTAGGCAACAAGGTCACCTGTTTTCTTCAATTGCATGTCCACACACATCACAATATCATCAATCCACTTTCACAATGTTTCTATCATAGAAGGATATGACTCACTATCATACATCATTATTGTCATATATCACTTTGTCACAACTAGGTTCACCATCATATTGCACTGTCATATATGTCATTATTCATATATTTTAAATACACAATTACACATAAGTGTGTCTCTATGAATCCACTATAACATAACAAGAATATAATCATATATAGAGCATAACATACATTTACATATAGTCACACATCAATGAAATAATCCTAGCCAAGAAACTAGGTAGCTCACACATTAAGATTAATGATGAAAGCCCTAGTAACTGCAATAGGTCCAATCTCTATTCATAAATACACATATCTTCAATTAAACCTCCTTTGTTGCATAAATCGACCAATAAATTCTACTTACCCAATGCATAAATTGATACCTTATGGTATGGTCAGGTTTAGCATCAAAATCAGGGTCTCAACTTCCATGCTTCTTTAACTTCAAACCTTTTCTCCAACTCTATGTTGTAAAGACTGTAGAGTGTGGTTATTTCTCCTTAGAAAATTGGCTTAGGTTAATTAACAAATTTCACCATGCATCAACATAGGCTTACATGGAAATTAAATAAATGATCCTTTTATTGTAAGAATTCATTCAGATGTGCATACCAAAATTTATACCAAATGGATCAGTCAATCTTTACAAGGGTTTGAATTTGCTACAACAATTTGTTTTCCAAACAAAATTCCATCCATATAATGTTTCAAGTTTGATCAAAATTCTTGTTGCTTCAGAGTGCCCTTATACACAAGGATGTTTCCCTAATAAGGGCCAAAATAATAGAGGTAAATACTCACAAGTTTTCCACATGAAACAAGAAACAATGGCATATGTATTTGCAATTAGAGTCATTTTTCCTACTCCTTAACACATCTGCACTTCATAATAGGCCATTAAGGAGGGACAAACACTTAAATAAAAACTACTCCTGGAAAATGGCTAAGTTATATGGATAAACATATGCAATAAACCATAATGAATCCACACAATCATATGAAATAAGCCATAGAAGAGGTAGACTCAACTCTTCATCACAAGATAAAATTCAGGTCTGCAGGGACTGACAAAGTTTTAGCATCTTCATTGGCCTTGGAAAACCTTCAAATTGTAGCAATAAATTATGATATAAGATAGGAGTCGTAGAAGTATAGGGTGATTGTAGCCCAGGTGAAGAAAATTTTATAGGTTGCAGAGATTTTTTCCAAAACTTAGGGTTCCAGATTTGCATATGAAACTTTATGCCAATCTAAACAATTAACACAGTTAATCACAATCTTGGTTTAGCATTGGATTTAGTTCATGGTGCACATTCATTCCAACGAAGCACTAACCCATATCTTCAACAAGATTCCTTAAAGACCACCTACAAAGTGAAGAAAAGTGAAACCCTTTCAAAATCACAAGCCCAAACTCTCTTCCTAGCCATAGGATTATTTCCAATATACTCCACAGGTCCGAGAATGATTTTAAAGAAAAATTATTGTTTCATTTTGATGCATGAGTACCATTTTTATAGTGATTAGAAGATCATGACTTTCGGAAACCAACTTCATAATTTAGGAGGGGAAATATTTGAATTTAAAATTCAAATTTCTCTCTCATTTGGACCATAGAGAAATCATATACTTTTTCTTCAATTAATTTTAAACTTAAGTGAGTCAACCTTTAATTTTAATCTAGGACATAAGAACCCATTCATAAATTATTTTATTTAGCCCTTGAATGATGGTCGTATTCTTCACAATTAAGGCACTCATGTATTGCTAGATGATCACAGTTGGAGCCAAAGAGAATCTTCCACATCATCAACATTCTTGCAAGTTTTGCCCAGAAATTGGGGTTCGCACTCTGATTGGGCATATCTCACAAACTGTGAGGGCCCACGAAATTCTCCACATATTGTCAGAATTAGTATGACGGGGAAAATCCAATGGTGAGGATCTTCAAGGCAACTTTATTGATTTTCTACTTCAAAATATCCAATAGCTGTGGGGTGTACTCATCGTCTAGGGAATCCAAACCCTAGAGCTAGGGTTTCATCAAGATGCATCATCATCACCCACATCATCAACATGTCAATGAACTCCAATTACACTCACCTTAACATCAATGAAAACATACTCAAGATGTCCCACCTCCAACTCTTTATAGTGTTGACAAACATGAAGAAATTGTCTAAAGTTTGCTTGGTTAGTCTCAGTTTGTCCTATTGAAGATGGTACAACTCCGAGAACACATTAGCCTTTAGAGACACAAAAATATGACCAGTACCATTAAAAATAACCTCCAATTTTAGATCGGTTTGTGCCACTACCCATTTTTTCATATCATTATATGGAATTATTAGGGGTTTGGTGATTATTTGATAGATACCCAATCTTCTAATGTTACATAGTTCCTTATAATCTTCATTCTATGCATTGAACTAAAAATAAAAATAGATTTGGTGAATCTCACCCCAATTTGGATGGATTTTGCTTCCATCAAATGCCCTTGTGTATTTGTAGAATATTTCACTTGTAGATGGGTTGAGCACCATTGGATTTTTGATGGTGATATTCTATCCCTTACCCTTGTGCACTTTTGACATCCTATTTCGCAAAGATTCCTTTAAAAATTACATGTAAAAGGAAACCATTATAAGATCCAACACATATATATATTTTATACACATGAATTAATACTAGTCGTTGCAACTTAATCCAACAAATTTTTGGCTTGACATAATGAATTTGGTGAGCAACGAGAGCAATTCTAATGCAGGGTATAATAGTTAGTCTGAGAGAAGGATTAATGGCACCTAATGGAAGAGTGATGGATGAGGATTGATCACATACTTTAAAAGGAAGAGAAATTTAGACAACTGGATGAGTATTTGGAATGTAGAAAATGACATAAAAAAAAGAAGAGGTTATTAATGCTTCCTTGGGTAGTTTTAATACCAAGGGGAATGTATGAGGATAACCACAAGAAAAAGATGGAAACATGTTTGAGCCTAATTTTTTTTTCCATTAGAGGAAGTTTCTTCCATAAAACATAATCCATTATGAGATGTGTGCAGGGATCAATGGAGTTGGTTTATAAATGACCTAATCATTAATGATATAAATCCATGTTAATAATTGTTAGGGACAATGGTAAAATGATATGTAGGGGGGAAAATGAACCTATCCTAAAAAATATAGATAGCCTTGATGGAGAATGTCGAGAATAATAGTTCCAAAAAAGTTGACTCATTCTTTAAAATAAAAAACCAATCGAAATCTCATAATTGGCACTTTTCTTTTATAGGGTTGATATTGGGTTAGGAGAAATTAATGTATATTGAAATTGTTGTCATGGAATTTTATTCTACTTGTGATTTCTGACATAGGGTACACAAGAGGAGTGGAAATATTTCTCTACTAAATCATCAACATTTGAGGATTAGAAGAAAATTTAACCCATTGATGCCATTAACCTTAAAACTTTCGACCTCTAACCTTTGATATGGGGTGTTTTAGGCATAACATAAAAGTAGGCCTTTTCATAAAATGTAGATCACTATGACCTCCATTCTATGAAAAGGGAATATATCAACTTGGATGAATATTTCTTTATAGGATGATTATGATACTTAGGGATCTAGAGAACTTGGTTCTATTTCTCAATGTTGTTGAAGAACTGTCTATGAAGTCCCCCTACAAAATTTGATTTTGGCTAGGGGAGGGTTGTTAGACACATTAAGTAGTAACATTATTTTAAACATGAAATGGAGAACATGCTCAAAATAATAAGTAACCCCACCAATATTTGCATAATAAACAAATTAAATATTAGATTGATAAATAATCATATTAATTTTAAGAATTTGACTTCGGAATTCTATGCACAATAATCATTTATATTTGACGTTTTGAGTCGAGAGCGAGACCATAAGTACAAAATGGTTGAGAGAAGGAGAGGGGAAGAGGTATATATATAAAGAAATGAAGGAGAAAGAAGAGGAGGACACAAGCCAACTAGAGGTAAACCCTAACCATAATAACACATGAAGACCATTCTTTCCTAAGGATGGGTCTTTTTCTAGACTCGAAATGTCAGCTAAAAATGATTATTGTCGATCAAGTTTAAGAATCAAATTCTTCAAATTTTGACCACCACAAAAGCTCACAAACAAGAATCATATTAATATTTTGCCTAACTTGTATTGCATTACTTTGTGAGAAATAAATGATTTTATAAAAATGTTTGTATATTATAATTTTCATAAAAAGAGAGATAACACATATTTCATTAAAATTGGAAAAAGTCTATTACAAGACATCAACAACAAATAGATTTCATTAAATTTGGAATTATACGGTGGGCCTAGAATTTAGAACTTTAAGTAGATTAAGTTTGAAATTCGATTAGTTCACTACTTTGAATGTATCTATTCACCATTTATTGCGATAAAAATATCACAATAAACTATATAAATCCAAGTAGAAGCAAATCTTAATTATGTTAATTTTGGAATCCCTACATTATTTCTTCTAATATTATTTATGGTTCCTACTAAAAGGTTGATTAATATTATTTGATGAGAAAAACATTATGTATAATAGTATTATTAACCTGTTTAATTATAATTCGATATAGTAAATACTACATGTCTCTTTTGAGTTACTATTCTAGTAGAAGGTTGGCACAATTTTAAAGTGTTCATAAAATTTATTTAATGACATAATTATACGAGTATGTTTATTATCATAACAATTTTTATTTAAGGTACTATTAGTGATTTTTTTTTTTGTTGAGTATAATATTATAATATATTCATATTGATAAGATTTCATAATCGACAACATAAAAGATTATATAAGACTCATATTATGTTTAAATTTATTTTTTTAATGATCAAAACTATTTATAAAATAAAAATTATAGCAACATTAAGTTTGGAAAATTTGTATTACAAGGACTTCATCAACATTAATTTTTTTGTAAACCATCCTAGATCCTTCTTAAATTTAGATATACTTGTGTTGAGAGGGATCAAGTCTAGAGTTAACATGGATCTAAGATGGTACTCTTGCATTCCATAATGGATTTAGTTTGGCCCTTAAATGGGATTCATCATGGCAAATATCATGGAAAAATACCATGGGATTTTAAACCACCATGGTTAAACCCATTAAATGACCAACTCAAACTTATCTTTTCTAATCTATGACCTAAATATTTAATGGGAACCTCCCCATATCCTAGTAAAGATTGACATTTACGTGCATAAATGTTTATGTGGAGTCCTTCTGTACTAGGGTTATAACACCTTGTAGTGCAGTCACTATTTTAACCTATTATAAGATAACATAAACATATTTTAGTATTGTGAAACCAAATAGTGACCATGAATAGGTCAAACATTGGACTACTAGACATAACAATATCAATACATGATAGGGGTGTGAAAGTAGCTCTTAGTAGGAATCAATTAAATCATATTAGTAGGTCTAACTTCAGAACATTATATTATAGTTATGGATAATATACTAGATTTCTTGATGTCTAATTTTTGTGCTTAATGACTCTCACCCCCAAGTTTCCCATGACCCAGGGTAGAGTTGTTGATCAAAATATGTTGGTGTTGCAAGGATTTCAATAAAATAATTTCCATGGAGTGCCTCCCTTGCAAAATTTGCATTGAAACTAGTCTACCAAAAAGTTACTAAGTAAGATATGTTTTTATGCTAAATTTTCCACCCCTTAGTGACTTTAGAAAGCATAATTAGGAGGTTCATACCATTTATACCACCTAAAAATGGTTATCAAATAAATATAATTTTTTAAAGACCATTTAGGATTCATTATCAATTACTTCTAATTTGTAAGAGAATGTAATAATTATTGTGCAAAAAGTATAAAGACATCCATTTGTGACCCTTCTCTTGAATGAGCCTGGAAAATCCACTTAACACTCATTATCACTTAATTATTCATTTTTTATTGGGAAAAGCATTTTGTTTTAGATGGAGTTTTATTTCAAAAACAACAATGTCACATTTATACACTCATTTTAAACCACATTATGGGAAAAAGAAGTCAATAATTGGCACATGATTTATTGAATTATATGATTTGATTGCAAATATGAGTTATTGATTTAAGAATGCATAGTTAGAAAAAATTATGGATTAAAAATATAAATTGTTGGCTCAAGGGGCTTGGACCCAGGTTCAATGTGTACTGCACACCAAAAAAACCCTCAACCGCTGGCCCTTTCGACAATGACTTGCAAGAAGATTGTAGTCTCACCCAAAGCGATTATGGGAGGTTGCAAAACCAGGTTTCTATAACTGGAGGGGTATGCGCATTGTGACGTCTGTGTGTTTACTTATGTCTTAGACCTATCTACAACTTCACATGCATAAATAACTTCGTGTTGATGATTTACTTCACAGATTTGCACTTATCGCATACACATATCAAAAAATAGTATAACATGTATTCTTTCACATAATTCAGTAAAAAGCATGCATAACAATATGTATAAACACTGATAATAAACATAGATACATCAAATTTTTTTGAAACTTCTTCTTTTATTAAAACATATCTTCAATACATTCAACTTCTTTGACCTTCACACCCAGAAGTAGGTGGTCTATGCACTCAATTACAAACTCTTCAAGGCCTCCACACACTCAGCTACGAGACCTTTTCCTAAAGCCCAAAATACAGACTAAAGACAAAATATATCAATGATTCATCTATGACTTCTCTACTCTCTTACTTTTGACAAGGCACTATATGTCCTTATATACATTTCATTACTACAAGCCCATGGTCCACATACCATGGATATGACAAAACAATGAAATAACACCCAATACCCATTACAAAATGAGGGGCTTTGACTCGCCACAATGCCCCTAAACATCGAACGGTAAATAGAACTTCACAAACTCTGCATGCTCTGCTCCTCAAAATGCGGAGCCTTTGACCAAAACTATACCAAGTTGGGTTGCGCCCAACAAGCCCCCAACACTCACATGTGACTCGTCCTAAGTCACTCAGCTACAACACCCTTGATCTTTGTCACAATACCATTGTAGACTGCGTTGTACTACTAGACTATTTATGCT
Organism: Pinus tabuliformis; assembly: GCA_031772625.1. NCBI lineage: Eukaryota > Viridiplantae > Streptophyta > Pinopsida > Pinales > Pinaceae > Pinus > Pinus tabuliformis. The sequence continues at coordinate 806,167,841 of CM062814.1, forward strand.
ACTTGTTTCTCCTCTTGGCACACCTCCTCCAGCAATGCCTCTATAGTTGGACCAACAATCTTCTACATTATTTCTTTCTCCATTTCCTTTAACTCCTTGAGACTTCCATACATTGCTTGCGAAACTTGGAGGGCCTCATCCTGCCATGGCTGAGTCCTTGCTTGTAAGATCTTCTCCTTCCTTCGAAGATATTCTATCTATTTCCGGAGGTTCTTTCCTTCAGTAATACTGGAAATCCTTTGCAAGACTGGTAGGGTCTTCACAGTTTCCAGGATCTCTTCCCACTACTTTTGCTTCACTTGTATCTCCTCCTAGATATTCTAAATATTTGGATCCTCTTGCAGTGAGATCTAAATTTTCATAGTGTCATCTAGTAATTTTCCATAGTCGGCCACTATGTCAGAGATGCCTTTCAAAGCTTATTTTAAGTCCTTCTCCCTCTGCTCCCATACTTTTGATGATGTGGATGGTTGCAGTCTTATTTGTAGCTCTGAAATCTGCATTTCATAATCAAATTTCATCTTCGTGATCGTATTATTTGATTCTTTTATTGCACGGGTGAGCTTCACAAACTTCTCTACTGGTGGCTCATGTTCACGAAGCTTCACGTCTGGAACTATGCTACAAGTTTCTACAATGGCTTTTTCCAATTATTGTTGTTGCTGCCATACTGCATCTCTTTGCATAGCCAACTACTCCACCTCCTTCTTCAGTAAAGCTTTCTCCTTTTCCACTTGACTAGTCCATAGCAAAGTTCGTTGTTCCCACTCTTGCAGTTTAGTTGTTATACTCTGGTGGAATTCATGCAGTACTGGAATCAACACCGTGGAAATTTTCATGTTGACATTGTTACAGGCTTTATCTCATTCCTTATGCTCTGGTGCTTCGAACTGTAGTGCTCCAGCTGGCACCCTCGAAATCCTAACGCTGAATGTTGTCTCTATTCATCACTCTACCTGCAGTGGTTGAATTGTCTGCTCTAGTTGTCTTGTTTTCTGTGGTAGTGCCTTCAACTCTATAATTCCCTATTGAAACTCGACCAAGATAATTTTATAACGATCATCAATTTTGTCCTAAGTTTTTATTGTTACCTCCTAGACCTTTTCCCCAATCTTGTCGATGTCCCCATCAGTGAGGACAAGTGGTATAGCACCCCTAGATTTGTCTGTCTTCTGGTTTTTCCTCATGCCCAGGATGGTTGTTGTAGGTACCCTCTTTTTAATGATGAATTGTGACTCCTCTGATACTCCTTCATTGTTGAGGGGTTCTTGAGTACCATGTTCCTGTTCTAGCTCTGTCTCTTCCGTGCCTTGTTCTTTTTCTGTATCCTTTCCACTCAGACCTACATCCTGTGGAGTACCCTTTTCTATTCCAACATCTTCACTGGGTGGAGTCATCCACTCTATTGACCAATTTTGTACTATTGTGAGTAAGTCATCCTCAGTCGCTAAATATGGCAATGGGTACCATGTCCTTGTTGGGTCCTTCCTTACCTTCACATAGACTTGATGGAAGTCTGCCTTAAAGTCTGCGATGTTGCAGTATTGCCTATACAGATTAGGTGACAACCTTGGGTGTTGATTCACCACCATGTGTAAATCCATCAATAGTATTATGAAGAAAATCCTATTTTCCATTGCATGTGACGACTCCTTAGTATACCAAAGGGAGGCATACTTCGCTTCTTCACAAACATCTGTTTGATAGGAGGAAATTGTGAGTCCTCCAACTCCTTCCATGTAATTAGTGTGATGATGATGATTAAACACACATAATGAAATGTATTCCCTTCCTCCTGCGCCTCCCTGCAGTCTTCAAAAAATATTTACACAAATAGGTGGCCTAGTTAAACTGGACCCTGCACCACACTGTGCAGCCAAAGAAATCAAGGCTACGGGGATCTCATTTGCTCTGCACTTCCGCATGATATTTCCTGCAAATATGTGCATAGAGAATTGCACCCCTTGGTTGTTGATGGAGTTGATATCGTATCCACTTGACTTCTTGACAATTCCAAACTTATTCTTCATCGTCTGTGTCATCGCCTTGTCTTGATTATTTCCCACAAACTCTTCTGTGGGGTCTTTTTCTTAGTGAGGTAGTCCTGTAATCCTTTTGATCAAAATTTCATCAATTGAGATTCTCATCCCTAACCAAAGGCATCCATCATGTACTAATGTGATAATTTGTCTCACACATGCTATATTGGATGTGCTTCTACAGAAGTGTGGCACAAGTAGCATATTTAACAGGCTTAATCTCTACAATCCTCTAGCCCACCGGTGTGGCTCCAACCTTGTGACTCCACTTTCTGGGTAATATACCTGTTGCAGGTATCTGATCGGCTCAAACTATGGGTATTTTCTCTAATCATTGAAATCCCAGTCCTCCATCTTCAACTACGGGATCTTCCCCAACACTTCGCCATCAAACGACACTTCCTCTGGTAGCAATGGAGTGAACGTTCCAGACTTCATATCTTTTGGGTATTTTACTAGCTTGGTGCTTGGTTTTATTGGTGGCATGTAAGGTGGGAGCATAAAGGGAATTTTTGCGCCCTCTGTCTCCATCCGGTGCACCTTGGCCTCTTCCTTACTATCATGAATCTCCTGCGATTCCTTCTACTAGATTGGTTTCTTCCCCTTCTGTGTAGGTTTCTTCCCCTTGTCCTCCTTGTTCTTTGTTCACACTTCCTTCTGTGTCTTTTCCCTCGGAGATGTCTGCAGTTCTATCCCATAGACCTCAGTTGGCCTCTTTTCCTATTTCTTCTGCGGTCGTGCTTCTGTGGGTACCTACTTTCTCAGAGACCTCATGTGCCTTGGCGACATGGGTACACTCATTGTTGTGGTTTGACCACCCTGGGCTTCCATGACTCTTGCTAGCCTTTTCTTTGCAAATTCTCTAGAAAATTCTTCAAAACTTCTTTTAGACATACAGTAGCTTACTTCTCTCACACTTAGTTGCAAGTTCTCAAAATGAATTCTCTAGACAACAAAGTGTAAAATGTGGCGTGGAAATGGTCTTTATAACGAATTTGAATTTCTAGCCCCATGATTAGCTAAGATCTTGCTCATTTAATGCAGGTATGGTGCTAGATTCGGCCAGCTGTGCTTCATAAATGTGTTTCTCCCGCACCCTTTAACAGCAAATTCCTTTTAACGGTAGCTTTTTCCTTCCAATGGTCATATTTCAGGCCAACTTCAACGAACCTTCCCTTGTGGTGTAGTCATCCTTTCTTCATCTCAATTCCTTCGGAATTCATAATACTCCTGAGTGTCACGCAGTAATATTCATTTGATGGAGTCCCTTTCTACAAATTAGTTTAAAGTCCTGTGCCCAATTTCAACTATAGGTCGCACTAAGACTTTTGTCCCTTCGTTTTTTAGTGTGAATTTTGAGGGACAAAAGCGTCCCTGTATATTTTCAAATTTCTGCCATTCACTCGTCCTAGAGTCAGCTAACCATTTAAATTTGCGACCTAAACTTCACCATCGTCAAAGATGTCCTTGATGATATATGGCCCTAACCAATGTATTTTAAATTTTCCTGGGAACTTTGTGAATTTTCTCTCATATAGTAATACAAGATCTCCTTCCTTGAATGTCTTATTCTTGATGTGCCTATCATGCTAGGCCTTCTGCACTTGCTGATGGAACCCCGCTATGAACCTTTCTTCTTCAAGAGCCATTAACTGCGACATCCTTTCCTTCATAATGTCAGGGTATTCCATATCTGTGAATGCTGCAATCCTCAAACTTGGTACCATGTACTCCATAGGCATAATTTCCTCTTGTCCATATACCAACCTAGAAGGTATCTGCCCTGTCAGTTTCTTGCATGTTGTCTTATATGCCCACAACATCACTGGAATCCTTAGGTCCTAGTCATCTCTGTTCACATTGCATACCTTGGTCAATGCATTCTCCAGAATCTTATTGAAAGCTTCCACTGTTCTTTGACATATATCACATGCTTGGAAGAATTATTTTGCATCCTTATGTACTGTGGGCCACCATAACCCAGATCTTAAGATTTTATGCGCGGTGGACTTTCCTGCATAATTTCTACGTGCGACTCCTCCATGAGCTTCTGTCATAATACTTTGTCTTTCGTGTTCAGGGATGTACCTTTGTAGTATTTCATTTGACCACATTTTGTACAAGTGTCCAGTAATCAATGAGAAATCAGCTTCTTTGACTACTAATTCCTTCTTTTGCTTCATAATGTATTCCATGGGTGCCATTCATGTAGCCAGAAACTGAATAAGATCTGCAAAGTGATCATTTTTGACTCTAATTGCAAATAACTGCGCATTAGGCAAGTTATGTTCAATACTTGTGGGTTCTTCTCCTGTCGCTGTCCTTGATAGATGATTAGGCCCGACATTCAATCTTCTTGGCTTCACTACAACCTTCAAGTCATACTCCTGGAACAGTAACAACCATCGACAGTTTTTTCCTCCTAAAACAAGTTATTCACCAAATATTTTAGTGCAGAGTGATCGGTGAACATCTTGAAATGTTCTCCCAACAATTAGTGCTTGAACTTCTGTGGTGTGTATACCATATCTAGCCTGTTAACATCCAGGTTGTTCCCTTTGACTCCCAAGGGAATACGGCCGGGTTAACCACTAACCAATCTTTGGATTACAGTTTCTAGCCAAACTGTAATCAGAGAGGGCTCTCTCTTTATGATTTGTCTCTATTTTGATAGTATTTTAGGCTAGCTATAATGTTCAGGGTTTTGTTTTATGTTTTGGTTGAGGGATGTCTTCTGTATCTAAGGTGTAAGTTTTCAGGCAGTATTAGTCCATTGGGCAATGGAGTCTGTGGCTACAGGTTGTCTGAAATATTGAGTTGAGTTGCTGAAACTGCAGGGCCATTTAAATATCTCATGGAACATATCTGAAATTGTGATTATGAGGTGTGTTCAACCAGTGGAAAGCAATTGAGAATTTTCCACTAAGCTGGGAGTGTGAGAAAGAGATATACTGCATAGGAAGCAGACTTGAATTTCCTGAAACAATAATCACTGTGAAAGATATAGTGTAGAGGTGCAGCAATTAAGAATTACACCTCTATAACTGTAACTGAAGAAAACATTTATAACGGCATAGATTGAGTCCAGGGTAATCTGTGATTAAATCCTAGAACTATTCTTTTTCCTTGCCATTAACTGTAAAACACAGAACATGAATGAGCTATGAGAAGATGACAAAACACATAACGAAGAGTTTAAAGAAAACTTATTGATTCATGAAATACGTAGGAATCCTGTAACATTCAGCAAAACACCACAACGACTCAGATAACGCAGAGCTTTGGAAATTCCATCAGCTTTTGTATTAATAGCCTGGAAATTTACAGCATAAGAAACTCTTGAAGAGAGATCAACAACAACCCCTGCAAGATTATGCGAGGGGGGAATATATACAATCGGTTATACAAAATATCTGAGGTGCTGAGTCATCTGAGAAATAAATACATTCACCAACTTGTACAGAAAGCAGATAAGAAGTTATTAGAGCTCTGAATATAACATAAATGCTTCTTTAATTCTGTCAGAAGACTTTTTGACCTTTGGAGGTCACCGAGTCAGTTGAACGCTCTGTTATAAATGATGAATGACGTGCCTTTGTAGCTCTGTCCTCCTGTAGCTTTTCAGCCCTGTCACCTGTGACTGTCACTGCTGCTTTGGTGGCCGAAATAGTTTTGCTGAGTTGGCTCAGCCCATTTTTCTCTATGCATGCTGATTTTATCAAAATTTTCCTGTGCATGATCACTTGTATTTTTTGATGAAAAACTTAGTGAATGGCTTCTTGTCTATAAGATCATCTGTATTGCCTTAGTCCACCATTCCTGTGTGGGCAATTGATGTCTAAGAATTGCCTCTAAAGTCTCATCTGCCTCTGTGTATTTGTAGAAGTTTGGAGGCACTTCAAACAGATGTTTGATCTCATCCATGATAAAGAATAAGTTTTCTACCCTGTTGTAGAGACTTTGTCCTGTTGCTGGCCCTGCTTCCTCTGAGGTGCTGGGATTTTCAATGATCTGATTTGTGGCGAATGTGTTGACCCTCTTGGCATACTGCTCATGTGTAAGTAGCCTTCCTGCGCTGTTCAGTAAGCCAGGGAGACCTCTGTTTTGCAATGCCACAAATTTGTCCTGGAATCTATTAACCTCTGTCTGCATGTCCTGGGTCCTTCTTTCTAGTGTCTGCACCAGGCTTCTTAGTGTTAGGACCCTCTTTATTAACAAAATAGTCTCAGTCCTGTTGGAGATTCCCATAGTTGCTAACTGAGCACTTGTTCTGTTGTTAAGCACATTGATCATTCTATTGGCAACCTCAGGCATATTGCCTAGAGATGCCCTTGATCTCTGGATTTCCCTCTGTGCTTTCCCTATGAGCTCTATTTGCTCATGAATTGTCTCAATGTATTGCCATTGATCAGTTATGGATTGGCCAATGTTGGCCCATAAGACTGTCTTGAGCTCAGCTGTCACTTTGTCAAGTGTGAGCTCCTTCTCCAGCTCCTTTATCTTATCCTTAAGGGCCTTTATTTCCCTGCCCTTTTCTGCTACAGTCTGCTTGGATTTATCATATCTTTCATTGAGCTTGGCTAGATTCTCCCTGGCCTCATTTAGCTCTGCCATTTGGGCTTCTAGGGCTTGTATTTCATTCTTGAGCTTCTGCATATCTAGGCTTGGAGCATGCTCTGTTGTTGGTGCAGTTGCTGATGTAGATGGTGATGTCTGTTCGATAGGAGGAGCTGTAGTCTGAGGAGGTTCCTCCAGGTTAATTATTTCTGGAGGAGGCTGAGATGTTTGTCCTCCTTATTTTTCTTGCAATGCTGCCTGTAGTGCAGCCTGTGCAGCCTTTGATTCTCCCAATTTTTCTTGGGTTTGGATCAACTGTTTGTATAGGGACACCAACATAGCAGATGCATCTTGGTCATGTCTCAACTGGGCCACTTCTTCAGTTTGTGGGTGAATGGTTGCTGGGACTTTCACCATCTTTCTTAATGCTGCCATATCCGCATCTCTCAATTTCAACAATGCCTGCACAGCCTTGATGTCCTTGGGATCATGCCCAAGTTCTATGATTATCTCCTCCAAGGCTTTAATTCTGTTGTCCTTTGCTTGAGAAGATGCTCTCTCCAACTCAAGTTGGGCAGCTGTATTATTTAGGCGATTTTCTAGCCTGTAGTTATCCAATGTCTTATCTGCCAAGGAGGCATACACCATCTCACCCGTTTGCTTATGCAATTCGATTTTGTCCATTGGGTGGATGTCCTTGGCAAGGACCTCAAGGTTGGTCCTTATGTAATCTGCCGCTGACTGCGGCTGCAACACTGCTGGCATAAAATGGCTCATGATCATCTTGCCCTCCTGGACATCAAATGCAGACATTAGTCTTTGCTGGTTAGTGGGGGCCATTTTCAACAGATGGTTGTATAGCTGTACTCTTATGGGCTCATTCCTCTTCTTTATGTCAATGAATTGCTGCTTGATGCCCACCTCAGCTCCTCTTTGCTGGCCTGAGGAGCTGACTTCTCCTTCCACTGTCCTCTCTTGTTCCTGCTGGAAGGAACTTGCAGATGCCTCCATACTAGGTGGGCCCATGCCCAAAGATTGCCCTATAGGCATTTCTTCCTTTGAGAAGGGATTCATTCTATGTCTTTTCTCCCCATGAGTTGTTGATCTTGTGAGGGGAGTCTCTCTGTCCCTCTTCCTGCTTATGTCTTCTTTTTGTGGGGTTTGGAGGACTGAGGCCTCCACTGTTGTCTCTTGCCTAGGAGGCACAATTTGTTGGGGCTGCTGCTTAGTGGAAATTGGGGCCTGTGATATATTTTCTTGCTGCCCCGATTTCTCCTTTTCTTCCTACTCCTCTTGTTGCTGCTGTACCTGTTGTTGTTGCTGCATTTCTTCATGGTGCACCTCTTCATGAGTTGGCTGTTCTGGTTCCATTTCCTTTTCCTTGCCTTTGGTAGAGGTTTGCTCAGTAGCTTTGGCTGCTTGTTGATTTGCTGTGGAGGAAGATGCAGCTGCTCCCACTTGAGTGCTTGGAAGAGTAAACACCTGTGCACAAAGCTCCAAGTCAGCCATCTTTGGATATTTCTAACTGCTCTTTGATTTAATTCTTCTTGTGTAGCAGCCTCCTCTAAGGTTCCTCTCCTCCACTTAGTTTAATTTGCATACTTTTCTATGTGAGGCAACCTTACATGGTCATACCCGGACAGCCTATATTTGACCCTTCTTAAAGTTATGAAGTGATTGGGGTCATAAGGTTTCCAAAGGAAACTGGTCTGTAGGCCAAGGGATCCTAACATGCTGTCGGCTTCTTGCCAACCTTCCTCCCTTTTGTTGTAGATGAAGTGGCCTAATTGGTTTCTCACCTTGAGCTGTGCTTTCTTGCCTTTGCCTGAAAAATGTAGCACATCAGCATTCCCAAACTGCCTGAAATATTCAAGGGCAAATAATCTCATAGGCACATATCTGGGCAATCTGTATGGGGGCAGCTCACACCCATATATTCTGATGACTGTGTGGTGTTGGTAATAGTACCAATCCCCGATGCTGTATGCCTTGGACAGCTGAAGAATCCTCTGCATCTCATCAGTTAGTCTTGGAGGAGGTGAGCTCATCATCAGAGACATGGCTGGGTGGATGAAGAGGTCTATAAATTCACAATAAGTGTATGGAGAAATAGATCTGCAGTGGAAGGCAGAGGACCAATACACCACTGACCTTGGATTTCCTTGTGCATCCACTCTCTTCATAGCAAAGTGGAACTTCTCATGTTGATAATACAAAATCAAGTGGTAGATGTAAGAGGTGTATCTGAACACCCTTTCTCTTGCCAAGTTCATTAATTGCTCATGTATTTTGTCAGATATGTAGGTGGTATAGTCATAGCAGATTGGAGACTTGCCAGGGGCAAACATGAGCATCATCACCAGCACAGTCTCATCAACAAATTCAATAGAATTATAGCCCAGAATGGGGCTGATCATATCTACAAGGTCCCTGCCCAATTGGTTGAGGTAAACATGAGAAATGGGAGGGTACTTCACGGTGTCAGACCCTATGTACAACTGATTTAATTTGGTGTTCTGGGCATCTGTCAATTTGGCTCCTTGCTTTATCAGATCAGCCAGTGATAAAGGGACTAATTTCTTCTCAGTTTTGAAATGGAGCATCTCTCTGATGGCTTCAGGGCTGACATAGAAGACAACTGAGCCTGAAGGGTCAATCATCTCCCTCTGAGTGGCGTCGTAGGATTCAGCACATAGGTGGATTAGGTCAGGAAACTGGTTGACCTGAGGGAGTTTGAATAGAGGGAGGAAAGAATCCCAAATGCCCAATACATCTGTTCCAGCCTCATGTTTAATCTTCAACTCATTCAGCAAATGAATGTGGTACTTGCTGTGCATTAGCATTTCTTCTGCTATCTGATAATCCAGGTCTGCTAGAGGCTGCCAATCCAATTGTCTCTGAGGGGCATTTAAAGGAGCAATGTTCAATGCTACAGGAGCTACTGGTGGATCCATGGTTACTTTTAGGATTTCTGTTGTTTATAAACTGGTGTTACTGTGCAGAGCAACGCCAAAGAGTTTTTCTTTAAAAAGAAAGGTGAATTACTGATGAACAGAGAATAAAAGGTTAATTACAGTAATTGAAATACTGCTCAAAGTATGGATAAGACAAATGCCTGGCTTTAAACTCTTTTTCACAACAAATTGGTGCAGTTTAGGCTACCAGTCCACAATTGCGCGAACAGAATGTAAGTTTTATGAAAACTCTGGTAATATAAAGCTCAGCTGGTGAATTTCGACCTTACAGTGCAAATGGGGACTAGGCACAGGGGATTCGTCGGTGAATTATGTGTTTTTTCACTGTTTTAAGCTATTTTTGGCGATTCATAGACAAAACGAGGCGCAGGAGGGATTTATAGGGATAAATACCTGGCAACTGTTAACAATGGTCACGAATGCAGGTGGAAATGGCGCGCCAGCGGTCTCCAGGTCGAATTCAGCAAGTTGGCGTGAGTTTGGACGTGAAAAACATGCAGAGAAAACGACAGCCGTTTTTGCAAAAAGTGCAAAAAACGTGAAATTTTGGCCAAAATATGGATTTTTTTGGAACATTGGCGCTTTTTTTTGGATGACGTCAGCATGACGTCATCAGGTGGGGTCAAGGTCGGATGACGTCAGCATGACATCATCGGGTGATGTGGTGGCCTGCAAGCGGTCCATGGGTACGGTGAGGTGGCGGACAGGTGGAGCAAATGACTAACGGGGGCGCTGACATGGCGATGACGTAGCAGTGACGTGGTAGCGACGTTGGCAGGGCGGGTTGGCAGAAACCGGAAACAGTAAGCGGTATCATATCGCACCGCTTATTATACGGAGGCGGAATTGTCAGAGGGGGCTCTGATACGATGTGGGGGTGACGCGTGGCAGAGGCCTGACGTCACCCTCTGACAAATATCGGAAGCTATTCTTCGGACGTCGGAGCCGCTCCGATATTCATGTGGGCCGTCGGATGAAAAGGGCCCGATCCGACGGTCGACGGATCATTGAGCTGCCAGGTGGATACGGGTACGGGCGGGGTTTAAATAACATTTTCTTTGGTAAATCGCGCATAGTGCCCAGAATTTGGATAAATCAGAAGAAGTGGGTTTTCATGTGTATTTTGCAATTGAGCGGGTTAAGGGTGAAAACAGGGTTTTTTATAAGATTTTTTAGCAAATGAAGGGTTCAATGGGTTAAATGACTTCTGAAGGGTAAAGAGGGGTAAGGCTTAGGGTTCTCAAAATGACCAGATGTCAATTTAATCCCTAACAGTGAACATATGGCTATAATGCCAAGGGGAGGGATATTTATACAATGCTTGGGGTTTATACACCATAGTGTTATAATAGTAGGGAAAGGGTAACATAGGGGATTTAGATAATAGAAGTTAGGGGTTAATATGGATGGAAAAGGTGAATGAGGAGTGAAATCACTAAGTTTATGTGAAGATAACTTAGCTTAGGGAGTAGATCAAAATGAAAAGATTTTTAGACAAGAAATGTGGCTTTTAAAGGAATAAGAACCACCATAAAACCTCAAATTTTTCCATGAATCTCAACTGATGAAGGGATGCTAGTAATGAATGTGAAAGGGGAAAATGTGAAGTTAGACATGCTCCTTTGCTTTGCTGCAACATGATGGAGAAGAAGACCTTCTCAATCCATTGATTTTCCTTTGTGAATAGGTTAGCACACATTCAATTGTAAGGAATGACATTTCTGCAACCCCATCTGCCTACCCATCTACTTGCCTAGCATTTTTTGTTTCTTCTTGGAGAGTGCACTTAGACTTGCAGACCCTTATTTGCCTTTTCTTTTCTCTTGGCTTTTTCTTTTGATTTTCTATCTAGAACTACCCTTATTGCTTCCAAGGTCCCAGATTAAGCAGTTGGGAACCTTAATTCTCTACCTAAGCTACTGGTCTGCCAAGATTAAACAGTTTGGACAGACTTTTTTCTCTATTCTACAACAGAAAAATTGAAACATGGCATGATCCAGATTAGGCTTTTGGACCATCCATCAATACTTAATCAACATGAAGCTATATACACACATTGTCTCCTTTTGGAAATATGGGATCTTTGTATCACCAAAGCAGAGCATATTTGGAACTTTCTTTGCCAATCATGAAATATGAAACCTATTGGTATAGGTAGCTAACAGTGGCTCCACATGGGGATGGCTTTTCCATTTGAAAGGCCAAGAACAGCAGGTCAGAATGCCTTAGCCCTTGACTGCTTTTACCAAAACTTGAAGTGTGCTGCTTTGAAATGCCAAAATTATGCTCTTCCTATCTTGGTAAATCCCTGAACTTGATTGCCTTTTGCTGATAACTAATAAAACTTGAGAAACTGCATTTTTACATTTTAACAGAAAGTAATATTACACCTGAATATGTACAAGGGAAACTCAGGCTGCACTTATGGATAGTAGTCAAAATAGTGCTTCAACATCCTGCCATTCACAGGACCTTCATCCAAATTAGCTTCATCAAGACTTTTAAGGAAGTAAGTATTGTTTCCTTGTACTGCTCGAACAGCAAATGGTCCTCTCCAAAGGGAATCAAATTTTCCATGTTTTCCCTTATCTTCTCTTCTTGAATCCCACTTGAGGACTTTGTCTCCAACATTAAAATCTTCTGCCTTGGTCCTTCTGTCAAAGGCTTTCTTTAACTTTTCTTGTAAAACTTGAACTCTGTTGTAAACTTGGTCTCTAGTTTGCTGCAAACATATTATTTGATTGATCCTTCTTTGCATATCATTTGGTTCTGCCTGGCTTTCTTGAAGAAGTTTCATGACAGGGATCCCTAGTGATGAAGGAAATTTGGCTTCTAATCCATAAACTAACTCATATGGGCTGATCCCAATTGACCTTTTGGTTGTTAGTCTATCTGCCCATAAGGCATTCACAAGCTTCTTATGCCAATTCCTCCTATTTTCTTCCAATATCTTCTTTATGATGTTTACAAGGCTTTTATTTGATGATTCAGCAAGGCCATTTCCTTGGGGATAATATGCAGTAGAATGGCCCAAGGTAATGTGAAATTTGTGGCAGAAATTCATCATTTTCTTAGATCTGAAGGCAACAGCATTGTCTGTTATTATTTTATCAGGACAACCAAATCTAGAAAGAATATTAGTCTCAAGGAACTGAATGATAGTGGAATCATTTGCTTGTCTGCATGGAACAGCTTCAATCCATTTAGTAAAGTAGTCTGTAGCTGTTAAAATCCATCTATGTTGGCCTGAAGATGAAGGGTGAATTTCCCCAATGAAATCCAAGCCCCATTGTTGAAAAGGTCTCTCCGTTGCAATAGGCCTCAAAGGAAGTGGCAGTAACTTTCTCTTTCCCTCAAACACTTGACATTTATGACAAGAGGTGGTGAATTTCTTGACATCAGAGAAAACAGTGGGCCAATAAGAACCAGCCCTCAAAATCTTATCCACAGTGGAGTTCCAATACAAGTGTCCACCACAGTCACCTACATGAAATTCTTTGGTAACATTGTTAGTCTCATTCTCAATCAAGCAGTTTAACAGTATACCCACATGGTTTTTCCAAAGCAAATTGCCTTCCATGACACAAAATCTTGAAGCTTTCATTTTTAGGAACCTACAGTTAGTTCTGGTCAATCCTGGTGGAGCACACAGGTTTTGTAACACATAACATATATCAGAGTACCAAGGGGATTGTTCAAAGGCTACATTGATCTTTGGAGTCTCCAGCTCCGGTTCATTGTCCAGCTGGTTTATGTCTAAGGCTTGGAAGTTTGCTTCTGTCATTAGTTTGGCCAAACCTTGCCCTTTTATTAATTTTGTAGGTTTTATTTCAATATCAAATTCAAGGATGTTGGCAATCCATTTTCCTCTTCTACCTTCTAAGTTTTCTTGAGTGAGAATGTCTTTAACAATGGGACTTGGCACATAAGCTATAACATGGGAATAAAGGATGTAAATCCTAAAGTCTTTAATGGCTTTGACCAAAGCATAAGCTTGTTTCTCCATGATTTGATATTTTAGAGGTGCATCTCTAAGAGCTCTGCTAAAGAAAGCAATGGGTTTCTCATTTCCTTGGTCATCTTTCTGTAATAAAACAGCAGCAATGGTATGCTGGGAGGCAAAAGAGAAAATGATAAATTCTCTGTCAAATTGAGGATTTGTTAAGACTGGGGTTTGGGTAAGGGCCAATTTTATACCTTCAAAGGCTTGATTTGCCTCAACTGTCCATTTCACTTTTGAATCCTTCTTTAGCATGTTATTTAGTAATCTGATCAATTCTGCTAAGTTTGGGATAAACCTTCTTAAGAAGTTGATCTTACCCAAGAAGCTTGCAATTCTTTGATGTTTCTTGGGTGGGGCATTTGTAAGATAGCTTGTATCCTATCGGGGTCAATTCTTATGCCATCCTTTGAAATAATATGCCCTAACAGCTTACCTTCTTCCAACCAAATAGAGACTTCTTTGGGTTCAAGGAAATTCCATATTTCCTACATGTTAGGAAGATCTGTCTCAAATGCTTCAAATGTTCTTGGTCTGATTTTGAGAAGGGTGTGAGGTCATCTAAATAAATGACAAGAAAGTCATGAATCTCCTTGGCAAAAGCAATATCCATTTCTCTTTGAAATGTTGCCCCTGCATTTTTCAATCCAAAAGGCATTTTTACATATTTGAAAGTTCCCCATGGGGTTGTGAATGCAATTTTGTCTTGATCATCAGGGTGCACTAGGATTTGATTAAAACCTGAGAATCCATCAAGTAAAGAGATACTTGAGGCTCCTACCACTCTTTGGAGAATGTGATCCATCTTAGGTAAGGGATAGTTGTCTTTGAGGGATACTTGGTTTAGATTTCTAAGATCAACACAAAGTCTTATTTCACCAGTTTTCTTTCTTGTGGGCACTAAATTTGAAATCCAATCAGAAAACCTGATTGGTGCTATGATACCAGCTTCAAACATTTTTTGTACCTCTTTCTCAATTGCAGGGAGAAGCATAGGGTTTATTCTTCTCAATTTTTGCTTAAATGGCTTTTGATTTGGCTTGAGAGGGATGGTATGTTGGATAACAGAGGTGTCATAGGATTTTAAGTCCTCATAACTCCATGCAAAGACATCTTGGAACTCTTTGAAAAGGTCAATGTATTTGGGCTTCTGATCAGGGGGTAGGGAAGCATATAATTTTATTATCTTGGGCTTTTCAATGGTTCCAATGTTGCATTCTTCAATGGCAGAGTTAAGGGGCTGCATTTTTGGTTTTCTTGGGACATCATTTGAATAAAAAATATCCTCTAGTGGAGTTAGGCCTGTTGGAAGAAAATTGTCTTTCAATTGTATCACTTCAGCCTCAGCATCAGCCACTTCTTCACAACTGATTTGTTGAATTTCTTGTATGTTGTTTTTGTTAAAATTTGGATGTAGGATTTGGTGAGCTGTCTTAGGTGATATTGGCTTGTTATTCTGTTCATTCTGTATTTGTGATTGACTTTCTCTTTCAAGTATTTGTGATTGACTTGCTCTTTCAAGTATTTGTGATTGACTTGCTCCCTCAAGTATTTGTGATTGACTTGCTCCCTCAATGTCAATATTTAGTCCTGCAAATTCTTGTTGCAGGGTTAGAAAATTATTTATTTGTGCATCATCTTCAAATACTTGCAGTCTTTGACATTGTTTGGGACAGAAGGTCTGTGTTTTACCTCAGCTGTAAAGCAATGGTGGGGCTCAAAAGGTAACTTGCAGGTGCTTTCAAATGTGGCCAAACTGTGAGCATGAAGATTATGGTCTCTAGGGACTTTGGTGATTGGAATTCAATGAAAGAGTTTAATATTTCAGCAGCAGTAGATCTATAAGATCTCAATCTTTTGTCATTAGTGACAAAATTGCCCTTTACTTGTTGGATAACTAGGTCTGAGTCTCCTAGAATTGAAACCTTTGTGGCTTGTAAGAATTTTACTAGTTTAAGGCCTAGTAAAAGAGCTTCATATTCTGCCTTATTATTAGTGCATCTGAAATTTAGTCTGTGGCTCGACATTGTGCATGACTATTCTGCTTGTTATGTATCCAAACTAGCTCCTGCCCCTAATTTGTTGACTGACCCATCAATTCAAGGAACCATAGGAGAGTTCTTATTCTAGGGGAGGCTTAATAACTTCTCTGTGATCTGGGTTTGTGAGTTGAAGTTCTGTTTCTTCATTTGTTTGTCTTTTAGGACAGTCTCCTGGTTGATTGGATTAGCTTTACTTCTAGAGCGGCATAGATTGAGTCCAGGGTAATCTGTGATTAAATCCTAGAACTATTCTTTTTCCTTGCCATTAACTGTAAAACACAGAACATGAATGAGCTATGAGAAGATGACAAAACACATAACGAAGAGTTTAAAGAAAACTTATTGATTCATGAAATACGCAGGAATCCTGTAACATTCAGCAAAACACCACAACGACTCAGATAACGCAGAGCTTTGGAAATTCCATCAGCTTTTGTATTAATAGTCTGGAAATTTACAGCATAAGAAACTCTTGAAGAGAGATCAACAACAACCCCTGCAAGATTATGCGAGGGGGGAATATATACAATCGGTCATACAAAATATCTGGAGTGTTGAGTCATCTGAGAAATAAATGCGTTCACCAACTTGTACAGAAAGCAGATAAGAAGTTATTACAGCTTTGAATATAACATAAATGCTTCTTTAATTCTGTCAGAAGACTTTTTGACCTTTGGAGGTCACTGAGTCGGTTGAACGCTCTGTTATAAATGATGAATGACGTGTCTTTGTAGCTCTGTCCTCCTGTAGCTTTTCGGCCCTGTCACCTGTGACTGTCACTGCTGCTTTGGTGGCCGAAATAGTTTTGCTGAGTTGGCTCAGCCCATTTTTCTCTATGCATGCTGATTTTATCAAAATTTTCCTGTGCATGATCACTTGTATTTTTTGATGAAAAACTTAGTGAATGGCTTCTTGTCTATAAGATCATCTGTATTGCCTTAGTCCACCATTCCTGTGTGGGCAATTGATGTCTAAGAATTGCCTCTAAAGTCTCATCTGCCTCTGTGTATTTGTAGAAATTTGGAGGCACTTCAAACAGATGTTTGATCTCATCCATGATAAAGAATAAGTTTTCTACCCTGTTGTAGAGACTTTGTCCTGTTGCTGGCCCTGTTTCCTCTGAGGTGCTGGGCCTTTCAGTGATCTGATTTGTGGCGAATGTGTTGACCCTCTTGGCATACTGCTCATGTGTAAGTAGCCTTCCTGCGCTGTTCAGTAAGCCAGGGAGACCTCTGTTTTGCAATGCCACAAATTTGTCCTGAATCTATTGACCTCTGTCTGCATGTCCTAGGTCCTTCTTTCTAGTGTCTGCACCAGGCTTCTTAGTGTTAGGACCCTCTTTATTAACAAAATAGTCTCAGTCCTGTTGGAGATTCCCATAGTTGCTAACTGAGCACTTGTTCTGTTGTTAAGCACATTGATCATTCTATTGGCAACCTCAGGCATATTGCCTAGAGATGCCCTTGATCTCTGGATTTCCCTCTGTGCTTTCCCTATGAGCTCTATTTGCTCATGAATTGTCTCAATGTATTGCCATTGATCAGTTATGGATTGGCCAATGTTGGCCCATAAGACTGTCTTGAGCTCAGCTGTCACTTTGTCAAGTGTGAGCTCCTTCTCCAGCTCCTTTATCTTATCCTTAAGGGCCTTTATTTCCCTGCCCTTTTCTGCTACAGTCTGCTTGGATTTATCATATCTTTCATTGAGCTTGGCTAGATTCTCCCTGGCCTCATTTAGCTCTGCCATTTGGGCTTCCAGGGCTTGTATTTCATTCTTGAGCTTCTGCATATCTAGGCTTGGAGCCTGCTCTGTTGTTGGTGCAGTTGCTGATGTAGATGGTGTTGTCTGTTCGATAGGAGGAGCTGTAGTCTGAGGAGGTTCCTCCAGGTTAATTATTTCTGGAGGAGGCTGAGATGTTTGTCCTCCTTCTTTTTCTTGCAATGCTGCCTGCAGTGCAGCCTGTGCAGCCTCTGATTCTCCCAATTTTTCTTGTGTTTGGATCAGCTGTTTGTATAGGGACACCAGCATAGCTGATGCATCTTGGTCATGTCTCAGCTGGGCAACTTCTTCAGTTTGTGGGTGAATGGTTGCTGGGACTTTCACCATCTTTCTTAATGCTGCCATATCCGCATCTCTCAATTTCAACAATGCCTGCACAGCCTTGATGTCCTTGGGATCATGCCCAAGTTCTATGATTATCTCCTCCAAGGCTTTAATTCTGTTGTCCTTTGCTTGAGAGGATGCTCTCTCCAACTCAAGTTGGGCAGCTGTATTATTTAGGCTATTTTCTAGCCTGTAGTTATCCAATGTCTTATCTGCCAAGGAGGCATACACCATCTCACCCGTTTGCTTATGCAATTCGATTTTGTCCATTGGGTGGATGTCCTTGGCAAGGACCTCAAGGTTGGTCCTTATGTAATCTGCCGCTGACTGCGGCTGCAACACTGCTGGCATAAAATGGCTCATGATCATCTTGCCCTCCTGGACATCAAATGCAGACATTAGTCTTTGCTGGTTAGTGGGGGCCATTTTCAACAGATGGTTGTATAGCTGTACTCTTATGGGCTCATTCCTCTTCTTTATGTCAATGAATTGCTGCTTGATGCCCACCTCAGCTCCTCTTTGCTGGCTTGAGGAGCTGACTTCTCCTCCCACTGTCCTCTCTTGTTCCTGCTGGAAGGAACTTGCAGATGCCTCCATACTAGGTGGGCCCATGCCCAAAGATTGCCCTATAGGCATTTCTTCCTCTGAGAAGGGATTCATTCTATGTCTTTTCTCCCCATGAGTTGTTGATGTTGTGAGGGGAGTCTCTCTGTCCCTCTTCCTGCTTATGTCTTCTTTTTGTGGGGTTTGGAGGACTGAGGCCTCCACTGTTGTCTCTTGCCTAGGAGGCACAATTTGTTGGGGCTGCTGCTCAGTGGAAATTGGGGCCTGTGATATATTTTCTTGCTGCCCTGATTTCTCCTTTTCTTGCTGCTCCTCTTGTTGCTGCTGTACCTGTTGTTGTTGCTGCATTTCTTCATGGTGCACCTCTTCATGAGGTGGCTGTTCTGGTTCCATTTCCTTTTCCTTGCCTTTGGTAGAGGTTTGCTCAGTAGCTTTGGCTGCTTGCTGATTTGCTGTGGAGGAAGATGCAGCTGCTCCCACTTGAGTGCTTGGAAGAGTAAACACCTGTGCACAAAGCTCCAAGTCAGCCATCTTTTGGATATTTCTAACTGCTCTTTGATTTAATTCTTCTTGTGTAGCAGCCTCCTCTAAGGTTCCTCTCCTCCACTTAGTTTGATTTGCATACTTTTCTATGTGAGGCAACCTTACATGGTCATACCCGGACAGCCTATATTTGACCCTTCTTAAAGTTATGAAGTGATTGGGGTCATAAGGTTTCCAAAGGAAACTGGTCTGTAGGCCAAGGGATCCTAACATGCTGTTGGCTTCTTGCCAACCTTCCTCCCTTTTGTTGTAGATGAAGTGGCCTAATTGGTTTCTCACCTTGAGCTGTGCTTTCTTGCCTTTGCCTGAAAAATGTAGCACATCAGCATTCCCAAACTGCCTGAAATATTCAAGGGCAAATAATCTCATAGGCACATATCTGGGCAATCTGTATGGGGGCAACTCACACCCATATATTCTGATGACTGTGTGGTGTTGGTAATAGTACCAATCCCCGATGCTGTATGCCTTGGACAGCTGAAGAATCCTCTGCATCTCATCAGTTAGTCTTGGAGGAGGTGAGCTCATCATCAGAGACATGGCTGGGTGGATGAAGAGGTCTATAAATTCACAATAAGTGTATGGAGAAACAGATCTGCAGTGGAAGGCAGAGGACCAATACACCACTGACCTTGGATTTCCTTGTGCATCCACTCTCTTCATAGCAAAGTGGAATTTCTCATGTTGATAATACAAAATCAAGTGGTAGATGTAAGAGGTGTATCTGAACACCCTTTCTCTTGCCAAGTTCATTAATTGCTCATGTATTTTGTCAGATATGTAGGTGGCATAGTCATAGCAGATTGGAGACTTGCCAGGGGCAAACATGAGCATCATCACCAGCACAGTCTCATCAACAAATTCAATAGAATTATAGCCCAGAATGGGCTGATCATATCTACAAGGTCCCTGCCCAATTGGTTGAGGTAAACATGAGAAATGGGAGGGTACTTCACGGTGTCAGACCTTATGTACAACTGATTTAGTTTGGTGATCTGGGCATCTGTCAATTTGGCTCCTTGCTTTATCAGATCAGCCAGTGATAAAGGGACTAATTTCTTCTCAGTTTTGAAATGGAGCATCTCTCTGATGGCTTCAGGGGTGACATAGAAAACAACTGAGCCTGAAGGGTCAATCACAGCCCTCTGAGTGGCGTCGTAGGATTCAGCACATAGGTGGATTAGGTCAGGAAACTGGTTGACCTGAGGGAGTTTGAATAGAGGGAGGAAAGAATCCCAAATGCCCAATACATCTGTTCCAGCCTCATGTTTAATCTTCAACTCATTCAGCAAATGAATGTGGTACTTGCTGTGCATTAGCATTTCTTCTGCTATCTGATAATCCAGGTCTGCTAGAGGCTGCCAATCCAATTGTCTCTGAGGGGCATTTAAAGGAGCAATGTTCAATGCTACAGGAGCTACTGGTGGATCCATGGTTACTTTTAGGATTTCTGTTGTTTATAAACTGGTGTTACTGTGCAGAGCAACACCAAAGAGTTTTTCTTTAAAAAGAAAGGTGAATTACTGATGAACAGAGAATAAATGGTTAATTACAGCAATTGAAATACTGCTCAAAGTATGGATAAGACAAATGCCTGGCTTTAAACTCTTTTTCACAGCAAATTGGTGCAGTTTAGGCTACCAGTCCACAATTGCGCGAACAGAATGTAAGTTTTATGAAAACTCTGGTAATATAAAGCTCAGCTGGTGAATTTCGACCTTACAGTGCAAATGGGGACTAGGCACAGGGGATTCGCCGGTGAATTATGTGTTTTTTCACTGTTTTAAGCTATTTTTGGCGATTCACAGACAAAACGAGGCGCAGGAGGGATTTACAGGGATAAATACCTGGCAACTGTTAACAATGGTCACGAATGCAGGTGGAAATGGCGCGCCAGTGGTCTCCAGGTCGAATTCAGCAGGTTGGCGTGAGTTTGGACGTGAAAAACATGCAGAGAAAACGACAGCCGTTTTTGCAAAAAGTGCAAAAAACGCAAAATTTTGGCCAAAATATGGATTTTTTTGGAACATTGGCGCTTTTTTTTGGATGACGTCAGCATGACGTCATCAGGTGGGGTCAAGGTCGGATGACGTCAGCATGACGTCATCGGGTGACGTGGCGGCCTGCAAGCGGTCCATGGGTACGGTGAGGTGGCGGACAGGTGGAGCAAATGACTAACGGGGGCGCTGACACGGCGATGACGTAGCAGTGACGTGGTAGCGATGTTGGCAGGGCGGGTTGGCGGAAACCGGAAACAGTAAGCGGTATCATATCGCACCGCTTATTATACGGAAGCAGAATTGTCAGAGGGGGCTCCGATATGATGTGGGGGTGACGCGTGGCAGAGGCCTGACGTCACCCTCTGAAAAATATCGGAAGCTATTCTTCGGACGTCGGAGCCGCTCCGATATTCATGTGGGCCGTCGGATGAAAAGGGCCCGATCCAACGGTCGACGGATCATTGAGCTGCCAGGTGGATACGGGTACGGGCGGGGTTTAAAATAACATTTTCTTTGGTAAATGAGCCCGGCGGGAACCTTAGAACATTGGCGCATTTGCGTGGTTTTTTCAATGTTTTTTATAAAATCGCGCATAGCGCCCAGACTTTGGATAAATCGGAAGAAGTGGGTTTTCATGTGTATTTTGCAATTGAGCGGGTTAAGGGTGAAAACAGGGTTTTTTATAAGATTTTTTAGCAAATGAAGGGTTGAATGGGTTAAATGACTTCTGAAGGGTAAAGAGGGGTAAGGCTTAGGGTTCTCAAACTGACCAGATGTCAATTTAATCCCTAACAGTGAACATATGGCTATAATGCCAAGGGGAGGGATATTTATACAATGCTTGGGGTTTATACACCATAGTGTTATAATAGTAGGGAAAGGGTAACATAGGGGATTTAGATAATAGAAGTTAGGGGTTAATATGGATGGAAAAGGTGAATGAGGAGTGAAATCACTAAGTTTATGTGAAGATAACTTAGCTTAGGGAGTAGATCAAAATGAAAAGATTTTTAGACAAGAAATGTGGCTTTTAAAGGAATAAGAACCACCATAAAACCTCAAATTTTTCCATGAATCTCAACTGATGAAGGGATGTTAGTAATGAATGTGAAAGGGGAAAATGTGAAGTTAGACATGCTCCTTTGCTTTGCTGCAACATGATGGAGAAGAAGACCTTCTCAATCCATTGATTTTCCTTTGTGAATAGGTTAGCACACATTCAATTGTAAGGAATGACATTTCTGCAACCCCATCTGCCTACCCATCTACTTGCCTAGCATTTTTTTTTTTTCTTGGAGGGTGCACTTAGACTTGCAGACCCTTATTTGCCTTTTCTTTTCTCTTGGCTTTTTCTTTTGATTTTCTATCTAGAACTACCCTTATTGCTTCCAAGGTCCCAGATTAAGCAGTTGGGAACCTTAATTCTCTACCTAAGCTACTGGTCTGCCAAGATTAAACAGTTTGGACAGACTTTTTTCTCTATTCTACAACAGAAAAATTGAAACATGGCATGATCCAGATTAGGCTTTTGGACCATCCATCAATACTTAATCAACATGAAGCTATATACACACATTGTCTCCTTTTGGAAATATGGGATCTTTGTATCACCAAAGCAGAGCATATTTGGAACTTTCTTTGCCAATCATGAAATATGAAACCTATTGGTATAGGTAGCTAACAGTGGCTCCACATGGGGATGGCTTTTCCATTTGAAAGGCCAAGAACAGCAGGTCAGAATGCCTTAGCCCTTGACTGCTTTTACCAAAACTTGAAGTGTGCTGCTTTGAAATGCCAAAATTGTGCTCTTCCTATCTTGGTAAATCCTGAACTTGATTGCCTTTTGCTGATAACTAATAAAACTTGAGAAACTGCATTTTTACATTTTAACAGAAAGTAATATTTACACCTGAATATGTACAAGGGAAACTCAGGCTGCACTTATGGATAGTAGTCAAAATAGTGCTTCAACATCCTGCCATTCACAGGACCTTCATCCAAATTAGCTTCATCAAGACTTTTAAGGAAGTAAGTATTGTTTCCTTGTACTGCTTGAACAGCAAATGGTCCTCTCCAAAGGGAATCAAATTTTCCATGTTTTCCCTTATCTTCTCTTCTTGAATCCCACTTGAGGACTTTGTCTCCAACATTAAAATCTTCTGCCTTGGTCCTTCTGTCAAAGGCTTTCTTTAACTTTTCTTGTAAAACTTGAACTCTGTTGTAAACTTGGTCTCTAGTTTGCTGCAAACATATTATTTGATTGATCCTTCTTTGCATATCATTTGGTTCTGCCTGGCTTTCTTGAAGAAGTTTCATGACAGGGATCCCTAGTGATGAAGGAAATTTGGCTTCTAATCCATAAACTAACTCATATGGGCTGATCCCAATTGATCTTTTGGTTGTTAGTCTATCTGCCCATAAGGCATTCACAAGCTTCTTATGCCAATTCTTCCTATTTTCTTCCAATACCTTCTTTATGATGTTTACAAGGCTTTTATTTGATGATTCAGCAAGGCCATTTCCTTGGGGATAATATGCAGTAGAATGGCCCAAGGTAATGTGAAATTTGTGGCAGAAATTCACCATTTTCTTAGATCTGAAGGCAGCAGCATTGTCTGTTATTATTTTATCAGGACAACCAAATCTAGAAAGAATATTAGTCTCAAGGAACTGAATGATAGTGGAATCATTTGCTTGTCTGCATGGAACAGCTTCAATCCATTTAGTAAAGTAGTCTGTAGCTGTTAAAATCCATCTATGTTGGCCTGAAGATGAAGGGTGAATTTCCCCAATGAAATCCAAGCCCCATTGTTGAAAAGGTCTCTCTGTTGCAATAGGCCTCAAAGGAAGTGGCAGTAACTTTCTCTTTCCCTCAAACACTTGACATTTATGACAAGAGGTGGTGAATTTCTTGACATCAGAGAAAACAGTGGGCCAATAATAACCAGCCCTCAAAATCTTATCCACAGTGGACTTCCAATACAAGTGTCCACCACAGTCACCTGCATGAAATTCTTTGGTAACATTGTTAGTCTCATTCTCAATCAAGCAGTTTAACAGTATACCCTCATGGTTTTTCCAAAGCAAATTGCCTTCCATGACACAAAATCTTGAAGCTTTCATTTTTAGGAACCTACACTTAGTTCTGGACAATCCTGGTGGAGCACACAGGTTTTGTAACACATAACATATATCAGAGTACCAAGGGGATTGTTCAAAGGCTACATTGATCTTTGGAGTCTCCAGCTCCGGTTCATTGTCCAGCTGGTTTATGTCTAAGGCTTGGAAGTTTGCTTCTGTCATTAGTTTGGCCAAACCTTGCCCTTTTATTAATTTTGTAGGTTTTATTTCAATATCAAATTCGAGGATGTTGGCAATCCATTTTCCTCTTCTACCTTCTAAGTTTTCTTGAGTGAGAATGTCTTTAACAATGGGACTTGGCACATAAGCTATAACATGGGAATAAAGGATGTAAATCCTAAAGTCTTTAATGGCTTTGACCAAAGCATAAGCTTGTTTCTCCATGATTTGATATTTCAGAGGTGCATCTCTAAGAGCTCTGCTAAAGAAAGCAATGGGTTTCTCATTTCCTTGGTCATCTTTCTGTAATAAAACAACAGCAATGGTATGCTGGGAGGCAAAAGAGAAAATGATAAATTCTCTGTCAAATTGAGGATTTGTTAAGACTGGGGTTTGGGTAAGGGCCAATTTTATACCTTCAAAGGCTTGATTTTCCTCAACTGTCCATTTCACTTTTGAATCCTTCTTTAGCATGTTATTTAGTAATCTGATCAATTCTGCTAAGTTTGGGATAAACCTTCTTAAGAAGTTGATCTTACCCAAGAAGGCTTGCAATTCTTTGATGTTTCTTGGGTGGGGCATTTGTAAGATAGCTTGTATCCTGTCCGGGTCAATTCTTATGCCATCCTTTGAAATAATATGCCCTAACAGCTTACCTTCTTCCAAACCAAATAGAGACTTCTTTGGGTTCAAGGAAATTCCATATTTCCTACATGTTAGGAAGATCTGTCTCAAATGCTTCAAATGTTCTTGGTCTGATTTTGAGAAGGGTGTGAGGTCATCTAAATAAATGACAAGAAAGTCATGAATCTCCTTGGCAAAAGCAATATCCATTTCTCTTTGAAATGTTGCCCCTGCATTTTTCAATCCAAAAGGCATTTTTACATATTTGAAAGTTCCCCATGGGGTTGTGAATGCAGTTTTGTCTTGATCATCAGGGTGCACTAGGATTTGATTAAAACCTGAGAATCCATCAAGTAAAGAGATCCTTGAGGCTCCTACCACTCTTTGGAGAATGTGATCCATCTTAGGTAAGGGATAGTTGTCTTTGAGGGATACTTGGTTTAGATTTCTAAGATCAACACAAAGTCTTATTTCACCAGTTTTCTTTCTTGTGGGCACTAAATTTGAAATCCAATCAGAAAACCTGATTGGTGCTATGATACCAGCTTCAAACATTTTTTGTACCTCTTTCTCAATTGCAGGGAGAAGCATAGGGTTTATTCTTCTCAATTTTTGCTTAAATGGCTTTTGATTTGGCTTGAGAGGGATGGTATGTTGGATAACAGAGGTGTCATAGGATTTTAAGTCCTCATAACTCCATGCAAAGACATCTTTGAACTCTTTGAAAAGGTCAATGTATTTGGGCTTCTGATCAGGGGGTAGGGAAGCAGATAATTTTATTATCTTGGGCTTTTCAATGGTTCCAATGTTGCATTCTTCAATGGCAGAGTTAAGGGGCTGCATTTTTGGTTTTCTTGGGACATCATTTGAATAAAAAATATCCTCTAGTGGAGTTAGGCCTGTTGGAAGAAAATTTTCTTTCAATTGTATCACTTCAGCCTCAGCATCAGCCACTTCTTCACAACTGATTTGTTGAATTTCTTGTATGTTGTTTTTGTTAAAAATTGTTGGATGTAGGATTTGGTGAGCTGTCTTAGGTGATATTGGCTTGTTATTCTGTTCATTTTGTATTTGTGATTGACTTTCTCTTTCAAATATTTGTGATTGACTTGCTCTTTCAAGTATTTGTGATTGACTTGCTCCCTCAAGTATTTGTGATTGACTTGCTCCCTCAATGTCAATATTTAGTCCTGCAAATTCTTGTTGCAGGGTTAGAAAATTATTTATTTGTGCATCATCTTCAAATACTTGCCAGTCTTTGACATTGTTTGGGACAGAAGGTCTGTGTTTTACCTCAGCTGTAAAGCAATGGTGGGGCTCAAAAGGTAGCTTGCAGGTGCTTGCAAATGTGGCCAAACTGTGAGCATGAAGATTATGGTCTCTAGGGACTTTGGTGATTTGGAATTCAATGAAAGAGTTTAATATTTCAGCAGCAGTAGATCTATAAGATCTCAATCTTTTGTCATTAGTGACAAAATTGCCCTTTACTTGTTGGATAACTAGGTCTGAGTCTCCTAGAATTGAAATCTTTGTGGCTTGTAAGAATTTTACTAGTTTAAGGCCTAGTAAAAGAGCTTCATATTCTGCCATATTATTAGTGCATCTGAAATTTAGCCTATAGGCTCGACCTTCTGCATGACTATTCTGCTTGTTATGTATCCAAACTCCAGCTCCTGCCCCTAATTTGTTGACTGACCCATCAAATTCAAGGAACCATAGGAGTTCTTGTTCTAGGGGAGGCTTAATAACTTCTCTGTGATCTGGGTTTGTGAGTTGAAGTTCTATTTCTTCATTTAGTTTGTCTTTTAGGACAGTCTCATTGGTTGATTGGATCAGCTTTACTTCTAGAGCAGCAGCTTGTTCATTAATGTCCTAATCTTGTTCAAGTGTTTTGGTTTCAACATCATTATTTGTAAGACCTGTATTGTCATTGAAAAGAATGTATGAGTCTATGTCAGAATGGACAGCATATATGGGAAAATTTTGAGGTTTTTCTTCACTGCTGACCATGTATTTCATAAGTGACTCTCTATATAACCTCTTGGGTTGACCAAAGACTGAGATGGTTGTGTATGACATGTCTAATTGTAGGGAACCTTGGAGTTTAGCCCCCCATGACCTTGATAACAACATCCCATATTTGGGTGGGATATCAGCAACTACAACGTCCATTAGAATTGTTTTATTTGGGTACTGAACTAGGGACACACATAGATCTTTTATCAGACCTAAACACTTAACTTGGCTGGAGTCAAATGAGAATAAGTCCTTATATGGTCTTGTAATATCTAGATTCAATCTTTCCATGACTGATTTAGGCATCAAGTTGTGAGAGGCACTTGAGTCAAAAATTGCGTTGTGTAGTATCTTGTCATGAACATGCAGGCTGACATAGAAAGGTAAGATACCTGTGACTGCTGTTTTTCCATCAACTTCTGGACCGAACAGTAATTCTGGGGTGTCATCCAACACATTGACATTATCTTTATTATGAGTAATTTGAAGGGACTTCTTGATTTGTTGTCTATAAATGTCATGCTTGGCTAGTTCTGAGAGAGGAATAGCTACTTTTAGTTTGCCAGTTTCAGCTTCTAAGTCAAAGGGTTTTTCAGATTGGATTTTGGGGTTGTGGATGACAGTCTTTTCCTTGTTCACAAAGTCTTCTTCTTGATTCTTATCTCGGTCTTGCGGCTTGTCTTTCTTACTCATCTCTTGAGGAGTGTTACTTGGATTGGGCTGCAAGGGTGATGAATCTACTGGTTGCTGTTTTGAGGGAGAAGTTTCAGCTATTTCCTCAACTGTTACCTCATCTGTAATTTGACAAGTTTTGTCACTTGGTTCTGTGATAGTAGCTTTCTTAGGCTGTGTAGTGTCCTTTGTCTTGTCAGGCTGTGTCACAATTATAGTTCTGCTTCTTAGCTTATATTGTTTATGAACTTCATAAACAGCTGTGTCATATCCTTGTTTAAAGTCAAATGACTCACCTGACCTGGTTTGGAATTGCTGAATGTCATCATCTTTATGATCCTCTTGACTCAAGAAAACTTGCTGCTCATCATTCAGGCCCATTAGGTTAATGTGGGTGTCATCTGTTTGCTCATTTGAAGTGGATGCCTCAGTATAGTTTTCCTGGAAAGGAGGTCTTATGTCTGGATCAGGACCGGGCTTGCCAACGTTTGGGTTTTGATTTCTCCTAAAATTGGGATTTCTGATAGGGTTATTTTGTGGTGCTTCCCATGATGACTTTCTCTCAACTGATTCTACTCTATCACCCAATCTCTTCATACCAGTAAGTATTGCATCCAGTTTTTGATCAAAGGCAGAGGGTTCTTCTTTGAAGGTGGTTCTCTTTTCCAATCTTTCCCTGTTTCTTTTGGCAATCAGGTTAGCCTCTACTGTGACAGCAACCTTTTGGGCTTCTTCAAGGGTTTCAGGTGCCCTTTCTTTTAATTGATATGCCATATCAGGGTCAAAACCATCAGGAAATTTGTACAAGGCTAAATCAGGGGGAGGTCTTAAATTTTGTGGTATTGCGTTATATACATTATTGAATCTTGCACAATACTCCAAAACGGTCTCTTGAGGACCTCGTTTGATTGTGTCATATTCAGCAAGTATGTGCAAGGGATATTTCTTCTTCTCCCATCTATTAGTAAAGGCTTGATAAAGGTTATCAGGAGTTGTGATGGTATTTACAGTCAGGGATCTAAACCAAGTTCTTACATCCCCTGTGAGGCTCTGAACAAAGATTCTCATTCTCACACTGTCATCATCTATTTCATAGTTCTCAAAGTGGTCTTGCATCCTTTTGGCATGCTGAATTGCTGTGAAAGGGCCAGTGGATTCAAAATATGAGATCTTGGATTGATAGTCCTGAGGTAGAGCTGGAGCATTGGCAGGTAACTGCAAGGGTGCATACCTATTGGCCATATTTGCAGGGTTTATAGGATTGACAGGGATAACTAGGATAGCATGAATGACTGGTACAACAGGGGTAGTGGGAAAGGTGGAAACTAGAGTGTTGGTCAAGGGAATATGTGCAGTGGATGGAGGTGTGAAAGGAGGGCTTTGAGATGTGGATGGTGAACTGGGGGAATCAAGGGTAGACCGAAATAGAACCTTGATTGGAGTTGGAACAGGGTTTGGATGGGCTGTCTCAGGACTTGAATCAACAAGAGTTTCCTGTCCCTGATGCTTCCTGATGATCTTAGGGATTGTATTAGGATTTTCAAAAACAGCTGGTGGATTTGGGTCAGGATTTGACCTTGTATATCATGGATTCTTCTTGGGAGCCAGCTTCTGAATTTCTTTTTGGTATTTTTAGGATACTTTAGGACTGTTTTAAAGGGTCTACTCAAGCTTTTTAGAACCACAGTCTATGGATAGACCACAGTTGAAAAATAAAATGCTCGTCCCCAGCGGAGTCGCCAATTATGTTAACACCCAGGTTGTTCCCTTTGACTCCCAAGGGAATACGGCTGGGGTAACCACTAACAAATCTTTGGATTACAGTTTCTAGCCAAACTGTAATCAGAGAGGGCTCTCTCTTTATGATTTGTCTCTATTTTGATAGTATTTTAGGCTAGCTATAATGTTCAGGGTTTTGTTTTATGTTTTGGTTGAGGGATATCTTCTGTATCTAAGGTGTAAGTTTTCAGGCAGTATTAGTCCATTGGGCAATGGAGTCTGTGGCTACAGATTGTCTGAAATATTGAGTTGAGTTGTTGAAACTACAGGGCCATTTAAATATCTCATGGAACAAATCTGAAATTGTGATTATGAGGTGTGTTCAACCAGTGGAAAGCAATTGAGAATTTTCCACTAAGCTGGGAGTGTGAGAAAGAGATATACTGCACAGGAAGTAGACTTGAATTTCCTGAAACAATAATCACTGTGAAAGATATAGTGTAGAGGTGCAGCAATTAAGAATTACACCTTTATAACTGTAACTGAAGAAAACATTTATAACGGCATAGATTGAGTCCAGGGTAATCTGTGATTAAATCCTAGAACTATTCTTTTTCCTTGCCATTAACTGTAAAACATAGAACATGAATGAGCTATGAGAAGATGACAAAACACATAACGAAGAGTTTAAAGAAAACTTATTGATTCATGAAATACGCAGGAATCCTGTAACATTCAGCAAAACACCACAACGACTCAGATAATTCAGAGCTTTGGAAATTCCATCAGCTTTTGTATTAATAGCCTGGAAATTTACAGCATAAGAAACTCTTGAAGAGAGATCAACAACAACCCCTGCAAGATTATGCGAGGGGGGAATATATACAATCGGTTATACAAAATATCTGAGGTGCTGAGTCATCTGAGAAATAAATACATTCACCAACTTGTACAGAAAGCAGATAATAAGTTATTAGAGCTCTGAATATAACATAAATGCTTCTTTAATTTTGTCAGAAGACTTTTTGACCTTTGGAGGTCACCGAGTCGGTTGAACGCTCTGTTATAAATGATGAATGACGTGCCTTTGTAGCTCTGTCCTCCTGTAGCTTTTCGGCCCTGTCACCTGTGACTGTCACTGCTGCTTTGGTGGCCGAAATAGTTTTGCTGAGTTGGCTCAGCCCATTTTTCTCTATACATGCTGATTTTATCAAAATTTTCCTGTGCATGATCACTTGTATTTTTTGATGAAAAACTTAGTGAATGGCTTCTTGTCTATAAGATCATCTGTATTGCCTTAGTCCACCATTCCTGTGTGGGCAATTGATGTCTAAGAATTGCCTCTAAAGTCTCATCTGCCTCTGTGTATTTGTAGAAGTTTGGAGGCAATTCAAACAGATGTTGCTGGCCCTGTTTCCTCTGAGGTGCTGGGCCTTTCAGTGATCTGATTTGTGGCGAATGTGTTGACCCTCTTGGCATACTGCTCATGTGTAAGTAGCCTTCCTGCGCTGTTCAGTAAGCCAGGGAGACCTCTGTTTTGCAATGCCACAAATTTGTCCTAGAATCTATTGACCTCTGTCTGCATGTCCTGGGTCCTTCTTTCTAGTGTCTGCACCAGGATTCTTAGTGTTAGGACCCTCTTTATTAACAAAATAGTCTCAGTCCTATTGGAGATTCCCATAGTTGATAACTGAGCACTTGTTCTGTTGTTAAGCAAATTGATCATTCTATTGGCAACCTCAGGCATATTGCCTAGAGATGCCCTTGATCTCTGGATTTCCCTCTGTGCTTTCCCTATGAGCTCTATTTGCTCATGAATTGTCTCAATGTATTGCCATTGATCAGTTATGGATTGGAAAATGTTGGCCCATAAGACTGTCTTGAGCTCAGCTGTCACTTTGTCAAGTGTGAGCTCCTTCTCCAGATCCTTTATCTTATCCTTAAGGGCCTTTATTTCCCTGCCCTTTTCTGCTACAGTCTGCTTGGATTTATCATATCTTTCATTGAGCTTGGCTAGATTCTCCCTGGCCTCATTTAGCTCTGCCATTTGGGCTTCCATGGCTTGTATTTCATTCTTGAGCTTCTGCATATCTAGGCTTGGAGCCTGCTCTGTTGTTGGTGTAGTTGCTGATGTAGATGGTGCTGTCTATTCGATAGGAGGAGCTGTAGTCTGAGGAGGTTCCTCCAGGTTAATTATTTCTGGAGGAGGCTGAGATGTTTTTCCTCCTTTTTCTTGGAATGCTGCCTGCAGTGCAGCCTGTGCAGCCTCTGATTCTCCCAATTTTTCTTGGGTTTGGATCAGCTGTTTGTATAGGGACACCAGCATAGCAGATGCATCTTGGTCATGTCTCAGCTGGGCCACTTCTTCAGTTTGTGGGTGAATGGTTGCTGGGACTTTCACCATCTTTCTTAATGCCGCCATATCCGCATCTCTCAATTTCAACAATGCCTGCACAGCCTTGATGTCCTTGGGATCATGCCCAAGTTCTATGATTATCTCCTCCAAGGCTTTAATTCTGTTGTCCTTTGCTTGAGAAGATGCTCTCTCCAACTCAAGTTGGGCAACTGTATTATTTAGGCTATTTTCTACCCTGTAGTTATCCAATGTCTTATCTGCCAAGGAGGCATACACCATCTCACCCGTTATGCAATTCGATTTTGTCCATTGGGTGGATGTCCTTGGCAAGGACCTCAAGGTTGGTCCTTATGTAATCTGCCGCTGACTGCGGCTGCAACACTGCTGGCATAAAATGGCTCATGATCATCTTGCCCTCCTGGACATCAAATGCATACATTAGTCTTTGCTGGTTAGTGGGGGCCATTTTCAACAGATGGTTGTATAGCTGTACTCTTATGGGCTCATTCCTCTTCTTTATGTCAATAAATTGCTGCTTGATGCCCACCTCAGCTCCTCTTTACTGGCCTGAGGAGCTGACTTCTCCTCCCACTGTCCACTCTTGTTCCTGCTGGAAGGAACTTGCAGATGCCTCCATACTAGGTGGGCCCATGCCCAAAGATTGCCCTATAGGCATTTCTTCCTCTAAGAAGGGATTCATTCTATGTCTTTTCTCCCCATGAGTTGTTGATGTTGTGAGGGGAGTCTCTCTGTCCCTCTTCCTACTTATGTCTTCTTTTTGTGGGGTTTGGAGGACTGAGGCCTCCACTGTTGTCTCTTGCCTAGGAGGCACAATTTGTTGGGGCTGGTGCTCAGTGGAAATTGGGGCCTGTGATATATTTTCTTGCTGCCCCGATTTCTCCTTTTCTTGCTGCTCCTCTTGTTGTTGCTGCATTTCTTCATGGTGCACCTCTTCATGAGGTGGCTGTTCTGGTTCCATTTCCTTTTCCTTGCCTTTGGTAGAGGTTTTCTCAGTAACTTTGGCTGCTTGTTGATTTGCTGTGGAGGAAGATGCAGCTGCTCCCACTTGAGTGCTTGGAAGAGTAAACACCTGTGCACAAAGCTCCAAGTTAGCCATCTTTTGGATATTTCTAACTGCTCTTTGATTTAATTCTTCTTGTGTAGCAGCCTCCTCTAAGGTTCCTCTCCTCCACTTAGTTTGATTTGCATACTTTTCTATGTGAGGCAACCTTACATGGTCATACCCGGACAGCCTATATTTGACCCTTCTTAAAGTTATGAAGTGATTGGGGTCATAAGGTTTCCAAAGGAAACTGGTCTGTAGGCCAAGCGATCCTAACATGCTGTCGGCTTCTTGCCAACCTTCCTCCCTTTTGTTGTAGATGAAGTGGCCTAATTGGTTTCTCACCTTGAGCTATGCTTTCTTGCCTTTGCCTGAAAAATGTAGCACATCAGCATTCCCAAACTGCCTGAAATATTCAAGGGAAAATAATATCATAGGCACATATCTGGGCAATCTATATGGGGGCAGCTCACACCCATATATTCTGATGACTGTGTGGTGTTGGTAATAGTACCAATCCCCGATGCTGTATGCCTTGGACAATTGAAGAATCCTCTGCATCTCATCAGTTAGTCTTGGAGGAGGTGAGCTCATCATCAGAGACATGGCTGGGTGGATGAAGAGGTCTATAAATTCACAATAAGTGTATGGAGAAATAGATCTGCAGTGGAAGGCAGAGGACCAATACACCACTGACCTTGGATTTCCTTGTGCATCCACTCTCTTCATAGCAAAGTGGAACTTCTCATGTTGATAATACAAAATCAAGTGGTAGATGTAAGAGGTGTATCTGAACACCCTTTCTCTTGCCAAGTTCATTAATTGCTCATGTATTTTGTCAGATATGTAGGTGGCATAGTCATAGCAGATTGGAGACTTGCCAGGGGCAAACATGAGCATCATCACTAGCACAATCTCATCAACAAATTCAATAGAATTATAGCCCAGAATGGGGCTGATCATATCTACAAGGTCCCTGCCCAATTGGTTGAGGTAAACATGAGAAATGGGAGGGTACTTCACGGTGTCAGACCCTATGTACAACTAATTTAATTTGGTGATCTGGGCATCTGTCAATTTGGCTCCTTGCTTTATCAGATCAGCTAGTGATAAAGGGACTAATTTCTTCTCAGTTTTGAAATGGAGCATCTCTCTGATGGCTTCAGGGGTGACATAGAAGACAACTGAGCCTGAAGGGTCAATCACAGCCCTCTGAGTGGCGTCGTAGGATTCAGCACATAGGTGGATTAGGTCAGGAAACTGGTTGACCTGAGGGAGTTTGAATAGAGGGAGGAAAGAATCCCAAATGCCCAATACATCTGTTCCAGCCTCATGTTTAATCTTCAACTCATTCAGCAAATGAATGTGGTACTTGCTGTGCATTAGCATTTCTTCTGCTATTTGATAATCCAGGTCTGCTAGAGGCTGCCAATCCAATTGTCTCCGAGGGGCATTTAAAGGAGCAATGTTCAATGCTACAGGAGCTACTGGTGGATCCATGGTTACTTTTAGGATTTCTGTTGTTTATAAACTGGTGTTACTGTGCAGAGCAACACCAAAGAGTTTTTCTTTAAAAAGAAAGGTGAATTACTGATGAACAGAGAATAAAAGGTTAATTACAGTAATTGAAATACTGCTCAAAGTATGGATAAGACAAATGCTTGGCTTTAAACTCTTTTTCACAGCAAATTGGTGCAGTTTAGGCTACCAGTCCACAATTGCGCGAACAGAATGTAAGTTTTATGAAAACTCTGGTAATATAAAGCTCAGCTGGTGAATTTCGACCTTACAGTGCAAATGGGGACTAGGCATAGGGGATTCGCCAGTGAATTATGTGTTTTTTCGCTGTTTTAAGCTATTTTTGGCGATTCACAGACAAAACGAGGCGCAGGAGGGATTTACAGGGATAAATACCTGGCAACTGTTAACAATGGTCACGAATGCAGGTGGAAATGGCACGCCAGCGGTCTCCAGGTCTAATTCAGCAGGTTGGCGTGAGTTTGGACGTGAAAAACATGCAGAGAAAACGACAGCCGTTTTTGCAAAAAGTGCAAAAAACGCGAAATTTTGGCCAAAATATGGATTTTTTTGGAACATTGGCGCTTTTTTTTGGATGACGTCAGCATGACGTCATCAGGTGGGGTCAAGGTCGGATGATGTCAGCATGACGTCATCGGGTGACGTGGCGGCCTGCAAGCGGTCCATGGGTACGATGAGGTGGCGGATAGGTGGATCAAATGACTAACGGGGCCGGTGACATGGCGATGACGTAGCAGTGACGTGGTAGCGACATTGGCAGGGCGGGTTGGGGGAAACCGGAAACAGTAAGCGGTATCATATTGCACCGCTTATTATACGGAGGCGGAATTGTCAGAGGGGGCTCCGATACGATGTGGGGGTGACGCGTGGCAGAGGCCTGACGTCACCCTCTGACAAATATCGGAAGCTATTCTTCGGATGTCGGAGCCGCTCCGATATTCATGTGGGCCGTCGGATGAAAAGGGCTCGATCCGACGGTCGACGGATCATTGAGCTGCCAGGTGGATACGAGTACGGGCGGGGTTTAAAATAACATTTTCTTTGGTAAATGAGCCCGGCGGGAACCTTAGAACATTGGCGCATTTGCGTGGTTTTTTCAATGTTTTTTATAAAATCGCGCATAGCGCCCAGACTTTGGATAAATCGAAAGAAGTGGGTTTTCATGTGTATTTTGCAATTGAGCCGATTAAGGGTGAAAACAGGGTTTTTTATAAGATTTTTTAGCAAATGAAGGGTTCAATGGGTTAAATGACTTCTAAAGGGTAAAGAGGGGTAAGGCTTAGGGTTCTCAAACTGACCAGATGTCAATTTAATCCCTAACAGTGAACATATGGCTATAATGCCAAGGGGAGGGATATTTATACAATGCTTGGGGTTTATACACCATAGTGTTATAATAGTAGGGAAAGGGTAACATAGGGGATTTAGATAATAGAAGTTAGGGGTTAATATGGATGGAAAAGGTGAATGAGGAGTGAAATCACTAAGTTTATGTGAAGATAACTTAGCTTAGGGAGTAGATCAAAATGAAAAGATTTTTAGACAAGAAATGCGGCTTTTAAAGGAATAAGAACCACCATAAAACCTCAAATTTTTCCATGAATCTCAACTGATGAAGGGATGTTAGTAATGAATGTGAAAGGGGAAAATGTGAAGTTAGACATGCTCCTTTGCTTTGCTGCAACATGATGGAGAAGAAGACCTTCTCAATCCATTGATTTTCCTTTGTGAATAGGTTAGCACACATTCAATTGTAAGGAATGACATTTCTGCAACCCCATCTGCCTAGCCATCTACTTGCCTAGCATTTTTTGTTTCTTCTTGGAGGGTGCACTTAGACTTGCAGACCCTTATTTGCCTTTTCTTTTCTCTTGGCTTTTTCTTTTGATTTTCTATCTAGAACTACCCTTATTGCTTCCAAGGTCCCAGATTAAGCAATTGGGAACCTTAATTCTCTACCTAAGCTATTGGTCTGCCAAGATTAAACAGTTTGGACAGACTTTTTTCTCTATTCTACAATAGAAAAATTGAAACATGGCATGATCCAGATTAGGCTTTTGGACCATCCATCAATACTTAATCAACATGAAGCTATATACACACATTGTCTCCTTTTGGAAATATGGGATCTTTGTATCACCAAAGCAGAGCATATTTGGAACTTTCTTTGCCAATCATGAAATATGAAACCTATTGGTATAGGTAGCTAACATAGCCCTTCGCTTTCTATTGTGCTATAGTTATTTTCTTCCTTGGAGTGTTTTCTGCTTGCAAATGCTATGGGGTGATCAATTTCTCCTGCTTCCGGATACACTAGTACTATACCCAATGCTATGCAAGATGCATCAACATGCACATGAAACTCCTTATTTGAGTCTAGGAAAACTAGAATAGGCTCAATCACCATCTTCTCTTTTAGTACATCCAAAAAAATTTGGCATTCTTCACTCAACTGAAAAGTCACATCTTTCATCAGCAATTTCTCCATCAACATAGTTATCTATGCATACCCATTTATAGAATTTTTGTAATAGCCAGTGTGTCCCAGTGTCTCGTGCAGTTGTCTTACTATTTTTGGTACTAGAAAATTCACAATAACTACGATATTCGTGGGATCCACCATTAATCCCTTCTTACAAACTACACGTCCCAACAATATACGAAATGGTGCACAGAAGATACACTTTTTCAAGTTCAATGATATCTGGTATTGCCCACATGTATCCAACATCAACCTTAAGCTCACGACATGCTTCTTCAACATCCCAAAGACTGTCCAGACGTCGAAGTAAACTTCCAAAAAATTGTGTATATATTATTTGAAGGCTGCAACTACAACTCTAGAAAATATGGCAAGAGCATTCTTCAAACCAAAAGGCATCACTATGTACTAGTAAGAGCCCCATTCTGTAGCAAAGGTTGTCTTATGTCTATCCTTTGGCGTAATTCTGATCTAATGGTACCCCGAAAATCCATCTGTAAAAGAATACACCTCCTGTCCTCCTACATTGTCCAATACTTCGTATGTAAATGGTGTTGGGAAGGGGTCATGTAGACATGCATCATTCAATTTTCTCAAGTCCACACAAATTCTGATTTCTCGTTTTCCCTTATTTTCTTGAACCACCATGGGACTTACCCATTCAGACTCTTCAACAAGTTTGATGATCTGATCTGCTATCATTTTGTCTAATTCTTCCTTCACATTTTCCTTATATTTTGGATTAAGTATATAATGTCTTTGCTTGACAAGCTTCTCGTCGGGTTTCAGAAGAATCTTCATAGCTCCTAAGTCTCCTATTATTCCCTTCATATTTGAGAAATTAGTGGGAAACAACTCCTGGTACTCATGCAAAAGATCTGTTATCTTGCTGACTATGTCTTCATCCCAGTAATCTCTTATCATTTCAAACTTTGGCTCATCCTCTGATCCTATATTCACCCTCTTTGTCTTTAGTGGCTTCGTTATATCAGGCATCTGTATTTTAGGTCCATTAACTTCACGATGACCTTCATATTCTATGATGTCAATATTGCGAGGATCTTCCTCCTCTTCTGCAGTGATATTGTAGCATTCCATTGCATTCTGTAACTACGCGGCCCAATCAGGTTGCCATGTATATGGAAATTCATTTTCAAAAATATTCCTCTTAACTATCTGAAGGGTTGCATTTATATGTGGACAATCATCTTCAAAACTAAATTTCATTATAAGTCCATCAACCATCGCTGCCCAGCTTGCAATACCATTTCACAGTTTTGTTTCAAAATACCAATTCTGAGGAATTGTCTCCAAGGTATGGATGAAGACATGCACTCATTCTTCTTGCAAACTTTCTTTCCATGTTATCATATAGAGCTGTATGTGTTCTCTAGGATCAATTTGAACATCATACTTATCTACCAGTTTGTTTCTACTTGACCAAACCTTACCCACATCAATATTCGACATTGTTGGCAATCTCCTATGTTCTTCTTATGTGTACCCCACCATCTAGTAGGAGTAGCTCTTAGGGATAGATCTAGAGCTAACACCCTCTGACATTTCGACACCTGTCTTTCATAATCTCTAAAGAAAGTATCGACATTACCCAAACCATCATAAAAAGGTAAATCACATATCTTTGTTGTCATATAGTGCACTACTTTAGTGATCCTTTCTGTTACAGGGAAAAGTGTCTATATAGAACTTCTCTATCCCACTAAGGTGTGACAACTGCCTTAGAAACAAACATAGAAAAACTACTTTTGTTTTTCCTTTATGAATTATAAATAGAGAGGAACAGAAAGACCAACCTCTGTCTTGCGCTAATCCTTCGATTCGATCCCTCTCTTCTTTGATAGTCCTCAGCTACCTGCTCCCTTGCACGCCCAGCTTCACAAAGTACCTGTAAGATCACAGAAGCATAACACTATACAAAGACATGGATCTATATTCATAAACAATCTAGGATCAGATGTAAATTGACCATACAAATGTAACAAGCATCAATGATACAAAAGCATGGAGGAAAACTCAAATAGTTTTTATTGATAAACAAGAAAATATCTAGGAGGAGTTACAACTAGTTGTTCCGACCCAGCATCAACCTCCCAGCAAAGAAGCCCCTCTTCACCTCAAACAAAGCTTAGATCACCCAACAATCTGATGTTTGTCTCTAGAAACCAACAGCAATTCCTTACAATATGCAAAATTCCAGCCTCTGGATCTCTGGGATGAGGGATCCATATATAGATATCTATAAGGGGGATGAGTCAGCTTGTGATTTGATTAGTGTCTTCTCTCTGTCAGTTCTTGCTTCCACTTGGAGACTGAGGGCCTCTTACTCATCCTTGGTCGAATTCAGTGAGGCAAGTGTCACAGGAGAAGATTCTGGAAGCTTCCATTGCCTCTCCACCTCGCGGAATGACACTGCCATTTGTCATTTCTCGCCCATCGCACCCCACAGAAGGGACTTTTGAAATGCAACGCACCCTCACAGTGTATTTAGGTGAGATGCAACGCACTTAGCCAATGGAGCAGCTGCAATGATCCTGTTTTGACCAATTCTGAGCAGTTTCTGGTGGAGAACTTCTGGGAGAAGCTGTAATCTGTTGACCTTGTTCCTTTAGGGGTTAGAACAACACTTTTAGGGACTTAGGAGCCCTTGGTTTATGGAAATTTCATGCTTGGGGTTGTAGGGCACAAAAATGTCTATAACAGTTGCCCCCTAAAGTATGAGGCCGTTAACCTTTTGGTGTCGGGTGAAATGCTTTATTATGAGGATCCGAAGTTCTTTCAATGCTGGGAGGAGACCTGTAATAAGATACAATACAATACATTATATTCATAATATTTTCATGATCTAGCTGAGTCGGGCATTCCCATGCTTAGCTTTATAAATTGATTTTCATGTACATAGGATAGACAATCTTCTGAGTGTAGACTGATGATTCTGATAGAGCCATCATCCTTTTGAGTGGATGATTATCTATGCAGCAATGATGTACATTTAATTTCTTTATTTTCCCAGAATATATATCGCAGCCCGGATGGATGAAACTAGATCCGGGGTCTTCAATCTCATCCGATCTTCACTCAAAGTACAAGTCGATCCATGTGAGAAATGTTCTGAAGTCGAACATGGAAAGACATCGCTTGATTACCAGTCAATGATGTAAACTGTTAACAAGCGCGAGAGGAATCACCGATAATGATAATGACCCTCAAGGTACTGCAGTACAATTCACGTGGTGTGAATAAAGGACTTGGCATCGAAAACCATGCAAAATCTTTCGGTCGAAGGCCATTGACGTAAACCTGTCGCCGAAAGTGAGAAACTTGCCATTGAGGCATGCAAGCTTCAAAGTACTGAATGGGGTGTTCCTAGATCAAATTCTTGGATAATGAGCTGATGTCGACAAGAAGTGATCCATCACGGGAGGGCCTTAATGAATCCCACATCAATGACACGGAACGGAGCAAATGATTTTAATGGAGGTGAAAACGATCTGGTGATATAAGGTTCAGGGTGGCGGTCATGAAAGAATGGAGTATAATGTATGGTAGTGGGTGATACACAGGTGACTTCTCTGGATGACTTCTCTTGAACATATTGGCGACACTGATGTGATGGATTGGTAGCATTAACCCCAAATGTGCATGGTATGGCATGACCATGGTGATGTGACCGGTGAATGAAACAACCCAACCCGACTCGGACACAGAGTGGAAGTGTCATGTTCAAGAGCGACTTGCTACCGACAAAGTTTCTTTGAGTTTTCTTCCCAATTTTCCCCAGTCATTGCTGACCAGTACCTCTTTATTTTTGTCAAGCTTGAGGAGGATAACATATGCTTGTTCTATAATTTTCCCTTCGGGCAAACCCATCGCTATGTTTTAACGAGCCTAGCGATAGTGAAACTCGTCCTCGTCTAAAGACAAGTTTGTCGCTATTAATCTTTTTAACGAGTTTAACGACAAAGATAACTCGGTCCTTTTCAATTTTAGAGAGTCTGAAAAGGAATGTAAAGGTAACTCAAAAATTCCTTTTTCATCATCTAATCCCTTAAGTCCGAAAAAGTATAAAACAATACAGAAGGGATGAATTTTCGATACTTTTAATGAGCCGAACAAAACAAGCGCTCGATCTTTTTGTGTAATAATCCCTCAGGTCCAAAAAGATTAAAATCTAGAGGAGGAATAGCACTTCCTGTCCCTTTAACGAGCTGGAGTGGCCAATGGCTCGACAATCTTTTCATATTTTACGAGTCAGTTGAAAAGAGCTTAAAGGAGACTCGTCTTTTGAGGAACGAGTGATAAAATGGGTAGCAGCTGATTCCAGGTAAGGTTTGGAATTTTCCAATCACGGCAGTGTCACAAGGATGGCTAGTGAAATCACTTTTCACAGCTGTTCCTCAAAATGGGTAAACAATCAAATGGAGGTGAATGATCGGCCAATGAAAAAGTGGAGGTGACGGTGCGAACACGACCAAGGCTTTAATGGCTGAAGTACTACATTCACGATGGTTATTTACCGGGGAATAGTTCATTTTTTAACGAGCTTAAACGTGGGTGGAAACATTTTCTCATGTCTTATGTTTATTTTTTAACGAGCTTCAACTATGTGCTAAAACTGCTCGATTAATCCAGTCATGTGATAAGAATGTCTCATATAAAATGACAATTTTTAGATTTTTACCCCACATCCTTTCTTTATGCAAGTTAGGAAACGACCAATCCTACGAGTTTAAAGGGTTAGAGGAGCTACAAATTTAAAAAATAAATAGTCGCTCTTCGCTTGCACTCCAAAAGGTTTGCATGCCCCCAGGTATAAAACAGAATTTCAAGGTTACCCCTTCTTTAGTCCGTTAAAACGTTTGTTTTAACGAGAGAGGCCTACCTCTTACAGGTTACCAAAGATAGTTCTATTTACAGAGTAAACAAAACACTTCTTCGGCGATGTCTACCGAGACAAACAAAGGCGAGTGGCGATGCCCGCCAACTCACATAACTTTGACAAGAGAATCTTGTTCTAGAATAACCCCCTCTTCCAATCACGGATGGGGGTACAGACTAGTCATATTCTCTCGTGGAAACCTACCCTATACCCGAAGTTTTCCTGCCAAAGCAGACCAGGGTGCATGCCCCCTGGGATTCAGTCATGTCCCCCCGAATCACTCGCGCTCATCGGGTGGACTGACTGGGGATTGAGACATTTCTTGCGTGAAAAGACCATTTAGGGATGGTATATGACTATTTGCTATGCGTGATCCGGGAAATGAAAGCTGGTCCACGAGCTTGACCACTCTTCCTTCGTGCGGGAAACACATCACTCTAAAGAGTGATGAGACAATGGCTCTCATGCATTAAATATAGTCTCGTCCAAGGAGTAGATTGTAATCCAGGGGTCCTTGAACTACCATCACGTTCATGTGAACAGTTTTCCCTCTCAATGTTATGGGCACATTGGGAAGGATCCCTAACGGTCGACTGATTCCTTTATCAAAGTCTGTCAGATTTCTCATCTCAGGCAAAACCGATGGCGAACCAAGCGCTTTCCAAGCAGTTGAGGAAAGGATACTCACAGAAGCCCCTTCATCTATGATGGTACCAGCCATAACCATTCTTTATATTTGAACAATAATTCGGAATGGTATACTAGCTGGTAAACGGGGTCTGCCTAGTTGATTCCAGTCGAAGGATACAACCAGGTTGCTTGGAGGTGGGACCGAATAGACGGCCAGGTACGACTCTGATGAACTTCCTTCCTACAGTAAAGGAACGGGTAAATTGCCACCATGTTCGTCGGAGTCTGTGCTTATGAAAAGAATTTGGACGGTGTCATCCTTGTTCTTTTCAGTGACCATATCATCTGAAGATGGAAACTCTGAAGGCAAGACCGGGTCAACTGCCGCCTCGACCTTTTGACTTTCGTCTGGTATGGATTCAGATGGTTTATCTTCAATGATAGATGCTTCAGCCAACCACCTTAGCGGGCCAGCCGGATTTTGAACTGGTGACGGACTCGGCAAGATTTTTTTATATCTAGGAGGAAGTCGTAACGGTGAAACCGGACGATCATCCAAAACTCTTTTAGCTTCGTCTAAGAAGGGACAACGGTGGACGGCGTGATCTCCTTCGCACAGTTTACAAGGAAATCTATATTTTCCTTTTTGTCCTGGGGCTTCACTTTCACTAGTTGACGATGTGTTTTCAACATGATCATCAGAGGTTGACGACACCGGGTTGTGCAAACGGGGAGACCAGTCCCTTAAGATCCGAGGGATGCAAGGACAATCTCTGTGATAGTGGTCTCCCTTGCAAATGACACATGGCGATTTAGGCCTGGTCGGTGCATTGTGTGGATTTTCGTTAGACGACACTCATTTGCCCCCATTCGCTTTTGGCTCCTTCTTCTTCTTATCTTTCTTCTTCTTTTCCTTCTTCTCCTTAGGTACTTGACTTTTGGCTTTACCAGCCCCATCAAGCGAAGAGGAAGGGGGAGAGGAAGAATTAGAGGAAGTAGAAGGTTGGTGGGTAACTCTGGACTCGTCTATTTGCTGATTTGATTGTTCAGGAATAGTGGTGTTCTGAATGATAGAGGTTGAGAAGAGCCATACAGGCAAACCAATTGTCAGTCCTGGAAGCGACAATGTGGCCATATGGGGTGCACCAACATCTCCCCAAGAGGAGAAGGGACTAGGATTTCCTCCAAGGGGAATTCCTTGGTTGGTGGACTCCATTTTCTCAACCCAAGATCAATGTAGGAAAGGGGTAATGAATATTCCATTTAAAATCAATTTTAGATGCTTTGACAGAACTTGTTTTTTCAGTTTTTAAGAGTCGAGAAAAAACAAAATAGGACTCTAGTCTCCTTCGATTTTTAATGAGCCTGAAGTGACAAGTGCTCAGATGGACCTTTTCCGTTAAGGAGTCTAAAAAGGAATGAAAGGGACTGCTTTGGAAGTCTAGGTAGAGGGAGTACCAAACCAATCGCAAAACTGCAGAATACTTTTTACGGTACGGCAGTCAATCTTCCCGAATGTTGTGTTCAGTGCATTGCGATCGATAGGGCGGCAGACACGACTTCCTATGGATAAAGGATTTAAGCCTATAGGGGTCTCCCAAAATATACTCGACAGTACATGGGAGCACAAGTCCATACTGGCACTTATCGTCTCAAAGTGGAGGAATCACCCAACCATCAGTGAGAACAATAGTTACCAGGCTTTACGACGCCGGAATACGTCTCTAGCCTAGACCTCTAAATGTTGTGCATTAAGTTCCAAAGCGTTGTTAGATTCATTGAATTTATTTTAGGTTGATCTTGCTTATGAAGTTTGTCTTTCGGGTTCACCACGAGATGTAGATGTAATTCTTAAAATGCAATCTAAAGATGATAAACAAGCTTTTTATCTCTTTTGTCCAATGAAAATCCTAGCTACTAGGGAAAAGAAAGACAGAACCTTTTCACAAAGAGCAAAGAGCACACTGTAAATGCACTTTCCTAAATCAAGCCAAACAGACTGTCTATATGCAAATGCACATGCATGTATTTGTATTCGACTTTCTTAGTATATGGATGCTAAAAAGAAAGTTGATGCACAAATCTGAATTTCTTTTCAAGCAACAAACATAAACAAGTTTCTTTTCGAAATGAAAAAATGGAGACGATTACAACACCTTACGATTTTGAAATGAATACTTGTTCTTGACACTAGAAAATTACAAATTCAGACCAAAAGCAATAGTAACAGGATAATCGACCATCAACAACAATCAGACTCTTTCCTACATTTGAAATCAACAATTGCGACAGATTCAAATCAAAGGATGATAGTACGACTATGCTACTTTTGCAAAGGAGAACTGTAAATGACTCAACAAACACACAAAAACATCTATAGTTCTTTTGTACAAAGGAGGCAGAATAACAGTAAGGAAAAGGAGTTTCAAACAGACATACACTAATCATCGGCAGCAAAATTCAGGAATAGAACTGGAAATAATGAAGCACAGAAGCCACAGCTGCACAAAGCTAGTCTGATCAGCGCACCTGTAATGCAGAGAATCTGAAATGCAGCGCAGGTTGTCCACTCGGGAAGTGTGCCAAAATTCAGAATCTCTGAACAGTACCTACGCTGGGCCAGAAATGAGACTCTGTTCAGGTTCCGGGTCACAGTTTGCAGTTTAGTTCTTGGTTTTTGGCCGAGTAAAAAGCAATCAGTAATGCAACAATCAGGGGTAGATCTAAGGAGGATCTAAGAGCTATCACAAGGGCAATCAGATAGTTTGTGAATCAGTTGTTTAAATCATAAACAGATCCAGTAGATGGATTGAAGTAGCAGTTATCTACTTTGCATTTGTTATGGAAAATGCAGTTCGAATGCTACTTGTAAG
This sequence comes from Pinus tabuliformis, assembly GCA_031772625.1. Taxonomy (NCBI): domain Eukaryota; kingdom Viridiplantae; phylum Streptophyta; class Pinopsida; order Pinales; family Pinaceae; genus Pinus; species Pinus tabuliformis. Next base: position 806,212,835 of record CM062814.1, read on the forward strand.
TTTATGAAACAAACAACAAAGAATGATAAACAAACAAACTAATTAGTTCCCCAGCGGAGTCGCCATTTTGTTACAGGGAAAAGTGTCTATATAGAACTGCTCTATCCCACTAAGGTGTGATAGCTGCCTTAGAAACAAACAGAGAAAAACTACTTTTGTTTTTCCTTTATGAATTATAGATAGAGAGGAACAAAAAGACCAACCTCTGTCTTGCGCTAATCCTTCGATTCGATCCCTCTCTTCTTTGATAGTCCTCAGCTACCTGCTCCCTTGCACGTCCAGCTTCACAAAGTACCTGTAAGATCACAGAAGCATAGCACTATACAAAGACGTGGATCTATATTCATAAACAATCTAGGATCAGATGTAAATTGACCATACAAATGTAACAAGCATCAATGATACAAAAGCATGGAGGAAAACTCAAATAGTTTTTATTGATAAACAAGAAAAGATCCAGGAGGAGTTACAACCAGTTGTTCCGACCCAGCATCAACCTCCCAGCAAAGAAGCCCCTCTTCACCTCAAACAAAGCTTAGATCACCCAACAATCTGATGTTTGTCTCTAGAAACCAACATCAATTCCTTACAATATGCAAAATTCCAGCCTCTGGATCTCTGGGATGAGGGATCCATATATAGATATCTGTAAGGGGGATGAGTCAGCTTGTGATTTGATTAGTGTCTTCTCTCTGTCAGTTCTTGCTTCCACTTGGAGACTGAGGGCCTCTTACTCATCCTTGGTCGAATTCAGTGAGGCAAGTGTCACAGGAGAAGATTCTGGAAGCTTCCATTGCCTCTCCACCTCGCGGAATGACACTGCCATTTGTCATTTCTCACCCATTGCACCCCACAGAAGGGACTTTTGAAATGAAACGCACCCTCACAGTGTATTTAGGTGAGATGCAACGCACTTAGCCAATGGAGCAACTGCAATGATCCTGTTTTGACCAATTCTGAGCAGTTTCTGGTGGAGAACTTCTGGGAGAAGCTGTAATCCGTTGACCTTGTTCCTTTAGGGGTTAGAACAACACTTTTAGGGACTTAGGAGCCCTTGGTTTATGGAAATTTCATGCTTGGGGTTGTAGGGCACAAAAATGTCTATAACACTTTCACATTGCCTTGTAGACACTTCATGTAACCTATTTACCTATTTTTCCAGTTTTTTAATTCCTCTTCTAAATCTAAAGTGTAGAAAACGTCTTTCTCCCAACCCAATTTTCCATCTACAGTAGGGTTGATCCATTCTTCTCCTTTTGTTGTTATCTAGTAAATGTTCTCAATGTCATCTGCACTATACTCCTCTTTAACAGGTTCAATATACCTCGCTCCTTCGGATGGATCTATTGGAACAATGAATCTCACATCGTTGCTTTCAAATATCATTTTCCTTTTCTTCAAGTTAATTATAGCCATGTTATAAAATTTCTAATCCAATCCAAGCAATGTAGGATAGGGATTACTATCATCCATAATTTTGGTCACTTCAAAGTTAGTAGTAGCGCACACTCCTAGAGGAACAACCTTCCTAAAGGAACAATATTTTATTGGTTCACCATCTTCATTTGGATTGGTGACCATTGCAACTTTCTTTTACCCATCAATTCCCAAGTCTGCTTCAGTAATACATTGGCATCAAATCCTAGATCTAGGATAACCTAATCCATGTCATATTCTCCAATCTATGTAGTAAGCCTCATTTCTTTTCTAGTCCTCTTCTTCTGTTGATGTAGGTTTCCTACTACCCGCATCTCACTCTGTGGCAATTCCTTAGAAGCACAAGAGTCTATCAATTCTTGCAATCCCTTCACAACTTTTGAGTTTCTTAACAACTTCATTCAAGTATGTATAAAAGACTTCAAAATATCTCGATCCACATCTTATGTTGCAGATAGTACTATCTCGTAGTTATTCTTTTGTGTTGGCTTCATGGTAGAGGTTGAAGTCTCATCATTTGTAAATCTTTTCCTCGCCTCAATGAATACTTGTTTTTCCTTCAGAATATCAAATGCATGAGATTTTTCAGTAGTTTTTCTTACCCATGTAGCTTCAACTTCATTTTTCCCATCGACTTTATCATTTCTAGTTGCATCTTCACTTCTTGTTACAATGTCGATGCCCGATTGATCCTTCCTTAGCTTATCGGTCATCATTTGAAGATTTGTTGTGGGCTTCTAGTTCCTTTTCTCCTGTATCTTAAGGATAAGGACAGGACATTCTTCTATTACATGATCAAAGGACTTATAGTAGCTTTAGGTTGTCATAAGGTTCTGACAGTCTCTTACGAAGTGCCCTGCCTGTCCACAGTTACAATAGATAATTTGGTTGTGTCCTCGACTAGCTCCTCCTCCTTTTCCTCATCCTCATCCTTGTCCTTAAAAACATCCTCAACCAGCATGCTAGCTTGGCTCTTCATGTCTATGTACTTCATCTTGCAGTTTATAAGCATCAGCAGTGCACTCCATCATCAAGTCATAACTTCGACAATTTCTTTCATCATTGCCTACTAATTTACAAAATTTGAAAAATAACTGCTTTGGGGTCTGTATGTACTTTTGTAATAAATAAAAATAGCCAGAGCAATGTTGGACTCTCGTTCTACAAATCTGGCACCGCAAACGTGATCTTGGTTTCATTGGATTAGGTGCTCCACTTTCCAAGTAATCTCTAAACACAGGGAATTGATCCCTATAATGGCTCTTTGCTTTGCATTTTGTGCACCATACTTCTGATTTGGTCTCTTTACCTTTCTTGAGATCTTGCAATTCCAAGGTCAAATTTGCTAGCTAGCTCTGAATTTATTGTACTCTTGCATAAGTATCTCTGATCGGTAAAGCTTCCAACTTCATTGCCCTCTCCAATGCTTCAGCTTGAGTTGCATTCTTCTGCTGTGTCAAGGATAACCTGATATGTGGTAGTAGGGTGGGGCTATAAACCACTCCTTATGTTGTTTTGGGGTATGCTAAAGCTTACTTGTCCCATTAATACCTTGAATCATTGGTCCAACTCCCACAGGTCCTTAGTAACCAACTGTTGATTTCATTCAACTCTGTAATGCACTGTGATTCTTACTTTGAATTCTTGAGTTTTGATACCAAATCTTTCTTAATATCATCCATCGAAGTAGCCAGATTAGTCACAGAGTATTTTATGTACCATGTTAGCACCCTTTCTCGTATCATAGTGATGAGTTGCGCCTTCTTTACATCTTCGTTAGTGATCTGTCTTGCTTTCCATACTGCATCAGCTACAAACCAAAATTGTTCAGAATCCTTTGATTTAAGTCCTTTAAAGATAGGTAGCTTAATGTCATTAGCAATTTTTTTTCTTCGGCAGTTAGGGGAAGAGGGAGGGGGAGGTGGTGTAGGGGAATTATGGGGAGGGGGATGGGTGGTAAGGGGAGTAGAAGGATGGGGAATCCCAAAGACACCCTCATTTTTCTCAACTCCTAACTTCAATGCACCTTTAGGATGGGAGGGGGAATATCGCGGGGTTGCAGGGTTACTTCCTTCTTCTTCACTCTCAAACCCACCTAACAAGGGACTATAATTAGTCTCAATAAAGTTCTTTGGTACATTATCTACTCTATATCACTTCCCATTTCGCATAGATCCTGGTTTAGACTTATTCCCTCTTCGTCCAAACATTAATATGACTGCATTCATAGTACACCCTTTTCACATAAAATAATTTTAATCCACAGCTTCAAAGAATTCAAGTACTTACATCGCAGAACCTTGAAAAATATCTGCTCAGCTTCATTGTAATATACAGTCATGTCTATTGCGAATTTAGTGATAAATCCTCCCAAAATGCTATCGATCCAGAAATCAACAGCTCTTGAGATCTTGTTATTGACATACTTGAGTCATTGTATCAATACAGGATTCCACTCCTTAGGTTTGTCTCCCTTAAAAAAAGTCTTATGCTCAATCAACTTTGATACCACTCGTACATTTCAATGTGAAACAAACCAAAGAATATTTCGTACTTCTCTTCGAAGATATAGTTCTACAACTAACTTTCAGTCGACAATTGCGGATTTTTGTTTTCCTAGACTGCAAATTCTTGCTCCTTTTGTTCAACCCACTCCTAGATATCCTTCTTTGATGGACGCCAAAACATATCCCTCAAACAGTTCCTAGTCCTAACAATGGAACCACTTTTTGGATCAAGGTGCTTGGACCTAGGTTCAAAGTGTATTTCACATCAACAAAACCCTCAACCACTGGCCCTTTTAGTGATGACTTGGAAGGAGATCGCAGTCTCATCCAAAGCGGTTATGGGAGGTTGCAGAACCAGGTTTCTGCATCCATAGGGGTATGCACATTGTGGCACCCATGTGTTTAGTTATGTATTATACCTATCTACAACTTTTCATGCATAAATAACTTCACGCTAATGATTTACTTCACAGATTGGCACTTATCACATACACATGTCAGAAAATAGTATAACATGTATTCTTTCACATAATTCAGTAAAAAAACATGCATAAAAATATGTATAAACATAGATAATAAACACGAATACATAAACTTTTGTCGGAACTTCTTATTCTTTTATTAAAACAAATCTTCAATACATTCAACTTATTCAACTTGCGCACCCAGTTGCAGACTCTTCAAGGCCTCCGCACACTCAGCTCTGGGGCCTTCTCCTAAAGCCCAAAATACAGACTAAAGATAGAAGATATTAATGATTCATCTATGACTTCTCTACTCTCTTACTTTTGATAAGGCACTATATGTCCTTATATACATTTCATTACTACAAGACCACGGTCCACATACCATGGGTCTGACAAAACAATGAACTAACACCTAATACCCATTACAAAATGAGGGGCTTTGACTTGCCCCAAAGCCCCTAAACCTCACGTGGTAAATATAACTTCGCAAACTCCGTGTTCTCTACTCCTCAAAATGCGGAGCCTTTGACCAAAACTGAACCAACTTGGGTCGTGCCCAACATAAATAGACCATATAGAATGCGTTATCAATTAATTCTAAATTATTTGTTTTCTAAAATTTGTGCCTTTAATTACATTAAGAGTTTTATTTCACTAATACATTACATTATAACCATGTATTATCGAAGCATATATGTTAAATTTTATGGTATTTTCTATGCTTGCAACAATTACTTTAATGTCGTATTAGCCCAATAACAACTTCACTTCAGATTCCAATAAAAATCACATTAAAACTTCAGTATCATTCACTTTAGATCATCGTTGACAGTAATTGTAGATAGAACATCAGCAATAAGTACAAGAAGATATGAGATGATAAGTGAATGGCATAAAATGAAAAGTTTCAACTGAATTTTATACTCAAGATACCCAAGAGATATGTCTCTTTGTAAACTGGATCTTCGTAAATTAAATTCTAGTAAGTTTTGCACATTTACATTTTTACCCATATTTGTTAAAGTGTTGAAGAACTTGTAAAAAATGGTGGGCAGTAACTCTTGGTAATTATAGTTATTTACATCTTTTTCCTTATCCCATATTTTACACAAATACTTGTTTAAATTATGGTAGGTAGTAAATTATGGTAAATATTTTAGTTACGTGAGTTTGAGCTATTTTAAATGAATGGTCATGTCCTTAGATACATGAATCTTCAACACTAACTATTAGTTAATTATTCATTATATATAGACACACACACAGATATATATATATATATATATATATATATATATATATATATATATATATATATATATATATATATATAGCTTCTAGGAAGAGGAATTAGCCCCTAGTTGTACTCTTTAACAATATAACTAAATATAAATCAATAATTAGCTTCGTATGTTGTTGGCTTCTATGAGATTATATCAACTACAAATATTGTATTTAAAATTAAAATTTACACAATGTTAATATGGATGACATCCATTTATGGGTCATCTCCTGAATGAGCTTGAATAACCCACTTAACGCTCATTATCAATTTATTATTCTGGGTTTTATTAGGAAAATCATTTTATTTTACATTTTTGCACTCATATCAAACCACACGATAGGCATATAAACTTCAATAAGTGGTTTCTTGACTTTTGACTTATATGAGATGATTACATATATAAGTAATTGATTTAAGAATGCATAGTTATAAAAATTTATGGAATGAAAATCAAATAGACCACATAGAACTCATTATCAATTAATTCTAATTTATTTTGTAAAAACTATATCTTTACATATATTAAGATATTAAATATTTCAGAAGTGTTATACATTTATAAACTTGTATCAATGCATATAACTAAATAGATATCAATAAATAGGTTAATGTGTTGTTTGCCTCTATCACATTATTTCTATTACAAATAATTTATTTAAGAAATGAACTTTACAAATTGTTCATGTGGATGGGAAAATCACATGTCATGTGATGCAAAATTTTTAAAGACACCCATTTATTACCCATCTCTTGAATAACACTTAATAGTCCATCTAAAATTCACTATTAATTAATTATTCCATGTTTTATTATGAAAAACATTTGTTTTGCATGGATTTTGATTTAAAAAATAATGATGCTGCATTTATACACTCTTATTCTTTTAACAATAACAAAATTTATAAAATAGAAATTATTGTAACATTAATTTTAGAAAAAACCTATTACAAGGACTTCATCAACATTAATTATTTTGTAAACCATCCTAGATCCTTCTTAAATTTGGATATACAAAGTATTGACAGGGATCAAGTCTAGAGTTAATATGGATATATGATGATACTCTTGCATTCCATATTGGATTTTCTTATACCTTTAAATAAGATTCATCATACAAAAATACCATGAAAAACTACCATGGGATATGCAATACCATAGGCTTGTAAACCACCATGGTAAACCCATTAAATGACCAACTCAAAATTATATTTACTAGTCTATGACCTAAACATTTAATGGGCATGTCCCCATATCCTACTAAACAATAAAATTTAAGCACGTAAATGCTTACGTGGGACCTTGCCATACTAGGATGCCTAACATCTCTTAGCACAATCACAATATTAACTTAAGATAAGATGAGATAAAAATATTTTTGGTGATGTGAAACCAATTAGTGACCATGAAGAGGTCAAACATGGGATTTCTAGACATAAAAATATTAATACACAATAGGGGTGTAAAAGAAGCTCTTAGTAGTGTTAATTTTTTTCACCGCTCTAGGCTATTTCGATCACTTTAACCCAATTCACTTTTTCAATTAGCAATATTTTCAATGATAATTAATTCTTCCAATAAATAATAGTAATTACAGGTAGAACAATAAATGTAATGACAATAGGAGAAAAGAAACACGTCAACAAAAGATACCAATTTGGTCAAAGACCGAGGAAAACCCCACAAGCGAGAAGACCCTTTGAAATTCTTCTTCTATCAAATTAACTTCAAATGTTCAGTGGGGAGTACAATAAGCCAAAATCAATAGAAAATATCAAATTCAAAGCTTTGACCTGTACAATAAATATTCCAACCAATATCAAAATATGTCCTAATAGTCAAATCTGGTCAACTGTCATAAAGTCTACAATTATGAAAAAAGTAAAATACAATCAATGTGCCCTAACCAGTCCTTCAGTCAATGTTCCCTAACCAATCCTTCAGCCAACAGTCAAACAACCCTTTAAGAGCTCAATCAATAGTCCTCCAACTCAACCTCAAATGCTAGTAAAAGTCGGCCCAAAACAGTTCAAGAATACTCAGTCAAGGGAGGGATATTATTTGTAGTCAAAGTCTACAATTTATCTTTGTAGTAAGTCCAAGTCAAAGTGCCCATATCACCTCAGTTTTTGTGCCAAAAAGTGTGGCCTACCCAAACAGAAACTCCCTCAAAAGATCGAAACAAAATGCATCCTAGAAACTTAAAGTCGATGTTGGTCAACATTGGTCAAAGTTGTAGTCATCTTCAGATTTCCAGCCACCTGTAATTTCTTACTTCTCTTTCTTGCACGAGTGAATAATATTCATGCAATTTTTAGATAGATCTAACACAACAAGAGAGAGATAAGTGTGTGATGAATGGTCTCCAAATGAGGCTCCTTGACTTGTATTTATAGGCATTGGAGGAGGGACATTTTGTCTTCTAGGCCGACATAATCAAATGTCATATTGTGGGCTTCATTTTAAAAATACGCTTTCCCTTATTCGAATCAAGTGCTTCAAAGGTTAAAATTGATCCTCTTCAAAAGATGTATGTAGTCCAATTATTGAAATTTGTTACTGAGCTGCCAAATTAAGACTCCCTCTCAGTTAGGGAGAAATTCCAACTGCATCATGTAATCATTGCAAGTATCTTATCATCAAATTAGGCCCCATATCTTCTCAACTATATCTGTTGGAACATTCTCAAATCTAAAGAAGAATAATCGTAGGGGAGCTACAACTACCACCCTCTCGGGACAATGAGGAAGGTCTTATGGGACACTCTCACCTCATGTCTATGATAGTGGGGAAGGTCCTATATGACGCTCTCACTCCAAGTCATCTCATAGGGGAGCATATGACTTCCACCATATATCGAGCAATAGGAGAGATACAACTTACCAAGAAAATATCACAATCATACCATTATGCAATCCATGGGTGAGATACCACTTTCTACATAAGAGGTAAGGATCACATCCATCTCATTTCCTATAGATCTTCCCAACAATGACCCTCAAGAGTCATGTGGTCGAACAAATGCATCATAATCTGAGCTTGGATGAGATACCTGACTTACCAAAGGTAAGGATCACACACCCCTAAGCCTCCTCAACCCATTTTCTAGATGAGGAGGGACAATCCCAACAAGCTCGACTTGTGGGTATGATACCAACTGGGGTATACTATACTAGATAAAGATATGGGGAGATACCTAACTTTTCAAAATGGAAAAGGATCAAAAACACCCTATGGGTGAAAAATAGGTTATATGCCCTATTGTTTAGAGGTCTCCCAACATTAGGAGCCCACAATGCTCCATTCCTACCTTAGGAGTTCAACCAAGGGGGGAGGAAGAGCTATGATCAGTATTCTCGATCAGCGAAGCCCCTTGTTAGGAGGGGTCACATGCATTAGTCCAAGCTTCTCTCTAAAGACCAAGAACTTCCCTTTTGGAAAAGCCTTGGTGAGAATATCTGCAATTTTCTAAATTTTCAATATGTGATGGATTCTAATGGCTCCTCTCTACACCATGTATCGAATGTAATGATATATGATCTCTATGTGCTTGGACTTGTCATGAAAGGTGATTTTTTTGTTAATCAAATCCCACTCTTTTTATTGCAATATATCATTGTAGTGTCCAGAACCTACTCAAATAGCTCTCCAAATAGCTTCCTCAACCAAATTGCCTCACATCTAGCCATGCTAGCAGCAATATATTCTGCCTTGGTAGTACTTAAAGCTACAAAATTTTATTTCATGCTCATCCAAGATATCATAGTAGATCCAAGGCTAAAACAACATCCATAAGTGCTCTTCCCGTCAACAGCATTTCCTGCCTAATAAACATTAGTATATCCGTGAATTCTCATGTCTCCGACATAATATATCAGACCAAGGGTTATCATCCCATGCAAGTATCTCAAAATGTACTTGGAAACAATCCAATGCGCATGGAGAGGCTAAATCATAATTTAAATCAACATGTTCACTACATAGCATATGTCCAGACGTGTGTTCACTAAGAACATCATATCCCTAATCAACCATAAATACTCATATGGATTATCCAAATATGGTCCTACAACTTCTCCACATAACTTCTTGAAATTGATTTTTATCGGTGGGGGCAAGGACTTGCATTCTATCAATCCAAATCTCTCCAACAACTTCGCGACATATTTTCCTTTCGAAAGGAAAATTTCACTAGGAAATTTCCAAACCTCAAGGCCTAACAACTAATTCATGAGTCCAAGGTATTTCATCTTGAATTCAAAGGCCATCTCCATCTTACGCTTGATCATCAGGGGCTCACTACTTGTCAGAAATAGATCGTCAACATATAAAATTAAAGTCAATGGCATACCTTGGACCACCTTGAAGTAGAGGTTGGGATCAATGCTGCTTCCAGCGAATCCAAGCTTCACCAAGTAGCTATCTATGTGGACGTACCATGCTATGGGGATTTCTTCAAGCCATACAATGGCTTCTTCAACCTAGACATGTGTGTCTTACGATCCTCTACTTTAAATCCATGTGGTTGTTCAACTTAAGCTTCTTCCTATAACATTCCATGAATGAATTTTGTCTTCACATCCATCTGATGAAGGGTCCATCCTTGACTTGCAACAAGGGAAACTATCAAACTAATGGTGGTGTATTAGTCCATAGGAGAACATATATCATCATAATCTTCTCACTAAATGAACTTTGGTACATTTTGATCATGGAGCATGGCTCAAGAAGCTTCCATAATAGACCTATTATTTCTTTTAGCCACTCCATTTTGTTTGGTATTATAGGGCACATTCGTTTCCTTCTTGATACCTTCCTTTATGAAAATATCTATGAATTTTGAAATGCACTCTCCACCATTGCCAGACCTGAAAATTTTAATTTTCTTCCCTGTTTGATTTTCGACCAAAGCCTTGAAGTCCTTGAACAAATCAAAGGTCTCATCCTTATGATTCAAGTAATATATCCAAGTCTTACTTGAGAAATCATCAATGAAGGTAATGTAGTAGATATGGCCACCAAGTGAATGTACCAGAATCTGGCCACATATGTTAGAATGAATGATTTGGAGGATGTCATTAGTCTTATTCTTGTTGGATGGGAATGGTCCCCTTATCTTCTTCCCACTAGAACATACTAGACATACTCCATCATGTTGAACTCGAACATTAGGGATCCCAGAGACCAACTTCTTCAATTTTAGAAGAGCTTCATAATGTAGATGGGCCAATATTTTGTTCCATAGCTTGCTTTGATTATTGGTGTCATGGACCATCGCTAGAAGGGGCTTGTAATGACTCTATAGGGTCCTTCAAATCTAGATCCCAATATGAAAGCATATCTCATAGGGGATCCCACAGGTTAAGTAAGTACTTTTCCCTTGATGAAGGAGACCCTAATCCCTTTGTCCTCCAAAGTAGATATAGATACCAAATTCTTCTTCAATACTGGCACATACATCACATAATGAAGTAAAACATATTCTCCAGAGTCCAAATGAAATTTAACAGAACCAAATTCCTTAATGGGATGAGTGGATTTGTCTCCAAGAGTAATATTCAAATTTGAATCCCTCTCTACCAAATTAAAGAGAACCTCCCTATACCCAGATAAATTATGAGAGGCCCCACTATCAACCAACCAACTATCCCAAGTATCCGGGGGAGAGGAACTAGAAAGTGCAAAAATAAGGATATATTTAGATTGACTAGTAGTAGCATTACTTTCATACCTGGAATTCCTTGACTTCTTTTGAGAATGGTGATCTTCTTCATGATCATTCAGAGCATCTCTTCTTATTCTTTCATCTCTCCCATTATAATGATTCCTTTGATCATCTTCTCTTCTTCAATTATTAAACCTAATATTGTTGTTTCTAATATTATATCGTGGAGCATTTTTCTTAGGGAAATCTCAAGCACAATGACATTTCTTGTGACAATTGTAACATTTAATGTGAAATGATCCCTGTTTATTCCATTCCTTCAATTATAATTTCAAGGAGGATGCTTCCTTGAACTTGATGACCCTCCTTTTCTTTTATTTTTCTTGTTATGAGTGACGAAAGTAATGAGCTCTCCTTCTTCGCGCTTTAGTATCCTTCCTCTTGAGATAATCCTTAATTCTTCTTGAGTGAGTTTTCCAATGAGATCATAAAATGATGGGATAACATTGTTATTTCTTATAGTGGTAATGAAGGTTTCCAAAATAGGAGGGATACCTCTAAGGTTTACCACTACCAACTCCCTGTCAGGTATCATTTCCCCAATTCTCTGCAACTGGTCTCAAAGACGAGATATCCTCATAATGAAAGGTTACACAAACTCTCATTTATTCATATTCGTATCTTTAAATTTATATTTCAAGGAGATTATTTCATTCAAATTGTTGACTTCATACATTCCAACTATCTTATCATACATTTCCTTAATATTTTTTAAATATCCAACATATGAAAGTAAATGATCTTGTAAGCCATCAACTACAATATTATTTTCTTTTAACTCACCTTTCTTGTACTTGTTCTTGGCAGTAGCAGGAGCATTTTCCGGAGTCTCAAGAACTTTTCCTCATATGTATTCCCAAACATCATTGTCATCAACTATGATTTCCAACCTGATCTTCCAAGAAACAAAGTTAGATGAGTTACCAAGCTTCTCATTTTCCTTGAAGTAAGTGGTATACATATTGACTTGATTAGATAGGCTTCTTCAACTGTTGTGAATAATAGAACATATTCCTTGATATCTAATTTATGTGCCTAACTACTCTCACCCCAAGTTTCCCTCAACCTAGGGCAGAGTTGTTGATCAAAATACGATGGTGTTGCGAGGATATCAATGTAATATTTGGTAGGGATTTCCTCCCTTGCAAAATTTCCATTGAAACTAGCCTACTAGAAGGGTACTAAGTAAAATATGTTTTTATGCTAAATTTTCCACCCCTTAGTGCCTTTAGGAAGCATCAATAGGAGGTTCATACCACTTATACCACTTACAAATAATTATCAAATAATTATAATTTGTTTAAAGACCATTTACGATTCATTATCAATTACTTCTAATTTGTCAAAAAATGTCATAATAATGGTGGAAAAATTCTAAAGACATCCATTTGTGACCTTTCTCTTGAATGAGCTTGGAAAGTCCACTTAACACTCATTATCACTTAATTATTCCATTTTTTATTGGGAAAAGCATTTTGTTTTACATGGAGTTTTATTTCAAAAACAACAATGTCACATTTATACACTCATATTAAACCACATGATAGGAAAATAGAAGTCAATAAATGAATTCTGACTTATTGAATTATATGAGATGATTGCAAATATGAGTTATTGATTTAAGAATACATAGTTAGAAAAAGTTATGGATTAAAAATCAAAAGAGACCATATAGAATGCATTGTCAATTAATTCTATATTATTATTTTTTTGAAATTTGTATCTTTAGTTACATTAAGAGTTTCACTTCAATAATACATTACATTTATAAACATGTATTATGCAAGCATATAAATAAATAGTATTCAATAAATAGCTTCATGTGTTGTTAGATTTTATGAGATTATATCAGCTACAAATAATGTATTTAAAATTTGAAGTTTACAAAATGTTAATATGGATGGAAAAATGAAATGTCATATTATGGTGAAATGTCATAAGACTTGCTTGCAGTTGAATGAATGCACAAAACACATCGAGTAGTAAGCAAAAGGTACACATACACATGCACCATCAAGAAAACATCAGGACCATCAAAGATCCCGCACACATTTCCATGCGGAGGTGAAGACATGTTACACCGAGAGCAAACCGCCACTTAGCAGCACAACAACTCGACATAGACACCACATTTAGCCAGTACATGTCAGCAGTGTCATGTCGAGTTGTGTCATGAGTTGTTTTCACCACATCACTACTATGGGCCATACTTGTTGTAATCAATGTAATGTAAAGTGGAAATCCAAGAGACCCACATATGAAGTTAAAATGTCATTGGAAGTCAAACAGTCATGAGGGAAGTCGAAGAGTCACAAGGGTTAGTTACTCCCCTTGGCTATTTATACCCCCTCATTGTATGAGCAAGGGACGTTTTCACCTTAGCTCATCCCGCATAACCTTGAGAGTTTGTAGTCTATTCTTTGAGGAGAGAGCAATGGCTCCAATGTCCCACTACTGGGACTAGTGATGTATGGTGTACGGATGTGTCTTGGATATTTTTCTTAATTCAAAAGCCTATCTCAGGCCATCACATTTTCACACATGTTTTGTATCCGTTTGTAAGAATATTCTTTAAACGTTTGTAATGCATGTTCACTTAACCTATACTAAGATAGTTGAACTACTTCAGTTATTTTAGTAATCATATTGTTGAAGATGTGTTGTATTGTTTATCATTGTTGTCTCGTCTGTGTGAGTACTCCGTCAAACATTAGATAGACCATCGTTGTGTTTTCTCAGTTTTAATGACTGTCAACCCCGTGTGGACTACTCCGCTAGATGGTGTACATGTTTTCCCTTGAACTTTGGTTTTCATGACTTCCACATCTGTTGTGGACTATTCTGTTGGATTTCGGATAGACCCTTGTTGTTGTTCACATGTGTTTCTTCCTAAGTTGGGACTATTCCCTCTCATCAAGAGGCTCACTTTACTTTCCCCCTTTTGATAGTAAGAGAACCCAAACATAAATTTACATTAAGCACTCACCAGGCATACTCACCTTGCTTTCTTGAAGTTACAAGCATAACACTCTCATGTGTTTAACAACAAGAGCTATGGAAAATCTCTAAGATAATGGAAATTGGGCCATCATACTGGATGGGACTCCTACACCAAACGGTGTGAGGTCTAGTTTGAAATTCATATCGGGGGAACCCCTTTGTTGGCGAGTCCATCACCATAAAAAAAATGGCGGTAGAAGGAGGGACAGATGACAAGCTAAACCCATTGCATTTGGTTTTAATCTCTTATCTAAAATGGATCATACACCAATTTTGATCTCGAGGTGTTTCTCCAATTTTTCCCTTGATCAAATTTCACTCCCCGATGAACTTCTCAATCACTTGTCTCAGTTAAAGTTTGATGGTGAGGACAGAACGTCCATATCCAAGAACATTTATGATTTTCTTTAAATTTTTCGAACTTATGAAATCGATAATGAAGAGTCTTCTTGTGTGCTTTTCTTCCTCACCCTTGAAGGTCATGCTAATCGGTGATGTCATACCTTTCCACCTGCTTCTGTCCATTCCCTTCTCCCTTTCCTCAAGGAGCTCCACCAAGCCTTCGGTAAGTATAACTACCAAGATGTCTGTGGAAGAATCAACCTATTAAGAATGGATCCTAATGAATCACTTGAAAATTTTTCTGATCAATTTCTTCACCTTTGCTATGAAATTCCGGAAGAAGATTTGAACTGGGATTTCTTGAAACAAGAGTTCAAGTTCTTGGTTCATGTCTCTTCATACAATGAACATGAACCTCCTGATTTTTCTACTTCCCCAACTCTTACGGATCATGAGGCATCTCAGATTGTAGAGGAGGAGCCCAACACCCTGTTTATTCCTTGTCCTCCTCCTTTTCTGGCACCGATGTGGGTGACCCCTTGTGGTGATTGCAAGCTAAGGAATCTGCGCAGCATGTCCCCAACTCATCTTTTCATTTGTCTCCTACCTCCATGGAGGAAGTTCCATAATGGCTGAGAGAGACTATAGCCAAGACTCATTCCTCCATTCCGCAAGAGGACATCACCATTCACAACTCAAGTCTCAAAGTCAATCTTCCTCTGTGCCATCCTCCATCATTCACAAGCCATGACTCGCTTGATCAATCTATTTCATTAGCCAACTATGCACATTCTCTCGATTCTCAAGCTACCGGCTCAAATTGTGATCAGGCGCAAGGCAATCACATTACACCAGCATAGGACTGGAAAGGTGAGGACATTATCAATATCCCCTCCCTGAGTCAAAATTGTTCGCATCAAAACAATGAGCTTCCATTCTCTAACAATTCTCAATCTACTAATCTCAGTGAAACATCTTGTACAATTAACCCTTTCAATCAACCCCCACTCTTGGGCAGTCATCACTCCCATGCTTCCATATATCGTGATGAGCGCCCAAGCACATCTTGTGATCTTCCATTTTATCACGAATACTCTAACTCAGGTCTATAATTTCCTCCAGTCAAAGAAGACGTTCATATCGAAACTTCCTCTTCACCTCACTCGCCCATGTGTCCTACCATTCACAATGCACACACATGCGTCAGAGATACTCCATGTTCTCTTACTTCTTCATCCGATGAGTTATCTCCTCAATTGACACAAGGCAATGAGGTTTTCCATGATGAAGTTGAAAACAGTTTAATAATAGAGTGTACTTCTCATTCCCCATCATCTCTTCTCTTGCATGAAGACAACTCTTCAAGTCATCTTGTTGAAGTTGAAAAATCTAGTGCAACCTATGATAGAGATGGTTCCCATCTTGAGAGAAATTTTGAAATCAACAACAATAGCCATCAGGTAAAATTTTAAGGATGGAAAATTATCTTAAAGTTTAAAAACATTGACAAATCTCACTAGTCCCTAATATGCAAAATATAAAATGTTTAATCATGTATTTGTCAAATTATTCAAATTTATAATGATTGTATATATACTCTCTATATATGTAGGCAATTTTTAAGGTAAAAAATTTTTATATTCTAAAATTTGGGCGAATCATTTTTCTAAAAAATGGAAATTGGCGAATTTTTTTTTCGGAAAAATAAAGTAAAATTAACCCACCTGCAAATATTAGCCCGTAAAATTTTCCATGGTAGCCATCTTCATGTTGTGCATGATCTGGTTCAAACTTCAAAATATGATTATGCAATTTTAGAAAGTTTCGGGATGTGCCATGTGGTCGAGGCACTTCAACATCTGTTGATGGTTATGTCAGTACCTCGAGACTCTGTTAAGCCCCCAGAACCCAAACAGATCTGGTTTCTCATGCTCAATTCGTCTATTTGCATGGTTGCACTTAATGTGAATTCACGTGTAAAAAATGTTTGGTATTCCGGATGTGATTTATCAAAATTTCACTTATGGTCGAATTCACAACTCTGTCATAGCGCATCCATATTCATGCACATCTCTTGCATCAAAATCGGGGTGGTAATTTCCGTCCCTCATGAAATCATGGAATTATGAGGTTGATCATCTCACAAACTATCTTTTCCCACAATCATACTTATAGAATTTTCGGTCTCATGATCAACTCCTCAATCTTCATGTGAACCTTCTACTTCAAATCTACTTGCTCATCACACCAACAATCCCCCTAAGTGCACAAGATATCACATGAATCAAGTTCCTTTCATTTCACCATACCCCAACTGGTTTCACGAATTCACAATGTTGTCATCCCTTTTACATTCTTGTGATGACCTTGATGCATGCACAATTTTTCACCAACTACAGGGGGTGGTCCGTCTTATCTAGCTCACAAAAAACTTGGTTCCAATGATCAGAGCATTCGCAAGATTGTTCAAATGAATTTGTCTTTGTTCATTTCAAACTGGGAATCTAATAGTTTAACAAACTCCTCTGATCATTTCCCCATCTCGAGTGACTGTCATGCAGCTTATCATTTTCCCAACAATACATTCAATGGAATTTACTTCGTGCTCTTTGATCTTCACTGTTTAACATCTTTCTCCTCATATTTATGTCAAGCATGTGAGGCACTTCAACCTGCATTGATGGTTATGGTAGGTCCTCACTGTCTTGGCATGATTGATGAGAATGATTAGATTTATTTTTCTATACAAGATTCCCATTGTGATACTATCTCTCCAATCAAACATCCATCTTTTCATAAGGTCACAAGACCTTCCAAACAACCATTATGAATTTCATGATCCAATCGCTCAATGGCTAGAACAATCTTACTTGGTGAGCCATGTTGCAGGAAATAAGCTTCAATCCTTCCTCATGCTCGCTAAGAAGCTCATTACATATGAACACACACTTGCAAGAGGCTTCTGATGTTTGTTGAATAATAGTATCCATCGAAAAGGTAAGCATATGTATTGGGTGGTTGTGACACATTTTTCTGCCCAGAGGCAAGGCCTTCCTTTCCATGTGCAATATTTTCAAGGTTTTGTATTTTCTATTGCACACTATTTTTAATCTCTTGTATATTTGTAGTTGTAGGTCAGGAATGCCTACAATGGCTTCACTGGAAATTTCATGTCATGTAATCTTGATTGTTTAATATAGGAGTACGAGTAGTGTTTTCTTTCTTGCTTTGCTTTTCTTTATGTTTTGCATGTTTGTTTTATTTCTTAATTGGTGCATTTTCCTACTTACTTGGTTTGGTTTTCTTGATCACTTTCTTTGCTTACTTGTTCTGCTTTCTCTTTACTTCTACTCTTTTCTTTCTTGTTTTCTTTGCTTGTTTGTACTTGTAGATTAGCCTCACACGAACCGTGCTTGTCTCTTGAGACAAGCTGGGAAAATATAAGAGGACTTGTACAACTATCAACATTTGGTTATCTATTTTCCTCTCTTTATGAAGAGCTTGTTGTCTTCATTCAATGATACCTTGATGGAAAATATGTTTAGTTTAGAGTGAGTCTTAGTGAAAACACAATGCTTGCACTTTAACTAGTACCACCTACTCTAATCGGTTCTTTTGGGTTAACCCTTGTCAGCTCAGTTCAGTAGAGTAAGGTGAGGGGGAAAACCTTAACAAGTGTGTCAGAGGTATATATAAATACTTCTCTAAAGGGACAACCTCTTATTCTCTCAATAAGTCGGGATCCCTCTTATTCCTCTAAAATAAACAAGTGCCTATGCATAGTTCTTTGAAAAATGAAAAAAAAAATGTGAAAATGAAAAAAATAAACAAGGCAAATGAAGAGAAAGGCTTCCTGCACAGAGAAGTGATGCAAGTAACTATGCCAAGGTACTAACTAGGCTCGCTGAAAGTGGAGCGATGCTTGTGTTCCTGTGTGACTCCGCCGGGGTACTGTCCAGGCTTACTGGCAGTGGAGAAACACTAGAGATGAAAATAAGCCTTTGACATTTATATTACTTGTGCATCTATATACTCCTCATCCCAATCGAAACAACTTAGTTGACTTGACTTGGAATGTTTGTTGACCGATCAAGAGACTAGTAGGACTGTATCTTTCACCCAAGAGAGTGCTTAAGCTATGACGATCAAAGAATCAAACAATACTTTCGGAAGGGTTAGACTAACTTTTCACGAAACAAGGTCCATACAGAGAGCTGGAGTTCTTCCAGTGTGTCACCAATGTTGTAGCAGCTACAACCACCCTCCAAAATTTTGGCATGCATGAAAATTTCAAAACCTACCATGGATCCTATGATCGATCGTTCCTTGGTCACTTATGGGTATGCTAATGATCTCAAGCCCCCTCCTTGATCTTAAGATTTTTTCATGTTCTCATCTTTATAAGGTATGTGTCAAATTTGGGCACTAGGATTATGATTTGTCATGCAAAGGGAATGCTTTTCTACTTCAAGGGGAAATTTTGTGCGTATGGGTTGTTCTCATTACATAGACATGTTTCATACTCACTTCACGCACTCTTGTCACAAAGCTTGTTGCATCAAGAAGAGTATGTACTTTATCTTCTAGATGGTTTATGTTGTATCACTAATTGTTGAAGTGTGTGATCATAGTCAAGTCCTATCATTGTTACATCAATTTCACTAATCTCACACAGCTAGTTTCCCAAGCAACCTAGCCTCATCCAACTTTCTAGAACTACACACTTTGCTTCTGCAACCCTCAAGCTTTTTCCCTTGCCTGTTGGAACTGTGCAATGCACGTAGACCCCAACCTCCCTTGGCATCCAAAACTGTGCAATGGTTTCCTCCAGTGTCCTTCCCCAGCCAGAACCAACTATCTTTAGAAACTTCGTATTATTGTCCCTCAACTACCCAACCAACACTACTCTCTAGAAATGCACAGAATAGTCAAGAAGCCAACATTTCTCTCTAGAAATGCACAAAGCAGTAAGGAAACCAGCACTGCTCTCCAGAAATACGCAGAGTATTCTAGTTACCCTGTATTCTGAAACTACACTAAGGTGTCCTCCCAAGACCCCATCTCACTATAGTTTCCTACCATTAGAAAATGTGTAGTATCGTCCCTCAGTTGCTCACATTACACTGCACTCAGAAACTACACAGGGGTGTCCTCCCAGGACCCCATCCCGCAATAGTGTATTGCATCTCAAAATTGTGCAATTTTGTCCTAACTGGCTAGCATCCTTGTTCCCAGAAATTGCATAGAGCAGGAAACCCAACCCTGCTTTGGAAAACTGCGTAGATCATCCCAGCTGCAGTCACTATTTGCTGAAATTACATAGATCTATCTCTCAATGATTACAGGAAAAGATGACATGCTAGATCACTCTCAAGGAGTTGAGGAGAGGGAACAAGAAACCAGGTTATGATAAAAGATCGAGACCTCATGCAAAATTTGTCAGATGAATGATCATCTCGAGGGTAAGTATGGTAGGTAAAGAATATCTTTTGAAGTACATTTCTTAGTGTAGATTGAAGGAATGATTGGCATTTTCATATCATTCCATCTTCGATAACATGTATGTTTGCAAGAAAAAAGTCATTTCATATGTTTCCTCTACGTGTCTTGCTTCCTTTTTTCTTGTTTGACCAACTATCATATTTGGCATGTTGATTGCTATGTCATGCTTGTGACCTAGCTTTGGTAATGTGGAAATTTTGTCTTTGTGTGCATGAGTTGTTTTCACTCTGTCGACATCGGTCACACTCGTACACAAAGTTGTAAACACTATCGCTCAAGTGTCGTCACGATCGTTCAAAGACATGTCTCAACTATCACACTTGTCGCTCTTAACCTTTGAGTCAGTCTCACTCAGCATGTGTTTGTCTTGTTGGTTTGAGGTGTCTTGTTGTTGAGTCGTGCTAAGTGTGTGATCACAATGTCATGTCTGCACAAGTTCTCTTGCTTTCACACTTAGTCATTTCTCCTGAAAATCTATCAACCAAACAACCCTCCTTCAACCAGACCCTGATCTCAGTGACCTTGCACTACTTCCCAAAACTGCGCAAAGCTTGACGGTGTCCTCCGGATAGCCTGCACTACGTAATTCCATAAATGAGCTAGCTGACTCTCTCCTAGAACTGCGCAGAAGTTGTCCCAGAACCTGATCTAGTCTGCACTTCCTGCAAGATCGCCCATCTAGCCTCCTGTTGGTCAAATGGAAAAATGACTTGAGTTGTGACCCAAGGCTACACTCATCTCCAAAACTACGCAAAAATTGTCCTACCTTACTGCCTGCAGAAACTATGCATACATGTGGGACATGCCTTTGTTGCATGTCACTGCACTGTCCCAGGAAATTGTGCAACTCTGATAGGCAGGATTCCCTGTTGGCCTGTCATTGATAAGGTTAATCCTCTCGAAAGACAGAGATTATCCCTCTAGCCCAATGAGTGGATCTAGCAACTGAAGTGACAATCAACTAGACATATTCCTAGGTTATAATTGAAAAGTAGAACAAAAGGGGTGGCCTATCTCGTTCTGATGCTATTATGATTTCCTTTGTTGAGGGCCTTGAACTACTTGTGTCATAGACTTGTTATGGCTTCTCTTGGCATTTATGTACCTACAGAAGTGATCAAGAGACAACAAAGTATGCCAAAACCAATAGAAAATCCAATAACAACCTACTTAACTGATCAAGGAATGTCAAGTTAAATAATACATGAACATATTATTTCGAGAAGATGAACCAACAGTTCTATATTATTAGGAAATAAATGGAAGATTAAAACCAAAGCCTTGATGTTGAAAGGCTCTCCTTGAGTGGTAATCCAAGTCCAAGCCAAGAAACTCTCCAAGCACTCCTTCTCCAAGTCTAATGAATAGCCTCTAGGCACAAGCTTAGCATAAGGGTGAAAATAAACATAGACCAACCATTTGGGAATGGGAGAAGAGGAATTTATAGGCTGGGAGAGGGAGTTAGGACTTCTCCAAAGATAGGATTAGGCCCACATCTCAAGGAGGTAGCTCATAGGGATAAGACAAAGAGTTCAAATTGGGAGGATTCGACCTTATCTATGCGAAACCACCTCCAGCTCGCCGCTCTGGAAGCTTCTAGATCACGAAGCTTTTGATCTCCTTTGGTAAAATTACCTTTTTAGGATCATGACGGGTATGCAAGGGAACAGAGTGATGCCATCACAAGTCAAACACACTTTAACAGGCGACCATCGCTATTTTAAGCCTCATAAGAGCAATGACCCTCATTTTAGGGTTTTAAGATCTATTTCTTTAGGGAAAGCTCAAGGCATTTTCCAAACCAAGTCTTAGGAGGGATATGAGCTGTATAGATGGATGAGTATACTCTATAATGGTCATGTTTCAGGCACTTCAGGTTATGTCACAGGGAAGTGTAGGAGGTGTGAAAAAATACTATGTAACAGATGCCCCCTAAGGCATCAAGGTAGAACGAGGAGTGATGGTTGAGATTCTTTACGAGTTCTTGCAAGGACGAGGACATGCACTATCAGGAGACCTGCAAATCAAGGATGCATATACATATACATATCTGAGATCAAGACATGAATCCATGGCATGGGCATAGTATTCCAAATGATGAAGACTATATGAAAATATCCATGGTATGGGTGCAACTAGCCAGATAATGAGGATCATCATAAATATAAAGTCTCACGGTATGGTCACAACCATCCGTATAGTAGAAACATGTGTAAAATCATGAATGATATATAAGTCCATGCAGCCTGAGTCATAACAGACAAGACTCAGGGTCTTGCGCTCCATCCTAACCCAATCAGCGTACGAATCCTAATATGCAAATAAATGTATTGAAGTCGAACATGCTAGAAAACCACCTGATTACCAACCAATGATGTGCACCGTTAATAGGTACGAGAGAAACCACCAATAATAACATTGGCTCTCAAGATACAATAGTACAATCTGTGAATGTGATAATAAATCTGAGGTCGAACACTCGTGGAATCACCTGATCGAAAGCCAATAATGAAGACTCATCATCGGATGCGAAGAACTGGCCATTAGGGCATGCCATCTCTAAGGTACCGAAAGGGAGTTTCTAAGTCATCTTCCTAGATAATGAGCTGAAGTCGACAAGAAGTGACTCGTCAAAGGAAGGGAATGATGAATCCCCCATTGATGTAGAAGCATGACGCTTGAAGACAAAAGGCTTCATTTTTATTCCAAAAATCCAAAAAATGTTTACAAGCAAAGGAGTGGGGTCCTTTAGTTGTCATTTTACAAAGCTTTCTAGATAGGATTTGAGCTAGAATATATTATTTGAATGATTTTGTAATTAATCCAAGTAGTTTAGACTTAGTTGAGATTCTCGGGGAGAATATCATGCAGTTTAGGTATTTATCTAGGATTAGATAGATTTGATCCATTGATTGAGGATCGGATTATTGAATGTAAGGTATATATGTAAGTTTTGAAATATTGTAAGGGGATTTGGCTAGATTTGGCTACAGATAACTAGACTATAAAAAAAAAATTAAAATATCTATGTGTCTCTGTGTATTTTGCGTATGAATGGTCAATCCCATAGGTTCGAATTCCTTCGAAATATCTCTGAGTGTGTTGTCTTCCAGTTTGGCTCTTGGAATTAGATTATGTAATTGTTGGGTTGTGTTATATTCTTTCCACGACTAGCCCACGTAGTTAACCGGGGGGTTAGAGGAGGGGGGGTGGTGGTAGAGCCGCCCCTTCATTGCACCGATTGTGTAGTGGGGGGGTCACAGGGGGTTTGAGGGGTGCAGGTAACCCCCCTCTATGGGGTCGGGGTAGCGCCTCAGAAAATTTTGTTTTTTTGACCCTATATTAGGTTGGGCAGACCTACCTATGGTTTTGTTCATGATTTTCGCACATGGTTTTGGATGTGATGGTTTTCAGTCAATGGTATTGGATGCTTCGGCATGTATAAATATGTATCGTAACATTGAAAGGAACATAATGAAAAATCAAGCTGGTAGTCCCGGTTTTGGGATCCAGGGGAAAATATCTAGGTATATGTGTTTTATGTGATATGCTCCTGCATTATTTATTTTTTGTGTTTTAGAATTCGTATGCAGGTAATTTATGTACGGGATTAAAACCTACATTTGGTATCAGAGCTATTTTTGGCTTCAAGGGGATGCCTTTGTTGTTGAAGGGTTTCGCTTGGGCCCGTGGTAGACCCTGTTTAGTGGGAGATCTGAGAGATAGATTCTGGTGGTGAAAGTAGATGGCGAGCAGTGGAAAGATAGAGATCAAGAAATTTAATGGTCAGAGTTTTGAGTTGTGGAAACTCAAGATGGAGGATCTATTGGTGGATAAAGATCAGTGGATCGTAGTATATCAAAGTACTAAACCAACGAGAGTGTCTGATGAAGAATGGAAGAAGATGGATCGGAAGGCAAAAAGCACAATACGATTGTGTGTCTTAGATTCAGTATTGCTGAATGTATCAGGGGAAGCTACGGTGAAGGCTTTGTGGGACAAGTTAGGGACTTTGTACCAATCTAAGTCTCTGGTGAATAAATTGTTCCTGCGGAAAAAGTTGTATAACCTGAAGATGAAAGATGGAGACTTGGTGACAGAGCATCAGAACGCATTTAATACTGTGGTAAGTCAGTTATTATCTGTTGATATTAAAATTTCAAATGAAGATAAGTGCATCAGTTTGTTGTGTTCTCTACCAAATTCGTGGGATAGTCTGGTTATCGCAATAGGTAGCAATATAACTACCTTGCGGTTTGATGAAATAGTCTCATCCTTGCTGACAGAGGAGATAAGACGGAAAAATATGGAGAGCCAGAATGGTGATGCCTTGTCTATACGAGGACAGTCCCAGAACAGAAACAAAAATAAGTCATCGATTGGGAGGTCTAAATCTAGAGGGAGTTCTAAATCTCTAGGAAATCCTATAAAGGTGGTGTGCTGGAAATGCGGAAAGGAAGGGTACTAAAAAAGGGAATGTAAATCTAAAGCTCTTGATAAAGGAAAGAGATCTGATGATGCCCCTTCTACATAAGCAAAAACCACCTCAGATGAAGGTGGGGATGTGTACTTGGCTTCTTCAAGTACACATGTAGATCATGAGGCATGGTTGATTGACTCAGGTGCATCCTTTCACTTCACTCCCCATAGAGAGTGGTTCTATGAGTATGAGAAATATGATGGTGGTGATGTCTTCTTGGGGGATGATAGGAAGGCTAGAATCATTGGTCGCGGAAAATTAAAGTTGAAGTTGCAAGGTGGAAGGGTTAGAATACTTCCGGGTGTTCTGCATATTCCTGCATTGGCCAAAAATCTGATTTCCTTAAGCAGGCTGGATGATGCAGGTGTAAAAACAGTGTTCGAGAAGGATACCTACAAAATGGTTTAGGGAGCACTGGTATTCATGCGGGGAGTTCAGATTGGAACTCTATACAAGCTGCAAGGTATCACTGTTATTGATGGGTGCAATAGTTCTGTGGTTCCTGAAAGTGGAGCAGAAAATCTAGTGGCCTCTGGAGAGAAGACCATGTTGTGGCATCAAAGGCTTGGACATATTGGAGAGAAGGGCCTTCGAACACTTCATGGTAAAGGTATGGTAGAAGGTATGAGTAACATTTCTTTGGATTTTGATTTCTGGGAAAATTGTGTATATGGGAAGCATAATCGGGTGAGTTTCCCCTCTGGTGGTAAGAGGGCGAAACATATATTAGAACTTGTGCACAGTGATGTGTTTGGACCTGTGAAGGTTCCATCATTAGGTAAGTCTATGTACTATGTATCATTTATACATGACTTCTCAAGGAATACATGGATATATTTCCTTAAGAAGAAATCTGAATTCTTTGACAGGTTTAAAGAATTTAAGGCTCTAGCGGAAAACTAGACAAAGAAGAAGATAAAGGTGTTGAGGACAGATAATGATGGAGAATTTTGCAGTAAGGAATTTGAAGAATTCTGTAAGAAGTGTGGTATATCACAGTAGAATACTACTTCATACATACCTGAGCAAAATGGAGTTGCAGAAAGAATAAAAAAGACATTGATGGAAAGGGCAAGAAGCATGCTCAATGGTGCTGGGCTAGGATAGGAATTCTGGGCAGAGGTGGTGGATACAACATGTTACCTGGTCGACAGATCACCTTCATCAGCATTGGAGGATAAGACTCCACAAGAGGTATGGATTGGTAAGAAACCCTCTCTTTCACATATGAGGGTATTTGGATGTGATGCATATGTACATGTTCCAAAGTAGAAACGAACCAAGTTAGATAGTAAATCTGAAAAGTGCATCTTTATTGGGTATAAGGATGGTTTAAAGGGTTATAAGCTTTGGAACCCAGTAATAAGGAAGGCTGTGTACAACCGAGATGTGGTGTTCAAAGAGGTAAAATATGTTATTAAACATGAATTCCAACCAAAAGAACCTAAGAAGATAGAGTTTAAGCTTAAGGAGGAAGAATCAGACTCTACAACAGAGGAGGAATCAGAAGATGAAGAGCCACAAACTCCAGGTGTGAGAAGACCAGTTCGAGAAAGAAGGCAGCTAGAAAGGTATAGTCCATCTGCTTTCTGTTCAAATTTTTCTTTATCTATTACTGACGATTATCCTAGAACTGTGAAGGAAGCAGTAGATTCAGAGGATGGCAAACTCTAGAAAGAGGCCATGATTGATGAAATGGCATCTTTGCACAAAAATGAGGCTTGGGATCTAGTGGAGTTGCCAACTGGAAGGAAATCCATTGGTAGAAAATGGGTGTTCAAGAAGAATACTAATGCAAAAGTAAAGGTGGAGAAATACAAACCTCAGTTGGTAGCAAAAGGTTATTCCCAGGTGCCGAGAATTGATTTTGGTGATATTTTTTCTCCTATTGCCACGGTAACTTCTATTAGATTACTTTTATCTATTGTTGCTGCTTTTGATTTTCAGGTAGAACAAATGGATGTGAAGACAACATTTCTTCACGGGGATCTGGAAGAGGAAATCTACATGAAGCAACCTAAAGGCTTTGCAATGAAGGGTAAGAAAGAACTGGTATGCAAGTTAAATAAGTCTCTGTATAGGTTAAAACAGTCACCAAGGATGTGGTATCAAAAATTTGATACATTTATACTGGGACTTGGCTTCACCAGAAGCAAAGCAGATCACTGTGTGTATTTTAAATTAATTAGTGACCATGTTACTTATTTGGTATTGTATGTGGACGATATGTTGCTGGTTGGAAATGACAAAGAAATTATCCAGGATTTGAAGACCCAATTGTCCTCCAAATTCGACATGAAAGATCTTGGTGCTACAAACTATATTTTGGGCATGGAAATTAAAAGAGATCAGGAAAAGAGGAAGCTCTAGTTAAACCAGAGGAAGTATGTCGAGACAATACTATAGAGGTTTAATATGCAAGATAGTAAACCGGTGAAGGTTCCTATTCCTGTACATGTGAAGTTATTTGCTGAACAGTGTCCCAAGACACAAAAAGAGGAAGAGGACATGTCCCGTGTTCCATATGCAAGTGTAGTCAATAGCCTGATGTATGCAATGGTCTGTACTAGACTAGACATTATACATGCAGTGGGAGTATTGAGCAGGTTTATGTCAAAACTAGGGAAGAAGCACTGGACAGTAGTGAAGCAAGTTTTCAGGTATTTGTGTAGCACTAGTGATTATGGTTTGTGCTACCAAGGAAGACCAGGATTGGACATAGTGTTGGATATTCGTGGCTTTGTTGATGCAAACTCGACTGGAGATCTGGATCAGAGAAGATCTACAAGTGGGTATGTATTTAACCTATTTGGAGGTGTAGTTAGTTGGATGAGTAAGAAACAATCTGTAGTGGCACTATCAACTATAGAGGTAGAATACATGGCAGCCACTCATGCAAGCAAGGAAGCAGTTTGGTTGCAGGGATTGTGTTCAAGTATGGTGTTAGTATAGAGAGCTATAAGGATAGACTGTGGTAGCAAAAGTGCAATTTTCTTGGCAAAGAACCCTACATATCATTCAAAGACAAAGCACATTAATGTTCAGTATCACTTTGTTAGGGATATGATAGAAGGAAAAAAGGTGTTGCCGGTAAAGGTGGACACTTTAAAGAATACTACAGATGCATTGACAAAATCTATGAGCTTTGAGAAGTTCTCTTGGTGTAGAGAAACAATGGGGGTTGTAGGGCTAGATAAATGACTAAGCTCTCTTATGGCCCCATGTGGAAAGAAAACAACAAGTGGGAGAATGTTGGGTTGTGTTATATTCTTTCCACAACTAGCCCACGTAGTTAATCGGGGGGTTAGAGGGGGGGTAGAGCCCCCCCTTCATTGTGACGATTGCATAGCAGGGGGGTCACAGGGGGTTTGAGGGGTGCAGGTAACCCCCCTCTATTAGGTTGGGCAAACCTACCTATAGTTTTGTGCATGATTTTCGCACATGGTTTTGGACGCGATGGTTTTCAGTCGATGGTATTGGATGCTTCGGCATGTATAAATATGTATTGTAATATTGAAAGGAACATAATGAAAAATCAAGCTGGTAGTCCCAGTTTTGGGATCCAGGGGAAAATATTTGTGTATATGTGTTTTATGCGTTATGTTCTCGCATTGTTTATTTTCTGTGTTTTAGAATTCGTATGCAGGTAATTTCTGTACGGGGTTAAAACCTACAGTAATAATCGTGCGTTATTATGTTTATAATTTTCATTTCTATGTATCGGAACAACCTAGTTTTGTTTCAAGAAATACAACTTAACCATAGTCTAAACCTAGCGGAAGTGCTAAAACCTTGGCGGAAGGAGAAAAACCCCGATAAAAGTCGTGAGAGCCTAGGAAAAGATCTGAGCCATCTGATCGATAGGCAAAAATATAATGGTGGTCGCATGCTCATAAATGTGAATGTTAACCTAGAAAACAAATGCAAAAAAATCATTCAACTGAGTTAATAACTCAGTTGATCAAACTATCTGATTGAAGGAGGTCGATCCGATGGTAGTCGCGTGGTTAACATACAAAGGGTTTAATTTGGAAATCGGACACGATATCGTATGATTTGTTGTTTATTCCACTTGGAGTCCGGTCAATCACAACTGTTCGTTGTGAAAGGTGTGATCCGATAGTGATCGCGTGGTAAAGGTACACATGGGCTAATTCCGATTTCGGACCCGAAAAATTATAAACTGCAGCTTTCTTTTCCTTTGGGTTCTGTGAGAAAGGTAGAGAATTGTGGAAAATAAGGATGCGAGAATTTTATGAACAGCGGTGTTATTTACTTTCAGTTCCGTGGTAAGTGAGGTTCTGCCATATTCCGATTAATAATAGCAATTATGCTATTTTTAGTAGAATAGATAAGTTTGGAGGTGGATGACTGAAACTCCAAGGAAAATTGAAGAAGAACTTCCACCTGCGCTTGAGGAGATCGTTTCTGGATTTGAACGATTATCCCTTACACTTGTAACCAGACCACCATTTGTAGTATCAAAGCAGCCTACTGACACTGAATAGGATCTCAAGGATCAAAAAAAGAAATCCAACATGACTTTCAGAGTTGGAGGAAGAGGTGGTGGTCGAAGAAGAGGAAGACCAGTTGTAAATGCTGAAGTATTAGAAGTTATGAAATAGATGCAAGCTAGATTAGAAGCAGTGGAAATGGAAAGAGATGCAGATGCTGGAGATGTCAGTGAGCCTAAATTTGGAGCTGCATAAGAAGAGGAACCTGCAGATGTAACTCCTTAAATGAGATTCTTTAAGTCAGTATTGAGATCCACATCTAAACCTAGACTTGAAGTTTCAATTTATACAGGAAGTTTAAGCCCTGAGGAACTGATAGACTGGATTAATGACATGGAGAAATTCTTTGATTATGGAGAAAAAGAAGAAGGAAATAAAGTGAGGTTTCTTGTCATAAAATTGAAAGGACATGCAACACTGTGGTGGGATGGAGTGCAGGAAGAAAGAAGAAGAATTGGTAAACAATCAATTAAAAATTGGAACAAAATGGTGGCAAAGTTGAAAGTTAAGTTTTTGCCAAGTGATCATCAACAGACATTATTTAGACAGATGCAGAATCTTAGACAGAGGTCTATGACAGTGAAGGAATACACAAACTAATTCTACAAAGTGAGCATAAGAGCTGGACAAATTCAAGATACAAATGAGAAGGTTGCAAGATATGTAAATGGTCTCAAAATGGAGATTCAAGATGAGATAATTGTATTGTCAACTAAAATAGTAGAAGAGGCTTATCAGATGGTATTGAAGGTTGGATAAAAAGTCATGAGGAAGCAATCTGCCAGAAATAGAGGTACTTTCCGAGGAAGGGGAAGTCAAGGTGGTAGAGGAAGGTCTATAGCACCTAGAGATGGAGCTAGCAGCATCTCAACTCAACATGCAGCCATAGGAGGTGATGCAAGTGGGAAAGGGAGTTTTTCCAGAGGAAGAGGAGGAAGAGGTAGAGGAAGAGAAGTTAGATGTTATAGATGTAACAAGTTGGGACACAAATCCTATGCGTGCCCAGAAAACATAGGAGAAATGCAATTGTTGCTAAGACTGAAGAGGAAGCCGTAAAGGTAATAGAAGAAGAAAATGTACCAAAGAAAGGGGAATCTTTGGTATTTAACAAAATTTTGTTATAGCTAGCAAAGGAAATTGTTGAACCAGCACAGAGAAAGACCTTGTTCAGGACTGTGTGCAAGGTTCAAGGGAAATGTTGTCAGATGATAATTGATAGTGTTAGTACATATAATTTGGTCTCTACGGAAGTGGTGGAGAAGTTGAAATTGAAAACAAAGAAACATCCAACACCTTACAAAGTTTCATGGCTTCAAAAGGGATATCAATTGTTAGTGAATGAGTAGTGTGAAGTGGAGTTGCAGTTGGGCAAATACAGAGACAAAATTCTATGTGATGTGATGCCTATGGATGTGTGTCACATATTGCTAGGAAGACCTTGGAAGTATGAAAGAGGAGCTATGCATGATGGAAAGAAGAATACATACAAATTTAGCAAAGATGGTGTCAATCATACATTGTTGCCTATGGAAGAAGAGGATGCATTGAGAAAGTCTGATCCAAAGACTCTATTGCTGAGTGGAAAGGAGTACTTGCAGCAGATTGAAGAGGATGAGGTAAATTTTGCATTGATTTGCAAACCCAAGGTAATAATTACTTCCACTAAAGTTTCTGATTTACCAATTGAAATTCAAGAGATGCTGGATAGTTATTGTGATATCATTGTAGATGATTTTCCTGATGAGTTACCACCCATTAGAAAAATCAGTCATCATATAGATTTGATTCCAGGAGAAAATCTACCAAATAAAGCAGCTTACAGGATGACTCCCACAGAGAATGAAGAAATCAGGAAACAGGTTCAAGAACTGTTAGATAAGGGACTGATTAGAGAGAGTTTGAGTCCTTGTGTAGTGCCAACAGTGTTGAGTCCAAAGAAAGATGGAGGCTGGAGAATGTGCACTGATTCAAGAGCAATCAACAAGATAACAATCAGGTACAGATTTCCTTTACCTAGAATTGAAGATTTGATGGATTGTTTGAGTGGAGCAAGATATTTTACAAAGTTGGATTTAAAAAGTGGTTATCATCAAATCAGAATTAGAGAGGGAGATGAGTGGAAAACTGCTTTTAAAACAAATGAAGGATTGTATGAATGGATGGTAATGCCTTTTGGGTTATCAAATGCTCCTAGTACATTTATGAGGCTCATGAATGAAGTTTTGAAAGAATTTATTGGTAAATTTGTAATAGTATATCTGGATGATATATTAGTTTACAGCATATCAAAAGAGGAACATGTGAGACATCTGAATTATGTCTTACAGAGGCTACAACAAGAGAAGTTACTATTAAATTTAAAGAAATGTTCATTCATGAAGGAAGAGTTGGTATATTTGGGTTTTGTTGTTTCTTCTGATGGGTTAAATATGGATCTAGAGAAGATCAAGGCAATCATGGAGTGGTCTTCACCAAAAAGTGTCTTTGAGGTAAGAAGTTTTCACGGTCTTGCTAGCTTTTATAGGAAATCCATAAGGAATTTTAGTAAGATCAATGCTTCTATTAATAACGCTATAAAGAAGGACAAACCACCATTTAAATGGACTACTGAAGCAGAAAATAAATTCTAGCTATCGAAGAGAAAGATTACTGAGAAACCTATTTTGATTTTGCCTGATTTTAATAAACCTTTCCAAGTGAAGTGTGATGCCAGTGGAGAAGCCATTAGAGCTATTTTAAGTCAGGGGGATAGACCTGTAGCTTATTTCGGTGAAAAACTGAATGAGTCAAAGAATAAATATTCTTCTTATGATAAGGAATTTTATGCAGTGGTGCAGTCTTTGAAGAAGTGGAGACATTACTTGATCTCTAAGGAGTTTATACTTTATTCAAAAAACCATGCATTACAGTACATTATGCAACAACCAAAGCTTAATCAAAAACATGAAAAATGGGTAGAATATCATCAAAGTTTTAATTTTGTAGTAAAACATATAATTGGTCAATCAAACAAAGTAGCAGATGCCTTAAGTATAAAAAACATTTTAGTTCAAGAAAGTCAAATTCAAGTGTTGGGTTTTGATTTTCTTAAGAAATTATATGAGAAAGATTTATATTTTAAAGAGGCATTTGAAACTTGTAAGAATCCTATTTTGTTAGACAGAAGTAAGTGGCTAGATTATTTCTTGCAAGAAGGATTGTTGTTTAAAAGAAATCAACTGTGCATACCAAATTGTTCTATGAGAGAAAATTTGATCAAGGAGAAACATAGTGGTGGACTTGGAGGACATTTTGGTGTAGACAAGACTTATGAGCAGTTGAATCGGTTTTATTTCTGGCCGAAGATGAGATTTGAAGTAGAAAAGTATGTGAAGAATTGTAAAGTCTGTCAGTATGCAAAGGGAAGGAGCCAAAACATAGGTTTGTATGTTCCATTACCTATTCCAGATAGACCTTGGGATATGGTAAGTATGGACTTTGTTTTGGGTTTACCACAAACTCAGATAGGCAATTATTCAATTTATATAGTAGTTGATAGATTTTCAAAAATGGCACATTTTATTCCATGTTATAAAACCAGTGATGCTACTCATATTGCTAATTTGTTCTTTAAGGAAATTGTAAGGTTGCATGGGTTACCTAAGAGCATTGTTTCAGACAGAGACACCAGATTTGTTGGTCATTTCTGGAGGACCTTGTGGAAGAAACTTGGTACTAAACTGAGTTTCAGTTCTTCTTATCATCCTCAGGCTGATGGGCAGACTGAAGTTGTAAATAGAAGCTTGGGTAATCTTCTGAGAAGTATTGCAGGTGAACATCCAAAACAGTGGGATCAAGTTTGGGTACAGGCTAAATATGCTTATAATTATTCTCCTAAAAGGAGTACAGGGCAGAGTCCATTCCATATATTTTATGGAATGCACCCAAGAGGAGTGTCTGAATTAAGAGATTTGGGTAAAGCTGAAATGAGGAGTGCTCAAGGAGAAGATTTTGCTTCAAATATTCAAGCAATACATGAACAAGTAAAACAACAGTTACAGGACAGCAACACAAAGTACAAGAACAGAGCAGATTTGAAGAAGAGAGAAGTTAATTTTGAAGTTGGAGATTTGGTTTTAGCACACCTAAGGAAGGAAATATTTCCAAAAAGGGAGTATAACAAGTTAAAATTTAAGAAAATTGGACCATGCAGAGTCTTAAGGAAATTTTCTGCAAATGCATATGAAATTGAATTACCCCCTGATATTGGAATATCTCCAATTTTCAATGTTGTTGATTTGTACAGGTATGAAAAGGGATAGGTAGATGACATAGTAGAAGACAAGGAAGAATAAGAGGTGGATTGGGTAAAACAATTACCTACAACAAAGGCATTGCAGCCAGAGAAGATATTGGACAAGAGAGTGTTTAAAAGGACAAGGGGACAAGAGTATTTTCAGTACTTGATCAAGTGGAAAGATCAACCAATTACTGATGCAACCTGGGTGACAGACATCATGCTATAGAAGTTGGGAAGTTTTGTAGAAGAGCTCGAATTTTGTCCTCAGGAGTCTGATGCAGGAGCATGAGGCTTGAAGACAAAAGGCTTCATTTTTATTCCAAAAATCCAAAAAAAGTTTACAAGCAAAGGAGTGGGGTCCTTTAGCTGTCATTTTACAAAGTTTTCTAGATAGGATTTGAGCTAGAATATAGGTATTTGAATGATTTTGTAATTAATCCAAGTAGTTCAGACTTAGTTGAGATTCTCGGGGAGAATATCATGCAGTTTATGTATTTATCTAGGATTATATAGATTCGATCCATTAATTGAGGATCGGATTGTTGAATGTAAGGTATTTATGTAAGTTTTAAACTATTGCAAGGGGATTTGGTTGGATTTGGCTATAGAGAACTAGAATGAAAAAAAAAATTGAAATATCTCTGTGTCTCTATGTATTTTGCATATGAATGATCAATCCCGGAGGTTTGAATTCCTTCGAAATATCTATGAGTGTGTTGTTTTCCAGTTCAGCTCTTAGAATTAGATTATGTAATAATCGTGTGTTATTGTGTTTAAAATCTTGATTTTTGTGTATCGGAACAGCCTGGGGCTATTTTAAGAAATGGAACTTAACCATAGTCTAAACCTAGTGGAAGCTCGTCTCATCATGGTGACGAGTCTTTCATCGTAAAGTTTTAACAAGTTCAACGTAAGAATAACTCGGTATCTTTTTCATATTTAGAGAGTTTAAAAAAGAAATGAAAAAGAAAGCTCCATCATGTCCCTTTTCGTAATTTGTCCCTCAAATCTGAAAAGGTAGAAAACAATATCTTAGGGAACCTCTTGACCATGTCGATTAAGGTGTACCTCTTTCATAAATAGTCAATCTCAGCCCGAAAAAGGGGTAAATGTATACTGAGGTGACGTCAATTCATTTTCTTTAGCGAGTTCAAAATGACAAGTACTTGGCAATCTTTTCAGCTTTTGAGAGTTAGAAAAGAGCTCAAAGATGACTCTAGGGGGGTTCCTTTCTTGTTTATTTAATGAGTCTGAAAAAGAGATAAAATAAAAATCGCAAGAATCAGTCAATAATGATCACAATTCACTTTGAAGGTACTTGTAACTGCACAAGAACACACACATCACTGGTATCGAGAGAAAATATTAAAATATTATAAAAATATCGACAAAAATGACTTGCAAAACTTATAAATAGTCAAAAGTAATTTTATTTTTTACCATTTTACCACAGTAAGCTCTGAAAGTGCATTTTGTGCCCTAATTCTCTTGATTTTCCAGTGGCTGTTACAGGAGATCTAGGGTACCATTTCATGAACCATCTGCAATAGGTAAGAGGCTCATCCCTGATCTTGCATTTTATCACTTTTTATGCATTTTAAATGGTGATTTTTATGTTATAAGGGAGGATTTTAAAATTTTAGGGCATCAGCGACCATCGTGGGTATGGTCATTGGACCTGTGATGATCGCGCTCAAGCCTAAAGTCTCGCATGATGCCATCGCACTGTTTATAAAGACATGCATGAGCATCGAGGTAGATTTTTTGGGAAGAAAATCCTCTTTTAAAGAAAAAAATTGATGATTTCAAAACATGAAAAAAGAATTAATTGATGTTTAAATGATGTTTTGCGGGACAAAATGGTCTTAGAATGGAAAGAAAGAGGCCATGAGGCCGAAGACTTCCAAGCAGCTCAAGATCTTGAATGTATAAATGCTATAAGAAATTGCGGGCAGCTAAAATTCTTCAGGACTACAGGGTTAAGGGCTTAGATGGAATTGCTACCCTATTTGATTAGTCTCTGGGATGTAGATCGAGAGATCTTCATCATAAAATGCCAGGAACTAGAACTTGAGGAAATGAATATCTACTTCATCATGGGATTTCCCCGACGAGGGGAAGTGGTCCAAATCTTTGGATCTTGCCAAGGAGGTGAAAGTACAAGGACTCTAGTCCAGAGGCATTGTCCTGGTGCTGAAATGACCAATGGAGGGAAGGTGAAGATAGCAAAAATCACCAACAACCTCGTCTTGAGAACGATTTTGTTCACTATGGTGCATGTAGTTGACACACAAGCCTTGCATGAGGCTTCAAAATCCTAGTTCCAATATGCTACCGCATGTTTGACCCCCACCGTATTCAACTGGTGTGGAGGTCTTTTGGCAAACATGAAACGACAACTGACCAAGGGGAAGCATGGACACTTGAAGTAATTTGGGTTCGGTTCGATATTGGTGACCTTCTTTTTAGAGTGAGTGCCCTTATTTTGGTATCAATGGGAAGAGGTACCAGATCTTGTCCCCTGAGATCCGAGACTCGTGCGATGGAGTCAATTCATGCCACAAGGAGGAACGGGTCAGCATATACATTACCCACCACAATTTTTCCTTTGGCTAGAATGCCAACTACCCATGGTGGATGACCATGCTTATGTTGGCATAGATTTTAGGTGGGATCCAAATCTGCCTCTGCCACCAGGAGAAATATGGACCAATGCAGGTAAAAACCTTATTTTTGGATTTTTTCAAGTTTTATGATTTTTTGTTAAAAGTGTAAACTGAGACTCAAATTGTGATAAATGTGTAGATGTGGGACCAAAGAGACCACCAGGCATGTTTGCAATAGCATGGCGAGTTGCACATCAGATAGTGGGCATAGACTATGGGGAAGGGCAGACCCCTTAGTTGAGATGGAGCACAATCTGGAGGCGATAAATCGTGGAGTCCCGGAGTGTGCCACTATTGATGATGTTCCACTACATTTGCAGAGAAACACAGTGGGAGTCTTTTTGAGATTGCATCGACTATTAGGCTGAGTGATCAAAGTGGTCTTGTGCTATCATGAGCACTGTGCTGGCTGATAGTTTATCTAGTCCTTTTACACATTTTGTAGGCTTAGAAAGCCAAGTGTCTTAGAACACTTTATTTTTTGATATTTTGATGTAAAAACTTCGACATATATATATATATATATATATATATATATATATATATATATATATATATATATATATATATATATAGATATAGATATATAGATATATAGATATATATATATATATATATATATATATATATATATATATATATATATATATATATATATATATATATATATATATATATATATATATATATATATAGATATATATATATATATATATATGCATGTTTTATTTCCTACTTATGTGTCCATAACATGATCAGTTTTATAAATGACACAAATTCCTATCAAGGACAAAATTTGCTAATGCATCTATTAATGTATTTAAATTACATGGAATATGTTGATATGTGATGAAATCAACATTTCTTTCCAACAATATGACACCTAGTTACATACACAATATTTTTGGATTTCTCACCGAGTAATGATTGTTTAATTATAACACAACAAGCTGTGAATCCAACTTGACAACTAAATCCCTAATGCCAAGAGCAACTGCTTCTGACAAGAGTTCAATAACTACATTGTATTCAGCAATATTATTGGTTGTTCGACCAAGGTAGATACCTTGTAAGTTAATCAGCTCGCCATTAGGGTCATAGAGTACCCATGCTGCAGAAGACAGATTCTATGTGCTATGACAAGAACCATCAGAAAAACCAACGTAATGGCTTGATGACATCTGCAAACCAAGTGGAACACAGGGTAAGTAGAAAAACACATGTTTGCAAAGCAAACAAACACACCAAAAATAAAAAACGCACACTAATGAATTAACACACTAATGTACAAAAGTCATTACACAAATTTCACGCATAATACTTCTTCAGATGGAGTCCATTTTTGGACGCGAGTAGTCAATCAACAAAGAATAAAATTGAAGTTTCATCGTTGACATGACGTGTAAGCATCAACTCGGCCAAATAATAGAGTAAAACTCATAAAAGGCTATGACCCCATTCCCCTTGGAAAGTGAGGGTTATGAGTCATAAGATGAAAACCCCATTGTGATAACAGGAAAACGTTAGAGACTTAGTGAAAAAATATCGTGAAAGTAGGAATGAAAAACTTTGATCTCATGACGAGGAAAAGGTGCCCCCAGTTGAAATATTTTGACAATTTTAGGGTGAATTGAAATGTCAATGGATTGGATTGGAGTGATGTTCCCCATATGAACCTCTAACAAGACTTCATGTACCAGGACAGGTATTTGAAGTGGAGGCATGGGACAATGAGAAACAAATGCTTCAAGAGAGGAAGGCACCTCATCGAGGCTGGAAGAAATGAAGAACGATGATGTAGACCGTTCCATGGAGTTTCATCCAGAGACATGACTTCAACATACTCTTGTCGGGGGGGGGGGGGGGGGGGAAGGTCTTGTTCAAAGGATATGGAGAATCCCAAGAACCAAGCCAAGGAGATGGCACATAAGTGTCCAGGTTCATACTAAAAATAGCATGAGTTTATGAAGTGGCCATCGAAGCCAAGACAATTTCTTGATAATTTTTCTCCAATGGACTTAAAGGCATAGCATCGCCAAAAGAATCAATCTGATCCGGAGTAGGAATAATCCAATGATCCATAGAAACCGAGATCATAATGATTGAAGAAACATTTGATGGTGGGAGAGTAAAAGTACCCATTAAAGCAGAGTCTTTGAAGAGACTTTCCCCCACACTCTCTTAAGGAATCTCAGTATTTCCCATGTAAGGGATGTTTCCATTTAATGAACCAGAAGAAAAGAAGGACAGTTGATCAACCATGACAATTTTTCCTTCATGAGGAAACTGAAGCGGGGGGAACAAAGAAGACACCACGCAAAACATAGTGTGAGTCCAACTTCACTTGAGAAGAAGGTTGTAGTTGAGATTCACATCTGCAACTTCTAATTTTAATTCAATAGTCTTTCCTTCTAATGTAATTGCGAATTTCGTGAGAATACCGTATGGACATGAACCTCTGCCATCAAAGGCTTCCAAGGTATTCCTAGACTGGTTAAGAGAAGGAGAGCCAATGACCTTCCAACATGAAACAGACATGATGCAGGTAGAAGCAACTTCATCAATAACAGTCTAATGGATCGTCTTCCCTTTTATAATAACTTGTATCAGAAAAGAAATCTAATGAGGAAGATGAGGCACATGGTTTTCAATATCGAATGTAATCAGACTCGAAACAGAGGTATCAATAGCACCCATAGCAGACAAAAGTGACTTCCATTGCATTGGACAAGACTGGATAACCTCCAAGGCAGACATCGTCAAAGGTGCCTGAGCTAAATCCTAAATAATATTATAGTGTTGTGCAGCTCTAGCATTCAGATTAAAAGATGATTAAAGGAGAAAACCCTTGGGAGGTGGAGGGCGTTCAATATGGAGCGGACTAGAACTGGACATAGTAGAAGTAGTAGGAATATCGGTAACTTCTTTCTCCACTATCTTCTTATGCATGGTTTGATAGTCCTTAGTACAAGTAGTGATTGAGATAGGTGATGAACCTTGCATCATGAACACTTGGGAACCTAAGGAAATAGAGGACTGCAATTGGTCTACCAACTGTGTCTACTGAGATGGAAAGGGTGATTTTAAGAAAGCTGGAGTCCATTTCAACAAGCGATTAACTTCAGAATGTCGAGGACAAACCTTGGTGTAATGATCCTCCTCTTAGATGAGGCAAGGATACTTCAACTTTCTCTTAGAAGCATCATCAGCAAATGATTTAGGAGGATCTTGTTTTGGGGCATCAACTTTGGCACTACCTTTGCCCATATTCTTACCTTTAAAGGCTTTATTTGTTGCGGTAGACTGAACAACATGTACCTCAGAGGTTTTACCAAGACTAGATGAATTGTTTGAGGGATTATTGGAACCAGTGCTTGAGACAGATTTCTTCTTCGAAGAAGACTTCATGGAATTCTGAGACACGGAACCAATTTCACCACCAATAGGTGGTGCATTAGGAGACTTTGGTGCTGTCAGATCTGATGCTGGTCTCGGAGCATCAGACAACATCTCATACAATGTGCCAGATTGCAAATAGACTAATTCTAGATACTGGGCACGAGCGATAGCTTTCTCTTTAGTAACACATCCACCCATAGCTATGTCCTTAGCAATCTTGCTAACGAATTATTTTGTGAACCATTATGTCAACAACTCATCAACAATCTCAAATTTGATGAGGTGACACTAACATCTCCATTTATGGATATGATTGGAAATGTGGGTCGTGGTGTCTTGCTTAAGGGATGTAAGAAAATGAGTGCCAGTTTCATATTGAACCGAAAATTGGAAGTGAGTGAGAAAAGCCATAGCCAGAGAATTGAAGTCATCATAGGTACCTCGAGGAAACTCGATATACCATTTCATGGTAGCACCTGTGAGAGTTCTCTAAAAAAGTTGAACATGGATAGAATCATCAAAATATGAATTGGAGGAGCACCAGAGGTGATATGTCATCACATGGGCTTGCGGGTCCTCCTTAGCTTTTCCCTCGAATTTGGGGCAATCGCTCAGAATTTTTGTTGGAACTGGAGGCAAGTAAGGTGAATGAAGAATGGGATCATTCATGAGCCTCGAGACATTGGGTAGCCCCAATGTAGCCAAGAAAGGCAATTGAGTATTGAACCACATATAGGGTCTTTGAGGAGAACTGATTCGTGGATTCGATCCTTGTTGGTAAGGATTTTGGCCCCACAGTGGAGGATTTTGTCCATAGGGGACCTAATTTTGTCCCCACTAAGGGTTACCTTGACCATAAGGTGGATTTAGTCCACGGTAGACATGATGTTGCCCTACCATAGGCTGTTAATAAGGATTGTACGCGGCATATGGGTTATTAGGTTGTTGAACCTGTTGACCCTAGACGTAAGGAGATTGCCCTTGCTACTGCAGGGGTTGACATTGGGCTTGCAAAGGCTAGCTTTTTTTATACGCATATAAATCTTGTTGGTGCCAAGGTTGACCTTGTTGCTACAAAGGCTGCCTTTGATGATGTAAAGGTTGACCTTGCTACTACAAATTTTGGCCTAGCGGAGACAAGGTTGGGTAGACTGCTGAACAAACTGAGTGTGGGACTGCAAAAGTTGTTGTGACTACAGAAAAGGTTTCCCCTGCTGCTATAACAGTTTTCTTTGCTGCTACAATGCTTTCCCTTGCTGCTGCAAAGATTTCCCTTATTACTGAGAAGGTTGCACTTGTTGCTGCAAAGGTTGTCCTTGTTGATGCAAGGGTAGCTAGACAGTTCCCTAGGATATACCCTAAGGGTATTAATAGTTCCCAAATTGAATCTGACCCTATCCACCAGGAATAGCGGATTGGCCAGAGTGGATATAAGCTGCTGCCTGAGGAATGTAATATGGATTAACCAAGGCTTGCGAACCATATGGGACATAATCCTGTTGGAGTGGAATCTGAGCCATATAAGGCTGCTAATATTAGACGTTACCTAATCTAGATAGACCGGTGGGGTTAGGAATACTACCATAATAAGGTGGATTAACTCCAACCATGTGATTTTGTAATCCACTCACATTGGTTTCGCTTGACACAAGAGGAGTATTCAAATCTTGCCCCCCAGGCGATGGCACATTTTGTCCACTTTATGGAGGGGTAGATGAACTTACTGAAACCTGACCTAAAACAATCAGTTAAACTAGAAGGGTCGGTTGAAATGACGAGATAGTCTGTGAAGAAATGATAGGTTGAACAGAAACTGAGGTGACAACCATTTGTACAGAAGTCTGAAAGGTCATGTTTGGAATGAACGGACTAGACGTAGGCATATCATTGGAAGACCAAATGGGGTTTTGATATAATGAAGAGGCACTAGGAGTACCTGAAACTAACTGAGCTAAAGTGGTATAACCATGTGGCAACATGGGTCCACTCATCTCAGGAAAGGTGAGAGACGGGACTCTTCCTGTATAAGGAAATCCTTCTCGAGGAAAGTCATATCCTTGCTCATCATCAACGTGAGGAGTATGGGTAGTGGAAACTTTCAAATGACTTGGAGATGAGGTTGGGGTTTCACCTTCTGACTCCATAGATGGAAACAATTGGTGATGAGGAACCCGAGATGTATGAGGAGATAACTCCAAAGGAATACCAGGTTGATCGTAAGGACTGTAAGGAAGCTGAGGAGATATCACAATAGAATTGAATAATGGGTTCGACTAATAAACAACAAGCCTCTGTGGACTTTTAGGAGTTTACAGACTCTCAGGGGTTTGAATAGGATTATCAAAGGTACCAGGATCAGATCCTTGAGATGACCAGGAATCTGATGTAGGTGGATGAGAAGACAAGGGTTGGATGCTTGGAATAATCCAAAGTTCAAAACCTTGATCCTCAAGTGACTAAGGAAGCTCCAGATGAACTCCTTGGGAGGACCCTTCAATATCAGATAATGAAGTGGAACTATGAAATGAACCCAATAGTTCAGCCATGATGACTTCCTCTCAAAAGCGAAAAAGGGACTAGAGATTTGTTGAGGCTTTTTAACAATCTTGAAATTAACAGGGAATTACTCAATATAATTCCAAGAAGTAACTGCTTGGGTTCGACATGTTTATCATGGGCAGTTATTTTTAGAAACAAAATCTTTGCCTCTTCATATTTTAAGAGTTGAGAAAAGGACAAAAAGGTGACTCTAGTCTCTTTCAATGGTTTAGCGAGCTTGAAAGGACAAGTTGCTTGATAATATTTTCAATTTTAAAGAGTCAGAAAAGAACGAAATGATTGCTCAGGTGAATCTCGGTAAAAGGAGTACCAAGTAACCATGAACTGCAATAAACACCTCAGCAAATAAATTTACCAAAAACTTGATGTACGTGTAGGCAATATCCCTGAATGTTGTGTTCGATGTATCACATTTACAGGGCAGTAGACTCAGCTTCCTATGGATAAAGGTTTGCAACCTATGGAGGTCTCCCTTTATATACACACCGGTACGGAGCACAAGTCCATGCTAGCGATGTCTAATGTTGAAACAAAAAACAACTGCTAAGTTTTAAAGACTTAGGAACACATCTCTAGCTTAGACCATTAAATATGAACGTTAATGTTTCAAATGTTACTTAGATTGATTGATAGATTTTAAAGTTAATCTTGGAATTATGTTTCAATTTCAAGGCCTTAACGATGTTACCTATTCCTAAAATGCAACTAGATGATGAAATGAAATCCTTCAATTTGTAATCTATTGTTTGTCAAATAGAACTCAAGTGACTTTCACAATATCTACTAATGAAAACAACCTAAGACACAAGAACCAAAAGTGATTTTCAAAGGATGTCTGAACACACAAAGACTCTTTAACACAGGTAATTGATCTCTGATCTTTGATGAGAAGACCAACAAGTGGATGAAGGTTGACCTAGAAGACCTAGAAACCCTAAAAGGCTAATCAAATTTCAAGCACACTCAAACAATGTTAAAAGGTAATTGCAATTAGAAAATAAGAGAGTCAACCAAGATCACACTGGTAAATCACTGGGAGAAGGCAAACAGAACTGAAAATAAGAAGACAAACCTTAAATTTCTTAATATTTTGCAATCATCGCACCTATCAAGAGGAATGTAGAAATCATCACTACTGTAATAAAAAAACCCATGATATCATCGTGACTTTCAAGGTCAAAAAAGTGATGGTCAAGAAAAACAAAGAAGAAACTCAAAATATTCAAGAA
Organism: Pinus tabuliformis; assembly: GCA_031772625.1. Taxonomy (NCBI): domain Eukaryota; kingdom Viridiplantae; phylum Streptophyta; class Pinopsida; order Pinales; family Pinaceae; genus Pinus; species Pinus tabuliformis. The sequence goes on from CM062814.1 coordinate 806,256,223, forward strand.
TGGCTCAAATTAACAACCTTCAATTATTTGCAAGAAAGTGACACTGACTATAGACAAACAATGAGGTCTAAGAATGAATGGTTGATCAAACTCGTCAAAAGACAAGGTGAAGAAAGGGAAGGAAAGGGTCATAGGCTCCCCAATGGAGTCACCATTTTGTTGACAAGGTTAATCCTCTCTGCAGATAGAGACGATCCCTCTAGCCCAATGAGTGGGTCTAGCAACTAAAGTGACAATCAACTAGACATATTCCTAGATTATAATTGAAAAGCAGAATGAAAGATATGGCCTACCTTGTTCTGATGCTATTCCGATTTCCTTTATTGAGGGCCTTCAACTGCTTGTGTCACAGACTTATTCTTGCTTCTCTTAGTGTTTATGTACCTGCACAAGTGATTAAGAGACAACAAAGTATGCCAAAACCAATAGCAAATCCAATAAAAACCTACTTAACTGATCAAAGAATGTCAAGCTAAATAACACATGAACATATATATTTTGGGAAGATGAACCAACAGTTGTATATTATTATAAAAAAAGGGAAGCTCACAACCAAATTCTTGATGTTGAAAGGCGCTCCTTGAGGGGTAATCTAAGTCCAAGCCAAGAAACTCTCCAAGCACTCCTTCTCCAAGTCTAATGAATAGCCTCTAGGCACCAGCTTAGCATAAGGGTTAAAATAGACATAGACCAACCATTTGGGAAAGGGAGAAGAGGAATTTATAGGCTAGGAGAGGGAGTTAGGACTTCTCCAAAGATAGGATTAGGCCCACATCTCAAGGAGGTAGCTCATAGGGATAATACAAAGAGGTCAAATTGGGATAATTTGACCTTATCTATGAGAAACCACCTCCAACTCACCACTCTAGAAGCTTCTAGATCATGAAGCTTTTGATTTCCTTTGGGAAAACTACATTTTTGGGATCATCGCGGGTATGCAAGGGAACAGGGCGATGCTATTATAGGTCATAAATAGTGCAACATGTGACCATCACTATTTTAAGCCTCATAAGAGCAATGACCCTCATTTTATGGTTTTAAGAGCTATTTCTTTAGGGAAAGCTCAAGGCATTTTCCAAACAAAGTCTTAGGAGAGATATGAGTTATATACATGGATGAGTATATTGTATAATGGTCATGTTTTGGGAACTTCAGGGTATGTCACAAGAAAGTGCAGGAGGTGTGACAAAACACTGTGTAACACCTTCTTTGTCATCAGCCTAGAAATTGCATAGATTTGTTTATCACCTTCCCTTCTGCCCTACTCTGCAACTAGCCTAGAAATTGTGCAGATTTGACAGGCAGCCTTCCCCGCCGGCCTACTCTACTCTCACTCAGAAAATTGCGCCGATCTATTTGTCACCTACCCTTTTATCCCTATCTACAATTAGCCTAGAAATTGTGTAGTGATGTATGGGCCCAAATTGTCTCCCAAAATTGCGCAATATTGATCAATAGATCCTACATCCCGATCTCTTCCTCCCCTAGAAAACTGCACAGATTTTCTTACCAGTTCTTCTTGCTACCTGCATTGTCTTCCCCGGAGAAACTACGCAGGTCCCAACTGGATGACCTACCCAGTGCTCCCCTTGAAAATTATGTAGATTGGCCCAACAGTTCCCTGACACCCCACCTGGCCTTCCTCCCATAAACTGTGCAATTCTGCCTCCCAACTAGGTATTTCTCCACACCTGTCACTGTTATCTGAGATTGTACAAATCTGCCTCCCAGTGACATTTGCACAGTTTTTCCCGATAGTTCTTCGAAGCCTCCCATCCTAGCCTGAGTTGTGCTCTGCGTAGTTTTAGTGCCTTGTTCCTCTCCCAATCACCTACACTAAAACATAAAACAATGAATCATGTTAGACTAGGAGATTTATGGATTTGATGTCATCTCGTCATGAGAGATTTCAGGAACATGTACATTGATGAAACATGGCATGATGACGAACTGGATGGAGAAGAGGCACGTGCTAGAAGAATTTCTCGTAGTTGAACCAATGCACAAAGTACATTGAGAAGTGAGCGAAAGGGACACATACACATGCACCATCAAGAAAAGACCAAGACCATCAAAGACCCCATGCACTTTGCCATGTAGAGGTGAAGACATGTTACACCGAAATCACACCACCACTCAGCAGCACAACATCTTGATAGGACACCACAGTCATCTAGTACATGTCAGTAATGTCATGTCAAGTTTTGTCATGAGTTGTATCAGCCACATCACTACTATGGGCCATATTTGTTGTAATCAATGTAATATAAAGTGGAAGTCCAAGAGACCCACATATGAAGTTGAAAATCCATAGGAAGTCAAAGAGTCACAAGGGTCAGTTACTCCCCTTGGCTATATATACCTCGTCATTGTATGAGCAAAGGAATTTTTCACCTTGGCTCCTCCTGCATAGCCTTGAGAGTTTGTAGTCTATTCTTTGAGGAGAAAGTAGTGGCTCCAATGCCCCACTACTGGGACTAGTGATGTATGGTGTATAGATGTGTCTTGGATCTTTTTCTTAATTCAAAATCCTGTCTTAGGCCAGCACATTTTCACGTATGTTTTGTATCCATTTGTAAATCTATTCTTTAAATGTTTGTAATGCATGTTTTCTTAACTTGTACTAAGATAGTTGAACTACTTCGGTTATTTTAGTATTCATATTGTTGAAGATGTGTAGTAATGTTTATCATTGTTGTCTCTCCCGTTTGGACTACTCCACCGAACATTAGACATACCATCTTTCTGTTTTCTCAGTTTTAATGGTCGTCACCCGCGTGCGGACTACTCTACTAGACGGTGTACATGTTTTCCCTTGAACTTTGGTTTTCATGACTGTCGCATCCGCTATGGACTATTCCCCTAAATGCTGGATAGACCCTTGTTGTTGTTCGTGTGTGTTTCTTCCTAAGTTGGGACTATTCCCTCTCATCAAGAGGCTCACTTTACTTTCACCCTTTTGATAGTAAGAGAACCTAGACATAAAGTTACATTATGCACTCACCAGGCATACTCACCTCACTTTCTTGTAGTTACAAGCATATCACTCTCATGTGCTGAACAGAAAGAGCTAAGGCAAATCTCTAAGATAATGGCAACCGGTCCATCGTATCGGATGGGACTCTTACTGATCTGAATTGGATCCATAAAGACTGTCAAAGAACCATGACTGTATCAGGTCAGAACAAATCTTTAAAGAATTCCAAAAAAGCGATAAAAAACACTCTTGAACCAGTGGCAATGGTAGCCAGTGTGGAAGGATGAGGACCATAGTTAAAGCGCACTGACCGAGGCCCATGGAGACTGCGCAGGAGGTCAAAGTAGCCCTTGGGAGCCCCAAATCGAGGAAATAAGGAGGTATTTGAATCACTGGGTGAATAGGGTCGTGAAGGAGAAAGCCCGAGCACACGGATGCATGGTGAGCCAGAGAACTACGGGCAGAAAAGATAAAAGCATAAAAAGTACGAAGGCAGGACACGCGCTCTGGAAATTGGTGATATTGAACAAGACGCCCTTAAATGGTAAGAGGTTTTGGATGAGAGTGGAGCGATTCCATTCATCGATCGACTCGTGGCAATCGGAGGTGAGAGAAAATTGTCGTTGATCGCGTGCTATCAGTCAAGCAAGTCAACCATGCAAAACGTGCGTATGACATTGGATCTGGAGGACTCAAATCAGATGATTGAGATCACGCCCGATGGAGGAAGTGGAATCAACGAAGGAATAGGCCACAATTTGTAAAGATTTGGAATCCGTTTGACCGTCACAGTGGAGGAAGACTTCATCCACGACGTAACTGAAGAAACGAATTAACGAGCAGGCTGGTGACATTAGAGGAGGACATGTGGCCACTCCCTGAGCGCTAATGATGACGCCAAACAGGGTACTCCAAGTGTAGCTGTAGAAGGTGAATCAACAGAGGTGGAAGAGGAACTGAATAGTCATTAGAACATATGGCTTCAAAGCCATGAACAGAGATAGAATACATAGTCAAGTTAGTCGAAGTCGAGAGACGGAGAAGTGGAACATTTAACCCTGAGAGGAGGACTGAACACTGAGAGACATAAACCAGAGAAGAAGGCAGTAAAGCAAAAGCAGAAGAGGATAGAGGGCTGAGCTGACCAAAGGCAGCATCGAGCACCAGAGAGCTTGAAGATTCAAGCCATCCCATAGAGGAATCTGTCCAGACTGAGCACCACATTTGGCTCTTTCCACTGTAGACCAGAAGGTCACAGCGCTGGTAGGAAGAAGAAGTCTGTGTACTCAAGTGGCTTGGGGAATCCAAGGACCACCCTGCCAAGAAAATCTACTTTAGGAGAACTCATATTGAGTCCCTGTATTGTAATTCTCTGCTTAAGACACAATAAAAGAAGGCCACCACTGAAAGCTGGACCGGAGATGTAGCCCTGGAGAATAGGGTGAACTCCTTCTTAAACTTCTTGTGTCTTTGTGTTTGCTCACTGCATTTCTCTGTTGTCTTTCCATTTAATTGTCTGATTATTGGAAATCTAATCGATCCGTTGCTTCAATAACACAAAACACACACCAGCACATGAGTCTGTAATACCTTTTTTTAATAAATCTTTAATTGATGTCACTCATAGGGTGATTATCAGATCAAGTGGTATCAGAGCTCTAGGCTATAAGGTTAGACAAGCTTGTGTTGGTTTAGCTGTGAATGCTCACAAGATCAAAGCTCAAATTAGGAGGAGGAGAGTTGGTGGAAACTAATCCTGAAATTGGGAGAGTCTATCCTCGGAAGACAATGTTAGAGGAAGGTTCTGTGAGGCCAGACCCTCAATTCATAGAAAGTTTCCTAGCTATAAAGTCTATGGTAGAAGAAATGTACAAGGACTTTAGAAAGCATAAGGTTGAAGACTCCTCAGGTTCTAAACAAGATAAAGAAGAAGATGAGTCTCACTTCCATGACCACTCCAAAGGAAAGGGGAAAGAGGAAATCTTTCTCACACCTCCTAATAGCCCTGTGCATAATAAGAAAGCATCTTTGATTAAGCTAGATGTTGAATTTGATTTTCCTATATATGATGGAGAGCTAAATACTAAAAAGTTGGACAATTGGATTAGACAAATTGATGTGTATTGCAGGGTACAGAACATAGACTCAGACAAGAGTAAGATTCAGCTAGCAAGCCTACGCCTAGGAGGCACTACCTTGGTTTGGTGGGAAGGCAGAACCCATGCTGATATGAAAAGACATGGTAAGACCATCTATGTCTGGAGTGAATTTGTTGTTGCAATCAAAAAGCAGTACTATCCATTGGCCTACATGCAACAAGACATGATGAGTTAGCAAACGCTTCGATAGTTGAAAGGGAAAAGTGTGCAAGGGTATACTCAAGAATTTAGAAAGAGAACATTGATGTTGGGTATCTCATTAGACTCACCAGAGACTCTTTTGAAGTCATTGGTGGTCTACACAGCTACATGAGGCATACCATCCTCATGTTTAAGTATAGATGAGGTATTTGTACAAGCTACTCATCTAGAAGCTAGAGGAAATAATGGAAATCCAGAAGTTGGGGAACCATCCAAACCCATTGTAAGCAAGAGCAAGGAGAAAAGAAAGCAGAAGTGGAAAGCAAGGAAGGCTAACACTGCACAGAAAGCCAAAAATTCATGCAATCACTGTAAAAAGGATGGGCATGACAACGAGCATTGCTGGATTTTTCATCCAGAGCTGAGACCTAAGAAGTCTAAGGGCAAGAAGAAGAAGACAGCTACAGCTATTCAGAAATATTTGGGATAAGACTCAGGAGATGAAACAACTATAGCAGCCACAGGTATAAAAGGTAAGAATTCTGAAGCATCTACTGTAATTCTGCTCAATCTGTTATTGATGAAGAAAATGAGAGAAAAAGACATGAGCTTTTCCATATTCGAGTTATTTCCAAAAATCAAAAGATTGATACTCTGTTTGATAGTGGCTCACAAGTAAATCTAATTTCTGAAGCAATTGTAAAGAAATTGGGATTAGCAACTACACCTCAGAAGAAACCATACCCATTAGGATGGTTGAATGGTAAAGCACAACTACAAGTGACTAGACAGTGCAAACTCAAGTTTTTTTTGGGTCAGCATTTGTAGATGAGGTTGAGTTAGACATAATTCCTTTGGATATATGTGGAATTGTTTTAGGAAGTCCTTACTTATATGATAGACAGGCTATTTTCTATAGAGCTGAGAACAAGTATCTACTTGTTAAAGATGGAATCGAATACTTTATAAGAGCTCATAAGCTCAAGAATAATTATACTCTCATAAACTCAAGGCAGATGAAAAGAATGATTAATTCATGCAAACAATTCTTATTAATGGTTGTAAAGGAAAAGAAACCTGATAAAACCAATGTATTTGAGGGCTATAATGTTGAACAGCAAGCTAATATAGAAAATGTTGTTTCAGAGTATGATGTCTTGTTTCAAGAACCTAAAGGTCTGCCACCCAAAAATGGAATAGTACATGATATTATTTTGTAGCAAGATGTTCCATTGCCTAACATTGGGATGTACAGGTTGCTGCTTTAAAGAATGCTGAAATAAAGAAGCAGGTGCAGGATTTTCTCGAGAAGGGCTTCATCAGGCCTAACACATCACCATGTGGGTCACCAATTGTTTTGGTGAGAAAGAAAGATGGCTCGTGGAGAATGTGCATTAATTACCGAGCACTGAATAAGATAACAATAAAAAATTGTTATCCCCTTCCTCGCATAGATGATCTTCTAGATCAATTGAAGGAAGTTGTTTATTTCACCAAGCTGGATTTGCACAATGGATACCATCAGGTCAGAGTTATAGAGCAAGATGCATGGAAGACTGCTTTCAAAACAAATCACAGATTGTATGATGGCTAGTTATGCCTTTTCGCTTAACTAATGCTCCTGCTACTTTCATGAGATTAATGAATGATGTACTCAGACCTTTTCTTGATGATTTTGTTATTGTGTATCTGGATGACATTCTAATTTTTAGTAAAATGTGGGAAGAACATTTAAAGCATGTTAAGTAGACATTAGATGTTTTGAAAAGAGAAAAACTTTATGTTAAACTCTCAAAATGTGAATTTGGCAAAACATCTCTAAACTACTTGGGTCATATAGTAGGGGGAGGTGAATTGAAAATAGATCCCTCTAAAGTGGCAGTCATTGTGAACTGGCCTAAACCCAGGTCTACTACAGAAGTAAGAAGCTTCTTAGGAGCAGCACAATATTGGAGGAAGTTCATTTCTAACGTTTCCTCAATTACAACTCCCTTACATGCTTTAACAGGATTGAATAAGGTGTTTCAGTGGGGAGGCAAACATCAGAAAGCCTTCGACACCTTGAAAGAGAAAATTAGTACAACACCTGTACTAGCACTGCCAGATCTACAAAGACCATTTGAGATCCAAATTGATGCCAGTGACTATGCCATGGGAGCAATGTTGACACAGCATGGTAAACCCATATGTTATCATTTTGAGACTTTTAATCCTGCATTAGTTAACTATCCTACATATGATAAAGAATTGTATGCATTAGTTCAGAGTGTGAAAAAGTGGAAACATTACTTAATGGGCAAAGAGATAGTAATACATACTGATCATCAACCACTTCAATATCTACACTCCCAAACTAAGTTGTAGCAATCAAGACATTATAGATCGATGGGGTTTCTACAACAATTTCATTTAGTCATCAGATATAAAAAGGGAATATACTAGCATTTGCACCACATGTTGCAAAAGAAACGCCGTAAGGCATAAATGTAAATGGTCATTGAAAATAAGAATCAATAAATAAAATTGCATGGTCATTGAAAATAAGAATCAATAAAGAAAATTGCATGCAAAAGTGGATGATAAAGCATAGATTGGACACTTGCATCTATATTCCATGAGTTAAATGTGATATTAATTTGCAATTATGCTTTCTATGCATGGCTGCAACATTCGCAGAAGACCAAATTATTCATGCCAACCATGTGATTCCATTGTGGGTGGGAGAAGGGCTGCTGGCACGAAAAGATCGCCATTAACTTAGCTACAACCCATTCACAGTGGGAGGGGTTTATCTCAACCTTTTGGCAGATCATTGTTTGATTGAACCCGTTGTGAGAAGCATTAACGGGTGTAGTCTTCTTCAAAATACACAACTTCCTGCACGATTTGGGAATCCGTGTTGCCGAGGCCAAAGAAACTTTATTTTGCCATGTGGGTCAAGATTTGAGCACGTTGAATGAAAATGAATGTTTCGAATGCAGTCAGATTTTGTTCAGTAATAACGAATTGTGTTCAGTCCCTGAGTCAACGAAAGTTCCGACACTATGTTCATTGTTAATAGATGGTAAAAAATGTTTAACAAAAAATCCAAAAAGAGTTATTGGGAGAATGGTCTCTCTTAAGGTTCTGGATTTGAGTGGGACGTTAGTGCAGTCATTACCGAAGAGTGTGGGGTGTTTGAAATAGCTAAGATGCCTCTTTTTATCAAGTATGCCCATCAAATTTCTACCTGCATCTCTTACAAATCTTGGAAACCTGGAGATCCTTGATCTAAGCCGCTCTAGAATCACGGAATTACCGTCTGGCCTTCATAATTTAAAATATTTAAGGCATCTAGCCATGGATAAATGTGGTCATTTACAGTATCTACCTTGCAGCATCTCAAGGCTCACCTCTTTACAGGGTTTGACAATATATGGATGCACCAATATATGGGAAAAAGGTGAGCCCAAGAAATGGAAAAAAGTGTTGACAATATATGGATGCACCAATCTATGGGAAAAAGGTGAGCCCAAGAAATGGAAAAAAGTGGCCAGCATTAGCGTGTCTGGCCAACTTAAAGCAACTCACCAAGCTCCATTTAACAAACAATGGGGACATTATTAGGGAAGGCACATTAGGGAATATGATTGAAATGAACACCCTCGTGTTAGAGCTCACAAAGGTGAGATCTCTGCCGAGTGACATGAATAATATGTCAAAGCTAAGAACACTGTATATGAGAAAACTGTACATGGACTGTCCTGACTTGGTTAGAATGGAAAATAGTTTTTGTGCTTTTCTGACTATGACTAGTCTTATATTATACAAGTGCAATATGTTGGAAGAACTTTCACATCTGCATAAGCTCAATAATCTACGACGATTGGAAATAATTGAATGCTCTAGATTAAAGAGGTTTCCTCGGGAATTCGGTGACAAGAAGGCATTTTCTTTATTGGAGATATTTTCAATTGTTGGGTTACATGAATTAGAAGAGTTGCCAATCGTAAAGGAAGGAGCAATGCCAGTACTTGAAACGTTTATCATAGTAGAATGCTCAGCATTGAAGGTATTTCCAAAGAGTTATTTCAATTTGGAAACACTTCAAATAATAAAAATCTATGGTTGCAGTTCCCAGTTCCCTGATAATGGAAGATTTAAGAGAACTTAGGGAATCCAATAAAATGATAGAGGTGGAGACTATGTCTATAGAAGACACCAGAGACTCAAGAAATAGGTACTCTCAATTGATGACGGAAATGAAAAGTTGGCTCTACGGAGAAATTTGGAGCAATAATGATGTGTTCCTTTTCTTAAGAAGTATTTATACACTTCGGTATATGGTGACTTCTAGGAAGGGTAGTCCATTAAAGTTGACTAATATAGACCAATCAATACTCAAAATACATAATAGTCATAAGAAAAACATATATTCGTCTATTATGTATATTTATTTACTATGTGGTTTTGAGTGTCGTTGTTGGAAAATATAATCATTAAATTAAAAGATATATTCATCTATTATGTATATTTATTTACTATGCGGTTTTTTGAAAGACTCTCATGTCATTTTGTTACAATTGTGTTGTACACTTTAAAATCAACCTATCAATCCAGTACATAGTTGGTGTATATATTATTTGTTAGTATGTGACAGATATATATGTGTTAGCATTACAATCCAATTTGTACTAGTTTACTTTTAAGATGTAAGTTGCGATGGCTAAAAATGTTTACGCTGATATGTAGCGAATAGTAGTTTGAGAACTTTGAATCCAACAAAATTCGCTGCATTCAACAAAAGTTACAAGCAAAATTTCATGTCATTTTGTTACAATTGCCCTGCACACTTTAGAATCAACTCCTTTGCTAGGAGCAATGGAAAATACAACACGTAAATAGAGCCATGTGAATCCTAATCTTGGGATTGCTAGGTCTAGAAGAAAAATTCTACTCTGTGAGCAGAAGATGAGTGCTTCCAAATTGGATGTCTAGTCACTCAATTTCAAAAACCTTTTTTGGGGCAAGTAGCATAGAGATAATCCTTCAGGGAAACGTTTTTTTTAGGTATACATCCAAGATTTTATTTGGATAACTTTTCATTGCAGGGTTGATGCATCTTCATTTGAAGATGGGGATGGATTGACAACAATGTGCCTTTCATGATGTGAAAGGTCTGTATGACCTGAATGCTGCACAAAATTTGCAGGTGACAAGAATGTGCCATGGCACACACAAACTCTACTAACCTCATCTCTGCTATAATTGTACAAGAATCCACTGATTGTTTTCCCATTTGGGCCTAGTCCAGTAGTTGAAACACACGGCATTTTGGGCAATGAGGATTGAGTTGGAGGCCTTTTATCTTCAGAAATATTTGGATTACCTGTTTTTTGTGTTGTAGCATTTGAAGTAGATACTTGTTGGGAGGACTTGGTGAAAGACGAGGATTCTGTGAGTTGTCTTTCATGTGTGGTTGTTGTCATTGAAGTTGGCAGTGCAGATTGAGCTGTAACAGAAGGTGCCTTTTCAAGAGCAACATCAGTAGATTTAGGAGGCTCTAGTTGACTAGAAGCACTCAATTCTGACGAAGCCACATTTTGTTCCTGGCCATAGATAATCTCATACCTGGATATAATTCACATTGCAATAGAGGCTTGTATTGACATAGAGACTTAGAAAGAAATCGAATTAAACCTTTCAAAGGAGTTTAGTCAAGTCACAAAAGGAGAACAGAGGCCTTCCTTCTTCAATTTCGATCACAGATATTTCCATAGAGATGCACATTTCGTGACAGCTTCAGCTTTCATCTAGAGTTATTACTCCTTAGAATGTTCGAGTGAGTATTAAAGAGATATAATGCATGAATCGCTATCGAACTCGACTTAAGATAAAAAGATATAATGCCACATGGAGCTAGGACCTTACCACAGAGAAATTCAGATTATAGAACTAGGATCATCGTCCTTCTTTCACAGCTTCTTTATTCACATAGATCCTCATCTTCGCATCATTCCTTATAGATTATGGCCTTAACCTTCGTGTTATTCCACAGCGCACACATAGAATTTTGATACCTTGCAACTCAGGAATATGATCCTTAGAGTTTTGCACCAATCTACAGGAGTTTTGTGCCTCAGGAATCCCATAAATTAGATGCTATAGAAGGCTTGCAGTAAAGGAGACGCTGAGTTCGCACAAATCTTATATAAAAGAGTCACAGAACTTGCTCGCACACTTTGTCAAGATGGATCACAGAGTCTGGATACATATTGGATCATTGATACAGGGTATTAACATTTGTAATATAGCCTTGGATTCAATGCAGACTATAGAGAGAGCTCTGTAGAGACAACAATTCTCATAACGTCGCATATCTTAGAGCTAGATAGGCCACCGAATAGGTCACGGATTCAAGTGCCTTTAGGGAATCAGAGAAAATTCACTTAAATCCAATACCACCCTTATCTTTCGTTAACTTCAAATTGTTCTTAGATCTTCAACCCTGCTCTAAACCATGTTCACTGTTTTCAGATCTTCAACTCTGCTCTGAAACAATGTTGATTCTCCAGGGTACATTAATTTTTTCTACTTCCAATGATCAGTTAGCAATGCTTCCAACGATCATTAGCACTAATTCCATATTAGTTCCATATAGAATTCAGTTAACATTGGTTCCACATAGCATTCTGAAATAAATCTTTATTTCTACATTGTGTATGTTAGCGGATTTCTTGCATTGAGTTTTATGTTTTGAATAAGCAATTACAAGTAGTTGCACGATTAAAATGAAGATCTATGTGGGTGAGTCCAATAAGCCATAAACTAATGAATTACACATCTCACAATTTAAGATACATGTTAGATGTTTCCATTGTTTCTATTGAAAAATCCTCGTGTGAAAACTTAGAAAGACAACAATATTCTCAGCCACTTAGTTCAAGTGGCCAACATGGAAAAGGTGTATTTTTATTACTCGATCAAATCAAGCCCAACGAGACAAGGGAGGAAGTTCCAACACAGGTCTTAATATTTCAAAGATATGATAATAATAAAGGTATTATCATGATAATTGGTGATGGAGTTAATGTGAGTTTTGAGAAAACAGAGAAATCCAAATCCTTCTTGTTGTGACTGGGTAAACTTAGAAGTTCACTAATAACTACCTGTGAGGTGAACTATCAGATTCCTCTAGCATACAACAATATATATATATATATATATATATATATATATATATATATATATATATATATATATATATATATATATATATATATATATATAATCATTATAATTTGGGAATGGGAAATAATTCAAGTTCCGAAAAGAATTATGCCTTAGTCTTAACCACTTCCAAGATTCTATCATGGCTTCCCCTTAACCATTTTCAAGATTCTATCAACACCATATCACCGGATTACTAAGAATGGTCAAACGCTAAATTCATTTCTTAAACATTTAAATATTTCTTAAAATCCATACCCACAGGTTATAAGATCTGTTACTGCATCTATTCAACGATGTACAAGAGCAATCTCATAAATAACCAAAAACAAAGAAAAAAAACAAAGAAAAATACATGTTGTTGCATCTATTCAACCGTGTATAAGAGCAATCTTACAGATAGATCTTCAACCCTGCTCTGAACCATGTCCATTGTTCTTAGATCTTCAACTCTGCTCTGAAACCATGTTGATTTTCTAGGGTACATTAAATTTTTCTACTTCCAATGATCAGTTAGCATTGCTTCCAACGATCATTAGCACTAGTTCCATATTAGTTCCATATAGATTTAGTGAACATTAGTTCCATATAGCATTCTAAAATAAATCTTTATCTCTACATTGTGTATGTTAGTGGATTTCTTGCATTGAGTTTTATGTTTTGAATAAGCAATTACAAGTAGTTGCACGATTAAAATTAAGATCTATGTGGGTGAGTCCAATAAGCCACAAACTAATGAATTACACATCTCGCAATTTAAGATACATGTTAGATGTTTCCATTGTTTCTATCAAAAAAATCCCTGTGTGAAAACTTAGAAAGACAAAAATATTCTCAGCCACTTAGTTCAAGTGGCCAAAATGGCAAATGCCAACCAGTTTTGTGTATTTTTATTACCGATCAAATCAAGCCCAATGAGCCAAGGGAGGAAGTTCCAACACAGGTCTTAATATTTCAAAGATATGATAATAATAAGGATATTATCATGATAATTGGTGATGGAGTTAATGTGAGTTTTGAGAAAACAGAGAAACCCAAATCCTTCTTGATAGGTAAACCTAGAAGTTCACTAATAGCTACCTGTAAGGTGAACTATCAGATTCCTCTGGCATACAACAATATATATATATATATATATATATATAATCATTATAATTTGGGAATGGGAAATAATTTAAGTTCTCGAAAGAATTATGCCCTAGTCGTAACCACTTTCAAGATTCTATCATGGATTCCCATTAACCATTTTCCATATTCTATCAACACCGTATCACTGGATTACTAAGAATGGTCAAACGTTAAATTCATTTCTTAAACCTTTAAATATTTCTGAAAATCCATACCCACAGGTTACAAGATCTGTTGCTGCATATATTCAACGATGTACAAGAGCAATTTCACAAATAACCAAAAACAAAGAAAAATACATGCTGCGGCATCTATTCAACCGTGTACAGGAGCAATCTTACAGATAACCAGAAACAAAGAAAAAGAGAGCACAGAGATAAACAGATTTGGTTGACGAAAGGAGAGCATTCCACTCCTTGCATACACTGCAAATTCTACAAACACATTCCACTGGAAGCCACACCAGTATTTTGTAGTTTAAACCGTCAGGCAACTTGGTCAATTCAGGGACCTCCGCAGAAAAGCAAACAATTAGGCATTTTGGATTGGGCATTTTGCAGAACTAGCCATGGCATACTGTTGGGGGCCGCTTCTCCCCATTTACTTATGAATTTGGTTGACGAAAGGAGAGCATTCCACTCCGTGCATACCCTGCGAAATCTACAAATATATTCCACTGGAAGCCACACCAGTATTTTGTAGTTTAAATCGTCAGGAAACTCGGTCAATTCAGGGACCTCCTCGTGCTCGCTCATTATAATTATAATTAACACTGAGAGAAAAGAATAAGATGAAGCTCAATGGATTGTAAAAGAATTTCATGTCATTTTGTTACAATTGCCCTGTACACTTTAGAATCAACTCCTTTGCCAGGAGCAATGGAAAATCCAACACGTAAATATCGCCATGTGAATCCTAATCTTGGGATTGCCAGGTCTAGAAGCAAAATTCTACTCTGTGAGCAGAAGAGGAGTGCTTCCAAAGAGGAGTGCAATAGAGGCTTGTATTGCCATAGAGACTTGGAAAGAAATCGAATTAAACCTTTCAAAGGAGTTTAGTCAAGTCACAAAAGGAGAACAAAGGCCTTCCTTCTTCAATTTGGATCACAGATATTTCCATAGAGATTCACATTTCATGACAGGTTCGGCTTTCATCTAGAGTTATTACTCCTTAGAATGTTCGAGTGAGTATTAAAGAGATATAATGCATGAATCACTATCGGACTCGACTTAAGATAAAAAGATATAATGCCACATGGAGCTAGGACCTTACCACAGAGAAATTCAGATCACAGAACTAAGATCATGGTCCTTCTTTCACAGCTTCTTTATTCACATAGATCCTCAGCTTCACATCATTCCTTATAGATTATGGCCTTAACCTTCGTGTTATTCCACAGCGCACACATAGAATTTTGATACCTTGCAACTCAGGAATATGATCCTTAGAATTTTGCACCAATCTATAGGAGTTGTGTGCCTCAAGAATCGCATAAATTATATGCTATAGAAGGCTTACAGTAAAGGAGACACTGAGTTCACACAGATCTTATATAAAAGAGTCACAGAACTTGCTCGCACACTTTGTCAAGATGGATCACAGAGTCTGGATCCATATTGGATCATCGATACAGGGTATTAACATTTGTACAAATATTGATATAACAGCACAAGGCTACACATGCAGGGAAGAAAGACATGAAGAGTCTCTGCGAAGAGTCTCATCGCCAGCAGGCAGTCTCTGCGAAGAGTCTCATCGCCAGCAGGCCAGGCTTGGCCTTTCATGGCCCATTACCATGGAAAAATCCATTTTTCTATGAAAAAAACAGATTAAACGAACGACAGAAAACACTCCAATCATCTTACACACATAATCAATGGCTCAGGATCACACACGTCACATTTTAGGGATGTCTTTCTTAGAGGGAATGCCTTACGGCGTAATTAAAACTATTTACAAATCTACAATAATGCAAATCTAGATTTTTTTCTAAAACATAATTGAAACTATTTACCATAAATCCCAATCTAGATGAGGTGTCAACAACTTCACTGATATTAATTTGCCTACTCCACAAACAAACTTACAACTTTACCCTACATATTCATGTTGCAACTTATGAATACTAAGATGGGTGATGCTAAGGGAATAATATCTGTGGCAACTTATTAATATTAAGACGGGTGATGTTAATGGAGTTTATCTGTGGATGTAATGTTTAAAGCGATAAAAGTGTAATGAAAATGGTGGGATGTAATGAAAATGGTATGAAAAGGTTTAAAGTGCTAAGACTGGAATTAAGATGGTATCATAGAGTTTTGCAATGATACTACATGCAAAGAATGTACACTGTAGCGATGGGCATTTTTGTCAAACTTTTTGGAATGTGCTAAGTCAATTAGCAGAAAATGTTAGCCAACGATAGGCATTTATGTCAAACTTTTGGAATGTACCAAGTCAATTAACAGAAAATGCTAGCCAGCGATGGGCATTTTTGTCAAACTTTTGGGATGTATCAAATCAATTAACAGAAAATGCTTGAAAAGTATATAAAGAAATAAACAAATTTTATAATAATTAAAAAAATGAATCATGATTTAAATTTTCAATTCATTCCAAAGAAAGAAAGGGAAAACAATATGTATCTTTATCAGAAAGATCTTTACTGAGACGAACAACGAATAAACCATTAGGTTAAGCACATAAACTTTACAAGCATTGGTCAAGCATACAAACATTTGGATGACAAACATTTGGATAATCTAAAGATGAAAGATAGAGCAAGCCTTGGTCAAGCATACAAATATTTGGATAATCTAAAGATGAAAGATAGAGCAGAAGCAAAATACACACTGATATATTAACAATTATTGTAGGCAGCATATACATTTTTGTTTTATATTGTAAAGGAGCACTAGATCTTGATTGCTAAGCCAGCAGAATCATGAAAATCCCAAATACTAGTTGGAAACCTTTTATGTTTGTCTGGTAGCAAACATTGAGTTGCTGTGTCATTATCACTATCATCAAATGGATCAATTTCACTGCCACTACAAGCTGTGGGGCTGCTATCCTGCTTACCTTTGCTGCAATTCACAGAGGACTCACTTTGAAGCCTATAACCATATGCATGAAATCTATCAGAAGTATTAGTCTGGGGAGGGTTACCATTAGCTTGGACTGGAATTTGGTCCTTATCTTGATCACTCATCAAGTTAACAACATCAGGCTTTCTAAAATCATGGCTAGTAGATGTAAACAACTTTCTTCCTTGAAATGGTTGCCATTCAGTGTTGGAATGATATGGATTATTAATATTTTTAGTTTCAAAACTTCCCACATGATCAGATGTTGGGCCAATATTGTTTGTATATACTTTGCCAGAACTTAACTCTTCATCTTGACCAGTAATGTTGGTTGAAATTCCAGGGCTAGAATATCCCTTTGAATATATTTTGATGTCATTCTCATAGTTCTTGGTTTTCATTCGTGTAGTCTCATTAACTTCCTCTTCATATGATGCCCCCTCATCCTTTGATATATCATACTTCTTGGTTTTCATTTGTGTAGTCTCGTTAAGTCCCTCTTCATGTGATGCTCCCTCTGGTATATCATTGAAAGTTGATTCGAAACTTTCAAAAGCAGGTGAAAGTTGATTCGAAACTTTCAAAAGCAGGATTTGGAGAAAAACATCTTATTCCTAGTGGAAAGAGAATTTTTAAATTTTTTCTGAGCAGTTAGGCAGTGAAAGGCTGTTATCATTGGATTGTGTAAGCATTACAGCAAGGCACTTTCTTCAATTGCCCGGAAAATGTAATATTATTATTATTAAAGACTATTATCATTGGATTGTGTAAGCCTTATAGTAAGGGACTTTCTTCAATTGCCCGGACAATGTAATATTATTATTATTATTATTATCCAATTTTAATTAAAGACTGTTATTATTGGATTGTGTAAGCCTTAAAGCAAGGTACTTTCTTCAATTGCCCGGAAAATGTATTATTATTATTATCCAATTTTAATTAAAGACGGTTATTATTGAATTGTGTAAGCCTTACAGCAAAGGACTTTCTTCAATTGCCCGGAAAATGTAATATTATTATTATTAGCCAATTTTAAAGTCACGGCCAAGCCGAACACCAAATTAGTATATGAGACCCCCTTGTTTGTGGGACAAGGGACCCATTTCAGAAGAGCGATTTGACTGCTAAGTCTATGAAGGCATAGATTAGAACTCCTCTGATTTTGAACCTGTAACTGAGTAGATGAAATATATGCTCTTAACCATTAAGCCCACTCAAGTTAATATTGCCCACTCAAATTAATATTAAAATAGATTGTATTTAAGCGAACTCCTCTGATTTTGAACTTGTAACTGATTAGATGAAACATATGCTCTTAACCATTAAGCCCACTCAAGTTAATATCACCCACTCAAATTAATATTAAAATAAATATTGCCCACTCAAATTAATATTAAAATAGATTGTATTTAAGCCACCACGCCAAAGTTGTTTTTAATATATGCCCCAATAAGTATAAATCATTCCACTCCACACCCCCACTCCAATAACTACAACTGCAATTCCTGCCATGTGTCTTTTTATGCCCCCAAATATTTACAAACCTCCCTACTCCACATCCCCACCCCAATACCTACAGCCCCCAACACCTACTATATGTCCTTTTTTACCCCCGATACCTATAAACATCCCTACTCCACATCCCCACCCCAATAACTACAAACCCAAATACCTGCTTATGTCTTTTTATACCCGAAATATCCATAAACCTTCCTACTCCACATCCCCACCCCAATATTCAAACTTTACTCTACATCCCCAACTCAATACAAATACAATATAATGACCCTTATGAATGAAGAGGTAAAAAATTAATTAACAAGGTGAAAAACCCCTTTTGTTCTCGGGATTATCTAGGGGAATGATTTAAAAACATTTGGAAATCACCAAAACAGTTTGGTTGATAGTATGAGATTATATAAATTCACTGAGATAAAGAATGAGCATATGTCGAGGTGACTGTGCATAATATGCAAGAGATTTTCTTTCTAACATAGCAGCTGGAAAAGGCTTCTGTCACATATCCTGCTTTTTAAATTTCTAATAAGTACAGATTATTCCAGTCTAAATTAACTTATCGACCTGTGTGATGTAGCCATTAGTCTAATCATAAAAATGCTTCAAATGAATCTAGCCTTGTCAAGGACGAGCTAAATTTGAATAACGTTTCAAATGAATCTAGCCTTGTGAAGGACTAACTATATTTGAATAGCACTTGAGGTCCGTATCATTGTATGTTCACGCTCTGAATTATATCAGGTCAGTATGAAATATAATCAAACTGCTAATGAAGATGAAATGTCGAAGACAATAGTGTGTATCCTCAATCATAAATTTCAGGCACTGTACTGGTAATCTAGTCATATTACCCAAAATCAAAACGAAGTTCAAAACGAAGTGTGTACTCCGAACACCCTTTGAAGTTTTGGTGTTTGGAATCGCTTTCCAAGTAGAAGTAACAAACCAAACCAAGTATAAGTAACAAACCAGAACAATATATACAAGTAACAGTGTTTGGAACCGCTTTGCAAGTAAAAGTAAAGTAACAGTGTTTTGCTTTGCAAGTAGAAGTAACAAACCAGAACAATAAATACAAGTAACAAACAAGAGCAATATGTAAAGTAGAAAAGACAGGGGTTTGGAGTTATGTACAAGTAGAAAAGACAGGGGTTTGGAGTAGAGACAGAGGTTTCGAGTTTTCGTATTTGAAGTTGAATTACTCACACAATTTTATACAGAAACAGAGTGGATAAGGAGTGCTTTGAAGCCAAAGTAGAATTGAACATTGGATAAAGCATTTAGCCTGTTGCAACTTGCAAGCATAAGTCGATACTCGGTAATAAGAGCATTACTTGTAAAAGATGATTTTAGGTCATAATTGTGTTCTTGTGGTGCAATGCAAATGGTGAAAGTTGAAAGTTAGCTGCACAACAAAAATAGGGGAGTGCATAAGAGAAAAACTGAAAGCCCCAAAAAAATCATATAAAATTCCATCCATTACCAAAAGCAACTATTTTCATCCATTACCGAAAGCAATTAAGAATAAAACAGCTCGGTGGTGTTGGCACATCGCTTGACATGGCTAAAATGGTAGTCAAGCCAGACAATTAGATTGAAGCACCCCAGTTCGAAATTGAGTTCACTCTATTTCGCTTATGTTTTACACTACCAACTACCAAGCTATATTCGGATCGGATCATTCTCATTCATTGCTATACTATACGGTGGTGTAAATCCTATGAGCTATGTCCTTAACTTTTCTATTTTTTGTGGGTTATCTCTCTGCAATAATATCATGCCTTGATTTTCACAGATAGTATCTTCCAAATGATGATTTGATTTGATAAAATTTATATTCAGAAATTTATAACATTAGCCAAAATTATATAATTCATGGAAATATTCTAATGTATATATGGTAATTTGTAAAGTATCTCTGCGTTGAATTGGATCTATAAATATAACCTGAATAGGATTACCAGCTAATTTTAGAAAAACAATGATAATATCTAGCTCATCCACATGCTCAAAATGAGTGAGTTGGTGAAGAACATCCTTTTCACTTCGAAAGTCTGCTGCAAAACTCTTTGGACCATGTGTTAACAGGTACTCCAAAAGTACTAATGTTTTGAAAGCCTCTCTCCAACTCTTCGTATCCGAGACAGCCAACCTGGCAGTACAGACATTTCTTCGTTCAGTTATTTCCAAACCTCCAGGAGGGTTTGTTTTCATGTCACCAAAATCTCAACATTTCCTAGGACAAGGAGGAAAATTTCAAGCCAGTTTCAGTCCAAATATACCCAAACATAACTTTTTTCAGAGAAATC
The DNA here is from genome assembly GCA_031772625.1 of Pinus tabuliformis. Classification (NCBI taxonomy): domain Eukaryota; kingdom Viridiplantae; phylum Streptophyta; class Pinopsida; order Pinales; family Pinaceae; genus Pinus; species Pinus tabuliformis. The sequence goes on from CM062814.1 coordinate 806,276,750, forward strand.
AATCTTTCATCTTTTACAATTAGAATATTTCCAAGATATATCAAACTTGTAGTCTTTATCATAAACAGTTTGTTTTAGAAAAACCTGATATTTATATTACTGAAAGGGGATCCAATTCTCTGCCTTCATAGATTACATGTTAAGCCATCAACATATTGATGTGGTAAATGGGGGATCATAATGAAACTTAAGGCACGTGGCATGGAGGGGAGTTCCTTTCAGAGGGAACAAATATTTTTGAATACCTATCCACTCTTAAAACTATTTTGCAGATGGTGCAAGGCTTTATGAACCACAACCCCATGCCAGAATTCAGAGAGTTCACTCACGCAGTTGCATAAGCATTCGTGCCATAATCCTAGATTTACTTCTCTGAGCCCATTAGACTTGAATGCTATTCTTCGACACAAAAAATTGCAGACTTCTTCATGCATGGCAAATATCAGTGCTAAATGGTGTTCAGCATCGTTGTAATTATGATAAATTTCAGGTGATTGAATTACGATATAACTTTCAGGCAATTTAATTTGATTTGCAGATTCCAAAACATTTTAGTAATCAAATTTCCTTAATATTCTGCAATCTTGAATTTCATTACGTGTGCTCTTAACAACGCTCAACAGACTTTGCTAGTTTCGATCAGAAGATTGCACCCTCACATTTCTTTGAAGGATCTGAATGAAATGGCATGTTTATTATTATTACTGGCAATGCAGTATCTATGGCGATCTGGCCTCTTCTGTGAATTCTACTCGTTTACTGGCATTCCATTTTAGTTTCTCTTTGAACCATCTCAGCTCTATGGTTGTTTCCCATCGATAAAGAAAATCCATGGCTTAAGGCGATTCTCATGACAGAGAAAAGAAATGAAAGCGCGAAGTCATACTTGACATACAGAAAATTAAGAAACCATGAAAGAAAAGAATTAAAGGAATCAGAACCATTATATAAATTGCCATTGTTCCATTACAGTTCAAGCAAAATGTGGCTTCTTGATAGAGGAACATAACATGCTGCATTCATAGACATTTAATTGCTTGCTTCCTGGACATGATTTCTCATGGATACCACTGTACTCAAACTGCAAAGGCAAAATACATCACAAATACACAGACAACAACTAAAATAAAAGAATCTTTAGCTCCTTATTGACCTACTACTACTCATGATGATCACAGCAGAAGTAAGAAGTAAAGTAACAGTGTTTGGAATTGCTTTGCAAGTAGAAGTAACAAACCAGAACAATAAATACAAGTAACAAACAAGAACAATATGTAAAGTAGAAAAGACAGGGGTTTGGAGTAGAGACAGAGGTTTCGAGTTTTCGTATTTGAAGTTGAATTACTCACACAATTTTATACAGAAACAGAGTGGATAAGGAGTGCTTTGAAGCCAAAGTAGAATTGAACATTGGATAAAGCATTTAGCCTGTTGCAACTTGCAAGCATAGGTCGATACTCGGTAATAAGAGCATTACTTGTAAAAGATGATTTTAGGTCATAATTGTGTTCTTGTGGTGCAATGCAAATGGTGAAAGTTGAAAGTTAGCTGCACAACAAAAATAGGGGAGTGCATAAGAGAAAAACTGAAAGCCCCAAAAAAATCATATAAAATTCCATCCATTACCAAAAGCAACTATTTTCATCCATTACCGAAAGCAATTAAGAATAAAAAAGCTCGGTGGTGTTGGCACATCGCTTGACATGGCTAAAATGGTAGTCAAGCCATGGCTAAAATGGTAGTCAAGCCATACAATTAGATTGAAGCACCCCAGTTCGAAATTGAGTTCACTCTATTTCGCTTATGTTTTACACTACCAACTACCAAGCTATATTCGGATCGGATCATTCTCATTCATTGCTATACTATACTGTGGTGTAAATCCTATGAGCTATGTCCTTAACTTTTCTATTTTTTGTGGGTTATCTCTCTGCAATAATATCATGCCTTGATTTTCACAGATAGTATCCTCCAAATGATGATTTGATTTGATAAAATCTATATTCAGAAATTTATAACATTAGCCAAAATTATATAATTCATGGAAATATTCTAATGTATATATGGTAATTTGTAAAGTATCTCTGCGTTGAATTGGATCTATAAATATAACCTGAATAGGATTACCAGCTAATTTTAGAAAAACAATGATAATATCTAGATCATCCACATGCTCAAAATGAGTGAGTTGGTGAAGAACATCCTTTTCACTTCGAAAGTCTGCTGCAAAACTCTCTGGACCATGTGTTAACAGGTACTCCAAAATTACTAATGTTTTTAAAGCCTCTCTCCAACTCTTCGTATCCGAGACAGCCAACCTGGCAGTACAGACATTTCTTCGTTCAGTTATTTCCAAACCTCCAGGAGGGTTTGTTTTCATGTCACCAAAATCTCAACATTTCCTAGGACAAGGAGGAAAATTTCAAGCCAGTTTCAGTCCAAATATACCCAAACATAACTTTTTTCAGAGAAATCAAACCGTCAATACTGAAGTCTTTCATCTTTTACAATTAGAATATTTCCAAGATATATCAAACTTGTAGTCTTTATCATACACAGTTTGTTTTAGAAAAACCTGATATTTATATTACTGAAAGGGGATCCAATTCTCTGCCTTCATAGATTACATGTTAAGCCATCAACATATTGATGTGGTAAATGGGGGATCATAATGAAACTTAAGGCACGTGGCATGGAGGGGAGTTCCTTTCAGAGGGAACAAATATTTTTGAATACCTATCCACTCTTAAAACTATTTTGCAGATGGTGCAAGGCTTTATGAACCACAACCCCATGCCAGAATTCAGAGAGTTCACTCACGCAGTTGCATAAGCATTCGTGCCATAATCCTAGATTTACTTCTCTGAGCCCATTAGACTTGAATGCTATTCTTCGACACAAAAAATTGCAGACTTCTTCATGGCAAATATCAGTGCTAAATGGTGTTCAACATCCTTGTAATTATGATAAATTTCAGGTGATTGAATTACGATATAACTTTCAGGCAATTTAATTTGATTTGCAGATTCCAAAACATTTTAGTAATCAAATTTCCTTAATATTCTGCAATCTTGAATTTCATTACGTGTGCTCTTAACAACGCTCAGCAGACTTTGCTAGTTTCGACCAGAAGATTGCACCCTCACATTTCTTTGAAGGATCTGGATGAAATGGCATGTTTATTATTATTACTGGAAATGCAGTATCTATGGCGATCTAGCCTCTTCTGTGAATTCTACTCGTTTACTGGCATTCCATTTTAGTTTCTCTTTGAACCACCTCAGCTCTATGGTTGTTTCCCATCGATAAAGAAAATCCATGGCTTAAGGAGATTCTCATGACAGAGAAAATAAATGAAAGCGCGAAGTCATACTTGACATACAGAAAATTAAGAAACCATGAAAGAAAAGAATTAAAGGAATCAGAACCATTATATAAATTGCCATTGTTCCATTACAGTTCAAGAAAAATGTGGCTTCTTGATAGAGGAACATAACATGCTGCATTCATAGACATTTAATTGCTTGCTTCCTGGACATGATTTCTCATGGATACCACTGTACTCAAATTGCAAAGGCAAAATACATCACAAATACAGAGACAGCAACTAAAATAAAATAATCTTTAGCTCCTTATTGACCTACTACTACTCATGATGATCACCAGTGCTGCTGTTTCTGTAAAACCCCATCTGATCCTCTGAGCTCATCAAGAGGGACCGAAGAATCTCGCTGCTATCGCTGGAAGCCCACTCCATCGGATCCACAGAGCTTATGAGCGGCCGAAGAATCTCATGCACGACTATCCATCTGTTGCTGAAAACATCCGCAATCTTTATACCCACATAATTGACAGAGAAGGGTTTGTTGTCGCTCACAACCAGCGATTGCCCGTGGAGGAGAGTCTTCCATGTTTGTTCCGTTGGGCAGCGTTTGCAGATCGGCGTAGGCGAAGAGGCCCTTGGCGATGTGGTGGGAGAAGGCCCATCATTGAGTGACAACTGTCTTAAGGATGGAAGACGATCTAATGGCTGGAGTTTATTCCATCGTCTAACAATCGATCTAAGGGCCCATAAGGAGACAGCGAGTCATGAAGGGGAGTTCCTCTCAGAGGGAACGCCTTACGGCGTAATAAAAAGGTTGCAGACATGTTATCTAGACCCATTATAAATGCATCTACCATACTTAAGCATAATTCTGTGCTACATAAAAGCTACATAGAACAATATGCTCAGGATATGGACTTTAAAGATGTATATGCAACTTTGAGTCAAGGCAAAAGAGTAGAAGAATTGGACTATCATGTAAAAGACTGACTCTTATATCATTGTGGGAAACTATGCATTCCACAAACTGAGAGGATAAAGATAATTAGGGAAGCACACACTTCTCCGATATCAGGTCACTTTGGGGTAAGTAAAATAGTTGCACAGCTGCAAAGGTTCTGCTATTGGCCGAAAATGAATGAGACAACTTCTAGATATGTAAGAGGGTGTGCCATGTGTGCTAAAAGCAAGCCCAACAACAGAAAAATAGGCTTGTACACTCCATTGCCAATTCCTTCTCACCCTTGGGAAAGCGTTTCCATGGATTTTGTTGGAGGACTACCTAAATCTAGGAAAGGTCATGATTATTTATATGTTGTTGTGGATAGGTTCAGCAAAATATGTATATTTATACCTTGTAGTAAACAAATTACAGCTAAACAAACTGCAAAATTGTTCTTTGAACATGTATAGGTTCATTTTGGATTACCCACTTCCATTATATCTAATCAAGACACCCGATTTGTGGGGAAGTTTTGGTCTAGTATGTGGGAACTGATGGACACTATATTAAAGAAAATCACAGCTTTTCATCCGCAAACAGAGGGCCAGATAGAAGTAGTAAACAGGATAGTGATCCAGTTACTGAGAGGTTATTGCAGAAAACATCCTAAGCTTTGGGATGAACACTTGTGTTATGTGCAGCATGCTTACAAAAGAGAAGAACACTCTTCTACACAAAGATCTCCTTTTGAGACCTGTTTTGGTTTCACACCAAGGTCTCCTTTGGATTTTGTCTTTGATAAAGATACCATGGTTGATGGACACAGTGATGTGGACAAGGCAACTAGGTTCATTGAACAGATCCAGGAGATCCACAAGGCCGTACAGAAACAACTGGAAAAGAACCAGGCCAAGTACAAGGCTAGGCATGGCAAGCATCGGACAGAGAATAGTTTTCAAGTTGGAGACCAAGTCTGGCTATATATCAGCAAGGACAGGATGCAAGGAGAAGGTGAAAAGCTAAAGCCTGTCAGGTATGGACCTTTTAGGATACTTGAGAAGATTGGTGAAAATGCTTTTCACCTTGATCTACTAGCTTACATGCACATCTACTCAGTCGTAAATGCAGATTGCTTGAGATTGTTTGAACCTTCAATGATTGAGGACCCTGAAGAGTAGAGTCAATTGATTTCTATAGATGACTTGCTACCTGAATATCTTAATGAATTGCAGGAAGAAACAATGCTGCACAGGAAGGTGAGGACAACGTGCAGGGGAGATGTTGAGTACCTCAGGATTGGGCTCAACGGTTCAAAGCTGAGCAGTGCAAAGTGGATTGAGATTGGACAAGTGAGAAAGCAGTACCCTCACTTAGTCGATGCTTGAAAACCAACTTTTGGTGGTCCAAAATCTTTTTCCGTGGGAAGGTCGTGATCCGAATTGGATCCATAAAGACTGTCAAAGAACCATGACTGTATTAGGTCGGAACAAATCTTTAAAGAATTCCAAAAGCAATGATAAAAAACACTCTTGAACCAGTGGCAACGGTAGCCAGCATGGAACGACGAGGACCTCGGTCAAAGTGCGCTTACTGAAGCCCATGGAGACTGCGCAGGAGGTCAAAGTAGCCCCTGGGAGCCCCGGATCAGGAAAATAAGGAGGTTTTTGAATCGCTGGGTGAACAAGGCTGTGAAGGAGAAATCCCGAGCACACAGACGCATGGTGAGCCGGAGAACCGCGGGCGGAAAAGGTAAGAGTGCAAAAAGTACAAAGGCGGGACCCGCGCTCTAGAAACTGGCAGTATTGATCGGGACGCCCTTAAACAGTAAGAGGTTTTGGATGAAAGTGGAGCGATTCCATTTATCGATCGATGCGTGGCAAGCGGAGGTGAGAGAAAACTGTCGTTGATCGCACGCTATCGGTCGAGCAAGTCAACCGCGCAAAACGTGCGTATGACGTTGGATTTGGAAGACTCAGATCGGACAGTTGAGATCACACATGATGGAGGAAGCGGAATCGGTGAAGGAATACGTCGTGATTTGTAAAGATTTGGAATCTTTTTGACTGCCATAGTGGAGGAAAACTTCATCCATGACGTAACTAAAGAAACGAACCGACAAAGCAAGTTGGCGACATTGGAGGAGGACATGTGGCCACTCCCTGAGTGCTGATGATCACACCGAACAGGGAACTCCAAGCGCAGGTACAGAAGGTGAATCGACAAAGGCGGAAGAGGAACCAAACAGGCATTGGAACGTATGGCTTCAAAGCCATGAAAAGAGACAAAATACACAGTCAAGTTAGTCGAAGTCGAGAGACGGAGAAGTGGAACAGTAAACCCTGAGAGGAGGACTGAACACTGAGAGATAGAAACCAGAGAAGAAGGCAATAAAGCAAAAGTAGAAGAGGACAGAGGGCCAAGTTAACCAAAGGTAGCATCAAGCACTAGAGAGCTTGAAGATTCAAGCCATCCCATAGAGGATTATGTTTGGACTGAGCACCACATTTGGCTCTTTCCACTGTAGACGAGAAGGTCACAGAGCTAGTAGGAAGAAGAAGTCTGTGTACTCAAGTGGCTTGGGGAATCCAAGGACCACCTTGCCAAGCAAATCTGCTTCAGGAGAACTCATATTGAGTCCCTGTATTGTAATTCTCTGCTTAAGACACAATAAAATAAGGCCACCAATGAAAGCTGGACCGGAGATGTAGCCTTGGAGAATAGGGTGAACTCCTTCTTAAATTTCTTGTGTCTTTGTGTTTGCTTACTGCATTTCTTTGTTGTCTTTCCATTTAATTGTCTGTGTATTGGCAATCTGATCAATCCGTTGCTTCAGTAACATAGAACACACAACAACACATGATTCTGTAATACCTTTGTTTAATAAATCTTTAACTGATGTCACTCATAGGGTGATTATCAGATCACCTACACTAAATGGTGTGAGGTATAGTTGGGACTTCATACCATGGAGATCTCCTTTTTTGGCGGGTCCAACACTGTCAACAGGTCCAATTTTAGTAAACAAACTAATTATATGTTAATTTCCACATAAAAACTAATACACGTTTTAAATTTTAAACACACTAAATAATTATATATTAGTTTCAGGAGTATATCCCTTACTTGCTTTTGGTGTTTATTTTAGTGCAAGATCTACTTCTATTGTCGATGCTACATATAAACTAATATAGTATTTTAAATTTTATGGAATAAGATAAGTTATATGAACATAATGAACCATCATTAAAATCACTAATTTTTAAGAGATCTAATGGAAAGGTAAACCAAAACTAAAAATTAATTGCAATGGTCAAAATTTGTTGGCATTATGACTAATGTGTTGTCCTTGATGGAAACCTACTTGATAAGATGTCAACATGATGGTAGAAGAATAAGTATACAAGCCAGTACAAATGTGATAGAGAGATTGGAAAAAGGAATATCAGTTCAGAGATATAGGAAGGATAAAGGTGATGTTTTAAGAAGCATATGCAGGTCCTATGAACAAAGGTCGCATACATATGTGGGTATGGTGAAGAAAATTCATGTACAGTTTTCGCACCATAGTATTCTCAATACTAGAGGTCTTTACCATGGTTTTTGACCATAGTAATGAGTGTGACAACATATATTTAATCATGTCAAAGAATACCATCAACATAACTATGGAATTGGCCTAAGGTATTGGCTAAGGCCTAAGCTATATAAGGAGATGGATATCAAAGTGCTAAGTGTGCATGTATTGGGTTATTGATGATTGATTTGATCTAAAATAAGTGTGCACCAAGGAGTATGATGATGGATCAGATCTATTAGATCTGAAATGACTATATATTGAATAATCTGCTTATGGTTTGATAGATCTGTGATGATGATTTTATGATGTGTATATGTTATGGTGTATGTCGAGATTTGGGTTTGACAAGTGTTCTGGTGTGCAGTGAAGGTTTGACTCAGTAATTACGAATTTGTACACAGGTTTTCTTCAAAAAGGTTGCGTACATATGTGAATATTCTTCTAGGTAGTCACATATATATTCTACAGTATGGACAGATCTGTACGTGGGTGTCAAGTATGAAAGGCGCGTACATACACGGAAATACTTTATAAGGGTCACATAAATCTACTAGGGTTTTGCAGTACAAGTTGATAATAATGATTGATTTGTTTTATTTTGTTGTTGTCTATTAAAGAAATCTTGCATGATAGTTTGTGTTTAATGGTGTTGGTTGGGTTGAACTAATGAATAGTAATGATGCTGCTATGTGGTGATTTTTATGTGTTTAAGAGATCTGTGATTGGGTCAGCATGTGTTTCAATGGTTGTTTCAGTAGTGTAGTAATTGATTCATATTTATGTGTTTTGAAATATGTACACATGTCAACCTAAGGGAAAGTATGTATATATTTGTGTATGTTTCTAAACAATAGCATATATATTCTGACATGTGCTTAATCAAGGTTTGCAATGACAAGATTTGGTTTCTGTGATGAACATTATGCAGTCTAGTATTCTGATGAATGGGTGTATAGTTTTATAAGTTTGTCTGGTTGTTTGAATAAGTTATTTCAATATTTGATTTCGTGATCTAGTTAGTTCAATGACTTGATACAGTGTTGATTTCAGTATTTCTATCTGATATTTGGAATAGATCTAGTTTGAAATATTTTGAAAAGTGATCCACAAAGAACAAAGAATAAAGGGGTTGTAGCTCCATTCTAGTAGAAGCTGGAGAACGAGAGAAGGTTGTAGCCTTCTGTAGGTGGGTGCCTGCATACTAGTATGAGTCTGCACCAATAAAATATTGTAAAAAATTTCTCTTTATAATAAAAGAATAAGACAAAGACAACAACAACGATGGTTTTTTCCCACATTGGGTTTCCACCTAAAAAATATTGGTGTTCATGAGTGTTGATGTGTTGCTTATGTGTGATGGTTTATTCTATTCTTATCGCACATGGTTACTATTTAAATAATGTATAATGAAGTACTAATACACTGGTTCAAGTTAAACAGTTGATGAATTAATTGGAAATTTATTTAATTGGATATACGCTACTTATCTTCATTACTGTCATGTACATACATAGGTTTACTTCATAACAATAGCATACATAAATATGAAAGTGAAAAGAAAAAGGTTAAGTAGTTTAAAAATATTGATTCACACCCTCCCCTAGTATTTTTCCTAAAAAAATCAAGTAGACCAATTATCTAATAATTTCTATATACAACCTAATCCAATTTTTAAATTTCTATAAAATGAGAAATATGAATACACTAAATAACCATTTAAATCCATAATTGTCATTAAGAAATATCTTACTAGTAGTAAACAAAATAAAAATATTTTATGTATACTAATGACAAACCAAGCCACCAATATTTATATTGGTATCGTGAAGTACAAGGAAACTTAAATTAATGTTGGCTACAAAATACAATAATATTTCATGATGTCATATATATAATGACTAATAATTCATATTATAAATAGTATTTGTCCATTTATGCATGAAATAAACACTTATCATCTTAAGGTACTATTAACTATTATTGAAAATCCTTTAAAGTAGCTAACACATCTATTTTATTGTTGAATTTATTCAGCATTGCCCATAGTACATTGATCAACCAATTATCAACTAGGTTTGTTTTGGGAAAATGAGGAGCAAGAAACACATTTTATTTAGGATTTTATTTCACTATCTCAAGTGAACAATCCACTATCATAATATTGATTACATCATTTTGGGTATGCATTTCCCACACCCTTTTCAATGATTTAATGTGTATAACATTTTCTGGATTTTCATTGACCTTCTGTCCCTTTTGTGATTTCCAATCTAAAGTAGTCCACATAAACAAAAGTTGATCTTGTGATGTTCCTAAAACCAACTTTTTTAGAATTATTGTTGTTGTTTGTTTAAAATATGTCATCCAAATTGCCATGTTAAGAGATTTACTCTTTGTTGAAGGGAAAAGTTCCCAGGGGCTAGGGCTAAGAGCCCGAACAGAGAAGAATAAAAATATAACAAATAAAAATCATGCAATCATATCAAGCACTTAAATTCATGGATGGACTAAATACGTACCCAAAGGTCCTATGTTTGAAGTAGATCCATTAGGATCCAAACCCTCAACTTTCTTCCAAGATGTGTAGACCTACAAATGTATCACAAAGGCACAAAAAGATCACTGAATTCAATGTACATGTACATACATATATTATATCATCATAGTCATCATCACAAATTAACATTCATAAGTAACAATGCAATTTGGAAATAGGGCATGAGTTTCTTTATTAACTAAAAGCAACAAGAATAAATGAAGCTACAACCTAATCCTAACCATAGGCACTGATCAAACCTTTCTCCAAATCCATCCAACTTGATCCATCGAAGACCACCTCTCCAATATATGAAAAACGATGATAGATAAATAGGTTGAGCACCTTTGCAAGGAAACTAGGGCTTCCTAGAGATTGGGAGTGCAGGAAGCACAAGAAAATTACAGACCCGATCTAGGGAAATTTGGGTATAGTATGGATACCTATCATTAGGAAAGAATTAGGCCTAACCATGGGGTGTATATATACCACCTAAAACTAGTTAATTAAGTTATGCCACGAGCTCCTATAGGTGGGAATTTCGGTAAAATCCATAAATCCTACCCGAAAATAGCTTTTTATATATTTTTTCAAATTTTAAAAATGTGTTCACAGGTATTGCTTATAGGAACCACATATGTATGCACTTTATAGTGGGCAGAGTCATGCATGGATTGTGAAAAACACTTTTTTGAAACAAGGACTAGTCTGCAAGGGTAAAGGGATTTTCCCAGGCAATATAAGAGCATCTAGTCTATTGAAGTGATGAAAGATGCTATAACATTTGACCCCTAATGTATGAGGTTATAAAGGGGATTGATGATTGAAATACATTAAGTAAAAAAGGAAGATTCATTCGAAAGGCCCAAGAGGAGATCACCGATTTCCATTACATCAAATACCTATATGTTATCACCTAAAGAATGATCACCTAGCCATTTCTGACTATGTGGATCAAAATACACCATGTTGGATTTAGTTTACCATAGTAGAATCATTTTCACCATAATAAATAATTTAGTAAACCATTTTTATTAAATCATTACTATTAAAATTAAAAAACCCCACGAGAATAGTTGAATAAATCATTATTTATTTAATTTTCTCTAGAAATAATTATTAAATAATTATTTGATAATTATTTCTTAACACATTTGACTAAATCACATTGTAATAATTAAATAAATAAATATTAGCCCATGGGGCTTTAGATTGACGCTAATTTGGTGCATTGTTAAGGCACTCCTTGCAATAGGTAACTGGTTCAAATCCTCATGGGTTCTTACCTACCAAAAAAAATATATATATATATTTATTTATTATTCCTTATCCTTATTTTTAGAATAATTGTTAAACCATTATTTAATAATTATTTCAAATTCACACTTTCTTAATCCTCACAAAGTGATTAATAAATCATTTTATCTGTTAATTACTTCAACCATTTTCTAAGTAAAGATATTTGACCATTTTGAATATCTTTTCCCTCTCCAAAAAATATAATAAAGTATTCCGAGCAGCTATATTTTGATTTGGTCAATAATATTTTATTAATTTCCATTTCGTACTTTAGCTCAATATTTTGTTATAAATAAAAGGGTTTTCCATTTATTCTTCACCATAATCATTATCATCGTCACCATTATCACCTCACTACATTTGATCTCCCACTTGAGTTCCATCCTTCTTTTGGGTTTTCTACACATTTGAGAGAGAAGAACAAGATCGTTGTAGCACAAGGAAATCAAAAGGACCCATCTCGCAAAGGGGACCTATAGACCCACGTTGTAAATATTCCTCATTAGGTGTTTTAATAAAATATTATTCATTTGAAGTCCTTCTATTGGGTTATTGCACTTTTATTTACTGTTGCTATATGTTTTGGTCTTGCATCATATATTTTCTTGCAGGGTTTTATCATGTTTTCTTACATATATGAAGCATAATAAGTGATCACATTTTGTTGTTCAGGTCACTTGTCACTACTGACTGAAGTGAATCATTTTTGGTACACGTACTAGGAATTTTCATACTAACACTATAGAAGTGTCAGAAAGAAAACTCATATCTAATGTGCACATACCCATGCTCAGATATAGTAAAGAATGTTTGTTCATCAAGTACAATGTGGATCCAAGATGTATACATAAGCGTGATAATGATAAGAAAAATACATAAAGGAACAACAAATCATAGCCACGAAAGAACACAATAGAGTTATGTCTTAGTATGATATAGGAGGATATCTATAGAAAATATGTTATATAATTGATCCCCACATGAGTACCAAAGTCATTTAAATGGAGTAGTTGTATTGTACAAAACTCAGGTGCCAACATATAAGGTGTTGTTGAAAGAGTGTGAAACATGTAAGTATAGATGTTGCTAATAGAAAGATGAAGGAACTTCCAAGTGATCTAAGATGTTGATACAACCTCAGGTCTTCACTAACAACATATGTTACATCCCTACACTATGGGAATAAATGAATAGAATTCGACCATGTGAGAAATTGTTTGATTACTATTCATTAATGTATACCATTAACAAACATTAGAGAACTCACCAATAATGAAAATGAGCATCAAGGTACCCTAGTGATGAGCCTCATAAATGGGTAATTATATGGGCTCATTTTACCTCCTAACCTAGTCAAACCAACCATTCTCTTAGCTTATTACATGATTTTCTTATTATATTTATGCTTATAGAGTGAGTTGAGTTAGTTATTGTGCCATGTGGTATAACATGTATTTAATGCAGATTATTGATGAGTTTCGAGGTCAAAGTCAAGGATCTAATGAAAAAATGGTAGCAATAACTCAAAGTGGACAAAGGAGAGGAATTATAGGAGGGAATCCCCCTCATTTATTACTCCTCACTTCAAATTCCCCTTCATTCAGCTCAGAGTACAAGCAGCCGAATCATGCACTAGAAGGCAATCGAGCAAGTGGAGGATGACTGATGATTATCTCGAGTTTTGGGAGCCAAGCCTCCCTGATTTTAAGGAAGCTATTGGTAGCTTAATTTGTATAAGTAGAGAGGCCTAGGGCCTCACTAGGGTCAGATTTTTGTTGGATTTTTTCTTATGTAAACTCTGCTCCAACTTCGAGCTTATTTTTTGTGACAGTTTCATGTAATCTTGCTATTGTTTTGAAAATAAAGATGGAATATTTTTTGAGCTAGCACTGAGTTACCTCAGAGGGATGAAGCTCTTGGGTTAAGGCCCAATCCAAGTAGCCAAGCTCCTCTTTACTTTTATCTGTATACTTTGTTTCAGTTTGTATATTAGTTTGTTGTTAGATCTATTTCTTTCATGGTTAAGAATAGGTTGCTTTTGATGATTTAGTAGTTTTCTTCCATTTGTGCTTTCTGTAGTAGGTTAAACAGTGATCAACAAAGATTCAAAAGGCTAGCAACAGTGCCTTGGCCTCTCTTCCTCCCTTTGGGACCATGATTTGAGGCAAAGACTCTCTTACTGCCCCAAAAACATAGATTTTCCTCCTTCATAGGACTTCTAGTGTTTGTAGCTTTTTAGAAGGTTAATAGTCCAATTTTGCTTCACTTTAGATCTTCTTCATCATGCTTACTTCTTGATTTGCAATAGTCTTCTTTCATGCTTTCCTTTCCTACAGTATTTCTCAGCATTTCCTTTCATAGATCATAGTTTAGACACTTTTTATGCAAAACTCTGTTTTTCCTCAATGCATTCATTTCACTTGTTGCTTGATTTCCTTGGTTGACTGTCAGTTTCTATGCAGCAGATATCTTCCAACTGTAGGCCAGCTTATCAGAAATCACACCCTCCATCTAATCCATTCCCTATTGGTCTCTTAAACCTCACCTCAATTCTGCCTTAGTTTCCTGCATTTTTCCTAAAACTTCTTCCTCTCTCCTTGAGAAAATCCAATCATCTTTCTCTCTCCTAATGGTTCATGGTAGACCATAGGTGCCCTAACACCTCATTCCAACCTTCATCCACCTTTTTCACCCACTCTCACACCCTTAGAACAGTGAAAACTTCTCTCGGCCTCCTCCTGTAGGCCTCGTGTAGGACGTTGTTTTTCCTCCTATATATTTCCTGTGTCCCCTTGTAGATTTTCCTGTAGGCTTTCTTTTGAAGGCTGAGTGTGGAAAAATCCTCCAGAAGGCCACCTAAGACCTCCTAGGACCCATCCAAACCATCCTACATCCTCTCAAGTACCAAAACTGCCCTCCAACGCCACATATCCGCTGCCACATTCACACACAATAAATTACATGCATGTCAATTTCCAATAAAAATACATAAAAATCCAAAAATATGTTATTTGATTATTTGCTTCTATAAATAGCATAGTTAGATGTTGTTTACTTTCTTGAGTAGGTAATGGAATTCCTTTCATGGTTTTCATAGTGCTTTCTGCAAAAGTAGAATTAGTTGGTTAATTAGGGTTTACTAGGTTTGCTTTACATTTCAGTCTTTCTCCTTTCTGTAGTTAGAATAGCATCTGTAGAGTAATCTTTCTTTCCTTTCATCACATATAGAGCTTCTTCTGGAATCCATAGAAGTTGGCTTGAGCTCCTAGTGATCTCGCCGGCTAACCAAGTGATAACCTGTAGTGAGAACTAGTACTTGTGCATACAACACCAACGCTTCCAAGTTTGTTACGAACTACCGGGTTGATAAGAGTAAAGTAGGCAGCCCAGGAGTTGCAGCATTATTGCTGCAATACTAGTGCTCACCACTTTTTTGGTGCCATTTCCAGGGAAGCGTCAGAGTATTTTGTGATTACTGCTTTCTTCTATTTCCTATTGCAACATTATGCTAATAGTTCATTTCAGCAAAAGTAGACTAGTCATTTCTTTTCCTTCAGTTCTGCATTTCCTTGCTTTCCTTTTCAATTCTGTAAATTTCATTTCAGCAAGTTCATTTCAGTTAGTTGCAATTTGTTTTGTCCAATCAATTTTAGTTTCTGTAGGTACTATCAGTGTGGGAAAAAGAAAAAAACAACAAAAAAAAAGATTTCCTTTCATGCCTCGTAGGAATAGAGATAACTTAGGAAAATTCTTGCCCAACACCCCCACTGCTTCACACAGCCAACCTTCTCTCTTCTTTGGTGGTTGCGATCAAGAAGAACCCTTAGGTGAATAGCCAGACATATTTGAAGAACCTATAGGGGAAGAAGAAGAAGAAAACATTCCTTTGGAGCCAATGGCTGAAAACATAAATGCTAGGGGGAATGGAGAGAGAATAGAGGGTACCTTTCCCATTCGGGAGACCAATGGGGACACCAAAATGAAGAATATAAGCCCTTCCACCCTACCTCATTTCCATGGTCTGACTACAGAAGATCTTGACACATTCTTGTTCGACTTTGTTGTCATCTGTTGAGATTATGACTATGCAGAAGATGAGCAAAAGTTGAAACTGTTCCCTTCTACTCTCAAGGATGCAGGACTACACTGGTTCATGGGATTGCCTGCCTGGAAATAACATCACAACTTGTGTTCAGATGCAGCAGGCCTTTAACAACAAGTATCGAGACTATTGTAGGTCAAAAGATACTAAAGAAGAAATCTTTTGAATGACCATAGGAAGTGATGAGTCCCTGGAAGACTATGAAGAGAGGTTCCAGCTCAGTTACAAAAGGGTCAGGTGTACACTTGACCCTGAGTCTCTAAAGTTGGTCTTGCTCAGGGGAATCTAGGAAGATCTTCTAGACACCCTCCATCTGCTGGCTGAGGGAGACATCTACCAACTACCCCATGGGGACATAAATACTATTTTTAGAAACCATTCTAGGGCAGCCAGAAAGAAAGGTAGGGGGAGTCAACCCATAGCCAATACATCTTCCTCCAACTCATCCATTAAAGGAGAAATTGGAAACATGCTAGAAGACTTCAAGAGTGAGATGCTGCAGACTCTTGCCATGCAAATGGACACCTTACATATCAAAAGAAAAAAAGAGGAAGTAGAGAGGGCTTTGGCCATTTTTTGCCCTAGATGCACTAGGCGGCATCCTAGGAATGAATGCCCATTGAACTCTATAGAGGTTTGTTCAGTCTATGAAGAAAATCATTCTACAGATAAGTGCCCTTCCTTGCCTGGACTTAAAGCTATATATCAAGGGGTTGAGGGAGTCACTGAACAACTCTACTACATAAACCAAAGAAGGCCGCCTGGACTTAGACCATACCACAAGGGATGCAAGGGACATCTCAGGCATACTACAACCCCAACCAAGTGCCCTCCATACCTTCTTGTGGTCCCCTTGCTCATCCTTCCTGGTCCACACCACCTCCTTGGTCCTTCACATCTCAATATCATGCCCAACCAGCCACCCATTCATTTCAATCCTATGCTTAGCCACAACCTCAATGGAATGCATCTCATCAGGGGTGGAGGCCCCAATACAACTTTCTTTTCGCTCTCATGCCTCCACCACCTGCCCAACTACAACCTTTACCTTCTACTCCACCAAGGCAACCCCAAATGCCTGCCCAACCAAATCCGAACCTGAACAATAGACAGGCTCAGCAAGTGTATAGTGGGGAACCATCATGCCCAACTTATGCTATGGATATTCAAGAAATAAAGTTGTGATCTGGGAAAGTTCTCCTAGATAGCCAGCCTCCACCCAAGGAGGTTGAGGAAGATAAAGAGGAAAATGAACCTAAAGCAAATCCACCCTTTCTTGAGAGACTATCCATGACAGTCCAACCTACCCCAGAAGAGACTGAACTCCTGGGAGAATTGAAACATTTATGTGTAAAGATACCACTTCTCCAAGCCATAAAAGATGTGCCTATCTACAATAGATTAATCAAAGAGAAGTGCTTTAGGCATCCAGGAAGGTGCAAGAGAGATGCCCCAACCATCAATGTCATAGGACAACTTTCTGACCTGATGTTGGGGCAAGTAATCTGTCAAAAATATTTGGACCCTAGAAGCCTAGTAGTTGATGTCCACATCAATGGCACAATGATCCCGCATACCTTGATTGATTTTGGAGATACCATTAATGTGATGACAAAGGACACAATTCTCAAACTCAACCTCTAGGGCTCCTTGAGGAAGACCATGACAGTGCTACAGCTAGCAGACCGCCTCATAGTGACCCCTAAGGGGATTGTGGAAGATATGCTGATCTCCATTGATTCTTGGGAGTACCCTGCTTATTTCTTAGTTCTCCAACAAAAGGCAAAGCTCACTGGGTATCCTCTCATTCTAGGAAGACCCTGGTTGGCTACAATCGATGCCTACATCAGCTATTGAGCTCGAAACATGACCATAAAGAATGGGCACATGTCCAAGCAATTAATCCTATATCCTCTTGCCCAATCCTTGCTAGAACATGATCTACCTCTCTAGTTAGAGGAGGAAGATGAGGATGAAGTTTACTCTGCATCACTTTGTACATTAGAAACCGCCATGGGGGGAAACTGCAAGATGAGGATGATATGATCAAAAATTTGATTCAAAATCCACCTCCCAATGTATCACCATTAGAAGACATAGTAAGAGAAACACAAAACAACCCCTCAACTGATCTCTATGTGGCTGATCCTACTTCTCCCCATGTTAAAAATATAGAGTTCGGCCCATCAAGGACATTGAAAATCAATCTGTCCCTATCTACTTCCTAGGAGAAGGAGCTATGTAGCCTACTGAGAAAACATCTAGATGCCTTCGCCTAGAGTTATAAGGAAATGAAGGAAGTGCACCCTTCAGTGTGTACTCATCATATGTACATCAAGGAAGATTGCAAACCAGTCAAGCAACCTCAAAGGAGGATGAATCCAACACTTAAAGATATTGTTAAGGAAGAACTACAAAAATTGCTTGATGTAGGATTCATCTATCCCATCTCTGACAATGAATGGGTCTCTCCTTTGGTGCTAGTGCCAAAGAGAAATGGTAAGTGGAGAATCTGTGTCGACTATCAGGAATTGAACAAAGCCACTAAAAAGGACCATTTTCCTTTACCTTTCATAGATCAAGTGTTAGACGGTCTGGTAGGGAAAAAGTTTTTCTCTTTCCTAGATGGGTTTAGCAGGTACAATCAGATTCAAATCAGCTCGGAAGACCAATATAAGACCACTTTAACTTGTCCTTGGGGTACTTTTGCATATCGGTCCTTCCTTTTGGTTTGTGCAATGCTCCAGCCACTTTTCAAAGAGCGGTATTGAGTATATTTTCTGAACTGGTTCATGATGTAGTAGAAATATACATGGATGATTTTACTCCTTATGGTTTTGGCTTTCGGGAAGCTTTATCTAACCTAGGAAAAGTTCTAGATAAGTTTATTGAGATGAACCTTTCCCTCAGTCTCGAAAAATGTGAGCTTTTGATGATTGAAGGGACTGTGTTAGGTCATGCAATATCTCAACAAGGACTACAGGTGGACCCCAACAAAATTGCCATCATCCAAAGGGTCCCACCTCCTCAGAAGGTGAGAGATGTTAGAAGCTTCCTAGGCTTAGCTGGATATTACAAAATATTCATTAAATATTTTAGCAAGCTAGCCTCTCCTTTGTTTGGTCGCTTAGGCAAAGATGTTGAGTTCATATGGTCGGAAAACTGTCAAGAAGCCTTAGATGCCTTGAAGAGCAAGCTAGCGACTGCCCCAATTCTTAGAGGCCCAAACTAGGCCCTGCCACTTCACATTCATACAGATGCCTCGAACAAAGTAATAGGAGTAGCCTTAGGACAAATTGATGAAAGGTTACCTTATGCCATATACTTTATAAGCAAGAACTTGTCAAAGGCAGAGTTAAACTATACAGTGACTGAGAAGGAACTCCTAGCTGTCGTGCATTCCTTAAACAAATTCAGACATTATATCATAGGCTATCAAACCTTTGTGCACACTGATCATGCTGCAATTAGATATTTAATGAAAAAACCAGATGTAAATGCTCACATTATTAGATGGTTTCTTTTACTGCAGTAGTTTGATTTGACCATTATTGATAAGCCTGGTAAAGAAAATGTTGTTGTTGACTTTTTGTCTAGAGTAAATTTGCCTGCAGGTGAAGAAGGAATGGTGGATGACCAAATGCCAGATGAACACCTATTTGTTCTATCAGTACTCTCTCCATGGTTTGTTGATATAGCAAACTACTTGGTTTCAACACAGTTCCCACCACACATGTCCTCAAAAGAGAAGAGCAAGATAATAAGGAAAAGTTCCCCTTTCACCTGGATTGGGGGCAATCTCTTCAAGCTTGGCCCATATCAGATCCTGAGAAGATGTGTCAAGGAGGAGGAAGTCTTTGAAATCCTCCTGACCTGTCATGACGGGCCTTGTGGAGGTCATTTTGCAGCAAAAAGAACTGCCTTCAAGATACTGCAAGCAGGCTACTATTGGCCCACTCTTCATCAGGATGTGAGGAGATATACAAGCCAGTGTGATCAGTGTCATAGGATGGGGAAACCTACTCCAAAGGATGAGATTTCCATGCAACCTCAAGTGACCTTTGAGCCATTTGAGAAGTGGGGCATGAACTTTGTGGGTCCTATCAGCCCTCCTTCAAAGCAAAAACAATACATCATTATGTGCACTGATTACCTGACAAAGTGGGAACAGACAAAATCAATCAAAGTAGTGACAGAGGAAAAAGTAGCTGAGTTTTTGAGAGAAAACATATTCTACAAGTTTTGGTATCCAAGAGAGTTGGTCACAAATCAAGGCAGTCAGTTCACTTCCAATTTGATTGAAGACCTACTCACACATCATAAGATCAAGCACAGGACTTCCACCCCTTACCATCCACAATCCAATGGGCAAGTGGAGGTCACTAACAGAGCATTGGAAGGGATACTGACCAAGGTAGTGAGAAGCAACAGAAAATACTAGGTGGACAGATTAGTTGAGGCCACTTGGGCCTACAACACAACATGGAAGACCACCACAGGGTTCACACCCTATGAACTGGTCTATGGGAAGAAGGCTTTGCTGTCAATAGAATTTGAGTTCAATACACTAAGGATGGCAGCTCAGCTAGACCTAGACCTCAGCCATGCACAGAAGGAGAGATTACTTTAGCTCAATGGATTGGATGAATACAGATTGCAAGCCCTTCTCCACACAGAGGTAGTTCAGCTTCAGAGGAAGATATGGCATGACAAAAATATCAAGGAGAAGCAATTCCAAGAGGGAGATTCGGCACTACTCTATGATTCAAGATACAAAGACTTCAAAGGCAAGCTGAGGACAAGATGGCTGGGACCCTACACTATGGAGAAATGCAATGACAATGGTTCAATTCTGATCAGAACCATTGATGATGAAGCCATCCCCATGCTTGTTAATGGACATCGGTTGAAAGCCTACAAGAAACCCCTCTCCAAGCGAGAGTTTATTAAAGGTCTAAATAAAACAGTGATGGTAGTGGAGCATGTCTTAGCTTCCACTTCACGCACTCATTGAAGAAAAATAAAAAATAATAAGGACTCAAGTGAAAACGTCCATGAGGCACTTGAGTCCCATCATTGGGTTGAAAACCTCTTCTGAGGCGGCCCAATGATGTCAAAAAAAAAAAGAGAGAAAAAGAATAAGATCCCTGGGTGAAAACCTCCCTTGGAGGCGCCCAGGGCAGGCAATTAGGGTGAAAACCTCTCTGAGGCACCCTAGTTGTTTTTCAAAAAAAAAAAAAACCAAAAAAAAGAGAAAAAAGAAATGAATTTTTGTTGCATTGCAGGTTTGCAGGAGGACTACAGGGAGCAGAAGAAGGTGCCAAGGGGACCTTGCCATTCATAACAACACCCATCTCACCTTCTCCACACTTTTCTCCATCATTTCTGGCATTTCTTTCACCCCACTGTGCTTCTTTTTCAAAAATTGTGATTTCTATAGGAGGCTCTCTGCTTTCTACAGGAGGCCCCTGTAGGAATTACAGAGAGCCAGAAATGGATACAAAAGGCAGTTTGAGGGACAAGGAAGCTTCATGAAGAACCTATAAACCCTCTTACAATCTTCAAACCTCCTTGCCATCATTTCCGAGCTTGCATCACACCCCAAGCATCATTTTTTTCCTGTCCAAGAAAAACACAGAAAAAACAGCTTTTCAGTGAGAAAGAAAAAAAAAACAAAAAAATAAGAGAGAAAGCAGCACCATCCACCTCACCTGAAGCCTACCTACTACCTCTCCATCTTTATCTATACCTATGGCATCATCCTCAAGCTCCAGGAACATGAAGAAGCTGAAGTTTCAAGGGGAGAAGCAGCTACAGGAGCTCCTGTAGGAATTCCTGTAGCAGTTGATCCCATCAAAACCCAGCACTAGCAGCAGGAGAATGCACACATGAAGGTTGAGAAGAAACCTGAAGCTCAAACCCAGCTAGAGAAGAACCTACACAAGACACAGCCACACATCAGCAAGCAGACAGCATGCATCAAAAGAAATAAAGGCATGCTGTAAAGAGAGAGCCACAACACCTCACAACAAATACATTCAGATCATAGGTAAGTAGCTAAATCGCTCCTTTGTTTGCATTTGTGTAATTAGAAGTCATGCAAAAGAAATGAGAAGGTTGAGTTTGAACGAGGGAAAGGTGGCCAGTTAACTTGGCCACCTTCATCTAGTTGACTCCACTCATCCGAGATGTCACCCACATGTGCGCACAGTCAACTCCAGCACAAGATGCCAAGGACAGGTAGTGGAGGAAGTGTGAACTCTGATGCAATGATGGGAGATGATTATGAGGAGAAGCCATGATGACCAAGCAGGTGGGGACCAACGGTCTGAATATGGCCAACGTATACCTTGCCATCTCACCCCTCATCACTAGAAATATCCATAAAGGGTAATATGTACTCCTCCCCGAGCATTCTCACCACCTTTTCCTTCATTCTCTCCTCGTAACTCAGCTACATCAGTCTACTTGTGCCCCCATAGCCTCGTAACCATCATCCTCCATCAATCTCTCCCATATTCTTTCTCTCGGTGTTTTCTATAGGAGCACCTACAAGAATTCTACAGGAGGGACAATAGGCTTCTACAGGAGGGGCAGTGAGTTGTTTTGAATGGAGAAAACTTGATTTTTTGCATGATTTTCGGTCTGAAGAGGTAGGGTTCATGCATTCCCCCTATTGAATATCAATATATGAAAGAAATGGTCTCAATTTGAGGAGGAAATAAGTCTTTAGGAGAGGAGAAAATACATAAAAAAATTCTGCTTATTTAAAAAAAAAAAACATAGTCTCCTCTGTTTCTCTGTTTTTCTCAAAATTTGTTGTCTCCATCTCCACATTTGGTTTCCCAAAAGAGTATAAACAAAATTATAGGAGGGTTTATGAGAAAGGAGCCCACTAACTCCACTAGGCTCCATGCACATCCACAAGTGGTGGACATCTTCACAAGGGCAAATTAGATGAATTTCTTTAAGAAATTCCAAGGGTTTGATGAGAAAATTTCCCAAGAGTTTGCTCTCTCTCTCTGGTACCCCACACAAGAACTCATGCCACTATCACATTTGGAGGTCTTTCCATGGAGATAACCATTGAATTTAGCAGTAGGGTCACTACCCTTCCTCTTGGACTGCCTTGGAGTAAGGATGAGAAACCAATTGTCCAGGCTACCAAGAAATTTTTTTTCCAAAATAATGAAACCCCAGTAGAAGATAAAAATGGCATTAGAAAGGCTAGCATACCATATCCCTGGGATGAGGTTAGCTACCAAATAATCAAATACATTTCCTATGAGGGGAGGTACAACATTGTCTATGGTTATCACTTTAGAATCCTCCATGAATTAAGGTATGGCATGGACACTCCAGCACCTCAGAAGCTCAGTATCCCCTACTTCCTCTTGCAGTCCCTCATTGACTCCAACACTAAGGTTCAAGTAGGAAATTCAAAGCAGCTAGCTCACCATGGGTTAATCAAAATCCTAGTGGAGGAAGCCCTCCATACATTTACACTCCCTATAGCATGGGAAGTCTTCCGAAACATGACAACTGAGGATGACATAAAGGCCTTAACCTATGATGTCAGTCCTACTGGTAGTGAGGAGGAAGAGCAGCAAGGGGGAGAAGGTGAAGCCACTGGTGACTTAGCAGAACAAGAAAGGAAGGAGGAAGAAATTGAAATAGAGGAGGAGAGAGTTGAAGAAACAGAGCAGGAAGAGATAGAAAAAGAGATAGAAAAATGGATAGAAGGAGGAGAAAAAGAGGTAGAAAAGGCAGAACAAGGAGAAGAGTCCCCTAAGACTCTGGAAAGGGAGGCAGCAGCTGCCCTTACTGCCCTCAATACACCAATCAAGCCAAAGAAAAAGAGGAAAATATAGGCCTCCATGTATTTCAGGGCTAGGAAGAGCACAAGAACCAAAATAGGCAAACCTCAGCCCTCTTCAAAAGTGCCAATTACAATTGAAGATTCACCCTCTACCAAGGGGAAAGAATCCCCTTCTAAGACACCTATAACATATGAAAGGGGAACTCCTAGATCTTCCACATGGAAGGAAAAGGTAGTACAACAGGACCCAAAAACATCCCTACAGGAGGCCGAGACAGTTCTACAGGAGACATTGACAAAACTACAGGAGACCCAATAGCTTGAAAAAAGGATAGAAGGAGAGCCACAAGTAAAGGAGGAAGCACTAGAGATACAAGAACCTGATCCCCAGCCTAGTCTTGCTTCCTATTACAATCTACTTAATGGAGGAAGGATAATCCCATAGAAATTTGTAATCCCACTGTTCTTTGAATTGGAGAAATAAAGAGTAAGAACACATAAGTGGATGCAAATAGCCAAATCCAAAGGATTCGAGGATTTTGGCCTTATGGAAAACAAACTCAGAGAGATGTCCAAAGAGTTGAGTGCTCTCAAAGGCAGAGAAGCAATTACAAGAAGCCACCTTGAAACTGAAAATGAATTGTTAAGGAGGCAGCTACAAGAGAAGGAGACTCAACTGGCATGCATGGCCAGCTTATGCATGGAGGCATTGCAATGTAGAACACCAACAAAATCCTACGGCCTCTATCTCAAGGACCAATGGTTACAATTCCAGATAAATACTTTGGAACAAAGACGCACAATGCCTTTCCAAGATTACAGGCAATTTATGGATCTGTGTGACCAAAGCACATCAGAAGATAAGGAAAAAATGGCATAATTATACCTACATAACATGGCCCTCATAGACATGAATGTGTGGGACCCCAATGCAAAGCTAGGGGACCTGCAATTAATGGCCATGGCCTCATGGATGAACCATGAAGAATTGAGGGCAACAGAAATAAAAATATTGATGATAAAGGAGCAGAATGAGCCACTAATGATAAAAGCTAAGACATCAGATCCTATGGTACTCATCAACACACACAACCTACTTGATAAGGACCCTTAGATTGCCCCTAGATATCTCACCAATCAGGCACAAGCCATTGCACATTTTGAGGATATGCAAAGGCTACCTGGGGATGATTGTGTGCATGCATGCATGAGGAGATGGAACACCTTACCACACAGTTTTCAAATCAGGGAATATCATTCCCCCATGAGGCTGAAGGAGGCATTGAAAAGAGTTCCAATGTACAAGCACTCCATGCAGAGGCAGAAGGTCAACTGGATTGGCCTCAAACTGAGTCCCCCACTGGTGATAGGCATGCTGGAAGGTAGAAGGGAAGAAGAAGAGGAAGAGCAGTGGAAGGAGATAGACAGGAAGGCAGGATTCTATGGCAAAGAAGAGTAGACCACATCAGAATCCTAGGATGCTAGGGAGGCCACCAGGGCCATAACATATGAGGAGATTGACTAAGTTGCTCATAGGATGAGAAACACTTTCAGTAGGGGGGTGATGATGAGCCTCATAAATGGGTAATTATATGGGCTCATTTTACCTCCTAACCTAGTCAAACCAACCATTCTCTTACCTTATTACAATTTTCTGATTGTATTTATGCTTATAGAGTGAATTGAGTTAGTTATTGTGCCATGTGGTCTAACATGTATTTAATGCAGATTATTGATGAGTTTCGAGGTCAAAGTCAAGGATCCAATGGAAAAATGGCAGAAATAAATCGAAGTGGACAAAGGAGAGGACTTATTAGAGGGAATCCCCCTCATTTATTTCTCCTCACTTCGAATTCCCCTTCATTCAGCTCAAAGTACAAGCAACCGAATCATGCACTAGAAGGTAGCCAAGAAAGTGGAGGATGACTGATGATTATCTCGAGTTTTGGGAGCCAAGCCTCCCTGATTTTAAGGAAGCTGTTGGTAGCTTCATTTGTATAAGTAGAGAGGCCTAGGGCCTCACTAGGGTCGGATTTTTGTTGGATTTTTGCTTATGTAAACTCTGCTCCAACTTCGAGCTTATTTTTTGTGACAGTTTCATGTAATCTTGCTATTGTTTTGAAAATAAAGATGGAATCCTTTTTGAGCTAGCACTGAGTTACCTCAGAGGGCTGAAGCTCTTGGGTTAGGGCCCAATCCAAGTAGCCAAGCTCCTCTTTACTTGTATCTGTATGCTTTGTTTCAGTTTGTAGATTAGTTTGTTGTTAGATGTATTTCTTTTATGGTTAAGAATAGGTTGCTTTTGATGATTTAGTAGTTTTCTTCCATTTGTGCTTTCTGTAGTAGGTTAAACAGTGATCAAAAAAGATTAAAAAGGCTAGCAATAGTGCCTTGGCCTCTCTTCCTCCCTCTAGGACCATGATTTGAGGCAAAGACTCTCTTGCTGCCCCAAAAACACAGATTTTCCTCCTTCATAGGACTTCTAGTGTTTGCAGCTTTTTAGAAGGTTAATAGTCCAATTTTGCTTTGCTTTAGATCTTCTTCATCATGCTTACTTCCTGATTTGCAATAGTCTTCTTTCATGCTTTCCTTTCCTACAGTATTTCTTAGCATTTCCTTTCATAGATCATAGTTTAGACACTTTTTATGCAAAACTTTGTTTTTCCTCAATGCATTCATTTCACTTGTTGCTTGATTTCCTTGGTTGATTATCAGTTTCTATGCAGCAGATCTCTTCCAGCAGTAGGCCAACTTATCAGAAATCACACCCTCCATCTAATCCATGCCCTATTGGTCTCCTAAATCTCACCTCAATTCTGCCTTAGTTTCCTGCATTTTTCCTAGAACTTCTTCCTCTCTCCTTGAGCAAATCCAACCATCTTTCTCTCTCCTAGTGGTTCATGGTAGACCATAGGTGCCCTAACACCTCATTCCAACCTTCATCCACCTTTTTCACCCACTCTCACACCCTCAAAACAATGAAAACTTCTCTCGGCCTCCTCCTGTAGGCCTCCTATAGGACGTTGTTTTTCCTCCTGTAGATTTCCTGTGTCCTCCTATAGATTTTCCTGTAGGCTTTCTTTTGAAGGCTGAGTGTGGGAAAAGCCTCCAGAAGGCCACCTGAGACCTCCTAGGACCCATCCACACCATCCTACATCCTCTCAAGTACCAAAACCACCCTCCAACGCCACCTATTCACTGCCACATTCACACACAATAAATTACATGCATGTCAATTTCACATAAAAATACATAAAAATCCAAAAATATGTTCTTTGCTTATTTACTTCCAGAAATAGCATAGTTAGATGTTGTTTACTTCCTTGAGTAGGTAATGGCATTCCTTTCATGGTTTTCATAGTGCTTTCTACAAAGGTAGAACTAGTTGGTTAATTAGGGTTTACTATGTTTGCTTTACATTTTAGTCTTTCTTCTTATGCAGATTCCGGTCCTGGCAATGGAACCATTTGTTGGCTTGAGGGGGCCTGGCCCAGGTTTAGCCTTATTTAGCCAAACAAATCCCTACACTACTAGCCCTTTCAGAATCAGCCCGGAGAGCGCAGACCAAAGTCTCACCCAAAGTAGTATGGGGGGAATGCTGGAACCAAGTTTCCACACCCTTGAGATGGTTGTGATGTCGTTTGATCTCTTCTATCCCTGCCTTCGTGCCAGTGATCTTGCTCTAGGTCTTGTAAGACAAACCCTCTATTTTGGCTTTCAATACCTTCGTGAAAGTACACGATCGACCTTCGCACAGCTATAACCTATAGCTCAAGTACTTTTGCATTGCTATAGCAGTGTGCAGTGTAGATTCCCCAATTATCCTAAGTGATTTTCTTATCCTGTTGAATACTTAAAGTTATCACCGCGTAAGCATATATTCATGATTGCGTTCAATTATTCAGTGTAATTGCATTCATTCACACATATTATAAGAATAATAAAGGAAATTCATACATAAGATATCCAAACCCATCAACAGAAAAAATACACAGAAATTGCAGAATAACTCCTTTTATTAATATCTTCCAAGTGTTACAGACTCTGTTCACCCTGCACACACAGCTGCAGGGGTCCGCACACTTAGCTACGGAGCCTCTACCTACGCTACAACCCAAGACTTAGACTTCTTGCTCTAAATCTATGAATCTCTTCCTTGTCTCATTGATCGATTGATGCCTCTAACTACTTAGAGCTTAGCTATTTTTATACAACCCCATGGTCCGTGGACCATGGGTAGACCTCTTACAGCTGACTTTACTTTACAAAAATAAGGGTGGACTATGCTTTGTGACACATAATACCTTCGCACTCTATGACCACAAAATGAGGAGTCTTTACAATAATACTACAAAACATGGGGTTTTAGCCCCAAAACTGCCCTTGGGGGATTTCGCTCCCAACACAATGTAAACCTCCTCATGGCAGCTTTGAATAGAAATATTAGGATATTTGGAGAAGATGGGGTTTGTAGACGACAAATCTAAATGGGGATCAGAATATTGGGGAGAAATGAAGAACCAGTTGAAGAAAGAATGGGGAAACGATCAACCCAGTTCGAGTGTCGTGAACCAATCCCTGTTTAAAATGGAAGAAAAAGTAGATATCAATTCATATCATGGTGAGATAAAAACTTTGAAGTTGAGCCATTGATTGCAGCAATTGGAAGTTTGTTTCAGCGTCCATCAGATCGAGGAAGGACATAAAATCTCATTTTTGCAGTTGAAACTAGAGGGCCATGCACTAACTTGGTGGCAAAGCCACACAGAAACCCTGTGGTTGGAGGCATAACCTATAGTGACTAAGTGGGAATATTTCATAACCCTCATTACGTCACAATTTTATTCCATTAGGTATGTGGAGGACCAGTGGATCCGATGGCATTACTTTAAACAAAATTCAGGTCAAAGCGTGACCATGGAATTCAGAAATATGGCATTAATGTTGGGTACCTCTCCAAAGAACCCATATGTATTCATCAAGTATTTGTGGGGTTTGCGCCGCAATTTGCATGAGAAAGTGATGTTGTTAAAGACCAAATTAGTGGGCATACAGGCACAATACCTGGAGAACATAGGCCTGGAAAGAGTGCAATCAAATGGATCGAAGTAGAATGAGAAACATGAAGCTTCTAAGGAGGGGAAGAAGAATAAAAAAGGGGGAAGATAAAAATACGACAACCACAACACACCAGTGCAAACATCCTAACAACCATTGCAACATTGATGGCCATATAGAGGAGAAGTTCTGGAAGTTGCACCCAGAACTAAACTTGAAGAACAAGAAGAAAGATAACAAGAAAAATAATCTCATGGTCGTGGATTCGAGCAAACAAAGTTGAAAGAAACTCGGACATGTATGAGAATATTTTTTGTACATCAGCATAGAAGGAGGTGAATCTTAGTAGCCTTAAGAAATAGGAAGAGAAAGAAATGACCAAACTCTTCCATGTAAAGATACAGGTCAAGAAGATGAAGATTGATGCTCTGTATGACTCAGGATCGTAGGCAAATCTCATAGCAGCAGAGCTGGTAAAGAAGTTGGGGCTGGAAGTTCATGATCATCTAAACCCATATCCATTGGGATGGGTAAATAATGATGCAAAGCTTAAGGTAAAAAAATAGTGTAAAATTAGATTTGCTATCAGTGTTGATTTTATTAATGAAGTAGATCTAGATGTGGTTCCCCCTGATGTATGTGGAGTCGTGTTCGGAAATCCATACATGTACATGCGAGATGCGATATTCATGAGGAGAGCCAATTAGTATGGGATCGTCAAGGATGGAAAATCATTTATCATCAATGCACACAAAGTAAAGTCAAAAATTTCAATGGTAAGTGCCAACCAAGCTAAGAAATTGATCAGTTCCAATAAGAAGTATGTTTTATTATTTTTAGGAGAAAGTCAGTATGAAGAGGATTCAATAAGAGGTGAGGCATCCCTAGAGGAGTGTACTAAGGAACAAAAACAAAAATTGGAGGAGTTGTTATAGGCATACAGGGATGTGTTCAGAGAATCTAAAGGGTTACCAACTAAGAGAGAAGTGGAGCAGGAGATCCATTTATTGCCAGACTCCCCATTGCGAATATTGGGTTTTACAAGTAGTCTATTATAGAAGTAAGTGAGGTGAATGAAAAGTTGTAACAACTATTGGAACAAGATGTTATTTTATAGAGTACATCGCCATGTGGGTCATCCATCATCATTGTGCCAAAGAAGTATGGTACTTGGCATATGTGTATAGATTACAGGGCATTGAATAAAATCACAGTCAAGAATAGATATCCGCTACCTAGGATAGATGATCTCCTAGATCAGTTGCAACAAGCAAAGTAATTCATCAAGCTGGACCCTAAGTCTGGATATCACCAAATTTGAGTTAAAGAAGAAGATACATGGAAGGCCGCCTTCAAAACTAGGAAAGGTTTGTATGAGTGGTTAGTTATGCCATTTGGCATATGTAATGCACCAGCTACATATATGATATTAATGAATGATGTAATGTTCCCTTTTATATATCATTTTTTATTATCTATTTGGATGACATACTGGTATATAGTGTTTTTTTTTCTCAGTAAAAGCTAATTCTATTAAGGGAAAATATAGTACAATAAGACAATACAGCCAAGAGAAGCAGGAACAAGGGCAGCCGGAAAGGATAGCCTATCCACCTCGGCCCCTAGAAGAAGATATAAGAGAAGAGCGCTGAGCAAGAAGAAACAAGAAGAACAGAGAAGAAAGAGTAGAGCAGAGGATTCTACCCAACATGGATGGAATCAACTATTTGGCATTTTTTCCCTTTCTTTTTACCAACTTTGACCCATTCAGGGGTGCACTGCGGATCTGGTAAGATTTGAAAACTGAGCTGGGCAGACAGAGAGGATTCCTTATCTGAATCCGAGGGAGAGGATTCATGATTCCTTTTCTGTGAGTTTGGCTGGATAGACAAGTCCACAGGCTCAGCCGAGGGCAAATCCTGTGCCAGTTTTGCTTCCATTTCTTCCTCAATCTCCTCCTCTTCATCCGAGCTGAAATCAAAATCATCCATGGGGGGAGGGTCATGAGGCTTCCAACTCTTGGATTTCTATTTAGTATTGGCTTTCTTCTTGTGGACAGGCATCATGGGACAGGAGCTCTGAAGGTGCCCTGTGTGATGGCAGTGTCGGCAGCGAAACGCTGTGTTCTCGTAATCCAGGGCCTGA
Organism: Pinus tabuliformis; assembly: GCA_031772625.1. Taxonomy (NCBI): domain Eukaryota; kingdom Viridiplantae; phylum Streptophyta; class Pinopsida; order Pinales; family Pinaceae; genus Pinus; species Pinus tabuliformis. The sequence continues at coordinate 806,307,554 of CM062814.1, forward strand.
GTCCAATGGAAGTCTCCAATTTTGAGATTGATCTGGTCAGGGAGTCCTTTGCTCATGTCTATTTCTGCACAGATTCTGGCGAAGGTGTATAGGCCCTTTTCCCCTCTGGAGATGTTTGTGTCTAGCAGGCGGCCTAGAGTATTGCTGATGCCTTGGAAAACAGAAAAATGCCATAGATGCGCCGGGAGGTTGGGAAGTCTGACCTAGATGGGGAGCTTGGTGATGACTGTTGTTGCTGGATCGAAGTCTGGGAACCAGGGGGTGAGGAATAAACCTGCTGAGCCCCAAAACCATGGACCTGCAGTTAGAGCTTTTTGGTAGTCCTCACCGAAGGCGAACACTACAATGAAGAAGCCCTTTGAGCATAACAGAACCTTGCTATTGTTGGTCCAGTTAGAGTGAATCCATTGGTAGAGGTCTGTTGTGCGTGGCCATAGCCCATTGAACCTGCAAATGATGGCATGCTCTGCAAACTTTTGGGCTTGCTCATCCAGCGTTGGATGCATTTTTTCAATGGAGGGGGTTTCCTCCAGTTTGTCCACCAAAAAAGGTTTGGGAGCCTAAATTGGTGGAGTTGTCTTCTCAGGCCTCTAAGCATGGACTGCATCTTTGTATGAAGACGCCTTAGCTGAGGAAGACTGTACAGCAGCTCCCCCTCTCAAACGAAGGGATAAAATAATGGATGCATCTCTCTTAATGTTGTAAAAAGAAAGGGGATAGAGATCCTCAAGTTTTTTACCTTCGTGGAGAAGCCGTTGAGCTGCAGAGGGAATCCTCAGTTTGATCTCTAGAACATGCTTGAGATCCTGCACTTGATCCGACGAGCTTACCCATTGTAGCAAAGTTTTGCCAGTGGTGAGCCTGATTTGTATCTGGAACGAGGCAGAGAAGTCAGAGTGCCTCTTTCCCCTGCAGATCTGAGATGTGAGGAGGCATGTGCTTTGAATGGTCTTCGTTTCCTGAACTTGTCGCAGGGGCTTCAGAGGAGATGAGGAGAGAGACCAAAGGTTAGTGAATCTGTCAATTTATTCCTCCCAATATAGCTTCCAGATGCTCCATCTAGGCAGATTCAGGGAGCTGAAGGGATTCTGAAGGTTGAGTGCAAAGGATCGGCTATTCTGGGGGGACAGAGGAGGTACCAATGGTGGCAGGCAGCCTTCCAGAACATACAATTTCTTCCCAATAGCCGCCGCCAAAGGTGAGGCAGAAAAGAGTTCTGCATGATCACCCTTAGCCACTGCGTCTGCATCCTGAAGGGCATGATGGAAATGAGTTGCAGCATCAGAGGGCTGAAATCTAACAGCCTCAAAGTCCCGAGCGGAGCAGAGGAGCGTGAGGGGAGCTTTCAAATGCGAACGGAAAACAAGCTGAACAGTGGAGAGGGAAAATACCAACGTTCCGTGACTGAATCTCTCGACACCATCCTCCGTAGGACCAAGCGGAGACCAGACTACGGCCGAAGGAAGGGAGGCGGAAAGATTGCTGTTAGGGTTCATCTTCAGAGAGCTCCTTCAACCCTAAAATCAATCCGAAGGTAATTCTACTGGTATATAGTGTTACCTAGGAGGAGCATATTTCATATTTGACGTAGGTGTTGGAAACAGTGAAGAAGCACCAACTGCTAACATATCTTAAGAAGTGTGAATTTGCGTAGCAGTCTTTGGTGTATCTGGGGTATGTGATCAGTGGAGGAGAACTAAAGATAGGTCCTTCCAAGATGGAGGCCATCATGAAATGATTGGTGCCTACTAATGTTTCTAAGATCAAAAGTTTCATTGGGGTAAGCACAATACCTAAGGAAATCCATAGATTCATTTTCAGTGGTAGCAGCACCACACCATGCCATAACAACAAGTGACAAGAGTTTCCAATGGGGAAAATGTCAATAGAAGGCTTTTGAGGAGCTAAAAAAGAAAATCATCCAAGAACCAGTTCTAGCATTATGAAACTTGAAGAAACCATTTGAAGTGTAGATAGATGCAAGTGGGTATGTTATGGGAGTTGTCTTGATGCAGGGAGGAAGGCTTGTATGCTACCATTCTGAAGAATTTCATGGGGAATTTCTTAACTACCCTACCTATGACAAGGATCTCTATGCCATGGTGCAAGAAATGAAGAAGTGGAATCACTATCTAATGGGAAAGGAGACAAAAATCCACACTAAACACTATTTGTTATAGTACTTGCAAGCCCAGATTAAGCTACAACATATTAGGAATTACAAGTGGATGGGGATTTTACAGCAGTTTCATTGGGTGATCAAGTATAAGAAGGGAAGCACAAACAAGTTAACTGACATGATTTCAGGGCCATCCAAATCAAATATTATAGCTTTAGGGACTCTTATGGACATGGATACATTCACCCATGATGCATACAAGGAAGCATATTTAGGGGATGAGCACTTCAAGGAGGTGTATTAGCAGTTGCAAATTCAGATTCATGTGCACAATGGTGACAACACCATTGACTACCATCTTAAGGATGGGTTACTCTATAGGATGGATAAGCTATGTGTTCCTAAAGATGAGCGATTGCATCTGATTATGAGGATCACACCTCCAAGGTTGTAGGGAACTTTGGTGTAGGGAAGACCATGGCTAAATTGGAGATGTATGTGTATTGGCCCAAGATGCAAGAGAATGTAGTTAGGTTCATAAGAGGATGCATGTTTTGTTGTACTAGTAAGCCTAGAAACAGAAAATAGGGTCTATATCATCCCTTACCTGATCCAGATTTAAACAGGAATGCAACAAATTATAGATATAGCCATAAATACAAATATGCAGTAGAAATAACACTTCATTTCATTAATATCAAATACTGAAATATGCTTACAAACAGAATGGAAATAAGACTAGCTCGAGTGATGGTAGCTTATCTATGAGAAGAGATGTGGTGGCTACATGCCTCTGAAATGTGTTACAATGAGACTCAAAGGCCTATTTATTATTGAGAAACAATGGAAAACCCTAAACATCCAAAAACCTAACCCTAGGAGATGAAGCGCCAAACTATGGGCTCCGTTTGGGTAAATTGGTACATCAACTTCCCGGGGTCATAACTTTGGCATATAATCTCCGTTTGATGTGCACAATACCTCGTTAGAAAGATCTATCCGAGGACTACAACTTTTGAATGACCAACATTGATCAATGCCCCATTTTGGTCCCAATTTTACCAAAACAACGTCGTTTAGGGCCTCAAAACGGCTCCAAAAGTTCAGGTTCCAAAAAACTACCAAAAATAGTAAATTGCGCTACAAATAAGGAAACTGAAAAACTGAAGGAAACAGTGGTGCGGGTCCAAGTGGAATAGGTGGGTGGCCACCAATATCCACCTAGATCATTCCTCCCCCCTTAGGAAGAAATGGTCCCCATTGCGTTGAGTTCCTCCATGAGATGAGGAAATTTCTTTTGAACTTGGTCCTTGGTGAGCCACTTGCCCTAGTGAAGGAGTTGGCCTGCTTTGACAACTCGATATAGTTGGATCCTTTGCTATCGGGTGTTCTTGATCTACATGTCCATGATCCAATCAATTGTGGCTTGTTCCATGCAATATATATTTAACACTATAGGTGTGAGTTGTTCTACAATGTCTGATGTGTCTAATGATGGTGGGAAGTATGGTCGAAGGCGGTCCACATTGAACACTAGGTGTAGGCCAAAGAATGGGGGAACGCTAATCTTAAATTCATTGTCTCCCACAACCTTGGTAATGATGTAAGGACCATATTGGAGTGGTCTGAGTTTCCAATAGGCTCTGGTAAGGCGTTCCTTCTGCAAATGCAACCTGACCTTGTCACCAACCTGAAACTTATGTGGCACCCGATGTTGATCATGTCACTGCTTGTACTTGGCATTTGATTTCTCTAGAATGTCATGGACCTACTGGAAGATATTTTGGATGTGTTCAATGAAGTTTTTTTCCTTATCATTTTCTGACTGGACATGAGCCGAATATGCCTAAGTAGTTGCAAATGGTATGGCCACATCAATGGGACATAGTGGCTAGAATCCCAAGCCCACCTCAAAAGGGTTGTGGCCAGTTGAGCCATGGAGAGCCCAATTATAGCTGTGCGGGACATAGGGGAGGCTCTCATCCCATGTGCATGGATGCTTTGAGTTGTACCTACGCAGAATGTGTAAGATCGTCCTGTTGACGACCTCTATCTGGCCATCAGTTTGGGGATGGAAAGATGTGGACTTAGTGAGATTGGTATCCAACATCAACCAGAGACTTGAGCAAAATGTACTGAGGAACCTGCTATCTCGACATGAGATGATATACCATGGGATCCCAAAGTGTACCCACACTCGTTCAAGAATATTTTAGCAGTTGCTTCTGCTGTTATATTCTTCTTGTAGGCCGCCATAATGGCCATCGTCGAGAATCTGTCAATGACCACAAAAACACAGTCGTTGTCATGCTTAGTAGAAGGAAGGCCCGACATGTAATCCATGGAGATGGATTCCCAAGGTTGACTAGGGGTAGGTAGCGGAGTATAGAGGCCTTGCTTCTTGATGGTCAGTTTGGTAATGACGCAGGCAGTGCAAGATCTAATGTACTTCCAGACATCCTGTAGAAGATTTAGCCAATAGAAATACTTGTGTAGTACTGCCACCATTTTATCAACCCTGAAATGCCCAGTGACCCAAAATTCCCAATGGCCACCCACCTATTCCATTTGGACCCCCAACACTTTCTTTCAGTTTTTTAGTTTCCTTATTTGTAGCATAATTTACTATTTTTGGCAATTTTTCGAGTCCTAAACTTCCGGAGCCGTTTTGAGGCCCTAAACGATGTTTTTTTGGAAAACTAGGATTCACATGGGTCATAAATTGATGTTGGTCATTCAAAATTTGTATTTCTCGGATAGATCTTTCTAACGAGGTATTGTGCACGTCAAACAGAGATTGTATGCCAAAGTTACGACCCTGGGAAGTTTATGTACCAATTTACCCAAACGGGGTCCATAGTTTGGCGCTTCATCTCCTAGGGTTAGGTTTTTGGATGTTAAGGGTTTTCTATTGTTTCTAAATAATAAATAGGTCTTTAAGCCTCATTGTAACATAGTTCAGAGGCATGTAACTACCACATTTCTTCTCAAAAATAAACTACCATCGCCCGAGCTAGTCTTATTTCCATTCTGTTTGTAAGCATATTTTACTATTTGATATTAATGAAATGAAGTGTTATTTCTACTACATCTTTGTATTTATAGTTATATTTGTAATTTGTTGCGTTCCTATTTAAATCTGGATCAGTAGTATTGTAGGTTTTAACCCCGTACAAAAATTACCTGCATATGAATTCTAAAACACAAAAAATAAATAATGCGAGAGCAGAACACATAAAACACATATACACAGAGATTTTCCCCTGGATCCCAAAACGAGGACTACCAGCTTGATTTTTTATTATGTTCCTTTCAATGTTACAATACATATTTATACATGCCAAAGCATCCAATACCATGGACCGAAAACCATCGCATCCAAAAAACATGTGCGAAAATCATGCACAAAACCATAGGTGGGTCCGCCCAACCTAACATATGGTCCAAAACCAAAATTTTCTGGGGCGCTACCTTGGACCCCATAAAGTGGGGTTACGGGTGCCCCTCAAACCCCTTGTTAACTACGTGGAAAGAATATAACACAACCCAACATTCTCCCACTTGTTGTTTTCTTTCCACAGGGGGCCACAAGAGAGCTTAGTCATTTTTCTAGCCCTGAAACGCCCATTGTCTCTCTACACCAAGAGAACTTCTCAGAGCTCATAGATTTTATTAATGCATCTGCAGTATTCTTCAAAGTGTCCACCTTTACCAGCAACACCTTTTTGTCTTCTATCATATCCCTCACAAAGTGATACTGAACATCAATGTGCTTTGTCTTTGAATGATACGCGGGGTTCTTTGCCAAGAAAATTTCACTTTGGTTGTCACAATCTATCCTTATAGCTTCTTGTACTAACCCCATACTTGAATACATTCTCTGCAACCAAACTGCTTACTTGCTTGCATGAGTGGTTGTCATGTATTCTGCCACTGGGACATTTGCTTATATGGTTGTAGCCGTAGGAATACCCAATCACCTACATCAAAACTTCTTTCATTGCAATGTTGATCTGCCTGTTGTTTCATTCTATTTTGTGCCAACACGAGGTTATCCTTTAAGAGTTGGAGGACTTGTTGTTGATGTTCGATGTGATGTTCCACTGCCTGAACCTTAGAATTTTCTCTTAAATATGATGTTATGGATGGTGGTTGATACCCATAAAGTGCCATAAATGGGGTTATTTTTGTTGTTGTATGGAAGGAAGTGTTATACCACCATTCAGCCAGAGGCAACCATTTGACCCATTGTGTCTGTTTATCAGATACAAAGCAACGAAGATATCCTTCCAAACATTTGTTTACTATCTTAGTTTGCCCATCAGATTGAGGATGATAAGATGAGCTATGAGCTAACTGAGTACCAAGACAAGAAAATAATTCTGTCCAAAAATTTCCAGTGAAAATGGGATCTCTGTCACTTACAATAATCTTTGGGTTTCCATGTAGCTTTTGAACTGTTTCCATAAATGCAGTAGAAACTGTACTGGCTTTAAATGGATGTGATAATGCACAAAAGTGTGCATACTTGGTAAGTCTGTCAACTACCACCATGATGACACTCTTTCCCTCAGACTTCGGTAAACCTGTGATAAAATCCATTGAAACCTCCTCCCAACGTTGGCTTGGAATGGATAAAGGTTGTAATAGACCCGGTGTCTTAATTGTTTCAACTTTATTTTGCTGGCGAACCAAACATTCCGCCACAAACTTTTGAATATCTGATTTAAGGCCATCCCAAAAAAATTCCTTCTTAACCCTGTGGTAAGTTTTTAAAAATCCTGAGTGCCCTCCTAAGGGAGAAGTGTGCAATTCCATAAGAATCTTTTGTTTTAGCTGGGAATTCTTACAGAGGTATAAGCGATCTTTGTACCATAACGAATCATTTTGCCAGCTAAATGTATCAGAAGTACTGGAATCTTGTTGTAGCTTTCGAATAAGTGCCCACACTTCTTCGTCATTCTTCCATTCCTCCCTTGCTTCATTTATCCAATCTGGTTGGATAATAGAAATGGCACACAACAATGCTTCCACATCCTCATCCTTTCTTGAGAGTGCATCTGCCACCACATTTTGCTTCCCTTTTTTGTAGATGATTTCAAAGTCATAACCCAACATCTTTGTGACCCACTTTTGTTGCTCTTCAGAGGATAATCTTTGTTCTAAAAAGTATTTAAGGCTATCATGATCCGTTTTTACCTTGAAGTGTCTTCCCATTAGGTAGGGTCGCCATTTCTTAAGTGCATGGAGTATTGCCAACATTTCCTTCTCATAAATAGCTTTGCTTAAAAACTTTCCCTTGATTGGACGACTTTCAAAAGCAATGGGTCTTTCATCTTGCATTAGAACAGCACCAATTCCATTTCCTGAAGCATCACATTCCACAATAAAGGTTTTTGTGAAGTCTGGTGTAGCTAAGACCGGTGCTTGGCACATTGCCTCTTTAAGATGTTCAAAGGCCTTTGTTGCTTCTGGAGTCCATGAAAATGAATCTTTCTTCAATAATGTTGTTAGAGGTGCTTCTATTCTCCCATAATTCTTAACAAACTTGCGATAATACCCTGTCAACCCAAGAAATCCTCACAGATGCTTTATGGATGTGGGAATTTTCCATTCCTTAATGGCTTTAATTTTGCTAGGGTCTACCTTAACTCCTTCATGAGATACAATATGACCCAAATATTCCACCTCCTGGACTCCAAAGAAACATTTGGATCTTTTTGCATATAATTATTTCTCCTCCAATAGTTGTAGCACCCTGTCAACATGTTCAACATGATCCTTCCAAGACTTGTTGTAGATTAGTATATCATCAAAAAATACTAACACAAATTTTCTAAGGAATGGTTTGAAAATTGAATTCATCAAACCTTGAAATGTTGAAGGTGCATTGGTAAGGCCAAAAGGCATGACCAAAAATTCATAATGACCCTCATGAGTTCTAAATGTTGTTTTTAGAATGTCTTCAATCTTCATTCTGATTTGATGATATCCCGAACGAAGATCCAACTTGGTGAAGTAAATTGATCCATGCAATTCATCCAGTAATTCATCAATAATAGGAATGGGGAACTTATCTTTAATAGTGAGCTTGTTGAGCTCCCTATAATCCGGACACATGCGCCATGATCCATCCTTCTTGTGCACCAATACTACTGGAGCTGAGAAAGAACTTTGACTCGGTTGAATTATACCAGCCTCTAGCATTTCTGCAACCATACGTTCAATTTCACTTTTTTGGACATAGGGATATCTGTACGGCCTGATGTTTGGAGGAACACTTCCTGGAATCAGATGAATAGCATGATCATGATCACGCATAGGTGGGAGACCTTTTGGAGTCTCAAATACCTTGGAATGATTGTCCAGGATTTTTGGAGATCTGGAGAAATAGATGATTCCAATGTGGAAACATCTAGCGAACATAATTGTGCAATTACACCTCTTTGCTCCTTTTTTAGAAGCTTTGTCATGCCATTAGAGCTGATTATCTTTCCTGGTTTCCCTGCAATACCCCTTAATTCAACTTCCTTTCCTTCCGTAGAAAATTTGATGAAAAGTTCTTGAAAATTAAAAGCTATTGTACCCAAGGATTGTAGCCATTGGACTCCTAGTACAACATCAACACCTCCCATTGGAATGGAAAGCATTGGGCTAGTCAATACATATTCTCCCATGGATAGCTTGATATTATGGCACTTTCCAGAGCAATTTATTGTTCCTCCATTTGCAATCATCACTTGACACTCTGGTGCTGGATATAGGAAGCAATTCAATTCTTTTGCTACCCTACAATGAATAAAATTGTGGGTGCTTCCTGAATCAATCAACACTATTACCTTTTTCTTCTTGATTTGTCCTTCTATCTTGATGGTTTGAGGAGTGGTAATTCCCGCCAATGCATTACAAGATATGGTCGGATTTATTTGTTCTTCATCTAGGCTTTGTTCCTGGAGTATATCTTCTTCTTTTGACCTTTCTTGCTCCTTTTCTTCTTCCTCTTCACAATCTATGTAGAATAATTTCTTCTCAACACACTTATGACCTTTAGTGTATTTGCTATCACAACTGTAAAAAGCCCTTTTGCTCTTTTTTCTTCCAATTGTTGTGGTGTCAACCTTATAGGTTGTGGAAGACTAGGGGCAACAACACTTCCGTCTTTATAGTTGTGAGTGGTATGCTTCCTGGTTGCCATAATTTTGCTTTCCATTTTTCTTGCTAACCTGAATGCCTTCTCTAATGAATCAGGTTCCCAAAGGCGAACATCATGTTGGATATTATCCTTTAAAGACCCTATGAACACATCAATCCTATGCTCCTCTGGAATATCTTTTACCCTTATGTTCAATTTTTGGAACTCCTCAATGTGCTCCATTACTGAACCCTTTTGTTTGAGACTTATCAATTGGCTAAAAAAAGTGTTGCTTTTTGTATCTTCATAATGTGCTATCAATTCTTCCGTAAAAATTGCCCAAGTGATAAATTGTTTACGAGAGCAAAGCCATTGATACCATACAAACTTATTTGGTTCCAAATATACAGTTGCCATACGTACCTTTTGTGTGTTTTGCACATTATTGAGATCGAAGAATTGCTCCATCTGTAATATCCATGTGGCGGGATCCTTGCCATCAAACTTCCTCATATCGATTTTTGGAATATGGTGATTCTTCGATCCAACATTAGCATCTATGGAATCATGATTAACATTTCTTTTGTTCTCATCATGAGTTTCCTTTACTACCTTTTCACCATTAGTGACCCTTTCTTGTAGCAACTTCTTCAATTCTTCCATGTCTGTCTTCAAATCTATCTTCAAATCTGCCATGTCTCTCTTCAAATCTGTCTTCAAATCATCCATCTTAGCTTCCATGCCCTTTATCTTAGATTCCACGCCATTTATCTTAGATTCCACGCCACTTATCTTAGCTTCTGTTAGCTTTTGTGAGCGTGACATTTGTTGCACTTGTTCTTGTAATTTTGATATATCATGTAGCATTTCTTCCTCTTCTTCATGAGTCATGCTAGAGCTTTTAGGTTCCTTACTAGGTGTTTGCATTTTCTTTCCTCGGGGCATCAGTTACTGATAATAATACTTTACTATGCCCTTTGAATTCCGTTAAACCAAGCTTACACAAAAATTTAAAAAAACACTACACACCTTTTTTCACTTTATAGAAGCCTGATATTGAATCTGATGTATCTCTATAATTTCGGATCATCCAGTTCTGAAATTGCTACCTGTAGTATCCTTCTACGTCCTCTTTCCAATGCCACAAGTCTGAGCCAAATTGGATTCTCCAAGGAAGAGTTATGTGAAATCTCCCACAATGACTTGCTTTTAGACTGGTTCAGTAGAGCGAACTTGTACGACGTACCACGAGTCACTGTTTCAACCTTTGAATCTGAAACACACACACAAGAAACTACAGTCCGTTCTATTTCTTTACCTTCTTACGAAATTTCAATCCGATCCCCAGAGAGAAAGTTATGATGATTTTCCCCAGGTCACCTATTTTGAATGTAATTCAGGAGTCTGTAAAAAGACCAACTTCCTCAGATCATATCTCCACAAATATCGTGCAAAAAGCTCTGAAATTCGGACCCAAGGTTCAACATGATTTCTTATCAAATGGGTTTTTTTGCGACTTCTGAAACCTCACAGAAGAAAAGTTATAGCGAAAATGCCGCGATGACCTATTTGGAGCAGTGAAACCCTAGAATCCAAAGCACTGATACCAAATGTTATGAAACCAGCTCAAGAAAATATAGAAAAGATAGATCAACGCCTTAGAATTCAGCCTCTTCGAGGGGGCAACCTCCTTTACATTACATAAATGAACAATTCTTGGATGATACAAATGACAAAACCTCCTTTCTATATATAGGAGTCTAAGGAGTCACAATATAATCCAGTCGACCTAACAATAATAATATAAAGCCACAAAAATAACAATAGAGGGATTCTATGGGGCATAGAAATAACAATATGGGGGTAATAGGGGCACAACAATATAAATAAGGGGTATAACTACAATAGTAATGGGGTAATCACTAGTATTATAGGGACCCAACAGAGCCTCATCAAATCCCTTTCCTTTTTCAGGAGCTTTAGATTTACAGTCCCTTTTGAAGTGGCCTTCCTTTCTGCATTTCCCCCACACCACCTTTATAGGTTTTCTTGGAGATTTAGATCTCCCTCTAGATTTAGATCTCCCACTCGATGACTTATTTTTGTTTATGTTCTAGGACCATCCTCGTATAGACAAGGCATCACCATTTTGGCTCTCCATATTTTTCCGTCTCATCTCCTTCGTCAGCAAGGCTGAGACTATTTCATCAAACTGCAAGGCAATTGCATTGCTACCTATTGCAATAACCAGACTATCCCACGAATCTGGTAGAGAACACAACAAACTGATGCACTTATCTTGATCTGAAATTTTAATATCAACAGATGCTAAATGACTTACCACAGTATTAAATGCATTCAGATGCTCTGTCACCGAGTCTCCATCTTTCATCCTCAGGTTATACAGCTTTTTCCACAGGAACAGTTTATTCACTAGAGACTTAGATTGGTACAAATTCCCTAACTTGTCCCACAAAGCCTTTGTTGTGGCTTCCCCTGATACATTCAGCAATACTGAATCTGAGACACACAATCGTATTGTGCTCTTTGCCTTTCGATCCAAATTCTTCCATTCTTCATCGGACACTCCCGTTGGTTTAGTACCTGGATCTACTGTGATCCACTGATCTTTATCCACCAACAGATCCTCCATCTTGAGTTTCCACAACTCAAAACTCTGACCATTAAATTTCTTGATCTCTATCTTTCCACTGCTCGCCATCTTCTTTCACCACCAGAATCGATCTCGCAAATCTCCCACTAAACAAGGTATACCACATGCTCGAGCGAAACCCCTCAGCAACAAAGGCGTCCCCTTGAAGCCAAATCTACTATGATAACAAATGTAGGTTTTAACCCCATACAAAAATTACCTGCATATGAATTCTAAAACACAGAAAATAAATAATGTGAGAGCAGAACACATAAAACACATATACACAGAGATTTTCCCCTAGATCCCAAAACCGAGACTACCAGCTTGATTTTTCATTATGTTCCTTTCAATGTTACAATACATATTTATACATGTCGAAGCATCCACTATGATGGACCGAAAACCATCGCGTCCAAAAAAACATGTGCGAAAATCATGCACAAAACCATAGGTGGGTCCACCCAACCTAACATATGGTCCAAATCCAAAATTTTCCGGGCTGCTGCCTCGGACCCCATAAAGTGGGGTTACGGGTGCCCCTCAAACCCCCTGTTAACTACGTGGAAAGAATATAACACAACCCAACAGGTATCAGAGCGGTATGATCTTTCTCTGTTTTTATTTGCATGTCCCCAGTGAGGTCGGGATATAAGGAGTTAAGGCTCAATCTGGTTCAACCTTTGCAAGATCAGCCTCGCAAACCCCAACAACCACCCATGGGGCAAGAAAAGAAAGATGAGGGGGCAAGAGATCCTATCAAAATATTGCTCGAAGAGACCCTCTAGAAATAAAGGAATGCGATGATGGATAACTTTGCCCAAATCCTTCAACAACTGCCCACCGACAGCGCATCCTCATCCAACAGCCACTCTGGAGGCTCCACTCCTTTTAAGGTACAAGTAAACTTTGACATTCCCATATTTGAGGGCCAAATAGATGCATACGTCATAGATAAATGGTTAAATCTACTAGAAGGATATTTTTTTGTTCATGATTTTTCCAGCCAAGAAAATATTACTTTTTCTCTTCTCAAAGTCGCCCCCCATGTCAAGGACTGGTGGGAAACCTACTGTGAGTAGAAGGATGAAAGTACAACCTCACTTTTTTCATCCACACCCACTTGGAATTATTTCTGGGATGCCATCAAGGAGCAATACTACCCTGTCGGGAGCTATGAGGATAAGTACATAAAGTAGACAACATTGTGGTAGGGAAGGGACCAACATGTGCCAGAGTTTACCAATGTTTTTCATACCCTTCACATGAAGTTGGGTATTAAGGATTCTGAGAAACATTTGGTACTCAAGTACCACGACTTCCCACACAGGTACATCTAGGACAAGATGGAGTTCCTGGACATCTCCTCACTCGGCATGGTATACCAATACACCGTTAAGATCGAGCAAAAGTTTAAACTGAAAGAAACAATGGTGGGGGTCCAAGTGGAATAGGTAGGTGGCCACTAATATCCACCTAGATCATTACATGTACCTACTCATCCTTGGGAAATCATTTCTATGGACATTGTGGGAGGTTTACCGACAACCAAGAAGGGACATGACTACTTGTTCATGGTAGTTGATAGGTTTAGTAAGATGTGTGATCTGATGCACTATAAAAAGACCATTAGTGGGCAAGAAACAACAAATGTGTTCTTTGGATAGGTTTGGGTGCACTTTGAGATACCAAGGAGCATCATTTCAGGCAAGGATACAAGATTTCTCAATGTATTCTGGACTACATTATGGGAGAAGATGGAAATGAAGTTGAAGAGATATAAAACATTCCATCCACAGACATATGGGTAGACAAAAGTAGTCAATAGGACTTTGGTGCAACTTCTAACGAGATACAACCAGAAGCATCCAAATACCTGGGATGAAAATCTGGTTTACATACAACATTCTTACAACAGAACAGTCCACACTTCTACAAGAAAGTCCCCATTTGAAACTTGTTTTGGATATTTTCAGTCTTCACCATTAGACATTGCATATGGGCAACAAGGAGGAGTGAGATAATATCTGACAGAAGATGCTTTGAGGGCTAAAAAATTTATAGAGAAGATCAAGTAGAGCCATCTACAAGTACAAGAAACACTGCATAAGTCGTGAGAGAAGTATAAGGGTAGGCATGATCAACACAAAACAGAGAAATCATTCAAGGTGTGAGACATAGTATGGTTACAGTTGAACATGGAGAGGCTGCAGGAGCCTAGTAAGAAAATCAAGTCTCTACGGTATGGTCCCTTTGAGATACTGGAAAAGGTGGATGATAATGCCTATTAACTCAGTTTACAACCATATATTCTCATTTACTCAGTTGTGAATGGGGAGAATTTGAAACTCTATGAGCCTTCCATGCTAGATCAGGAAGAGTAACATGTCCTACCTTTTGTGGAGGATTTGGCACTAGATGCCTAGGCAAATTTGATAGAAGATATAGTTTTGCAGAAGAGGTACAGGACTAAAAGACAGGGGCAACATGACTTTTGGCAGATTATGAAGGGACAACTTCCAGACAAAGGTAAATGGTACACCAGAGAGAAGGTTAGAAAACTTTTCCTCACCTCATTCAGTAAAATATTTTGGGGACCAAAATCCTCCCAAAATGGGAAGGTGTGATCCATATTGGATCATTATATTGTTTTTCATCCATATCAATGCATTCAGAGTGGGAAAAGTGGAGGAATCAGCTCACGGGAGTGTTTTTAATGATGAGACCCAATTTGGAAAAACACGGTTTGAAACCTTCTGGGAGAATTTTGAGGCATTAAATGACGTTTTTTGGAGGTAAAACTTTATTTCCTAGTGAATCTCCTTTTCACGTTGTTTTACACACAAGTATCTTTCCGACGGTCCAAGAGGTGTGTTAATCAGATTCTGTATACAAAAGTTATGCCGCTCAGAAGTTGACCTTCATGTTTTCACACCTATATTTTGGGAGGATGTTGCGTTGGCCCCCATTTTTCATGGAAAAGGGGATATCCATGTTTTTTTGGTGTAGTCAAACTTAACCACTAGTAGGATATCAGGATGTGTTATAATCGGGCCACTAGGAGGAAGTGACATTCCATTCTTTCAAGAGAAGTTTGATCCATAGTTGAGTAAAGATAGCCAGGAGAGATAGAAGGTAGAGCACACACAGAGGATCTATGCGCTATAACAACCCACGGGGCATATAAATTATGTCTTTTTACCTGTATCCATATTTCTAGAGAGAGAAAGAGAGCGAAGTGGCCTCACCTTCCAGCCGGGTTTTCTCCCAAAAAGGTTTCCTAGAGCATAACTTGTGTCTTATGTGTGTGTGTGATCTTATTTTTTCATTCTATAATTTTATGCATAATTTCCATTCACATGCATGTACTAATTACAGTTAAATTTACAAATCTAGAAGTTTAATAAAACTTTAATAGTGTAAAAATTCAGAATTTTAATATATTATTATCAAATCTATTGTGATGAACTATCCTGTGGAATATCCACGGAAGTTTATGAATCAAAAGTGGGTAGAGTTCTTAAATAAATAATTTATAAATAACAATTGAACTCGTTATTTTCTCATTTACCTATTCTTATTCTTAGAAGTGGTTTTTTGTGCTCAAACTTAAGCAACTGATGCTAGGAGATTTACTCAACAAAAATGAATTATGTAAACTCCATGTAATTCTACACCATGCTCTCTTTAATTTGATTCAATTTTGAAATTTTTGATTGAATAAAATAATAAAAAAATTCAACTTTATAAACAGGGTTGCATATACACAACTTTTGTTCTATCAAGTCATGTATAGAAATCCCTATACACTAGTTTAATAAAAGAAAGTTGTGTATATATGTGATTGTCTAGAATGAAAAATTCTTGTGCATAGAATTATTTTTAAAATTTTGAATTTCAATGATTCAAATTGTAAAATTTTTGCAAGATAGTGATTGTTTTGCATGAAAGAGAGAATGAGGAAATTGATCACTTGTTTTTAGGGGACCAAGAGGCTATGGATGCTTTAAGAGATTGTGGTTTGCTTAAGTTTTTGAAGATGCAAAACATGAGGGCTTGGAATAAACTATTGAACATGATTGTTAACTATTGGGACCTAGAGAAAGGACATTTTATCATCGATTTTATGCCTTTGTAAATTGAAGTGAAGGATATTTGTTTTATCACAAGCCTTTAGAGGTGAGTAGAAGTAGTGGATTTGAAAGGCAAGCCAAGTGGAGGACTAAACATCGATGATTATATTTCCATTTATTGTGCATTGGGAACATAAAAAGTGGGGTCTCAAGTCCCATTTGGAAGCATCACCTCTCTAGCTATAAAAATCCTTCTTTTCAAAATTTCCAGAGTAATTAGATCTTGTTCACCACATAAGGACTCATGACCAACCATGTTCTTAGTAGTAGATTGTTTGAAACCCATAGTTTATGACTAGTCTACTATGCTCTTAGGTAACATGAAGACACAACTTACATCATGCAAACATGGTAGAACCAAAAACTTTGGTTATGGAACTATACTTTGCTCATTTCTCTTTGATAAAATCACAACATTACGTCCACATGTAATACTCCACGTCAATAATCCAAGAGATCCTTGGATGGCTAGGTGGTCAGATTTGGGGAGAAGGCTTGGAGGAGGCCAAGTCACTCATGTTGCTTTTAATGACGAGTTCTTCCAATGATGGGAGGAACACGTCAGAGGTATAGAAGAATACCCTTATCTAGGGCTATGTTTCTAAAGAGACCTAGAACTAGTACTTCCTGAAGATGCTACATGGGGAAAGACTGGTAATAATTTTTATTTTTTGATTATGTTTCATTTTTTATTTTTATTTTAAGATATTCTTAAGAAATTGAAATATTTTTTCGTGGAACAAAAGTATAGACACAATTTAATGGTAATGATGTAGATGTTGGACCTATAAATCCTAAAGGTCTATTTAGGTACAAGCATCATGGTAAGAATGTGGAAGGAAAAGCAACTAAGTATGAGAGGGTCCTCCGAGCTATTCAGAGTAATTTGGAGAGTTCTAATTTCTAAGTTCTAATGGCAACTATAGAGGATCTTCTAGAGGCTATACATAGTCGTGTGGTAGGAGTACCGCGATCTTGGTTATGACTCTTCTAATGAGTGGTGAATTCCATTGTCTATTACCATGACACACATCCAGGGAAAGGCCCTCAAGCTTAAAGATTTTATGATTATACTGATTAGATAGAGACATCATTAGGCATAAGCCCTAATTTTGTAGGACATTTCTCCACATTTTGTAAAATTTTGAACATTATCTATCTATATATACAACAATTTTGAGATGAATTGATCACATATACAAATGAAAAATGTCACGATGTTTATTTTAACATGAAGAATGATTAATAAGCCAATCTAATACATGGATTTCTATAGAATCGAAAAATGAATTATCTGATCAAGGAATATGAATGTATGTTATAAAATTAAATGATTGTTGAAGTAATATCACTCTCATAAATTGTTGATGTAACAAAGGATATCTCACATGATAAATGTTATTTAATTGATACACCACTAGTTGTGAGTCTAAATAAACTACTAATGTTTGAATATCATCATATATTGCTTCTGAAAGTATTTCAATAATGACACTGTATTATGCCATATTATTAGAAGTAGGACCTATACAAGTGCCACCAGCAACAACAACTAACTAAATCGATAATAAATTACCCAAGCCACGAAAACTAAATTCCTATTATGCTAACTAGCACTGTCTACAAAACCTAACTACATCGGATCACCCATTGATATCTACCAAAATAGATAAAAAAACAACATTAACTCTATCACCCAGAAACCCATAGATAGAACCAAAAATAAATATGTACAATATTTACAAAACAAAGAAAATGCCTTAGGAAGTAACCTAAGCATAATACTTCTTGAGATAGAACCCATTCATGGGCTCAGATAACATATTTCCTTCAAAATCAACCAATTCATAAGCACCCTTCTTCAAGACACATAACAATACAAGGGTCGTACCACATAGGTTTGAACTTTCCTGCCCCAAAAGCATCATTATCTTGGTCATAGACCAAGAGAAGGTCATCTTAGAGAAAAGCCTAGGGTGTACCAACTTATGATATTGTGCTTTAACTCTCTTTTTATTGGCCTTATTCACTATAGCAGCATCTCAACGCTGCTCATTAAGATTTTTTAAGTGAACAACATGTTCCTCTAAGCTTGGAGTGTCAAGAAGAAGTTGGACTACTAACTTAAGGGATGGAATATGAATTTCCATGGGAAGGACTAGTTCCATAACATATACTAACTGAAAAGAAGTAAATCCTGTAGTAGTCTTGACAGATGTTCAGTAAGCCCATAAAGCGGGATGTAACATGATGTGCAAATTGGACTTAGTTTGATTAATAATGTTTTGCAAGATTGTACTGAGGAATTTGTTAACGGGTTCAACTTGTCCATTTTCTCGAGGATAATAAGGTGAATAATGTTCTTGTCTAAATCACAATGTAGAAGCCAATAAAACGTCATCTTGTTCTTAAAGTGACTGCCATGGTCAATGACAATCTCTTTAGGGATACTGAAATGTGAAATGACTTGATTAAAAAGGAAAAGGGCTATAAACCCCACAATGATATAATGTATTTCCGATAGTAAGATAATTTTTAGCGAGATTACATAATTTTCAATGATCATCCTTAGAAAAGGACTGAGGAAACTTTGAAGTCTATATATTTACTATGATGTCTCCATACCAAGGGTTTGTCAGAAAATAAATCATCATAATTAGAATATCAATCATAAGGAAGTTCTGAAATCAATTCTACAAAAACCAAGGATTTCTTTGATTTTGTTGACATAAACTAAAAGATCAAATTCCTACAAAATCACAATCCATTTGTTGTATTTGCCCCCAATCACTCACCTAGTGAGGAAAAATTGAAAAGGATTAACATAAGCAACTACGATGGATTTTCTTAACAAAATATAAAGATCGAACCGTTTGATAGCATGAACTACTACCAAAGCCAATTTCTCAACATGAGAATATCAAAATTCATGGCCTGCCAAGCCATGAATTAGGTAATAGATAACATGTTCTTTAAAGTCACCACCTTGAACCAGAACCATACCAATGGTAGATTTTGTTGTCGCAAGATATAAAAGGAAACATATGCTATAATTAGGTGGACTGATTAAAGGAGTAGAGGTTAATGCTTTCTTCAAAGAATCATAAGAGCATTGAGTGAATTCGTCCCAAATGAATTGAACTCCTTTATTAAGTAAACGCATAAAACCTTTGGTTATCTCGATGTAATTAATGATAAATCTCAATAAAAATTTGGTTTTCCCTTGGAGACTTAAAGTTGACGTATGTTTGACGGGGAAGCAACTGAAGTATTGCCTCAATCTTGAAGGGGTCAACCCCGATCCCTTCATTCCAAACAATGAATCCCAACAATTGACCCAATATCACAATGAATACACACTTATGAGGATTCAACCAGATTTTATAATGATGACATTTTTCAAAAATAAGGCAAAGATGCTTTAGATGTTTTGCTCTTTTTCGAGACAGAGCAGCTAGATCATCCAATTAAGCTTCTATAATATGTTTTATGTCATGGAAAGCATAATACATAGCCTGTTGAAAGGTGCCTCCAACATTCTTAAGGCTAAAAGGCATCTTCCTATATGTTAACGTAGCCTACAGACAAATAAATGTTGTCTTATATTGATCTTTAGGATGAATTGTAATTTGATTATATATAGAGAATCCATCCATGAAGGAGAAAATCTCATTTCTAGCAACCTCATCAATAATTTGGTCTATAAATGGAGTGGGGAAATAATATTTTGGACAAGATTTATTGAGGTCCATAAAATGATGCATACATGGATTGTTCCTTATTTCTTGTAAACTAGAATAGAATTTCAGACCAATTCTATAATAGGAACATGGTAGGTGAATTCTGCATTGAGCAATTTCTCTACCTTTGCCTTAATAGTTGTAGTTTTCCTAAGGTTTACCGGTCAAATATTCTAGCATATCGGTTTCACATTTTCATAAGTCTTGATTTCATGTTGAACGATGCTAGGATCAATTCTAGACATTTCCTCATAAGACCAAGTGAATACATCATGAAACTCTTTAAAGAGATCAATATAAATATTTATATTTTCAGATGAACAATCATCTCCTATGAAGACATTTTCTATAACATTATGATCCTTGGAAATGTTCACAGGAATAGTTTGTGAGATGTTATCCATGTTTTCTTTGGTACAAATATGCGTTGGAGCCAAAGGGTTTAAAATCGTATGAGCATTTCCATGGGAGGTGGAAAAGGACAAGCTTAACTCAACCTTTTACAAGTCAGAGAGAAAAATTGATCGATGATGCAAGTCATCCCACAACCTTTATACACCTGTCATTGCTTCTAAAATCACATCTTTAGATGGAAAAACTATATTGATACAATCCATGGCCATATTCGAGTTAGTTTCCAAAATAGGGATCACATCATTGTCCAAATTTTTTGGTTAAACAGAAATTGGGTTTATGTCTATAACATTATTAACTATTGTTTAATATGCAATTTCAGCTGCATACATGGGATAAGCCATTCCAACAATTTTCCCTCCTTCCAATGTGGTAGTACAAGGAGGAAAAGTCTAAGGATATTCAAAATAGTTAGTTCTAAAAGAAAGTTCTCGAGGAACCATCCTGGATGTTGAAGAAATGGAATTGATGTGTAATACTAGAGGTGGAAGATCTAAAGTACCCATTAATAAATAATACATCCCAACCCCCAAATTATCATTAGGTTGTTGAGAATTATTAACCAACAAGATAGTAGAGTCGAAATATGCATTGGGTCACTAGGAGAAAAGGCCAACTGATCAATAGTAACTATTTTCCCATCATGATGAAAACATAATACACAAAATAAGGATGAGACAACAACTTGCATCACGTAGACCCAAATTTGACCCAATAAAAGCCTATAATCCATATTAGCATCAACTATTTCTATTTCCACATTGATTATCTTGCCCCCAACTCCAACCAAGAAGGGAGGAAAAATCCCATGAGGCCTATGAGAGTGTCCATCAAATGAAGTTAAAAGAGTTGGAGAGGGAACTGCTTTAAGAGACCAATTATTTTCCAAAATGACATGGACATACATGTGGAATGTCCTTCATCAACTATGGTATGAAATATAGTCTTCTTTCAATTCGTAGTTTTAATTTTAAAATCTACATGATGAGGGAGTCTTCGTTTGACACTTGTAGTATCAAACATAATTACTTGAGAATTATTTAGGTCAACTGCTCTGATTTCGGTGTGTAACACACTCCTTTATGGTGGGCATGACTGGAGTACCTATAATTCTAACATAGCACAGAGATTGAGCTAAATCCTCGACAATATAATAGTTTTGACCAACCTTGGCATTTGGATTAAAAGTCAAGAATTTTGAAGAGCATTTTGGCATCCGAGGTATAAAATCAATGATATGTCTCTCCATATGAAGAAGTTCTTGAGAATCGAAAGAAGTTTTAGCCTTAGGAGGTTCCATGTCTCCATAATCATGATATCTAGTCACTATATCAACATGAGCCTTAAGCATATATATTCGATGGAGATTCCCCTTGTAACTGGGTGCCACTTGAAGGGATTCCAACATTAGCATTCGTGCCAGTAAGTAATTGTTGCACTTGGGGAAAAGAGTTGTTAAGCACAACCTGGGATCTAGAATAATCTTGCTAAGCTAATAAGTGTTGTGCATCTTGAATCTTGGGGAAAATATGTGTAATATTGTCCCCACTGCATAACTTGCAAGGGAATTTAACTTTCTATTTACATTCTTTCTTACCCTCATCAGTGTTAGCATTTGATTTATTTGTATTCCCCTTCTCTTCCTTACCCTTCTTCATACCTCACCCTTTCTTCCCATCAAATTTTTGGTTTCCTTTAGGATTATAAGACTAGACTAAGTTAACCACAGAAGGTTGTGAAGGAGGAGACACAGATGACATAACTTGTGTCGCCAGAGAAGATTATAATGACATTTGTTGTAATTGATTAACCAACAAACTAATCATATTAGAATCAAGCGATCCCCCTCTCAACTTAATATACCATTTTTTTCGCATTGCCAGTTACGGTGCATTGGAAAAGTCTTAATCTAATCGAATCATCAATCAAAGAGTTCAATGAGCACCACACATGGAAAGTGATTACATAGTTAGCTGGGTATTTTCCAGACTTCCCTTCAAACTTGGTTATGTCTGATAGAAGAGGATAATTTAACCTTTAATTTTTTATTTATTTATTTTATCTTTCAAAAAACATTGTTTCAAAGCTAACTTGGGCATATAGACTTAGGCTAATTTAAATCACAAATTCGACTTCATTCTAGGGGAAGAAATAAATATTAGAGTCATAATTTTGGGGAAAGATGTTTGCGCTAAGCCCATCCATTTGGGGAATCAAACTTCAAGCTAAATATATCTCCAACCAAGATAATACATAAGGTCTTCTGCCTATCAAATGAAATGGCATGATAAGGGATACTGATCTAGAGTGACCTTACATCCAAATTCACTAATTTGTGCACACAAATCACCAAAAAAATGTTGGTACATTCACCCTTTGACATCAATGACAATTTCTTCCAACATTACTATATATCGTTATGTATGGATTCCATCACTACTAAATAAATCCCATGTAGTAGTGTGAACACAATTGTTGTAAAAAGTCTTACTAGAAGGTTTTTGTTTATTGGATGTTGTCCACTTGAAGAGGAAAGTGGAAATTTCTTCCATATTAATAAAGGTATAATATTTTGATTCATATTGTCTATTTTGTTAGCTATTCTATTTCTTCTTGCAATATATCAATTAATATTTGTAACTTAAGCTCTAAATATTTATGTTTGGTGCATGATCCATAATTGTAGTGTATTTGGCCATCCATATTACTGTTGAGGTGGAACCATACTGGGAAATTACCCAATTTCCCTCTAAATTTACCACAAAAATTATACTATAGCAATAATTCCAACCATACTTTACTCTTTAATATATATTTACACATAGAATTTCAACCATAGTATTATACATGACCACACCATATATTTCCATTCATCTAAGTCAGACATGTAGATTGACATGCACATATAGGTCCATAACACGTAACAATATTTATAATAACAAAAATGGTGATACACATAGTAATAATAATTCCAATCATGTATATCTATATAAAATTCAATTTGGTCCAACTCTCAAAATAACATACATGCCCACAACCTTGTAATTCACAACATTACCATATATAGACACAAGGTTTAACATATAAAAGGAACACAATACTTATCTTTTAAGAATCCACCAACTAGATACATACCTTGAACATTACACCCAACCATTAAGCATGCTTCTCATAACCTCTTAGCAACGAGTCACCTTCGAACCGGGGCTATGATTCCACAACAATACAAGCTTTACCAAAAGCCAAGAACATATCCAATACCAATGCATGGCCAAGGAACGAAACCCTAGAAGTATCCAACCAATAGTATCACATCCCCCATTAGTCCACAAACCCAAGGTAGTGCACCCCCTTCTTTGCACTCATAGTTCATTAATTTGTGCCACTACCATTTTAAGGTTTCCAATTCGTGTGTCCATGGATGTTTTAGAGCCTTGTGGCTTCTAGGTGTTCTAGTTTTCCTCAAAGGTCTCCATCTATCCTCGAAGCCCATACAAGGACACCTATCCCTACACTTATCCCTAAGGGGCTCCAGGCTTCCTGAAGGCAACCCAAGGAGAAGTTTTGTTGTACCTACACCCACCTATGGTCCTTAGGGTATGATAGCCAAACACCTTTTGGCTTCCCCTCACCTAGTTCAGTGATCCTTCCCTGATCACATAATCCTCATCTTGTATCCAACACCCCCACCCCCATTGGTAGAGGGATGGTTATATAAGCATGCATGCATGGTGCACTTTTGCTACCTGGTGCCCATGTAGACCCCTTTAACCTTTACCCTTCTATTATAAAATAACAATTTATTTTGACCTTTAATAATAATAATAATAATAATAAGAGATTATTTTATTGTTAAACCCTTTTGCCTTTAGGGTTTAGGACATGTTAGCCCACTTTACCTTTACTACTTAGGCTAAAGATAAGTAATAGTTTCCTAGCTTAGGTCCCATTGTCAAGCCCTTTTTGGAGTCCTACCCCACCTACTCTTTTGTCCCTTGGTCCATATCCATGGTATTATTTTATTACTATATGTGTTTTTGTTTTACACCTGCAACTCATTGACCTTTTAACACATAGGAACTTGGCCAAACCAAATAGGCACTCTGACCTCAAGCTTATTTTTATATTAACTTGTAGGATGAATACACATTCATAGGCACATAAAACTGACATATCTTGGCTCACCAGCCTATGTGTCATATGCCAACTCACTATCTTAAGTATCACACATGTATATTTATACAATTATGATTTAGGTATCGAGTTAGTGTCACATATTCAAGATTACCATCCCATATATCATATGTACATACATCTTCACAATTTTTGGATCAAGTTGGAGATATTAAAATAATAAAGGATGTGAATTAACATGGCATGTGACTCAGAGTGGCGCCTTCTTATTAATGTTTATGTTATAGGATGAAATCTTGTATATCCTTACTTAACATGAAATCTTGACCCATGATTTCTTGTCCTAGTTATTAGTCACAAAGAGGTATCCTTAGTGACTCTTCCTAGGTTCCATATAGGTGACTACATGTGGGAAGTGCTTGTAATACCTAAGGCATATAACAAAAAGTTAGTCTCAACTCCCTTGAATGTTTCTCATCCTCATTAGGGATAATGCACTTTGGGTGATTATTTGAAGGGGTTACTATAACTACTTATTGAACCTTCATTAGTGACTCTTCCTAGGTTCCATATAGGTGACTACATGTGGGAAGTGCTTGTAATACCTAAGGCATATAACAAAAAGTTAGTCTCAACTTGAATGTTTCTCATCCTCATTAGGGATAATGAACTTTGGGTGATTATTTGAAGGGGTTACTATAAATACTTATTGCACCTTCATTAGATGGAATTGGGTGATTATTTCAAGGGGTTCCATATAGGTGACTACATGTGGGAAGTGTTTGTAATACCCATGGCATATAATAAAATGTTAGTCTCAACTCCCTTCAATGTTTCTCATTTTCATGAGGGAGAATGCACTTTGGGTGATTATTTCAAGGGGTTACTATAGCTACTTATTGCACCTTCATTGGTTGGAATCGGGCCATCATCGTCCTATATTAACTTGGAGAAGGCCATTCTCAACACTTTACTAGTTGGACTCAAGGAATTAACCATCTTGTGCTAAATTTTGGAAGAGGGCATTTATTTGGATGAATATTTGAGAGCCTTTTATAGGAGTGTGTTGTTAGCATTTTTTGACCCCATAGAAATCCTTAGATACTACTTCCTATATAAATTAGAAGTTATGGCTAATGTTCCTCAAGATATCAAACATAAGACCCATTTTGCAAGGTAATCATTGCACTTTTTGTCCATTTGGAAATGTTGGTACCTCTATGATGGTTACCTTAAATCTTCTTAGATCCATTGTAGGGTTGATAATTTGTTTTTTGTCTACTTTGAAAGTCTTGAATGCACATGTCTATGCTTCCCAATCAAGAACCATATGTAAAGAGTAGTAAGTCATTTTGGACCATTTACTTTCTTGGCAAGTGAATTTGGTTCCTCCTCCTCCTACCTTATATGGCGAAAGTGTATCTCCTAGCTCAAATAATAATCAAAATTCTAATAAGAATAGGAAGAGAAAGAATAAGAAGTGGAAAAAAAAGCAAGGTGAAAAATATTAACCAATTAGGAAAATATTGGGGCATTGATAGTTTTGAGAAACCTACATGAATAGGATGCAAGCCTAAATTTTCTTGTAAGATTTCAAAGGAGAGTATAGAGAGTATGGTCCTTTCCTCAAGGTTCTTATGCCCCTCAATAACTTATAGCTCTTTAGTAGCCCCTTTTTTTCTCAATTGTTTATTGTTACAATGGTTGAGTTGATGCAATATTCGCTCAATCCTATTGAACATGTAATATTTACCACTAGTTCAAAAATTTCTAGACATAGGGGCATAACGTCCACTTTGAATGTGCTCCCTTCAAGCTCTAGGTTTGTTTTCTTTGATTGAAATAGTCTAGTTAAGATTCAGCTTTCTTCTTATACACCCTTCCAAATAAGTATTGAAGTTAATTCATGCATGGTTCATAAATGCTTTTGTAGATAAATAAGCCTCCTATAGTATTCTTCATGGGAAGATTTAGCTTCTCCCAACCTTGCCTCAACTACCAACAAGCTTTTGATAAAACATTTGATTTACTTTTAATGATTCTTTCCAAATTACCTATTTTGTTAAGTGAGAGATGGTCTCTCAAGACCAATTATACTTCAATATGCTCTATATGTGATACCATGAATGTTTTCCATCCCACAATTTTTTGTATGATAAATTTTCTTATCGATAAATTTACATTGTGCAAATTCCTATCCTCATTCAACTTTAAACCATGGTATTTTTTTTATCCGTTTTAATACTTTTATGGACACTACTCACCATAAGGGAGTTATATGACCTCATATTTTATGCATTCATTTGCTAGTGAGAAAGAATCTTTGCATTAATGCTTACTTTACTTTCTTAGGACTCAGGGTCTAGAGATACCTATATCATACTTTTACATTTCGCAACTCTTGTTTCTCAAAATGAAATCATAATAAGGAATTTGTAGATGGGACCACCAGTATTCTTAGCAACCGCTATAGTACGTTTTCAAGGAACATTCCTTTGCTCTAAAGGGCGATTCATCCTCCCCATAATTCATGTGATTATTTCCTTTAACCACCTTTTTCCTTTTTTTCTCAGAAGTGAAATAAAATGTTTAACATGTGGCCAACTTTAAGTGTTATACATAAAGTGCTCTAACAGTGTATCATGATGTGGTCTAAAGTTTATGGGACCATGTCCTTTTCATAAAGCTAAGAAATGAAAGTTCTAGTGGATATGTCTTTCCATGTATATCTAATTTGGGCTATAATTGTTAGGTAAAGTGAGTATTGTAATGCATCGATTTAGATTAATTAATTATTCTTTCTAAATTAATTAAATAAATTTATAAAAATAATACATTAAAATTTTTAAAATATAATTTAATAAATTATATATATATATATATATATATATATATATATATATATATATATATATATATATAACTTAATAAATTATATATTAATAATTTAAAAAATATATTTAAATTTAAAATATAAACTTGAAAAAATTTAAATTTAAAATATAAAGTTGAAAAATTACTTAGAATAAGAATGTTAATATTTTAGGTCTTTTAACATAAATAAATAATATTTAAAAATACATCATGAATAAAGGAGAGGAAAATATTGTTGAAATAAATAATACTTAAGAATGGGTTGGATAATGAAGAAGAAAATATAAGAGTATTATGGTTGGTTTTTTGGAAATATTGTTGAAATAAATAATACTTAAGAATGAGTTGGGTAATAAAGAAGAAAATATAAGAGTATTATGGTTGGTTTTTTGGTTGGGTTGGGTGAGTTGGGAGAGGGGAGGTGGAGTGGGGTTGAGTTGGATTTGGGGTTGCGATGAATTTTTATTAAGGAAATTGGGAAGCAATATTTGCAAAGAGAAGATGAGAACATCAATAATCAGGAGAAAGCTCTTCGAATAAAACAAGTTTTAGTGATAAAAAGGCTTTTTTTTCATAATTTGACATATGGTTAAATACTTATTTCTTCAACAAATCTAAATGTGCAAGATAGTTCTTCGAGCTTAGAGGGTGGCTAAAAGTTCTGAATTTGCATCATTTTACTGTCTTCTTTGTTTGCTCAGTACCTTGGGAGATGAGATGGAAATTAAGGCATACACTGTAATTAGGCACATTGAGAACAAAAAGGGAGGTTTATTTTCATTGTTACCTCCCATAAGCCATCAAATGAATAATAGGCATTGCATGATCAAAATCATTTCAGTGAACCAGTGGAAATTTGTGATGTAAATGGTAAATGTAAAACTTATGGCTTCAAAAATTTGTTCTCCATATTTATTACCATGAGATGACATTCATTTATTCCCCGTCTAGATGGGATGACTCATGTGGTATAATGCCGACTCAAGTGGTATAATGCCTATTGTAAGTTGGGTTTCAATCTCTCCAATTCTTCTTATTGCCTCCCTTTTCTAACTAAGGGGTTTAGGAAGGACAATGATCCATGTTTATAACTACAAGCTTGAAAACAACATAGAGTGACCATGAATGAGAATTTGTAGAGATCCATGAAAGGAAACAATCCTTATTTAATTTTGTTGGTTCTAAAGCATCTAAGAGTGTTGGGGAATGAGAGATGACATTGACACAAAATAGTGAAGAGAGAAATCGCCACGGACATTGAAATAGATATGTCTATTTTCAAATCAATGATATACATAAAAGCATTTGAAGATGTGCAAACAAATTTGGGAAAGTTGAAGAGTGTCTCTCTTTACATGTTAGGGAATGGGAGGGTTGGAGAAACATTAGAAATAAGAAAACAATAAATATATACATGCAATTCAATGATAGTTAATTAAATCAAAGACTCAATTAGAGAAGTTTAAGGGTAAGAAAATTGAGTTAGATTTGTTTTTGAAAAACATCATTTAGAGACTCAAGAAATGGAAATGAAACTTATAATACTATATGAACACTTTGAAAATTGAAATTAGAACAAAGACTTGGTTATGAGGAAATGGTTTATATAAATTAAACCAAATAATAATTATGAATGAACATGCTATACAACAAGATGTTAAATAATAAAAAACAATCAAATTTTCTTTATTTAAAAAAAAAAATAAAAACATAAATTTAAAAGTCTCTCAAATTTTTTTAATTAATAACTAAAGTGTGTTAATGATTTCAAGGAGTAGTTTCTAGAAAGATCAAAGGACGTCATAACTAAAGTGTTCATTGATTTCGAGAATTTGTTTCTCCAAGTTAGCATGATGATCCTAACCAAATCATCATGGGTTACCTTGGATTCACAAAAGTACCAAACATACTTCTCACCATAATCATATAATTAAAATGTTTTATTAGTTATGGTCTACATAAATTATAGAAATTGATTTGATAGTTAGAATATATATTAATTTACATTTTTTATTAGAAATAGTTTTATATTTTTTAATGTTTAATTTTTATAATAATTTTTTTATTTATATAATAACCAATTTTATTATTTTAAATAAAGTGATTGGGTATTAATACTTTAAGTTTTGCAAATTTTACACTTTAATGTTATATTGAAATTACGAATACTAAAATAATTTAAGTTTTTCATATTTAAGTTTGAGAAATAAACTAAGTTTAAAGAAAGTTACAATATTTCATAAGTTTTTCATATTTAAGTTTGAGAAATAAACTAAGTTTAAAGAAAGTTACAATATTTCATATGGTTTTATATTAGGCTAAGTCATGTTATAAGAAAAAATATGTAATTTATAATTTTGCCATTTATTTTTATAATTTATTTTATCAAAGTATTAGTTATGTAGATATTTAATTAAAATCCTTCATTGCATTAGTTCATTGAACACCCGAGCCATCGCTTCCACCTAATGGACACCTCTCATCGCCTTGGCCTCCTCACCGCTTCACTTGCATAACAATTTGCTTCACTATATCAAAATTTTCTTTTCTTGCCTGTTTTTTCTACTCATTTATTCATGGAAAGTAAATTGCTTCACCTTGCTTTTCCTATTGGAAGTTTCAATATTGAGGGGGGGCGTGAATCAGTATTGTAGGGGTGGGTCAACATTTATCAAAATTTTCCCTTCCTTTACAATTAACTCAATCATTCCTTAGTTAACCAACAACGTAATATAAACAATGCATGCATAATTATAACATGAGAAAGTAAACCATGAACAAAAACACATCAATAAATAAACCGCATTTTGACCCTAAAGATGGAGGATTTGGACTTAGGGGACCATGAGAAGTTCCCTCAGTTAGCACCGATAAAATACTTGTCCAAGGTATATTATGAGAGTTAGAAGTCACACGGTTGGAGCCGATGAAATGGGTAGCTGGTGTTGGGGTTGCGTGGCACCTGAATATGCTATGGGTGCCGCACTTCAGTCGCACCAACATAAACACCATATGTGTGCACCAATTGCTAACATTGGTCCATGATGGGTGTCTTTGGATGGGGGAACCCATCCCTATCACAGATATGTTGATCCAGCAGATTACACTATTGCCATACCAAGGAGTGGACCTTGGAGAGGCTTTTGCAGGAAAAACACAGGAAAAGAAGCTCGCAGACCAAATGAAGAGCGAGTTTGGTCTTATAAAGAATTCATGAGGATACTCCATCTTATCTATCGTGGATCTCATGGTGCAATTTGTTGTGCAGATACTAGCAGGAAAGATAATGTGTAAGTGCTGTGGAGATGAAGTGCCGACACCAGTGATCTCTTTGGTTGCACAGTGCACCAAAGGAGTCCAGTATAATTGTGCTCAATATTTATGCAAGGAGTTTCTGGAGAATTGCAAGGAGGCCCAAGATGAGGGTAAGGCATTCCATTATGCTTGGTTACTACTACTGATAGCACTAGTGGCCTGGATGATACCTGAGGACAGTCAGTTTCCCCCACACCATTCGGACCTCCTAGAGGCAGCGAAGTTTACTTCGCTCTAGGCTACCAAGGACCCTGCGCGCAACACCGAGGGGAAGATCTTTTGGGTTATTTTTAAGACGGAACTAAGGACAATGATCACCCAGAGGTCAAGGTTATCACCCACATTTCACGTGCAGTATGGCACCATAGTTGATTTTAAATAATATTTCCACAATCTGCATATTTGTGCAAATAAGGATGCCATGAGGGTATGGCACAAGTTGCCTTACTTGGTAGCTGAAGAGGATATAACAAGGGTCATCAACAAGTGGCCAAGTGACTAGCTCAGCCCTTCAGATGCCAGCACAGGTACCAGTAAGGCTGATGAAGGATCAACAGCAGAAATGACAACAACAGAAAAGAAAAAGGAAGCACAGAGGGCTTCCACTCGGGAAAAATCTACATAGAAGAATGAAGTTGTTGCATGAGAGAAAGAAGAGGTAGCCAAAGAAGAGGTAGCACAGGAGAAGACGATGCCACAGGCCACAACTAGCGTCAAGGAGTCAGAAAAGGAGAAAACACCGGAGGAGGAAGAAACAGAGGAACAAGATGAAGGGGGTGTGGAGTTAGAATCCCCCTTCATCGTTAGGACAAGGAAGAAGTAGGCCTCAATAGGGTCATGCAAGAAACAAAAGTCTGACATATCAGTAGACCTGACCCCATTAGTCCTCACTGAAGGGGAATTAGATGAAATAAGTGATATGGTTCGCGACACAATAACACATCTTTGGGGCCACTTTGAGGAACAGTACCAGCAGGCACTGGGAAAGGTTCAACAAGACCTACACGAGTTGCAGGTCCAAACAAGTTGGATACAAATGAGCGTAGGATAGGAGAGCGTTAAGCAAGTGAGCCTGAGTCAAGCGAGTGGGTCAGTTTTGGACACAAAGATGACTTTGGATCTCCACGCCATTCAACTACCAAAAGGATCTTTGTGTGTCGAGACAAAAGAAGAAAGAGCCCAACTGATGTAGATGAAGAACCTAAGCTTAAATCTCATGGCGCTCCCCATCCAGACCTTGCATGAACTACACCAAGGGGTGTCTAATGAATTGAGGGTTCGGGAGCAATGCAAACAACTGATAATCAGTGAAGTCAATATAAACAATAATCAGATTTTTGAGGAGAAGGCGCATGCGCTTAAAGAAAAAGAGGAGATCACAATGCGGAGTCAATAGTTGGAAAGAACCATTGCATAGGCCTCCAGTGAGCACCCAGAGCTCAAGATCTCGACAGAAGTGGCCTCAGCAAAAAGGATTCAGAAACTAGCTGCTATAGTGAAGGAGTCCAAGGATGAAATCGATCAAGTCTGGTTCAAGCTAGAGTTGCAGATATCAGAGTTACAACTTAAACTACAAGTTAGAGAGCATCGCGGAGCTGCTATCAAAGCAGACATGGAAACTTTGGAAGATGCAATTAAGGCTACATTGAGCTGTTTGAGCAGGCCCTGGAATTGTGGACCTCGCTACAAGAGGATCCCACTCTGCAAAATATTGTCGCAGACATCAGGGAGAAGCAGAGGAAATTCACTTTGTTATGCATTGATTAGAATCACTGGAGATGTTGCTACAGGTGGATGATGTATATCTACATGAGTTGGAGATGATGGCTCAAGTACCATTCATGTCGTTGAGTTTGCACACTAGTTGAGTTGACAACTAGGTTTTCATCTAGGTCTTCATGCTTATGCTCATGGAGATTACTTGTTGGAGTGATAGTTTGGCCTCATGATGATGATGATGATGGCGTTGAGATGCTACAGTGGTGTACACATGTGTTACAACTTGTGTAGGTATTTGTGGAGAATGGAGGACTTGTTGGCAGTCATGCCAAACCTTGTTTGTTGGCCCTGAGGTCAACCTGACTGTGACACTTGGGAGACATGCTTAGGCTATTTGAATAAGTGTTGTAGAGATAATGGTGGCTTACAAAGGTCATACAAAGGCTTGTCAAGATCTAGAAGAAGCTTGAGTGGGATATGAGGTGTTTTAATTGGTGTTCTCCCATCCTCTGCCCCAATCGCATCCATGCATATTTGTGCATTTGGTTGAAAGGCTCCAATGGCATTGAGGCAAGCCTATGCATGTGGTTCCAACAAGGATAGGGTTGTTTTGTTTGTGTGGATGAGCTTATTCATGAAAAATTCTTCAGATTCCTCGCACACACTAGGTGTATTTCAAATTGTATATTCCCAAAAGCTTTTGTATTAATTGGATAAGGTAAGAATTGGTTGATTAAGTCCTCCAATGGGTGTGAACACATTAAGTGCACAAGTAGTGGTGATAATGGCTTGATTTCATCAACTTTGTTCACTCTTGATCTGAGGCCAAAAATGGAATTTTCCCCTAATGTTTTATATTCTTTATTTTGGACATGGATGATGGTTGGTTCAGTATGAGAGTGAGTTCAAGAAGGCTACATAGAAGAGTAATATTTCATACCAAGTTGTGAGAAGAATAGCTTTAGCGTATGAGTTCCAATGACTGCAAAAAGAGAAGATGTATTTGCTGAAGCAATGTTTTGATTTTGAACTTTATATCACAGATAAAAGTTGTAGAGAACAGTAGAAGAGTTGTAGATATGAAGAGCTTGATATAGATCCAAGATTATGGCTCTCACATTTTCTTTGCAGGTGTTGTTGATGAATTTGGCACATAGCCATTGTGTTTTATGTTATTGATTGTATTATGCAGTAATTATACTTTGAAGTGATGGTTTGATGTTATGGAAGAGTATGAATTTTATTTTAGTTTTTCGTGATTATATTATTCATTTTTCAATTGATAGATTGTGGCCACTATTTTTCTTGAGTAGACAACATGTTTGTGGTGTTTTGTTTTTGTTTTGATGAGATTGTCTTGATGTTGAGACTTGGATTGTAGAGATAAATCAAGTTTAGAAGAAAGCCATGGGATCTAGTTTGAAAATATATGAAACAAGGTCTACATAATTAGAGTAGCAATGACTTCATGGTTGTGGAGCAATGATTGCGAAGTTTCAGTGAAAGGAACAATTTCTCCATCTAATCGGAGTTGGATAGTCCTACTAGAGTTGGGAGAGGATCTTTGATCATGGTGGCTTTCATTGGATGGTAGGATATATGTGTGAGAACATAGTTTTTCAAGCTGATCAGTAGAATTATGTATCTTGGCTGATGGGAGTCAACTAATTATATATGAGGTCGAGTCTCCTAATTTATGGGAGTCAGTCTTCTATGTAAAAGACATCATTTGCTTAATAAAATATTTAGAGAAGCGTAGCAGCATCAAGGGTGGTTGTTTTCCCAGAGAAGTGTTTTCTACTAGATATCTTGTGTCTCTTTTGTGGATGTGTTTTTTATTGTTTCTCTCACGATTATCTTGGTTTATGTGTATGAGATAATCTAATGTTTTGTTGGTTAATATATGCATGATTAAGTATAAAAGTTTATTTCATAAAAATTGTAAACAATACACACTACTGATCCACCCCTCCCCCTCCCCTCTCAGTAGTGTGCAAAGGTTTCCAACAATTGGTATCAGAATGAGGCTCTCAGTTGCAACTTGATCGTTGGAGAGTAGATCAGGGGTTTGTTGGCAGAAAATTGAAAAGAAAAAATCAGAATGAATTCTCAAGGATTGGTTTTCCTCATTGATGCAAATTTAAAGGTATTGAGTAAGAATGTTAAATCTCAATTATTGTCTTGTGGATATAACATTTGCAGTCTGTTATGTGAAGTATGTGGCAAGGATCCAACTGCACCTAAAGTTTTGCAAAAATATGCACAAGTTAGATGTATAATCTGCAAGAATCTTCATGATGATGATTTGAAGAGGCTAATAGGTTTGAAATACACCAAAGAAATGTGGGACAAGTTAGAGTCCATATTTGAAGATGGTATCAAGAGAAATACGGAGAATGAGAAAAGAGAAAGAACAAGAAGAATAAGAAGAAGGGTCTACAAAATCTAGAATCTCAGCCACAAGAGTCTCATCCTACTTGTGAAAACGATTCAGCTGATGATGAGAAGAAAACAAAAAATCATGAACCCAAAGGTATAAATATTAAATATTTTCTTTTGAGTTACAATTTTGATGATTCAGATTTTGATCATGTTGAAGTTCCTAGTGAAGATGATCATGATGTTAATGATGTTAGAGCTGATATTTCTAGACTAATAGTTACATGCAAGGATCAAGAAAAAATGTTGCATATTTGTGATGATAAGGAGGCCAAGATCAAGGAGGAGATTATCAGCTTAAGAATTAAATTGGAAGAATTGGAAAGAGTTAAGGCATGAGGAAACAATACAAAGAGGAGTGTGAGTGTGAGAGATAAGAATATGAAGAGATGTCTTTGAGAAAGCAACGAAATTTGGAGAAGATCATTATGGCCTTAGATAATTTTCTTGAGATCTAGAGATCACCATTGGATAAACATGGTCTTGGATCTCAAAAGGGTGAGTCTAGTTTGCATGCAGGTAAAAACACCAAAGTAGAACCAAAATAACATGTAGAAATAAATGTCAGCAATAAGAGTAGAAAAGACAGAAGCCAACTGCAGATTCATCAATAGAACCAACAACAGCAAAGAAGAAAATGTTAAGGATCTCCTACATTCAAAAAATATTTTTCTCCAAAAGAGGATCATGGCAGATTTGTAAAATTCCAAAGTTGTTTTATTCCTTTTGTGCATAAGGTAGAATGTTATAGTTGTCACAAATTTAGACATATTGTAGATAACTACAAGAACAAAATGTATATATCTAATCAATGGAGCTTGTAGTAGTATTAGCAGCCAAGGAGGTTGGCTAACAAGTATAGTTGTGCTTTTTATGGTTATTTCTATTCATGTAACATGTTTGGTCATAAGACTTATAATTGCATATATAACCAATGGAGGAGAAGAACATTGCATGCAAGGTATAGATCTGGCATGAGAAATAGGAGATTTGACTTTCTTGCTTCATATATTGGCCATGTGGAGTGCTACACATGTCATAACTTTGGCAATATGGCAACAAATGTCTTGTTTCCCCATTATTCAAGGAAAATTTGGCAAAAGCTACAAAAAAAGAGAGGACCTAGTAGAAAACCAATGAAGGAAGAAAAGAAGTAGCCAAAGACCACGTGGAGAAAGAAAGAGCAACAACTCTTCAAGTAGTGAAGAGAAACCCTTCCTGTAGTCGATGATTATTTATTGCATATTTATAGAGGACTATATAATTCATGAGAGGTGAATAACCTCAAGGGGAGAATATGGTAGAAGTATGGTAGTTTTTTGAGTAAAATTTGTTGCAACAACATATGATGAGTTCTTTTAAGCCTCATGCACATTCAAGTCCACAGTATCATCCTATCTATTGGAGGTATATTGATCTTAGGGGGAGCTATGCATGGTATGAGATTTACATGAGTTATTAGACATTTCCCTCATATTTTTCACTCAATTATTTGTAGCTACCTTACATATGTTTTTGAGTGAAAGTAGTACATTTTTCAGCCATATATATGCTTTTGTTTTCAATGACAAGTTGGTTGAAAAGATGGTACAACCATGCATAGAAGGTGATAATTTCTTCAATCATGTATAGAGATGACATGAGACATGGACCGGCCATGTATAGGTTGTTATATGAAATTTATTACAACCATGCATTTACCATTGTTTCATCATTTCACATTGGTATTGGGTCTAGCCATTAGTCAGTTGAGTCATCATGGTGATAGGCATGTTATCAAGGAGTTTCATGGAGTTTATTACAACCACATTATGGGATAATGTTGATGCAATAGTCATGATGTGTCATGTATTTTAGTCATTGGTCCATAGGAGATGATTATAACAACTATGTATTTATTGATATATCTGTGTAAAATTCTCATGAAGCCATGTACTTTTATTATATGTATCTTTGTATCATTTAGTCATGAGTCATGAGGTCAAGTTATGGTCATATATGAGTCATGTATGAAGTCTTATGCCATTTCTACAGCCATGTATGTACAATGTTATATGTCTTTTAGTCATGGTCGTCTAGACTCTTGGTCCATATGGTGCTTCTATTTGTCAAAAGAAAGCATTTTTTGTAGCAAAAGTTATTCACTTTAGCCCTGAGATTATGCTAGAGATGGCACGTGTTTAGGGGGGAGAATTATTTTTTCTTGTTTACTTTATCCATACATTGTTGGAATTATGATATGCTTGGAGGTGTTCATATGTGCCTCATGTTATGC
The DNA here is from genome assembly GCA_031772625.1 of Pinus tabuliformis. NCBI lineage: Eukaryota > Viridiplantae > Streptophyta > Pinopsida > Pinales > Pinaceae > Pinus > Pinus tabuliformis. The sequence goes on from CM062814.1 coordinate 806,344,501, forward strand.
TTTGACTGTTGGGATTCTTAACCTCATTATATGAGTAGAGAGGCCAAGGATGGCCATTAATGTTGCTACTATGTGGAGATATGGGTTGATGTTTATGTGCATATTGTTACACACTAAGTGATGCTACTCATTGATGCTATGTAATTTGGTTTGCTTCTATAGAGAGTTAGGTTGGTGCCTTATATTCTTGATGTTGCTTATGGTTTCCTTATGTTGGCATATTGTTGCATGTTGCTAGAGGTTGTTAGTTGGATATGTCGCTCAAAATGATGATTGGTTTATTATGTTTCTTGCTACTACTGATATGAGATGAATGGATGTTGGTTGACATGCATTATTTTTCACCCATGTAAAGATCAGTTGCTTCAATGTTTATGCTTCTATTCTTTCTACCTTATCAAGTGGAGCTAGCCCTTTTCCATTAATGTCAAAGGGGTAGTGATATAGGAGGTTATTCTGGGGTTTGTGTGTGGTTTCCGTCAATGCAAAGGGGGGAAATTTTGGCATTGTGGTGTTCATGGTTGCAGATAGCTGATGTTGGCATTGGTTTCATGATGGAATCTAGCTCATGTTGGAATTGATGTCAACCCTATGTAGACTTGCTGATGCATTTATGCCATTCTTGTAGTATGGTTGCAACTGGTTGTATAGGCATTGCATTGGTTATGTTTTCATTGATGTCAAACTTTGGTGATGTAGCTTTTTGGTAGCATTGTGTTCATGGAGGAGCTATCTTATGTTGGCATGTGAATTGATGTCCATTTTGTGATCCCTCATTATGCATTGATTGGAGGCATTGGAGATGATACTAAAGGTGGATGATGTAGATCTACAGGAGTTGGAGATGATGGATCAGATGTAATTCATGTTGTTGAGTTGGCACACTAGTTCAGTTGACCACTAGGTATTCATCTAGGTCTTCATGCTTATGCTCATGGAGATGACTTGTTGTAGTGATGGTTTGGCCTCATGATGATGATGATGGTGGTTTTGAGATGCTATAGTGGTGTACACATGTGTTGCACCTTGTGTGGGTGTTTGTGGAGAGTGGAGGAATCATTGGCAGTCATGCCAAACCTTTTTTTTAGGCCCTTAGGTCAACTTTACTGTGACAATTGGGAGACATGCTTAGGATATTTGCAGAAATGTTGCAGAGGTGGCAGTGGCTTCCAGAGGTCCTACAGAGGCTTGTCAAGTTGTGGAAGAACTTTGACCAGGATCTTTTTAATTTTTTAAACTAGGGTCAAATTCTACATTGGACAACTCAGATAATCAATATGATGCTTGCATTAAATTCCTCTTTTCAAGAGGACCAAAATCGACCTAAATATCACCTAATTTGGTTAAGCCAAAGTTAAGTTTTGAATTATTTTATTCATACATACATTATGGAATGGGTCGGCCCTAACCACATGGGTAACTTCTTGGGTCAAACTTATCCCCAAGTTAACCATAAGGAAATCCCAATAGAAGTGACCTCAAGTTCATTTCAACGCATCAAGTCATATTTCTGTTATTCTATTTTGTCTTGGCTCGCACAAGTTTGATGGAAGGAGTTCACACAGGGTCTGAAATCACACGTGAAAGGTTCGCTATGAGTTAGGGTTTTTTGGATCTTGATCACTCACACAACAAATGTAAGAGAGTGACTATAGGTTTTAGATGTATTTCACCTCGGTTGCCCACATAGAGATTTCCTGAGAGTGACTGTGCAGTCACATTTGCCTGCATACAATGACTAGGAGAGCGACCAGGGAGTTTTGGTTGCACACAGACAGTTTTGATGAGGGCGAATAGAGTTCAGATCTAGAGTTTGACATCTTGGCTTCAGTGGACTTCACTGATCTGGTAGATTTGGTTTTTCTCTACTGTTATTTATATATCTGTATATATGTAGATCTAATTTGTTATTATCCTCTACAATCATATGTATTGGGCGCATTGTACTCTCTGCTGAAATATTTTCATGACAATCTACTAAAGAAGAATATTTGAAAGGGTTTCCCCCTAGTGGGATTTTCCCCTGGTCTTGGACCAATATATTGCCTCTTATGGTCATGTTTTTGTCTTCTCTATCACTGCATATATTGTTCTTTCTTTAGTTACGTTTATGATTGATTATATTTCTAATAATTGGATGCATTATTAATGAAAAGATAAATTGGGCTAAATTAACTGATACAACATAGAACAATGAGAAAATTTAACATGGTATCAGAGCTAAGGTGAAAGACAAGCCCAAAAGAAGACAAGATTTATAGCCCTCTCCTTCAGAAAGAAGATTACCTATTCAAGGTCAAGATGTTGTCCTCTACCTTCAAGAAGCATGAAAAGTTGGGTGATGCATCAAACTTTGTCGCATAGAAAGTTAGATTGGAGATCATAGTTGACAACAATGATGTGCTAGAATAAATTCATGGAAGGATTCCCAAGCCTCTAGAAAATGCTTCCGCTTCCCTCAAGAATAGGTACAAGAAAGGTGATTCCAAAGAAAATAGAATTTTAGTTGACGGTCTACAAGATCATTTACTTGCATATGTTGGGAATTTAATAAAGTCTAAAGATATGTATGACAAGATAGCTGACATGTATGAAATCAATAAATTGAATGAGATCATCACCTTGAAACATCAACTCAAGGAAACTAATATGAAAAAAGGATAATTTTTTCTATCCTAAATTATAAGGATCTCCCAACTTAGAGATCAATTGCAAAGAGTTGGAGAAAATGTGCCTTGCGGGGAACTAGTAGTTGTGACTCTTAAAGTTCTCCCTCCCATTTGGGAAACCTTCATTACTACAATCAACAATAGCAATGTCCTTTAGACATTTGACGAAATTTTTAGGAAGCTCACTCACGAAGAATCAAGGATAATAGCAAGAGGACGGCTTCAAAAGCATGAAGAGGGAGAGCCCACTGCATATATGACAGAAGGAAGAAGGTAAAAGGAGGTTCATCAAGGAAGACTCCTTCTCAAAATACAAAAGGAAGGAATTACAAATCATTATCTCATGTTGTGATCCAAATGGATCCTAGAAAACCCTCTAAGTCTTCAAATATTCAAACTATCGCAAAAGAAGAACCTGTTAAAAAGTCGGATTACACTATCGAGAGGAAAAAACATGAAGAAATCAGTGAAAACAGGCTTATCGAAGGCTTAAAACAACTTTGTATCGGAGCCATCGGATCTGGTCGATCAATGGTCCAGATCTGATCGGCAAATCGCAATTAGCGGTGGCAAAGGGAGGCTATCGGTGGAGACCGCATGGTATATGTCGCTGCGATTAGTGGGGTCAATGAGGAGCATCGATCAAGCATGCTGATCGGCAGCCTAAGTTGAATAGTGATATCAAAATCGACGATTACAGAGGAGCGGGGCCAATATAAACATAACTCGTGATAGCCAGACATGATAACATTATAAATGATATTTGATGTAATTTGAGATCCAGAAAACAGGGTTTTCCTTTGTATTTGTGATTTTCGTTAAATAAACGAAACACAAAGGATAAAGCACCGATGCGATGAAATCGAACTCGAAAGGGTTTCTTAATGCTATTGTATGTTATTTCTAGTCCGATATGAGCGTGATTTTCATATTTTAATGTATTTTCAAATATAGAGGGAAATCACAAAACAGGAAGGATTTCGGGAGGACCAAAGGCATAAGTGGTTTGGGCCAGGCTCCGCCCGATCCCATACAATGGCTGCCATGTGTCCAAGCTAAGGAGAGAGAAAACCACCCTTATCGGGCGGTTAACCCACGTATGAAGGAGTCGCCCGAAATGAACCACAACCGTTGGATTTGGATCTCCCAGATCAACGATGGAGATGTGATGTCGATATACAGGTGGACCCGATAAGAGTTATAAGGTAGATTCATAATGTTTCAAGTCCTATAAACAAAAATTTGGTGGAGTTTCACAGTTTTGAATGTATTTCTCTGTGTAAACAGAGAATGGTTATTTTAGGGATTTCAAAGGCCCAATGACCCATTCCATTACAAAACAGGTGGGCACCATCCCTGAAAGCATTTAGCAATGATTGTTAATGCTCAAAGGGGGATCTGAGCAGACAGAGGTCAAGAAGCCAGAGAGCCCGAGAAGGAGAAATGAACAGACAATGCTGATTGGCTTTAAAGCCACAGACAGAGAGAAAATAGAGGTAGGCAGTGCTGAGACAGAGCAAAGACAGTGAAAGATTCGCCATGAATTTACAAGATAATATAATTTGGTGAGAGATTCACCAAAAATATATATATACATATTATATTGGTGATAAAATCGTCTCCCATTTTTCCTATGTATCATGGGGATTCGCCCATTTATTATACATATAAATTTAGGGTGGTTCTTAAAATTTTCCCTGAGAGAGTCTGTGTACTCAAAGAGGCTTGAGAGGTTCAAGCAAAACTCTTGCTGTTGTATCTATTGTGTTGAGACTCAATTTGAGCTCATACTTTTGTAAAACTCTGTTTTTTGAAGACATAATAGAGAGGTCATCACTGAACGCTGGACCAAGAGACGTAGCCCAGGAGTGTTGGGTGAACTCCTTATTAAACTTGTTGTGTTTATGTGTGTTGTCTATTATGTTCTTTAACTGCTTCATTGTCTATGTATTTCGCAATCTTATCGATCGATTGCATAAAGTAACATGGGCATATCCATGCACATGAGTCTGTAATACCTTAATATTTGTCTAAGATCTCATTATCAGATCAAGTGGTATCAGAGCTTTAGGTTTTCTAAGGTTAGACAAGCTTGTGCTAGATTGTTGAATGCTAACTAGGACAAAGCTCAAATTAGGAGACAGAGAACTGGTTGAGACTAACCCAGAAATAGGAAGAGTCTATCCTAGGAGGAAAATGGCAAAAGAAATTCCCTTGGAATCAGACTCTTAGTTCATGGACAGTTTCATGACCATGAGAGCCATGGTAGAAGAGATGTATTGATAATTTAAGAAAGGTTGAGGTGAAGATACTTCAACCTCCAAACAAGACAAAGGAACAGAGGAACCTCTTCTAGATGGCCATTCAGAAGGCAAAGGGAAAGAAAAATAGCCTCCTCTATCAATACCTCCTTCTAGCCCTTTGATTAAATTAGATGTAAAATTTGATTTGCTAATATGTGATGGAGAATTAAATGAAAAAAAGCTAGATAACTAGATTAGACCGATTGATGTATATTGCAGGGTGCAGAACATCAGTTCAGAAAGGAGAAAGATTCAGCTGGCCAACCTTCGCCTTGGAGGAACTGCCCTAGTGTGGTGGGAAGTCAAGACAGAAGCTGATTTGAAGAAGCATGGTAAAATTCTTTCTACCTGGAGTGAATTTGTTTCTGCGTTAAAAAACAATTCTATCCACTAGCTTATATGCAACAAGCGATGATGAGTTGGCAAACTCTTCGCCAATTAAAGTTATACCCAGGAATTTAGAAAAAGAGATTTAATTCTAGGCATTTCTCTAGACTCACTTGAAACTTTGTTGAAGTATATAGGTGGTCTACACAGCTATTTGAGGCACACCATTCTCATGTTTAACCCCATTAGCATAGATGAGGTATTCGTTTAGGCTACACATCTAGAAGCTAGAGGAAAGAATGTGAACCCAGAGATTCGGGGATCATCAAAACCCACTGCAAGCAAGAACAAGGAAAAGAGGAAGCGGGAATGGAAAGAGAGGAAGGCAAACACTATACAGAAAGACAAACTTTCATGCACTCACTACAAGAAGGATGGACATGATGATGAAAACTGTTGGTCTTTGCATCCAGAGCTGAAACCTAAGAAGTTCAATGGCAAGAAGAAGAAGATTGTTGCTGCTATTCAGAAAGACTTGGGGTCAGACTCAGGAGATGAAACAACAATCACAGCCACAGGTATAAAAGGTAAAAATTCTGAAGCATCTACTGGTAATTCTGCACAATCTATTGATAATGAAGAAAATGAGAGGAAAAGACATGAGCTTTTTCATATTAGAGTTATTTCCAAGCATCAAAATATTGATACTTTATTTGATAGTGGTTCACAAGTAAACTTGATTTCTGAAGCAATTGTAAAGAAGTTGGGACTACTAACCACACCTCACAAGAAGCCATATCCATTAGGTTGGGTATGTGATAAAGCAAAGCTACAAGTGACTAGACAATGTAAACTTAGGTTTGCTTTTGGGTCAACTTTTGTAGATGAGGTTGAGTTAGACAGAGTTCCCTTGGATATATGTGGTATTGTTTTAGGAAGTCCTTACTTGTATGATAGAAAAGCCATTTTCTATAGAACTGAAAATAAGTATCAACTCACAAAAGATGGAATCGAATATATTGTAAGAGCTCATCAGCTAAAAAATAACTACATTCTCATAAACTTAGGGTAGATGAAAAGAATTGTAAATTCATGTAAGCAATTTTTACTAATGGTTGTAAAGGAAAAGACCCCTGATAAAACCAATGCATTTGATGGTTGTGATGCTAAACAGAAAGCTGATTTAGAAAAAGTTGTTTCAGAATATGATATCATATTTCAAGAACCTAAAGGTTTGCCACCCAAAAGGGAAATAGTACATGATATTCATTTGCAGCAAGATGCTCCATTGCCTAACATCGGAATGTACAGGTTATCCGCTTTAGAGAATGCAGAGATTAAGAAGTAGGTACATGAGTTGCTCGATAAATGGTTCACAAGACCAAGCACATCACCATGCGGATCTCCAATCGTTTTGGTGAGAAAGAAAGATGGCTCGTGGAGGATGTGCATTGATTACAGAGCAATGAATAAAATAACGATAAAGAATCGCTATCCTCTTCCTCACATAGATGATCTATTAGATCAGTTGAAAGAAGTTGTTTACTTTTCCAAGTTGGACTTGTGTAGTGGCTACCATCAAGTTAAAGTAGCAGAACAAGATGCATGGAAGACTGCTTTCAAGACAAAGCAAGGGTTGTATGAATGGCTAGTTATGCCTTTTGGCTTAACTAGTGCTCCTACCACTTTCATGAGAGTTATGAATGATGTACTCCAACCTTTTATTGATGATTTTGTAATTGTATATTTAGATGACATTCTTGTTTTCAGTAAAACATAGGAAGAACATTTGAAGCATGTAAAGCAAACTCTAGATGTTTTGAAAAAATAAAATCTTTATGTTAAATTATCAAAATGTGAATTTGTCAAAACATCTTTGAATTATTTGGGTCATATTATAGGGGTGGTGAATTGAAGATAGATCCCTCTAAGGTTGAAGTCATTATAAACTGGCCTAAACCCAAATCTGCTACAGAAGTTAGGAGCTTCCTAGGAGCAGCACAATATTGGAGAAAGTTTATGGCTAACTTCTCCTTGATTGCAGCTCCCTTACATGCTTTAACAGGATTGAACAAGGTGTTTCAGTGGGGAGGCAAACAGCAGAAAGCCTTTGACACCTTGAAAGAAAATATTAGTACAGCACCAGTACTAGCATTGCTAGATCTTCAAAGACCATTTGAGGTTGAAACAGATGTCAGTAACTATGCCATGGGAGCAGTGTTGATGCAACATGGTAAACCCATATGTTATCATTCTGAGGCATTTAATTCTGTAGTAGTTAATTATCCCACATATCATAAAGAATTGTATGCATTAGTACAGATTGTGAAAAAGTGGAAAAATTACCTAATGGGCAAAGAAATAGTTATACATACTGATCATCAACCACTTCAATATTTGCACTCACAAACTAAATTGCAGCAATCAAGACATTATAGGTGGATGGATTTTTTACAAAAGTTTCATCTTGTCATCAGATATAAGAAAGGCATACACAATAAGGTTGCAGATGTGTTATCCAGACCAATTATAAATGTATCTACTATACTTAAGCACAACTTAGTATTGCATGAAAGCTACATTGAGCAATATGCTCAACATGTAGATTTTAAAGATGTATATGCAACTTTAGGTCATGGAAAACATGTAGAAGAATTGGATTATCATGTTAAGGACCAACTATTATATCATTTGGGAAAGTTATGCATTCCTCAAACTGAAAGAGTTAACATAATCTGAGAAGCACATACTTCTCTAATATCAGGTCATTTTTGTGTAAGTAAAACAGTTTCTTAGCTGCAAAGGTTCTGTTATTGGCCAAGAATGCATGAAACACTTTCTAGATATATTAAAGGGTGTACCATGTGTGCTAAAAGCAAGCCCAACAATAGAAAACTAGGCATGTACACTCCACTTCCAGTTCCTTCTCATCCTTGGGAAAGTGTTTCCATGGACTTTGTTGGGGGATTGCCAAAGTCTAGAAATGATCATGACTATTTATATGTTATTGTGGACAGGTTCAGCAAAATGTGTATTTTAATACCTTGTACAAGAAGATTACAGCTGAACAAACAACAAAGTTGTTCTTTCAGCATGTATGGGTTCATTTTGGGTTACCCACTTCTATTGTCTCTGATCGAGATTCCCTATTTGTTGGGAAATTTTGGTCAAGTCTATGGGAGTTAATGGACACCAAATTGAAGAAGAGCACAACATTTCATCCACAAACAGATGGCCAAACAGAGGTGGTCATTAGGACAGTGATCCAATTTCTTAGGGGCTATTGCAACAAGCATCCCAAGCTTTGGGATGAACATTTATGTTATGTGCAACATGCTTACAACTGTGCTAAACACTCTTCTACACAAAGATCTCCTTTTGAGGCTTGTTTTGGTTTTATACCAAGGTCTCCCTTGGATTTTGTCTTTAATAACGAAATAGCAGTTGATGGACACAGTGATGTGGACAAAGCAACCAAGTTCATTGAATAGATCCAAGAAATTCACTAGGCAGTGCAGGAACAACTGGAAAGAAGCCAAGCCAAGTACAAGGCAAGGCATGATAAGCATTGAATTGAGCATAGCTTCCAAGTTGGTGATCAAGTATGGTTGTACATTAGCAAAGATATAATGCAAGGTTAAGGTAAGAAGCTGAAGGCAATAAGATATGGGCCTTTCAAGATACTTGAGAAAATTGGTGAGAATGCTTTGCCCCTTGATTTGCCAGCTTACATGCACATCTATTCAATAGTTAATGCAAAGAACTTGTGACTATTTGAACCTTAATTGATTGAAGATCCCAAAGAGCAAAGTCAGTTGCCTTCTATTGATGATCTGTTGCCTGAATATCTCAATGAGTTGCAGGAAGATACAGTTCTGGACCTGAAGGTGAGAACTACGCATAGAGGGGATGTTGAGTACCTCATAATCGGACTCAAAGGTTCAAAACCAAGCAGTGCAAGATGGATAGAGATTGGGCAAGTGAGGAAGTTGTATCCTCACTTGGTTGATTATTAAAAACCAACTTTTGGTGGTCCAAAATCCTTTTCAGTGGGAAGGCGTGATCCAAATGGATCCTAGAAAACCCTCTAAGTCTTCAAACATTCAAAACTATTGCAAAAGAAGAACCTATTAAAAAGTCGGATTACACTATTAGGAGGCAAAAACATGAATAAATCAGTGAAAACAGGCTTATCAGAGGCTTAAAACAACTTTGTATCAGAGCCGTCGGATCTGGCCGATTAACGGTCCAGATCTAATTGGAAAATCGCAATTGGCAGTGGCAAAGGGAGGCTATCGGTGGAGACCACATGGTATATGTGACTGCGATCAGTGGGGTCAACGAGGACCATCGATCAAGCACGCAGATCGACGACCCAAGTTGAATTGTGATATCATAATCGACGATTACAGAGGAGCGGGGACAATATAAACATAACTCGTGATAGCGCACCCGATAACATTATAAACGATATTTGATGTAATTTGAGATCTGGAAAACAGGGTTTTCCTTTGTATTTGCAATTTTTGTTAAATAAATGAAACACAAAGGATAAAGCACCGATGCGATGAAACCGAACCTGAAAGGGTTTCTTAATACTATTGTATGTTATTTCAAGTTCGATATGAGCAGTATTTTCATATTTTAATGTATTTTCAAATAGAAAGGGAAATCACAAAACAGGAAGGATTTCAAGAGGATCAAAGGTGGTAGGAGGTTTGGGTCGGGCTCCGCCTGATCCCATACAATGGTTGTCATGTGTCTAGGCTAAGGAAAGAGAAAACCACCGTTATTGGGCAGTTAATCCCCGTACAAAAGAGTCGCCCGAAATGAACCACAGCCATTGGATCTGGATCTCCGAGATCAATGGTGGAGATATGATGTCGATATACAAGTGGACCCGATAGGATTTATAAGGCGGATTCATAATGTTTCAAGTCTGATAAACGGCAAGTTTTGAATGTATTTCTCTGTGTAAATAGAGAATGGTTATTTTGGGGATTTCAAAGGCCCGATGACCCATTCCATTACAGAACAGGTGGCCACCATCCCTGAAAGCATTTAGTAATGATTGCTAATGCTCAGAGGGGGATCTGAGTGGACAGAGGTCGGGAAGCTAGAGAGCCCGAGAAGGAGAAATGAACAGACAGTGCCGATTGGCTTTAAAGCCACAGATAGAGAGAAAACAAAGGCAGGCAGTGCTAAGACAGAGCAAAGGCAGAGACGAAGAGTGATAAAGAGAGTCTGTGTACTCAAAGAGGCTTGAGGGGTTCAACCAAAACTCTTCTTATTGTATCTATTGTGTTGAGACTCAATTTGAGCTCATAATTTTGTAAAACTCTATTTTTTGAAGACATAATAGAGAGGTCACCACTGAAGGTTGGACATGTAGCCCAGGAGTGTTGGGTGAACTCCTTATTAAACTTGTTGTGTTTATGTGTGTTGTTTATTATGTTCTTTAACTGCTTCATTGTCTATGTATTTCACAATCTTATCGATCAATTGCATAAAGTAACATAGGCATTTCCATGCACATGAGTCTGTAATACCTTAATATTTGTCTAAGATCTCATTATTAGATCATGTTGAATGCTTCAATTGTCATAAGACAGGTCATCATGCTCGCGATTGTCCCAAGAAGAACAAAAAACGACACTACACCACTAGAAGCAACTATAATAATAAAAGAAGAAAATACTATCAAAGGAATAACTATGATAGAAGATACAAAAGAAGAAGAAGAGACTCCTCAAGTGACCGTAAAGAAAATCATCCTCCTCAAAAGAAGTCAAAGGCTCCCAGGTATGAAAGTAATGTTGTAAATAAATTTGAATACATTCTTATTTCTACTCTCACTAGTTCTTCACCACCGGATTCATGGGATAGTTCGTTGGTTGATAGTGGGTACCCTCATCATTTATATGACTACATGGAAGTCATATCTAATTTGGTAGAGAGGGCAACTAAGCTAAAGGTCATTCTTGGAGACAACTCCACTCATCTCATGAAAGGTTTTGGGTCCGTCAAATTTCAGTTGAATTCTGGGGAATTAGTTTTGTTGCATGATGTTATGTATGTACCAGGATTAATGAAGAATTTGGTATCTATATTCGCTTTGGAAGATAAAGGGATGAGGGTTTCCTTCATAAAAGGTAAATTTTTGACTTGCCTTGCTGATTGACCTATGAGAGATTCATTCGCATTATGATCAATATTTGAAGGACTCTATAGATTCATTGTAAGACCTCTCCTAGCATTGGTTCATAATACCAATCATTTAAGTGAATTATGGCATCGTAGACTGGCTCATCTTCACTATGATGCACTTCCGAAATTAAAGAAATTGGTCTATGTTATTACCGATGTTCAAGCTCATTATGATGGAGTTTTCAAATTGTGCAAGTGGAAAGAAAAAAATGGGACCATTTCCCTCTAGTAAGAACAAGACAAATGACATCCTGCATCTCATTCATTCTGATATATGTGGTCTGGTCATTGTACATTTTTTTGGTGTTCATCTATACTAAATCACCTTTATTTACGACTTCTCAAGAAATACATGGATATACTATCTTAAGCACAAGGATGAAGCCTTTGAAACATTCAAGGAATTCAAATCCTTCATCAAAAATCAAGCAAGAAAGAGAATCAAAGTCTTCAGGTTCGACAATGGAAGAGAATAAATGTCAAAAGAATTCATAGCATTTTGTAAGAAAGACAGAATCAAGAAGGAAATGGTTGTGCCATATACTCTTGAACATAATGGTCTAGATGAAAGGAAGAACGGGTCTATATTAGAAGTTTCCCGTGTTAAGCTCCATGATCAAAAGGTGCCAAAGTTCCGTTGGGCCAAATCTACATCTACTGCTATATATGATCAAAACAAGGGGCCTCATCAAGCATTAGAAAACAAGACTCCTGAACAAATATTCATAGGCATCAAGCCTGATATAATCCATCTTCGTGTATTTGGATGCCCCATATAATTTCATGTGTCGAAGGACAAAAGGAACAAATTGGAAGCTACTGGTAAAAAATATACATTTGTGGGTTATTGTGAAAATTATAAAGCATATAGAATTTATATTCCTGGTCAGAGGAAGGTTGATATTAGGAGGGATGTAACATTTGATGAAGATGCCACTCTTGAAAAAGAAAGAGATCTTCCTCCACCTCCTCCTCTAAGGAAGAGAATGATGACTGAGATATTTTGGATGGTCCATACATGCCCGAGTCTAATATGGTTGATGATCCCATAAAGCCTATGAATCTGTTGTATCCTCCTCCAAGTGATCCTCCCTCTAGGAAGAGACCACTTTGGCTCTGTGATGCTTTATAGGATACTGAAATAAATTTCCCCTTCCATAGATCATTCAGGGAAAGAAAGCAACCATGCAGGTATCACGGATATGTTGTTGTTATGAGTACTATGATTCAAGCTGAACCGTCCTCATTCGAAAAATATGTAAAAGAACAAGTTTGGAAGGATGTTATGGCTGAATAATATGAATCAATCATGAAAAACGATGTATGGGATGTTGTACCTAGACCGAAATGGAAATCTGTTGTGACTTCAAAATGGTTATTCAAGATCAAACATGGAATTTATGGCAACATTAAGAAATATAAAGAAAGTTTCATAGCTTGAGGCTTCTCCCAAAAAGAGGGAGAATATTATGATGACATATTTTCTCCCATGGCTCGATATACAACCATCCATTCTGTAATTTCCCTTGTTGCAAGTCAAGGATGGACTCTTCATCAGATGGATGTAAAAACCACATTTCTTCATGGCATGTTATAGGAAAAGGTATATGTTGAACAACCACCAGGATTTGAAATGGAAAGGTAAGAACACATGTTTCCAGGTTGAAGAAGGCATTGTATGGTTTGAAGCAAGATCCCTAAGCTTGGTATGCATGCATTGGAAGTTACTTAGTGAAGCTAGGATTCACAAGAAGCAATGTTGATCCAAGGTATGCCATTTATATTGGTTGTATATGTTGACGATATATTATTGATAGGTAGTGAGCCTCTAATGATCAAATGTAAGAGGAAGCTAACCTCTGAATTAGAGCTGAAATACCTTGGTCTCATGCATTAATTTTTGGGCCTTCAGGTGTGGCAAAATCATGGTGATATTTTCCTTTCACAAGAATACGTTGTAAATTTACTAGAAATATTTGAAATGACTAAATGTAAATCCATGGTTACACCGATGGAAATGAACTTCAAGAAGTTATGTGGAGATTTTTCAGGACCAAACGTAGAAAATCCATCCCAATGTAGACAACTGATTGGGCATTTGATGTTTCTTGTGAAAACCCATCCAGACATATGCTATGCAGTAAACACATTGAGTCAATTCATGACTGATCCCCACCACAAACATTGGATAGCTGCCAGACACATATTGAGATATTTGCATGGGTCGATCACCCTTGGCCTAAGATATTCTGTAGGAAATGTTCAACTTCATGGGTACACTGATGCTGATTGGGATGGAAATTTTTTCGACAGGAAAAGTACATCTAGATTTTGTTTTAGCTTTTGATTTGCCATGATATCCTGGATGAGAAGGAAAAAAAAGTTTGTAGCATTGCGCACCTTTGAAGCAGAATACATTGCCACTAGCATGGCTAGTTATGAAGCAATTTGGTTGAGAGAGGTCTTTGGAGATCTATTTGAGAAGGTCCTAGATACTACAATGATATATTGTAATAACAAGAATGGAATCTATTTGGAAGAGAATCTTGTGTTCCATGACAAGTCCAAGAATATTGAAATTCGACATCACTTTATTCGATACATGGTGCAGAGAGGAGTTGTCACTCTCTATCACACATTGACAGATGAACAGATTACATATATTCTCACAAATTCATTACCAAAGAGAAAGTTCTTGGTCTTAAGAGAGCAACTTGGACTGATGGATCTAGCCCCTCAGGATGAGGGGCAGTGTTGATCGAGGATATCGAGCCAACTCTTCCTACCTTGTTTGAGCTCCCATGGTGAGTAATGGAGATAGAGAGGGATCCTAGGGTTGAAGAAAATGGAAAATAGGGTGTTACCCCTTTCTATTACCCATAGGGTTGAGGTTTTTACTCCCTTGTCTGGTCTTTGCAGAGTATACCCCAGTTGGAATCATACCCACAAGAGGGCTTGTTGGGAATATAGTTCCTCATTTGGCCAACGAGTTCGGAGAATACTTGGGGGTGTACAACCCAAGTTGATTATGATACAGACATTCTACCACATGAATATTGAGAGTCATTTCTGGGAAGATCAGCAGGCAATAGGATTCTGGGTTGAGGGTAAAGCTCCTCGATGAGACTCCAAGGTTGAGGGTTTACTCCCTTGTATGATGAGTTATCCTATTACTAGATATGGGTGGAAGCTCTTGCTATGTGATTCTTCTTCTTGATCCGAGAAAGTTTCAATAGATAGAGTTGAGAAGAGACAAACAAAGCATTACAACAAATTGACAGGTTGATCAACTAACAAATATTGGCAGGTGGAGTTCTTCCTAGTTGAGAAGGAGTGTTAATTTTTGCAACTAGGGTCAAATTCCACATTGGACAACCCAGATGACCAATATTATTATTGCATTAAATTCCTCTTTTCGAGAGGACCAAAATCAACCTAAATATCACCTAATTTGGTTAAGCTGAAGTTAAGTTTTGAATTATTTTATTCATACATACGTTATCGAATGGGTTGGCCCTAACCCCATCTTAACTGCTTGGGTCAATCTTAACCCCGAGTTACCCCTCAATAAAGCCTATAAATAGAATGGACCTCAAGTTCATTTCAACACATCAAGTCATCTTTCTATTCTTCTATTTTGTCTTGGATCACACAGGTTCGACAGAAGAAGTTTGCATAGGGTCTGAAATCACAAGCGAAAGGTTCACTCTGAGTTAGGGTATTTTGGATCTCGGATGCTCGCACAACAAATGTAAGGAAGTGAATATGGGTTTTAGTGATCTGATATTCACCCTATGAGTGACATCAGTTAAAGATTTATTAAACTAAGGTATTACGGACTCATGTGCTGGTGTGTGTTCTGTGTTATTGAAGCAACGGATCGATCAGATTGCCAATACACATACAATAAAATGGAAAGACAACAGAGAAATATAGTAAGCAAACACAAAGACACAAACAATTTTAATAAGGAGTTCACCCTATTCTCCAGGGCTACATTTTTGGTCCAACTTTCAGTGGTGGCCTTGTTTTATTGTGCCTTTGGGCAGAAAATTTACAATACAAGCACTCAATGTGAGTTCACCTGAAGTAGATTTTTGCTTGGCAGGGTGGTTCTTGGATTTCCCAAGCCACTACAGTACATAGACTCTTCTTCTTCCTACCAGCTCTGTGACCTTCAGGTCTACATTGGAAAGAGCCAAATGTGATGCTTAGTCCAGATAGATTCCTCGATGGGATGGCTTGGATCCTCAAGCTCTCTGGTGCTCGACGCTGCTGTTGATCAACTCGGCCCCTCTGTCTCTTCTGCTATGCTTTACTATTCTCTGTGTTTAGTCCTCCTCTCAGGGTTCACTGTTCACTATCTCTCTTGGTCGCTTGGACTCTACTAAACTCTAACTGATTCTACTGTCTTTGTTCATGGCTTTAGCCATTCGATCCCTATGCCTGTTCGGTTCCTCTTCTGCCTATGCCAATTCACCTTCTACAGCTGCGCTTGGAGTTCCCTGTGTTTGGCGTCATCATGAATGCTCAGGGAGTGGCCACTTGTCCTCCTCTAAATGGTGCCAGCAATTCTTTGTCCATTCATTTCTGCAGTTACGTCGTGGATGCATTCTTCCTCCACTGTGGTGGTCAAACGGATTCCAAATCCCTACAAATGCGGCTTAATTCCCTGTTGATTCTGATTCTTTTAATTGGGTGCAATCTCAACCATCTGATCTGAGCCCTCTAGATCCGACGCCATACACATGTTTCGCGCGGTTGACTTGCTCGACCGATAGCACACGATAAACGACGGTTTTCTCTCACCTCCACCTACCATGTGTCGATCAGTGTATGGAATCGCTCCGCTCTTGTCCAAAACCTCTTACCATTCAAGGGTGCCCCGATCAAAACTGCTGATTTCTAGAGCACAGGTCCCACCATGTACAATTAGTGCTTTTTTCCCTTTCCACTCGTGGTCCTCCGGTTCCCCCACGCGACCGAGTGCTCGGGCTTTCCCATTTTGGCCCTGTTTTCCCAGCCGCTAATCGCGCATCAAAAATCACCTCTTTTTCCCATTCCGGGGCTCCGGGGGCTACTTTGGCCTCCCGTGTGGTCTCCATGGGCCTCGGTCAGCGCGCTTTGACCGAGGTCCTCGTTGTTCCACGTTGGCTGCCATTGCCACTGGTTCAGGGTGTTTTTGATCGTTGTTTTGGATTTCTTTAGAGATTTGTTCGACCTAATTCAGTCATGGTTCTTTGACAGTCTTCTATGGATCCAATTCGGATCATGGCCTTCCCACTGAAAAAGCTTTTGGACCACCAAAAGTTGGTTTTTAAGCATCAACTAAGTGAGGATACTGTTTCTTCACTTGTCCAATCTCAATCCACTTTGCGCTACTCAGCTTTGAACCTTTGAGCCCAATCCTCAGGTACTCGACGTCTCCCCTGCGTGTCATACTCACCTTCTTGTCCAACACTGTGTCTTCCTGCAACTCATTAAGATACTCAGGTAGCAGGTCATCAATAGAAAGCAATTGACTTTGCTCTTCAGGGTCCTCAATCATTGAAGGTTCAAACAATCTCAAGAAATCTACATTTATGACTAAGTAGATGTGCATGTAAGCTGGTAAATCAAGGCGAAAAGCATTTTCACAAATCTTCTCAAGTACCCTAAAAGGTCCATACCTGATAGGCTTTAGCTTTTTACCTTCACCTTGCATCCAGTATTTGCTGTTATACAGCCAGACTTGGTCTCCAACTTGAAAAATATGCTCCATCCGATGCTTATCATGCCTAGCCTTGTACTTGGCCTGGCTCCTTTCCAGCTATTCCTGTACTGCCTGGTGGATCTCCTAGATCTATTCAATGAACCTAGTTGCCGTATCCACATAATTGTGTCTATCAACCATGGCATCTTTACCAAAGACAAAATCCAAAGGAGACCTTGGTATGAAACCAAAACAAGTCTCAAAAGAAGATCTCTATGTAGAAGAGTGTTTGGCTCTGTTGTAAGCATGCTGCACATAACACAAGTGTTCATCCCAAAGCTTAGGATGTTTACTGCAATATCCTCTCAGTAACTGGATCACGGTCCTATTTACTACTTCTGTCTGGCCATCTATTTGTGGATGAAAAGTTGTGCTTTTCTTCAGTTTGGTGTCCATCAGTTCCCATAGACTAGAACAAAACTTCCCCACAAATCGGTTGTCTTGATCAGATATAATGGAAGTGGGTAATCCAAAATGAACCCATACATGTTCAAAGAACAATTTTGCAGTCTGTTCAGCTGTGATTTGTTTACTACAAGATATCAAAATACACATTTTTCTGAACCTATCCACAACAACATACAGATAATCATGACCTTTCCTAGATTTAGGTAGTCCTCCAACAAAATCCATGGAAACACTTTCCCAAGGGTGAGAAGGAACCGGAAATGGAGTGTACAATCCTAGTTTTCTATTGTTGGGCTTGCTTTTAGCACACATGGCACACCCTCTTACATATCTAGAAACTGTTTCATTCATTTTCGGCCAATAGAAGAATCTTTGCAGCGGTGCAACTGTTTTACTTACCCCAAAGTGACCTGATATCAGAGAAGTGTGTGCTTCCCTAATTATCTTTATTCTCTCAGTTTGTGGAATGCAGAGTTTCCCACAATGGTATAAGAGTCGGTCCTTTACATGATAGTCCAATTCTTATACTCTTTTGCCTTGACCCAAAGTTGCATATACATCTTTAAAATCCATATCCTGAGCATATTGTTCAATGTAGCTTTCATATAGCACTGAATTATGCTTAAGTATGGTAGATGCATTTATAATGGGTCTAGATAGCATATCTGCAACCTTGTTATGTATTCCCTTTTTATATCTGATGACTACATGAAATTGTTGTAGAAAACTCATCCATATGTAATGTCTTGATTACTGCAACTTAGTTTGGGAGTGTAGATATTGAAGTGGCTGATGATCAGTATGTATTACTGTCTCTTTTCCCATTAAGTAATTTTTCCACTTTTTCATTCTCTGAACTAATGCATACAATTCTTTATCATATGTAGGATAGTTAACTACTGCAAGATTAAAACTCTCAGAATGATAACATATGGGTTTTCCGTACTATGTAAACACTGCTCCCATGGCATAGTCACTGGCATCGGCTTGGATCTCAAATGGTCTTTGTAAATCAGGCAGTGCTAGTATAGGTGCTATACTTATTTTCTCTTTCAAGGTGTCAAATGCTTTTTGATGTTTGCCTCCCCACTGAAACACCTTATTCAATCCTGTTAAAGCATGTAAGGGAGCTGCAATCGAGGAGAAGTTAGAAATGAACTTCCTCCAATATTGTGTTGCTCCTAAGAAGCTTCTCGCTTCTGTAGCAGACCTGGGTTTAGGCCAGTTCACAATGACTGCCACTTTAGAGGGATCTATTTTCAATTCACCTCCACCTACTATATGACCCAAGTAGTTTAGGGATGTTTTGCCAAATTCACATTTTGAGAGTTTAACATAAAGTTTTTCTCTTTTCAAAACATCTAATGTCTGCTTAACATGATTTAAATGTTCTTCCCACATTTTACTAAAAATCAAAATGTCATGCAGATACGCAATAACAAAATCATCAAGAAAAGGTCTGAGTACATCATTCATTAATCTCATGAAAGTAGTAGGACCATTGGTAAAGCCAAAAGGCATAACCAGCCATTCATACAATCCCTACTTTGTTTTGAAAGTAGTCTTCCATGCATCTTGCTCTGTAACTCTGACTTGATGGTATCCACTGTGCAAATCCAGCTTGGTGAAATAAACAGCTTCCTTCAATTGATCTAAAAGATAATCTATGAGAGGAAGGGGATAACGATTCTTGATTGTTATCTTATTCAGTGCTCGGTAATCTATGCAAATTCTCCAAGAGCCATCTTTCCTTTTCACCAAAACGATTGGCGACCTGCATGGTGATGTGCTAGGCCTGATGAAGCCCTTCTCAACCAACTCCTACACTTGCTTCTTGATTTCAACATTCTCTAATGCAAACAACCTGTACATACCAATGTTAGGCAATGGAACATCTCGCTACAAAATAATATCATGTACTATTCCCTTTTTTGGTGGAAGACCTTTAGGTTCTTAAAACAAGACATCATACTCTGAAACAACCTTTTCTATATCAGGTTGATTTTCAGCGTTACAACCCTCAAATACATTGGTTTTATCAGGTTTCTTTTCCTTTACAACCATCAATAAGAATTGTTTGAATGAGTTAATCATTCTTTTCATCTGTCCCGAGTTTATGAGAGTGTAATTATTATTGAGCTTATGAGCTCTTAAAAATTATTCGATTCCATCTTTGACAAGTAGATACTTGTTCTCAGCTCTATAGAAAATAGCTTTTCTATCATACAAGTAAGGACTTCCTAAAACAATTCCACATATATCCAAAGGAATTATGTTTAACTCAACCTCATCTACAAATGCTGACCCAAAAGAAAACTTGAGTTTGCATTGTCTAGTCACTTGTAGTTGTGCTTTATCATTCAACCATCCTAATGGGTATGGTTTCTTGTGAGGTGTAGTTGCTAATCCCAATTTCTTTACAATTGCTTCAGAAATTAAATCTACTTGTGAGCCACTATCAAACAAAGTATCAATCTTTTGATTTTTGGAAATAACTCGAATATGGAAAAGCTCATGTATTTTTCTCTCAGTTTCTTCATTAATAACAGAATGAGTAGAATTACTAATAGATGCTTTAGAATTCTTACCTTTTATATCTGTGGCTGCTATAGTTGTTTCCTCTCCCGATTCCGACCCCAAATCTTTCTGAATAGCTACAGCTGTCTTCTTCTTCTTTCCCTCGGACTTCTTAGGCCTCAGCTCTGGATGCAGAATCCAACAATGCTCATCATCATGCCCCTCCTTTTTACAGTGAGTGCATGAAGCTTTGGCTTTCTGTGTAGTGTTAGCCTTCCTTGCTTTCCACTTCTGTTTTCTTTTCTCCTTGATCTTGCTTAAAGTGGGTTGGGATGGTCCCCCAACTTTTGGATTTCCATTCTTTCCTCTAGCCTCTAGATGAGTAGCTTGTACAAATGCGTCATCTATACTAGTGGGATTAAACATGAGGATGGTATGCCTCATGTAGCTGTGTAGACCACCAATGTACTTCAAAAGAGTCTCTGGTGAGTCTAATGAGATACCTAATATCAATGCTCTCTTTCTGAACTCTTGAGTATACCCTTGCACACTTTTCCCTTTCAGCTGCCCTATAGTTTGCCAACTCATCATGGCTTGTTGAATGTAGGCCAATGGATAGAACTGCTTTTTGATTGCAAAAACAAAGTCACTCTAGACAGAGATGGTCTTACCATGTCTTTTCATATCAGCTTGGGTTCTACCTTCCCACGAAACCAAGGTAGTGCCTCTTAGGCATAGGCTTGCCAACTAAATCTTACTATTGTCTGAGTTTATGTTATGTACCCTGCAATACACATCAATTTGTCTAATCCAATTGTCCAATTTTTCAGCATTTAGCTCTCCATCATATATATGCAAATCAAATTTAACATCTAAATTAATCAAAGATGCTTTCTTATTATGCACAGGGCTATTAGGAGGTGTGAGAAAGCTTTCCTATTTCCCCTTTCCTTTGGAGTTGTCGTGGAAGTGAGACTCATATTCTTCTTTATCTTTTTTAGAGCCTGATGCATCTTCCACCTTTTGATTTCTAAAGTCTCTGTACATTTCTTCAACCATAGACTTTATAACTAGGAAACTCTTTATGAATTGAGGGTCTAGCCCTACAGAACCTTCTTCTGACATTGTCTTTCGAGAATAGACTCTCCCAATTTCAGGATTAGTTTCCACCAACTCTCCTTCTCCTCATTTGAGCTTTGATCTTGTGAGCATTCGTAGCTAACCCAACACAAGCTTGTCTAACCTTATAGCCTAGAGATTTGATACCACTTGATCTGATATTCACCTTATGAGTGACATCAGTTAAAGATTTATTAAACTAAGGTATTACAGACTCATGTGTTGGTGTGTGTTCTGTGTTATTGAAGCAATGGATCGATTAGATTGCCAATACACAGACAATAGAATGGAAAGACAACAGAGAAATACAGTAAGCAAACACAAAGACACAAACAATTTTAATAAGGAGTTCACCCTATTCTCCAGGGCTACATCTCCGGTCTAGCTTTTAGTGGTGGCCTTGTTTTATTGTGCCTTTGGGCAGAGAATTTACAATACAGGGACTCAATGTGAGTTCACCTGAAGCAGGTTTTTGCTTGGCAGGGTGGTTCTTGGATTCCCCAAGCCACTGGAGTACACAGACTCTTCTTCTTCCTACCAGCTCTGTGACCTTCTGGTCTACAGTGGAAAGAGCCAAATGTGATGCTCAGTCCAGATAGATTCCTCTATGGGATGGCTTGGATCCTCAAGCTCTCTAGTGCTCGATGCTGCTGCTGATCAGCTCGGCCCTCTGTCTCTTCTACTATGCTTTACTGTTCTCTGTGTTCAGTCCTCCTCTCAGGGTTCACTGTTCACTATCTCTCTTGGTCGCTTGGACTCTACTCAACTCTAACTGATTTGACTGTCTCTATTCATGGCTTTAGCCATTCGATCCCTATGCCTGTTTGGTTCCTCTTCCGCCTGTGCTGATTCACCTTCTGCATCTGTGCTTGGAGTTCCCTATGTTTGGCATCATCATGAATGCTCAGGGAGTGGCCACTTGTCCTCCTCTAAATGGCACTAGCAATGCTTCGTCAGTTCGTTTCTTCAGTTACATCATGGATGTGTTCTTCCTCCACCGTGGCGGTCAAACGGATTCCAAATCCCTTCAAACGCGGCTTAATTCCCTGTCGATTCCACTTCTTTCCGTTGGGTACAATCTCAGCTGTCCAATCTGAGCCCTCTAGATCCGACACCATATGCATGTTTCACACGATTGACTTGCTCGACTGATAGCGCATGATCAATGGCGGTTTTCTCTTACCTCCACCTGACACGCGTCGATCGGTGTATGGAATCACTTCGCTCCTGTCCAAAACCTCTTACCATTCAAGGGCACCGCGATCAAAACTGCTGGTTTCTAGAGCGCGGGTCCTGCCATGTACTATTAGCTCTTTTTTCCCTTTTCTACCCGCGGTCCTCCGGTTCCCCCACACGATCGAGTGCTCGGGCTTTCCCATTTTGGCCCTGTTTGCCCAGCGATGCGTGATTAGCGCTAATCGCGCATCAAAAATCACCTCTTTTTCCCATTCCAAGGCTCCCAATGGCTACTTTGGCCTCCCGCGCGGTATCCATGAGCCTCGGTCGGTGTGCTTTGACCGAGATCCTTGCTATTCCATGTTGGCTGCCATTGCCACTAGTTCAGGGTGTTTTTGATCATTGTTTTGGATTTCTTTAGAGATTTGTTCGACCTGATTCAGTCATGGTTCTTTGAAAGTTTTCTATGGATCTAATTCGGATCATTTAGACATATTGCACCTTGGTCACATGCATAGAGACTTCCTGAGAGTGACCCTACAGTCACAGTCGCCCATATACAGTGACCGAGAGAGAGACCAGGGAGTTTTGGTCGCACACAGATAATATTGATGAGGGTGACCAGAGTTCAGATATAGAGTTTGACATCATGGATTCATTAGACTTCATTGATCTGGTAGATCTTGTTTTTCTCTGTTGTTATATAGATCTATAGATCTATAGATATGATTTCTTATTATACAATGCAATCATATGTATTGGGCTCATTGTACTCTCTGTTGAAATATTTTTATGACGATCTACTAAAGAAGAAGATTTGAAGGGTTTTCCCCCTAGTGGGCTTTTCCCTTGGTCTTGGACCAATCTGTTGTCTCTTATGGTTGTGTTGTTGTCTTCTTTATCACTGCATATATTTTTATTTCTTCAGTTACGTTTATGATTGATTATAATGCTAATAATTGGATGCATTGTTAATGAAAAGATAAATTGGGCTAATGTAACTGATACAACATAGAACAATCATAAAATTTAACAGATCTAAGGTGTTTTGATTGGTGTTATCCCATCCTCTACCCAAAATGAATCCATGGTGGCTTGCGCATGTAGTTGAAAGGCTCCAACCACATGGAGACAAGCCTATGCATGTGGTTGCAACAAGGATCGAGCTATTTTGTGCGTGCGGTTGAGCTTCTTCACGAAAATTCCTCTGGATTAATCACGCACATAAAGTGTATTTTGACTTGTATATTCCCGTAAGCTTCTATATTAATTGGATAAGGTCTAAATTGGTTGATTAAGTCCTCCAATGGGTGTGAACACCTTAAGTGCACAAGTGGTGGTGATAATGGCTTGATTTCGTCAACTTTGTGCACTCTTGATCCCAGGCCAAAAGTGGAATTCGCCCCTAATGTTTTATATTCTTCATTTTGGAGTTGGGTGATGGTTGATTTAGTATGAGAGTGAGTTAGAGAAGGTTGCATAGAAGAGTAATTTCTCAGACCAAGTAGTGAGAAGGATAGCTTCGGTGTATGAGTGCCAAAGGCTATAAAAAGAGAAAATGTACTTGTTGAAGTAGTGTTTTGATTGAGAACTTCAGATTGCATATCATAGATGCAGAGAACAATAGAATAGTTGTTGTAGAGATGGAGAGCTTGATATAGCTCCAATATTATGACTCACATTTTTTTGAAGGTGTTTCTAATGCATTTGGCACATAGCCATTGTGTTTTATGTTGTTGATTGTATTATGCACTAATAATATTTTGGAGTGAAGGTTTGATATTATGGTAGAGTATGATTTATTTTAGCTGATGGTGATTATCTTGTTTAGTTTTCATTGGATAAATTGTGGCCACTATTTTGCTAGAGTAGAGAGCATGTTTGTGCTGTTTTTTTTATTTGATGAGATTGTCTTGTTGTTGAGACTTGGATTGCAGAGTTGAATCAAGTTAAACCGAAATTCTTGGGATCTAGTCTGAAAATATATGAAAAGAGGTCAGCATAGAGTATAGGAGAAGTGAATACATGGATGTGGGGCAATGATTGTGAATTTTAGGTGAAAGGAACAGTTTCTCCAACCAATTGGAGTTGGGAGAGGATCATTGATCATGGTGGCTTTTAGTGGATGGTAGTTGATAGATCTGTGTGAGAACATAGTCTTCTGAGTTGATCAGTAGAATCGAGTCTCCTCGCTGATGGGAGTTAGCTAATTGTATATGATGTCGAGTATCCTGATTGATGGGAGTTAGTCATATATGTAAAATACATCATTTTCTTGATAAAGTATTCAGAGCAGTGCAACAACAACAAGGGTGGTTTTTTGTTGGGAGAATGGTTTTCCACTAGATATCTTGACCACCCATTTGATTCCAAAAAAAACTTTTCAAAACCCAAATCGTAAATCTAGGCAATTTTGAATATTAGTAGGACAATGTTAATTTTATCATATAAATATTTTATAAAAAAAAATGGGGGTGTTACTGGAAACAATTTTAGAGTGACAAATTTTGTAGGATTTAGTTACTTGTACAAATGAGAATAATAAGTTTCATTTGAGCTACATATATTCAGGGGTGCAACCTTATGCTTTAGTGACAATAGCAAACAACTATATGTGCCAAATTTTGGTAGGTTCATTGTTTTAGTTGGAACTTTTTGAAGAATAATATGCTTTTGAATTTATAAAAGTGGTTGCTCTTGCTGCAACATTAATTATACGAGTCTCATGATTAAAGCAATGCCATTTTGCAAATAATTGTTCTGCCTTAATAATTTGGATTGGGAATTTTTAATTGATGAATTTGGAAATTTTTTTGGGTTAATATATTTTGTGATTCCATTTTCCATTTCATAAACATATCATATTTATTAGATTTTCTGATGAAGAGAGGCATATTCCTTCTTCAGTTACCTTGTTACATGTAGGTTAATAGTCATACCCTTATATCTGATTTTTTCATAGAAGCATAATATTTTCGGTTCTTGTGGCATAATTTTGTGGTTATTATGTCAAGATTCAATAAGTGGAACTTATTTAGCATAACCTAGGAGATCAAATAGGTTGATCAAGCTTAATGCTTGCACATGGAATTATGGTGGAATTTATTTCCAGTCTTACTTAGAGCTCACTTATAAATATGAAAAGAGCACATGATATCTTCTTTTAAACTTGAGAGGAAATATTTTTTGGAATTGGTTTTAAGGGAAAGTTATCCCTAACTTCTTATGTTATCTTATTATATTGAAATAGTTGAAGGAACATGATTACATGATAACTAAGTTAGTAATATTATGAAAAAACAATTTGAGTATTGGTGTTCAATGTGACCTCTAGTTATCTATCTTATTTATAGTTGGTAAGGTGGGACCTTACATATGGTATCAGAGTGAGCTACAACACTAGGGCCTAATGGGCCAAATCCTTGCATGTAGGTTGATGATACATGAATGCTGATTATGCATGCATGCTGAATTGTTGTGTTCATTGAATTTGAAGCATATTAGTTGCATAGGGGATATTATTATTATTATTATTATTATTATTATTATGTCATTTATAAACTTATGAAAGAAAAATAATGCTTTATTATATTCCTTTATATTTTTGTTAAGTCAAATTATTAGAAATATGTTAAAGGACTTAAAGACATGCTAGAAAAGGATGTGCTTGAGAAGTTGGGGTTAAACCTAAGCATGTGAATGGCTTGATGTCAATGGGTGAGTGATATATGTGGAGTGCATGCATGGTTACATATATGTTTAATGCAACATTATCAATGTGATATGGGCTTAGTATCCATATTTACTAGCTGAAATTATATGTACCAAGAAAAATATTGGCTTAATCTAGACTATAGTATGATGACTTTGGTGTGCATGCTTTGGGAATGTGTAACAAGTGTAAGGATGAGATTCAATTAATGTGATTATTGATTTCATCATGTTAATTTTTAATCTTTTACTATCTACACTAATGGAAACTTCACAAAAGTTACCTTGAAGGATGTCACTTTTAACTGTGAATGTAGATTCCCGAGAAATGAATGTGCATTAATTTGATGTGTTAAAATATGGTTTCAGAATAAATTATTAATGAGTAAGAATAAAGTTACTATGATTTCTTTGACATGATTATGTATAGTTGTCAATTTATGTATTTTGGGTTGACATTTTGCATCAATAACTTAAAATTACTCAAATACTAGGTTGTGGTATGACCCACCTAATAGACAAGAGGCTTAAATGACTCGTGTGTGAATGGTTGTGGAATCCATTTTAAGGAAATCTTAAAGCTTATGTTTTCCTTAAGTTATGTATGGGTGTGGAATCCATATTAACCTATATATATGTGCTAAGTAATTCTTCTGGCTAGAATGAACAATTTATTTTAATGGAATCTCATAGACATGATTAAGGAGGATTGATTATGTGTGATTAAAGTTTCAGGGATAGAGATTTGTAACATGAATTTTCTTGAGATTTAAATCCATTATTTTATTTTGATTACAAATCAAGAAACTAAGATTGGTATAATGTTTGGAATAACAGATTTTGATATATGTAGTCAAGTGTGAACTAGGCATCTATCCTCTAGTATTGTAATTCTTTTGTATGTTCTTGAATTAGGTAGAATTATATTGATTTTCAAATGCTTAAAAATGTAGAAAAAGATTATTGTGATAAGTTGATAAAATATATTTTCTATCGGCTTAAGACCAATTATGTATAGCATATTTAAAGAGAATTTCATAGTGTTGTGTCTAGGAAAGCCATAACAGTCTCCTTAATGATTTTATCAATTCCATAATGGTTGAATTGTATTCAACTAAATTAATTAAAGAAATTTTGAGGATTGAACTCATGAATTGCTCTAAACTATTGTTATTTAGATAATCGAGTCAAAATTCATATTGTTTATGAAATTAATGAAGTGATTTCTTGAAATTTGATTAACTTATAGATTGTTAAGATAATAACATGTTAGAGATAAACATTTTATGTGGTGAGAACTTTTTTTTATTTGAACTTAAAGGAAAATGTATGTGACTAATGAAAAGATTATTTGAATTCTTGATTTACAAGAATATATGCTTATGATATTTTGTGATGGAGAAATTGAAGGAGAGTGAGATCACATTTTGATGTTCCATGATTTAGAAACCTAAGATGATCGTATTGTATGTGGAATGGAAGAGATTGTTGGATTTAGGAATTTTGTGCTTGGATATATAGTTGTATGAGTAGTTATTAGTCCTACAAAAAAAATGTAATCTTTTGAGAGGGTGGTAATTCTCCTTAAAAAAAAAAACCTTAGCTTTAAGCTAGAAATGGCCTTGTGATAGTCTAAATCTTATTTAAAATCAACAAGATTCTTCATAGTTTGACAAATGTATGGCTTTTTCGTATGTACTAATAGTAAGGAATAGAATCATGATACCATTAAGGAATAGGTAGAATTATGGTTTTTATGGTACCATTAGTAATTTGAATTATTGAATAGAAATCATGAGCGATTTTATAGTTGGAAAATTGGTTGAATTGAAGTTATCAAGATAGATTAAATAATATAGATATTGTATTCTCATAATTATGAGAGTTGTTCTTGATTACAATCTTGCGAAAATATATCTTTAATTTTTTTTTGGAATGAAGATCTCCTACCAGATTCATTCATAATTGATTCTCAAGTAGGCGAAGTGAATAATAATGAAGATTATTGGAACTCAAGGAATGGTCTATAATACAAAAGTGGGTCAATGAGGATTATATGGAACCTTAGCTTATTAGTTTAAAAAAAAATGGTGTCTTATTGAACCTCAAGTTGTGATTTTTCCTAAAGAGAACATTTAATAAAAATTGTAGGTAGGTCCTAAACATTTTGATTGTAGGGATGCCTTATAGAATGAAAAGGGGAAACTTGGATTGAGAAGACATAATCAAGTGGGAAGTAAGAGTGGGTTATATATATGACATCATGTTTTGTCGTGTAGTTTCACTGGTAATTATATGTGGATGATTTGATGCTTCTTATATGCAAATTTGATTGTGAGATGGGATGGACCATCATTATTGTTTATAAAAATAATATGTGAGCTATTTATAGCTTGGAAAGCTCAACATACTATAGAACCAAGAAGATGACAAAAGTAGGATTCATGTAGACTATGAGAAAGAAAAACATGTAGAATATCAAATTATTATAGATAACTTAAGTAGATGTCATATAAATTACATAAAATAGTATTATGATATGTTAGGTCCCTATAATACGAGTGTAACCCCTTATTGTTATTAATAAAACCCCCTTGTTATATTGTTGTGCCCATTTAGTCCCCATATTGTTATTATTGTGCCCTTACATTATTATTGTTATGTCGGCTCTGATTATATTATGACCCCTTAGACTCCTATATATGGAAAGGAGGTCTTGTCATTTGTATCATCCAAGAATTGTTCATTTGTGTAATTTAAAGGAGGTTTCCCCCTTGAAGACATTGAATTATAAGGCATTGATCTATCTTTTCTATCTTTTTGTGAGCTGGTTTCCTAACATTTGGTATCAGAGCTTTGTATTCTAGGGTTTTGCTACTCCAAACAGGGCATCGTGGCATTTTCACTATAACTTTGTTTCGGCAACGTTTCAGAAGCTAAAAAAAAACCCATTTGAGACTAAATCTTGTTGAACCTCAAGTACAAATTTCAAATCTTGTCTTGCTATATTTACAAAGATATGATCTATGGAAGTTAGGGTTTTTTCAAGCTCCAGAATTTCATCTCAAATAGGTCATCGTGGAATTTTCGCTATAATTTGTTTTCTACAAAGGTTCAAACTCTAAAATTAAAACCCATTTGTTCCAAAATCGTGTGGAAGCTTGGGCCCGAATTTTAGCTCTTATTTTTCCATATTTTCGGAGATATAATACAAAACATTTAGGGTTTATGCAAGCTCCCAAATTACATCTGAAACAGGTGACCTGGAAAAATCGTCATAACTATCTCTCTGAGCATCAGATTGAAATCTCGTAAGAAGTTACAGAAAGAGGACAGACTATAGTTTCTTGTGTATATTTTTCAAATCCGAAGGTCAAAACAGTGACACGTGGCACTTCATACAAGTTCACTCTTCTGAAAAGGTATATAATCAGGTCATCTTGGGAGATTGTGCATAACTCTTTCTTGGAGAATCTAATTTTGATCGAATTGGTGGCATTGGAAAGAGGATGCAGAGGGATACTGCAGGTTGCTATTTCAGAACTGGAAGTTCTGAAATTAGAGAGTTACAGTCATTTCAAGGTCGAGCTCATAAAATCAAGAAAAGGAGATATGAGGAAGTTTGATGGCAATGATCTGGTAAATTAGATACTACAGATGGAGCAATATTTTGATCTACATGAGGTGAAACTGTTACAAAAGGTACGTATTGCATCTTCATATTTAGAACCGGATCAATTTTTATGGTATAAAGTGCTTTGTTCTTGTAAACCACTTGTTACGTGGTCAATTTTCACAGAGGAAATGATATCACATTATGAGGATACAAAGAGAAACACCTTCTTTAGCCAATTGATAAATCTCAAACAAAAGTGTTCAATGGTAGAGCACATTGAGGAATTTCAAATATTGAATATAAGGGTAAATGATATTCTAGAGGAGCAAAGGATTGATGTCTTCATAGATACTTTAAAGGATAACATTCAACATGAGATTCATCTTCGGGAACCTGATTCATTGGAGAAGGCATTCAAGTGGGAAAGAAAAATTGAAAGTGAAAATGTGGAAACAAGGAATCCCACCACTCACGACTATAATTATGGAAGTGTTTTTTCTCCTAGCCTTCCACAACGTACAAGGTTTACACCACAACAATTGGAAGAAAAAATAGAAAAAGGGCTTTGTTACAATTGTGATAGAAAATGCACTAAAGGTCATAAGTGTGTTGAGAAGAAATTATTTTACATAGATTATGAAGAGGAGGAAGAAAAGGATCAAGAAACATCAAAAGAAGAGGATATACACCAGGATCAACCCCAGAGAAAGAAGAAATGAATCCGACCATATCTTGTAAAGCATTGGCAAGAATTACCACTCCTCAAACTCTCAAGATAGAAGGACATATCAAGAAGAAAAAGGTTCAAGAAGTGAAAGATCACATCGAGAGAGAAGAAACGAATCCAACCATATCTTGTAATGCATTGGATGGAATTACCACTCCTCAAACTGTCAATATATAAGGACATATCAAGAAGAAAAATGTTCAAGAAGTCAAAGATCACATCGAGCATTAAGAAATGAATCCAACCATATCTTGTAAAGCATTGGAAGAAATTACCACTCCGCAAACTCTCAAGATAGAAGGGCATATCAAGAAGAAAAAGGTTCAAGCAGTGAAAGATCACATCGAGCATCAACAACAAGTTATCCAACTTTTAAAGGATAACGCCACTTTGGTGCAGAATCAATTGAAACAACAGGTAGATCAACATCATAGTGAAAAAAGTTTTGATGTAGGTGATTGGGTATTTTTACGGCTACATCTCAAGCAATCTATTTATGAGAAGGAAATGTTGAACATACTACATGCACTTAAGAAATGGCAACCCTACCCAATGGGAAGACACTTCAAGGTAAAAATGGATCATGGTAGCCTTAAATACTTTTTAGAACAAATATTATCTTTAGAAGAACATAAAAAATGGGTCACAAATATGTTGGGTTATGACTTTGAAATCATCAACAAAAAAGGGAAGAAAAATGTTGTTGCAGATGAACTCTCAAGAAAGGATGAGGATGTGGCAGCATTGTTTTGTGCTATTTCTATTATCCAACAAGATTGGATAAAAGAAGCAAGGGATGAATGGAAGAAGGACAAAGAAGTGTGGCCACTCATTCAAAAGTTGCAGAAGATCCCAGTTCAAACAATATTGCCAGAACTTGACGAGGAAGGAAAAAACATATTGGAACCTGGAGCAGTCACAGAAACAAGAACCTGACAGCTACGAAAACAATCAATTTCAGAGTATCTCATCAAGTGGAAGAACTTACCCACTGAAGATTCCACATGGGAGGACAAGAACTTTATACAGAAACATCAAGAACTACTTAAGCGTTGAGGAAAACACTTTTTTAAGGAGAGGGGCATGTTAGGTCCCTATAATACTAGTGTAAACCCTTATTGTTATTAGTACAACCCCCTTATTATATTGTTGTTCCCATGTAGCCCCCATATTGTTATTATTGTGCCCCATAGAAGCCCACTATTGTTATTATTGTGCCCTTACATTATTATTGTTATGTCGGCTCTAATTATATTATGACCCCTTAGACTCCTATATTTAGAAAGGAGGTATTGTCATTTGTATCATCCAAGAATTGTTCATTTGTGTAATTTAAAGGAGGTTGCCCCCTCAAAGAGGCAGAATTCTAAGGCGTTGATCTATCTTTTCTATCTTTTTGTGAGCTGGTTTCCTAACATGATATGGTACTATAAATTGTATGGTTGGTTTTGATATAGAAATATTTGGCATTTTATATCAAAACATGTCTAATATGGCATGTATATATTTTCTACTTGATTAAGAATGGTATATTTTGGTTTTCATGGAGTTGCTTCCAATTTAGCAAACATTAAACTTTGAACTAGCATGAAGAAAAAGATATCAAATACATATACATAATGTTAACACCTTATTGATAGGAGAATGAAATGAACTAAGTATCTTATGATTTTAGGAAAACTTTGGGCCAAGTTTAGCCCAAGAGGGGGAGTATGTAGTGTCCCTTCTTGGTGAGTTAGCTTTGGTAACACTTGGAGAGGGTGATTTTGATGCACTGTTATCAAGATTATCCATGTCAGACTTATGTACATGCTTGTATGATATAGACCTGTTTTGAGTCACATGGTTGTTGCATACTTATGATAATATTTATGGTTTTGTGTATAAGACTGGTTTTGGTCAAGTGCATATTATCGATGTTTTATATTTTGGTATCCTAGTTTGGAAATAGGTGTATGACATGGATGGTGATCCAAGATTAAGATACATAAATCCATGGATTATCATGGTTATATGGAACATATGGTTAATTATTATTTATGGATGATACATGATGTGTATGATTATATATGCTTATTCTTGTACTGAGCATGATGTGGCAAGGGACTTTCTTATTTTCCAACAAGGATGCTTAAATTATAAATGATTGTGGAAGTAATTTCTTCAAAACCAAAATGACTATGGAAGTCATGCACAATTATTGTCTTGGAACAAAACCTTACTAATGAACCATCATATGTGTATGAGCTCATGATCAGTAACTTAAGGTGAAACACAAAATTTCAAAGTAGAGTAGATGAGAAGCCATGGAAATTAGGGTGTAGAGTCTTAAATTCATGAAAATGAATACATGGAGCCTTGCGTCTATAATAAAAGAATTAGGGAATGGAGTCTTGAATATCTAAAAGATAAAGATGTGGAATATTGGACACTTGGAGTAGATCAAGGGCACGGATTCCTAAATCTACTAAGGGACAGAGATGCATGCAATAGAGATGCAAAATCCCCATTCTCCAGAAGAGAAACACCACTCATGGGCAGCTCAGGGAAGAATTTCCTTAATAAAATATCATTTCTAAAAATTTTGGAGTGACTTAATATAAATATAAATTCATCTCAAGTATGAATTTCCAAAAATAGTAAATCACCTTGCATCAATTGGTAATCAAGTATAGTTGATGGAAAATCAATTACCTTATTAGTAATCAATCCTAATAGTTCAATATCTACTTAATCATTAATATTACTATTATTATTTTTATTATCCTTTATGAGACTATGATATAATTATCAAAAGGGATTACAAGTAAACTTCATCACCTCAATCACTTCACACCTTTATCCTTGATGAGTCTCATGGCTATATGTAACTCTCTCTTCCTCTCTTAATGATACATCTCTTACACACTCATGAAAGACATGGAAAATGCCTCTTACGCTCTCTTTAATGCATATGTTACACTCTCCTTAACTAAGGCATGCATACCTCTTGTTAATAGCATGAGTTGCACTCCTCTAAATATAATATGTTACTCTTCCTCAAGGCATGGGTGTTACTTATTGAGCCTCACAATTGCTTCTTTTTAACACACTTTTTCAATCTATCTATTTCTTTTTTACCTTCATAATCACACATTGGGCATCAAATCACAAGAATTATGAAATGGAAGGTATACAATTATCTTGTATTTCATAAATTGATAATTTTCTTTATTATTTAGTTTAAGGTTTACTTTAGCTATCGAATTGTAATGAGTCTGTAGCTAATACACGATTCTACAACCAAGTTCGTGTTTGACAGGTTTCAAGGTGCCAGCTGGGAAGCAAAATATATGGGTAGGTGGAAATTGATGCACTCAATGTTTTCCTCCTACTAGCATGAACCAGATCGATGGAAGCAGGCCTTGGTGATGTGGTCAAAGATGAAGTCAACCTCTGTAGTCGACAACAGGCGAGCGAGAACGAGATTTATGCCTCGTGATTTTCTTTGATAATAGAAAATCATGAGCGAATTATGTTACGATATATTTTAAAGTTAATTATAGTTTCCGTTGAAAGGGATTAAACATATAGCTTTGAACAATTTATTGCTATGAACTCTATAAATATGCCTCTCGACAAAAATGAAAATGTTGTTAAGTAAGTACGAAACAGTGAGACTTAAACTCTATTTTAATACTTTGTTTATAAAAGAATCATTTTGTTTTCTCATGTGTGGTTAAGTGTTTGATCAATAGCATGATTGCTTGCTTCTCGTGGAGGGCCCCCTCGAGCAGTAAGGATTTTTGTTTCATTTTCAATAGATAGAAATTGTCTTTATATTCTCATAGCTTCCTGTTTGTTCGATTAAGTAATTGCATTCTAATTTCTTCCTGATTTGAATTAAGTTCATTCTACTAATCATTTCTTTGTTCATAGATTCTAGATGCACATGGATAGAGCTTAGAAACAATGACATAGTGTTATACTTTAATCAATTAGACAAAATTTTATCTTTCTTATAGACAGAGGATTTATTTGTAGAATTGGATGTTAAATTTCAAGCATGTGTGATCTATAATTCAAGCAAGTGTGAATGTATTCTAAGCAGGAGTTTGTTTCATTATTTTTTCAAACAAGTATGATTATTGTTTATATAGATGTGTGATGAGATTAAATACTAGTTTTTTCTTCTACAACTGAGTGTGTGTATATAATTCTTATTTATGCAAAGTGTGGAATTAATTTTCATTTACATCAAGTGTGAGATTGATTTACATATATGCAGAAGTGTGAGATTTTCTTTATTTAAAAGTAGAGTGTGAGATTTCTATAAGCAAAAGTAGTTTTAAGCAAGAGAGTGTGATCATCATTGTAGAGTTAATCTTTTTTTTCCCAAGGAAAAATCGTAATTTTATTCAGAAGGTGTTGCAAGTGAGAACACCCTAGGGCCTTGGGTTGAAAACCCCAACAGAGAAGAGGGCATACAACAACAAGAAATGTGCAGATAAACAATCTAAATGCTTAAACTACTAAACTGGGAAGCGTTGGTATTACTCGGAGGTCCTATGTTCGGTGTTGATCCTGCAGGTTCCAAACCCTCTACTTCTTTTGATGCTTTTAAAACCTGTAACTTATTCAAGAAAAGAATATACAACAGTGGTAATAGAAATCATGTTCATGATATATGTGTTAGATGATATAAGAAAATGAGAAATTACCCATTAATATAATATTTGTAAGCAAATCAAAACATGGATCAACGTATAAACATGATAAATATCAAGAACATAACAACATTTCTTTATTGATGTAAGTTAAATGAAAGGTGGAAAACTACAACCTGAGTCTTCCTCCAACTCCAAGTGGAATCGTCCTCTAAAACTATCCTGTCCCGGCCTCAGCAATATTCCTCCATCGATACACACAAGGATGTCATAAGAGGGATGAAGGACATCTCAAAAGAGGAAAAAAAGGTTTCCTTTAACTTGGGGAGTGCAGGAGGTGATGAGCTCCAATATTGCAACAAGAATGTTGCAACTCCTGGAGCTACTAGCTTTACTTTGTCAACCCTAGGTTCGTACAAAATTAGAGGTGATAGTGTTGTATACACAAGTACAAGTGATGGTTCTACCTTTTGTCACTATTCAGCTAGCGAGACACCACTAAGGTTTTCAAGCCAGATGTCTATGGATTCAGAAGAAGCTTGATTGTTTATGAAAGAAAGAGAGATCTACTCTAGGAGAAAGCTTATCTACTACAAATAAGGAAAATGACTGAAATCTTATGCTAAGAACACACCCTTCTCTAACTAACTACTGAGAAACTATGCTTTACAAAAATGCCAAACCAACATGTATGAAATGATACTATCTAAAGCATGGAAGTTCAAGACATCAAACATCACTACTGTGCATGTAAAGGACTAAAATAAATTTGTTTTGTTCTTTTTATTCTTTTTCTAGAAAGTCAAGTGTAAACACTAATCTCTTTTGGTGATGTGGCAGGTGGTTTAGCGATGATGGTGGATGGTTGGGAAGTTTAGGAGATTATTGGAAGGTTTGGGAGACCCTTGGGTGACCTAGTGTGGCTTCCTAGAGGTTTTCCCTCAATTCAGCCTCAAAACAGGCCACTGCAAGAAAACCTACAAGATGTACTAGAAACCTATAGGATTCCCTGTATTTCTACAGGATATAGCCAAGAGAAAAACGATGGTTATTGGAGGTGATGGAACGCATAGGGAAGGTGGTGGATGGGTGGAATGGAGTGTGAAAATGCCTAGGATCACTCAGAACTCAATACCAAGGTTAGGAGATGGTTGGATTCCCTCAAAATGCTTGGAGGAATTTCTATGTAAAAATGATGAGATTGGTGAAGATCTTGGTGAAAGAAAGGGATGATTAAGAATGGGTGAAGTTGGGAGGTGGTTGCCTGATATGAGATCCCTTTAGATTTCTGAAACACCTACTCTACATAAAACATTTATAATTACCACAAAGTCATATAAACAAGAAGAATTCTAACTAGCTAGAAAAGAAGAATTTAATGAACTAGATGTCTACTTCATGCATGAAAAAAATTGCTGAACAAAATGGAATCATGGATGAGATCTATTGAAACACTGAATATGGAAGAGATGGCAACTAAATCCTACGCTGGAAAAAATGATAAAATGCTAGTTTAAGTACAGTAAACTCTAAATCTTATAAAGACATGGAAATTTGTCTTTTTGAGGTTGCTTAAGGGTGTTTTCCTCAAATCATGATCCCTAAGGGAAGAGGTGAGGCCAATACACCCATTGACAACTTTGTGGTGCTCCTTTATCTTTTCTACCCTGCTACTGAAGTAAAGCACAAATGGAAACAAACTAATAAACAACTAATCAAATCCACAATACTTGCAATGAAATACTTCTAAAGACAATTTACCCATGAATCTATGAAACTAAGCTAAGCATACAGATATAATAAGAGGATACTTTTCTACTAGGGTTGGGCCCTAACCTAAGATATTCAACTCTATGAGTCAACTTAGTGTTAGATCAATAAAAATCTCATTCTCATTATCAAAACAGGAATTACATCAATGTCTTCCACAAGTCTGGAGCTCGAAAATAACTAATGTTTTTGCAACAAAAATTTGAATCCTAATGAGGCTCTAGGCCTCTCTACTTATACAACTAAAGTATCCAATGACATCCTTAAATCTAGGGAGGCTCAGCTCCCAAACTCGAGATGAACTAACTCTTTGTCTATCACTTGCTTGGTTGCCTTTTGATCTTCATGACTTGGTTGCTTACACTCTGAGCTGGTGTGATTAATGGAGGAATATTAAAGTGGGGGAGGAGTAAATGAGGAGGATTTACCTCCTACAATCTCTCTCCCTTGTCCCATTCAAGTTTCAAACCTTAGTCTTGCCAAAATTCCTTGATTTTCTCTTCCAAACCTGCATTCAATGCATATTAGTCCACTAGGCATTAACTCATCTCAACAAAATATAATCAAAACATTTAATAAGATGTGAGAAGAGTTGATTTGACTAAGCTAGGAGGTGAGTTAAGGCCCATATAATTACCCAATGATGAGGCTCATCATCACTCCCCTACTGAAAGTGTTTCTCATCCTTTGAGCAACTCAATCAATATCCATGTCTTTCATAGCTTTAGTGGCTTCCCTGACATCCCATGCCTCTGCTTTGGTTTCTTCTTCTTGTACATATAATCTTGCCTTCTTTTCTACCTCCTCCCATTGCCTTCTTTCTTCCTCTTCCTTACTTCCTTGTAACATCCCCAAGAGCAGCGGGGACTGAGTTTTGGGCCAATCCAATTGACTTTGAGCCTTTGGATGGATTGCTTGTACATGGGTTTCCTATTTAGTGCTTCTCTCATCCTTTGAGGAGAGTGGTACTCTCTAATATTCAAATTGTATGGCAATGTATTCCATCTCCTCAGGCAAGCTTGCATGCTGTCATCCCCTAATAATTTGAACATGTCCTCAAAATGTGTAATTTCTTGCTCTTGGGAAGCAAGATACTTGGGTGCAAGTTAAGGATCATTTGCAATTAAATTATGTGTACTTATGAGTGCCATTGGATTGGACAGCTCAGCTCTGATCATAAGAGGATCTGTTTGTTCTCTTGCCAATACCTTCTTCATTTTTGCAACCCTTGCTTCCTCATGGTTCATCCATGATGCCAAAGCTATCAATTGTAAATCCCCTAGCTTTCCATTAGGGTCCCATACAATCATGTCTGTCAAGGCCATGCTATGCAAATAAAACTCAGACATCTTGGCCCTATCTTCCAATGTGCTTTGATCACAAATATCAATGAACTGTCTATAATCCTAGAATGGCATACTACCTCTTTGTGCTAGGGTCTTAATTTGGAACTGAAACCACTGTTCCTTAAGGTATAGTGCATAGGACTTAGCTAGCATCCTGCATTGGATTGCTTCCAAAGAGAGACTGGCCATGGATGCCAATTGATTCTCTCTTTCTTGTAGTTGTCCTTTCAACCATGTATTTTCTACCTCTAACTAATTTTTCATGATGGCCTCTCTGTCCCTAAAGCTACTTAGCTCTCTGCCCATATCTTTGAGCTTCTCTTCCATGTGACTAATGTCCTCCACTCCCTTGGACTTGGTAATCTGCATCCACCTATGAGTTCTAGCTCTCTCTTTCTCAAGCTCAAAGAATAATGGAATGGCGAATTTCTGTGGAATGACCCTGCCCCCTCAATAAATCTGTAATAGTAGTCAAGGTTAGGTTGAGGACTAGGCTCCTCTAGCTCTGGGAACTCTCTCTTTGGTTTTGGCTACTCACTTCTTTCCTCATCCAATTTTGAGTTTCCTGTAGGACTGCCTCTACTTCCTGTAGGCCCTGTTGTGTATCCTGTAGGATGCATTTTCCTTTGGATGAGGTAGACCTGGTTATAGGCCTTCTCACATAGGTGACATTAGACTTAGGGGAGGTTTGGGCTGAGGATCCTTCTTCTTGAGTTTTTATAGGAGGAGACATCTTCTCCTGCTATTTAGGTGAGTCCTCAATAATAATGGGAACCCTTGTTGGAGTTTGGGGTTTTCCCTGCTTTATCCTTGTTCTTTTCCTTGTTCTGAAGTATAAGGGGGTCTGCCTCTGTCTTTTTCCTTTTTGTTTGATAGGGGTGCTAAGGGTAGTGAGGGCAGCTACTACCTCTCTCTTGGTTGGTTCTGGAGACACCCGAGGTGACTCCTTGTCTTCTTCCTCGTCTTTTCCATTTCCCTTTTCCTTCCTCCTCTTTTCCATTGCCATTTTCCTCTGTGTGTTTCCCCTCTTCTCCTCCTTCTAGATCCTCATCTTGTTTATCAGTATCCTTCTTGATATCTTCCTCTGTTTCCTTATCACCTTCCTTATCTTTCTCCTCTTCTTCTTCTTCATCTATGTCATCTTCATCCCTCTCTACTTCTTCTCCATCTATTTCAGTTTCTTCCTCATCTTTTTCACTAACTGTAGGACTAATGCCATATGTGAGGGCTTTGATATCCTCCTATGTTTGCATGTCTCTGAAAATTTCCCATTGGATAGGAATTTTGAGGTTGTGGATGGTGTCTTCTATGATGATTCTAATTAACCCATGGTGGGCTAACTGTTGGTGGTTTCCCTCCTGCACCTTTATGCTCGTATCTATCAGTGATTGCAGAAGGATGTATGGTGTGCTGAGCCTATGGTGAGGAGGTGTTTCTACTTCAAACCTCAATTCTTCAAGAAGCCTAAAGTGATACCCATAAACCACACTATACCTACCTTCACATGATATGTATTTAATAAGGTGGTATCTTACCTCATTCCAGGGGTATGGTAGGCTTGTTCTCCTTACTCCATTTTTTTCCTCAATGGGCTCTTCTCCCTCTAAAAAGAACTTCTTCTTGGCAATCTGGCTATCTCCCTTGTCTTCCTTTCTCCAAGGCACTCCTAGGGGAAGTGTGGTAATCTTTCTTATGAGTTCAGGGGTGAGATCTATGGAGACTCCTCTCACCACAAAAGTGGCATGGGCTCTGGTCAGTGGAATGAAGAAGAGTGAAAACTCTCAGGCCACTCCATCATCATACCCCCTTAATTTATCAAAATATCCCATCCAAGTATGCCTTGTGAAGATTTATAACATAGGAGGGTGTTGGTGGATTCTCACAGTGTTAATGGGCTCCCTTCTATTAAACCCCCTTGTCATTTTGGCTAGTGAATTATGAGGAGCAGAGATGGTTGACAGAGATTTTAATGCAGAAGTAAATGGGACTGAAATAATTGTGGAGTCAATTCCCTACACAGCTGCTAAATTCACTCAAACTAGGAGATTTTTCTGAGCAATTCACTTGGAAAAAGGGAAGTAAATATAGAGCCTACCTCCTCATGGTGTTTGTTGTGGCCAACCCCTGTGTATCCCCTTCTGAAACTACTCTCGGCCAATCCTGTAGACTATCTCTGTATCCTGTAGGATTCCTATGTGATCCTGTAGGATTTCCTATGTAATCTTGTAGGAAGTCCTATGCAGAAGAAAGGTGGAATTTTCTCTTTTGTAGGTTTCCTGGGTACGAGAGTGACTTTGCTAGAGTGAGCCTCGAGGAGATGAATGCATGAGTGCATGGGGATCAACAATTATTTCCTCTTATGGTCGAGTTGAGTGAGGTGGTGTGCTGGTAGCGGAGGTACATTTTCTATTTTTGGACCATTGGTCCCCACTACCACCTCATCATTCCCCTCTCCTCGTAATCAACTCCCAGTTCATGCCTCCGTAGACTTAACTTCTTTCGTACTTCTCCTCTTATTTCTGACTTGACTGCTGCCACGTGTGGGAGGACCAACTATTTTGTCTTCGTCGACTGAATGAAGGTGGCCAAGTTAAATGGCCACCTTTTGCTTATAAATTGACTCACTCACAACCTTTACATTTTTTTGACTACATAACACAAATGAGAGAGTGAAGCAAGATACTTACCTATGGTGCTAATACCTTG
Organism: Pinus tabuliformis; assembly: GCA_031772625.1. NCBI lineage: Eukaryota > Viridiplantae > Streptophyta > Pinopsida > Pinales > Pinaceae > Pinus > Pinus tabuliformis. The sequence continues at coordinate 806,385,501 of CM062814.1, forward strand.
TTGTAGTTTGTTGAAGACATGAGGTGCTTGCTATATGTTGGCTGCATGTTATTTTTCCTTCCTTTTTTATTACTCTCTGATGATTCATTTGATGTGCAGGTACCTGGTGTTGAATATGATAGTGTTGTTGCTGCTCTGGATCTCCTTCTACCCTTGGATCTTCATGCTGGAAGCTTGTTGCTACTCATGATTTTTATTCTATGGGATAGGCTGCTACAGGATTTCCTACAGGATGTCCTGTAGCTTCTTCTCCCTTAGAACTTTTAATCATACACTCTACTGGGATTTTGAAGATGATGACATGGATAGAGAGGAGGTCTAGGAGTGTGAATAATGAGGAATACACTCAGGTGTTGTTCCCTTCTGCCCTCTTGTTTCATTTTTTTCTCTATGTTTTCTCTTGAGGACTGTGAAATTTTTTTGGAAACTGTTTTTTTTATGATGAATGCAGGGGCAATCAAGGTGGAGAGAGGTATGGTAATGAAGTGGTGATGTAGGGATGTTATTTTTTTGACATGGCAGGTCATTTTCTCACCCTAGGGTCACTTCTTGTAGGATTCCCGAGCCACTATAATTCCTACAGGATCATCTTGTAGGTTTACAGGGGATCCTGTAGAAAACACAGTCCCCTTGTAAACTGAAGCAAAGGAGTGAAAAAAATGAAAGAAATGGTGGAGTGATGAATGATGATGGGTGGAAAAATAAAAGTGTGAGTGAAATAGGTCCCTTTTTTACTCTCTTTTGTTCTCTAAGCATCCTCCTATTGACCTTCAAATAGAAAGTTTTCATGATTTTTTTATTTTATTTTATTTTTTCATTTTTTTAATTTTTTTTTGAAGACAACTAGTCTGCCTCTAAGAGGTTTTCATTCTAGTTGTTTTCCCTGGGCGCCTCAAGAGAGGTTTTCACCCAGGGGTATTTTTATTTCCTTTTTTTCGTTGACACCATTAGGCTGCCCCAAGAGGTTTTCAGCCCACTAGTGGGACTTAGGCGCCTCATGGAGGTTTTCACCTGAGTCCTTATTTTTCTTTTTATTTTTTTTCTCACAGTGACTTGATGAGGTAGGAGCTGAAACTTGCTCCACCACCATCACTGAATTATTGATACCATCAATGAGCTCTTGCTTTGACAATGGCCTCTTGTAAACTTTCACTTTGTGCCCATTAACAAGTAAAGGAATGGCCTTTGCATCTATGGTCTTGATCTGCATTGAACCATTATCATGATATCTCTCTATAACATAAGGCCCCAATCATCTTGTCCTTAACATTCCCTTAAAGTATTCATATCTGGAATCATATAACAACGCCCAATCACCTTCCTGAAATTGCTTATCCTTGATGTTTTTATTGTGCCAGATCTTCCTCTGAAGTTGAGTTCCCTCTATTTGTAGGAGGTCCTGCATTCTGAATTCATCTAAACCATTCAACTGAAGCAATCTCTCTTGTTGTGAAATGCTAAGATCTAGATCTAGTTGGGCTGCCATCCTCAATGTGTTATACTCAAACTCAATGGAAAACAAGGCCTTTTTCCCATAGACCAGCTCATAGGGTGTGAATCCAGTGGTATTATAGGCCCACGTGGCCTCAACTAGTCTATATGCCCAATATTTCCTGCTGCTGCTAACCATTTTGGTCAAGATGCCCTCTAACACTCTGTTAGTCACCTCCACTTTCCCATTAGATTGTGGGTGATAGGGAGTGGAGGTCTTATGCTTGATCTTGTGCTGGTTAAGAAAGTATTCAATCATGTTGGAGGTAAACTAGCTACCTTGATCAATGACCAGTTCTCTAGGGTACCCAAATTTGTAAAATACATTCTTCCTTAAGAACTCAGATACCTTCTCCTCTATTTTTGCCTTAATTGCCTTGGTTTCAGCCCACTTAGTCAGATAGTCAGTGCACATGATGATATACTACTTTTTCTTGGAAGAATCGTCAATAGGTCCAATGAAGTCCATGCCCCACTTGTTAAATGGCTCAAAAGTCACTTGAGTTTGCAAAGGCATTTCATCTCTTGGAGTGGGCTTTCCTATCCTTTGGCACCAATCACACTGACTAGTATATATTTTCACATCCTGATGAAGAGTGCGCCAATAATACCCAACTTGTAACACTTTAAATGTTGTCCTTTTTGCTGCAAAGTGACCTCCACAAGGCCCATCATGATAGGTCAGAAGGATGTCAAAGACTTCCTCCTCCCTGACTCATCTTCTCAAAATTTGATCTAGGCCAAGTTTGAAGAGGTTGCCCGCAATCCAGGTGAAGGGGGCGCTCTTGCTCACAATCTTGCTTTTATCTTTGGAGGACAGATTCGGTGGGAACTATGCAGATACCAAATAGTTTGCTATGTCAACAAACCATAGAGAGAGAGCTAACATGGTGAATAATTGCTCATTCGGTAACTGATCATCAACCATTCCCTCTTCACCTGTAGGTAAAGTTAATCTGGACAAAAATTCCGCAACAACAATTTCCTTTCCAGGCTTATCAATAATAGTTAGATCAAATTTTTGTAATAAAAGTAACCATATAATATTCCAGACATTCACATTAGGTTTATTCATTAAATATTTGATTGCAGCATGGTTAGTATGTACAAATGTTTGATAACCTATAATATAATGCCTAAAGTTTTTCAATGAATTCACAATAGCCAAGAGCTCCTTTTGAGTCACTGTGTAGTTCAGTTCGGCCTTTGACAGATTCTTACTGATAAAGTAAATGGCATAAGGCAATTTCTCATCTATCTGACCTAGGGCTACTCCTATGGCTTTGTGTGAGGCATCATCATGAATGTGAAAAGGAAGGCCCCAATTTGGGCCTCAGAGAATCGATGCAGTGGTTAACTTTTCCTTCAGGGTGTCCATGGCCTCTTGACAGCTTTTTGACCATACAAACTCAGATTCTTTGGCCAATAACCCAAATAAAGGAGAAGACAACTTTCTGAAGTCTTTTATAAACCTTCGGTAGTATCCAGCTAACCCTAGGAAACTTCTGACATCTCTCTGCTTTTGTGGAGGTGGGACCCTTTGGATGATAGCTATTTTGTTTGGGTCCACCTGCAGTCCTTGCTAAGATATTGAATGACCTAGCACGGTCCCTGCAGTCATCAAGAATTCACATTTCTCGGGACTGAGAGACAGGTTCATTTCAATGCATTTGTGCAGAACCTTACTAAAGTTGGAAAAAGCCTCCTTGAAATCACCCCCATAAGGTGTGAAATCATCCATATAGATTACTAACACATCATGGACTAACTCAGCGAAGATACTCAGGACTGCTTTATGAAAAGTGGTAGGAGCATTGTATAGGCCAAAAGGAAGGACTTTATAGGTGAAAGTACCCCAAGGACAAGTGAAGGTGGTTTTATCCTAGTCTTCCGGGCTAATCTAGATTTGATTGTACTCGTTGAATCCATCTAGGAAAGAGAAAAACTTTTTCCCTTCTAGGACATCTAGCACTTGGTTGATGAAAGGTAGAGGGAAATGGCCCTTCTTTGTAGCTTTGTTTAACTCCCTGTAATCTGTAATTGACACAAATCCTCCACTTACCATTTTTCTTTGGAACCAACACCAAAGGAGAGACACACTCACTATCTAAGATAGGGTAAATGAATCCTGCATCTAGCAGTTTTTGTAGTTCTTCTTTGACTATATCTTTAAGAGCTAGATTCATCCTCATTTGGCATTGCCGGACTGGCTTACAACCTTCCTTGATATAAATATGGTGAGTACACACCGAGGGTTGCACACCCTTCATTTCTTGGTAACTCCAAGAGAAGGCATCCAGGTGTTCCTTTGGCATGTTGCACAACTTTTCTTCTTGGAGAACAAAAAGAGATGGATTGATTTTCAAAGTTCTCTTGGGATAGAATTCTATGGTTTTGACATGGATAGGGTTGGAAACGGTTAATCATAGATCCACTTGATGGTTGTTTCTGGTTTCCTTTACTACTTACTCTAAGGACAATGTACTGGGGGTTGGACTTCAGAGTATGTGTTCAATTAAATCATCTTCATCTTGTTGTCTCCCTCCCATGGTTGTTTCTACGGTATAGAGTTGGGTGGAATAAACTTCATCTTCCTCCTCCTCTTCCAGCCACAAAGGTAAGTCATGTTCTAAAGATGGCTGAGCAGGAGGGTTTAAGACTAACTGCTTGGACATATGCCCATTCTTGATGGTCATATTTCCAACTCTACAGCTAATGTAAGCATCGATAGTGGCTAACCAGGTCCTCCCAAGGATGAGAGGGTAACTAGTAGGCTTATCCTTAGGCTGGAGAACTAGGAAATCTACAGGGTATTCCCAAGAATCAATGGAGACCATCACATCCTCTACAATCCCCTAAGGGGTCACTATGGAATGATCTGCAAGTTGCAAAACTATTGTGGTATTCCTCAATGAACCTTGGAGGTTGAGTTTGAGCATGGTGTCCTTGGTCATCACATTAATGGCAGCCCCAAAATCGATAAAAATGTGTGGTACAATGGTTCCACTGATGTGCAAATCTACTATAGGGCTTCGAGGGTCCAAATACTTTGAACAGATTACCAGCCCTAGCCTTAAGTCGGATAGTTGTCCAATGACATTAATGGTAGGGACATCTCTTTTTCGCCTCCTGGGATGCTCGAAGCGCTTCTCCTTAATCAACTTGTTGTAAATAGGTACATCCTTGATAGCTTGGAGAAGTGGAATTTTGACACATAGGTTTTTCAATTCTCCTAGAAGTTTAGTCTTTTTTGGGGTAAGCTAGGGTGGTTGGGTTAATCTCTTAGGAAAGGATGGTGGATTTACTTTAAGCACTCTTTCCTCTCTTTCTCCCTAAACCTCCCTGGGTAGAGGTAGAGGTTGGTTGTCTGGGAGTACTCTCTAAGATCTCATGTTGATTTCCTGAATGTCCACAACATAGGCTAGATATGATGTCTCTCCACTGTATACTTGTTGTTCTTGTCTATTGTTCAGGTTCAGATTTGGTTGGGCATGCATCTGGGGTTGTTTAGGTGGAGAATAGTGTAAAATTTTTGGTTGGGTAGGTGGTGAAGGCAATAAATTTAGGACTTTATTGTATTGAGGCCTCCACCCCTCGGGCGGTGCATTCCACTGAGGTTGTGGTAGATCATATGGTTGAAATGACTGGCTGGCTAGCTGGGAATGATACTAAGGTGCAAAGGATGAAGGAGGAGGTGTAAACTAGGGAGGATGAGTAAGGGGTCCCCAATAAGGTATGGATGTGGTCAGGTTGGGGTTGTAATATGTATGGGATGACCCTTGCACACCCTGCTAGTATGGCCTAGGCCCATGAAGTCTCCTTTGGTTTATGTAGCAGAGCTGCTCATTGACCCCTTCAGCTCCTTGATATACAACTTTGAGTCTAGGTAAAGAGGGGCACTTGTCTATGGAATGGTTTTATTCATAGGTTGAGCAAATATCAATAGAATTTAATGGACGTTCGTTCCTAGGATGCCTCCTGGTGCATCTAGGAAAAAAAATGGCCAAGGCTCTCTCTACTTCCTCCTGATTTCTCTTAATGTGCATAGTGTCCATCTATAGGGCAAGGGTTTGCAACATCTCACTTTTGAAATCCTCTAGCATATTTCCAATTTCACCCTTGATGGATGAATTGGAAGAGGATGGATTGACCATAGGTTGACTACCCCTACCCTTTTTCCTAGCTGCCCTAGAATGGTTTCTAAAGACAGTCTTGATATCCTCATAAGGCATTTGGTAGATATCCCCTCCTACTAACAAGTGTAGGGTATCTAGAAGGTCTTCCCTTACTCCTCTAAGCAGGACCAACTTCAGTGACTCAGGGTCAAGTGTGCACCTAGCCCTTTTGTAGCTAAGCTGGAATCTTTCTTCATAATCCTCTAGGGATTCGACATTGCCTAAGGTCATCCTAAAAATTTCATCTTTAGTGTCTTTAGACTTACAGTAGTCCTGATACTTGTTTTTGAAGGCTTGTTGCATCTGAGCCCATGTTGTATGCTATCTCTCGGTAAACCCATGAACCAGCACAAAGCTACATCCTTGAGAGTGGATGGAAATAGTTTCAACTTTTGCTCATAATTTGTATAGTCATAGGTTCAACATATGACAATAAGCTCAAATAAAAAAGTGTCTGGGTCTTCTATGGTTAGGCCATGGAATTAGTAAGGGAAGAAGGGCTTATATTTTTCATCTTAGTATCCCCATTAGTCTCCCCGATGGGGAAGGCACCCTCAACTCTTTCTCTATTTCCCCTGTCATTTATGTTTTCGCCCATAGGTTCAATAGGAATGGGTTCTCCTTCTTCTTCTTCCCCTGTAGGTTCTTAAAATATGTCTGGTTGATCACCTAAGGGTTCCTCCAGTTCACAGCCACTGAAGAAGAGGGAAGGTTGGCTATTGGAAGCAGTGGAGGTATTTGGCAAAAATTTCCCTAAGTTATCCCTATTCCTATGAGGCATGAAAAGAAATGTTCTTGTTTGGTTTTGTGATTTTTTCAAACTTTGAAAGTGATAGCAGAATTGAAATTGCAGATTGAATGAAAACTACTGACTGAATGAAAATATTAACTACTTGATTGAAATCTAACTTGCAGAATGGAAAGGAAAGGAAAGCAAAGAATGCAGAATAAAAAGGAAGCAAACTAAATTACTTTTGCAGAAATGAAACTAAGAGTAGAATATTAGAAATAAGAAATAGAAGAAAGAAGGCAGTAATCACATAGTACTCGGACACCTTCCCGGTAACGCCGCCAAAAAGTGATTGGCATGAGTATTGTAGCAAGAATGCTGCAACTCCTAGAGCTACCAGCTTTACTGTTTCAACCCGGGGTACATACAAACTTGGAGGTCACAGTGCTATATACAAAAGTACAGGTGATGGTTCTACCTCTTGTCACTATTTAGCTGGCGAGAGACCACTAGGGTTTCCAAGCCAGACTTCTATGGATTCAGAAGAAGCCTGATTGTTGATGAAAGAAAGAGAGATCTACTCTAGGAGAAAGCTTATCTAATGCAAATAAGAAAAATGATTGAAATCCTAAGCTAAAAACACACCCTTCTCTAACTAACTGCTGATAAACTATGCTTTAAAAAAATTCCAAACCAACATGTATGAAATGCTACTATCTAAACATGGAATTTCAAGACATAAAACATCACTACTGTGCATGTAAAGGACTGAAATAAATTTATTTTGTTCTTTTTATTCTTTTTCTAGAAAGTCAAGTGTAAACCCTAATCTCTTTTGGTCATGTGGTAGGTGGTTTAGCGATGATGATATATGGTTGGGAGGTTTATGAGATGATTGGAAGGTTTGGGAGACCCTTGGGTGACTTGGTGTGGCTTCTTAGAGGTTTCCCTTAATTCAGCCTAAAAAACAGACCACTATAGGAAAACCTACAGGATGTACTAGAAACCTACAGGATTCCCATATTTCTATAGGATAGAGCCAAGAGAAAAATAATGGTTGTTGTAGGTCATGGAAGGCTTACGCAAGGTGGTGGATGGGTGGAATGGAGTGTGAAATTCCCAAAGATCACTCAGAACTCAATACCAAGGTTAGGAGATGGTTGGATTCGCTCAACATGCTTGGAGGAATTTCTATATAAAATGATGAGATTGGTGAAGATCTTGATGAAAGAAAGGGATGATTAAGAATGGGTGAACTTGGGAGGTGGTTGCCTGATATGAGATCCCTTTAGATTTATGAAACACCTTCTCTGCATCAAACATTTATAATTGCCACAAAGTCATGTAAACAAGAAAAATTCTAACAAGCTAGAAAAGCATAATTTAATGGACTAGCTATCTACTTCATGCATGAAGAAAATTGTTGAACAAAATGGAATCATGGATGAGATATACTGAAACAATAAATATCGAAGAGATGGAAACTAAATCCTACACTTTCAAAAATGATCAAATGATAGTTTAAGTACAGTAAACTCTAAATCTTATAAAGACATGGAAATCTTTCTTTTTGGGGCTGCTTAAGGGTCTTTTCCTCAAATCATGATCCTTGAGGGAAGAGGTGAGGCCAAGACACCCATTGATATCTTTGTGGTGCTCCTTTTATCTCTTCTACCCTACTATTGAAGTAAAGCACAAATGGAAGCAAACTAATAAACAATAATCAAATCCACAATACATGAAATGAAATACTTCAAGAGACAATTTAACCATGAATCTATGAAACTAAGCTAAGAATACAGATACAAGAAGAGGAGCCTTTGCTGCTAGGATTGGGGTCTAACCCAAGAGGTTTAGTCCTCTGAGCCAACTCAGTGTTGGATCAAGAAAATGCTCATTCTCATTATCAAAACAGAAAATTACATCAATGTCTTCACAAGTCTGGAGCTCGAAAATAACTAATGTTTTTGCAAAAAAAAATTGAATCCTAATGAGGCTCTAGGCCTATCTACTTATACAACTGAAGTCTCCAATGAATTCCTTAAATCTAGGGAGGCTTGGCTCCCAAATGCGATATTAACTAACTCTTTGTCTATCACTTTCTCGACTACCTTTTGATCTTCATGACTTGGTTGTTTGCACTCCGAGCTGGTGTGATTAATGGAGGAATATTCGAGTGGGGGAGGAGTAAATGAGGAGGATTTACCTCCTGAAATATCTCTCCCTTGTCCCATTTGAGTTTCAAACCTTAGTCTTGCCAAAATTCCTTGATTTTCTCTTCCAAACTTGCATTCAATGCATATTAGTCCACTAGGCATAATATCTCACTTTAACTCATCTCATTAAACAAAATATAATTAAAACATGTAATAAGTTATGAGAAGAATTGATTTGACTAAGCTAGGAGGTGAGTTAAGGCCCATAAATTACCCAATGATGAGGATCATGACGTGGATTTCTTCAGACTCGATCAGGGATCAATCAACTATAATATCAATATCTTATCTCTCCTCCCTTAGGCCTTCCCATGGAGGTTTATTTATACTTATCCAAATTATTTTTTTTAGTTGTGAAACAGTTGGGCCACGACTATAGTAGGTGAGTAATAGATAAAACCCGTAAAATCCACCTGAATTTAAGGCGATTATTTATTTTTTAGTGTTTTAAGAAATATACGTGGGTTGGGTATATACTGACCCTCGTGTACACGCTTTTAACACAGGGCAAAGTAGCGCATGGGAAATAAAACACTGGTTTTTAGAATTTGGACCAAGTCTAGAAAGGAGGGGGTTCCTTAGGCCATAACCAATGCATCAGATCTACCAAGAGTGGTAAATGGTGCTATAATAGATTCCCCCTAATATATGAGGTTAGAAGGGGTACATGATGGCTTAAATGTATTAAGCGTACAAAAGGAATCATGTCGAGACCAGAAAGGAGTTCACTAGAATTCAGCCTACCAAGCTAGTGAAAGAGATCAGAAAGAAACTATTATCTGAGGTTGGCATACCCATGCTTAGAGATAATAAAACATGTCGACATGTCAAGTACAAAAGCGGATCCAATACACATACTAGTATAAAGGAATTGAAAATACATAGTGGATCATCTGATCATATCTAGATAAGTACATGTCTCAATATCACATATAATGAACTGATCAATGACACTGAAGTAGGAAGCTGATCATTGAAGTCATAAAGCTAATCCAAGAAAGTACCAAGTCAAATGGTGGAACAAATGATACTACACTACAAAGCGGGTGCCAACATTTAGGATGTCATTGTAAGGAACTACAACATATAAGGTGGATGGTGTCAACTAGCCAAAACATGAGCAACTGACAAATGAACCAAGAAATCCTGATGCAAACTCAAGGTCTTCACTAACTGTCATTGTACATTTATACACAATGGGAATAAATGATCTAAAGTCGACCATATGAGAAATAATTTGATTACTGGTCATTGATGTATACCGTTAACAAACACGAGACTACTCACCGGTAATGATGATGAGAGTCTAGGTAGCCAGTACAATCTAACAAGTGCAAATAAATGAGATGTAGTCGAACACTTGGAAGAATCTATCAATCAAGAGACAATGATGTTTTCCCACTATCGATAGCAAAGGAGTCTACCACTGATGACTGCAAACCATAAGGTACTGCCAAATGGACTCTAGATCTTGTTCCCATAGCAATGAGTTGAAGTTGATGGGAAAATATCTGCTAGAAGGAAGGCATTAAGGCATCCTTCATCAATCTAGCATGAGTGTAACCCGTAGGCCAATAATGTGGAAGGAATTGGATGAATAAAGATGTAGTAACCCAACTGAAGCACATTATCGGCATACACAACATGTAGATAGTGCATGAAATAAACCCTCTAAACCAACCAATAATGAAAGCTGACAGAGAGGCGAGGAATCCACCAATAGGGTCAAATGGAAACCAAGGTACTGCACGCAATCCCAGTGTGTGATAATAAAGTTGACGTCGAACACAAGGGAAACCACTCAGTCAAAGACCCATGATATTGATTGATGTTGAGCATAAGGTAACCTATCAATAATGAAAATAGGGCCAAGGTGCGGCTCTAGATCTGCTCGCAGAGAAATTTTTCATAGTGGATAAGAGCAAACCCTGCCAACAAGAAGTCAATGGAGACCTTCTCAAACCAGCATGAACAAAGGACCAAATAGCTGATGTGATAACGAACATGACTCTGATAACTAGGGATGGACAACTGAAAAAATAGGTCAAGAGACACTACAGAGAGGCCGACTCATGTTTACTTCCCTTGAACAAAAGCATGAATCAAATGTGACTACATGGAAACATATGATAACTTTGTATAAGTTTGTCATGCAGGAGTCATAAGCAAACTCTGCATATGACTGGAAGAGATAACCAATCGAAGGAGTACTAACTCAATAACAAGGTTAAGGTTCTTCTAAGTCAAACTAAAGCCCATCCCAATGGAGGAAAGACTTATTTTTTGAGTGCTTTGTTCAAGGGTGACACAACTGACTCTAGTTGCCATCAATTATGTAAATAATGTCTCATTCTAGCTCTTTTTGGGATATATAATTTTTTTTGTCTTTTTCATATTCATGAAGCCTAAAAAATTATAAAAGAATGCTATAGTACAGTGGAAAGAATGAGTGTCCAAATACAAATGTGCTAATTCCTGGGAGGGGAAAATTCCTATGCTCAATGCAAAGTGACGAAACTGGTCAATGACACTCAAAGGAATGTTCTTTCCATGGGTAAAAATGTGTCTCAAGTTGCAGAGGCTAACTGATTGCAAGGTTGATTTCGCAGAAGACATGGTCAAAAGGTGGCTTAAACACGAGTCTGAGTGAAGCCGACTCAAGGCCAAATGGTACAAATGGTCAACATGCAATGCAACAGTACAACTCAACACAAAGGAGCCTCTAGGGTATAAAGCCAAAAAATAGCGAAGAAGAAAGAGAATGAGTCTCCAATGCATAAGTCATGGTGGGACTAAAGAGCACTCCCGAGCCTACTCAATATAGCAATATGGGCAACATATGCTAGCGAGGATCTAACTAAGATTCCCATGTAAAGGTTGGATCTACCACCATATCATGATTTTATAAGTCAGCGATTGAAAATGGTTTGTGAGTCAAGACATGATGGGGTTTACCTTATGGAAAAATATCACAGTATGGAGGCTAGCATGCAAAACACAATGGAAAGTGATATTCCCTAACCTATATGTCAGTAAGAAAGCAAGACATGCCATGACGGGTCTGCAGTCAGGAACTGAAGCAATTTCTCAAAAAAATCTCCAAAGTATCCTATAGAAATAACCCATCCCAACATTCCAAGCCAACAGGTCAAAAAGTCCACAAAAGAAAAATCAACTTTAGAAAAAATAATTTTCAATTTTCAACCTATATAAGGAATTTTGAACTCACAATTTCTCATTTTTGTTTTGAGCAATTGGGTGAAGGAGTTGTTGAGGAAAAACCAAGCGAGCTTCCTCCATCAAATTCAACCATTCAAAATGCTCCAAATCTTCTTTCTAATTGAAATTTTTATAAGTTTTAAAGATTTTTATTTGTTTTATCATAAATTTGACCATAAGGAATCATTTTTAAAAAAATTCTCTACATACATGCAGGTTGGATACATGTGACCCGCGTATAGGAAAGCCCTATACGCAACTGTGTTAATAACGAACTCGCGTGTGCGCAAATTCAAAATTAAAAACATGGTTTTAATGATTCAAAACATCATTTTTTGTAGGATGTCAATTACTTGGCATGAAAGAGAGAATAGTGCAATTGATAATCAAGTAATGGAGGATCAAAATGCATTGGATGCCTTACGAGGATGCAGATTGTTAAAATTCTTCAAAATGTCGAATATGAAGGCAAATACCAGATTGCTTGAGTTATTAATCCACTACTGGAGTGTAGAAGAAGATGCATTTGTGATTGACCAGATGCCCCTAAGGATTGAAATAGAGGATATCTATTTCATTATGAGTTTTTCCTTTGGTGGGAACAATGGGTCATCACAGTCGAAGACCACCTTTATGTTGGAATGGATTTTCGAGGAGATACGGATCTAGTGTTTCCACCAGACATAGCATGGGGTGCCATAGGTAGAAATGATTTTTAATTTTTTAATTTTAAGATTATTTTTGGATTTTTTAAGTATAAATGAACTAAAAAATCTTTTTGATGAGACAAAACACTTACAAAATTATTGATCATGACACAGATGTTGGACTAGTGGGACCTGATGGTCTTCCTTGACACAAGCGTTGCGGAAGAGATGCCTAAGGGGTCGCAACAGAGATTGAGAGGACCCTCCATGCAGTCAAGAGAAACATGGCGATGTTAACTCACCAAGTACCCATGGTGGCCATAGAGGACCTACCAGAGGAGATGCAACAACGTGTGGTGGGAGTACCATAGGATTGGGTGTGACTATTTCGGCGGGTGGCTTGTTGAGTTCCAAAACTGCCTCTCTCTTAAGCAACTTTCTCATCCTTCTTCCTTTGCTTTTCCATGAAAAATGCATCCTTAATCATCAAAAGCCATTACACATTGCCTCAAGGAGTATATTTCAGTGATTTACAAGTTATATTGTTATGTTTGTTATTTGAATAGGTTTTTGTCTTTCAGCTATGGAACGTAGCCACATTCCACAGCTAACTGGCTGTTCTGCAGCCATCTCCACACTTTGTAGGTTACAGGTGTCAAGAGAAGAAAAGGACCACATGGGTAGCTTGGAAAATGTTAGAGCATGGATTGTATCCTATCCATTTGGCCAAGATCGATGTGGAGGACTTCGGTCAAAGGGAAGTCAACTGAAGAAACCCATGGCAAGTAGGACTTTGTTTTTACATGATTCTCAGTGATGGATCCAATGCAATCTCCTGAAGCAAAGGACCTCATCTACCACCTACATAAACAGAATCCAACAGCCACTATTAGAAGATTTGTGTTTCAAGGCAACTAAAGACAAGAATTCCGCACACATTACCTATCTACATGTTTTGCTATAGCTAATTTCTCTCTTCAAACAGTTGTATATTTTTCCTCTAATTACTAGTGTGTAAAACGTAGAACAAGTTCAAGTTTTTGCTTATATAATAGTGAAAATTTCCGCTTTGTAGTGTAAAAAACTCAGTGCTCTGTTTTAATATAAAAACTCTATTTTCAATGGATACCTGAAGCGCTTGTGAAGTGTTGATTCTGTGTTCATAATCCGAGACCTTGCAGAGGGCCCCTGCGTGGTCAAGGGTACATGTTTTTATTTCTGTTTGTCTTTTTCTTGTTTAGTTTAAATGTAAATTCGTTGTTTTTTTTCATCATGTTCATAATCATTTTCTAACTCTGTGTATCATCCAACTTATGTCATTGTTCACTAACTCAGAGTAGTTATATTCCAGCGTAGAATAGTCCTTTGGTTTTCATTGCTTTTTAGTTTCTTAACTATAGCTTTAAGTTGATGGAAGTAGCATAAATTGATTTATTTCATCTATTGTTCCTTACCTTCTAGATTTTAAATTAAGTTGTTCACTGCCATTTTCTTATTAGTGTAGTCACTCATGATATAAATGAATGTTTCCAAAAGCCTTTCAGTTGAAAGTTAATCCTAAAACTAAGTGGTGAAATGTTACATTTATGAATGAGTCTTTCATTACAATTGTTGTTCATTAGTTTTTGAGTTAAGCTGTTCAATGCTATTTTCTTATCAGTTTAGTAACTCATGATATAAATGGATATTCCAAAAACCCTTTCAGTTGAAGGTTAATCCTAAAACTAAGTGGTGAAATGTTTTATTTATGAATGAGTATTTCCTCGCATTTTCACGTTTACTTTTCATATAATGATGAAGAATGAAATCTCTCAAGTTTCTATCATAAGGAGGTATTTCTCCCTGAATTATGTAGTAGAGTGACAACAATACTTCATTTAGCCTTACTTTCAAAATAGAATAGTTGCAATTTCATTTTTACTTAGTTCAACTGCAATTTCATCTTCAGTAGTTCATTAAGCTTTAATTCTGCAAACATATTAGACAGTAGAGGTAATCTTATTTCCAGTATTTCATTTTTGGTTTATCACAAACAGCTGCAATCTCATTTTCTCATTTAAGCTTTGGTTTTGTAATTAGTAGTTTTAAGTCCTTTAAGTTCATGTTTTGGAAACTATCATAACAACAAGAAGAGAATCTCTGTTTTGATTTTCTTGTTTACAAACTTTACTTCCAAATTTGACCTAAAAGCACTTTTAGCTCTCATTTCATTTCTCTAGGTTCTTATCAGCAGTAGATTAAGATTTTGTAGATTACATTGCAGAACATTAGGAATCAAAAGAGAAAAACCCCAAAACAAACATAAACTCAAAAATAGTGAGGTAAGAAAGGGTCATCTAGCACATATAGTGCACTACACTTCATCAGTTTATGATACCCGGATTGATAATTTATGTAGCAATTTAGGACACTAAATTGACTAAACATTTTGGCACTGTTGTTGGGGAAGTGTAACTAGGTAGCCTTATCTCTTACATTCATAAAAAAAAAATCAAAAGCAACAAAAAAAAACAATGACATGCATAGAGAAAGAGATTCTAGGGGTAGATTTATAACTAGGGGTAGAAGTTCGATTCCTACAACTCCACCTACTCCACCAAGAGTTAGGAAAGACACACCTCCATCCCAGACTCATACTCCCAGCCATAGGATTCCTGGAATTCAAGGGGCAAAAATTCAATCAGAAGATTCTCCTCCATCATCCACCAAAATATTCCTAGGAGAGAAGACCTTTTTCACTTCCACATGGGAGCCTATTGTAGTTGAGGAAGTAGGAATACCCAGTGAAGAAGAAAAATCAAAATCTCTCTCCCATAACCTATTAATAGAAGAACTAGAGGATTTTGAAGAAACTATAATGGCAGAAGAAGAACAAGATGGAGAATTCTCACTGTTTGGAGAAGGGGGTAGAGGGAGAGGTAGACGAAACAATGGAGGAGGTAGAGCTAACAATGGAGGAGGTAGAGGAAATAGGGAAATAGATAACTCATTTGGATCCCCTATAGTAGATGAGGAAACACATACCACAATGAAAAAAATTTCACCATCTGTCCTCCCAAACTTTTATGGGTTGAGAAGTGAGGACCCTGAAACATTTCTATTTAAGTTTGAAGTCTTGTACAGAACCTATGACTATCTAGAAGACTCTAAAAAACTCAAATCGTTCCCTTCAACACTAAAAGGGGCTGCTTTGAAATGGTTTATGGGGTTAGTCACTCAATCCATTAGAACTTGAAATGACATGAAACAAGCATTTTTGGATAGATACTTGGATTATTGTATGCCTACCAATCATAAGGACGAGGTGTTCAAAATGATACAAAAGGAAGATGAAAACTTAGAGGATTTGCTTGAGAGATTCAACTACAATTTGAAAAGAGAAAAAGTGAACAATTTAGATGAAGAAACCTTGAAAGCTCTTTTGTTAAAGGCCATTAGAGATGAATGGATATATATCCTTAACATGATGGGGAAGGGAGACATCTCCCAACTTCCATTGAGTGATATAGCAGAACTATGTGTTCACCTCTCAAGGGGGAAATCTAAAACTGGGAAAGGACAGAGAGATCCTTCTCTTGTTAGAGCAAGCAAATCTACAACTGAATCTATAAGTAGGGCATGAATTGGCAATATGCTTGATGAGTTTAAAACTGATATTTTAGGGAGCCTTAGTGAGTAGCTAGACACCCTCAAAATCCATAACAAGCAGAAAACAGAGGTTGATGCTTTAGCCATCTTTTGTCCAAAATGCAGAAAGAAACATGCTCTAAGGGAATGCCCTTTAGATGCAAAAATTGTAGAAAATTGTATGATTTGTTCAAAAATTCATGAGACAAAGGATTGTCCTTCAATCCTAGGTCTTAAGGCTATCTTTCAAGAGGAAATAGTTCCAAATCCTGTCGAATCTCTTTGTTTTGTTGCAAGAAGACCTTGGCAAGTGAAACAGAATCTAAGATTTAACAATCCAATGTATTTTTAGCCCCCACCAAACTGGAATTCTTGGCAGCAACCTTGGCCTCAACCTCAATCTCAGTATCAATCTCAACAATGGGCACAAGGGGTACAAAATCCTTATGGGAGATTTTCTCAATATTATCAATATCCTCCATCTTATCAGAGCTATCCTCCCCCACAAAATCAGTAGAAAAATCAGCAACCACAACTTCCAAATCAAAGCCCTCACCTTTCATTCCCATTTCCATAACAACCTCCACAACAAAGTCAAAATCCTCAACTCTTACTTCCATTTCAACAAAAACCAAATCAACTACCAACCCAACCATTGCCAAACCCCAATAATAAAAACCCTCATAATGCTTACATAGTAGAAGGACAACAATTTCCTACTTACATGATTGCTCCTCTAGATTTTAATGATGTTCAACATAGATTTGGTAGTATATTAGAAAAGGAAAAACCTTCTATAGATATTCAAGAACAAGACACTTATGAGGAGGATTCTCTAAAAGTAGATAAAAGTTTTGAGGGGACATCCCTCTAAAACCAAAACATTGAAAAAGGAAAACAAAAAGAGTCAATAAACACAACTCCTATGTTAAGAAATTTACTACATAACATAAATAAATACTGAGAGGAATAAATATAAAATTAACCAGCAATAACCATAAACACATAAATACACATGTTTATCCAAGAAAACCCCAAACCCGGGGAAAAACCCAATCATAATGAAATTTCATTATCCTTGGCCAAAACCCTAGCCAATCCGGCCAAGTGAGCCTTCACCGTTCACCTCCAGGTCTTGCATTACAATGAAATCCTTCTAGCCTTTTATAAGCTCCATTACATATAATACCATGGGCAGAATACTATGGGTGCACAATACCATGTGCCCCAAAACCATCACTCTTTAACCTGGTCAACTTTGACTCTATCTTGAGTCAAGTTTACCTAACAATTCCCCCCTTAAAATTGACTTGGGGTTCCTTGACTAACTCTAGCAAAGCCTGCTAAGTGAGACAATCCCGCTCACTCTAGCTCTTAACCCCTCAGAGTTTTTACCCGGGGTATTGTTAATCTGACATCCCCCCTATCACCTAGGTCTAGCCGAGAATTTGCCGGTGATCACCGAGGGGTACACATGCCTTACCAGGTCTTACACTAGTATGCCCATTTACATGCAATAATTTTGACTTCATTAACTTTTTTTTTTGTTTATTACTGCTACGATTATGATCCATCCTCTCTCAATTTGATGTGCTCAAAAACTTCTATCAAACCGCTCCAACCACGAGACCTCATAGATTCCAGCAACGAGGATCCCTGGCCGGCATTACAATGAAATCCTTCTAGCCTTTTATAAGCTCCATTACATATAATACCACGGGCAGAATACTATGGGTGCACAATACCATGTGCCCCAAAAACATCACTCTTTAACCTGGTCAACTTTGACTCTATATTGAGTCAAGTTTACCTAACATCCTATAATTGATCAACCAACATCTACTTCTACACCTCCTTTTCCTGAGAGATTACAAATTGATAGAGGAGTGGAAAAACAGATCTTGTTTCCCAATTACGACTTCCTAGATGAATTGAAGAATTTTTGTATCAAGATTCCTTTGTTATAAGCCATTAGAGAAATTCTAATTCTAGCAAAGACAATAAAGGAGTAGAGCATCAAAAGACCAGGAAGAAAACCAAGAGAAACATAAAGAATTCACTTGGTAGGAAAGATAGCAGATATCATGATGGGAAAGATTGCCATGCAAAAATATGTGGATCCAGGAAGTCCAATTGTCAAGACACACATAAATGGGATTGAAATTCCAAACACATTGATTGACTTAGGGGCAGCAATAAACATTATGAATAGACAGACTATGGAGCGGCTTAAAATTCCTAACCTTCTTTACACACCTACCTTACTACAACTTGCAGATAGATCAATAATCAAACTAGATGGTGTGCTAGAAGACATTTTAGTCTCCTTAGATTCTTGGGAATATCCTGTTGATTTCATGATTTTAACTCCCAAGAATAATCTAGGAGGACACCCACTCATCCTTGGAAGACCTTGGCTGGCAGCTGATGCTTTTATTAGTTGTAGATCTGGTGACATGTACATTTCTTATGGTAATTCAACAAAGAAATTTACTTTGTATCCTCCAGCAAAAGCAATCAAAGAAATAGATAACAAGGACTGGATCGATGATGAAGATGTTATTCAGCCTATCTTTACTATATCAGAAATTAGTGAAGATAGTCAAATTTTTAACACATTGGAAAATTTTGAAACATCCTCAAAATATGATCATGCACAATTCCAGGAAAAATCTAATGTTGAATACTTGTCATCTAGGCAGATGTCTCTTTACTCTATGGAAGAGTTTGGTAGCTCTACAATTGAAATTTTTCCAGGTAGGACATTGAATGTAAACAAAAACTTGGAGAAACTACAACAAGAAGAGCAAACCAAAATATTACAAAAACATTCTACTAATTTGCATGGGAGTATACTGACATGAAAGGTATTGATCCTAAGACTTGTATCCACCATATCTATATTGAGGAAAACAGTAGACCAATCATACAACCTCAAAGAAGAATGAATCCAAATCTTAGGGAGACTGTGAAAGAAGAGCTCCAAAAATTACTCAAAGTAAACTTCATTTACCCAATCTCATATAGCCAATGGGTTTCTCCTTTGGTAATTGTGCCTAAAATGAATGGTAAATGGAGGGTGTGCATTGATTACAAAGAATTGAATAAAGCAACCTTGAAAGATCACTTTCCTTTGCCCTTTATAGATCAGGTATTAGATACATTAGCAGGTAAAAAGTATTTCTCATTCTTGGATGGTTTTAGTGGTTATAATCAAATTCAAGTAGCACCTGAAGATTAAGATAAAACCACATTTATTTGTCCATGGGAAACTTTTTCCTACCGAGTGCTTCCTTCTGGGTTATGTAATGCACTAGAAACATTCCAAAGAGCAGTACTAGGAATTTTTTCTGATCTAATACATGATTGTGTAGAGGTATATATGGATGATTTTACAGTCTATGATAACACATTTGAAGAAGCTTTGGGAAATTTGGAAAAAGTACTTAGAATATGTAAAGAAACAAACCTTTCACTAAGCCATGAAAAATGATTTATGATGTTTACAGAAGGTATTGTTTTAGGACACCAGATTTCAGGAGATGGGATTAAAGTAGACAAATCAAAAGTTGAAGTCATCGCTAAGTTATTAATTCCAAATTGCCAAAAAGATGTTAGAAGTTTTCTAGGGTTTACAGGATATTATAGAAGGTTTATAGAAAACTTTACCAAAGTAGCATCTCCACTCTTCAAACTTCTTACAAAAGATTGTGAATTCAAGTGGAATCCTGATTGCTAACTAGCATTTGAAACCTTGAAAGCAAAACTATCTAAAGCACCTATCTTAAGAGGACCAAATTGGAAATTTCCTTTCCATATTTCTACAGATGCTTTAGATACACCTCTAGGAGTTATATTGGGACAAAAAGATTTGATTCCTTATGCCATTTACTACACAAGTAAAAATTTAGCTCCCACTGATTTGAACTATACTGTGACTGAAAAAGAGTTCTTAGTTGTTGTTCATGCAATTAACAAGTTTAGAAACTATATAACAAGCTATGAAACTTTTGTTCATATAGATCACTTTGCAATTAGATATTTGATGAATAAACTTATTACTAATGGCAGAGTTATAACATGGATTCTACTTTTGCAATAATTCAACATTACTACGCTAGAAAGACCTAGAAAACAAAACACAGTTGCTGATTTCTTGTCCAGGATCCAGAATATCAAAGAAGACTCTCCGGTTGAGGATAAGTTTCCCGATGAATATTTATTTGTAGTAACTACTCAAACTCTTTGGTTTGCAGATGTTGCTAACTACTTGGTTGCAGGGAAGTTACCTTCACATTTATTTCCCAGAGAGAAGAGAAAGATTATTCAAAATAGTGCAAGATGTTCATGGATCACTAATGAATTGTATAAAACAGGGCCAGATTTTATGATCAGAAGGTGTGTCAGGGAAGATGAAATGCCTGATATTCTCAAATCATGTCATGACGAGCCATGTGGTGGACACTTTGCTGACAAGAGGACAGCCTATAAAATCCTTTCTTTAGGATATTATTGGCCATCCATCTTCAGAGATGCTAAAGAATATGTCAGAAGGTGCGACAGCTGCCAAAGGGTAGGGAAACCTGCTCCCTCAAATGAAATGCCATTACAACCTCAGGTACTTATCGAACCCTTTGAAAAATGGGCTTTAGACTTTATTGGACCTATTAATCCTCCATCCAAGTAGAAAAAGTATATATTGGTATGCACTGATTATGTCACCAAATGGGTAGAAGCCAGAGCATTACTTTTTGCTAACGAAAAATATGTAGTTAGTTTTCTTTTTTAGGATATTTTTATCCGCTTTGGTGTTCCAAGAGAAATTGTGATAGATTAGGGAACTCAATTCACATCCAAAATGATGGAGAGGCTTATGGAAGAGTACAAGATCAAGCATAGGAAATCCACTCCCTATCATCCACAAGAAAATGGTCAAGTGGAGTCT
Organism: Pinus tabuliformis; assembly: GCA_031772625.1. Taxonomy (NCBI): domain Eukaryota; kingdom Viridiplantae; phylum Streptophyta; class Pinopsida; order Pinales; family Pinaceae; genus Pinus; species Pinus tabuliformis. Next base: position 806,406,551 of record CM062814.1, read on the forward strand.
ACAAATAAAGTGATTGAAGGAATCCTCACCAAGACTGTGCATCTACATAGAAGAGATTGGGCAGAAAGGCTTCTTGAAGCCTTGTGGGCCTATAGAACTACATGGAGAAACACAACAGGACATACACCTTATGAACTTGTTTATGGAAAGCAAGTCCTGTTCCCCATTGAGTTCCAAGTCAAAGCCTTCAAGATGGCAATTTAGTTGGGGATGGATCTATTAAAAGCTCAAAAGCATAGACTGGAGCAGTTAAATCAACTTGATGAAATCAGATAAGAGGCTCTTCAAAGGACTGGTCTAGTTCAGCAACAGAGAGCTAAGTAGTATGACAAGTACATTAAGAACAAAAGGTTTCAAGAGGGAGATTGGGCACTGTTATTTGATTCAAAGTTTAAGGATTTTCAAGGAAAGTTTCAAACTCATTGGCTTGGGTCATATGAGATTGAAAAAGTTTTCAGTAATGGAGTAGTAAGAATCAGAACAATAGATGAGAATCAAACTCCTCTCCTTGTGAATGGTCATAGGTTGAAAATTTATCAAAAACCAATCTCAAAGGAGGAGTTTATCAAGATCTTTCATAATAATTCTGAAATGAAGTTGGTGAAGAATCCTTCTTCTCCACAACTTAGTCTTTGTTCTTTTCATCATATATAAAAAAAAAAAAATAATAATAAAAAAAATAATTGTATACGGTTGAAAACCAATCACTGGTTGGCATGCTTATATAGAATATATAGGGTGAAAATTAGAAGACTCTGACACCCTATATTTTCCAAAAAATGTTGACTCATTGTGCATTCTGAAAATTCATTGTTTTACTTCATTTCGCTATGTTTTACTTTTGCAAGTTTCACTCCAGTCCACCACCATATTTTCACTAATAAATTTTTCTTCTTCAGCATTTCTTCCACCTCCATTTTTCATTTCCATTTTGTCATATTTTCATCCACACAGTCATCTCCATTTCATTCATTCATAAAGTCACATTTTATTCTCTATTTTACATTTCACAGCTATTCTCATTCCGCAGTTGTCCCAGTTCAGTAGCTAATCCTTTTCTGTAGCCAATCTGACTCTGCAATAACAGTTTGATCATTAGTTCAAAAAAATGAAACGGATAGTTCATAATAAATTTCATATGCAGGTATTGGAGAAGAAAACAACTTTTGAAGACATATCAACACCTAAGCACCTGAAGAAGCAACCAACAAAAGGTTAGCAAGCGGAAAGGTATGGTTCTAGAGGTAAGCACAAAAACTTATTTCAAATAGCAATATATAACATAAATTGTATAACTCGTATAATCACACTACTCCTTGACTTGTCATCATGTGATTTGATTGCTATGATTGTTCCACCATGCCTTCCGACTTTAATGCCTAACTGTCTTATGATTTGATCTCCATTTTTAACTCATACTTCATTGTACTTCTCCATCACATCTGTTTAACAACTAAATACATGACATAACCCAATTGGATATGGCTCTTCACAACCCTATTGTTCCTTTATTACACCGAGTTCCTCGCTTTTACTTCTGCAACCTTCTTATGTATACAAGCACTCGGATACATTGAGCACACAATCATTCATTCTGTTTTCGATCCTCTCTATGTGTAGCAGTACTTTGTCTTCCACACAGTTTACATGTGTAGCCACTCCATTCCATACATCTTCTGCACTATTTCACGCATACAGTTTCCCTGTGTCATATACCCTATATGTTTCATCTCCTACTCATAATCGTTCTCCTTCCACATACTCTGTTATTTCATCCCCATAGCTATAACTATTTTTGCTTCCATATACCACTGCCATATACACAGTCTTCTACACACAGACAGTGAAGGAAATTTGAAGATAAGCAGAGAACAGGAGTGATGGGTCTCATCGTCAGGACAGAACCTATAAGAGTGAAATATATGGAAGGTTATCCTAAGTTGAAAGGGATGTTGAAGAAATCTGGTTGGCTGAGTTTCATTGAAAAAGTCGATGGTCATCATAAAGAAATCACCAAGTCATTTGCTAGATTGCTTGATGGGATTGACGTGGAGATTGCTGACATAAAGTTTATAGTGACCAAGTATTTTATTGCTACAGAAACTGAGCTACCAAAGGTTTGAGAGAGGTGGTTCAAGAATAAATAATTCCATGATGAAACTTGGAAAGTCATTCTCCAAAACCCAGGTATGGACACTTCAGTTTTTAAGAGAGGAATTCCCATCTCTGCACTTAAGGGTAAATGGAGTAGAATGCTATTAATTTTGCAAATATTTGTCACATGCGAGGGAAGATTTGGTTCCATGTATGTATATCACATAAGATTGTTGATGAATTTTCTTGAAAATGGAACCATCAATCTCCCATTTTTTCTTGTTGAATAGTTTAAGGAGAATGGCCACTACTATTTAGAAGAAGATGGAAGATATAGAAACTAATTTTTATCACCATGGTCTCATAAAAATTCTAGTTGAATATCACTTAAAGACTGTAGGAGACATATGGGTGAACTTCTTGATCAGAAACTTTTTCCAAGATGCACCAGAATTACCTGAAGGAAGTTTTGTGAAAAAAAGTAGGAGAAGAAAAACAAGTCTTACAATACAAAACACTCTTAGAACTTTAGCACAACAAAGCAGTGAAGAAGAGCCCATCTCTAAAACATTAATAGAGATAAAAAAGAAGACAAAACAGAGGAGAAATATGAAAGGAAAAAGATGAAGAAATCCATAAAAATACTCTTGAACCTTCATCAGAGGATGAACAATTACTTTCTGAGAGATTAGTCAACATCAAGGATCAGTTCAAGAAAGAGAAGGAGAAGGGGAAAAGAAGACAAGTTATAGAGGAAGAAAACATAGGCTCATAGAGTTTGAGGAGAAGTTCTAGACTCAAGGGCAGAATGAAGAAAGCAAAATCAAAAGAGGCTCAGTTCATAGATTTGGGAGAAGAAACTCCAACTCAGTCCCAAGATAACATCTCATTTGAGCAGAGCCCACAACGCTCTCCTCAACAAAACTTTGAAAACAGCCCAAAGAGAGCCTCTCCAGGGATTGACCCAATCCAACAACAGATTTATGATTATATTGAGTCACTGGAGCAAAAGAATACATCAATAGATCAAGGGACTTCATCCAACCCTGAGCAGCTAGCTACATCACAAGAGACTTTGACTAGCTCACTTAAGCAGTAAATCTATGAGCTAGAGGTTTTAAATAGGCACATTCAGAAGGAAAATGAAGCCTTAAAAGAACAAACAAGCTCGATAAGGTTATTCATGCTAATACTATGCTTTATTTGGGTCTGTGGCATAAGAAGAATAGAAAATTAAAGAGGAAAAACAGGAAGCTAAACCACGCTCTCATTAACCTCAAGTATATATTTCTCATGAGGAAGCCTAGGATGGCAGTTGTGGTAAAGAGAAGAAAAAAGAGGTTGGATGTTTTGGCTGAAGTCTCGGAGAAAATGCAGTAGAAGGAGGGTGTTTACAATTTTGATTGCATGGGGACATGCAATAGTCTCGCAGTGGGGGTATGTTGAGTTCCAAAATGTTAGGTCCCTATAATACTAGTGATCACCCCATTACTATTGTAGTTGTGTCCCTTATTAATATTGTTGTGCTCCTATTGTCCCCATATTGTTATTACTGTGCCCCATAGAATCCCTCTATTGTTATTTTTGTGGCTTTATATTATTATTGTTAGGTCGGTTGGGTTATATTGTGACTCCTTAGACTCCTATATATAGAAAGGAGGTTTTTTCATTTGAATCATCCAAGAATTGTTCATTGGTGTAATGTAAAGGAGGTTTCCCCCTCGAAGAGGTTGAATTCTAAGGTGTTCAACTATATTTTCTATCTTTTTGTGAGCTGGTTTCATAACACAAAACTGCCTCTCTCTTAAGCAACTTTCTCATCCTTCTTCCTTTGTTTTTCCATGAAAAATGAATCCTTAATCATAAAAAGCCATTACACATTTCCTCAAGGAGTATATTTCAGTGATTTATAAGTTATATTGTTATGTTTGTTATCTGAATAGTTTTTTGTCTTTCAGCTATAGAACACAGCCACATTCCACAGCTAACTGGGTACTCCACAGCCATCTCCACGCTTTTGTAGGTTACAGGTGTCAAGAGAAGAAAAGGACCACATGGGTAGCTTGGAAAATGTCAGAGCATGGATTGTATCCTATCCATTTGGCCAAGATCGATGTGGAGGACTTCGGTCAAAGGGAAGTCAACTGAAGAAACCCATGGCAAGTAGGACTCTGTTTTTACACGATTCTCAGTGATGGATCCGAGGCAGTCTCCTGAAGCCAAGGACCTCATCTGCCACTTGCACAAACAAAATCCAACAACCACTATTAGAAGATTTATGTTTCAAGGCAACCAAAGACAAGAATTCTGCACACATTACCTATCTATGTGTTTTGCTACAACTGATTTCTCTCTTCAAACAATTGTATATTTTTCCTATAAATACCAGTGTGTAGAATGCAAAACAAGTTTAAGTTTTTGCTTATGTGTTATAGACATTTTTGGGCATTTCAACCCCAATCATAAATGTCCATAAACCAAGGGCTCTTAAGTCCCTAAAAGTGTTGTTCCAAGCCCTAAAAGAACAAGGTCAACTGATTACATCATCTCCCAGAAGTTCTCCATGAAAAACTACTCAGAACTGGTCAAAACTGGACCATCTCACCTACTCCATGGTCAAAGTGCGTTGCATCCCACCTAAATGCACACGGGAAGTGCAATGCATACTAAAAAGCCCTTCTATGGGGTGCGATGGGTGAGAGTGGACAAATGGCAGGGTCAATCTGTGAGGTGGAGGATCATGGAATCTTCCAGAAACTTCTCCTGTGACACTTGCCTCTCTGCATTCGCCCAGGGATGAGTAAGAGATCATCAATCTCCAAGTGGAATCAAGAACTATCAGAGAGAGGACACTAATCAAATCTCAAAAGCTAACTCACCCCCCTTGCAAACATCTATATATGGATCCCTCATCCCAGAGATCCGGCGGCTGGAATTTTGTATCTTGTAAGGAAGTGCTGCTAGTTTCTTGGTGTAACATCATAGTGTTGGGTGATCTAAGCTTTTCATGAGGTGAAGAAGGGATTTCTTGATGAGAGGATGACGCTGGGTCAGAACAATTGGTTGTAATCCTCTTTGCTATTCTTGATTATTAATAAAGCTATTCAAGTTTTCCTCCACATTCTTGTATGATTGATGATATGTGCATTTTTGTGGTCAATATATATTTGGTCCTATATTGTTTATGATAGTAGATCTCTGTTCTTGGATAGTGTTATGCTACTTGGATTCTACAGGTGCTCTTTGAAGCTGGGTAGACAAGGAAGCAAGTGGCAAAGATATATCAGAAGGGAGAGGAATCAAGCAAGGAACCAAGTGCAAGACAAAGGTTGGTCTCCTTTGTTCCCCTCTTATCTACTTTTTATAAAGGAAAACAGAAGTGGTTTTAGTTTGTTTGTTTCTAAGGTAGCTACCAGCCTTAGTGGGACTAGCAGCTCTACATAGACACTAGATTTCCCGATAACAAAATGGCGACTCCACTGGGGAGCGAATAGATTGTTTGTTTGTCTATATTTGTTTGCTTTATAAACTTACAGACAGAGCCTGAAGTCAAGCCAGCTAGCCTTCAAACTACATTTGCTATGCAAGTGCAAAGTAGATCAATGTTGCTTTAGTCTATCTCCGGGTTTTGTTTATGAACTGAACAATCGATTTACAAACTCTCTAATTTCCGTTGTGGTGGCTCTAGTAACCTCTTTAGATCTACCCCTGTGATTTATTTACTGATTACCACTTGCTCGGCCTAAATCCCTGAACTGTACTGCAAACTGTGATCAAGAACTGGATCAAAAGTCTCGCACTGTACCATCGCACCCTCTCTTCAAGGATATCAGTATGCATCGCACTTCCCGTGCGCTGTAGGTGGGATACATACTGGAATCCCTGTGTAACAGGTGCGCTGATAAGAAAGGGCTAGTTTTGCCTTCAGACTTTGGTTTTTTCACTCTTTTCAACTCTATTCAGGAGTTTTTCTGTCTATAGTCGGTATACCTCTGTTGGAAGCCCCCTTCCTTGCCATTATTCCACCTCCATTGTGCAAAGAACTGTAAATGTTTTTATGTATTGTGAGCCATTTTCAGTTCTCTTTTACAAAGAAGTAGCGTAATTGAACTGTCGTTTCTTGATTTGGAAGTGTCGCAAGTGTTGTTTTCAGTCATAGAAGAGAATCCGATTTTTCTTGATAGTCAATTACACTGTTACTCTTGTATTTGATTTGAATTAATAATTTTTCAAGTGTTGAAAGCAAGTTTTCAATTCCAAATAACAAAGTGTCGTCATTGTCTTCATTTTGTCTTGAAAAGAAACTTGTTAGTAATGTCACTTTGAAAAATAATTCAGATTTGCGCTTAGCTTTCTTTTTATCATTCACACATTAAGAAGGCTGAAAACAAATACATGCATGTGCATTTGCATTTAGGCTGTTTGTTGGTTTGATTTAGGACAATGCATATAGTGTGTGCTCTCTGCTCTATGTTGAAAGAATATCGTCTCTCTTTCCTTAGTAGCTAGGATTTTCATTGCAAAAGGAAGATTAAATGACTGTTTATCATCTTAGATTTCATTTTAGGAATTGTATATCTACATCACGCGGTGAACCTGAAAGGAAAATTTCTTAAGCAAGATCAACTGTAAAATAAATTTAATGAATCTAAAAATTCAATGGAACCTAACGCACAACATTTAGAAGTCTAGGCTAGAGACGTATTCCGGCGTCGTAAAGCCTGGTAACTGTTGTTTTCATTGCTGGTTGGGTGATTCCTCCACTTTGAGATGATAAGTGCCAGTACAGACTTGTGCTCCCACGTACCGTCGAGTATATATTGGGAGACCACAATAGGCTTTATCCTTTATCCATAGGAAGCTGTGTCTGTCACCCTATCGATCGCAATGCACTGAACACAGCATTCAGGAAGATTGACTGACGTACCATAAAAAGTATTCTGCAGTTTTGCGATTGATTTGGTAATCCCTCTGTCTAGATTTCCAGAGTAGTCTCTTTCGTTCCTTTTCAGACTCCTTAAAGGAAAAGGTCCATCTGAGCACTTGTCACTTCAAGCTCATTAAAAATCGAAGGCGACTAGATTCATCTTTTGTTTTTTCCCGACTCTTAAAAATTGAAAAAACAAGTTGTGTCAAAGTGTCTAAAATTTATTTTAATCAGAATAAACATCACCTTTCCTACATTGGTCTTAGGTTGAGAAAAATGGAGTCCACCAACCAAGGATTTCCTCTTGGAGGAAATCCTAGTCCCTTCTCCTCTTGGGGAGATGTTGCTGCACCCCATATGGCCACATTGTCACTTCCAGGATTGACAATTGGCTTGCCCGTATGGCTCTTCTTGACCTCTGTCGTTCAGAACACCGTGATTCCTGAACAATCAAGTCAACAACTAAATGATACTAGAGTTACCCCCCAACCTTCTACTTTGTCCAATTCTCCCTCTCCTCCTTCCTCTTCACTTGATGAAGCTGGTAAAGCCAAAAATCAAGTAACTGAGAAGAAGAAGGAGAAGAAGAAAAAAGAGAAGAAGAAGAAGGAGCCAAAGGTGAAAAGGGGCAACCAGGCATCATCTAGCGAAAATCCACACATTGCACCGTCCAGGGCTAAATCGCCATGTGTCATTTGCAAAGGAGACCACTATCATCGAGATTGTCCTTGCATCCCTCGAATCTTAAGGGACTGGTCTCCTCATTTGCACAATCCGATGTCATCAACCTCTAACGATCATGTTGAAAATACATTGTCAACTAGTTAAAGTGAAGCCCCTGGACAAAAAGGAAGATGTAAATTTCCTTGTAAACTATGTGAAGGCGATCACGCCATCCACCGTTGTCACTTCTTAGATGAGGCTAAAAGAGTTTTGGACGACCGTCCGGTTTCACCGTTACGGCTTCCTCCTGGATATAAGAAACTCTTGCTGACTTCGTCACTAGTTGAAAATCTGGCTGACACACCATTTTGGTCGGCTGAAGCGTCTATCATTGAAGATGAACCCTCTGAATCCACACCAGATGAAAGTCAAAAGGTCAAGGCGACAGTTGACCCGGTCTTGCCTTTAGAAGGTCCATCTTCAGATGATACAGTCACCGAAGAGAACAAGAACGACACCATTCAAATTCTCTTCGTAAGCACAGACTCCGATGAAAATGGGGGCAGTCTACCCATTCCTTTACCACAGGAAGGAAGTTTGTCAGAGTCATATCCGGCCGTCTATTTGGTCCCACCTCCAAGCAACCTAGTTGTTTCCTTCGATTGGAATCTACTAGGCAGACCCCGTTTACCGGCTAGTGTACCATTTTGAATCATTGCTCAAATATATAGAATGGTCATGGTCGGTACCATCATAGATGAAGGGGCTTCTGTGAGTATCCTTTCCTCAACTACTTGGAAAGAACTTGGTTCGCCATCGCTTTTGCCTGAAATGAGAAATCTAACAGACTTTGACAAAGGAACCAGTCGACCGTTAGGGATCCTTCCCAATGTGCCGATAACATTGAGAAGGAAAACCGTTCACATGAACATAATGGTAGTTCAAGGACCCCTGGATTATAATCTACTCCTTGGACGTGACTATATTTATTGCATGGGAGCCATTGTCTCCTCACTCTTTAGAGTAATGTGTTTTCCGCATGAAGGAAGAGTGGTCAAGCTTGTAGACCAGCTTTCATTCCTCGGTTCACACATAGCAAATAGTCAAATACCATCCTTGAATGGTCTTTTCGCACAAGGAATGTCTCATCAATCCCCAGTCCGTCCACTTGATGAGCACGAGTGATTTGGAGGACATGATTGAAACCCAGGGGGCATGCACCCTGGTCTGTTTCGACAGGAAAACCTTGGGTATAGGGTAGGTTTCCGCGAAGGATATATGACTGGTTTATGAGATTAGACTGGAATAAGATTCCTTTGTCAAAGTTATGTGAGTGGAGCCAGTTGCACCACTCACCTTTGTTTATTTCGGTAGACATCGCCGAGGAAGTGTTTTGTCTGCAGTATGGATAGAACAATCTTTGGTAACTTGGAAATTTTTCGCTATACCCGGGGGCATGCAAACCTTTTGGCGTGCAAGAGAAGAGCGACCATTTATTTTTTAAATTTGTAGGTCCTCTAACCCTTTAAACTCGTAGGATTGGTCGTTTCCTAACTTGCATAAAGAAAGGATGCGGGGCAAAGCTTTGAAAAATGCCATTTTAAATGAGACATCCTTATTATACGACTGGATCGAGCAATTTTAATGCGGAATTCAAGCTCGTTAAAAAATAAACATAATCAATGAGCAAACGTTCCCGCAGAGTTTAAGCTCATTAAAAAATGAATCAATTTCCGGTAAATAACCATCGTGAATGTATTATCATCAGCCTTTGAAGCCTTGGTCGTGTTCTCATCATCACCACCACTCTATTTTGGCCGATCATTCACCTCCATTTGATTGTTTACCCTTTTTGAGGAAAAATTGCAAAGAGTGATCCTGTTAGCCATCCTTGTGACACTGTCGTGATTGGAAAATTCCAAACCTTACTTGGCATTAGTTGCTACCCGAATTTATCACTCGTTCCTCGAAAAACGAGTCTCCTTTAAGCTCTTTTCATCTGACTCATAAAATATGAAAAGATTGCCGAGCAATTGGCCTCTCCAGCAGGTTAAAGTGACTGGAAGTGCTATCCCTCCTTTAGATTTTAATCTTTTTGGACCTGAGGGATTATTACACAAAAAGATCGAGCGCTTGTTTTGTTCGGCTTGTTAAAATTACTGAAAATTCATCCCTTTAGTATTATTTTATACTTTTTCGAACTTAAGGGATTATATGACGAAAAAGGATTGTTGGAGTTTTCTTTACGTCCCTTTTCAGACTCTCTAAAATTGAAAAGGACTGAGTTATCTTTGTCGTTAAACTCGTTAAAACCAAATAGCGACAAACTTGTCCATACAGACAAGAACGAGTATCACTATCGCTAGGCTCGTTAAAACATTGCGATGGGTTTGCCCGAAGGGAAAATTATAGAACAAGCATATGTTATCCTCCTCAAGCTTGACAAAAATAAAGAGGTACTGGTCAGCAATGACTGGGGAAAAATTGCGAAGAAAACTTGAAGAAACTTTATTGGTAGTAAGTCGCTCTTGAACATGACACTTTCACTCTGCATCCGAGTCAGGTTGGGTTGTTCTGTTCACCGGTCATATCACCATTGGTCCATCACACCATCCATATTTGGGGTTAACGCTACCAATCCATCATTTCAGTGTCGTTGATATGTTCAAGAGAAGTCGCTCAGAGAATTCACCTGTGTCTCATCCACTACAATACATTTACGCTCCATTCTTTCATGACCGCCACCCTGAACCTTATGTCATCAAATCGTTTTCACCTCCATTAAAATCATTTTCTCCATTCTGTGTCATCGATGTGGGATTCACTAAGGCCCTCCTATGACGGATCACTTCTTGTTGACATCAGCTCATTATCCAAGAAGTCGATCTAGGAACAACCCTTTTAGTACTTTGAAGCTTGCATGCCTCAATGGCAAGTTTCTCAATTCCGGCGACAGGTTTACATCAATGGCCTTCGACCGAAAGATTTTGCGTGGTGTTCGACGCCAAGTCCCTTATTCACACCATGTGAATTGTACTGTAGTACCTTGAGGGTCATCATCATTATCGGTGATTCCTCTCGTGCCTGTTAACAGCTTACATCATTGGTTGGTAATCAGGCGATGTATTTCCATGTTCGACTCCAGAACATCTCTCACATGGATCAACTTCTACTTTGAGTGAAGATCGAATGAGATTGAAGACCCCAGATCTAGTTTCATCCATCCGGGCTGCGATATATATTCAGGAAAATAAAGACATCAAATTTACATCATTGTTGCATAGATAATCATCCAACCTAAGGGATGATGGCTCTACTAGAATCATCAATCTACACACAGATGATTGTCTGTCTTGTGTACATGAAAATGAATTTATAAAGCTGAGCATGTGAATGCCCACCTCAGCTAGATCATGAAAATATTATGAAGATAATGTGTCGTATTGTATCTTATTACAGGTCACCTTCCAGCTCGAAAAAACTTCGGATCCTCATGATAAAGCATTTCACCCGACATCAAAAGATTAACGACCTCATGCTTTAGGGGGCAACTGTTATAGACATTTTTGGGCACTGCAACCCCAATCATAAATGTCCATAAACCAAGGGCTCTTAAGTCCCTAAAATTGTTATTCCAACCCCTAAAGGAACAAGGTCAGCTGATTACATCATCTCCCAGAAGTTATCCATGAAAAGCTACTCAGAACTGGTCAAAACTGCACCATCTCACCTGCTCCATGGTCAAAGTGCACTGCATCCCACCTAAATGCACACGGGAAGTGCGATGCATACTGAAAATCCCTTCTATGGGGTGCGATGGGCGAGAGTGGACAAATGGCAGGGTCAATCTGTGAGGTGGAGGATCATGGAATCTTCCAGAAACTTCTCCTGTGACACTTGCCTCTTTACATTTGCCCAGGGATGAGTAAGATATCATCAATCTCCAAGTGGAATCAAGAACTATCAAAGAGAGGACACTAATCAAATCTCAAAAGCTGACTCACTCCCCTTGCAAACATCTATATATGGATCCCTCATCCCAGAGATCCGGAGGCTGGAATTTTGTATCTTGTAAGGAAGTGCTGTTGGTTTCTTGGTGTAACGTCATAGTGTTGGGTGATCTAAGCTTTTCATGAGGTGAAGAAGGGCTTTCTTGCTGAGAGGATGACGCTGGGTCAGAACAATTGGTTGTAATCCTCTTTTCTATTCTTGATTATTAATAAAGCTATTCAATTTTTCCTCCACATTCTTGTATGATTGATGATATGTGCATTTTTGTGGTCAATATATATCTGGTCCTATATTGTTTATGATAGTAGATCTATGTTCTTGGATAGTGTTATGCTACTTTGATTCTACAAGTGCTCTTTGAAGCTGGGTAGATGAGGAAGTGAGTGGCAAAGATCTATCAGAAGGGAGAGGAATCAAGCAAAGAACCAAGTGCAAGACAGAGGTTGGTCTCCTTTGTTCCCCTCTTATCTACTTTTTATAAAGGAAAACAAAAGTGGTTTTAGTTTGTTTGTTTCTAAGGTAGCTACCAGCCTTAGTGGGACTAGCAGCTCTGCATAGACACTAGATTTCCTGATAACATTATGTAATAGTGAAAATTTCCACTTTGTAGTGTGAAAAACTTAGTGCTCTATTTTAATATAAATATTCTGTTTTCAATGGATACCTGAAGTGCTTGTGAAGTGTTGATTCTGTGTTCATAATCCGAGACCTTGCAGAGGGCCCCTGTGTGGTCAAGGGTACATGTTTTTATTTCTGTTTGTCATTTTCTTTTTAGTTTAATTGTAAATTCATTGTTTTTTTCATCATGTTCATAATCGTTTTCTAACTCTGTGTATCATGCAGCTTATGTCATTTTTCACTAACTCAGAGTAGTTATATTCCAGCGTAGAATAGTCCTTTGGTTTTCATTTCTTTTTAGTTTCTTAACTGTAGCTTTAAGTTGATGGCAGTAGCATAAATTGATTTATTTCATCTACTGTTCCTTAGCTTCTATATTTTAAATTAAGCTGTTCAATGCCATTTTATTATTAGTGCAGTCACTCATGATATAAATGAATGTTTCCAAAAGCCTTTCAGTGGAAGGTTAATCCTAAAACTAAGTGGTGAAATGTTACATTTATGAATGAGTCTTTCATTACAATTGCTATTTATTAGTTTTTGAGTTAAGTTGTTCAAAGTTATTTTCTTATCAGTTTAGTAACTCATGATATAAATGGATATTTCCAAAAACCCTTCCAGTTGAAGGTTAATCCTAAAACTAAGTGGTGAAATGTTTTATTTATGAATGAGTCTTTCTTCGCATTTTCATGTTTACTTTTCTTAGAATGATGAAGAATGAAATCTCTCAAGTTGCTATCATAAGGAGGTACTTCTCCCTGAATTATGTAGCAAAGTGACAACAATACTTCATTTAGCCTTGCTTTCAAAATAGAATAGTTGCAATTTCATTTTTACTTAGTTCAGCTACAATTTCATATTTAGTAGTTCATTAAGCTTTACTTCTGCAAATAGATTAGACAGTAGAGGTAATCTTATTTCCAGTATTTCATTTTTGGTTTATCATAGACAACTGCAATCTCATTTTATCATTTAAGCTTTGGTTTTGTAATTAGTAGTTTTAAGTCCTTTTAGTTCATGTTTTGGAAACTATCATAACAACAAGAAGAGAAGCTCTGTTTTCATTTTCTTGTTTACAAACTTTACTTCCAAATTTGACCTAAAATCACTTTTAGCTCTCATTTCATTTCTTTAGGTTCTTAGCATCAATAGATTAAGATTTTGTAGATTACATTGCAGAACATTTGAAATCAAAAGAGAAAAACCTGAAAACAAACATAAAATCAAAAATAGTGAGGTAAGAAAGGGTCATCTAGCACATATAGTGCACTACACTTCATCAGTTTACAATACCCGAATTGATAATTTATGTAGCAATTTAGGACACTAAATTGACTGAACATGGCCAATGCCATTGTTTTCTTTCATTCTGCTCATCCTGAGCAGGATCGCTAGATATATGGTCAAATCGTTTTTGATAGACATGATGATGGGCATAAGCCCTAATTTTGTAGGACATTTTGTCCCAATTTCGTATATTATTTTGGACATAAAAACTCTATCTATATACAAATGGTTTTATCATGATGATCATATATATATAGATGATACTTCGATTATTTTTTATGTTTTAATATGATGAATGATTTATATGCCAATCCAATGCTTGATTAGTGATAGAATCTGCTAAGGAATTTTCTGGTCGTGGAATATGAACAAATGTGATATAAACAAATGATCTTTGGAATAAACACACTCTCAGAAATTGGCAATATAAATAAGGATCTCTCACACGATAGATGTTATTCAGTTGAGACACCACTAGTTGTGAATCTAAATAAACTAGTAATGAATCAGTATCAAGAGATATTGCCTCAGATAGTAAATTAATAACAACAGTATATTCGGCGATATTATTTGAAGAGGAACCATTACATACTCCTCTCAAAACTAACAACTGGCTAGATGGATAATAAATCACCCAAGCTGTGGAAGCAATGTTCTGGGTGTGTCTACTGGCACCATCGGTGAAACCTAGATATATCAAATCATCCATCAATACCTACCAAAGCAGATCAGAAACATCAACTTCACTAAAACTGATAGATAGATATGTACAATGATACAATATATACAATCAAGTAAATGCTTAGCCGAAGCCTAAGCAAAGTTCTTCTTAAGGTAGAGCCCATTTCTAGGCTCCGCCAACTAGTTTCCTTCAAAATCAATCAATTCATAAGCTCCTTTTTTCAATACTTTTTTGAAAATAAAGGGACCATACCACAAAGATTTAAAATTCCCTGCCCCCAAGGCATCTTTGTCTTGATAGTAGACCAGGACAAGGTCACCTTCAGAAAAATTTCTAGGACGGACAACTTTATCATATTGATTTTTTACTCTCCTCTTATGAGCTTCATTGATTATGGCAACATCTCGACACTGCTCACTGAGATGTTCTAAATAAATGAGGCATTATTTGAGACTGTAGGTTTTAACCCCATACAGAAATTACTTGCATATGAATTCTAAAACATAGAAAATAAACAATGCGAGAGCATAACACATAAAACACATATACAGAGAGATTTTCCCCTGGATCCCAAAACTGGGACTACCAACTTGATTTTTCATTATATTCCTTTCAATGTTACAATACATATTTATACATACTGAAGCATCCAATACAATGGATTGAAAACCATCATGTCCAAAACCATGGACTGAAAACCATAGGTAGGTTTTCCCAACCTAATATAGGGTCCAAAAAAAAATTCCTGGGGCGCTGCCCCGAACCCCGTAGAGGGGAGCTACCTGCCCCCCTCAAATCCCCCAGTTCACTATGTAGGTTAGTTGTGGAAAGAGTATAGCACAACCCAACATTCTCCCACTTGTTTTTTTCTTTCCACAGGAGAGCTTAGTAATTTTTCCAGCCCTGAAACACCCATTATTTCTCTACACCGGGAGAACTTCTCAGAGCTCACAGATTTTTTCAATGCATCTGCACTATTCTTCAAAGTGTCCACCTTTACCAGCAACACCTTTTTTTCTTCTATCATATCCCTCACAAAGTGATACTAAACATCAATGTCCTTTGTCTTTGAATGATAAGCAGGGTTCTTTGCCAAGAAAATTGCACTTTGGCTGTCATAGTCTATCCTTATAACTCCCTGTATTAACCCCATACTTGAACAAAATCTCTGCAACCAAACTACCTCCTTGCTTGCATGAGTGGCTGCCATGTATTCTGCCTCTGTAGTTGATAGTGCCACTACATATTGTTTCTTACTCATCCAACTGACTGCACCTCCAAATAGGTTAAACACAGACCCACTTGTAGATCTTCTCTGATCCAAATCTCTAGCCCAGTCTGCATCAACAAAGCCATGGATATCCAAAACTCTATCCAATCCTGGTCTTCCTTGGTAGCACAAACCATAATCACTAGTGCCACGCAAATACCTGAAAACCCGCTTCACTATTGTCCAATGCTCCTTCCCTGGTTGTTACATAAACCTGCTCAATACTCCCACTGCATGTGCAATGTTTGGTCTAGTACAGACCATTGCATACATCAGGATACCGACTACACTTGCATATAGAACACGAGACATATCCTCTTCCTCTTCTTGTGTCTTGGGACACTCTTCAGCAGATAAATTTACACCTATAGGAATAGGAACCTTCACCAGTTTACTATCATGCATATTAAACCTCTACAGTATTGTCTCGACATACTTCCTCTAGTTTAACCAAAGCTTCCTCTGTGCCTAATCTCTTTTAATTTTTATGCCCAAAATATAGTTTGCAGCACCAAGATCTTTCATGATGAATTTGGAGGACAATTGGGTCTTCAAATCCTGGATAATTTCTTTGTTATTTCCAACCAACAACATATCATCCACATACAAGACCAGATAAATAACAAGGTCACCAATTAATTTAAAATACACATAGTGATCTGCTTTGCTTCTGGTGAAGCCAAGTCCCCATATAAATGTATCAAATTTCTGATACCACATCCTTGGTGACTGTTTTAACCCATACAGAGACTTCTTTACTTGCATACCAGTTCATTCTTACCCTTCACCGCAAAGCCTTTAGGTTTCTTCATGTAGATCTCCTCTTCCAGATCCCTGTGAAGAAACGTTGTCTTCACATCCATCTGTTCTACCTCAAAATCAAAAGCAGCAGCAACAGATAAAAGTAGCCTAATAGAGGTTACCTTGGCAATAGGAGAAAAAATATCACCAAAACCAATTCCTGGCACCTGGGAATAACCTTTTGCTACCAACCGAGCTTTGTATTTCTCCACCTTTCCTTATGCATTTGTCTTCTTCTTGAACACCCATTTGCTACCAATGGGTTTCCTTCTAGCCGGCAACTCCACCATATACCAAGCCTCATTTTTGTGCAAAGATGCCATTCCATCAACCATGGCCTCTTTCGAGAGTTTTCCATCCTATGAATCTACTGCTTCCTTCACAATTTTGGGATCATAATCAGTAATAGATAAAGCAAAATTTGAACAGAAAGCAGATGGACTATACATTTTTGGCTGCCTTCTTTCTCGAACCGATCTTCTTACACCCGGAGTTTGTGGCTCTTCATCTTCTGATTCCTCCTCTACTGTAGAGTCCAATTCTTCCTCCTTTAGCTCAAACTCTATCTTCTCAGGTTCCTTTGGTTGGACTTCATGTTTAATAACATCTTTCACCTCTCTAAACACCACATCTCGGTTGTACACAACCTTCCTTGTTGTTGGATTCCAAAGCTTATAACCCTTTAAACCATCCTTATACCCAATAAAGATGCACATTTCAGATTTACTATCCAACTTGGTTCGTTTCTCCTTTGGAACATGTACATATGCATCACATCCAAATACCCTCAGATTGGAAAGAGAGGGTTTCTTACCAGTCCATACCTCTTGTGGAGTCTTATCCTCCAACGCTGATGAAGGTGATCTGTTGACCAGGTAACATGCTGTCTCCACGTCCTCTGCCCAGAATTCCTATCCTAACCCGGTACGACTGAGTATGCTTCTTGCCCTTTCCATCAATGCCTTGTTCATTCTTTCTGCAACTCCATTTTGCTGAGGTGTGTATGGAGTAGTCTTCTGCTGTTCTATACCACACCTTATAGAATTCTTTAAATTCCTTACTGTAAAACTCTCCACCGTTATCTGTCCTCAGCACCTTTATCTTCTTCTTTGTCTGGTTTTCCACCAGAGCCTTAAATTCTTTAACCTGTCAAAGACTTTAGATTTATTCTCAAGGAAATATATCCATGTATTCCTTTAGAAGTCATCTATAAATGATACATAGTACACAGACTTACCCAGTGATGGAACCTTCACAGGTCCAAACACATCACTGTGCACAAGCTCTAATATCTGTTTTGCCCTCTTACCACCAGACGGGAAACTCACCCAATTCTGCTTCCCATAT
Organism: Pinus tabuliformis; assembly: GCA_031772625.1. Classification (NCBI taxonomy): domain Eukaryota; kingdom Viridiplantae; phylum Streptophyta; class Pinopsida; order Pinales; family Pinaceae; genus Pinus; species Pinus tabuliformis. The sequence continues at coordinate 806,424,251 of CM062814.1, forward strand.
ACGCAATTTTCACAGAAATCAAAATCTAGAGATCTATTACTCATACCTTCTACCATATCTTTACTATGAAGTTTCGAAGGCCTTTCTCTCCAATATGTCCAAGCCTTTTATGCCACAGCATGGTCTTCTCTCCAGAGACCACTAGATTTTCTGCTCCACTTTCAGGAACCACAGAACTGTTGCACCCATCAACAACAGTGCTACCTTGCAGCTTGTACAGAGTTCCAGTCCGAACTCCCTGCATAAATACCAGTGCTCCCTGAACCATCTTGCAGGTATCCTTCTCGAACACTGTTTTTACACTTGCATCATCCAGCTTGCTTACATAAATCAGATTTCTGGCCAATGAAAGAATATGCAGAACACCCGAAAGTGTTCTAACCCTTCCACCTTGCAACTTCAACTTTAGTTTTCCGTGACCAATGATTCTAGCCTTCCTATCATCCCCCAAGAATACATCACCACCATCATATTTCTCATACTCGTAGAACCACTCTCTATGGGGAGTTAAGTGAAAGGCTGCACCTGAGTCAATCAACCATGCCTCATGATCTACATGTGTACTTAAAGAAGCCAAGTACACATCCCCACCTTCATCTGAGGTGGTTTTCTCCTCTACAGAAGGAGCATCATCAAATCCCTTTCCTTTATCAGGAGCTTTAGATTTACAGTCCCTTTTGAAGTGCCCTTCCTTTCCGCATTTCCAGCACACCACCTTTACAAGTTTTCCTAGAGATTTAGATCTCCCTCTAGATTTAGATCTCCCACTCGATGAATTATTTTTGTTTCTATTCTGGGATTGTCCTCGTATAGACAAGGCATCACCATTCTGGCTCTCCATATTTTTCCGTCTCATCCCTTTCGTCAGCAAGGCTGAGACTATTTCATCAAACTGCAAGGCAGTTGCATTGCTACCTATTGCAATAACCAGACTATCCCACGAATTTGGTAGAGAACACAACAAAATGATGCACCTATCTTCATCTTATCAACAGATGCTAACTGACTTACCATAGTATTAAATGCGTTCAGATGCTCTGTCACCGAGTCTCCATCTTTCATCCTTAGGTTATACAGTGTTTTCCACAAGAACAATTTATTCACCAGAGACTTAGATTGGTACAAAGTCCCTAACTTGTCCCACAAAGCCTTCGCTGTAGCTTCCCCTGATACATTTAGCAATACTGAATCTAAGACACACAATCGTATTGTGCTTTTTGCCTTCCATCCAACTTCTTCCATTCTTCATCAGACACTCCCGTTGGTTTAGTACCCAGATCTACCGTGATCCACTAATCTTTATCCACCAACAGATCCTCCATCTTGAGTTTCCACAACTCAAAACTATGACCATTAAATTTCTCAATCTTTATCTTTCCATTGCTCACCATCTTCTTTTACCACCAAAATCGATCTTGCAGATCTCCCACTGAACAGGGTCTACCACAGGCTCGAGTGAAATCCCTCAGCAATAAAGGTGTTAGCGCTTGAAATTTCACCTCAGGCTGAGAAAGGTAAACCTCAAGGCAACATCAAACCACTTAGCCTCATAGCTAGCCCTACGGGGCTGGAGAGGGCTCTCTCCGGTCTATCTCAGTAAAGATCTTCAATGGGCGAGATAACCAATAGGGTAACACTGATTTTAGGCTAGTAAACTGATCAAAAGGGTTGATTTGGGATTTTTAGGGTTTTTGGTGGCAAATTGGGGAGATGGCAATTTTGGGTGCAGGGATTGGACACAGTTTCTCCAGGGGGTTCTTTGGGGCAAGGTAGGAAACAGTATTGATGCCTTTGATAGAGGTGGATGGATGAGAATGACAAGTGAGGAGCTAAGGGGAGCAAGCAATAACCTTGAATTCCCCTTAAACAATAGAAAACATTGATATTAAGCAAACTTAAAAGCAGAGCATGACAGTCATGAGTTCTACTTTAACACTTCATTTGCCTAATGTGCAGAAGGAAAAGTAAGGAAATGATTCACATAACACACTTCCAAGTACAAAGAGAAACACACCATCAATACCTGTGACCACAAGAATCCCAAAAAGGACTGCAAAACCCTGGTCTTCCTTTGTCAAAAATTGCAGAGATACAGTGAGTAATACAATAAGAGCTTCTCCCTCAAGAGTCCAACCATGAAAATGAGCAAGAGAGTACATAATATAGATCATCTAACATCTTTCCCTGCCTCTAGGGGTCGAGCTCACTATCCTAGGAGCTGTTTCAACCACTTCTAAACTAAGCACTGAAAACTAGGCAGTCAAAACAACTTGCCTCTATAAGCTAGGAAACCAATTCATTCATTTAATTTTCACCTATTTCATGAATGAATCTTCTAGAAGAGATACATAAGTGTAAAAGTATCAAAAAATTACATTATTTACATCAAGGAGGATAACAATCCATTCCAAAAAGTCAAACATGGTCAAATCTGCGTTTTTCTGAGCTGTACAGTGAAATTTTGAGAAAATTGCCTGATAGGTCGCGCGCCTCTGCCTGACGGGTCGGGCGCCTTTGAGGGCACTTTTGGGGCACTTCCGGGTGTCCAAATTGAGGAAGAGTAGGCTTGTTGGAAAGTTCCATGAGTCTACTTTCCAACCCAACTAGAATTTCTAAATTTGGTGGTCATTTACCCCTCCAAAATTGCAATCTCCCAAGACTGCTTTCTGTGTCTCAAAAATGTGGCAGAAAGTCATTTTTTGCTTGTTTTTTGACCTTCTGGAGGCCCAAAACTTCATAAAATCTCTTGGCAATGGATGAGCATATGTAACTTTTCATGAAAAATCTGGAAATGCTGAGTTTTTGCAAAATGGAGTTGCCAAGAGAAAGGGTCGCGCGGGGGGTGAGACCCGTTCATGGACAAAACCTGTAAATTGCCTGAAAAAACCAAAATTGACCCAAAATGTTCAAAATTTCTTGGTATTTGTGCTGTGGCTGAGCTATTTAGTGCCTTGCTCCTTCAAGGAAGCTTCGGCCAAAATGTGGAGGGGATCGGGCCTCTTTCTCCTTTTTTGTGCCTTGGCCAACCGCCTTTGGAACATCTTCATCTTTGCCTTGCACACGTGCATCCTCGCCCAATAATGATTCTTCATGTTCCGGAGCAGGCTCAACTTCTGGTATTAACTCACGGTCATCACTTTGCTCATAGTCGGTTTCGGTTTCTGACATGGTTTCAGGGGCAAAGTGGCCAAAATGTACTGCTATTTCTGCCTTGCAAAATGCTGATCTATATGCTGTTTCAAGGGGACAAGGAGCACGAGGGGAATGTTAGGGGAGGGATACTTTTAAAGGGAAAATGGGAATAAATATATAAAACAGGGATTTTAGGGAAAAAACCTTGCAAAATCATTGCATATGCATCATTATATACATTTGCTTACATGGGTATAATGAGAGGTAGGATTAGGGCTTGATTTTTTTATTTTTTAGGGAAGAGGGGTAGGGTTTAGTTTTTCTTTACAAATTTAAAAGGGAAATTTACATAGGAAGACAAGGAAAATGAAATGGGCAATGGGGAAAAATGATTACAAGGGAATACCTTAAAACAGCATAAAACCCTAGCCATTTTTTTACAAGTTTAAACCACAGCCACATAGAGCTTTTTTCTCTTGCACAATGAGATCTTTAAAAATGTATTCATTATGTCTTTAACCATAACAAGCAGCAATTTGTAAGTTGGAGGGCCTACCTTAGGCAATTTGGCGATTTTGTTGGCTCCTTGGATGAATTTGCAGGCGATTTTATAAGGAGGGCGCTGACGGGTCGCGCGCCTCACCCAACGGGTCGCGCGCCACTGACGGGTCGCGCCCGTTAGAAATTAACACTGCTGGAAGGCGCTTGACGGGTCGCGCGCCTGGTCTGACGGGTCGCGCACCACTAACGGGTCGCGCGCCTGGACTGACGGGTCGCGCGCCTGTCAAGCTCACAAACTCAGCTCGAAATCACTTGCAAGCACTTGCTCAACGACTTGGATACACAATGAGGGTTGATGGAGGGAGATTGGGCTTTTATAACTTTGATTTGAATTAATTTCATGCCCAAACCCACTTTATAATGTTTTTCTTTGACAGTTTATAAACTTGACCTTTTCTTGGTTTCCTTTGTCCTGAAATTGACTAATTTGATGTTTTTGCTCGATACTTTTTGCAGGGATAACATCTAAGGGATCTTGGCAAGGGAGCCAGGGTTACATGTTGTCCTTTGAAGCCTTTTGAAATTTTACCATTTTTTACAAAAATTTGAAAAATGACCTTGGCTTTAAAAACAGGGTTTTTAAATCCAAGGTGAAATTTAACTGTACAAGATAGAAATTTACGAAGAAACACCTTTAAAATCATCCCTCTGGCTTGCTGAGCACTTATTGACCTTCAGAGACATGACCTTGTAAACAAACTTGACCAAAACCCTAGACCTAGGAATTTGACCTCAAGACAAGACAAGACAAGCTTGAAAGAGATTAAGGACTGAAATGACTTTGATCCAGCAATGCCAAGAGGGGGACAAAAACACCAGCTCCTCCATCAGGGTTATGGCATGCCTAATGGAATGCAAAAATTGACACTGATGAGACACCTACTTATGCAAATGCAAAGAGCTTTGATCACTGATGGAGGGCTACTAGACCGACTCTAACATTGGCTCCAATGGGGATGGTAGCTCCTTGGAGGTACCAAGAACCCTAGACCTTGTTGAGGGCCCTGAAATCGGGTCAACAACAAGGGGGATACCCACCCGGTCGGGAATCTGGTTGGCGGCTCCGTGCCCGTTTGGTGTAGCGGGTCCGACTGGGGATAACGGGACTAGCTTCCCGTTCTAAGGGGGTGTGTGTGTGTAGAGTTTGGTGATGTGTGTGTGTGTAGAATATGATAATGAAATATAGAATTATTTCTAAGCTAATCTAATTCTAAACTCTGAGACTGAATTTTATACTACTTTAATCTATCAAGAACAACACATCTAATCTACGCTAACCTGGGATAGAACTTTTTCCATTATGCGATCTAGAAAGATTTCACACAATAACTGGTAATGAAGATTATTCAGCTATTATGAGAATATAAATCAATTAAGATGAACCATCCTGCATAAAAAGTTAAGCAAAACGGTTGTGAACAGCATATCGCATAATCAGTTATTCATGTATTAAGCACAAATCAATGACTCCACCGTACAAAAGTGCCAAATGGTAGTCCACTCATTCATACATTAACATATAAACAACATCAGCTGTATATTACTCTAAGAATGCAAGCAGAAATTCGTCACGAGATAAAAGTACCATTTATGACTGATTTTATACTCACAGACCTGAAGCAATAACGATCTATTTCTACTTACTTCTAATGCCTACTAAGAGTACAGAAGTGCAACATCAGTAGCAGGTATTAAAATGCAAACATAAATAAATCTCGATCCGTCCATTCATCAAAAACCCCCTCCGAGGGTGCAAAAGTGCATGTTCTGAGGACAAGTTTTTTGACAAATTTCCGGACCCTTCTCCAATGCAACGAGAAGGGTTAAATACTACTAACCGGCTAATTTTAATTACACAAATTTAGGGAACGGCTTCAAATGACCGCCCTTTTACTAAAACAAATTTATTTCTAAAAACTGAATCTAATTTCTAACCATTTCTGTATCTTCTCCTTAGTGCTGTAAGCGATGCGCTGTTCGCCGTGAAAGAGTCGGCTGCGTGTCCTTTCCTTTTGTTCAAGCTTGAAAATTAGAAATAACAAGAGCTGGCACCTCTTTCTGACAAACTAGAAGATATTTTTGAAAGTGTTCTTCTGGAGAAATGTCTTCACAGCGTGTATACTTAGTACAACTCAGATTTCTTTCAAACTGATTGTGCTGTTGCTATTTCGGTTTCCGGCCATGCGAATGACTCAATGAGTTGGGGATTTTGTTGCCTGAATGATTTTCTCAATTGAAACTTGTTTCCATTCTTTGTTCCAGGCTTTTCTGAGACGTCTTTCCCCTTAAGCATTTTTCTTTTTGCTTTACCCAATTTGGGACTCAGGATCTTTCATAAACGCTTTGCTTTTGTGCGCCTTTGACTCTAAGTCCTGGATAGCCTATTTCCATCAGCATTTGTTGAGTGATACTCTGGAATCCACGGCCCTGATGTATGTGGTATCCATATGAGAAGTCATCTCCTCTCCGTTCTTCTAGCTCTGGCGCATTTCCTTAGATGTTTCCTGCATATAGATTTATATCAGTAGCTGACTTATAGTTCACGTAAATGAAAAGAGATAGAAGAAAAGATTGACATGAAAGCATTAAGTTCTAATGAATGCATAATCATGTCACCCATTATGACTTGACTCTTCGAAAAACGCAACATAATCATCTTTGGATACACAGGCGTACAATCATAATTTCCCGTAAGGTGCGCGCCTAATTTTGGGCTCACAGATCATGCCGAGGAAGGCCTGCGACGAATGGCTTTTGCGATTTGCATCGCAGCATCGAAGATTGCGATGTAAATAGGTGGCAATGCAGCAATTGATAGTCTCATTTGTCGCACACCATAGATCGCAGGTCGCAGCTTTTCATGGTCGCAGATCGCATATCGCAATATCGCAAGGTCGCAAGTTTTTCGCTTTGTCACTCTGTGCTGCTTTATGCGACATTGCGACGAGCGACGTTGCATATCGACCGTCGGCGATTCTTTAGGTTTTCCCTTTTTGAGCGCTTTTAATGCACGCGATGCGATGAGTTCTCGCGTCGCTCCTCCTCAGTGTATTTATGCGCTTTGGGAAGGCGCTCCTTTTTTCCTTTGCGACGCGATATAGCTTCTTAGGGAGTTAATACAAAAGATTTTTCAAACAAATTTTTTTTTTTTTTATTTTTGGTTAAGGGTCTGTTGTGGGGAAAAATGCCTATGCAGGACGATCCTATACACCTAAGGTGTGACAGTGCCTTAGCAACAAACGAGTACAGCTATACTGGTTTCTTCCTTTATGAAATGTGAAAGAAGAGAGATCAGTAGACTTACCGGTGTCTTCCGTTTGTCCCTCGATCCAGATCCTCTTCCCTTTGGGTGTTCACGGCTACTTGCCTCCTCGCTCGTCCAAGAGAACAGCTACTTGATTCCTGCGAGATCACAAGAGAACAACTACTTGCGACAAGAGAACAGCTACTTGCGACAAGAGAAGAACACAACACAAAGGCAAATATACATATTCATAAATGATTCAGGATTAGAAATAAATCAAATACACTAATGCAATCATACATCAAGAAAACATCAGCATATAGGAGAAACCAAGATAGCTTTATTGATGAATAACAAGGTTCAGGAAATGATACAACCCAGAGGGCTCCAATCCAGCATCTCCTTCCCAGCAAATGGAATTCCTATCTTCAGCCCCTTCAAAGCATTAAGCACCCAATAGTTCCAGTCTCAAACCAACAGCAATTTTTTGCAATAACAAAATTCCAGCCTCTAGATCTCATGGAGGAGAGATCCATATATAGATGTTTGGAGAGAGGATGAGTCAGCTTGAGATCTGACTAGTGTCCTCTCCCTCTATCAGTTCTTGAGTCCACTTGGAGGTTCTTGCTTCCACTTGGAGATTTGGAACCTCTTACTCATCACCAGTCGAATTCCCTGAGGCAAGTGTCATTTTGGAAGCTTCTTGGCTTCTGACACCTTGAGGAATGAGTCTGACACATGTCCAAACTCGCTCAGCGTAGGTAGCTAGTGTTGGAGTTGACATTCAGTGCAGGTAGACAGTGGAGCCACTGACATTCAGTGCAGATGGTCAATGGAGCAGTTGACATGATCCTGAATTGACTTGTTTTTGAGCAGTTTCAGGTGGAGAACTTCTGTGAATTGTTGTGGTTTGTTAGCCTTGTTCCTCTAGGGGTAGGAACAACATGTTTAGGGACTTTGGATCCCTTAGATTATGGACATTTCATGCTCAATGCTGTAAGGCACAAAAATGTCTATAACAGTTGCCCCCTAAAGTATGAGGCTGTTTATCGGGTGAAATGCTTTATCAGGGGGATCCGAAGTTCATCTAATGCTGGGAGGAGACCTGTAATACAATACAATACAATACATTATTTTTCATACTACTTTCATGATCTAGCTGAGGCGGGCATTCCCCTGCTCAGCTTTATAAATTCATTTTTCTGTACATAGAACAGACAATCGTCTGATGATAGACTGATAATTTTGATGAAATTATCATCCTTTGAGTAGGATGATTATCTGCTGCAATGATGTACATTTCAATGTCTTTATCTTTCTTGAATATATATCGCAGCCCGGATGGATGAAACTAGATCCGGGGTCTTCAAGCTCGTTCGATCTTCACTCTAAGTACAAGTCGATCCATGTGAGAATTTTTCTGAAGTCGAACATGGAAAGACATCGCTTGATTACCGGTCAATGATGTAAACCGTTAACAAGCGCGAGAGGAATAACCGATAATGATAATGACCCTCAAGGTACTGCAGTACAATTCACGTGGTGTGAATAAAGGACTTGGCATCAAACACCACGCAAAATCTTTCGGTCGAAGGTCATTGATGTATACCTGTCGCCGGAAGTGAGAAACTTGCCATTGAGGCATGCAAGCTTCAAAGTACTGAAGGGGTTGTTCCTAGATCAACTTCTTGGATAATGAGCTGATGTCGACAAGAAGCGATCCATCAAAGGAGGGCCTTAATGAATCCCACATCAGTGACACGGAACGGAGCTAATGATTTTGATGGAGGTGAAAATGATCTGTGACATATGATTCAGGATGGCGGTCATGAATGGATGAAGGATAATGTATGGCAGTGGATGGGACCCGGTTGACTCTTTCTGAACGACTTCTCTTGAACATATGGCGACACTGATACGATGGATCGGTAGCATTACCCCAAATATGGATGGTATGGCGAGACCATGGATGTGACCGGTGAATGAAACAACCCAACCCAATTGTGGTACGGAGGAAAAGTGTCATGTTCAAGAGCGACTTGCTACCATCAAAGTTTTCTTGATTTTCTCCCAATTTTTCCCCAGTCATTGCTGACCAGTACCTCTTTATTTTTGTCAAGCTTGAGGAGGATAACATATGCTTGTTCTATAACCTGCCCTTCGGGCAAGCCCATCGCTATGTTTTAATGAGCCTAGCGATAGGGAAACTCGTTCTCGTCTAAAGACAAGTTTGTCGCTATTTAATGATTTTAACGAGTCTAACGACAAGGATAACTCGGTTCTTTTCATTTTTAGAGAGTCTGAAAAGATACATAAAGTCAACTCCAAAATTCCTTTTTCGTCATCTAATCCCTTAAGTCCGAAAAAGTATAAAACAATACAGAAGGGATGAGTTTTCGATAGTTTTAACGAGCCGAACAAAACAAGCGCTCGATCTTTTTGTGCAATAATCCCTCAGGTCAAAAAAGATTAAAATCTAGAGGAGGGATAGCTCTTCCGGTCGCTTTAACGAGCTGGATGGCCAAAACTCGGCAATCTTTTCATCTTTTACGAGTCAGTTGAAAAGAGCTTAAAGAAGACTCGTCTTTTGAGGAACGAGTGATGAATAGGGTTAGCAGCTGATTCCAGGTATAGGTTGGAATTTTCCAATCACGGCAGTGTCACAAGGATGGCTAGGTGAAATCACTCTTCGCAGCTGTTCCTCAAAATGGGTAAACAATCATATGGAGGTGAACGATCGGCCAAATGAAAAGTGGAGGTGATGGTGCAAACACGACCAAGGCTTTTATGGCAGATAAGGTTACATACACAATGGTTATTTACCAGAATAGGTTCATTTTTTAATGAGCTTGAATGCGCCAAAACACTACTCAATCTTATGTTTATTTTTTAACGAGCATGAACTATGTGCTAAAACTGCTCGGATCTTGCGTTTATTTTTTAACGAGCATGAACTTTATGCTAAAACTGCTCATTTATACCAGTCATATGATAAGAGTGTCTCATTGGAGATTCTATTTTTTATGGAGCTTCATCTCACGTAAGCTTTGCCCCGGATCCTTTCGTTATGCAAGTTCGGAAACGACTAATCCTACGAGTTTAAAGGGTTAGAGGTCCTAAAAATTTAAAAAATAAATAGTCGCTTCTTGCTAGCACTCCAAAAGGTTTGCATGCCCCCAGGCATAAAGTATGATTTCAAGGTTACCTCTACTTCACTTCCGCCAAAACATTTGTTTTAACGAGAGAGGCTTACCTCTTTCAGGTTACCCAAAGATTGTCTCGTTCACGGAGCAAACAAGACATTTCTTCGGCGATGTCTACCGAAATAGACAAAGGTGGGTGAAAAATAGTTTATTTCACTCACATAACTTTGACAAAAGAATCTTATTCTAGAACAACCCTCTTCCTAGACGGACGGGGTACGGACTAGTCATATTCTCCCGCGGAAACCTACCCTATACCCAAAGTTTCCCTGCCGAAGCAGGCCAGGACGCATGCCCCCTGGGTTCCAGTCATATCCTCCCGGATTACTCACGCTCATCAGGAGGACGGACCATGGGTTGAGACACTTCTTGCGTGAATAGACCATTTAGGGATGGTATATGACTATTTGCGATGTGTGATCCGGGGAATGAAAGTTGGTCCACGAGCTTGACCATTCTTCCTTCATGCGGAAAACACATTACTCTAAAGAGTGATGAGATGATGGCTCCCATGTAATATATATAGTCTCATCCAAGGAGTAGGTTATAATCCAAGGGTCCTTGAACGACCATCACGTTCATTTGAACGGTCTTCCCTTTCAATGTTATGGGCACATTGGGGAGGATCCCTAAAGGTCGACTGGTTCCTTTATCAAAACCTGATAGATTTCTCATTTCAGGTAAAAGCGCTGGCGAACCAAGCGCTTTCCAAGCAATAGAGGAAAGGATACTCACAGATGCCCCCTCATCAATGATAGTGCCAGCCATTACCATTCTGTATATTTGAACGATAATTCTGAATGGTATGCTTGCTGGAAACCGGGGTCTGCCTAGTTGGTTCCAGTCAAAGGACACAACCAGGTTGCTTGGTGGTGGGACCGAATAAACGGCCGGATATCGCTCTGACGAACTTCCTTCTTGCGATAAAGGAATGGGGGCATTGCCCCCTGGTTCATCAGAGTCAGTGTTGATGAAGAGAATTTGGACGGTGTCGTCTTTATTCTCCTCTGTGATGGTATCATTCGAAGATAGAGCCTCTGAAGGCAAAACTGGGTCAACTGCCGTATCAACCTTTTGAATTTCGTCAGGCATGGATCCAGACGGTTCATCTTCAATGATAAGTGCTTCGGCTGACCACCTAGGCGGGTCAGCCGGGTTCTCAACTAGTGAAGGACTTGGCAGGAGTTTTTGATATCCAGGAGGAAGTTGCGCTCGTAAAATCGGGCGATCTTCCAGAACTCTTTTAGCCTCGTCTAAGAAGGGACAACGGTGGATGGCGTGATTGCCATCACACAGTTTACAGGGAAATTTAGCTTTCCCTCTCTGTCCTGTGGCTTCACTTTCACTAGTTGACGGTAAGAAGTCAACATGGCTATCAGAGGTTGATGCTACCGAATTGTGCAGACGGGGAGACCAGTCCCTTAGTATTCGAGGGATACAGGGACAATCTCTATGGAAATGGTCTCCCTTGCATATGACACATGGCGATTTAGGCCTTGTCAGTGCTGTGTGTGGATTTTTGTCAGACGACACTTGTTTGCCCCCAGCCACCTTTGGCTCCTTCTTCTTCTTCTCTTTCTTCTTCTTTTCCTTCTTCTCCTCAGGAACTAGGTTTTTGGTTTTACCAGTTCCATCAAGCGAAGAGGAAGGAGGAGAGGAAGAGTTAGATGAAGTAGAAGGCTGGTTGGCAATTCTGGTCTGGTCTAACTGTTGACTCGACTATTCAGGAATTGTGGTGTTCTGAACGACATTGGTTGAAAAGAGCCAAACTGGCAGGCCAATTGTCAGTCCTGGAAGCGACAATGTGGCCATGTGGGGCGCACCAACATCTCCCCAAGAGGAGAAGGGACTAGGATTTCCACCAAGGGGAATTCCTTGGTTGGTGTGCTCCATTTTTTCAACCTAAAGATCAACGCGGGAATAAATGGTGATTGTTCTGTTTAAAATAAATTGTTAACGACGCTTTAGACACAACTTGCTTTTTCACTTTTAAAGAGTCGAGAAAAAGCTAAAGATGACTCTAGTCTCCTTCGATGTTTTAACGAGCCCGAAGTGACAAATGCTCGGATGAACTTTTTCTGTTATAGAGTCTGAAAAAGGCCAAAAGAAACTGCTCTGGAGTTCTAGGTAGAGGGTGTGCCAAACTTTTCACAAAACCGTAGAATACTTTTTAGGGTACGGGTGGTCAATCTTCGTGAATGCTGTGTTCACTGCATTGCGATCAGTAGGGCGGCCGACACGACTTCCTAAGGATAAAGGATATATGCCTATAGGGGTCTCCCAATATATACGCGACGGTACGTGGGAGCACAATCCATACTAGCGCTATCGTCCCTCAGGAGGAATCACCCACCTTCCACGAGATCGACAGTCACTAGGCTTAACGACGCCGGAACACGTCTCTAGCCTAGACCTCTATGTTGTGCGTTAAGTTACAAAGGGTTGTTAAGTTCATTCAATTTATTTTAGGTTGATCTTTTTAAAGTTTGCCTTTCAAGGTTCACCACGAGATGTATGATACAAATTCCTAAATGCAGTCTAAAGATGATAAGCAAGCTTTATATCTTTTCAACTTTGAAAATCCTAGCTACTAAGGGAAAAGAAAGACACCATATTTTCTCAAAGAGCAATCAACACACTCTAATGCACTTTTCCTAAATCCAACATGCAAACTTATCAAATGCAAATGCACAATGCAGGTGTTTGTTTTCCGCTTTCTTAGTATTGATGCCTACAAAGAAAGCTTTTTGTACAACTTTGAATTTGCTTTTAAATGATCAATACAAACAAGTTCACTTTTTCGAAATCAGAGAGGGTAGAAGAGATTACACTACTTAACGATTTTCGAAATAAAGACTTGTTTTCACACTTAAAAGAGACAAATTCAAACCAATAAGCAAAAGTAAATCTATAATCAATCTGCAAACAGCCAATGAACTCTCTTCTAAGATCACAACCAATCAGATCTGAATCAAAGGCTACAAGATGACTATTTCACTCATGCAAAGGAAAACTGTAAATGATGCCACAAACACATAAAAACACTCACAGTCTTTTTGTACAAAAGGAGGTGGAATCTAAGCAAAGAAAAGGAGTTATCTGACTGGTACCTATGCTGGTTAAAGGCTGCAAAAACAGAGATCAAAACAGGGCAACAGAAAGCAGAGAACCCCAGCTGCACAAGGCCAAACTGGTTCAACGCAACCTCAACACTGAGGATTTGACATTCAGTGCAGGTAACCTTCACGGGACCTGCGTTGAAATGCAGACTGCCTTCACAGCAGTTGCGCTGAAGGAGAAACTCTCGTTTCTCCTGGGTTCTGGGTCACAAATTGCTCAAAAATCAACAGTTTCAGGCCAAATCAGAAACACAAGCAAGGTATAACTAAAGGGATGCTTTGAAAGCTACTAAGATCTATCACAAGGATCATCAAATCATTTGTGGATCCATTGTTAAGATCATAGACAAGTCCAGCAATTGGATCAAAGCAGCAACTTTCTACTTTGCATCCGGGAAAGATGCAGTTTGATTGTTGCTGTCAAGTCTATGAAACAAAAAAATGATAGAAACACAAATAAAATGACTTAAACAGATCTCCCCAGCGGAGTCGCCAATTTGTTGTGGGGAAAAATGCCTATGCAGGACGATCCTATCCACCTAAGGTGTGACAATGCCTTAGCAACAAACGAGTACAGCTATACTGGTTTCTTCCTTTATGAAATGTGAAAGAAGAGAGATCAGTAGACTTACCGGTGTCTTCCGTTTGTCCCTTGATCCAGATCCTCTTCCCTTTGGGTGTTCACAGCTACTTGCCTCCTCGCTCGTCCAAGAGAACAGCTACTTGATTCCTGCGAGATCACAAGAGAACAGCTACTTGCGACAAGAGAAGAACACAACACAAAGGCAAATATACATATTCATAAATGATTCAAGATTAGAAATAAACCAAATACACTAATGCAATCATACATCAAGAAAACATCAGCATATAGGAGAAACCAAGATAGCTTTATTGATGAATAACAAGGTTCAGGAAGAGATACAACCCAGAGGGCTCCAATCCAGCATCTCCTTCCCAGCAAATGGAATTCCTATCTTCAGTCCCTTCAAAGCATTAAGCACCCAATAGTTCCAGTCTCAAACCAACAGCAATTCTTTGTAATAACAAAATTCCAGCCTCTAGATCTCATGGAGGAGAGATCCATATATAGATGTTTGGAGAGAGGATGAGTCAGCTTGATATCTGACTAGTGTCCTCTCCCTCTATCAGTTCTTGAGTCCACTTGGAGGTTCTTGCTTCCACTTGGAGATTTGGAACCTCTTACTCATCACCAGTCGAATTCCCTGAGGCAAGTGTCATTTTGGAAGCTTCCTGGCTTCTGACACCTTGAGGAATGAGTCTGCCACATGTCCAAACTCGCTCAGCGTAGGTAGCTAGTGTTGGAGTTGACATTCAACGCAGGTAGACAGTGGAGCCACTGACATTCAGCGCAGATGGTCAATGGAGCAGTTGACATGATCCTGAATTGACTTGTTTTTGAGGAGTTTCAGGTGGAGAACTTCTGTGAATTGCTGTGGTTTGTTAGCCTTGTTCCTCTAGGGGTAGGAACAACATGTTTAGGGACTTTGGATCCCTTAGATTATGGAAATTTCATGCTCAATGCTGTAAGGCACAAAAATGTCTATAACAGGGTCCCCCTTTGCTTGATGTTATTACTAATATCAAACAAAGAGGGGGGTTGTTGGTGACCACAACAATGGCGATTCACTGTGAAGAATCAGTTATCTCTGCATTTCTATTGACCGTTCACTTCCGAAACAACAAAAATTTTATATGTCTAAATTTTGTTATGGACAGATAGAGTAGATTACCCCTCACCTTGTCAACGATATTTTGTCTCAACCCTTTTCATATCCCAATTGCTTGCTTCCTCAGGCTTTTTTTCTTGCATTTGCACCAGACATTACTTGGTCTTGATTAAAGATAAAATAAGGTCTTCTCTGCGTACTGGCTTAAAAGTATGCTCATTTGTCGTAGGTAGAGCCTCTGCTGCCCGCAAGCGTCCATAGCCTCGACAGGCTTACCATGTTATCTAGCAATGATCCTTTTTCCTGCTTGAGGTTACTCGCAACATTCCAGAGAAAAATCCTTTTTGACACACTTTTCCTTTTTTAATTCTCTAAAGAACAATGTCTTGGTTTGGTGGCCAAATTATGACACAGTCATTCACTTGATTTACACTTTTGCTGAACAATCCGGCTCGTGATGGGACCTCTTGTCTTTTGATTGCAACAATCTTAAGTCGTTGCCCTGTTTTGATAGACAGTATTGGCAAAGTCAGCAAGTTATAATATCTGTGATCATGATAAGCCAGCTCGTGATGAGACCTCTTATTCTTTGAGATATAGTGTTTTGCTTGGATTGTTTCTCTGAATGCTGTAATTTCCTTTTAGCAGGGAGGAAATCATTGTTTTTCCTTAAGAAAGCTTTGGACGACAATAATAGAGTTTTTGAAAACAATAGCTTTGCAGAGAATGCTTATTTTATTATTGATGATACCTTTCGTGATGCTGATACAAAACAATTCTTTTACCAAAGGTTGCTTTTGTCAAAGTTTTTTAGAGGTTGAAATGAGTATCGTAATCAAAGTGAAGTTAACTCTATTTGTCAATAATAAAATTCAGATTTTCAAAAAAATTTGCTATTTGTACAAGAGAAATCAAAATCTGATAGAGAATTGGCGTGCTCTTTCATGAATCCTTTTTAAATGATCATTTACAACGGGTTTTATTCATAAGAAGAGAAAAAACAAAACAAAATAAAAACTAAAAACTAAATCTATCCTACAAAAATTAGAAGAATTCTCTTCTATGGAAAATATAATTTAAGAATCAGTCCATTGACAGGTAAAGAATCTCTCCTACCTGCCAGATCCTGCAAGACGAATGTAGACGGGCCTACGACTTCTACAATCTGAAAAGGGCCAAGCCACAACTTTTGAAATTTCGTATGTTTGCCCTTTTCTTCATGAGCCTTATCCCATTTCAAAACTAAATCACCCATCTGAAAGTTTTTTCTGGTTATGATGCTTGAGTCAAAAGAAGATTTTATTAGCGCTTGGTGATGAGCATGGGTTTTCCTAGCTTGTTCTCTTTGCTCTTCTAGTTTGATTATTTCCATTTGTCTTAATTGTAAAGAGGAAGTATATACTTCATCGATATATTGCACTAAAGAAAAAGAGGGAATGACTAGGTGAGTCGGAAGAACCACTTCTCTCCCATAAACTAAATTAAAGGGAGAAGTGCCGATTGAAGGTTTCTTTGTGATTCTATCAGCCCATAAAGCATTTACCAGCGCTTTGTGCCAATTCTTTTGGTTTTGGTCGACTGTTCTTTTGATAATTTTGATTAGGTTCTTGTTTGTTGATTTAGCCAATCCATTACCTTGCGGATAGTAGTTGGCAGAATATTTCAGTTTGAAACCTCTTTTAAGCGCAAACTCAGTCATAGTATTTCCAGAAAAATATGAAGCGTTATCAAACATTAATGCTGTTGGCAATCCAAACCTAGTGATGATAAATTGATCTATGAATTCAATAATATTTTCAGAATGAACTGTCTTGAGAGGAACTGCTTCTACCCATTTGGTAAAATAATCAGTTTCCGTAAGGATATACTTATGCTGCTTAGAAGAGTGAGGAACGATCTCACCTATTATGTCCAAGCCCCATTGACTGAATGGTTGGTCGATGTTGACTGGTTGTAGCG
Organism: Pinus tabuliformis; assembly: GCA_031772625.1. Taxonomy (NCBI): domain Eukaryota; kingdom Viridiplantae; phylum Streptophyta; class Pinopsida; order Pinales; family Pinaceae; genus Pinus; species Pinus tabuliformis. The sequence continues at coordinate 806,441,160 of CM062814.1, forward strand.
GCATGGACGGTTTCCTTTGTTTTCCTGCAGCAGTCTGGCAGACTTGGCATTTCCTTACGTGATTGTATGAGTCTTTGAACAGCGTGGGCCAATAATATCCTGCACGCAAGACTTTATGTGTAGTCGCATCTCCGGCATAGTGTCCACCTGCTGGTCCATCGTGGAGTTCCTGCAAAACCTTTTCGGCTTTAGTTTTCTCAAGACACCTAAGAAGCACAGAATCATAATTCCTTTTAAACAAGACATCATTTATGAGCTGGTATTGTTTAGCTTTTAATCTCGGAGCTCTTTTCTTGGTATGATCCAGACGTGATGGAGCATACCCGTTCTTAAGAAAATAAATGGTGTCAGCATATGATGATTCTGCATCGTTTAGGCTTACCTCATACGCTTGTACCTCTTCAGATGAGTTCTCTGGGATTTGCGATGCTCCGGCTAACATCTTGCAGAAGCCTTGACCTCTTACGATGTTTGCTGGTTTGATCTCGAGATCATATTCTTGTAAAGCGGTAATCCAATTAGCTCTCTTTTCGCCCACGTCTTTCTGCACCAAAAGGTTTCTTACCGCCGGAAACGGTACTACGACTTTAGTGTGGGCTTTAAGCAAGAAAGGTCTGAAATATTTGATCGCTTTCAAAACAGCATATGCTTGTTTCTCTACGTCTGAGTAATTAATTTCAGCACCTTGTAAGTTCGAGCTAAAGAATGCGATTGGAGCTTCCGCTTTCTCTTGATTTTCTTGGGTCAAAATTGCGGCATAGGATTTCTCTGAGGCAAAAGTGTATAAGGTAAAAGATTCTGAAAAATTTGGGGTGGCCAAAGATGGAGCATTGATGATAGCTTGTTTGATTAAGTTGAATGCTTTGTGCTCATCTAGACCCCATTTTAAATTTGAATTCTTTTTTATCATATTTTGTAAGGGAGAAATAATACGTGAAAAATCCGGGACAAATCTTTTGACAAAATTGATCTGTCCAAGGAAGGATTGCATGGCTTTCTTGTTATGAGGTATGGATATTTCGGAAATTTCCTTGATTCTGTCGGGTTCTATGTGAATACCAGATTTCGACACTATGAATCTGAGCAATTTCCCTTCGCTTAATGCAAAGAAAGATTTCTTTGGGTTGAGCGAAATCCCATACCTCAAGCATCTTTGAAAGATTTGCTTCAAATCTTTGAGATGGTTGTTTCGTTTTTTGGAGTACACTGTTATATCATCCAGGTAAATCACTACTGATTTAATGACTAACCCTTTAAACGCGATGTCCATGGCTCTCTGAAAGGTAGCTCCGGCATTGATCAGACCAAATGCCATCTTCCGGTATGCATAAGTGCCCCATTTGGTTCGGAACGTAGTCTTTAACTGATCATCGGGATGCACCAGTACTTGATTGTATCCTGAAAATCCATCCAGGAATGACATTAATTCTGAGCCTGCTACTGCCTGTAATATTTGCTCCATAGGTGGGAGGGGAAAGTTATCTTTCTGACAGGCTTTGTTGAGATTTCGGAAATCGATACAGATTCTAATGTCTCCGTTTTTCTTCCTAATGGGCACCATATTGGATACCCATTTAGAATGCCTGACGGGGAAGATTATTCTGGCTCTCAACAACTTATTAAGCTCAGTTTTTATCTGATTTTCTAGGTTAGGGTGTATTTTTCTAAGCTTCTGCTGGACAGGTTTTTCATTGTCAATCATAGGGATAACATGTTGAATGATAGAAGTGTTGTATGTCTTTAGCTCATCGTAATTCCAGGCAAAAACGTTCTTGTATTGTCTCAGAAGACGGATATATGTTGATTTCTCTTCAGGAGCTAGGTCGTGACCTAGGTTAACGTTTTGTGGCTTATGATCGGTTCCTAGGTTGACTAATTCATATTTCAGGGTAGAACTACAAAGTTTAGCATTGGCGGACCTTTTAAACCGACTTTTCAAATCATATAAATCTTCTAATTTGACCACTGATTTCGGTATAGCATTGTCAGAGCCATTTTGTTGTATTTGGTGATCATGATGGTCTTCGTCGATTATCTGATTTGAGTAGGATCCTTCAGAAGTAAGGAAATTTACGATGTCAGGATCGTCGTTGAACACTCTCCAATTGGTGATATTGTCAGGGATGGATGGTCTAAAGATTAATTCTATTGAAAACCTATCAGGACTAAAATCTTCGGAAGGGATAAGTCTAGAGGCTACGTTAGCTAACAGGTCTGCGCTCGTGTTTTGAATTCTTGGAATTGACGAGATGTTGAATGCTACGAAATGCACAGTGAGATCTTGAACTAATGATTGATAATGCTTTAAATGACTTGACAGGCAATGTATGGTGTTACGTACCTGTTTTACGACGATCTCCGAATCTCCAAAGACTTGAAGATACTTAACGTTCAATCTGATTGCTTTGTATAGGCCTTGAACCAAGGCTTCGTACTCTGCTGTGTTGTTCGTGCAATCGAACTCAAGTCTGCATGTGAGCATAATCTTGTTCCCGTCTGGGTTAATCAGAACGCATCCTGCTCCTGCCCCCTCATTGGATTTAGATCCGTCAAAATATAATTTCCAAAATAAAGATGTATTTACAGAATTATATAAAAAACTAAAACATTTTGAGTCATCAGTTTGGGAGAAATTTTCAACTTGGGATAAAACTGAATTCTCTAAGTATGGTGAAATATGAGCATTGAAATTACCTAGGAAAGAATCTATTGCGTAATTGCCTACAATGCTGCTATTGTACGTTATGGCTTCATTTTCTCCTTCCAGTTCTGTCACTATGTATTTTTGGTGCAACTCTCTTTCAACCTTTATCTGATTTGGTTTACCATTGTATGGTAACCACATGTGCGACCAATCGGTTGAAAAATATCCGTGGAGTTTCTCCGACCAATCCCTGCTAAGAATCAAACCATAGAACTTAGGGATATCAGCTACTAGAATGTCGATAACCTAACACACTTTTGGGTTAGACGACAATCATATGGTCACCTGATTAAGTTCACCAATCACTTCGACTTGGGATCGATCAAGTTGAACTATACGTACTGTGGATTTTTGAGGTTGCACATTCAATTTGGCACATATTGACCTGGGTAAAATATTCGTTGAAGCACCAGAATCGACCAAGCAATTGTGCACGTTTTTGTTGAAGATTTCATATGTGAGAAGAAAAGGAGGAGTATGAGATCTTGATCTTCCTCCAATCAAGGCGATGTCATTTGGATCAATTTTATTGATCGTGTTGGTTGGAGGCCTTCCCAGATTGTGGGAAGCTACAGCTGTAGGTAAAGATGTAGTAGGCACAGCATGTAATTCTTTCATCATTATTTTCTGCTGGTGTTTCAATTTACTCAATTCATACAGAGTGATATTAGCCCTAGTCTTCTTCATGTCATCAATGATGTTATACTCCATTTCATCCGACACTATTAGTGTTCTTGATGGAGGCATTTGATCAGATTGGACTGGGCTAAGCTAGGTCGCTTTAGCAGTTGTCTTTTTTGTTGCGACCTTTTCTTTTGTTGCAGGGCTTGCACCCTTTTGTTTTGGGGTAGTCTGGGGAGGATCAAGTTGATTTTTGCTTCTCGTGCTAACAGGGAATGATTCTTGATCCTCTTCTTGTGGGAGGATGAAGTCCCACATTCCTTGTAGTTCTACGACCTCTTCCTCGTCGGTCTGCCCTTCAGTGGTATTCTTTTCTTCTTCGTCTTCTTCAGATTCAACGTTTGAGACAACACTGGGTGGTTTTACCTCCATGGGAGGATTTCTTTTAAAAGTCCTAAAGGGCTTTTTCGAAGAAGTCTCTGCTACTTGTTTCTTAATATCAATCATCTCATTGGACATGGCTTTCAACACTTTTTGTAGTCCTTCCAAATCAAAAGGGTCTTTCGTTTTCTTCTTCTTGGTGTCTTCTTTGAAAGAGATCTTCTTAGATTTGCGTTCTTCTATAGCAGATCTCTTTTCTAGGGCTACCACGCGTTTTTCCACTGCTAACGCTTCTGTCAAGTTGTCAACTAAGGTGGTCTTGTTTGCCCTATCTACGAAGATAGCCAAGTTTGGAGGTAAAGCCGTGATGTACCATTCACATCTTACTTCCTCGCTGGGTTGTGAAACAGCGGGGATTTTGTTGAGGATCTTATTGAACCGTAAGTTAAAATCTTTAATGGGTTCTCTAGCCTCAGCCTTAAGATTAGATAGGTCATTGATCAATGTCACCGTGGATCTGTCATCACCAAACTTGGTGAGGAACTGACTTTGAAAAATGTCCCAGCTTGTGATGGATCCGGAAGGTAACGAAAAGTACCATGACCCGGCTGTTCCTTTCATTGTATAAGGGAAAAGCCGGACAACAGCGTCTTCGTTAGTGACTCCATTGAGATTAACAAAAAGCATGAAATTATTGATATGTTCCTCGGCTAGCATTCCTGCTTCCGGATTGAATTTAGGCAGCCATTTCTCAGGATGGGCCGGTATAGGGCTCAGGGGTGGAGGCATTAAAACCGCCCTAGGATTGTTCCATGGAGACTGGGCCATCGCTGAGCTGCTAGTTAATGGAAGTGCAGAAGATGATCCCTGATGCTGAGAAGATGAAGATATTAAGATCTTTGATGTTTGAAGAGGAAGGTTTGTAGAAGATGGGTGAGTGAGTTGAAATGAAAGAGTGGGTGGTTGACTTCGCGGTGAGGGAGTTGATATGAACGAAGTGGATGAAGGAGTCTTACTGTCAGACTCTGGTGGAGTTTTCCTTGCTCTTTTCCTGGTAGGAAGAGGGAGTTCACTTGGTTGTATACCAAATTTTTCACTCTTTAATCTGGTAAGGGGATGAGCAGGGTTGTACTGCGAAGTCACACTGCTTTTGGATTTATCAGACTTCTAGTTAAAAATAGAGAATCCCGGGAGTTTACGAATCAAAGTTTGAATTTCAGGGGGTTCAATGATAGATTGGTCTGATATATTCGAATATGTAGCAGTGGTAGATACTCGAGTGACTTCAAATTTCGGTTTTAACCGTGTTGGAGAAGTCGAGGGAGTTGATGAGGGTGTATTACTCTCAGAATGGTATTTAGATATTTCTTTAGGTGCCATTCATAGTTCGTGCCCTCCTTCTAGCGCCAAATATGTTGAGGGCCCTGAAATCGGGTCAACAAAAAGGGGGATACCCACCCGGTCGGGAACCTGGTTGGCGGCTCCGTGCCCGTTTGGTGTAGCGGGTCCGACTGGGGATAACAGGACCAGCTTCCCGTTCTAAGGGGGTGTGTGTGTGTAGAGTTTGGTGATGTGTGTGTGTGTAGAATATGATAATGAAAATATGGAATTATTTCTAAGCTAATCTAATTCTAAACTCCGAGACTGAATTTTATACTACTTTAATCTATCAAGAACAACACATCTAATCTACGCTAACCCGGGATAGAACTTTTTCCATTATGCGATCTAGAAATATTTCACACAATAACTGGTAATGAAGATTATTCAGCTATTATGAGAATATAAATCAATTAAGATGAACCATCCTGCATAAAAAGTTAAGCAAAACGGTTGTGAACAGCATATCGCATAATCAGTTATTCATGTATTAAGCACAAATCAATGACTCCACCGTACAAAAGTGCCAAATGGTAGTCCACTCATTCATACATTAACATATAAACAACATCAGCTGTATATTACTCTAAGAATGCAAGCAGAAATTCGTCAAGAGATAAAAGTACCATTTATGACTGATTTTATACTCACAGACCTGAAGCAATAACGATCTATTTCTACTTACTTCTAATGCCTACTAAGAGTACAGAAGTGCAACATCAGTAGCAAGTATTAAAATGCAAACATAAATAAATCTCGATCCGTCCATTCATCAAAAACCCCCTCCGATGGTGCAAAAGTGCATGTTCTGAGGACAAGTTTTTTGACAAATTTCCAGACCCTTCTCCAATGCAACGAGAAGGGTTAAATACTACTAACCGGCTAATTTTAATTACACAAATTTATGGAACGGCTTCAAATGACCGCCCTTTTACTAAAACAAATTTATTTCTAAAAACTGAATCTAATTTCTAACCATTTCTGTATCTGCTCCTTAGTGTTGTAAGCGATGCGCTGTTCGCCGTGAAAGAGTCGGCTGCTTGTCCTTTCCTTTTGTTCAAGCTTGAAAATTAGAAATAACAAGAGCTGGCACCTCTTTCTGACAAACTAGAAGATATTTTTGAAAGTGTTCTTCTGGAGGAGTGTCTTCACGGCGTGTATACTTAGTACAACTCAGATTTCTTTCAAACTGATTGTGTTGTTGCTATTTCGGTTTCTGGCCGTGCGAATGACTCAATGAGCTGGGGATTTTGTTGCCTGAATGATTTTCTCAATTGAAACTTGTTTCCATTCTTTGTTCCAGGCTTTTTTGAGACGTCTTTCCCCTTAAGCATTTTTCTTTTTGCTTTACCCAATTTGGGACTCAGGATCTTTCATAAACGCTTTGCTTTTGTGCACCTTTGACTCTGAGTCCTGGATAGCCTATTTCCATCAGCATTTGTTGAGTGATACTCTGGAATCCGCGGCCCTGCTGTATGTGGTATCCATCTGCGAAGTCATCTCCTCTCCGTTCTTCTAGCTCTGGCGCTTTTCCTTAGATGTTTCCTGCATATAGATTTATATCAGTAGCTGACTTATAGTTCACGTAAATGAAAAGAGACAGAAGAAAAGATTGACATGAAAGCATTAAGTTCTAATGAATGCCTAATCATGTCACCCATTATGACTTGACTCTTCGAAAAACGCAACATAATCATCTTTGGATACACAAGCGTACAATCATTAATTTCCCGTAAGGTGCGTGCCTAATTTTGGGCTCACAGATCATGCCGAGGAATGCCTGCGACGAATGGCTTCTGCGATTTGCATCGCAGCATCGAAGATTGCGATGTAAATAGGTGGCAACGCAGCAATTGATAGTCTCATTTGTCGCACACCATAGATCGCAGGTCGCAGCTTTTCATGGTCGCAGATCGCATATCGCAATATCGCAAGGTCGCAAGTTTTTCGCTTTGTCACTCTATGCTGCTTTATGCGACATTGCGACGAGCGACGTTGCATATCGGTCGTCGGCGATTCTTTAGGCTTTCCCTTTTTGAGCGCTTTTAATGCATGCGATGCGATGAGTTCTCGCGTTGCTCCTCCTCAGTGTATTTATGCGCTTTGGGAAGGTGCTCCTTTTTTCCTTTGCGACGCGATATAGCTTCTTAGGGAGTTAATACAAAAGATTTTTCAAACAAAAATATTTTTTTTGGATTTTTGGTTAAGGGTCCCCCTTTGCTTGATGTTATTACTAATATCAAACAAAGAGGGGGGTTGTTGGTGACCACAACAGACCTCTGGGAGAGCAGACCAGTGCCTGCAACCATTGGGTGATGGAGTCATTATTTACACCTTTGACACAAAACTTTGACACATTTATTGAATGAAAACTTGACTGAAAACTGACTGAAACTTAACTAAAGCTTGACTCAAACCGACTCGATGGCAAACTGAAATAACTTGAAAAAAACTCACTCAATAGACCAAACACAAATGACTCATGACTGACTTAACTAAAACAAGAACTTACAAAGCTTATTGAAGGGCAGCAGTCCATCAAGATTTGAAATCATGATGACAACCACCTGTGTTTCTTACAAGACAATATACATCAAGCTATATCAAAATGCCAATGCAACCAATCAAGCAGATGCCTTCTTGACTGATTCTCCCAATCAGATCTCATGATCAACAATAGATACTGATAACTGGGCATCCAAAAACATAGCTGACCATGATCTCCTTCATCACTGAACACAACAATAATCACTTTCACTGCTGACTGTAACAAATCTGCCATTGGATCCTGGAAAACATGAAGACTTGACATTGCCACCTCCTGCTGAAAGAATAAGGTATCCTTTGTTTCAAATTCTGATCTGCCTTCATCATGTGCTTCAGTAAAAGTATGCTCATGGGCTTCAAAAAACTCCGAACAAATGGATGAGCAAATCTCTTCTTGGAAAAACATTTCAGGACATGAAACATATGAAGAATCTGAAAGGTAATCCTGTATGCTATGATCTTTGGTAGTCTGACAATATGGTAGGTGATCTTCATATGATATGACAGCCGGATTATCATCTTTGTGAAGAAAAACATTATCTGTTTGCTGATCTACAAGACAATCATCTTCTTCAATAGAGGAAGGAGTTTCCCCAACACTTTCCTGACTATGTGTGCATTGCAAATCTGCTATAGCTTGGGCTGTAACAAGACCTTTCAAAAGCTAATCTATCTCCTCTTCAGACAAAGGAGACAATGCCTTTTGTTTTCTTCTGCTTAAACAATAATTATCTTCATATGACAAGGCATTCAAACTATTATTTACTACTGAGTTATTGAAAGGAGATTCATCACTTACTTGCACAAAGATCTCACCTTGCTATTCATGAACATCTGAATCCAAAACTCGGTCTATGATCTCAACAGTAGAGCTCTCTTTAATGGGCTTCAGCACAAGGTATGCTTGGTCATCACAATCTGAATGTAGTTCTGATGTAGCTGTCCTAACATTATCACCTTCTGCAATCTGGTTTTATTCTGTGGGCAGATTTGAAACAAGCTCTTCTCTTTCATCAATTACAGCCATATGACCATCTTCAACCTGTTGATCTTGATTCTGTTGCAAAATGTCCTGATCATCTTGATGGGAATTCTCTAAGTTTTCTTTATGCTGCTGAAATGGATTCTCATACAAAGCCTCCATGATCTCAACATCCATGAAATTATCATCTTCATAAAACTTCTCAAGGCTTTCAATAAAACTGTATGCATGCTGGCAACAGTTTTGAACTAGATTTAATGATGGATAAGATTCCTTATATCTTTCAATGAACAAGGCATGAAAATCCTTTAAACAATAAATACAAGCAGGCAGCAAACTTTCATACCATGATTGGGCTTTACCTTCCAGAGTGGCGAGGAATATCTTCATCAAGCAATCTTCAGGAAAATCCACCTTCAACTTGCGAATATGCATATGAAATCTAACTAGATGTAAAGCAGCATCCTTCTTACCATCATCTTTAAATATAGGCAGATTCCTTGACCAATCTACCTTTGGAATTTTATTTGGAAAACCAGGGATGTGATCTCGACTCAAGGGAGCATATCTTCTTGTGATTCGATCCATTTCACAGCTACTGATCTCTCTGCAGTGAAGTCACCATGAAGCACTGATCTCTGGAGTTTTCAGTGAAGGAGTCGCCAGTGAATGATTTCAGCTTTGTCAGTGTCTGATCGTTGTCCACTATCAACAATCAGATCTGAACTTGATACATGTACTGGGGTAAAAAGAAAATGAAGTGCTGTATTCACAAGCTCACGGAGATCGACTGAAGCAGCGTTTATCTACTAACGCTGATGTAAAACAAGAGCGTTTTCAAAGGCTACCTGGCGTATCTTCAGGCTCCGTCTAAGACTTATGAGATAACACGTCAATGAGCAAACGATTAGTTTGTTCTCCCCAGTATGGTCGCCAATATGTTAGCGCTTGAAATTTCACCTCAGGCTGAGAAAGGTAAACCTCAAGGCAACATCAAACCACTTAGCAGTAGCAACAGATAAAAGTAGCCTAATAGAGGTTACCTTGGCAATAGGAGAAAAAATATCACCAAAACCAATTCCTGGCACCTGGGAATAACCTTTTGCTACCAACCGAGCTTTGTATTTCTCCACCTTTCCTTATGCATTTGTCTTCTTCTTGAACACCCATTTGCTACCAATGGGTTTCCTTCTAGCCGGCAACTCCACCATATCCCAAGCCTCATTTTTGTGCAAAGATGCCATTCCATCAACCATGGCCTCTTTCGAGAGTTTTCCATCCTATGAATCTACTGCTTCCTTCACAATTTTGGGATCATAATCAGTAATAGATAAAGCAAAATTTGAACAGAAAGCAGATGGACTATACATTTTTGGCTACCTTCTTTCTCGAACTGATCTTCTTACACCCGGAGTTTGTGGCTCTTCATCTTCTGATTCCTCCTCTACTGTAGAGTCCAATTCTTCCTCCTTTAGCTCAAACTCTATCTTCTCAGGTTCCTTTGGTTGGACTTCATGTTTAATAACATCTTTCACCTCTCTGAACACCACATCTCGGTTGTACACAACCTTCCTTGTTGTTGAATTCCAAAGCTTATAACCCTTTAAACCATCCTTATACCTAATAAAGATGCACTTTTCAGATTTACTATCCAACTTGGTTCGTTTCTCCTTTGGAACATGTACATATGCATCACATCCAAATACCCTCAGATTGGAAAGAGAGGGTTTCTTACCAGTCCATACCTCTTGTGGAGTATTATCCTCCAACGCTGATGAAGGTGATCTGTTGACCAGGTAACATGTTGTCTCCACGTCCTCTGCCCAGAATTCCTATCCTAACCCGGTACGACTGAGTATGCTTCTTGCCCTTTCCATCAATGCCTTGTTCATTCTTTCTGCAACTCCATTTTGCTGAGGTGTGTATGGAGTAGTCTTCTGCTGTTCTATACCACACCTTATAGAATTCTTTAAATTCCTTACTGCAAAACTCTCCATCGTTATCTGTCCTCAACACCTTTATCTTCTTCTCTGTCTGGTTTTCCACCAGAGCCTTAAATTCTTTAACCTGTCAAAGACTTTAGATTTATTCTTAAGGAAATATATCCATGTATTCCTTGAGAAGTCATCTATAAATGATACATAGTACACAGACTTACCCAGTGATGGAACCTTCACAGGTCCAAACACATCACTGTGCACAAGCTCTAATATCTGTTTTGCCCTCTTACCACCAGACGGGAAACTCACCCGATTCTGCTTCCCATATACGCAATTTTCACAGAAATCAAAATCTAGAGATCTATTACTCATACCTTCTACCATATCTTTACTATGAAGTTTCGAAGGCCTTTCTCTCCAATATGTCCAAGCCTTTGATGCCACAGCATGGTCTTCTCTCCAGAGACCACTAGATTTTCTGCTCCACTTTCAGGAACCACAGAACTGTTGCACCCATCAACAACAGTGCTACCTTGCAGCTTGTACAGAGTTCCAGTCCGAACTCCCTGCATAAATACCAGTGCTCCCTGAACCATCTTGCAGGTATCCTTCTCGAACACTGTTTTTACACTTGCATCATCTAGCTTGCTTACATAAATCAGATTTCTGGCCAATGAAAGAATATGCAGAACACCCGAAAGTGTTCTAACCCTTCCACCTTGCAACTTCAACTTTAGTTTTCCATGACCAATGATTCTAGCCTTCCTATCATCCCCCAAGAATACATCACCACCATCATATTTCTCATACTCGTAGAACCACTCTCTATGGGGAGTGAAGTGAAAGGCTGCACCTGAGTCAATCAACCATGCCTCATGATCTACATGTGTACTTAAAGAAGCCAAGTACTCATCCCCACCTTCATCTGAGGTGGTTTTCTCCTCTACAGAAGGAGCATCATCAAATCCCTTTCCTTTATCAGGAGCTTTAGATTTACAGTCCCTTTTGAAGTGCCCTTCCTTTCCGCATTTCCAGCACACCACCTTTACAAGTTTTCCTAGAGATTTAGATCTCCCTCTAGATTTAGATCTCCCACTCGATGAATTATTTTTGTTTCTATTCTAGGATTGTCCTCATATAGACAAGGCATCGCCATTCTGGCTCTCCATATTTTTCCGTCTCATCCCTTTCGTCAGCAAGGCTGAGACTATTTCATCAAACTGCAAGGCAGTTGCATTGCTACATATTGCAATAACCAGACTATCCCACGAATTTGGCAGAGAACACAACAAAATGATGCACCTATCTTCATCTTATCAACAGATGCTAACTGACTTACCACAGTATTAAATGCGTTCAGATGCTCTGTCACCGAGTCTCCATCTTTCATCCTTAGGTTATACAGTGTTTTCCACAAGAACAATTTATTCACCAGAGACTTAGATTGGTAGAAAGTCCCTAACTTGTCCCACAAAGCCTTCGTTGTAGCTTCCCCTGATACATTTAGCAATACTGAATCTAAGACACACAATCGTATTGTGCTTTTTTCCTTCCATCCAACTTCTTCCATTCTTCATCAAACACTCCCGTTGGTTTAGTACCCAGATCTACCGTGATCCACTAATCTTTATCCACCAATAGATCCTCCATCTTGAGTTTCCACAACTCAAAACTATGACCATTAAATTTCTCAATCTTTATCTTTCCATTGCTCACCATCTTCTTTTACCACCAAAATCGATCTTGCAGATCTCCCACTGAACAGGGTCTACCACAGGCTCGAGTGAAATCCCTCAGCAATAAAGGTGTTAGCGCTTGAAATTTCACCTCAGGCTGAGAAAGGTAAACCTCAAGGCAACATCAAACCACTTAGCCTTGTAGCTAGCCCTACGGGGCTGGAGAGGGCTCTCTCCGGTCTATCTCGGTAAAGATCTTCAATGGGCAAGATAATCAATAGGATAACACTGATTTTAGGCTAGTAAACTGATCAAAAGGGTTGATTTGGGATTTTTAGGGTTTTTAGTGGTAAATTGGGGAGATGGCAATTTTGGGTGCGGGGATTGGACACAGTTTTTGCAGGGGGTTCTTTGGGGCGAGGTAGGAAACAGTATTGATGCCTTTGATAGAGGTGGATGGATGAGAATGACAAGTGAGGAGCTAAGGGGAGCAAGCAATAACCTTGAATTCCCCTTAAACAGTAGAAAACATTGATATTAAGCAAACTTAAAAGCAGAGCATGACAGTCATGAGTTCTACTTTAACACTTCATTTGCCTAATGTGCAGAAGGAAAAGTAAGGAAATGATTCACATAACACACTTCCAAGTACAAAGAGAAACACACCATCAATACCTGTGACCACAAGAATCCCAAAAAGGACTGCAAAACCCTGGCCTTCCTTTGCCAAAAATTGCAGAGATACAGTGAGTAATACAATAAGAGCTTCTCCCTCAAGAGTCCAACCATGAAAATGAGCAAGAGAGTACATAATATAGATCATCTAACATCTTTCCCTGCCTCTAGGGGTCGAGCTCACTATCCTAGGAGCTGTTTCAACCACTTCTAAACTAAGCACTGAAAACTAGGCAGTCAAAACAACTTGCCTCTATAAGCTAGGAAACCAATTCACTCATTTAAGTTTCACCTATTTCATGAATGAATATTCTAGAAGAGATACATAAGTGTAAAAGTATCAAAAAATTACATTATTTACATCAAGGAGGATAACAATCCACTCCAAAAAGTCAAACATGGTCAAATCTGCGTTTTTCTGAGCGGTACAGTGAAATTTTGAGAAAATTGCCTGATAGGTCGCACGCCTCTGCCTGACGGGTCGCGCGCCTTTGAGGGCACTTTTGGGGCACTTCTAGGTGTCCAAATTGAGCAAGAGTAGGCTTGTTGGAAAGTTCTTTGAGTCTACTTTCCAACCCAACTGGAATTTCTGCATTTGGTGGTCATTTACCCCTCCAAAATTGCAATCTCCCAAGACTGCTTTCTGTGTCTCAAAAATGTGGCAGAAAGTCATTTTTTGCTTATTTTTTGACCTTCTGGAGGCCCAAAACTTCATAAAATATCTTGGCAATGGATGAGCATATGTAACTTTTCATGACAAATCTGGAAATGCTGAGTTTTTGCAAAATGGAGTTGCCAAGAGAAAGGGTCGCGCGGGGGGTGAGACCCGTTAATGGACAAACCCTGTAAATTGCCTGAAAAAACCAAAATTGACCCAAAATGTTCAAAATTTCTTGGTATTTGTGCTGTGGCTGAGCTATTTAGTGCCTTGCTACTTCAAGGAAGCTTCGGCCAAAATGTGGAGGGGATCGGGCCTCTTTCTCCTTTTTTGTGCCTTGGCCAACCGCCTTTGGAACATCTTCATCTTTGCCTTGCACATGTGCATCCTCGCCCAATAATGATTCTTCATGTTCCAGAGCAGGCTCAACTTCTGGTGTTAACTCACGGTCATCACTTTGCTCATAGTCGGTTTCGGTTTCTAACATGGTTTCAAGGGCAAAGTGGCCAAAATGTACTGTTGTTTCTGCCTTGCAAAATGCTGATCTATATGCTGTTTCAAGGGGACAAGGAGCACGAGGGGAATGTTAGGGGAGGGATACTTTTAAAGGGAAAATGGGAATAAATATATAAAACAGGGATTTTAGGGAAAAAACCTTGCAAAATCATTGCATATGCATCATTATATACATTTGCTTACATGGGTATAATGAGAGGTAGGATTAGGGCTTGATTTTTTTATTTTTTAGGGAAGAGGGGTAGGGTTTAGTTTTTCTTTACAAATTTAAAAGGGTAATTTACATAGGAAGACAAGGAAAATGAAATGGGCAATGGGGAAAAATGATTACAAGGGAATACCTCAAAACAGCATAAAACCCTAGCCATTTTTTTACAATATTAAACCACAGCCACATGGAGCTTTTCTCTTGCACAATGAGATCTTTAAAAATGTATTCATGATGTCTTTAACCATAACAAGCAGCAATTTGTAAGTTGGAGGGCCTACCTTAGGCAATTTGGCGATTTTGTTGGCTCCTTGGATGAATTTGCAGGCGATTTTATAAGGAGGGCGCTGACGGGTCGCGCGCCTCACCCAACGGGTCGCGCGCCACTGACGGGTCGCGCCCGTTAGAAATTAACACTACTGGAAGGCGCTTGACGGGTTGCGTGCCTCTGACGGGTCGCGCGCCTGGTCTGACGGGTCGCGCGCCACTGACGGGTCGCGCGCCTGGTCTGACGGGTCGCGCGCCTGTCAAGCTCACAAACTCAGCTCGAAATCACTTGCAAGCACTTGCTCAACGACTTGGATACACAATGAGGGTTGATGGAGGGAGATTGGGCTTTTATAACTTTGATTTGAATTAATTTCATGCCCAAACCCACTTTATAATGTTTTTCTTTGACACTTTATAAACTTGATTTTTTCTTGGTTTCCTTTGTCCTGAAATTGACTAATTTGATGTTTTTGCTCGATACTTTTTGCAGGGATAACATCTGAGGGATCTTGGCAAGGGAGCCAGGGTTACATGCTGTCCTTTGAAGCCTTTTGAAATTTTACCATTTTTTACAAAAATTTGAAAAATGACCTTGGCTTTAAAAACAGGGTTTTTAAATCCAAGGTGAAATTTAACTGTACAAGATAGAAATTTACGAAGAAACACCTTTAAAATCATCCCTCTGGCTTGCTAAGCACTTATTGACCTTCAGAGACATGACCTTGTAAACAAACTTGACCAAAACCCTAGACCTAGGAATTTGACCTCAAGACAAGACAAGACAAGCTTGAAAGAGATTAAGGACTGAAATGACTTTGATCCAGCAATGCCAAGAGGGGGACAAAAACACCAGCTCCTCCATTAGGGTTTATGGCATGCCTAATGGAATGCAAAAATTGACACTGATGAGACACCTACTTATGCAAATGCAAAGAGCTTTGATCGCTGATGGAGGGCTACTACACTGACTCTAACAAAAGGCATCCCCTTGAACCCAAAACAACTCTGATATTAAATGTAGGTTTTCACCCCGTACAGAAATTACCTGCATACGAATTCTAAAACATAGAAAATAAACAACGCGAGAGCATAACACATAAAACACATATACACAGAGTTTTTCCCCTGGATCCCAAAACTGGGACTACCAGCTTGATTTTTCATTATATTCCTTTCAATGTTACAATACATATTTATACATGCTGAAGCATCCAATACCATGGACCGAAAACCATCGCGTCCAAAACCATGGACCGAAAACCATAGGTAGGTTCACCCAACCTAATATAGGGTCCAAAAAAAATTTCCCAGGGCACTGCCCCGTCCCCCTCAAATGCCCTGTGACCCCCCCACTACGCAATCAATGCAACGAAGGGGGGGCTCTTCCCCCCCTCTAACCCCCCAGTTCACTACGTAGGTTAGTCATGGAAAGAATATAACACAACCAAACAGAGACTAGAAGTATCAGGAAGAAGTTCAACAACCAGTTTAAGGGAAGGAATTTCACATTCTATAGGAAAAATGGATTTCAATCTATAAACTAGTTGAAAGGTAGTAAAACCAGTTGCAGTCTTAACTAACATTCGGTATGCCCAAAGTTACAGATATAACATGATGTGCCAATTGGATCTAGCTTTATTAATCATCCTTTAAAGGATGATTTTAAGGGATTTGTTCATGACTTTGACCTACCCATTGGCCTGAGGATCATACTAAGATGAATGCTCCTACCAGAAACCCAACTTGAGAGCCAATTCAGACATCACTTGACTTCAAAAATGATTGCCATCATTAGTGACAGACTCTTTAGGAATACCGAATTAGGAAATAACTTGATTGAAGAGAAACAAGGCTGCTATTCACCATCATTCTTGAAAGTAGGCATAGCCTTAGCCCACTTAGTAAAGTAGTCTAGGACATATATTTGTGATTTCCTACCCAAGGCAGATTACAAGTAGTAAAATAAATGCCCCACTTCATGAAAGTACCAATGGTGATCACAGGGAAAAGTGGAGCTGGATGTGCATTCATCTTCTGAGTAGACACCTATTGAAGGCCCGAAAATCGGGTCAACAACAAGGGGGATACCCGCCCGGTCCGGACCTTGGTTGGCAGCTCCTTATCCGTTTGGTATAGCGAGTCCGACTGGGGATAATGGGACCAGTTTCCCAATCTATGTGTGTGTGTAGAATTCGATGTTGTTGATCTAACAATTCCTATCTAAGCTATTCTAATTCAAACTTTTAATCTAATTCTATGCTATCGTAATCTAATAAACAGCACATCTAAATCTATACTAACCCGGGATGTAATTCTTCTATTATACGATCTAAAGAGATTTCAAATAACAACTGGTAATAAAGATCATTCAGGGATTATAAGAAAGGAAATCAATTAAGATGAACTACTTCGCATAAAAAGTTAGACGAAACAGTTGTGAACAGCATATCCCATAATGAGCTATTCATACATTAAACATAAATAAATAGCTATCACCGTACAAAAGTGCCAAATGATAACTCAAGCATTCATGCAATAATATATAAACAACTAAAAACTATATATCACTTTAACATATAAGCAGAAATGGTCAAGAGATAAAAGTACCATTTATGACTAGTCCTACTCATAAGCTTCAAGCAACAATGATTTATCTCTCCTTGCTTTAACATCTACTAAGAGTACAGAAGTGCAACATCAGTAGAAGATATCAAATGCAAACATCAACAAATCTTGATCCATTCATTCACCAAAACTTCCTCTGTGGGTGCAAAAGTGCATGTTCTGAGGACAAGTTTTTGATAAATTTCTGGACCCTTCTCTAAATGCATGAGAAGGGTTTAAATACTACTAACTAAATAACTTAATTACACAGATTCAGGATACGGTTTAAATGACCGCCCTTTTTCTAAGCAAAACTATTTCTAAAAATTAAATCTAATATCTAACTATTTCTGCATTGGCTCCTTAATGTTGCGAGCATTCAATATTTTCTTGGGTAGAGTCGGCTAACTGTCTTCCGCTTTTGGTTGAGCTAAGAAAACAGAAATGGTAAGAGCTGGCACCATCTCAGCAAAATTGATGATATACTCGAGAATCATCCTCTGGCTATGTGGATTTATTGTGTATGCCCAGTAATAATCCAAGTTCCACTTGGTTAATCCTCGAATTGCTTCTGCCTTTGCTTTCTTGCGTTTTCCGGGCTTACGAGGGACTGAGCAGTGAGAGGCTTTGCTTTTTGAGCAATTTTCTCGGTGATGCGCGATTAGAAACTGCCTCCGTTCTTTGATCCGAGCCTTTCTGATGCATTTTTCGCCTTTAGCGCCTTTTCCTTCACCGGGTATAAGCTTCAAAATTTTGTAAACATACTGACTTCGTGAGCTTTTGACCTTGAGCATTAAACCTCCTGTTGGTATCAGCACTGTTCAACTACTCATTCAACCATGGCCGTGAATGAAAGATCTGTAATGGATAGCTCAGTAGCATTATGTGAATTTGTGGCTCTGTTGCATGCGATATCCATTCATGAGGGCATCTCTTCTCGGTTTCTGAGCATTGGAGCTTTACCCTTTTCCCCCATGGCTTCCTGCACATTGCTTCGTGTTACTTCTATTTTTCGTTCTTGCAGTTCACACATGAGGAGGGAGTAATGATAATAAAAATCGACAAGAAATCTTTAAGATCTACAGATGTACAAAACATGCCACCTGACGTGAACTGACACTTCGAAAAACACAAAACTGTCTTTCATCAACACTTGGCGTATCATTCATTAATTATCATTAAAGCGCGTATCCAATTTTTGGTTTAGGAACAACTTTTCTTGAATGTTGAGCCGTGGAAAATCTGCGATGGAAAGTTTCTACGATTCGCATCGCAGCATTGCAGTGTCGCATTATCGCATTATCCCAAATTTCATTAAGATGTGTTATCGCAGGGTTTCTTGATCGCGCTTATCGCAGAATCGCAGATCGCAGTATCGCACTATCGCAAGATCGCGGATCGCTACAATCGTTAAATGGTTATGTGTTTTTCATGCGACATTGCGATATGCGATATCACATATCGAATATCGGCGATTTTTTTTTTTTTTTTTAAGGTTTTCCAATGTGAGTGTTTCTTAATGCATGCAATGCGATGGAATTCACGTCGCATTCTCGCAATTTATCATTTTTACTCATAAGGAAATGTCCTATCATTCTTCGCGTGATGCGATGTTTTCTTAAGGAGTAAAATACATGAGCCTTAATTGAATTTTTTGAATTTTTACTAAGGGTCCCCACTTATCTAGTTTTATTGCTAATACTAAATAAGGAGGGGGGTTGTTGGTGGCCACAACAATTGGCGATTCACTTGGAAGAACCAGTTATCTCTGTTTATCCATCGAATTTTCAAACTTCCAAAACAGAAAATTTTTCAGAAAATTAAACTTTGTTATGGAAAGATAGAGTACATTATGCTCTAAACTATCAATGGTATTTTGTTTCAACCATTTTATACTCTAATTATTTGCTTCCTCAGGCTAGTCCTTGTATTTACATCAGCCATTACTTGGTCTTGTAAAAATAAAACAAAGTCTCCTCTGTAAAGTAGTTTTAGATATGCTCATTTGTCGTAGGTAGAGCCTCTGCTGCCAGCAGGCGTTTATAGCCTCGACAGGGTTACCTGTTACCCAGCAATGATCCTTTATCCTACTTAAGGTGATCTACAACTTTCAAAGAAAAATCCATATCAACACTTATTGCTTTGATTTTCTTTTTTATTCTTAAAGAACAATGTCTTGGTTTGGTAGCCAAATTATGACACAGTCATTCACTTGATTTATAACTTTGCTAAACAAGCTGGCTCGTGATGAGACCCCTTGTCTTTTGATTGCAACAATCTTGAGTCATTGCCCTATTGTGGTGTACAGTATTGGCAAATTCAGCAAGTTATAATATCTGTGATAATGATAAGTTGGCTCGTGATGAGACCTCTCATTCTTCAAGATAAAGTGTATCCTTGGATTATTCCTCTGAAAGCTGTGATTTCCTTAGCAGGGAGGAAGTCATTGTTTCCTTAAGATAGCTCTGGACGACAATAATAGAGTTTTTTGGAAACAGCTGTTCTACAGAGAATCTTTATTTTGTTATTGATACCTTTCATTGTACTGAGATAAAACAATTTCTTCACTAAAGGTTGCTTTCATCAAATTTTTTGAAGTTGAAACTAGTATCATATCTAGGCTAAAGTTTTTAACTGTATCTATCAATAATAAAGATCAGTTTTCCAAAAGATTTGCTATTTATACGAGCGAAAAGTTCGAAATCTGAAAGAGAATTGGTGTCTTTTTCGTAAATGCCTAATGTAACCATTCACAATGGGTTTTATTATGAAAAAGAAAAATTATTCTACAAAAATAGAAGAATAATCTTCTATGGAAAATATTTCTTGAGAATTTGTCCATTACCAGGCAAAGGATCCCTCTTACCTGCTAAATCCTGTAACACAAACATTGATGGACCTACGACTTCAACAATCTGAAAAGGACCAAGCCACATCCTTTGAAATTTTGTATGTTTTCCCTTTTCTTCATGAGCCTTGTCCCACTTTAAAACTAAATCTCCCATCTGAAATTCTTTTCTGGTCATTATGTTTGAATCAAAAGAGGATTTTACTAGTGCTTGATGATGAGCATGCGTTTTCTTAGCTTGTTCTCGTTGTTCTTCTAATTTAATTATTTCCAATTGTCTTAGTTGTAAGGAGGAAGTGGGTACTTCATCAATGTATTGTACTAAAGACAAAGAGGGAATGGCTAAGTGAGTCAGAAGAACCACTTCTTTCCCATAAACTAAATTAAAGGGAGAAGTGCCGCTAGAAGCTTTTTGCGTTATCCGATCTGCCCATAAAGCATATATCAAAGCCTTGTGCCAATTCTTTTGATTTTGGTCAACTGTTCTTTTAATAATCCTGATTAGGTTTTTATTTGTTGACTCAGCTAACCCATTACCTTGTGGGTAGTAATTGGTCGAATATTTAAGTTTGAATCCTCTTTTAAGTGCAAATTCAGTCATTGCATTTCCAGAAAAGTATGATGCATTATCAAACATTAAAGCGGATGGCAATCCAAACCTGGTGATTATAAATTGATCTATGAACTCAATGATATTTTCAGAATTAGCCGTCTTGAGCGGAACTGCTTCTACCCATTTAGTAAAATAATCTGTTGCTGTGAGGATGTATCTATGTTGCTTAGAAGAGTGAGGAACGATCTCACCTATTATGTCCAAGCCCCACTGACTGAAAGGTTGCTCAATGTTTATCGGCTATAGTGGCAGGGACGACTTCTTTTGTCTTCCAGTAGTAGTTTGGCAGACTTGACATCTTCTCACATAACTGTGCGAGTCTTTAAACAGCGTGGGCCAGTAATATCCTGTGCATAAGATTTTATGTGCAGTAGCATCTCCAGTGTAGTGTCCGCTTGCTGGCCCATCGTGGAGTTCCTGCAAAACTTTTTCAGCTTCAGCTTTCTCAAGACACCTAAGAAGAACAGAATCATAATTTTTCCTAAAAAGAATATCAGTTATGAGTTGATATTGTTTAGCTTTCAACCTTAGGGATCTTTTCTTAGTATGATCAAGGTGTGAAGTAGCATACCCGTTCTTGAGATAATAAATGATATCAGCATATAGTGATTCTGCATCGTTTAGGCTTACCTCACACATTTGTACCTCTTCAGATGGAATTTCAGAGATTTGCGATGCTCCGCCCAGCATTTTGCAGAAGCCTTAACCTCTTACAATGTTTGCTAGTTTGATCTCAATGTCATATTCTTGTAAGGCAGTAACCCAATTAGCTCTTTTCTCACCCACATCTTTCTGTACTAGAAGATTCCTTACCGCTGGAAACGGTACTATGATCTTAGTATGGGTTTTAAGTAAGAAAGTTCTGAAATATTTGACCACTTTGAAAACAGCATATGCCTATTTCTCCACGTCTGAATAATTGAGTTCAGCACCCTATAAATTTGAGCTAAAAAATGCAATCGAAGCTTCCGCTTTTTCTTGATTTGCTTGAGTTAGAATCGCAGCATATGACTTATCTAAGGCAAATGTGTATAAAATAAAAGGCTCTAAAAAATCCGGAGTCGCTAAAGATGGAGCATTAATAATAGCTTGCTTGATCAGGTTGAATGCTTCATGTTCATCTTGACCCCATTTAAAATTTGAATTCTTTTTAATCATGGTTTGCAAAGGAGACACGATCTGTGAAAAATCTGGAATGAATCTCTTTACAAAGTTGATCTGACCAAGGAAAGATTGCATGGCTTTTTTATTATGAGGTAGGGATATTTCAGAAATTTCTTTGATTTTGTCGGGATCAATGTGAATACCGGATTTTGAAACTATGAATCCTAGAAGTTTCCCTTCACTTAGTGCGAAAAAAGATTTCTTTGGGTTAAGTGAAATTCCATACCTTAAACACCATTGAAATATTTGTTTCAGGTCTTTGATATGGTCGTTTCGCTTCTTCGAGTACACTGTTATATCATCCAAATAAATTACTACAGATTTGTTGACTGAACCTTTGAATGCGATGTCCATGGCTCTCTGAAATGTGGCACCAGCATTAATCAAACCGAATGGAATCTTTTGATACGCGTATGTGCCCCATTTAGTTTTGAATGTGGTTTTCAACTGATCATCAGGATGTACCAACACTTGATTGTATCCTGAAAATCCATCCAAGAAAGACATTAATTCTGAGCCTGCCACTGCCTGCAGTATCTGTTCCATAGGAGGTAGGGGAAAATTATCTTTTTGACAGGCTTTGTTAAGGTTCCGAAAGTCAATGCAAATCCTAATATCTCCATTTTTCTTTCTAACAGGTACCATATTGGAGACCCATTTGGAATGTCTGATGGGAAAGATTATCTTGGCTTTCAATAACTTATTGAGCTCAGTTTTTATCTGATTTTCTAAATTTGGGTGGATCTTTCTCAGCTTTTGTTGGACAGGTTTTTCATTCTCGATCATGGGAATAGTATGCTGGATGATGGAAGTGTCGTATGTTTTCAGCTCATCATAATTCCAGGCAAAAGCATTTTTATATTGTCTCAAAAGACAAATATACGCTAGTTTCTCTTCAGGGGCTAGGCCGAGGCCTAGATTAATGTTTTGTGGTTTAGCATCGGTCCCTAGGTTTACTTATTCGTAGTTCAAGGTTGAAATTTGGAGTTTTGAATTGGTAGACCTCTTAAACCGATCTTTCAAATCGTATAAGTCTTCTAACTTGACCACCGACTTAGGTATAGCATTATTAGTGCTATTTTGTTGCAATTGTTTATCGTGCTGGTCTTCGTCAATTATTTGATTGGATTAGGATCCTTCAGACGTGAGGAAATTTACGATATCAAGATCGTCATTGAATACTCTCCAATTTGTGATGTTGTCAGGAATGGACAGTCTAAAGATTAATTCTATTGAGAATCTATCTGGACTAAAATCTTCGGACGGAATAAGCTTAGAAGCTACGTTAGCCAAAAGGTCTGCACTTGCATTTTGGAGCCTGGGGATTGAAGAAATATTAAACGCTATGAAATGCTCAGTCAGATCTTGTACTAAGGATTGATAGTGTTTTAAATGACCTGATAAGCAATGTATAGTGTTGCGTACATGTTTAACCACAATCTCAGAGTCTCCAAAAACTTGAAGATGCTTGACGTCTAACCCGATTGCTTTATACAGGCCTTGAACCAAAGCCTCGTATTCTGTTGTATTGTTTGTGAAATCGAATTCGAGTCTAAACGTGAGCATGATCTTATCTCCTTCTGGACTAATCAGAATGCATCCTGCTCCTGCTCCTTTGTTAGATCTAGAACCATCAAAAAATAATTTCCAAAACAAAGATTTATTTACAGGTTTATCTAAAAAATTGATATATTTCGAACTATCAGTTCGAGAAAAAATTTCGACTTGGGACAAAACAGAGTGTTCTAAATAGGGTGATGCATGAGCATTGAAATTGTCGAGGAAAGAATCTACCGAGTAATTGCCAATAATGCTGCTGTTATACACTACTGGTTCATTTTCTTCCTCTAACTCCGTTACTATGTACTTCTGGTGTAGCTCTCGTTCAACTTTTATTTGATTCGGTTTACCGTTGTATGGAAGCCACATGTGCGACCAGTCGGTTGTATCCGTGGAGTTTTTCTGACCAATCCCTGCTAAGAATTAAGCCATAGAATTCTGGGATATCGGCAACTAGAATGTCAATAACCTGACATACCTTCGGGTTGGATGACAATCTTATGGTTACTTGATTTAGTTCGCCAATCACTTCGACTTGAGATCGATCTAGCTGAACTATGCGCACTGCAGATTTCTGTGGTTGAACATTTAACTTGGCACATATAGATTTGGGTAAAATATTCGATGAAGCACCGGAATCTACCAAACAATTGTGCACATTTTTATTGAAGATTTCATAAGTAAGGAGAAACGGGGGAGTGTGAGATCTTGATCTTCCTCCAATTAGGGCGATGTCATTTGGATCAATCTTATTGATCGCGTTAGTTGGAGGTCTTCCCATGTTATGGGAAGCTTGAGAAAGTATAGCGGCAGGCAAAGGTGCAACTGGCACGGCATGCATTTCTTTCATCATTATCTTCTGTTGATGTTTCAACTTGCTCAGTTCGTAAAGGGTGATGTTAGCCCTAGTCTTCTTCATGTCTTCAATAATATTGTACTCCATTTCATCCAACACTATGAGTGTTTTAGATGGAGTCGTTTCATTTGTTTAGACTTGGCTAGTTTGAGTCGCTTTAGATATCGTTTTCTTTGTTGTGACTTTATCCTTTATTGCAGAGTTTACGCTCTTCGGCTTAGGGGTAGTTTGGGGAGGATCAAGCTGATTTTTGCTTCGTGTGCTAACTGGAAATACTTCTTGATCTTCTTCTTGTGGGAGGATGAAATCCCACATTCCTTGTAATTCCACAACTTCTTTGTCATCAGTCTGCCCTTTAGTGGCAATTTCCTCTTCCTCTTCCTCTGATTCAGCATTTGAAATGGCATTGGGTGGCTTTGCATCCGTTGAAGGACCTCTTTTAAAAGCTCTGTAGGGCTTTTTCGAAGAAGTTTCTGCTACTTGATTTTTTATGTCGACCATTTCATTGGACATGGTCTTTAGAACTTTCTGCAATCCTTCCAAATCAAATGGATCTTTTTCTTGTTTCTTCTTGGAGTCTTCCTTGAAGGTGACTTTTTTGGATTTACGTTCCTCTATCGCGGATCTCTTTTCCAGGGCTATTATTCGTTTCTATACTGCTATCGCTTCTTTCATGTTATCAGCTAATTTTATTTTATTTGCCCTGTCCATGAAGATTGTTATGTTCGATGGTAGAGCGGTAATATACCATTCACATCGTACTTCTTCACTAGGCTGGGAAGCAGTAGGAATTTTGTTGAAAATTTTGTTGAACTGTAAATTGAAATCCTTGATGGGCTCTCTAGCTTCGGCTTTAAGATTAGATAGGTCATTGATTAACGTTTCCGTAGACCTGTCATCACCAAACTTGGTTAGGAATTGGTCCTGGAAGATGTCCCAACTTGTGATGGATCTGGAGGGTAATGAAAAGTACCATGACCCGGCTGTTCCTTACAGTTTATAAGGAAAAAGCCGAACAACAACATCTTCATTAGTAACCCCATTGAGATTAATGGAAAGCATGAAGTTGTTTATGTGCTCTTCTGCTAGCATGCCTGCCTCGAGGTTGAATTTAGACAGCCATTTCTCAGGATGGGCTGGTATTTGACTCAAGGGTGTAGGCATTAAGACCACCCCAGGGTTATTCCATGGAGACTGGGCCATTGTTGAACTGCTAACAGAGGAAAGTGCAGAAGATGATCCCTGCGGCTGGGAGGATGAGGATACTACGATTGTAGATGATTGAAGAGGGGTTGTGGGGGTTTCAGTGGACAAATGGATGATGATCTGGAGTGGAGGTGTGGATGGTTGACTTCGCAATGAAGTAGTTGAGATGGACGATGTTGACGAAAGAGTCTCACTGTCAGACTCTTGCGATGATTTCCTCGCTCTTTTCCTGGTGGGAAGAGGTAATTCGATTGGCTGGATGCCAAAATTTTCACTCTTTAGCCTGGTCAGGGGATGAGCAGGGTTGTACTGCGAAGTCACGCTGCCTTGAGATTTATCAGACCTCTGAGGAGAAATGGAAAATCGCTGAAGTTTGTGAATCATGGATTCGACTTTAGGAAGTTCAACTGTAGATTGTTCTGAAATATCAGGGTGTGTAGCAGTAGTTGATACTCGAGTGACTTCTGACTCTGGATTTAAATGTAATGGGGAAGTCGGGGGAGATGATGAGGGTGATTTACTCTCAGAATGGTATTCAGATTTGGATTTACTTCCCATTCGTAGTTCAGGCCCTCCTTCTAGCGCCAAATATGTTGAAGGCCCGAAAATCGGGTCGACAACAAGGGGGATACCCACCCGGTTCGGACCTTGGTTGGTAGCTCCTTATCCGTTTGGTATAGCGGGTCCGACTGGGGATAATGGGACCAGTTTCCCAATCTATGTGTGTGTGTGTAGAATTCGATGTTGCTGATCTAACAATTCCTATCTAAACTATTCTAATTCAAACTTTTAATCTAATTCTATGCTATCATAATCTAATAAACATCACATCTAAATCTATACTAACCCGGGATGTAATTCTTCTATTATGCGATCTAAAGAGATTTCAAATAACAACTGGTAATAAAGATCATTCAGCAATTATAAGAAAGGAAATCAATTAAGATGAACTACTTCGCATAAAAAGTTAGACGAAACAGTTGTGAATAGCATATCGCATAATAAGCTATTCATACATTAAACATAAATAAATAGCTATCACCGTACAAAAGTGCCAAATGATAACTCAAGCATTCATGCAATAATATATAAACAACTAAAAACTGTATATCACTTTAACATATAAGCAGAAATGGTCAAGAGATAAAAGTACCATTTATGACTAGTCCTACTCATAAGCTTCCAGCAACAATGATTTATCTCTCCTTGCTTTAACATCTACTAAGAGTACAGAAGTGCAACATCAGTAGCAGATATCAAATGCAAACATCAACAAATCTTGATCCATTCATTCACCAAAACCTCCTCTGAGGGTGCAAAGTGCATGTTCTGAGGACAAGTTTTTGATAAATTTCTGGACCCTTCTCTAAATGCATGAGAAGGTTTTAAATACTACTAACTAAATAACTTAATTACACAGATTCAGGATACGGTTTAAATGACCGCCCTTTTTCTAAGCAAAACTATTTCTAAAAATTAAATCTAATATCTAACTATTTCTGCATTGGCTCCTTAATGTTGCGAGCATTCAATATTTTCCTGGGTAGAGTCAGCTAACTGTCTTCTGCTTTTGGTTGAGCTAAGAAAACAGAAATGGTAAGAGCTAGCACCATCTTTTCACCAAAATTGATGATATACTCGAGAATCATCCTCTGGCTATGTGGATTTATTGTGTATGCCCAGTAATAATCCAAGTTCCACTTGGTTAATCCTCGAATTGCTTCTGCCTTTGCTTTCTTGCATTTTCCGGGCTTACGAGTGACTGAGCAGTTAGAGGCTTTGCTTTTTGAGCAATTTTCTCAGCGATGCGCGATTAGCGCAGAAACTGCCTCTGTTCTTTGATCCGGGCCTTTCTGATGCGTTTTTCACCTTTAGCGCCTTATCCTTCACCGGGTATAAGCTTCAAAATTTTGTAAACATACTGACTTCGTGAGCTTCTGACCTTGAGCGTTAAACTGCCTGTTTGTATCAGCACTGTTCAACTACTCATTCAACCATGGCCATGAATGAAAGATCTGTAATGGATAGCTCAGCAGTGTTTTGTGAATTTGCAGCTCTGTTGCATGCGATATCTGTTCATGAGGGTATCTCTTCTCGGTTTCTGAGCATTGGAGCTTTATCCTTTTCCCCCATGGCTTCCTGCACATTGCTTCATGTTACTTCTGTTTTTCGTTCCTGCAATTCACACATGAGGAGGGAGTAATGATAATAAAAATCGACAAGAAAGCTTTAAGCTCTACGGATGTACAAAACATGCCACCTGACGTGAATTGGCTCTTCAAAAAACACAAAACCGTCTTTCATCAACACTTGGATATCATTCATTAATTATCATTAAAGCGCGTATCCAATTTTTGGTTTATGGACAGCTTTTCTTGAATGTTGAGCCGGGGAAAATCTGCGATGGAAAGTTTCTGCGATTCGCACCGCAACATCGCAGTGTCGCATTATCACATTATCGCATTATCCCAAATTTCATTAAGATGTGTTATCACAGGGTTGCTTGATCGCGCTTATCGCAGATCGCAGTATCGCAGTATCGCAAGATCGCGGATCGCTACAATCGTTAAATGGTTATGTGTTTTTCATGCGACATTGCGATATGCGATATCGCATATCGAATATCGGCGATTTTTTTTTTTTAAAGGTTTTCCAATGTGAGTGTTTCTTAATGCATGCAATGCGATGGAATTCACGTCGCATTCTCGCAATTTATCATTTTTACTCATAAGGAAATGTCCTATCATTCTTCGCGTGATGCGATGTTTTCTTAAGGAGTAAAATACATGAGCCTTAATTGAATTTTTTGAATTTTTACTAAGGGTCCCCACTTATCTAGTGTTATTGCTAATACTAAATAAGGAGGGGGGTTGTTGGTGGCCACAACAACACCTAACAGGGATGGAATATCTTGATCAATTCAATACAATCTTTGAAATCGATGGCCAAAAGTAGCCTGCACACAATTTTTTTTGGGCTATAGCAAGCCCAGATAGATGACCACCACAAGCTCTACTATGGCAATAATTAAGCACAGACTCAACTTCTTCAAAGATTATACAACGTCTAAGGATTGAATCAACCCTGTGACGATATAAAGTGTCACCTATAATAATATAACTTTTAGAAAATTCTACGTTCATCCTTGGAAAAAGAGAGTGGAAACTTCAAATTCTGGAGATATATAATAATATCGCCATACCAAGGATATTGCGAGGAAATAAGAAAGAGATGTTCATCAGGAAAAGTTTCCTCATAAACAATTTCTTCCTTACAAGGCAACTCCGAGATCAACTCTATAAATACTAAAGATTTCTTAGACTTAGCTGACATGAATTCGAGGTCAAATTCTTGTAAAATAACAATCCATATATTATATTTTCCCCCAATCACTCACCTACTGAAAATAAACTAAAATGGATTGACAACTGCTAAGACAACAATTTTTCAAAGAAGAATGTAATTTCTAAGCCGTTAGACAGCATGGACCGCTGCCAAAGTTAATTTCTCGATGGGAGAATAGTGCATTTTAGGACCTACCAAGCTTCAGCTCAAATAGTAGATTATGTGCTCACATAAGGCATCATCTTCCTGAACCAGAACCACACCAATAGTTGATTCTGCTGCAGAGAGATACAAAAGGAAATCTCCACTATAATCAGGTGGACTCAACAAAGGAGTAGAGGCTAATTCTT
Source organism: Pinus tabuliformis (assembly GCA_031772625.1). NCBI lineage: Eukaryota > Viridiplantae > Streptophyta > Pinopsida > Pinales > Pinaceae > Pinus > Pinus tabuliformis. Next base: position 806,470,264 of record CM062814.1, read on the forward strand.
TTTTTCAAGCATTGAAAGAGCATTGCACGAAATCATCCCATATAAATGGGATCCCTTTCTTAAGAAATATCATAAATCCTTTTGTGATCTCGGCATAATTGGCTATAAATCTCCTCAAGAAATTTTCTTTTCCTTGGATACTCTGAAGTTGACGTATAGAACACGGGGGAGGCAACTGATGTATTGGCTCAACCTTGAAGGGATCTACACAAATCCCCTTCATTGACACGATGAATTCCAAGAACCAACCAGATGTGACGGCAAAAACACACTTATTCAGATTCAACTAGATTTTATAAAAATGACATCGTTCAAAAATCAATCAAAGATGTTTAGGATGATCAATTCTCTTTCGAGAACGAGCAGCTAAATTGTCCAAGTAAGCTTCGATAATGTGCTTGATATCATCAAAAGCATATGACATGGCCCGCTGAAAAGTATCTCCAACATTTTTGAGGCTAAAAGGAATATTTTTATACGAAAATGTACCCTAGGGACAAATAAAAGTTGTCTTATGTTGATCCTCTAGACGGATAGTAATTTGATTATAAACAAAAAATCCATCCATAAACGTGAAAATTTCATTACCCGCACACTCATCAATAATATGATCAATAAAGGGCATGAGGTAATTGTCCTTAGGAAAAGCCTTATTTAGGTCCCTAAAGTCAATACATACATGGATCGTCCTTGCTTTTTGTCTACGAGGACTGGATTGGAGACCCACTCAATTAAAGGAATGGGGTATATGAAACCCACCTTGAGCAACTTCTCAACTTCAGCTTTGATAGCTGCTGCTTTTCTAGGGTTTACCGGTCGAAGTTTTTGAAGAATATGTTTTGCATTTTCATATGTCTTGATCTCATTCTGGACTATAGATTGATATATTCTAGGCATTTCCTCATAATATCAATAGAACACATCATAAAACTCTTTGAAGGGATCAGTATAAGTCTAAACTTCTTCAGGGGAACAGTCAGCTCCAATGAAGACATTTTCAATAATGTTGGGATTCCTAGAGATGTTCACTAGAATAGTTTGTGAGATAATAGACATATTACCTTCAGTAGAAAATTGTGTTAGAGCCAAAGGGTTTAAAACTGCATGAACATCATTAGTAGAAGAATTGGACAAACTTGATTCTACTTCCCGCAAATGAGGGAGGAAATACGAATGATGATGTAAATCATTCCATGGTCTCTCAACACCTGTCATTTCTTCTAGAATTGCTTCTTCAGATGGAAATACAGTATCTAATAAATCTTGAGCAGAAGTTGAATCTAGAGTCTAGGCTGGAGCCACATCCCCATCCAGCTCCTCTGGTAGAAAAGGAGTAGGATCAGAGTCTGCAATGTTAACAATAGACTAATAAGAAATTTCTACTGTAGACATAGGACATGCCATTCCACCTACCCGTGCCTCATCTAATGTGGTGGTAGATGAGGGTAAGGGCCAAGGATCTGCAAAATAATGAGTTCTAAAGAACTCTCTTCGAGAATGTGCCTTGGAGGATGAAATAGCATTAATTCTAGTTGTAGGAGAAGGAAGATCAAAGGTACCCATTAAGGAAGAGTACATTCCAACTCCTAAATTCTCTATAGGCTGCTTGGGATTATCTACTAATGGAACAGTAGATTCAGAAGATGCATGGGAGTCACCCAGAGAATAATCCATCTGATCAACCTTTACAATTCTCCCTTCATGAGGAAAACAAAGGATGCGAAATAATGACGATACAATAACATCCATCTCATAAATCCAATTCCTACCTAAAAGGAGATTGTAATCCAGATTCACATCAACTATCTCTACTTCAATATTTACCACCTTACCCCCAACACAGATGGGAAAGGCTAGAATAATCCCATGTGGTCTATGAGAATGACCATCAAATTCCGTCAATAGAGTAGGTGAAGAAATAGCCTGAGGTGATCCAATAGCCTTCCAACATGGTATGGACATTACAATTGTGGAAGTTCCTTCATCGTCTACTGTTCGAAATATATTGGTCTTTCGATACATGGACTTAATCTGAAAACCCATATGATGTGGGAGTCTCTTCTTGATGTTTGACATATCGAATGTAAGTACGAGAGAATTTTTTGGATCAGCTGCACCAATCATAGTGAGTAATGCACTCCTTTGTGTGGGTCATGATTGGAGTACCTCTAACACCAAGATAGCACAGGGACTCTGAGGTGGATCTTCTACAATCGAGTAGTTCTGAGCTGCCTTAGCATTAGTGTTAATGGTCGAGCATTTTGCAGAGCCTTTCAGCATCTGAGATATAGACTCAACTACAGGCCTCTCGATATGGAGTGGCTCTGAAACATTGGGAGAAGACTTAGCCTTGGATGACTCTGATTCACCATAATCACGTGACCATGTAGCAACATCAATATATGAATGCATCATGTAAACATTTGATGTAGTTTCCCCTTCGTGGTTGCCCCCAGCGGGGGTGCTGGTACTAGAATTCGTGCCAACAAGTAACTACTGCCCTTGGGGAAAAGGGTTAGTTGGCACAGCCTTGGAGCTAGAAGACCCCTTCTAAACTAATAAGCATTGAGAATCTTGGATGTTAGGGAAAATATGAGTCAAATGATCTCCATTGCATAACTTGCATGGAAATTTTACTTTCTTCTTAGACTCTTTTTTACCCCCTCCTGCATCATTGTTGTGTTTATTTGCATTACCCTTCCCATCCTGTTTTTTTTCCTACCTCGTCCTTTCTTCTTCCCATCGGATTGTTGGTTTCCTTTCGGTTTAGAAGTTTGGATGGAATTTATATATGAAGGTTGAGAAGGCATAGGCACTGATAGTGATTCCTGCATAGAAGAAGCAGTTTGTAAAGAACATTGTTGCAATTGATTTAGCAGGTTGGCTGTGTTAGTATCAATCGATCCAACTAGCCCATCGGCATGGGGACCTGGCTTCAGCTTGGCAAAATCAACCTTGGACCTAGGAGCATCAGGAAAAGTTTTCTAAAGAACCCCAGATTAAGAATATATAAGTTCTAACTATTGGGCTCTAAAAATAGCCAGTTCTTCAGTGAACACATCGGAGAGCAATACATCCTTAGAGATCTCAGGTTGTAAAGATTTAAAAAACTATTCAAGAAGGAATTCTTGTGGAATATCAGCTTTGATGAGCCTCTTCCTTTTCCTTCATTCTTGGATATGATCTAAAATGTGGGTTGCCTAGTCTTGGTGAAAATTAGCTAATAGCTCAGTTCCAGCATCATAATGGACATGCAACTGAAAATGGTTCAAAAATATTGTAGCCAAATCATGGAAAGAAGTGAAGGTGCCTCCTGGGAGTTCAATGTACCACTTAGCCACATTTCCAGTTAGTGTACATTAGAATAATCTCAACCTAATTGAATAATCAATCAGGGAGTTTGACGAACACCATAAGTGGAAAGTGGCTATATGGTCACCTGGATCTTCACTAGTCTTCCCTTCGAATTTGGGTATATCTAAGGGAATTTTCGTTAGAACTAGAGGCCATGCCACGTTATATCTAATCATATTATTAGTCAATTTAGAAAGATCAGGCAAGTTTAACGTTGCCAGAAAAAGTAGTCGCGGAGGACCCTGAAGATTCCACCTAGTCTGGGCGGAATTTCCAACATTCTGAAAAGAATACCCTAGATTTGTGAAGGCACCAGGTTGCCTGAAGTAATTTGTAGAACCACCTGAACCATAAGGAGCTCCTTGTGGTCTAGAAAAAAACCAGATTTTGACCAACTCTTGCTGAAAAATTTCCATATCCAGTGAAATTCCCCTCTAGAGAGGTGTTGAAAGGAGCAGAGAGCCCTTGATAAGGGTTCCATGCATGAGCATAGGGAGAAAATCTCTGGAATGTACCAACAGAATAATATGGCATATTCCCATGTTGGCTGAAAAGGAATTGATTCCTGGCTCCAAGTCCACTAACTATAGGGTTTTTACATCCTTAGAAAGGATTATAACTTTGACCCTTGGAGGGAAAAGGTATTGATCCTAAAGATAGGTTAGAATGTGGCATATCCACTTTCCATGGATGCCATAGACGCAGAGAAAGTTGATGGAAAACTTAACGGAACTGAAGGAATTACGTTGGTCGGCATTCGAAAGGGGATAAAACTAGTGCCAGAGGAAAAATCTTGGGTGCCCCCACTTGAAGATGGAATGGAGGTAGAGCCAAATATCGTAGTGCTAGGAGTAACAGAAGGTATAGAAATCGTTCCTCCTCCTTGTACAGATATAGGAGTTTTCATACTAGTAGCACTTATGGTGGAAGCCATGCTCCCAGCAGTGGTCATCGAAGGAAAAGATCAAAATAGACCTGGGCTCAAAGGCCTGTTGGTCGAAGTCCTGACATATAGTAAAATGTCTGGATGATCAGGAGGAAGAGGAGAATTATGAGTCAAAAGAGACTCAGAAAGTTCTTCAACCTCAATAATGTCTTCTAACTGGAAGAGGACTCTAGAAAGGACTGGAGTGTTCCTCTCTAATTCTCTACTTATACCAGGTCTATTATGTGAATCAATAACTCCAACTGGATGATCAATCTCCATTGCGTTTGATGCGACTAATTGGAAATCGCCGATAGAATTTCTCCTATGCCTTCGAGGAGAAGGCTCAGCGCTCATAGATGAAATCCCACAAATCCTCCTAGACCAGCGAACTGGTCGATCAACCACTTTTAATTATCTTTAAGAGATCTAATTAAAGACTCAAAAAAATTTTAAAGCTAGGCCAACTAGGAGCAAAGAGAACTCTCTAAAAAGTCCCTAAAGATACAGTCAATCAAACTACTTCCAAGTATTTCTACTTCGGGTATACAAAAAACCGAAAATGAAGGACCTTCTGAAAATATTCTACGGTAATGATGACCCAGGCCTACTAGCAAAGGTAACATAAACAATTATGCTGACCTCCAGACAATAGCCTTTGCCGGTGCAAGCACCCAAGCTTTGAAAGGGTACCCTCCAGAAGTACTGATGAATGTGACACAATGTCTGCCTCCAGTGCCACAGGATTCCCCTCTGCAACCACCTATGTGATCCCTAGGAATGGCAACAATGGGCACCATTTTGTATCAAAATCTGGGCAGAACAGTCTTTAGTTAGGATCCAACAAGTAGGAGAGGCGGTATCTCTCTTCCTTGTCTTCAGTCTCCCCCATGCTTGACTCCCAGTCACGGAGCTTTCCTGGATTTTCTAACGACACTGGATTTCACTCATTATTCAACTTCTATGTTTGATATTTTGAGTGGCCTTGGAGAGTTAACTCTCCACTCACCTATTCCAAGGCTCTAAAGAACTTAAACTTGTTGGTGTTGTTAATGACAAAATTAAAACGTTCTAGTTCTTTTTATTAAATCACTTGATTTTAGAGGGTTGCTATTTAAGTCAAAGGTATAACGAGAGTGAAACTTATGATGTTTTCAATGCAAAATAAACCAATAGAAACTTAACTATATGCATGCAGTTATTTTCATTCGATGAAAAGGGATTTCTACTTGGTTCTATGAAAAACTTATATAAGTAAAAAACTCTTTTTCTTTTCTTTTCAGGAACACTCCACACACTCAAAATCTAAAAAGACTAAGAATGCTTATGATTCAAACTATCCTAATGCAAATTTAAATGATGATGGAAGATCCTAAGAATACTCTTACGATAAGAAAATGTGCTTCCTCATAAGGTCAATAAGCCAACTTGAAAATAAAGAGGGAAAAAAAAAAAAAAAAAAATTCCCTCAAACCCAAGCAAAACAAATTGAAAAAGATTACGATTGCTCAAAGACAAAACAAAAGAAACCAAAAAACCAAAAGCTTGGAAAGAAAAAGAAAGGCTAAAACTATGTTTTTGTGTCTTTTTTTTTTTAACCAAAGAAATTTTTGAGGTCATACAAAGAACTACTAAATTTCAAAGATCAAGAAACAAGCACAAAGAGTCCTTAAACCTTGCAAGTTATAAAACTCATTAATAAATGAAACTTGAAACAAGAAGGACTGCAAACTCGTACAATCTGATCTGAATAACAGTGAAATACTTCAGTAAACTAACAAAATGTCAAGAAAGGCTCTCAAGATTGCCAAAGAGACACTCAAAAATCGCGAAAAACAACAAGGTCAACCAAAAGGGAAAGCAAAGCAAAGAAATTTGAAATTTGGGTTATAAATGAAACTGAAACCAATTTCTTGTTCTGGAAAGCTAGAACATCCAAGAACTTTAGACAGAAGCCTTGAACCCAAGACACAAACCGAAACCTTACTCAAAAAGCAATCCTAGGCCAACTAGGCTTTTCACTGAGAAAGAGATTCGAAATTGAAAACTTGCAAGAGAACAAAGTTCTACAGACAGTGGATGACCAGAAAATAGCAGAAGTCACCAGGCAACAGACCTAACTAGGAAAAATATTTTGAAAAAACAATTCAAAATTATGTATACGTGAATTTGTAAAGACACAGAGGCATGCACATGCATTTCAAACAGAGGAAAATTGCGTATACGTGAGTCAATTTGAGGAAACTAGCGTGTATACGCGATTGTACCCCAAGCAAAACGTGTATAAAAGTCTCAATCAAGAAAAACAAAAAAACAAGGCCTAATCCAGAAAATCAGACTTGATCCCTGGGAAGCTAATAAGTCAATGACACTGTAAAAACAAGAAATCAATAAAACAAACCCTGATCAAGAACAAACAACCCAAACTAGGAAAAACAAGAATGTTTTCCCTAGTGGAGTCACCAATTCTGTTGTGGGTGGGAACACCCTAGGGCCTTGGGTTGAAAACCCCAATAGAGAAGAGGGCATACAACAACAATAAATGTGTAGACAAACAATCTAAATTCTTAAACTACTGAACTCGGAAGCAACGATATTAGTCGTAGGTCCTATGTTCAGTGTCGATCCTGTAGGGTCCAAACCCTCTGCTTTTGACGATGCCTTTAAAACCTATAACTTATTCAAGAAAATCATATACAAAAACATTAATAGAAAGCATGTTCATGATATATGTGTTAGATCATATAAGAAAATGAGAAATTATGCATTAATATAAGATTTATAAGCAAATCACAACATGGATCAATGCATAAACATGATAAATATCAGGAACAGAACATCATTTCTTTATTGATGTAAGCTAAATGAAAGGTGGAAAACTACAACCTGAGTCTTCCTCCAACTCCAAGTAGAACCGTCCTTTGGATCAGTCCTGTCTCGACCTCAACAATCTTCCTCCATCAATACACACAAGGATGTAATAAGAGGGATGAAGGAAATCTCAAAATACGAAACAAAGATTTACTATAACTTAGGGAGTACAGGAAGCACATGGATTTCTTCAGACTCGATCAAGGATCAATCAACTATAATATCAATATCTCATCTCTCCTCCCTTAGTCCTTCCCATGGAGGTTTATTTACACTTCTCCAAATTAGTTTTTTCAATTGGAAAATAGTTGGGCCACGGGCTATAGTAGGTGAGTAACAGGTAAAACTCATAAACTCCACCCAAATTTAAGGAAATGATTTATTTTTTAGTGTTTTAACACATATACGTGGGTTGGGTATATATTAACCTACGTGTACATGCTTTTAACATAGGGCAAAGTAGTGTATGGGAAATAAAACACTATTTTTTAGAATTTGGACCAAGTCTGGAAGGGAAGGGTTGCCCTAGGCCATAACCAGAGCATCAGATCTACCAAGAGTGGTAAATGGTGCTATACCAAAAGGGAAAGGAAAAAATTACATGTGGGAGATGCTCGAGGCATATGCATAATAAGCGGATATTGTTAATTAAGATGAATAAGAACTCATCAGATAGTTACCCTATGTTACTCTTTCTTACCTTTCTTTTTTTCCACTTTCTGCCAACCACTAGAGTTGGGTGTGGATAACACAATGATCTTTTGTGACTCGGTTATATTTGATGGAACTTCTTTGTATAAATCCAAGCCATATGATGCATGAGTGCATTTGGTACTAATTTATTATTTTTTGGAGGTAGTCATCACAATTTTTTGTTGCTATTAAGGAGGTATTCGAACTATTGTTGAGATGTGTTCTGACATATCTTTCTGTGTGGTATCCTAGGGGTCCTGTGCATTATTATTTTTGGTTTTTGTTGTAGTTTCTTATTCTTCTATTTCAATTTCTTGTGTATCAGAAAACTGCCATCTTTTTCGCTTTTTTGGTTGTCTTTTCTTTCTTTGAGCACAGGCACTTTGAAGATGACCAGTTTGGAGACATATACAACATCTTAAATCTGTATTCTCATAGTCAAGGGGCTAGGACCATTATTATTTGTTGTGATATAACAAGATGCGATCTGGTAATCCTTTACTAAGGTCTACCTCTACACAGATTCTAGAAAAAGTGAAGATATCTTTTGTGAGACGGTCTGCATCTACTTTTAAAAATTTCCCAAGGGCATTCCCAATGCCTGCTAATACTTTATGATGCCAAAAGTTTAAAGGTAAGTAATGTAGCCTTACCCATACTAGAATTATGGAAACCGCCATGGTATTTGCATCAAATCCTGGAAACCATGGAGTTATGAAGAGACCTACATTACCCCAAAACCAAGGTCCCTCATGTAATGCATACTCCCTATCTTTTGTAGTGTCGAATTTTACAATGAAGAAACCCTTTGAGCATAAATGGATGTCACAATTTTTTGTCCAAGTGGATAAGATCCATTGATGCAACGCTTTTGGTTTGGGCCAAAACCCATTGAATTTGCATATCACGACTTTCGAAAGATATTCATCATGGATTTTATTTACCTCAGGCAATTTAATTGTCAAATATGGTACCTAAGTCATTTGTTCCACAATGTAGGGTCCTAGAGTAGTGGGAGGTTGTTTTGTTTATTTATGAGGCTCCTTCTTCCACTTGAATGCACCTTTGAAGGTGGTTAGTCCTTTGGAGATTGTACCGGGACATCCTCCTAAGAGTCTTGTGTTAATTTAAATGGTGGAGTCTCGTCCAATGTTATAATATTTTAGCTTGTGTTCCTGTTGCAGTACTTTCCCTGCATAAATCAGAGATTGTAGTCAAGCTGGTATACCAAGATTTTCTTGAATCCTTTGTTGGAGATATTTTATCCTCTCACAACTCCCGATATTCAAGCAGACATATTTTCCTTCAATTTTTATGATAAAGAGAGGTATCAACATTTGATATTCATATTCCAACCTTATAATATTATATGTTGTGCAACGTTTTCATACATTTCTTGTTGTTTGTTGTAGGTTAAGGTCACTACCGATTTTAATTCGCAGCTCCCATTGTCGTATGATAATTGTATCCCTGAAGCATAAAGCCCAAAATTGTTGCCAAGGAAGGTGTGGAGATCAATTTGCTAGATTTCTTTCGCTCTCCTCCCACATCTAATTATATACAGCAATCCCAGATCTTCCATAGAAAAACCCTCTTATGAGAATCTCGACACCATTATAGGGCATGAGATCATAGATCTGGTATAAAAATTGTAATCAGAGACCCTTCTTTTCCAACCTCACATAGGGATCTGATAAGATGAATAGGGGCTTTCCATTTGTGGGCACAGATATTGTATCTGGAGTATATGAAGTAGATCTGGTGGTATTCACTTTGCCTGGAGTTATTTTTGTATATGTATCGAGAGATCCCAATGTAAAAACTGAGATCCATAAGTTTTGCAGGTGGATCTTGTTTTGTTGAAGATCCACCCCCTTCGAAAGAATGGATCTGCATAAGAGACAAGTATATTTAGGTTCTGTATTGTTGATTTACATCGAGTGTTCAATCCCGGATTTGTTCTTCAATTCTGTCACCATCTTCTAGGATTTCCGTGGAGGGTGGCCAATGCTTTTTCTTGCTGTTTCAATGGTTGTGCAGGCGATTGCATATGGGGATGATGACAGAGAATTGGGCCTTCTGCGTCCCTTATTCAAATCTGAGGTGTGCAGTTCCATGGATTCCTTAGATTTGTTTCGAGTGCAATACCTATGCTCATGGAAAGATAAAACAAGGTTATAGATCTAGAAATTTGGCTTCGTGTCCAAACCCTTACCGTGAATGAATTTGAGGATAGATCTATCCTTTGTATGCATGTTGGCTTAGGGGGTCCTGACTAGGTTCAGAGTTAAGTTTTCCAAACAAAGCCCTACACTACTGGCCCTTTCGGCATCAACCTGCAGAGCACGGGCAAAAGTCTCACTCGAAACAGTATGGGGGGGTGTTGGAACCAAGTTTCCACACCCAAATATTAGTGTGATTTCATTTTATGCCCTAAACCTACATTCACATGGATCGATAAGCCTTCTAGGGCTTATTGATATACTTCTCCTAATCGACCTCTTAGACGTTCGCAAAGGTCTACAACTGTCTTTCGCGGACCCTAAATAGGCGAATCAACTACTTATGTGCCTCTGTGATTACTCCTACTTTTGTATTTACCCAGATCAGCCTAAGTATCTAATTTATTTAACATGCATTAAGATATTCTTTGTGTAAACATATATTAGTACTTGCGTTCATATAACAACGTAAACCATGAAGGGTGTCCCTTGGAATGAAGGCGAGGAATCGACCCGAGAGATGGCCATCGCTGAGGTTTTCTCCTGCTCTGGTAATGAAACCACAGTCATTGCGGTCGTTGGCGGTGGCGTTGCAGGGCTGGCCACAGCCATTACCCTCCACTGGACCGGCCTCAAGAGCGTGCGCTCTGATGTTTATCGAGCTGCCGGCACGGGCTTGGCTATGCGGCCTAACGCCTGGAAAATATCTGAAGCCCCTGGCATAGCAGATAACCCTCGCCCAAATTATCATCTGCTTGATGGGCCAAAAGTATCAAAGGCGGATCTGGAAGAGAAGCTCGCCAAGAGGCATGAGATCAGAAATCTGTACACAAAAATTGCTTTTGGGTTCAGAATCCACCTCGGAGGCGGAAAATTGTCAGGGTATGGCTTTATCGCTCACGCCAACATTGTCCCTCCTCTCACGACTTCTGCATGCAAGGACGGGGGACTGCGGGTTGCAGATCTGACCCATCACAAAACCGCATGGCCCAAACTCAGCAGATCTAGGACGGATCTACCCGATCTGAGCCCCAATCTCTGCAGATCTAGGTCGGATCTAACTGCCCAAGAACCCAGGCGGCAGATCGGAGGTTATGCGCATCGATTCAACAGAGGGTTCGCAGACCGCAACGTGCAAATGGGAGATCGCCCCAACAGGAGCCCAGATCTGGAAGATTGCTCACCAGATTGGGCCAAATATTGCAGATCCGGGGTGGATCTATCCCCGGATCACAAGGCATCTAGCATTGACACCAGTTCAGGCAGAGCAGGAACTCAGCTAAAATGCAGACCTCAAGTAACAAAAACTCATTTTCAGATTTTTATTAAAACCCCAGAGAAGCAATCTCTTTTAGTATGGGTATATGTAGAAAGTACTGTGCTGCAACTGAAGCAGCAAATCTGCGCATTGACTGGATACCCTAGCCAGATCCAACATTTAGTCAATGGCAGATGGTCTCTTCAGGACAACAGAACCATGGGAAGCTACGAAATTAGCCCAGGAGAAACCATTGGTTTGAACCTCAGACTGAGAGGAGGGGCCCCTCTTCAGGGTCAGTCAAGCAGCTCAGGAGGAGGAAAAAAAAATCCAGCACCTCAGCATCAACCCAAGGGAGGACCCTCCTACAAAAACATCCTGCAAGGTAGCAAAGACTCAGGGCCTTCTCCAGATCAAGGCGGAAACACACCTAGGCCATACATAGTAGACCAGCTAGGGCAAACTCCAGCCCTTAGCTTTAACTCCACAGGGCTGGATGACTATGTCAAATCATATGAAACGCAGGCCCTAATATGTCGATTTAACAACTTCTGGCCAAATCCAAGGGAACTATTTCACTGGATTTTCACCACTTGGACCATGGAATGTGACATACATTTATGTTCCAAAGGGTTTTTCATAGTCAGATTTGCATCCAAGGAAGTCAGAGATACAATCATCAGTGCTGGGCCTTGGTTCTTGGGAACGGCGGGGCTATTCATGACACCATGGTTTACAGACTTCGATCCAAACAAAATGACAGTGTCCAAAATGCCGGTCTGGGTGCGTTTACACAACCTTCCCCTTCACTTCTGGAGTGAACGAGCCTTGGAAGGAATTGGGAACAGTATAGGGAAATACATCAAAACAAATCTGGAAAGGATTGACGAAAGAATCTTCACCTTTGCACGCATCTGTGTGGAAGTGGATCTAAGCAAAGGGCTGCCTGACAACATAAGGCTGATCTACAAACAACAAAATTGGATGCAAACACTAGACTATGAAAATACTGCATTCAAATGTAGGCTTTGCAGACAACTTGCAAAGCACATGTCCAGAAGCCAAGAAAGTAAACAACAAAAGAAAGCAGAAAGGGAAGCAGAGGAAAGGATGGCTATTCTCGCCCCCGGTCTCAGAGGATGAAGAATCAGAAGAGGAAGAGGAAGATACCACAATAGAGAAAGCTGAGGTTTCCCAAGAAATGGGGAACCAGAAAGAAACCACATTAGACAACAAGGCCTCTCAGCTCCACCCAAATCAGGCAGAGAAGATAAATGATGACCAGAACATGGGAGGGATAAAACAGCATCACCAATCAGACACATCAGATTCGGACAAGGAATTAGGCCCGCAGAAGGCAGAAACACAGTTAGTCATAGCCTCGATCGAGCCCACTCAAGGAGAATGGCGCAAGGTCGAAAAGAAAAAAGGAAGAAAAATCTGAAGCATGGGTTTTTGCTCACATATGTAATTCAGGTTTTCTCGCTTTTCTCCCTTTTTCTCTCTCTCTCACTCTCCTCTTCTCTTCATTTTTGCACGTTAGTCATGTAATGTTGCGAAGAGTGTGAAAGCACTCGAGCCCAATGGGTAGCTTATGGTAGTGCATCATGCATCTGCAATTGTAACTTTTCATTTTTTAAATAAAAGGTTACAGATTTTTTCCACCGGAAAAAAAAAACAACGTAAACCATGCAAAATCGCGCATCAATACAGTATTAAATCATAAACCCATCATAACATAATAGCACATTCATTCATAACAGGAGAAGATAGACAAAACATAAATATTTCTAGAATAATCGTCTTTATTGATACTTCAGTTCTTCTTCCAGACTCAACACTTCCCTGCGCACTAAACTGCAGGGATCCGCACACTCAATTGTGGACTCTACTCTAGGCCTCTATGCACTGAGCTACAGAGCCTCTCTTCTACTCTAAGACTCTTCGCTCTTTGCTTCTACTGACCCATTACATTCATCTTCATCATTATCATGAACTGACTTAGACTCTCTAAGATTCTCCTTTTTATACAATCCCATGGTCCGCGGACCATGGGTAAATCTACTAAAGCCAACACAACATACATAAAACAAGGGTAAAACCATTTACGACACTTTACTATCTACATGCTCTATGACCACAACTTGCCGAGACTTTACATTTTACATACCAAAACTTGGGCTTTTGCCCCAAAATTGACCCTAGGGGACCTTGTCCCAATAGGACCCCAACAAAAATACTATGACTCACCCCTAAGTCACTCTTCTAGGGCAAAGATCTTACTGCAGAGACCTCCTAGCTCTACTTGCACCACTACTACCTCAGCCACACTCTACGTGGCTGCCTGCTTGATCTGCTCCACTAGCTGCTCTGTTACTAGTCCTGCAATGTCTTCCTAAATCTTCTACTGCATCCTCTGCAGGCTTGCCAACTTCTCCCCAATGGTGGTGGAGATAACATAGGCCTCATTCAGCCAAGGCCCCAATCTGGCCTTGAGGACTGCCTCTTTTCGCTGCATTGCTTCCACCTGTTTGAGAAATTGCTTTACCTCCAGGAGCTTTGCCAATCTTTGCGCTGTAGTGACGGTGCGCACCGTCACTCTTGCTTCGTCATATTGCTGCTGCAATTCACGAGCCTCTATGTTCAACCTACAAAAGTTAGGATCTTCCTACAGAGCCATAAGTACTTCCATAGATTGCTCGAAGAGTGCAATGCACTCCACCACCACGACATCTACTACGGCGACTCCATCCTTTATAGTGGCTTCAAGCTTCTCTCTAACCTTTGGTGGAGTTGAAGGCTGTGACTTCAAATCAAGCTCTGTGATTTTAAGGTTCAATTCAAACTAAACCTTGGCCACTTTTGTCTTTGCATCGTGCACACCTACAGCCAACTTCCTAATCTTGGCCTCCAACAGTGCTTCTTCTGGTCTATGCAGTTCTGGAACTCTTCTCCATATTTCGGCCGCCATGGCTACAGTCCACTCATTCTTCTCCTAAACATTCTTCCATGCTTATAGCACTGCCATCTTCTCAACAAACACCTATTTTTTATTGACCTTGTACTCACTAATCATGCTTAGCACGCACTGCTCTCAGGCCTGAATCTCTGTAATCACACTTGCTTGCAGTGTGTGAAGGAATTCACTGGGGAGCATGGCCAAGTTCAGACCAATATTCCTCAAAGCACTGACAATAGCCTTGTTAGCATTCACCTCCATGCTGAGAGCTCCATCAAGTAGCGTGACTACCCAAAGATCCAAGGATCGAACCAAATCTTCTACTTGAGTGGTCGCACTACCAAACTATTTGATGTCATGTTGCTCTGCCCTGCACTTGCCTGGAGTCTAGTTGTTTGGATCAGCAGTTCACACAGACCCGTCTGTATGGCGACCAGTGCTTGCTTTTATTGCTACTCAAAATGCTACAATAGTTCTGTGGTTGTATCCCTTACCTTATCGCCAATATCATTTAAGTTTCCCTCTGTTAAGGTAATTGGATCAAGTGACGACTTGGAGGCTTTGGTCTTCTTTCGCTGTCCCTCCTTTTCATGTTCCCTATGTTGCTTTACGCAGAAGAGAGTGCTCTCCTAATCGCCACTGCCTTTCTTTGACTGCTCTTCTTCCTTCGTTTGGGGCGAAGGAGATTTTTTACTTTTGTCAGAGATGCACTCTTCCTGCTCTGCTTGTTCCTTTGCGGTGCACTTTGCTTCTGCTTGGGCCTTTTCCTAAGTCTCCTTCTTCCTCTTTTCAACCAATTGTTGAACCTTTATACGTGTCTCTTCCCTTTTCTACTTCTTCGCGGAATTTCTAGTCCCCATGCCAAAATCCGATGCTGTGTGCCAATCTGTTGGCCAACACTTGAGAACCTTAGTAATGGCATCATCAGTGGCCAGGTAGGGTAATTCATACCGCTTCTGATCCAGATCCTTCTGTGCCTGGATGTAAATATGGTGGAAGTCCACATTGAACTCCACGTACCCAGATAGATGCTCAAAGATGGTTGGTGACAACCGTGGCTTTCGGTTGATGGCTGCACGGATGCTCGCCTCCATCAACACCCAAAAGACTTTGTTTTCTTGGACCCACTCAATGTCCTTTTTAACCCGAAGAGAAGCAAACTTTGCTGCTTCTGGTAAATCTGTCTCAATTGGAGCAAACTGGCTGTCCTCCGGCATCTCCCACGTGACCAACATAATCGATAGTAATAGCTAGGAATAATGGAATGTCTTACTGTGGTCCTATGCCTCTCTACAGTTCGTGAGGAACTCACTGCACAAGTAGTGCACCTATTTGAACTATACGCCCTCTACGCACTAAGCCGCTAACAAAACTACTAGTGTCGGCACTTCGTCCACGCGACACTTTCTCATCAATTTGCCAACCAAAATTTGAGTGGAAACCTTCATTGCGGGGTTAGTAATACTGGAAATGGAATACCCACTCAGCTTCTTAACAAGTTTGAACTTGTACTTCATCTTCTCAGCGAGGTTGCACTCGCCTGTCTTTCCGCCAAACACCTTGGATGGATTCAGTTAAGAATGAGGTAACAACGTGATCTGATGGATCAACATATTAGTGATTGGTATTGACTCACTCAACCACAAGCACCCATCATGCACAAGGCACAACAACTGCTTAATGACTATCAAATTTATTGGTGCACGGTGGTAGTGAGGCACCCAGAGCAGGTTCAACAACCCTGACTTATTTACCCTGTGAATCCATTCCACCGACTCTAGCACGGTGACACCAGACTCCTTGTAGAAAACCCTCTTCATGAAGGTGTCAGTAGCTAGGTGGGGGAACCACCCGACGTCCCCCAAATCCCAATATTCAAGCTTCAGATGCAGGATCCGCGCCAAGCACGGACCTTCAAAAGTTATAATTTTTCACAGTAGTGTGTTAAGGAGGAACTGGCCCTCATATGGGTCCTTCTGGATCTACACCTTACCCTGGCACGGAAGGATATAATCCGATAACATAGAATAGGGTCAAACCCCTCAATATCTATGTCTTCTGCATCCTCTGTCTAGTCAATTTAACGTCTTAAATTGCTCTACATAAAGTATCAATCCGGGTATCGTAAACTGACGAAGTGTGGTGCACCATATGTGCTTAGTTAACTTTTTTCTTACTTCGTTGTTTTATAGATTTTATTTTGTTTTGGGGTTTTGTTCTTGTTGATCTCCTAAAGTATCTAATGCAAATGGAAATCCTATTCTAAGGTCTTAAGAATACTTTTAAAGGTCAAGTATGGATGTAGATTTCAAGACAAGGTCTATGTCCCTAATGGTAACTTCCAAAACTTAGCACTTCAAAAGATCTTAAAACATGTTATTGATGGAATTAGTACTTAAACAAAAGTGTAAGTATGCAGCTACTTTAATCAAGCAAAAGATGAAATACTGATCTTGAAATCACTGTCTCTGCTGCTTGTCTAAATACAGAAATAAAAGTTAAGCTAATGCACTCAAACAAATCAAAAACTGCAAACCAATAAAAATTAAAATCAAATTACATCATTCATAGTCTGATTCCTCGCCAGGTAGTCTAAGATATGGCTTTCAGAGATAATCATCAATAACATGAGCAATTTGATATCTAATTGTAGAAAAGTAAAACTAAAATCAGATCACATCAATTCATAGTCTGACCCCTCACCAGTTAGTCTCGCTATGGTTTTTGGAGGTAATCATCAACAACTTGAGCAATCTGATATCTAATTGCAGAAAAGTAAACTTAAAATCAAATCACATCAATTCATAGTCTGACCCCTCGCCAGTTAGTTTCACTATGGCTTTCGGAGGTAATCATAAACAACTTGAGAAATCTGATATCTAATTGCAGAAAAGTAAACTTAAAATCAAATCACATCAATTCATAGTCTGACCCCTCGCCAGTTAGTCTCGCTATGGCTTTCGGAGGTAATCATCAACAACTTGAGAAATCTAATATCTAATTGCAGAAAAGTAAACTTAAAATCAAATCACATCAATTCATAGTCTGACCCCTCGCTAGTTAGTCTCGCTATGGCTTTCGGAGGTAATCATCAATAACGTGAGCAATCTGATATCTAAACTAACTAACAAAGCAAATGAATAAGACTGAAATCAAAGCATAACTGAAATTGAAAAGCTAAAAGAACAAAGTCAGCAAAGAGGTAAACCTCATGTCACTATTTGATGCAAAAACATGTAAAGAAAAACTAATCTACAATCAACCGGTTGAACACACTTACATGAATTAAAATTGCATGAATGGAAAATCTAATTTATCAAACTTGAAAGCAATCAAATAACATAATGAAATCAAAGCAAAATTACAAAATGAAATCTACTCTACCTTACATTCTAATATGCTCCATGACATCTACTTCACATCTCCTTCCATGTTGAGAACATCAAAGCTTTATTCAAATTCTTCAAAATTACAAAGTACAACAAAGCTCTCCAAAGCTTTCCAAAGCCATCTCACAAGCTAACAAGCTTAAGAACTAACAAGCTAAGACTCACAAGCTAAAAGACTAACAAATGAAGGAGAGAGATCTCCTATTTATACAAAAAGATGAGAAGCCATCTCATTAATGAGAGTCCATGAATCTCTCCCTCTACCTCTAGAGTCCTAATCAAAATAGGAACTGATAAGACACATGTTGTTATGAAACCAGCTCAAGAAAAGATAGAAAAGATAGATCAACGCCTTAGAATTCAGCCTCTTCGAGGGGGCAACCTCCTTTACATTACATAAATGAACAATTCTTGGATGATTCAAATGACAAAACTTCCTTTCTATATATAGGAGTCTAAGGAGTCACAATACAATCCAGCCGACCTAACAATAATAATATAAAGCCACAAAAGTAACAATAGAGGGATTCTATGGGGCACAATAATAACAATATGGGGGCAATAGGGGCACAACAATATTAATAAGGGGTATAACTACAATACTAATGGGGTAATCACTAGTATTATAGGGACCCAACATGCCCCTCTCCTTCAAAAATGTGTTGTCCTCAACGCTTGAGTAGTTCTGCATACTTCTACATAAAATTCTCATCCTCCCATGTGGAATCTTCAGCGGATAAGTTCTTCCACTTGATAAGATATTCTGAAATTGAACGATTTCGTAGCTGTCGAGTTCTTGTTTCTGTGACTGCTTCCGGTTCCAAAATAATTTTTCCTTCCTTGTCAAGTTCTGGCAATATTGTTTGAACTGGGAGCTTGTCACCTATAACCTTCTTTAAACATGAAACATGGAAAACTGGGTGCAATCGAGAAGCTGCAGGAAGCTCCAATTTGTATGCCATAGTACCAATCTTTTGCAACACCTTGTATGGACCATAATACTTTGGTGATAATTTATTATCCTTCTTAGCTTTCTTGAGGGACATTTGCTTATATGGTTGTAGCCGTAGGAATACCCAATCACCTACATCAAAACTTCTTTCACTGCGATGTTGATCTGCCTGTTGTTTCATTCTATTCTGTGCCAACACGAGGTTATCCTTTAAGAGTTGGAGGACTTGTTGTTGATGTTCGATGTGATGTTCCACTGCCTGAACCTTATAATTTTCTCTTAAATATGATGTGATGGATGGTGGTTGATACCCATAAAGTGCCATAAATGGGGTCATTTTTGTTTCTATATGGAAGGAAGTGTTATACCACCATTCAGCTAGAGGCAACCATTTGACCCATTGTGTCTATTTATCAGATACAAAGCAACGAATATATCCTTCCAAACATTTGTTTACTATCTCAGTTTGCCCATCAGATTGAGGATGATAAGATGAGCTATGAGCTAACTGAGTAACAAGACAAGAAAATAATTATGTCCAAAAATTTCCAGTGAAAATGGGATCTTTGTCACTTACAATAATCTTTGGGTTTCTATGTAGCTTTTGAATTGTTTCCATAAATGTAGTAGAAACTGTACTGGCTTTAAATGGATGTGATAATGCACAAAAGTGTGCATACTTGGTAAGTCTGTCAACTACCATCATAATGACACTCTTTCCCTCAGACTTGGGTAAACCTGTGATAAAATCCATTGAAACCTCCTCCCAACGTTGGCTTGGAATGGATAAAGGTTGTAATAGACCCGGTGTCTTAATTGTTTCAACTTTATTTTGTTGGCAAACCAAACATTCCGCCACAAACTTTTGAATATCTGATTTAAGGCCGTCCCAAAAAAATTCCTTCTTAACCCTATGGTAAGTTTTTAAAAATCCTGAGTGCCTTCCTAAGGGAGAAGTGTACAATTCCATAAGAATCTTTTGTTTTCGCTGGGAATTCTTACAAAGGTATAAGTGATCTTTGTACCATAACGAATCATTTTGCCAGCTAAATGTATCAGACGTACTGGAATCTTGTTGTAACTTTTGTATAAGTGCCCACGCTTCTTCGTCATTCTTCCATTCCTCCCTTGCTTCGTTTATCCAATCTGGTTGGATAATAGAAATGGCGCACAACAATGCTTCCACATCCTCATCCTTTCTTGAGAGTGCATCTGCCACCACATTTTGCTTCCCTTTTTGTAGATTATTTCAAAGTCATAACCCAACATCTTTGTGACCCACTTTTGTTGCTCTTCAGAGGATAATCTTTGTTGTAAAAAGTATTTAATGCTATCATGATGCTTTTTTACCTTGAAGTGTCTACCCATTAGGTAGGGTCGCCATTTCTTAAGTGCATGGAGTATTGCCAACATTTCCTTCTCATAAATAGCTTTTCTTAAAAATTTCCCTTGATTGGACGACTTTCAAAAGCAATGGGTCTTTCATCTTGCATTAGAACAACACCAATTCCATTTCCTGAAGCATCACATTCCACAATAAAGGTTTTTGTGAAGTCCAGTGTAGCTAAGACCCGTGCTTGGCACATTGCCTCTTTAAGATGTTCAAAGGCCTTTGTTGCTTCCGGAGTCCATAAAAATGCATCTTTCTTCAATAATGTTGTTAGAGGTGCTGCTATTCTCCCATAATTCTTAACAAACTTGCGATAATACCCTGTCAACCCGAGAAATCCTCGCAGATGCTTTATGGATGAGGGGATTTTCCATTCCTTAATGGCTTTAATTTTGCTAGGGTCTACCTTAACTCCTTCATGAGATACAATATGACCCAAATATTCCACCTCCAGGACTCCAAAGAAACATTTGGATCTTTTTGCATATAATTGTTTCTCCTTCAATAGTTGTAGCACCCTGTCAACATGTTCAACATGATCCTTCCAAGACTTGCTGTAGATTAGTATATCATCAAAAAATACTAACACAAATTTTTCTAAGGAATGGTTTGAAAATTGAATTCGTCAAACCTTGAAATGTTGAAGGTGCATTGGTAAGGCCAAAAGGCATGACCAAAAATTCATAATGACCCTCATGAGTTCTAAATGTTGTTTTCAGAATGTCTTCAGTCTTCATTCTGATTTGGTGATATCCTGAACGAAGATCCAACTTGGTGAAGTAAATTGATCCATGCAATTCATCCAGTAATTCATCAATGACAGGAATGGGGAACTTATCTTTAATAGTGAGCTTGTTGAGCTCCCTATAATCCAGACACATGCGCCATGATCCATCCTTCTTGTGCACCAATACTACTGGAGTAGAGAAAGAACTTTGACTCGGTTGAATTATACCAGCCTCTAGCATTTTTGCAACCATGCGTTCAATTTCACTCTTTTGGACATAGGGATATCTGTACGGCCTGATGTTTGGAGGAACACTTCCTGGAATCAGATGAATAGCATGATCATGATCATGCATAGGTGGGAGACCTTTGGGAGTCTCAAATACCTTGGAATGATTGTCCAGGACTTTTTGGAGATCTGGAGAAATAGATGATTCCGATGTGGAAACATCTAGCAAGCATAATTGTGCAATTACACCTCTTTGCTCCTTTTTTAGAAGCTTTGTCATACTATTAGAGCTGACTATCTTTCCTAGTTTCCCTGCAATACCCCTTAATTCAACTTCCTTTCCTTCCGTAGAAAATTTGATGAAAAGTTCTTGAAAATTAAAAGCTACTGTACCCAGGGATTGTAGCCATTGGACTCCTAGTACAAAATCAGCACCTCCCATTGGAATGGAAAGCATTGGGCTAGTCAATACATATTCTCTCATGGATAGCTTGATATTATGGCACTTTCTAGAGCAATTTATTGTTCCTCCATTTGCAATCATCACTTGACACTCTGGTGCTGGATATAGGAAGCAATTCAATTCTTTTGCTACCTTACAATGAATAAAATTGTGGGTGCTTCCTGAATCAATCAATACTATTACCTTTTTCTTCTTGCTTTGTCCTTCTATCTTGATGGTTTGAGGAGTGGTAATTCCTGCCAATGCATTACAAGATATGGTCAGATTTATTTGTTCTTCATCTAGGCTTTGTTCCTGGAGTATATCCTCTTCTTTAGACCTTTCTTGCTCTTTTTCTTCTTCCTCTTCACAATCTATGTAGAATAATTTCTTCTCAGGACACTTATGACCTTTAGTGTATTTGCTATCACAACTGTAACAAAGCCCTTTTGCTCTTTTTTCTTCCAATTGTTGTGGTGTCAACCTTGTAGGTTGTGGAAGACTAGGGGCAACAACACTTCCGTCTTTATAGTTGTGAGTGGTATGCTTCCTGGTTGCCATAATTTTGCTTTCCATTTTTCTTGATAACCTGAATGCCTTCTCTAATGAATCAGGTTCCCAAAGGCGAACATCATGTTGGATATTATCCTTTAAAGAACCTATGAATACATCAATCTTATGCTCCTCTGGAATATATTTTACCCTTATGTTCAATTTTTGGAACTCCTCAATGTGCTCCATCATTGAACCCTTTTGTTTGAGACTTATCAATTGGCTAAAAAAATGTTGCTTTTTGTATCCTCATAATGTGCTATCAATTCTTTCGTAAAAATTGCCCAAGTGATAAATGATTTACGAGAACAAAGCCATTGATACCATACAAACTAATTTGGTTCCAAATATAAATTTTTCATACGTACCTTTTGTGTGTTTTGCACATTATTGACATCGAAGAATTGATCCATCTATAATATCCATGTGGCAAGATCCTTGCCATCAAACTTCCTCATATCGATTTTTGGAATATGGTGAGTCTTCGATCCAACATTAGCATCTATGGAATCATGATTAACATTTCTTTTGTTCTCATCATGAGTTTCCTTTAGTACCCTTTCACCCTTAGGGACCATTTCTTGTAGCAACGTATTCATATTTATCTTCAATTCGTCCATGTCTGTCTTCAAATCTATCTTCAAATCATCCATCTTAGCTTCCATGTCAATCATCTTAGCTTCTACGCCTTTCTTTAAATAGTCCATCTTAGTTTCTACACCTTTCTTTAAACCATCCATCTTAGATTCTGTTCCTTTTTGTGCAAGGGACAGTTGTTGCACTTGGTCTTGTAATTTTGATATATCATGTTGCATTTCTTCCTCTTCTTCATGAGTCATGCTAGACCTTTCAGGTTCCTTACTAGGTGTTTGCATTTTCTTTATTCGGGGCATCAGTTACCGATAATAATGCTCTACTATGCCCTTTGAATTCCTTCAAAATAAATTTTCAAACCAAGCTTAAGCAAAAATTTAAGAAAATCTACACACCTTTTTTAACTTTGTAGGAGCTCGATATTTCATCTGATGTATCTCTGTACTTTCTGATCATCTAGTTTTGAATTTGTGACTTGTAGTAGCCCTCTATGTCCTCTTTCCAATGCCACAAGTCTGACCCAAATTGGATTCTCCAAGGAAGAGTTATGTGAAATCTCCCACAGTGACTTGCTTATAGACTAGTTCAGTAGAGCGAACTTGTATGACGTGCCACGAGTCACTATTTCAACCTTTGGATCTGAAACATGCATACAAGAAACTACAGTCTATCCTCTTTCTGTAACTTCTTACAAAATTTCAATTCGATCCCTAGAAAGAAAGTTATGATGATTTTCCCCAGGTCACCTGTTTTGAATGTAATTCAGGAGTCTACAAAAAGACCAACTTCCTCAGATCATATCTCCACAAATATCGCGTGAAAAGCTTTGAAATTTGGACCCAAGGTTCAGCGTGACGTCTTCTCAAATGGGTTTTGTTTGCGACTTCTGAAACGTCATAGAAAAAAATTTATAGCGAAAATTCCACGATGACCTGTTTGGAGCAGCGAAACCCTAGAATCCAAAGCTCTGATACCAAATGTTATGAAACCAGCTCAAGAAAAGATAGAAAAGATAGATCAACGCCTTAGAATTCAGCCTCTTCGAGGGGGAAACCTCCTTTACATTACATAAATGAAAAATTCTTGGATGATTCAAATGACAAAACCTCCTTTCTATATAGGAGTCTAAGGAGTCACAATACAATCCAGCCGACCTAACAATAATAATCTAAAGCCACAAAAATAACAATAGAGGGATTCTATGGGGCACAGTAATAACAATATGGGGGCAATAGGGGCACAACAATATTAATAAGGGGTATAACCACAATAGTAATGGGGTAATCACTAGTATTATGGGGACCCAACACATGTCTTCTTAGAGTTACATAGGAGACGTGACACATATCCTCACGATCCCATGATTCTTTCCACTCAAATTCGAATTTGGCCTTAGAGTGCCACATAAGGGTCTTCTAGAAGCCTCCTTTCAACCTACACATGTCAAAAATCTCAACCCATTTGTTAGGTATAAGCATATGCACATTATTTTCTAATTTTTAACCACAAATTCACTTAAAAGGCTTAGAATTAATAAAGATTGGAAAAACATAAATGTGGCCCAATGATAATGAGAGTGGGATTAATGTGGTGACATAGTAGTGAAATGGAGGTGAAATGGAGGTGATATAATGGACATAATAGTGAAATTGTAATGGAAATGAATGACATTTTCAAGACTCAACACCCTCCTCGACCTCCAAATCTACCACTTTTCCTTTCCCTACGTGATTGTCTTTTCTATTCTTTGAGCCTGTGTAGCTGCATGTTTCCTCGATGACTCGTGCACTGACATTAGCTTCTTTTGTTTATCCTTCTTCAACTTGGGGACCTCTCTTGTTGGCGTAGGCTTTGGCCTAGGCGACCTCGGCACCGTAGGCATTGTCGCTAGAACCTCCATACTCACAACCTCACGGGTAGCTCCCTTAGAGGCAATAGACCCTCTAGCACTTGTAGTTTCTGCAGGACCTGGTCCTAACATGATTTCGTGAATAAGTTTGTGGTCAGACTTTGGATACTGATCGAACACGGGGCTTGTAAGAAAATCCTCAAATAACTCATGGTTCATGCAAAATAGACAATAGAACTCAAAAATTCTCAAAATGCAAAGTGTTTCTCATTATAAAGCCACCTATAATTTATAAGCGAATTCAAATTCAAATTCGACCATTCCCCCCAAAATCTATCCATAAATGCTAGATTGGTAGCAGATTTCCCAAGATTTTACTCTTAACTTCAGCCTTAATTGCCTTAAATGCCACCCCCCACTCCTTTAACTATCTCCTAGCAGTCAAATCATGAACAGTGATAGTAACAGTCACTTTCTGGTTGCATTGCGTAGTCTCCACCCCTATAACACAACTCCCTTCGCGCTCCTGCTGATGCTGTGACACCATCCTATTTAGCACAGGTGCCTTATCGCGTAGCTCTATAACCTAGGAAGTGTATTTTAGAGTCCAAAATCTCCTTGCATCTACCTGGAGCACTAAGACTGTGATACCATCATATAGTTATATGGCCAGATCCCCATTGTATGGCTTCAATCGGCTTCCATTTACCTTTCCTGGAAATGGATCTCCATTCAATTTCACAAGCTGAACTGCTCCACCATCGGTAATCTCCTTGATAATGTATGGCCCCAGCCAATGCATCTAAAATTTTCCTGGAAACTTATCAAACTTGTTGTCATATAATAAAACTAAATCGTTTACCTTGAAGCTACACAGTTTGATGTGCTGATCGTGCCATGCCTTTTCGCACTCCTTCTGAATTTGGTGATGGAATCCAGCCAAAAATATGTCTTCCTCGAGATTTGTCAACTATGCGAGCCTTTCTTCTAAGTCTCCACAGTCTGCCATACCTGTGAATGCCACTAAGTGTAGACTAGGCACAATGTATTCCATCGTCATCACAACTTCTATGCCATAGACCAGCCTGAAAGGCGTCTATCCAATCAGCTTCTTGCAAGTAGTTCTATAAGCTCATAGCACCACTGGTATGCACACATCCCAATCATTCCTCTGTGCATTGCAAATCTTTATCAGCGCATTCTCCAATATCTGATTAAACGCTTCGACTGTCCCATTGGCCTGAGGATGATATGGCGTGCACTTTTTAAGATAAACTTGGAACTCTTTCGTCAGTGCGTTGATCATTTCATTAAGGAAGTGCATACCGCGATCACTCATCAAAATCTTCAAGTAGTCGAACCTAGTCACCACATATTCAAATAGGGACTTCACTGTTGTTTCCCCTGTACAATCCTTCACGGGTTGTGCCTCCACCCATCTGGTCAAATACTCAATCATGGTGATGATATACCGCGCACCCGCCTTCTTTCCTGGAGTTTGAATAGGTCCTACAAAATCAATTTCTCACTTTTCAAATGGCTGCAATAACACTTGTGGATTCAGAGGCAGCTCATCCCTCCGCGATGGCCTGCCCATCCTCTGACATGCATTGCATGCCCTACAATACGTTTTGGAATCCTTATGCAATGTTGGCCACCATAACCCAACACATAAAATCTTTTGTGCTATTTCTTTTCCTGCATAATGGCCTCCCATAGCTCCTCCATGAGCTCCACCTAGGATGTCGCTTCGTTCAAAATTGGGCACATAACGTTGCAGTATTTCATATGATCCCATCTTATATAAGTGGCCTACAATCACAAAAATGTTTGTCGTGCGCACCAATAATTCCTTCTTCTGTTGACTAGTGTACCCCTCTTGAGCCATTCCTGTAGTCAGGAAGTGGATAATGTCTGCAAAATGATTGTCTGATATGCACACCACAAAGAGCTGTGCATCAGGAAGCCCTTCCTCCAAAGTGGTATGCTCCTCCCCTATTTCAATGCACGACAGATGATCTGGCCCTGCATTTAGTCTCCTTGGCTTCACAATTACTTCAAATTCATACTCCTAAAACAACAACAACCACCTTCATATTCCCCCCCCCGAACACAGGCTTGTTGACTAGGTACTTTAATGCAAAATGGTTTGTATACATCTTAAAGTGTCTGCCTAGTAGGTAATGTCTAAACTTCTGGAGTGCGTACACCATAGCCAACCCTTCACGCTCTGTCGTCGAGTAATTATTTTCAGCCTTAGACATCTTCCTACTTGCAAACGCTATAGGGTGATCCAACTCTCCTTCACCAGCCTATGTCAGTGCTGCTCCCAGCACTATACATGACACATCCACATGCACATGAAACTCCTTCCTATAAGGGAAGACTAGGATCAGCACCATGACCATTTTTTCCTTCAATATATCCAAAAACCACTGACATTCTTCATCCCAAAAGAATATAGCATCCTTCTTTAATAGCTTTTCCACCGGCGCGTTAATTTGGGGATAAATCTTGATGAACTTCCGATAGTATCTAGTATGACCCAGTGTTGTGCGCAACTGTTTAACACTCCTTCGTGCCTCCAAATTAATTATAACCGTGATCTTAGATGGGTCCACCATTAATCCTTGTCTGCACACTAAATGACCCAACAAGATTCCAAAAGGGACACAAAATAAACACTTCTTCAAGTTTAACAAGATCTAATACCTCCAACACATATCCATCATCAAGCAAAAACTAGCTACATGGAGTTTTACAAGCCCAAACGTTGTCCAATCATCAAAGTATACCTCCAAAAACTTGTGAATGAACTCTTTGAACGCCGCAATGACTACGTGCAAAAAGATCACGGTACATTCTTAAGTCCAAAAGGCATTACCGTATACTGAAAGCATCCCCATTCAATCACAAAGGTAGTCTTACTCCTATCTTCTGGTGTAATCTTTATCTAATGATATCCATAGAACCCATCATTGAACAAATAGGCCTCCTTCCCACCAACATTATCCAATATTTCATCCGTGAATGGAGTCGAAAAAGGATCATGAATGCAAGCATCATTTAGCTTCCTGAGATTTACGCAAAATCTTATTTCATGCTTCTTCTTCTTTTCCTAAACTACCATTGGACTTACCCAATCAGATTCCTCCACTCATTCAATGATACCTATTGCAAGCATCTTGTCCAACTCCAAGTGAACCTTTTATTTATACTTTGGATTAAGGTGATATGGCCACTACTTAATAGGCTTCGCATCTAGTTTCAATGTTATTTTCATTACACCCAAATCGCCTATGATGCATTTTAAGTTTGAGAACATTGTAGGGAACAAATCCTAATATTTGCAGAGCAACTCAGTGACCTTATCCACCGTAGTATCATCCCAGTAGTCCCCTATATTCACAAACTTCGGCTCTGCCTCTGTGCCAATGTTCACTTGCCTAGTCTTCAGTGGCACGATGATATCTGGATTCTCTAGTTGTGGTCCCTCAACTTCGCGGTGACCTTCTGCCTCTAGAATATTAATGCTCCTGGGATCCTCATCTTCTTCTTCAGCAGTTACATTATAGCACTTCAATGCATGGCGTAGCTGGGTGGTCCAATCTGGTTGAATAAAATCCAAGGGATCCTGCGGTATTCTAAATATCGCTGCCTTGACCTCTTTCAATGCTTCATCAATGCATTTGAATCCATCCTCAAAGCTAAATGTCATTAAGAATCCCTTTCTCAAAATATCCCATTCATCAGTGCCATGGTAGAGCTTTGTTTCAAGGTACCAATTCATGGGTATTACATCCAAAGTGTGACAAAAATAATGCACCCACTCCAGTTGCGGCTCTGCTCCATAAGAGTTAGTCCATTTTTCTAAGTGATCGCGTGGATCACTCCTCCCATCATATTTCTCTATCAGTCACAATTTTTTCTAACCAAACGGCAACCTCATCATGTTTCTATACTCGAGTCATCCATCAAGACAGTCTTTGTGTGTACCCCACCATCTTGCAAACGTAGTGCAACGCCAAGTCCAAGGCTTCGAAGTGATGCTTCTTTGGTACTTCTCTTTCAAATGCATCCAAAAATTTATCAACATGAGTTAAACCATCATAATAAGGAAAACTTCTTACCTCTAACGATACACAGCACAACGATTTAGTCATCATATTGCAGTGCAGCATAGATACTTTGTGCAACCTATTATGCCAATGTTACAACTCCTCATCTGAATCTAATGTGCAGGAGCTTTTGCGGTCCCATGCATCTATTGTTGGATTCACCCAATATTGATCTGGCACTGGTATTTTGTAGATCTAGTCCAAATCATCGTCACTTTTGTAATCGCGGACCGGTTCAGTATAGCGTGGTACTTCTGTAGGGTCCAAAGGTACTACTACACAGAGCGATTTCCTTTCAGATGAAATCATCCACTTCTTCAAATTGATTACCCCATTCATATCAATATCCCAATCAATCCCAAGGAGCACGAGATAGGGATTGCTATCATCAACAATATCTATTACTTTGAAATCAGCCAACGCGCTCGCGCCTTCAACATCTCTTTTCACTCCTTGTAATCTTCCCATGGGGATAATCTTCTATTGATTTTCCATCCTTAATTGAATTGGAGAACACTGTAGTGCAGGTCTCCCCATTCTTTCCCATGTTTGTTTAGGCAATACATTTGTTTCTGACCACAAATCCAGGATAACTTGATCCATTTCATACTCTCCAATTTGCGTAGAGAGTCTCATCTCACGGCCTGTTCTTTCCTTATGATTACCAATTTTTCTGAATACATGAGATCCTTCAAGGGAATTTTCTTTTCTGGAACATTTATTTATCAACTCTTGTAATCCTTTCACGGCCTTGGTTTTGCGTAGCAGCTTCATACAAGTCTCAAAGAATGTAGTAAGCATGGAGGGGTCCATTACTTTAAACTCCTTATCCTAACTTCCTAAGGTAGAAGCCTCAGCGAAGATTTTATTTGCTTCCATGAAGGTTTGTTTCATGCACTTTAGATCAAACCCAACCTCCTTTTCTAGAGCCTTGCGGGCCCATTCGCTCTCTTCAGGCTACGTTCCCTTATCCTTGCCAGTCGTCATTCCACTTCGCAGCACAATATTCATAGTAGGATCCTCTTCGCGGGGTTCAACCCTCATCATCAGTAGGTTCTGGGTAGGTTGTTGAGGTTGTACCCCCTTTTCCCACATCTTAGCTATTACTAAAATGTAGCCTTTTATCGCATGATCAGACTAAGTACAGTATTTGCATGACAGACGCGTCAAGTTCGTACACTCCCACGCATAGTGTCCTGGCACTCAAAAATTGTAGCAAATAACTTGCCCCCGACCTCTATCAGGTCCTCCTCCACCTTGGCCTCGTCCGCACCTTTGATATCCTCCATGTGGTTCCCCAGCACCTTCATACAGAAGATTATTTTTTTTTCTGCATTCAATACATAGGCATTCTTTCAATCATTAACTCATAGCTATAGAAGTTATGCTCATCATGCCCTGTTATCACTCCAGGAAACTCTCCTAGGTTGTAGCTCGGAGATGCTTGGTAACATATAAATCTTCAATATCATTTTATGAACTATTGGAATGTATTAGGGTTTGGATCAAGTCAAATGATTGTTTCAACTCTATTTTCACTGAAGCCGTGCATGAACACCCTCAACTTGACAAGGCTTTCAACCACTAATGCTCAATAGTTTATAGATTCAGTGAATAGATGGAGAATCCTTATTGTACTAGCAGATACATACATAAACACATATGAATGGCTAGATACATAACATAAGTGAAGCTTGCAAATCTAATTTATCAATGCAGAGATAAGATGACAGTCATCTGGCATTAGATACAGAAGAAAACATGAGTAACCTATTTAAGTGCAATCTTATAACAGAGGAGAATATGGCAATTGAACATGTAACAATAAAAGAAGCTTATATTACTAGAATGAAGATGAGATGCTGGGAGGAACAGAGTATCCACGGTCTCCAAAAGTTGAACCCTTATTCCTTCCAACTTTCAGCCATTTATAGGCTTTTTACAATACTCTCAAATTCTCTGAGGCTTGAGATGTCTTAATCTATCCCCTCTATTTTCTAACTACTTGATTCCATAACTAGAAAAACATGAGCTCAGAGGGCTTTGTTCCTAACAAACATGGTAATCAAATTCTAGTAATTTCATCGTGTTGTCAAGGGTAATCAAATTCTTGCAATTTCACAGCGCTGTTAGGTGGCTCGCTCATGCTAGTGATGTTCCATGATCACTTATGCTGGTTCGGCTGCATCGTGTTGTTGTTTTTTCC
Organism: Pinus tabuliformis; assembly: GCA_031772625.1. Classification (NCBI taxonomy): domain Eukaryota; kingdom Viridiplantae; phylum Streptophyta; class Pinopsida; order Pinales; family Pinaceae; genus Pinus; species Pinus tabuliformis. The sequence goes on from CM062814.1 coordinate 806,500,993, forward strand.
CTTTTCAGCCATGCATTCTGTTATTTCAGTTCAACTATCTGACTATCAAAAACACTAACAGAGCCAACAACTTTCCTCCCCGAGTGACTGATGGGAAGTGGGGTACGGGGGCACATGGGCCATTGGATGGCGTGGATCGATGGTCGGGATGTTGGTTGGGTGGCAGAGGATGAACAGTGGCGATCGTGAACAAGGGTCGTTGGATCGAGAGGAATGGACAGAGGAGATCAATCGCCAGAGACTTGAAGTCATGGTGGGAGTAGAATAAGTCCGAGCTATCAGATCTTGGATGGGTAGATCGTATGGCTATCGGGCGAAGGAGGTGCTCAAAGGATAATGCCTAGGAGTAGTTTTACCCAAGCGGGAATGGTTTATATCGGTTGGTCATCGAGCGGTAAGCGGTAAAGGTCAGAGCCCGCTCGATTCCATTCATCACACACCACGTAGCAGTGGAGGAGAGAGAGGAAACCGCTTTTATCAAGCGGGTATCCCTCTCACTTGTTGCTCAAGCGATATGCGCGATAGCCGTTAGATCTGGAGGAAATGATCTAATGGTGATGATTGATCGAGCATATAATGTCAGTCGGGTGAAGTGTGGACAATCAAATCAGTGGACGATCGATGGCGGGGGACATGAACGTATGGGATGACCTAGAGAAATGTGCAAAGGGGCGCATATGGATGGAAAGGTAAGGTTTCGGGGGCTTTCGTGCATTAGTGCATGGGGCAAAAATGGATTAATTCATGTAGGGCCAAGGCGAAAGTGGGTTTTGTTATGATGTGAGGGTTGGGTTAGGACATGAGTGAATGTGAATGGGAGTGGATGAGTGAGAAAAGTGAGGTGATGGACTGTATGGGAACCTCTCCGAGACAGAAAAATAGACCATTTCCCTCCTTTAGTCTTCAAAATAGCAACACTGTACCTTAGGGCTAACACTAGCTCCTTCTGGGGATGAAATCCTCCCTGTGAGGTTTCAAGAATTGTAGACTACTGCCTTTCCAGTAACAACCAAAACAAACTTATCTCCTAGTGTTCCATTGGGCATGGATTTTATTTGCATAAAAAACAAAAAACTGAAAAAAACTATTACAATATTAAGGCCTTAATGCCTCATATGAAGTAAAGTTTCAAAAACCGCCCATTGACTGGGCCATCAAAAACACCTTTCCCCTCCAAATTGTGCAGAATGAAAGTATTGTTCATTTGAATTTGGGCAATGAAAAATGGTCCTGTCCATAAGGCATCAAATTTACCATGGTTGCCCTTCTTTTCCTTCAATACATCCCATTTGAGAACCGAGTCACCAACTTGAAAGCTATCCATTTTTTCCTTTCTATCAAAGGTTTCTTTGATCTTATTCTGATGAATTCTTGACTTCTCAACTAGTTGTTCTCTGATCTGCTATAATTCAACCAAGTTACTCATTCTCCTCACCATGTCATTCTCTTCATCCTGTTCTTTTGCAAGAATTTGGCCATAGGGAGAATTAGCTAGATAGGAAAAACAACATTAGTGCTATAAACCAGCTTAAATGGAGAATTTCCTATGGACTTCTTGTTGGTAACTCTGTCAGCCCATAGTGCAAACTTCAACTTGGAATCCCAGCTCTTTTTGTTGTCCTCCAACAATTTTTTGATTATCCTTACAATACTCTTGTTAGATGATTCTACCAGGCCATTGCCTTGAGGATAATATGAAGTAGAATGCACCAATTGAATGCCCATGGATTCACACATGTCCACCAATTATTTTGCCTTGAAAGCTGTTGCATTATCAGTGACTAGTTTGGTTGGGCAACCAAATCTAGTGAAAATATTGTCATTCAAGAACTTTATGACAACCTGATGATTAACATTTTTAGTGGGTATAGCCTCAATCCATTTGGTGAAATAATCAGTGGCTACCAAGATCCACTTGTACTGGCCACTGTAATGTGGATTGATATCACCTATGAAGTCCAAGCCCCACTGCTAGAAGGGACCATTGGCGTGTATTGGCTTCAAGGGTAGAGATTTTAGCTGTTGGCTTCCTGCAATCCTCTGAAATTTGTCACAAGACCTCACAAAAGAAAACACATTAGAGAACAGAGTAGGCCAATAATACCTAGCTCTCAGGATCTTGTGGGCTATGGTTTTCCAGTAATGATGCCCTCCACAGATGCTAGAATGGAACTGGTGCATGATTTCCACAGATTTTCCTTTGTCTAGACATCTCAAGAAGATCCCTGAAGGGTCTCTCCAATAAAGTAGGTTTTTACTAATGCAGAATTTGCATGATCTGAGCTTAATGGCCTAGGCTTGACTTGAGCTATGCCCTATAGGGACTTCTAGCTTCTACAAAAAATGAACTACACTGGAATACCATTCACAGGTGGCTAGATTTTCAGCCAAAGACTGATTCTGCTCTTGTTGTTCTGCTACTTCCTATGTCTTCTCACCACCTGAATTTGAACCTATGAAATTGATGTCTAACAAACTGCAATTTTCCTCAGCCATAAGCTTAGCCAAGCCCTGGCCTTTGACAAGCTTGGTGGGCTTCACCTCTATGTTGAACTCTATGAATTTTGAAATCCATTTAGCTCTATTTCCATCAATATCTGGCTGAGTTAGGACATATTTTACTGAGGCTGAAGGTACATACGCAACCACTTTGGAATGCAGAATATAAATTCTGAATGCCTTTAAATATTTTATGAGAGCGTAAGCTTGTTTTTCAATAAGGTCATACCTTAGTTCAACATCCCTCAGAGTTTTTCTGAAAAAGGCCATAGGGTGCTCTACACCTTCATCATTTTTTTGCAATAGAACTACTGCAAGTGTATCATAATAGGAAAAAGAGAAGATATAAAACTCCCTGGTGTAATCTGGGCTGATTAGAGTGGGAGCTTCCATGATAGTTTGTTTGATGGCTTCAAAAGAGCTTCTTGCACCATATGTCCATTTTATTTATGATCCTTTCTTCAACATGGAAGTGATGTGCTTCACTAGCTCTGCAAAGTTTGGAATAAACCTCCTGACAAAGTTAATCTTACCCAAGAAAGATTGAATTTCCCTTTTTGACCTTGGAATGGACAATGTATGAATTTCTTGAACTCTTGCTGGATCGAACTTCACACCTTCAGCAGAAACGATATGTCCTTGAAGTTTGCCTTCTTTTAGAGAAAACTGTGACTTCTTTCGGTTCACAGAGATTCCAAACTATCTGTACTTTAGAAACACCTTCTTCAAATGCTGCAAATGGTCCTTGTGACTACTAGAAAAGACTATTATGCCATCAAGGTAAATAAGGACAAACTTGTCCTTCTCTCCCACAAAGGCTATGTCCATGGTCCTCTAAAAAGTAGCCCCGACATTCATTAGTCCAAAAGGCATCTTGGAGTACATGAAAGTGCCCCAAGGAGTAGTGAAGGCGGTCTTTTCCTGATCTTCTGGATGTACAACAATCTGATTGTAACCTAAAAATCCATCTAAGAAAGACATGACTCTAGCCCCTGAAACTCTTTGCAGCAAGTGTTCCATCTTAGGCATGGGGTAGTTGTATTTCTTAGAGCATTTGTTCAGATTCCTGAAGTCAACACAAAGCCTGATTTCCCCATTCTTCTTTTCACTACCATAAGGTTAGCTATCCACTTTGAATACCTTAGGGGAACTATGATCTTGGCATCCAACAGCTTCTTGATTTCCTTTTCAATCAAAGGCAATAAGAGAGGGCTGATAGGTCTTAATTTCTTCTTAAAAGGGATCGTGTTCTTCTCCAGTGGAATCTTATGCTGAATGATGTTTGTGTCATAGGTCTTAAGATCACCGTACTCCCAAGAAAAGATATCAGAAAATTGTTTCATTAAGGTGCAATACTCAAAACTTTGGGTAACAGACAAGTGAGTGGACAAATTTATGTACTTTGGATGGGCTGGACTCCCTACATTATTTCTATGAACTGCAGACTCATTTTCTTTTTTGGCAGGCTTATAAGGTACATAATTATGATCAAACAACTTCTCTACAAGCACCAATCCTTTGGGTATATGGTTACTAGGCAGCTGAACGATGCTATCCTAGCCAATCTTGTCCTTTAGCTTGGACTGGTTGCATTCTCCAATGGTTTCGTTTTCTTGGTCAATATAAATTTCAGAAAATTCATCAATGACTTGTAAAAACTTATTAATTTCATCATCATCTTCAAAAACTTTCTATTATTTGACATTATTAGGGAGAGATGGCCTATATTTTACCTAAACTTCATAAGTCAATTTAGGAGGCCATGGAGGAATAAACGTGCTAGCAGACACAGCAAGGGAATTAGCAAGTTGGTTCTTCATTCTAGGGATGTAAGAGATGTTGAAACTATTAAAAGAACCCTTGAGCTTCCATACCTCATCTCTGTATGCTTTCAGCCTTGGATGCTTTGCTTGGAAAGTTTTGTTCACCTGTTGAATGATAAGGTCTGCATCTCCAAACACCTTCAGACCTTTGATGCCCATTTCTTTAGTAGCGTTTAAGCCCAATATCAAGGCTTCGTACTCTGCTATGTTATTTGTGACCTGGAAAGTTAACTTGAAAGATAAATGAATTCATTTTTGTGTGGGGGACACAAGGGCTACACCTACCCCTGCAGGTTCCTTAGAGAAAGCTCCGTCAAAGAACATGTCCCAAATTTGTGGGCCTTCTTCCTCTGTGATATGGAAAACTGTTTTCCTAAGTTGCATGGAGGCCAACTAGGATTTTTCAATCTGAAGAATATGGGCTCCAAAATCAGTGTCGACAACATAGATGGGATGATTAGTGGGATTCCTTTCATCACTGATGATATAAGCCAACTGAGCTTCTCCGTATAATCTCCTACTCTCACCTCCAAAAACTGGGATAGTAGCATAGGACAAATCATTTTTCAATGTTCCACCCAATCTCTTGATCCAACCTCTGGAAAGCAACATGCCAAACTTAGGGGTACATCTGCTACCACAATATCCATCATCATGCTCTTCATGGGCAGCTGAGACAAGGTGATGGCTAGGTCTTTGATTAATCCCAAACATTTCAATTTTCTAGATTCAAAAGAAAACAGGTCATGATAAGGCTTGGTAATGTCAAGACCCAATTCACCCATGACAGCCTTGGGCATTAGATTATGGCTGGCTCTTATGTCCAGAAGGCAGTTGTGAAGGATTTTTTCATGAATAGTCAAAGAGACATAGAATGATGGGGAACTATCATCATAATTTTCAATCATTGGATTGAGAACAACAGTTGGTTTGTCATCTTGCATATTTACATAGTCAGTGGAGGCTTGAATGGCTTTAGGCTCAAGGGCCTCGAGGATAGATCTCTTGAAGGACTCATTCTTCACTAGTTCAACTAGAGTTATAGTTATTCTTAGCTTCTGTATTTCTGATTCAAAACTGAAAGGAGAAGGAGACTTGTCAAAGTCTCTTACCTCGTGAGCTAGAGCTTTGAGGATGATGGGATCAACTGCCGGTCATTTCTGCTTATTAGCTTGTTGTATTGCAAGGACAACAGTTTTCTGAATAGGAGTTTCCTTGGCATTATTCATCTTCGACCTCAGATCATATCTGTGTTGATCACCAGTTTGCAAAATAGCTCCACCATCCCACTCTTGGCTGATCTGGTCATTGAATAATGACTTTTCATAGGCAGCTAAGGTCAAAAAGGAGGCACTGCCTTTGTCTTCCAGACAATGGATCTCATCATCTTCTTCAAACTATTCTTCTTCCATGACTACATTCTAGAAAGGGGTCTTCACCCTTTGGTCTTCATTGGCATCTTTGCTTCTTTGCAGAATCTGCAACTGCTCATTAGCTCTTCTATATGGCTTTGGATTTCTAGGGGCAAAGGTATTAGGAACTCTTCCTTTCCCAGGGTGCTGCTCAACCTTCAATTTGGAGATTTCAGAGGTTAATGACTCTATCATCTTGGTAATTTTATCTATCTTGGTATCTGAAGATGATGAAGGTTCGCCCCTCTGTCTCCTTCTATCAACATTCCCCTTGAGATTCTCTGCAGCCATGATGTTTGATTCTACTTCCAAGGCTGCATCCTGCATATCAGCCAAGGTAGCACATCATCTTTCCCTCAATAGAAGACAGAATTCAGAATCAAAGGCACTGACATAGGTGAGTTTAGCAGATGTAGTGGTGGGTTTTACTTCAGCTGATATCTTGTTGTACATGTAGTTAAACCTCTTATTAAAATTAGACAACAACTCACCATTCTCCCTCTTTAAGTTCCCGAACTCGGTGTGGTAGTAGAGTAGATCCTTCTTATCCCCCCAATGCTTTAGGAATACATCATCTAAAGCCTCAATATCTGCTATAGACCTTGGGGTCAGTTCTCTAAACCATTTTCTAGCCTCTCCATCTAGACTTTGGACAAAGACACTCATCCATACATCAACTTCACTCATATCTAGGTTATCAACATAGCTATAGAATGATTCAAGGTGTTCCTCAACTATAACACCTTCAGTCCCAGTGAACTTAAGCATATACTTCTGATATCCTCCAGTAGGCATGGAATTCAAAGGAGTGGGCAGTACTAGAGGTCCATACCTAGCAACTATGATTCTTTCCATTTTGGTAGGTGCTTGTGGTGCTGCCATAGCTGTGGTGGCTATAAGGGTATTGGAAGTCTTAATGACAGAGGTTTGAGGAGTGACTGATAGGACTAAAGGAATATGATGGATAGGAGGAGAGGCTTCCTTTGGGCTTACAATGAAAGAATAACCTAAAGAATAAGGAGCTCTATGAATCTCTGAGATTTTTTCTTCACTGCTAGTATTAGATGATATACTCTCAACATGTATTTGTTATATTATAGGATTTTCTTGAAGAGATATAGAATATTGTTTAGAGCTACCTGAACCTGATGCTCCTTTTTGCAATACCTTTCTTTCTTTGATGATTTTCTCAGGGTCAGGTACTGGGTCAGCTTGTGGCTTCTGAGGATTTCTCCGAGTGTGCCTCACAAACTGAGCTAGAACTATGGAGTGGAGTTGCCAAGAGGTTCGTCCTCCAGTAGAGTTGCCAGATAGATGATTACAAACCAAATAGTGTCCAGACTTTGTCTATCATCAAAGCTGGATCTGTGTCATCCCCCAGGGAAGCTGAGCTTTAGTCTCCTCTCCCTAACAACGATGCCATTTATGTTATCACTCCAAGAAACTCTCCTAGCTTATAGCTCAGAGATGCCTGGTAACATATAAATCTTCAATATTGTTCTCTGAACTATTGGAATGGATTGGGGTTTGGATCAAGTCAGATGATTGCTTCAACTCTATTTTCACTGAAGACATGCATAAAAACCCTCGGCTTGACAAGGCTTTCAACCACTAATGCTCACTAGTTTATAGATTTAGTGAATAGATGGAGAATCCTTACTGTACTAGAAGATACATACATAAACACATATGAATGGCTAGCTACAGAACGCAAGTGAAGTTTGCGAATCTAATTTATCAACGCAGAGATAAGATGACAGTTATCTGGCATTAGACACAGAAGACAACATGAATAACCTATTCAAGTGCAAGCTTAGAATAGAGGAGAAGATGGAAATTGAACATGTAACGGAAAAAATAAGCTTGTATTACTGGAATCAAGATGAGACGCTCGAAGGAACAGAGTATCCACAGTCTCCAAAAGTTGAACCCTTATTCCTTCCAACTTTCAGCCATTTATAGGATTTTTACAATACTCTCGAAATCTTTGAGGCTCAAGATGTCTTAATCTATCCCCTTTGTCTTCTAACTACTTGATGCCATAACTAGACAGACATGAGCTCAGAGGAATCTATTTCTAACAAAGACGGTAATCAAATTCTGGTAATTTCACCGTGCTGTTAAGGGGTAATCAAATTATGGTAATTTTTCCGCGCTGTCAGGTGGCTCACTCATGCCAACAATGTTCCATGATCATTTCTCTTGGTACGACTACATCGTGTTGTTTTTTTTTCCCCTTTCAATTATGCATTCTGTTATTTTAGTGCAACTATTCGACTGTCAAAAACACTAACAGAGCCAACAACTTTCCTCCCTAGGTGACTGATGGGAAGTGAGGTACGGGGGAAAATAGGCCATTGGATGGTGTGGATCGATGGTCAGGATGTTGGTCGAGTGGCAAAATATGAACTGTGGTGATCGTGAATGAGGGCCATTGGATCGGGAGGAATGGACTGAGGAGATCAATCATCAGAGGATTGAAGTCGTGGCGGGAGAGGAATAAGTCTAAGCTGTCAGATCTTGGATGGGTAGATTGAATGGCTATTGGGCGGAGGAGGTGCTTGAAGGATAACACCCAGGAGTGGTTTTACCCAAGTGGGAATAGTTTATATCGGGCTTTTATCGGGTGGTAAGCGGTAAAGGTCGGAGCCCACCTGATTCCATTAATCGCGTGCCACATAGCAGCGAAGGAGAGAGAGGAAAACACTTTTATCAGGTGGGTATCCCTGTTTCTTGTTGCCTGAGAGATATGCATCATAGCCATTAGATCTAGCGGAAATGATCTAATGGTGATGATTGATTGAGCAAATAACGTCAGTTGGGTTAAGTGCGGACCGTCAGATCAGTAGAAGATCGATGGAGGGGGACACGAAGGTATGGGACGACCTCGAGAAATGTGCAAAGGGGTGCATATGGACAGAAAGGTAAGGTTTGGGGGGATTTCATGCATTAGTGCATGGGGAAAAAATGGATTAATGCACGTAGGGCCAAGGCAAAAGTGGGTTTTGTTATGATGTAAGGGTTGGGTTAGGACATGAGTGAACGTGAATGGGAGTGGATGAGTGAGAAAAGTGAGGTGATGTACCATATGGGAACCTCTCCACAATAGCAAAATAGACCATCTCCCTCCTTTAGCCTACCAAATAGCAGCACTGCACCTTAGGGCTAACATGCCCCACCGATTTACAGAAGTTACAGAAGATATGTTGCGGTCTCTGTACAAATTTCTGCAGCAGGTGGAAATTGTCTGTCGTGTGTTTTCTAGCTACCTAAAAAATAGCGCACCATAGCACCGGCCCTGTTCTTGGCCCTGCTTGAGCTTTCAGCCTCAGAGGTATTGTCCCTCCTCCTGCAACATAATTCATGAAGATATGGCAATGATCTTTTTCATGCCCCTAGCTCTTAAACTTTAGACACCAAACTTCTTCTCGCACCTCTGATGAGCCGCTCTCTATTTTTTCAGACTTTGGAACTCTAGGCAAAGGTTCTACAACTCTCCGTGAATCTACTGAACTTCCAAACTTGGATCTGGAATCAGTGTCTCATACAATCTCATCGCAATCTCCAAGGCTTCCGCCTTATTCTGAATCTTTTGTTGTGATAAAGCAAACCTTAGGTGCAGCAAGAGCGAAGCTACAAACCATTCGTAGTGTTGTCCATCTGTAAGATTCATGTTAGCTTTGCGGATGTGGCACTTTAACCTTTGGTCTAGTTCCTAGGGTGTTTCTCCAAGTCTCATCATGATTTCTTTGAATCCAATGATTGATTGCAATTCAGATTTGGGCCTACTAAATTCCTTATTTAGTGCAGTATGGATGTTTGCTAATGCAGCCGTCGGGTTATTAGTACAGTATTTAACATACCATGTTAGCGCATGATCCTATAGAGAAGTAACCAACATTTCTTTCTTCATCTGATCATCTGTAATAATCTATGTTGTCCATACAGCCTTTGCAATGAACCAAAACTGGTCCAGGTCCACATTTCCCAAGCCCTTGAAAATGAGAAACCTCACTACATTCACCATATTGAATGGTGGTAGAGGTGGTGGTAGTATGGGAAAAGGTGTATGTTGTGGAGGTGAAGATGGAGGTGGTGTGGGCGGATGGGGCATTCACAGGAACCCTTGCCTTATTAATTGGATGACACTCTGCGGTGAAGCCTATGCTGCTCCATCGTCGTCACTCAGTGGAGGCTCGATTAGCGAGCTATATTTATGGCCTGTTCTCCATCTATCCCTGAAGATATTTCCACTTCACGTAGCCCCAAACATCAAGGTAATTTCATAACCTGCTTTTCACACAAGAGCATCTTAATTCAAGTATTCAAATATCTTAAATACTTATCTCGTGGCCCCTTGAAGAAGTGTCACTCTGCTTCGTTGTAGCTGACCAAGGTGTCGACCGTGAATTCTGTCACAAATACTCCTATGATGCGATCAAGCCAGTGATCGCCAGTGCATGTGATATTATCTTCAGAGACTTCCAATCTCCGCACTAACTCCAGGGTCCACACTATCGAACTGTCAATCCTCCACCTTCCTTGGCCATCTACCAATTTAGCTATCCACTCGTATAGTTCGATTAGGAAGGAACATAAGAATATTTTTTGTATCTCTATGTATAGATACCTATCCAACCACTGTTCTTTCATCAATCACAAATTTCTGTTTTCTTGTGCTGAGAATTCGTGAATCTTTCTATCCAACCAATCCTTAATTTCCTTCTTAGTTGGATTCCAATGATGCGACATCACACATATCTTTATGCAGATCTTGGTCCTGGAAACAAAACCATTTGTTGGCTTAGTGGGTCCTGACCTAGGTTTAGAGTTAAGTTTTCTAAACAAATCCCTACACTACTAGCCCTTTTGGCATCAACCAGTGGAGCGTGGGCTGATGTCTCACCCAAAGTAGTATGGGGGGATGCTGGAACCAAGTTTTTTCACCCAGAGATTAGTGTGATGTCGTTTTATGCCATAAACCTACCTTCACACAGATCGATAAGCCTTATAGGGCTTATCGATATAGTTCTCTTAATTGACCTCTTAGATCTTTGCGAAGGTCTACGACTGTCTTTCTTGGACCCTAAATAGGTGAATCAACGACTTACATGCCTCTGTGATTACTCCTACTTCTGTATTTACCCATATCGGCCTAAGTATCTGATTTCTTTAACATGAATTAATATATTCTTCGCATAAATAGATATTATTACTTGTGTTCATATAACAATGTAAACCATGCAGAATCGAGCATCAATACAATATTAAATCATAAACCCATCATAACATAATAACACATTCATTCATAACAAGAGAAGATAGACAAAACACAGATATTTCCAGAATAATCTTCTTTATTGATACTTCAGCTCTTCTTACAAACTCAACACTTCCCTATGCACTCAGCTGCAGGGGTCTGCGCACTCAACTGTAGAGCCTCTCTTCTACTCTAAGGCTCTTCGCTCTTGGCTTCTACTGACACATTACATTCATCTTCATCATTATCATGAACTTATGAACTACCTTAGACTCTCTAAGACTCTCCTTTTTATACAATCCCATGGTCTGCGGACCATGGTTAGATCTACTAAAGCGACACAACTTACATAAAAGAAGGGTAAAACCCTTTACGACACTTTGCTATCTATGTGCTATGCAACCACAACTTGTGGAGACTTTACATTTTACATACCAAAACTTGGGCTTTCTTCCCCAAAACTTGTGCTTTTGCCCCAAAATTGACCCTAGGGGACCCTATCCCAACAATGCACGGGTGTTGTAAAATAATGATCGCGGAACATATAAAAGGATATATCTCAATCTCGAAATTTGAGGACTATTGATGGATTTGTTTCAAAGCCTAAATTTTCTACTACTGGGTGGAAGGAACCGCAAATCATCACAGCCCTAACCTCACGAGCACTCCCATATTAACCTTCGACCAATAAAGTGAGGTGAATATTTTTGGGTATGCCATATATTTGTAGTACCAAAGACCTTGGCTCCTCTGCAATCGCCAGAAAATACCATTTTCTTTGCACTCCTCTTATTTTCATAAAGAGTTGGGTGTTATCTTGTTTTATCCATTGTAGAGTTAATCTTATTTTCTAGGAATAACTAATTTACTCATAGAAGACATGTGCATCTCAATAACTCAATTTAATTTAGAATAAAAGGCTTCTAGCACATACAGTGCACTTACACTTCATCATCTTACTAGCCTTGGTCGATAATTTATGTAAGCAATTTAAGGTCAATTAAATTTTCAAACATTTTTGCGTCCTTACCGGGAAGTGTATATAGGAGTCTTCTCTTTTTATTAAAAAAAGAAAAAATTATGTTCATAAGGAAAGAGATTCTAGAGGTAGATTTGTAGGCAGAGGTAAAGGCTTAATTCCAACATCATCACTCACCCCACCACAATATCATGGTGCCACACCACCAACTCAAACTCATATTCCATCATTTGTAGGAAAACATAAACTTCCTGAGGTACTCAGATCTGAAATCCAACCTAGAGATTCACCAACCTCTTCAACTGAAGAAATAATAGAAGAAGAGGATCCTACATCCCCAACTGAAGGAGTAATTTTCCTATCTTCGACTGGAGAGAAACATCTAGGACAAGAACTAGAAATCCATAGTGAAGAAGAGGAGGAAGAAACTTATTTTAACTTACCATTGATGGAAGAACTAGAAGAGCAAGAAGAGGAATCAGAAAACCCAATTTTGGAACCCTGTATTAGTTCTGAAGAATCTACAATGGTTGGAGAAGGGGAAGGAGAGATACATAATATCAATGGTGAACAACCTAGGATTAGAGGAGGAAGAGGAGGAAATAGGGGAGGTGGAAGAGGTGGAGGAGGAGGTAGAGGAGATCTAGAACCTTTTGGATTTACTATCCTCGATGAAGATACAACAGCTACAATGAAAAACATCTCACCCTCTATCCTTCCAAATTTTCATGGATTGAGAAGTGAAGATCCTAAAGCATTTCTCTTTGAATTTGAAGTCTTGTGTAGATCTTATGATTACTTACTTGACACTCAAAAGTTGAAATTGTTTCCAGCAACTCTTAAGGATGCATCATTAAAATAGTTCATGGGCTTAGGAGTAAATTCTATAAGAACATGGGAACAAATGAAAAATACATTATTAGAGAAATATAAGGACTAATGTATGCCCCATAATCTTAAGGATGAAGTATTTAAACTAATGCAAAAAGAAGATGAAAATCTTGAAGATTTCATTGAAATATTTTCTTGTAATGTTAAAAGGGCTAAAATGTATGGATTAGATGAAGAAAATTTGAAAGCTCTCTTATTAAAATCCATTAGAGATGAGTGGATTGATCTTCTCAATTTGATGGGTAAGGGAGATATTAGAAATTTGTGAGTTATGCATACACATTTCAAGAGGTAAGACAAGAACTAGGAAAAATCCAAGAGACCCTCTCATGTCTAGGATTAATAAATATGTAGCTGGGACAGTATGTACGACCGAATTATTAAATTTTCTTGAAAACTTTAAAACAGACATTTTGGGTAGTCTTAGTGAACAAATAGATACACCAAAATTACAAAATAAGAAAAGGCTAAAAATGTTGCATTATCAATATTTTGTCCTAAATGTAGAAAAAAACATGCTCTGAGAGAATGCCCTCTTGACTTGAAAAGTGTAGAAACATGTGTTATTATTGGGTACCACTTTTGATATGTATTTCCATGATATAACCTTTATTTTTTCCTTCATTTTTCATTAATATTCCTTATACTTCATCCATATTTTCTTCAAATTCATCATATTAGGTACATTTGTCAATTACTTTTCATGATTTGAATTTTGGCAAAGTTTGACATTAAAATTATTCTTTTAGGGAGAAACAGAATTTCCTATAATAGCTCGTTCAAAATCCTATGTTCAGGGTACCTCGGCATGAACTGAAGGCATATTTGGAAACTACAGGAACCAAGGATGGAGAAATACCTATTGGTTCGCCCAAAATCACTAAAGATAAACTCGGTCAATGTTGGTCAAACTTGACCAGTCACACAGGAAATCCCTTGATTCAGGGGCAGTTTTGAGATTTTGTGGGATTTTTCCATATTTTGTGCATCATAAAGGATGAGTTTGACCTATGAGATGTAATAGGACTCTTTTTAGGTAGTTACAAAAAAGATAACAATTATTGTTATACTTTTAGTCTATTTAAGCAAGGCTACCAACAACTATGGAGGATACATTATGATTACTATTTCCTTAATATAATTTGAGACAGAGACTTGCTTTATGCTTTCTTGTGCATACATTCTTGTGTGATGTGAATGGTGATTTGCTGTAGCTAATTATCTTAAGGTGTACCAGGAAAAGGTGGAGGGCCCCCATACTGAGCTAAGTACACTATATTGTTGATTGATGTGCATAATTGTGAATATGTTAGTATCTTAATTTTCTGTATATTTCTATTGTAATCTCTTGTGAATATTTTCTGTATAAACTCATTAGTATGTCATGGCCATTCAGATATTGGAATTGATTTCTTTTCAGTGATTAGTTTGAATAAGGAAGGACAACCCAGGTCTCTAAGTTAGAGCCTCTTCTTTGTGAGCTAAGATTGAATTGAATCAGTATTCACTCTTTCCATGCTTTCTTAGAATAGATTTACATGCTTTATTGTTATGCTTTGATAGTCTAGATAAGTGAAAATGATGTTGTTGAATGAATAGAAGGAATAAGGAAGGACAACCAGGACCTCTGAGACAAGAGCCTCTTCCTTGTCTTCTAAATCAGAATAATATCATTGATCACTCTTCCATATGATTTCATAGGTTAGATTTGAATGTTTTCCTTATATGCTCTCTTAGAATAGCTTTCTTGCTTTAGTAGAAAGAATCTTGTTATTTTTTAGACTGTAGCATGTATTCATTTTTTAGCATCTAAGCAATCGCTTTCTAAACTAGCTAGATCTAAGATCCATATACTTTGGTGTGTTTCTAAGTTTACCAACCCAGATTGATATTAAAATACATGCTCTAGTTTATCCCAATAAATTGGATTGATAGTTATATGTGCAAAAAATCATGATACAAAGGAATTTACTTCAATACCAGGTCTTAAATGTGTTTATCAAGAGGAAGTAATACCAAATCAAGTAGATCCCCTTTGTTTTATTACTAAGAGACTGTGGAAAAATTCAAAACCAAATATGACCCAAGGTTTTAACACTCAAGCATTTTCACAACCATCACAAAAAAAAATTGGACTTCACCCATTCCTTGGAAATCTTGGCCTCAACCTTGGGCAGAAGGATGGAAAAATCCTTATGGAAAATATCCTCAATATTCTCAATATCAACAACCTTACCCTGTTTTTCCATCACAATATTTTCCTCAACATGTTCAACCAACTAAACCTCATAATCCAAATCCACAACATTCATTACCAGTTCCTCAAAGACCAAATCAATTGCCTTCCCAACCACTTCCAAATCCAAATAATAATAAAAATTGACAACCTATTTATAGTATGGAAGGACAAAATTTCCAAACCTCCATGATAACTTCATTAGATCTAAACAATGTCCAACCTAGATTTGGTAGAGTATAGGAAAATAAGTCCCCATCATTTGTTATTCAAGAATCTGAAAAGGAGAATCTCTTAATCAAGAAGAAAAATCTCAAAAACAAACCACCTTTGCACATTCTGATGGTATTCCAATAAAATCAACTCCCATCATAGAAAAACCTTCAATATCTATTCAAACACCCCCTTTTCCTTAGATATTAAAAATTGATAAAGGGATAGAAAAATAGATTTTATTGCATGATTATGATACGATAGATGAACTGAAGAATGTTTGTATACAAATTCCTTTGTTACAAGCTATCAAAGAAATAGCAATATTTGCAAAGAAAATCAGGGAGTTAAGTATTAAAATACCACGAAGAAAGAGAAAAGAAGTCAAAAGAATTCAATTAGCTGGAAAAATTGCAAATATCATGATGGGAAAAACAACAATTCATAAATATCTTGATCTAGGAAGTCCCATTGTGAAAACATATATCAATGGTATCGAAATTCCAAACACATTAATTGATTTAGGAGGAGCTATAAAGATCATGAGTAAACAAACTATGAATCAATTGAAACTTCCTAATATTCAATATACACCTACATTGTTGCAATTAGCAGACATATCTGTTATTAAACCTAATGGTGTATTAGAAGACATATTTGTATACTTAGATTCTTGGGAGTATCCTATTGATTATATGATTCTAACTGTTAGAGTCGGTCTGGTCAACCCCCCGTCAGAGATCAAAACTCTTTATGCATTTCATTTTTAGGTGTCCCGCTCCATTCATTCAGCTGCATTCTGCTAGGGGCATGCCATGATCTGACGGAGAAGGTCATGCTAGTCATTTCCCCTCATGTCTGGCTCCTGCTAGTTTAGGTCTTTTGTCAATGATCACCAAAGTCCATGAAAGTGAAGGTCTGGTCCTTTAATGGACAAAAGTCATTTTTAGTCATTAGGTCTAGGGATTAAATCAATTTGGTCTTTAAATATGTCCAGTAAAGCCATGCAGGCCAGAGTGATGCCCTTGTAAAGTAATGATTCACAGAGTTTCATCGTCATATTGATAAACTTCGACTGTTCTCCAAAACTCTGTTTTGAAGAAAAGTCAAACAGTGTCATGGGTGATAAAATTTTCAAAAAAGTCTTCAGTTGATCTCTTCAGGTGTAATCATGGTTTCCGTGGCCAAATGTCCTATCAAGCAATCCCTGCAAAGAGTGTCGAAAATTTCATCACTTGAGCCAAATTCAGAGGAAAAGTGAAAATCAGGGTTGTTTTAAAGTCAGTGAAAAAGTGTCAAACATAACATTAGAAAGTGGGTTTTTTGAAAAAGAAAAATTTAAATCATGACCTCCAAGTCTATATATACAAATTCCCACCAAAATCAAAGTCATTTTGCAATCAAAGGCAGAGGGAAAACATTGCAAAGTCATGGAGAGTGCAATCGCGTGGTTTGGAGCAAGTTTGGAGGCCATTACAAGCGCGCGACGCATATAGGCAGGGGCGCGGCGCACACAGAGCCCGCCCGCAGTGCAAATTCCTAACTGGCACGGCGCACACCTAGAGCATGGCGCAGTGGGTTTTGTGCACGGCGCACACAGACAAAGCACCAGAAACTTGCCAAAACTCCCTCAAATTTTTTGTGAAGCACATCAATTGCAAGATATCACAAACAACACCCAGCTTCACCATCATCAAAGGGCAGCCTTAATACAATATATAAAAAACAATCCTGGCATCTGAGGGTTCATCAGAGTATGAGGTGGAAACTCACAGTGATACAGCTTCAAGAGAACAGGCCCCCAGGAGACATCACAGGAGTGGAAAACATGTTAGGGATGAGCCAAACACCCTCACTGAATTGCAAGCATGCCCTCTTGCTATGTCATGTTTCCAGCACCTAGCATGTTTTGAATTTTGTCAAAGGGTGGCAAACGTTAGAGTTCATCATGAGTTGGACCGTCTTTTTGTGATTCACCTACATGGAAGTCAGTCTATCTTGGCCGGGGTCACCTTCACATTGACACCTGAAACTATCTCAGTGGCAACATGCATACCAAATGTTGGAGAACAGTGGCATAAGAAGAAGAAGGTGGATAGGCAATACTATGAGCCTTACATTAAGGCCAGTTGTTTGAGGCACCTCACAAGAGTCTTCCCATTCAGATATTTGAAAGATGAGTATGCTCCGCTCATGAAATTGATCATGAAGTACTTCAGTTGTGAGGGGAGGTTCTCTCGCCTATATGCCTATCACATCAGGTTGCTCATGCACTTTACCAGGGTGCGGATGATGAACCTCCCATTTTTCATTTGCAGGAATATAGAGAGGATGAACAATTTCATGTAGCATAAGACCCCTCAGCAGCAGCTCAACAGTGTTTATCACTTTGGTCTTATTCGGATTTTGGTGGATCATCAGTTGGGATTGTAGGGCATTTCTTGGGAGGAATTCATCTCCCGTGACTTCTTCAGTGCTCCACAGGTAGTATCAGAGGTAGAGCATGAGATAGGTGGTCCTTCACATCAGTATGAGCGCCATGAGACTGCTACTATGCCAGTATTCATCACCTATCAGAGAGGCAGTAGACATTTATTTGCAGCGGCAAAGCGAGTGTTATCTCCACCCGGGGTGGAAGGGGCCTCGTTTCCGACATCAGCATCACAGGAGTAGGGCAGAGGTAAGGAGCCAGTGCAGGATGAAGGGCCATCAGGTGAATGAGAGACCAAATTCGTTCTCCTTCATGATGATGAGACAGATACAGAACCAACAAATGCAAAGCTTAGAGAGATCATCCAGGAGCAACAATCAGTGATTGAAGCCTTATCCATTGACTTGGAGAGGGCTAAGTGGAACATGAAGTACCTGGAGCAGAGAAACAAATAGCTAGAGGATCAGCAAGCGATTATGGAGCTACAAAACATTCGTGAGCATTGCCAAGCTACATAAAGGAGAAGAGTCGAGCTCACGTCATTGGAGCAAGAAATCAATGAGGATCGGGAGGCCAATCTCGAGAGAGTGAACATGCACTTGGAGAGGCTACTGGACAAGGCCGATAAGGACCTTGCCTTACTGAGACACATGGCTTTCCATTACAGGGCACGAAACATGAGTGCAAAGGCTCGAATAAATAGTTTGAAGGTGAAATTGAGCAAAGCAACAAGAGAGGCAAAAAAGGCAAACGAGCAAGATCGGCTTCGAATCTTGGCTGAGGCTTCTTTGGCACAGCATAGCACCCCATAGAGAACCTCCAGCCCAAATTTCAAGGAGTTTGGTGAAATTTTGGTCACATGACAAATTTTTGGGCAAAACACAGGTTTTTTCTCCCAGTGGCACGGCGCTAAAAATTGGGAACTCCAAATGAAGAATGGTTTGCATTTTTGCATTCAGCATGAAAAATCACGACTACTGGTGCTTGGACAAGAAGTTTGGGCAAGATTTGAGTCTCAAGGAGGTCAAAAACACCCAAAAAATGACCTCTCTGCCCCTATTTTGACACACAGGAAGTAGTCTTGGGAGAATGAAGATTTGGAGGGGCAAATGAGCACCAAATTCAGAAATTCTAGTTGGGTTAGAAAGTAGACAGGACAGGCTTTCCAAAAAGCACACTTGGGCACATTTTGGACTCCTGCAAGTGCCTCAAAATAGGCTCCCAAGTGGCACGGCGCACAGAGAAAATGGCACGGCGCATACAGGAAAAAATGCCAAATTTGCCTCCGTTTCGCGAAATTTCGATTCGCGACTTCTCCAAGTGGGCCCGCTCATCTACATTTCAGTTTTTTGGCACCTAAGGCAGCATTTAAAGTATTTTATCTCCATATTGGCTTCTATCCAAGTGATGAAAGAAGGCAAACAATCACCCAAGCCAATTTTCATGTTTGTAACGCTACACCTATAGCTGATGGTTGGCTCTTCATCTCCATTTTGTAATGATTCAAGTAACTCCCCAACCCTTGGGCATTCTATCTCTTCATGTCAGATTCTATATATTGTATGCAAATCATTTGCAAAGGGTTGGTTGGCTTGTAAATTCTGGGAGACTGTGGGAAAGAAACTCTGCTTCTTCACTTTATATTTTTGACAGAGAATTAATGAAAGGTAGCGCTCTGTTTCATGAGATTCATGTGGTTGTGAGTGTAGCAAATGTGTCTCTTATGTTTTCATATGTATTTCGTTATGTTTCATAATTCAATTCATGTTCATTTCCAGTGAAATTTTCTGAGTTAGTGTCACACGGAATGAGTCATTCTTGCAGACAAGATAGACCTTCCTAGAATCTAAAGAAGACCTAATGACAAGCAAACCAATCACAAACTATCTTTCTCTAAATATGCATTTATAAACAAAGGCAAACAAGTGTTTTAGGCCTACCTTGGGTCCAACGCAAGTTTGTGGAAGCCTCGCTCCTTCGATCCAAATGAGCTCCCTTGTCACGAGTCTGCAAACAAAAACAAGCAAACAAATTAAATAGCACCTGAATAGCCAATATCATAAAACATATTTAACATGAAAGTCAAGGAATTCATGAAACAAATGACATGAGACAATTTGTTGAGAAAAATGAATCTGATTGTATTAATTCAAATCAAAGAAGAACTTTACAACCTGTGCCTTGACGCTATACAAGCTCCTCCCAGGGTCCAGCAAGAAGTCTCCTCTACTTTGACAAGTTTCACTCTCTTCCCAATGAATCCAAAAAGGTATGTGATCTCTCCTCTCAAGCTCAACTAGGAAGTCTTAATTTCACCAGCATTTACCCTCAAAAATGTTCAGCTTCCAACCTCCCTAGCAACCAGCCCACTGCTTGAATTTATAGTGCAATGGAGGGAAGTTACTAGGTCCTCCTTCAAAGGGATAAAGCCCTCCTTCAAAGGGATAGCTCCTCTCATCAAGGGATTAGCTCCTTCTCTTTTGGGATGCATGAACCACCTAAGAGCGGCCAATACACATCAAAATTCCTTCTAGAATCATCTAGAATTAACCCAAAGTGAGTTTTTTAGAATAAACTTACGCCTTTTTGACTTTCACAGGGGTCCGCACGCACTCCTTTAGGGACAGAGCGGGTAGGTCCGCAGTTTTTGTAAACAGAAGGTGCGGGACCGCAGGCAACAGTGAGAGAAAGTGCGGAACCAGAGCTTTGTTGATTTTCAATGTCTTTCTCTCATTTTCAAAGCTTGACTTGAAGAGCTGAGGTCTAAGACTTGCTTAGGAGGATAGTACAAGTGGTGATAGACCCATACTGAATGCAAATAATCATGGTGACGATATTTTTGTGTAACAAATTGCCCCCTAAAGTGCGAAGTCGTAGTAGATGAGGATTTCATTTATCATTTAGGAAGAGTGAAGTACTTTATCATTTTGAGGATCATCTTGTGGAGAGCCCGGTTGGGACTTGTAAAAACATCCAATGCAAGATATATATATGAGATTATATCATCGCTGAGGTAGGCATTCCCATACTCAGATCAAAACTGACTTAGAAAACTAACTACTGCTCTGATACAGGAATGATCTTGTAAGACATCACAAGTATAGACTCATGTGGACACAGTATGGACGCAGCCATCTGTTTATGAATAGTCCATTATATAATGAATACAAAATTCCTCGCAGCCTAGATTGTGGAAACTAGATCCAGGGTCTTCATTTCTACTTCCCGAAATGGTACGATTCTATCCATGCGAATGAATGTGTTGAAGTCTAACATGGTAGAAACCACTTGATTACCAGTCAATGATGTAAATTGTTAACAAGCGTGAGAGAAACCACCAGTGATGTCAATGGCTCTCAAAGTACCCAGTACAATCCATGAAATGTGAATAAATGTGTTGATGTCGAACATGTCACGGAATCCTTTGATCGAAGGTCAATGATGCAACCTGTCGTCAAAGGCGAGAAAATTGCCATTGAGGCATGCAGATCCCAAGGTACTGACGTTTTCTAGATCATCTTTCTAGATAATGAGCTGAAGTCGATAGAAAGCAATCCGTCGTAGGCAAGCCCACAACACGAAATCATAGATCAAGTTGAAGAAATTTAGTTGCAAGGACTGACTCAGGGATGGTCAAGATGGATGACAGATATTTTATAGATGAATGGCTTATTGGCAGTGACCTCTTGAACACATAATGACACAACAGATGGTTTGGTGACAAATGACCCAAAGTTAATACCCAGAAACCGGTTGAAGACTTTCAATGTGGTTTGCTCAACTATTAGGCAAAGGATTTCCCAACCCAGGTGAATAAAAGTGTTGTGTTCAAGAGTGGTTATAAAGTATGACAAACAGGTTCATTTTTCTCTCTTTTCCCCACCATTTCTGGCAAGTACCTCTTTATTTTTGACAAGCTTGAGGAGGATAACATTTGCTTGATTATAAGCTCATCCTTCGGATGAGTCCAACTTAGTTTAAATTCGAACCCTAAGAAGGAGTGGTTTGTTCCTGTTTGTAATTGAACAGGTCCTTTACTGTGAAATTTTAACGAGTCCCGTATAGGAGAAACTCGGCGTTTTTCAATTTTAGAGAGTCTGAAAAGACTTAAGAAGACTCCAGGGTTGACCTTTTTCGTAAATTTGTGTCTCCCAAGCCCGAAAAAGTATAAAATAATACTTGAGAGAACCGCTTGATCTTTACGACCAAGGAGTACTTTTCATAATTAGTGCCCCTGATCCGAAAAAGTAAAAAAGCGATCAACGACACGTCGTTTTATAACCAATATCGAATTCGAAACGACAAAAATCCGGCAATCTTTTCATGTTTTTACGGTCAGAAAAGAGCTGTAAGTGGACCGTCTTTTAGTTCCGTTTTAACGAGTTTAAAAGAAAAACTCGGCAATATTTTCATGTTTTAGGAGTCAGAAAAGAGCTTAAAGGTGACTCTAAATGTTTTTTCGTCGAAAATGATAGATTTTGCCTGAATAATCCGTTATCCTGAACAAAAACGCAAACATTACTCATACCTGTTTGAAATGGATAAAAATGCTGCAAAAATACCTTTCCAAAGTGAAACATAAACAAATTTGCAATTTATTTACTCAAAAAACTTATAAAAAGGGCTTTTGTCAATTCATTTTTATCGTTTGAGTTTTGGGTGAGAAGATAGTGCTTTTGTTCAGAAAACTTCCCGTGAAGATTGCGGAAAATCCAACCGTCGGAATCGAACGCCGTCTTCTCCAGGTAATCCACATCATCCCACTCTTTATTTTTAACTGTTTCATTTTTTTTTAGGCTTTTATTTCATTTTTTGGAGGGTTTTTAGGCTTAAAACCCACGCGCAGGGGCCCGCAGGCGTAACACTGGTAGCCCGCGGACCCCGACTTTTTCTCAATGGGGAAAAAGTCAGGGGTCCGCACCTTCCATGTAGGCAAGGTGCGGACCCATGAACTGTGTCTAACTCAGAGGGTGCGGTCCCCGCAGCAAGGGTTTTTAACCCAAAAAATCTCAAATTTGACCCAAACAAATTAATTTCTAGCATTCTAATTTGTCTTTTTATTGGACGCAGAGAGTACATCATGCTAGATTGGTGTTAACGAGAGCATGAGGACGTGGATCTAGCCGCATTGAATCACCAACCTTCGATTGATGCATTGAAGGCATGCGGCTTGTACAAATTCTGGGCCATACCTGGCATGAGGGCCCAGGTGGATTTCTTACAGTGGCTGGTTGACAGATGGAGCATACAGGACCAGTGCTTCTTCATTGGTGGCCACCAGCTCGAAATCGATCCGGCAAACATATATTTCTTGACCGGTTTGCCTAAGAGAGGCGAAGACTTGACTCTATTCGGGACTAGGCTAGGTGGCCAGTCTGTCGATAGCCTCCGGCTAGAGTTCTGCAACAACCAGGCTAGAGATAAAGGGATAGACATTAAAACCATATCCCTTCCTGAACTCATGGTGATTGCGTTTACTGTCACCAGACTTTGCGGGAGTGCCGCATTACATATTGCCACCAGATCCCAAATGCGGATGGCAGTTGACTGCTTTCGAGGCACCATCTTCAACTGGTGCGATGCTGTGTTGGCCAATGTAAAAGGCCAACTGACCAGAGCCAAAAACGGACAACTGAAGACATTTGGTTATGGGGCTTTGGTTGTGAGCTTTGGTCTGGAAAGGGTTCCCATGTTGATCACGCAGCACCTTACTGTTGGAGTTGGGCTTCCTCAAGAGCCCAAACTGATGCGATGGGTCGCAGTTATGGCCCGTCATCCGAACGAGGGGACAGAGGTTGTTCGATTCAAACCTGAGTATTTCCAATGGTTGGAAAACCAGGTTTTTTCTATTCAAGATTTCCCTTACGTTGGGGTAGATTTTCGTGGTGACCTAGACATGGCTCTTCCACCAGGAGAGCAATGGGATGACTCAGGTAAAATCATTTTCAACATTTTCCTGTTTTAATTTTTTTATTATTTTTCTATCGTCCCAAAATGGATAGTAAAAGTTTCAAATGCAGATGTGGGTCCATAGCGACTAGCCGCTCTCCGGCCTTACGAGAGGAAACAACCAGTTGCAGCTGCGCCAGCCCCACAGGAAAAATCATCAGAGGTTTTCGCCGAGTTGGAGAGTCATCTAGAGCGCTTGACAGGAGATATTCCGGAGACCACCATAGAAGACATTCCTCGTCGACTTTAGCGCTATGTGATTGGGGTCCCAGGACCTTTTAGGAGGTTCCTTTGCAAGGTGGCTGGTGCAGTGGTTTCTTATCGAGATCATCACCAGTGATAGGATGATCGCCTATTGTGGGCACATATGACATTTTTGCTTTTTGTACTTATCATTTTTGCCGATCATAAGGTGTTTTTCAACCTATGATCGAGGACGATGTATTTTTTGACTCACTCCTATATATATATATATATATATATATATATATATATCACTATTACCGGCTTACCTTGTAAATCATGTTATGGAATGGTTTTAAATTTACATGTATGATTATTGCAAACATCTACTTAACATTCGAGAAGCAATTGCATCTGCTAATGTATTTAAAGATCTTGGAATATGCTGATATTCAATATAATCAAATTCACATTCCAAGAGATGCACTCTCAAAAATAATCTCAATAACACTGGATTTCTAATGGCATACACTCTATTAAGCTATAATACAACGAGTTCAGAATCTAACCTCACTATCAAACTCGAAATCCCAAATGAAATAGATTAAGATAATAACTCAATCACTGCACTATACTCGACAATGTTGTTCGTTGTTTGACCGAGGCTTACCCCATGCATAGATACCAACTCGTCAGAGGGCGAATAGATAACCCAAGCTGCGGAAGAAATGTTCCATGTATTACGACAAGCACCATCAGCGAAACCAATGTATGTTTGGAGAGGCATTGACATCTGCAATATCAAGAGTAAAACCAAGATAAGCAGGAATAATGACGAAAAAAACACTCTCTAAGCTAAGCACACTGTTTAAACTAAAACACACCAGCTAGAAAGAAAAACTATCCTAACTAAATATTCTCCATACCCATTCTTTAAGCATAATACCTCTTCAGGTAAAGACCATTTCTGGGTTTACCCAAAGAGTCCCCGTCAAAGTCTACCAATTCATAGGCCCCTTTTGCTAACTTTCGCTTGACAACATAGGGACCATGCCACATAGGAACGAATTTTCCAGTGCCTAATTTATCATTAGCTTGATCGTAAACTAAGACTAGATCTCCTTCCAAAAAATTTCGAGGGGTCACATTTCGATCATACTGAGCTTTCATACGTTTTGCGTGAGTCTTGACCGCCAATGTAGCATCACGTTGATTCTCATCTAATTGAGCCAATTATAACAAACGTTTTTCCTCTGGAAGTGGCTGGAAGTAACTCGATGTCCATTTGCAATGACAAGATTTCGCATTCAATGGGTAACACAGCTTCCAGACCATAAACTAGTTGGAAAGGAGTGAACCCTGTTGATGTTTTGACTGAGGTTCGATACGCGCAAAGCGCTGAAAATAGCATGTTATTCCAATTCGGCCGATGAATCCCAATGATTCGTCGGATCATGATGACTAAAACTTTGTTGATGGATTCAACCAGACCATTAGCTTGTGGATAATAAGGGGTTGAACTATCGTGACGCAAACCAAGCTGGCCTGTAAGTTCGGTCATCATAACGTTTCGAAAATGACGCCCATGATCAGTGATAATCACTTGTGGGACACCAAACCTAGCAATTATATGATTGAACACGAAAATTGCAGCTGTTTTACCGTCTGCCTCAAATGTAGGCATCGGCTCGGCCCACTTGGTAAAATAATCTACTGCAAGGATGATATACGCATGCCCCCCGGCCGAGTGAGGGTTACATGTAATAAAATCGATACCCCATTTGGAAAAAGGACCAACGGCAATTATAGGGTGGAGAGGAGCAGGTGGAGCGCGCATCTTTCGATCAAAAATTTGGCAGTTGTGGCATTTTCGGACCGCGTTAATACAATCTTTAAACAAAGACAGCCAGAAGTAGCCAACGCGCAATATCTTTTGGGCTGTGGCATACCCAGACATATGACCGCCACACGCTCCAGAGTGATAGTCATTAAGAACCCTTTCAGCTTCCTCGTGAGTTAAACAACGTCGAAAAACAGAGTCCACCCCACAGCGATAAAGAGTATCTCCAATAATCCTGAATTGTTGGGACTGGAATTGTATTTTCCAACGTTCTGACCTTGAAATTTCTGGCTGAAAGGATTGGGTTTGGAGATAAAAGATGATATCCCCATACCATGGATCTAAAGTGCTGATTAGAAACAAGGATTCGTCCGCAATGGGCTCCTCCGCCACAGTCTCCGTGTCAGCACGCGGGAAGTCACACATTAACTCCGCAAAAACTAAAGATTTCTTAGACTTAGATTTTTCAAATTCCAAGTTGAACTCTTGCAAGATAACAATCCATTTAGAGTACTTGCCCCCTAGCAATTTCTTGGTCAAAATGTAGATCATAGGGTTGCAATCAGAAATTACTATAGTTTTACGTAGTAAAATGTAGTGACGAAAACGTTGGACAGCTTGAACAGCTGCCAATGCCAATTTCTCCACATGTGAGTATTTTAGCTCAGTTGGATTTAAAGTTCGACTAAGGTAATATATCACATGTTCAGTACTGAATTCATCTTCCTGAACTAAGACCATTCCAATGGTGGAATGAGAGGCGGCGAGATACAAGAAGTAATCCTGGTTGTAGTTGGGAGGATGCAATAACGGTGCATGGGTCAACGCGTGTTTTAGTGCATCAAAAGATTTCTGAGCTATCTCATCCCAATAGAATGGAGTATTCCTTTTCAACAACCAGGTAAAACCCTTTGTAACCTCGGTGTAGTTAAGAATGAATCGTCGTAAAAAGTTTGCTTTCCATTGCAAACCTTGGAGTTGGCGAAGACTCGAAGGAGGAGGCAATTTGACAATAGCTTTGACCTTCGAGGGATCGACGCGAATGCCGGCTTTCGAAACAACAAACCCCAGCAATCGACCTGTTTCTATACAGAAAACACATTTGTGTGGATTCAACAGAATCCGATAATGCCTACACCTCATAAAGATTGCTCGTAAATGAACGAGATGATCAGCTCGATGTAATGAATGAGCAGGCAAATCATCGAGATAGGGTTGCACAATGTTGATGTCATGAAACGCATAAGACATGGCCCTCCGAAAAGTTGCTCCAGAATTCTTGAGCCCAAAAGGTAATTTGCAATAAGCAAATGTCCCCCATGGACAAACGAAAGCCGTTTTTGGTTGATCGGCAGGTAGAATATTGATTTGATTGTATCCGGAAAAACCATCCATGAAGGAGAATATTTCACTGCCGGCACAATCATCAATGATTTGATTGATATAGGGAGTTGGGTAATTGTCCTTTGGACAGACTCGATTAATGTCCCTATAATCGATACATCTTCTTATTGTCCCTTGCTTTTTGTTAACCGGAACAATATTCGATACCCAATCCGTTAACAGGATCGGATAAATGAAACCTGCTTTGAGTAATTTTTCAACTTTTGCTTTAATAGCAGTAGCTTTTCTTGGGTGAATCTAATGCAAACGTTGTCGGACGGGTTTAGCGTCTGGGTAAGTCTTGATTTCATGAAAAACAATCGCAGGATCAATTCCTGGCATTTCCTCATAGGACCAGGCAAACACGTCGTGGAATTCTTGAAATGGGGCCTTATATATTTGAATTTCGTTTTCTGTACATGAGGCACCTATATGAATGTTCTCAACAATTCCAGGCTTAACCGAAATGTCAATAGGAATAGTTTGAGAGATGTTTCCCAAATTTAACTATGAATCAGGATGTTTCATTGGATTCTGAGGTTCCTTGACATATTCAGTCGTAAAAATTGATGAAAAATCATTTTCGAAACGATCATTCTCGGGTAAAAACGAAGATCTGTGATGGAGATCTTCCCATGGTAAATCATCTATGTTGGATACCTATACCAATAGGTTTCATATTTCATGATTGACCAAGGAAAGCCCAAATATGCTCTGCTTTGATATCACAAAGATCCCATATTTCCTAGAGAACAAGAGGTGTGTAAAGTGTTTCAAATATTGATGACCTTATTTCAAATTTTGATGGATGGTCCAAAAGTCTAATCTGGATCATGCCATGTTTAAATTTTCTGTTGTAGAATAGAGAAAGGAGTCTGTCCAAACTGCTTAATCTTGGCAGACAACTAGTTTAGGTAGAGAAGAAAAGGATCCCAACAGCCTAATCTGGGACCTTGGAAGAGATAAGGGTAGAAGTAGATAGAAAAGAATAAAGAAAAAGCCAAAGAAAAGAAAAGGCAAGTAAGGGTTTGCAAGTCCAAGTGCACCCTCCAATGGAGAAACAAAAAATGCTAGGAAAATAGCTGGGTAAGTAGTTGTGGTTGCAGAAAGGGCATTTTCACCATTGCACATATGTCAAAAGATGTATTGCCAAGGCAAAATCTATCAATGGACAAAGTGGTTAATTCCATCAAATTACAGCAAGGAGCATGACTAACCTCCCTTTCCCCCTTCACTCCATTATTAACATTCCCTTTTCAGCTGAGATTCATGGAGAAAGATCATGGTTTTATGGTGGTTCTTGTTCACACAAAGGCCACATTTCTTGTCTAAGATCTTTTCATTTTGATCTACTCTCAAAACTAAATCAATTTCAGATAAACTCAGTGAGATCCCCTTCATTTGCTCCCTCATTCATATTAACCTCTAATTCTACTATATAGCTCCCCTATCTTACCCTTCCCCTAATAATATTAACACTATGGTGTATAAAGCCCCAAATTCTATAAATACTCCTCCCCTTGGCATTATAGCCATATGTTCTTCAAAAGGAACCAAAGTGACCTCTGGTCACCTTGGTGAACCTATCACGTCCCATTCCCCCTTGCTACAAGCCAACTTGCTCCTCAAACCACCATTTGCATTGAATAAACCCTTATAAACCCTCTTTTACGCTTAAATCCTTTGCAAAAATTACCCAAAGTCTAAAAAGCCCGCCTCTGGCACATTTCCAAAAGGTTAGCGCGCAGTTTGTTTTAATGGAAAACATTGAAAAAACATCAAAAAACCCACAACCCAAAGTTTTCCGCCCGCGCATATACTCCGAGCACGTTGTTGCTCTGCCCACCGTCGGATCAGGTCCCGAGGATCCGACGATCCACAGCAATATCGGAGCGGCCCCCATGGTGGTCCTTTACCGCCCGAGAAAGTGACGTTGCGTCACGTCACAGGCAGGCCACGCGTCAAACAACAAGGGCTCTCGGAGCCAGGCCTGACACTTTCAGCGCCGTACCCAGACCACCCCGAGAGACCGTAGCGGCTAGCCTTAACCGTAACCGCTACGGTCCTGACCGCCAGCTACCCTCCTATGTCATATCGCCACGTCATTTCTGCTTATCCTTTTGCCGTTGATTGGTCCACCTCGCTGATGACATGGCTGCCACCTCATCGCCCCCATGGACCAATTGCTTACCGCCACGTCACCCGATGACGTCAGCTGACGTCACTTGACCTTGACCCGCCAATGACGTCATGCTGACGACATCACTAAAAAGCGCCAAAATGGTAAAAAGGTCCATATTAACCCAAAAAACCGTGTTTTTCTCACTTTTTACTCCTGTCGCTACTTCGGCTCTGCATGGCTGTTTACGTCCAAATTTTCGCCAACCTGCTCAGTTAACCAAGGCGACCTCCAGAGCTCCAACCGTGCACGCCTATGCGACCTCTGTTCGTCAATTAACAGGTATTTACCGTTTGCTGCCCTCCATACGCCTGTTATTGAAATTAAAGTTACTCAGAGGGCTAAGGAGACCTTAAAAATTATATTTTCACCGGCCATTTCCCTCTGCACATCCACATTTGCAACTGTGAAGTCCAAAAACATCAGCCGAGCCTTAATACCCGTAATTTCGGTCAAAAACAGCATTCACTGCGTGTTCCCGGCAAATTTCTTGTTAAAATCAATTCACCCGCTAAAAGAGGACATAGTGAGACCATAGAGAAGCCCTGCTCCTGAAACAAACAGTATTTCAACTGCTGTTGTGTAAATTCCTCCTCTGGTATCTGAGATACAAACTGTTTTTACAGAAAATCACTTCTATTCTGTGTTGCTTCCATTAAACCATCCACCTAGAATTGTTGAACTTTGAAGAAGATCATGGAGACTCCCATTGCTCTCAACATCAAGCCCCTCAATGCCCCTCACCAGGAATTGGAGTGGAAAGCCCTGGGAGATATGGATTACCAAATGCTGGACTGGTTTCTTATGGGCTCCAAATACAATATCCAGATGCTGAATGAGTTGAAAGCCCAGCACCTGAGTGGAGCAGACATCTTGGGGATTTGGGACTCAAACCTGCCAATCTACAACCTCCCCCAGGTAAATCCTATGCCAGAGTTGATATACAGCTGCCAGGAATGCTATGACCCAAACCAAAGAGCTGTCATCAGCCCCACAGGCTCAGTCCTGTTCCAGATCACCCCAGAGAGTATTAATGAGATGCTGCACTTCCATACTGCCAAGCAATTGACCCCCCTCAATATGCAGAATTTGATAAAGAAAGGGAGCAAGCTGTCAATTGACCAAATCATTAAAATCAATCAGTTGTTTGTAAAACCAGGCTCTGAATCAGTCAGAACTCCTCCTATTGGATATCAGTACTTGAATGAATTGGGCAGGATGTTAGTGGATTTGATCAGTTATTCCCTAGGATTCAAGGGAATGGAAGATGTGGATGAAACCATAATAGCAATGCTGTCCCTATTCTCTCCTGGTAAGCCCCCAGCTGTGCATTATGATTATGCTACATACATTGCAGATAAAATCCATGACCAGTTTATGAACTTGAAGAGAGAAAGACTATTCAGGTATACCTCATACATATACCACCTCTTCTTGTTTTATCAACCAGCTACCTTCTCTTTTCCTTTGAAGCAACTCAATGCCCAAGGAAATCCAAGATCAGTGGTGTTCTGGACCTCTGTCTTTCACTATACATCTGTGTCACCTTACACATACAATGAGTTCATTGACTTATTCATTTATCCAGCCTTGACAATATTGCATGGTGTTCCTCCTCCAAGGCTAACTGATGATATGAAGAGAGTTCTTCACCTAAACAAAACCTACAGCATTGGTAATTGGTACTTCTACCAAAACCACACAGTCATCAGAATATATGGCTGTGAATTGACACCTTTTAGATTGCCAAGGTATGTCCCCATGAGGCTTTTTGTCTTGGAATATTTCAGACAGTTTGGCAACTCAGACTACCTGCATTTTCAGAGCAAGAACAAGAAGTCACAGCTAAAGGTGAGGAGCCAGCTGGGTCCTTTCCTATATAACAGAAAAGAGGAGGGATGGAAAGAGGCAAACACTATCCTGGAAGGCCTCAGACTGCAAACTAGTTTTGAATGGATACCCTATGACCCCAATCATTTTGTCTCCCTTAGGAGGATAAAATACAAATTGGGTAGTTATGCACACAAGAGACAACCTGAGATTGAACAGTATGCCAATGCATTAAGCTGGGAAGAGGGTACCTTAGAAGAAGAAATAACTGCTGAAGAGCTTCTAGAAAGAGAAGCTAGAAATATACAAAAGCAAGCTGACTTGGAAAATTGTGGACAGGTTCCTCATTCATACAGAAGACAGCTTGGAGCAGCTACTACATCATCAACAACACAGCAGCAAGCTGCCGGGAAAACACCACAAACAGCCAGTAAAGATAAAGGGAAACAGGTGGAACAGCCACCTCCATTGACAGAAGAGCAAGTGGAAACATTGCTACAACAGCAAGAAGAGATGGAACAGCAGGAACAAGGGCAGCAGCAAGAAGAAGTGCCACTTAAGGAACAGCAACCCTTGCAGCAAGAAAGGGTGATTGACACTCCTAGTTCCACTGAGCAACAGGCTCAGAATATAGTGCCTCCTAGGGCAGAAACTACTTTTGATACATCGGTCCTCCAAACCCCACAAAAGGAGGACTTAACCAGGAAAAGAGATAGAGAGACTCCCCTGACTTCATCCATCAATCAGGGAGAGAAAAGGCAAAGGTTGAATGACTTCCCAGAAGATGATGAGGCAATAAGACAAGCATCGGGCATGGGCCCACCCAGCCGAGAAGTATCAGCCAGTTCATTCCAGCATGAACATGATAGAGCTATGGGAGGGGAGGTCAGCTCCTCCAGCCAGCACAAAGAAGGACAGGTAAGCATCAAACAGCAGTAAATCGACATTAAAAGGAGGAGTGATCCTATTAAAGTACAGCTGTACAATCATTTGCTGAACCTGGCTCCCACCAATCAGCAAAGACTCATGTCTGCCTTTGATGTAAGTGAAGGAAAAATTATCATGAGTCACTTCATGCCCACAACTCTGCACCCCCAATCTACCTCGGATTACCTAAGGACCAACATGGAGGTTCTGGCCAAAGATATACACCCTATGGATAAAATCGAACTGCATAAACAAACTGGTGAAATGGTGTATGCCTCCTTGGCAGATGAAACATTGGAAAACTACAAATTGAAGAGCAGCCTTGATAATACAGCCTCTCAGCTGGAATTGGAGAGAGCATCATCACAAGCCAAGGACAACAGAATCAAGTCCTTGGAGGATGTAATTATAGAAATAGGACATGATCCTAAAGATGTTAAAGGTATCCAAGAACTGTTGAAGATAAGGGATCAAGACATGGCTGCCTTAAGGAGGAAAATCAAGCTCCCAGCCACCATCCATCCTCAAACAGATGAAGTTGCTCAGCAAAGGCTAGAAAAGGATGCTACGGATTTGATGATATCCTTATACAAGGAGCTGGTTCGGACTCAAGACCAGCTAGGACAATCAGAAGCTGCAAAGGCAGCATTACAGACAGCATTAAAACAGAGAGAAGAGGGCCAAACTTCCCAGCCCCCTCCGGAAGTAATCAATCTTGAAGAAGCTCCTCCAACAACTACTCTTCCTCCTCAGCAGACAGGAACTACAGCACCATCTACAGCAACAACTACGCCAACAACAGAGCAGACTCCTAGTCTGGATATGCAGAAGCTGCAAGCTGAGATCCGAGTTCTTGAATCCCAAATGAAAGAGCTTGATGAAGTCAAAAGGTCTTTGACTAAGGTGAATGAAAGATTTGACAAAAGCAAGCAGAATGAGGCAGCAAAGGAAAGAGAAATAAAAATTCTAAAAAAGAGAATAGCTGAACTGGAAAAGGAGCTTGCACTAGAAAAAGTAACAGCAGAATTAAAAGCAGTCCTCTGGGGCAACATTGGTCGATCCATCACCAATCAGTGGCAGTATATTGAGACTATGGATGAGCAAATAGCACTCATCACAAAGGAAAACAAGGAAATACAGAGAGCAAGAGCAAGCCTTGGCCACATGCCAGATGCTGCCAGCAGAATGATCAATATTTTAAATAACAAGACAAGCTCTCAGCTGGCCACCATGGGAATTACTAACAGGACTGAAACAATCTCAGTAGTTAAAAGAGTCCTGACACTAAGAAGCCTAGTTGGAACACTAGAGAGGAGAACACAGGACATGCAGACCGAAATCAACAAATTCCTGGACAGATTCCTGGCATTACAAAACAGAGGCCTCCCCAGCATTTTAAGCAGTGTAGGAAGACTGCTTACCCTGGAAAATTACATCAAAAGGGTTGATGCCCATGCTGCAGCACAAATTGCAAAACAGCCCAGTACCTCAGCAGAAGCAGGGCCAGCATCAGGGCAGAATTTGTATGATAGGGTGGATAACCTGTTTTTTATCATGAATGAAATTGATCACCTGTTTGATACACCACCAAATTTCTTTAAGTATACAGAAGCAGATGAGACTATGGGGGCAATCATAAATCACCAATTGCCCACACAGGAAGTATGGAGGAATTTGACACAGATAATCTTATCAGGCCAGAACCTGTAGCGTTAATTTTCTCCAGTTTATGAACAGTCATGCACAGGCAGAATTTTGGTGGATAACTCCACGAGGAAAAGACAGATGCTGAGCCAACTCAGCAGGGCTATTTACTCACCACAGCAGCAATCACAATCACAGGCGGCAGACCCAAAATACAGCACACGAGCCATAAAGTCGGGTTCTCCAGCATTTGATCAAAGTATCCCAACCGACTTAGCAGCTCCCAAAGGCCAAAATATCTTCTGACAGAACATCAAGACGCCTTTATTTTGTATTCAATGCTGTAATAAATTTCTTATAATAATATCTCAAAAGTTGGTGAGAACATTAAGTCTGAGATAACTTAGAACTCAGATATTTTTGTAAAATCGTATGTATATATTCGCCCCTCACTGAAGCTTAAGGGGTTGTTGTTATTTTCATTTTGGAGATCTCACTTGCTGTAAAATTCTCAGAGAAATAATACAAAGGGTGAATGGAATTTCCAAAGCTTGGCGTACCTTGATGCATTGTGATGAATGGTGAATGTTTCAGGATTCCAGAGTGTTTCGTAAAACAATAAGTCTTTCTTAAATCTCTGTGTTACATGTTTTCGAGTCTTTTGTTCTCTTTTATTGTTTAAATGTTTTACACTTAATAGCAAAGTAGAAGAATAGTTCCAGGATTTAATCACTGATTACCCTGAACTCAATCTGAGCTATTATCCATGTTTTCTTCAGATACAGTGAATGAAGTGTAATTCTTAATTGCTGCACTTTAAAACTATATCTTTTACAGTGATAGACATTCCCAGGGATTCAAGTTTGCTCCTGAGACATCTATCCGTTTCTCATACCTAGTTTGGTGGAAATACTTGAATACTTTAGTGAAAATTCTTAATTGCTTTCACTGGTTTTTTCACCTGTTTGTGTTGTAAATCAAAAATTTTGTTATATGAAGTATCCAAATGGCCCTGTAAGTTTCACCAATTCACCTCAAGGTTTCTAGACACCTACAACCATAGACTCCATTGCCCAATGATATTTGACTCTTTGAACATTATATCACAAGACCTGAAAGAAAATCTTCAACCAAAACATAAACAAAACCTGTGCGTAATACCTAGCCTAAAACACTATCATAACAGATACAAATCATAAAGAGAGAGCCCTCTCTGATCACAGTTTGGCTAGAAACAGTGATCCAAAGATTGGTTAGTGGTTACCCCGGCCGTATTCCCTTGGGAGTCATAGGGAACAACCTGGGTGTTAACATAATTGGCGACTCCACTGGGGACTTCTTAAGATTTTTCAATTACTATCTATCTTCCAAAGCTACCATCAAGCCTGAAACTAGCCAAGAGGCCTTAGAACTGTTTCTGTAATACAGGGACAGCTTTAGGGAAGAGCTAATTAGGGAATCTTCATCCCAGCTTTGGAACATATATAGCCATTCCAAAATTCACATCCAGTCCTTGCATATATAAACTTCTTGTACAAATTCAAAAGAAATTAGAAGCTGGCTCCCAAAAGAAACCCAAGGCACACTAGGGCAAACCCTGACCCTAATCAACCTATCATTGTTGATAATCCAAATATCATTCCAAAGAACATTAGGAGACAGCAAAAGCAGGAGAAGCCTGCTGAGTCAGATATAATTTCAGATCAGCCTATCTGCATTCCCACACCCTGCAAAGTTCTTTTCCGGTCCACTCCTAGTTCCCCTAGTTCATCATCAACACCTCAAAGTCCTCCTCTTACATCTTCACCCACTGCACATACTCTTTCAACCAGTTCCCCATTTGTTACCCATCCCATTAACCCTGTTACACCAGTAATCCCTGCTGTCCCATT
Source organism: Pinus tabuliformis (assembly GCA_031772625.1). Lineage (NCBI taxonomy): Eukaryota > Viridiplantae > Streptophyta > Pinopsida > Pinales > Pinaceae > Pinus > Pinus tabuliformis. Next base: position 806,536,564 of record CM062814.1, read on the forward strand.
TATTCCTGTCAACCCTGTAAATCCCATAAACATGGCCAACAGGTATGCACCTCTGCAGATACCAGCTAATGCTCCAGCTCTACCCCAAGACTACCAAACCAAAATCTCATTTTTTGACTCCCATGGCCCTTTGACAGCTGTCCAGCATGCTAAGAAGATGCAAGACCACTTTGAGACCTATGAAATAGATGATAACAGTGTCAGGATGAGAATTTTTGTTCAAAGCTTAACTGGGGATGTTAGAACTTGGTTCAGATCCCTCAATGCAAACTCCATTGCAACACCTGATCAGCTTTACGAAGCCTTTACTGAGAGATGGGAGAAGAAGAAAGATCCTCTCCACATACTTGGTGAATATAACACTATTAAAAGAGGTCCCCAAGAAACAGTTTTGGAATATTGTGCTAGGTTTAACAATGTATATAATGCTATCCCACAGAACTTAAGGCCCCCTCCTGATTTGGCCCTGTATAACTTCCCTGACGGTTTTGATTCTGATATGGCCTATCAATTGAAAGAAAGAGACCCCCCCACCCTTGCAGAAGCTCAAAGGGTTGCAGTCACTGTAGAGGCTAACCTAATTGCCAAAAGAAACAGGGCAAAGTTGGAAAAGAAGACTGGCTTCAGAGAAGAACCCTCAGGTTTTGATCAAAAGCTGGATGCAATACTAAACAGCATGAAAAGATTGGGTGAAAGAGTGGAATCAGTTGAAAGAAAATCATCATGGGAGGCATCACAAAGCAACCCTCCTAGAAACCCGAATTTTAGGAGAACTCAGAACCCAAACATAGGAAAGACAAGTGCTGACCAAGACATTAGACCCCCTTTTCAAGAAAACTATGCAGAAACTTCCACAGCCAATCAGCTCAGTGAAGATCCTGAAATTAACTTAATGGGTCTGGATGGTAAAAGCCATGTTTTCCTAACGCAAGAAGACCATGAGGAGGATGAAAGCAAAACATTCCAAACTAAATCAGGAGAATCCTTTGACTTTAAACAAGGATATGATACTGCTGTCTATGAAGTCCATAAACAGTATAAACTGAGGAGTAGGACTGTGAATGTAAACCAGCCCGACAAGATAAAGGATAAACAGAGGTCTAAAGAAACCATGATCACAGAACCCAATGACAAAATAAACTTTCCTGCAGAAGAAATTGTAGTTGAGGAGGTTACTGAACTGCTGTCCCCACTACAACAGCCCATGGCAACTTCGTCCTCTCACCCTGATCCAAATTTTACCCCTCAAGACATGAGTAAAAGGGGCAGGTCTCAAAATCAAGATGAAATCCAACAAGAAGATTTAATGAACAAAGAAAAGACTGTTATCCGTGACTCTAAAACCCAAGTTGACAAACCTTTTGACCTAGGCACAGAGATTGGCAAGCTAAAGATAGCAATTCCCCTCTCAGAGCTAGCCAAGCATGACATATATAAACAACAGATCAAAAAATCCCTTCAACTCACTACTAGCAAAGATGATGTAAATGTGCTAGATGACACTCCAGAATTACTGTTTGGCCCAAAGGTAGATGGAAAAACTATGGTCACAGGGGTTTTACCTTTTTATGTCAGCCTGCATGTTCATGATAAAATACTACATAATGCAATGTTCGACTCAGGCGCCTCTCACAACCTTATGCCAAAAGCAGTCATGGAAAGATTGAACTTGGATATAACAAGACCATACAAAGACCTGTTTTCTTTTGATTCTAGCCAAGTCAAATGTTTAGGCCTAATAAAAGATTTATGTGTGTCTCTGGTTCAATATCCCAACAAAACCATTCTAATGGATGTTGTAGTCGCTGATATCCCACCTAAATATGGGATGCTGTTATCAAGATCATGGGGAGCCAAGCTCCAAGGCTCCCTGCAATTAGATATGTCATATGCCACTATCTCTGTCTTTGGGCAACCAAAAAGACTGTACAGGGAAACACTCATGAAGTATATGGTCAGCAGTGAAGAAAAGCCTCAAAACTTTCCAATATATGCTGTCCATTCGGACATAGACTCCTTCATCCTCTTCAATGACAGCCAAGCCTCTCAAACAATGACATTAGGACCGAAACACTCATACAAGAACAAAACATTGATCAAACAAGTATCACCTGCCAAACATCAATCAGCCCAACAATACACAGTATCCCTCCTCTAGTTGTCAAAGATTGTCAAAAAAGTGATGAAATTGTCCTAGAAAACAAATGGGAAAAGAAACCCCAACTCATGCTCACATTGCCATCCCATGAACAGAATTTTAAATCTCCTGTTCAGCAAGACATCCTGTGGGTCCTAGAATTTGATGGCTCAGTTAACAAGTTAGGGGCAGGAGCTGGAGTGTGGATACATAACAAAGAGAAAGACTATGCAGAAGGCAGGGCTTATAGATTGAATTTTAGATGCACTAACAATATGGCAGAATACGAAGCTCTGTTGCTGGGCCTAAAGCTAGCAAAATCACTACAAGCTCCTAAACTCTCCATCATGGGAGACTCTGATCTAGTAATTCAACAAGTGAAAGGAAACTTTGTCACCAATGACAAAAGATTGAGGTCCTACAGATCTGCTGTAATTGAAATATTAGAGACCTTCTCTGAGTGTGTTATCACAAAAATTTCAAGGGGCCACAATCTCCATGCACACAGCTTAGCTACATTTGCCAGCACCTTCAAATTCCCATTAGAACCCAATAACTGTTTCACAGCCGAGGTCAAATACAGACCCTCTATTCCAAACAATGTCAAAGAATGGCAAGTATTTGAGGATGACATGCAAATAAACAATTTTTTAACCTTGCAACAAGAGTTCACAGGATTAAATATTGATATTGATGGAGCAAGTCAATCACAAATACTTGAGTCAGCAAGTCAATCACAAATACTTGAGTCAGCAAGTCAATCACAAATACTTGATGGAGCAAGTCCATCACAAATACAGTTTCAACAGTCTGCTCACCCAATGTCACCTAGAACAGCAAAACAATTACTGACTCCAACCATTTTCAGCAATGAAAACATTCAGCAAATTCACCAAATTGACTGTGAAGAGATGAGCAACGCTGAAGCTGAAATCATACAACTCAAAGACAATTTCCTTCCAGTAGGCCTTACCCCACTAGAGGATATTTTTGATTCAAATGACATCCCTAGGAAGCCAAAGATGCAGCCATTAGATGCAACAGTTGAAGAATGCAACATTGGTACAATTGACAAGCCTAAAATAATAAAGCTATCTGCCTCTTTGCCCCCTGATCAAAAGCCCAAATACATTGATCTCTTTAAAGAATTTCAAGATGTTTTTGCTTGGGGTTATGAGGATTTAAAGTCTTATGATACTTCTGTTATCCAGCATACCATTCCCCTCAAGCCCAATCAAAAACCATTCAAACAGAAATTGAGAAGGATCAATCCTGTGCTCCTTCCTTCCATTGAAAAAGAATTACATAAAATGTTCAAAGCTGGTATCATAGCACCAATCAGGTTCTCTTAGTGGATTTCAAATTTGGTCCCTACAAGAAAGAAAACTGGTGAGATTAGACTTTGTGTAGATTTAAGGAATTTGAATCAAGTATCACTCAAAGATAACTACCCGTTACCCAAAATGGATCATATTCTTCAAAGAGTAGTAGGGGCTTCAAGGATATCATTGCTTGATGGATTCTCAGGCTTCAATCAAATCCTAGTACACCCTGATGATCAAGACAAAACTGCATTTACAACCCCATGGGGAACTTTCAAGTATGTGAAAATGCCCTTTGGATTGAAAAACGCAGGGGCAACGTTTCAAAGAGCAATGGACATTGCTTTTGCAAAAGAAATTCATGACTTCTTGGTCATTTACTTAGATGATCTTACACCCTTTTCAAAATCTGACCAAGAACACTTGAAACATTTGAGACAGATTTTCATAACATGCAGGAAATATGGCATTTCCTTAAACCCCAAGAAGTCATTATTTGGCTTGGAAGAAGGGAAACTCTTAGGACACATTATTTCAAAAGATGGCATAAGAATTGATCCAGATAGGATACAAGCTATCCTACAAATGCCTCACCCAAGGAATGTCAAGGAGTTGCAAGGATTCTTAGGGAAAATCAACTTTTTAAGAAGGTTTATCCCTAATTTAGCAGAATTAATCAGATTACTAAACAATATGCTAAAGAAAGATTCAAAGGTCAAATGGACTGTCGAAGCAAAACAAGCCTTTGAAAGTATAAAATTGGCCTTGACTCAAACCCCAGTGTTAACCAATCCTCAGTTTGACAGAGACTTTATCATTTTCTCCTTTGCCTCCCAACATACTATTGCTGCTGTTTTATTACAGAAAGATGACCAAGGGAATGAGAAGCCTATTGCCTTTTTCAGCAGAGCTCTTAGAGATGCCCCTCTAAAGTATCAAATTATGGAGAAGCAAGCCTATGCTTTGATCAAAGCTATTAAAGACTTTAGGATTTACATCCTTTACTCCCATGTTGTGGCTTATGTACCAAGTCCTATTGTCAAAGACATTCTCACCCAAGAAAACTTAGAGGGTAGGAGAGGAAAATGGATTGCCAATATACTAGAATTTGACATTGAAATAAAACCTACTAAGCTGATAAAAGGGCAAGGTTTGGCCAAATTAATGACAGAAGCAAATTTCCAAGCCTTAGATATCAACCAACTGGACAGTGAAACAGAGCTGGCGACTCCAAAGATCAATCTAGCCTTTGAACAATCTCCTTGGTACTCTGATATCTGCTATGTGTTACAAAACCTGTGTGCTCCCCCAGGACTGTCCAGAACTAAGTGTAGGTTCCTAAAAATGAAAACATCTAGATTTTGTGTGATAGATGGAAATTTACTTTGGAAAAACCATGAAGGTATATTGCTGCACTGTCTAATAGAGAATGAAACTAACAATATCATGCAAGATTTCCATGCTGGAGACTGTGGTGGACATTTGTACTGGAAGTCCACTGTGGACAAGATATTGAGGGCTGGTTATTACTGGCCCACCATGTTCTCTGATGTTAAGAAATTTACAACCTCATGCCACAAATGCCAACTGTTTGAAGGCAAAAGACAGTTGTTGCCACTTCCTTTGAAGCCCATTGCAACAGAAAGACCCTTCCAACAATGGGGCTTGGATTTCATTGGGGAAATTCATCCCTCATCTTCAGGACAACACAGATGGATTTTAACAGCAACAGACTACTTCACCAAGTGGATTGAAGCTGCCCCATGCAGACAAGCAAATGATTCAGTAATTATTCAGTTTTTGGAAAACAATATACTGGCTAGATTTGGCTGTCCAGACAAGATAATAACAGACAATGTTGCTGCCTTCAGATCCAAGAAAATGGTGAACTTCTGCCATAAATTTCACATTACTTTGGGCCATTCTACTGCTTACTATCCTCAAGGAAATGGTCTTGCTGAATCATCAAACAAAAGTTTAATAAATATCATAAAGAAAGTGCTGGAAGAGAATAAAAAGAACTGGCATAAAAAACTAGTAAATGCTTTATGGGCAGATAGACTAACAACCAAAAGATCAATTGGGACCAGCCCATATGAGTTAGTCTATGGATTAGAAGCCAGATTTCCTTCATCACTAGGAGTACGGTTATGAAGCTTCTGCAAGAAAGTCAAGCAAGCCAAATGATATGCAAAGGAGGATCAATCAGATAATCTGTTTACAGCAAACTAGAGAACAAGTTTTCAGCAGAGTGCAGATATTACAAGAAAAATTGAAAAAGGCCTTTGATAGGAGAACCAAAGCAGAAGATTTCAATGTGGGGGACAAAGTCTTAAAGTGGGATGCAAGAAGAGAAGAGAAAGGAAAACATGGAAAATTTGACTCTTTATGGAGAGGACCATTTGCTGTCCAAGCAGTACAAGGTAACAACACTTACTTCCTTAAAAGTCTGACTGAAACTGACTTGGATGAAGGTCCTGTCAATGGCAGGATGCTGAAACACTACTTTGACTTTTCCCCATGAGTGGAAACTAAGGATTCATTGTATATATGCGGATGTACATATAGTTTTCTGTTTTAGATTGTAAAATACAGTTTTCCAAGTGATTCACCAACCAGCAAGAGGCAATAGGATTAGAGGTCTTTCAAAAAGGAGGCACACAGTTTTGATACATCAAAGCAGCGAAATTTCAAGATTGAGATGGGCAGTCAAAGAACAAGGCAATCTGACCTGTTGTTCTTGGTCTTTCAAAAGAAAAACCATCCCCATGTGGAGCCACTGTTGGATACCTATACCAATAGGTTTCATATTTCATGATTGGCCAAGGAAAGCCCAAATATGCTCTGCTTTGATATCACAAAGATCCCATATTTCCTAGAGAACAAGAGGTGTGTAAAGTGTTTCAAATATTGATGACCTTATTTCAAATTTTGATGGATGGTCCAAAAGTCTAATCTGGATCATGCCATGTTTAAATTTTCTGTTGTAGAATAGAGAAAGGAGTCTGTCCAAACTGCTTAATCTTGGCAGACAACTAGTTTAGGTAGAGAAGAAAAGGATCCCAACAGCCTAATCTGGGACCTTGGAAGAGATAAGGGTAGAAGTAGATAGAAAAGAATAAAGAAAAAGCCAAAGAAAAGAAAAGGCAAGTAAGGGTTTGCAAGTCCAAGTGCACCCTCCAATGGAGAAACAAAAAATGCTAGGAAAATAGCTGGGTAAGTAGTTGTGGTTGCAGAAAGGGCATTTTCACCATTGCACATATGTCAAAAGATGTATTGCCAAGGCAAAATCTATCAATGGACAAAGTGGTTAATTCCATCAAATTACAGCAAGGAGCATGACTAACCTCCCTTTCCCCCTTCACTCCATTATTAACATTCCCTTTTCAGCTGAGATTCATGGAGAAAGATCATGGTTTTATGGTGGTTCTTGTTCACACAAAGGCCACATTTCTTGTCTAAGATCTTTTCATTTTGATCTACTCTCAAAACTAAATCAATTTCAGATAAACTCAGTGAGATCCCCTTCATTTGCTCCCTCATTCATATTAACCTCTAATTCTACTATATAGCTCCCCTATCTTACCCTTCCCCTAATAATATTAACACTATGGTGTATAAAGCCCCAAATTCTATAAATACTCCTCCCCTTGGCATTATAGCCATATGTTCTTCAAAAGGAACCAAAGTGACCTCTGGTCACCTTGGTGAACCTATCACGTCCCATTCCCCCTTGCTACAAGCCAACTTGCTCCTCAAACCACCATTTGCATTGAAAAAACCCTTATAAACCCTCTTTTACCCTTAAATCCTTTGCAAAAATTACCCAAAGTCTAAAAAGCCCGCCTCTGGCACATTTCCAAAAGGTTAGCGCGCAGTTTGTTTTAATGGAAAACATTGAAAAAACATCAAAAAACCCACAACCCAAAGTTTTCCGCCCGCGCATATACTCCGAGCACATTGTTGCTCCGCCCACCGTCGGATCAGGTCCCGAGGATCCGACGATCCACAGCAATATCGGAGCGGCCCCCATGGTGGTCCTTTACCGCCCGAGAAAGTGACGTTGCGTCACGTCACGGGCAGGCCACGCGTCAAACAACAAGGGCTCTCGGAGCCAGGCCTGACACTTTCAGCGCCGTACCCAGACCGCCCTGAGAGACCGTAGCGGCTAGCCTTAACCGTAACCGCTACGGTCCTGACCGCCAGCTGCCCTCCTATGTCATATCGCCACGTCATTTCTGCTTATCCTTTTGCCGTTGATTGGTCCACCTCGCTGATGACATGGCTGCCACCTCATCGCCCCCATGGACCAATTGCTTACCGCCACGTCACCCGATGACGTCAGCTGACGTCACTTGACCTTGACCCGCCAATGACGTCATGCTGACGACATCACTAAAAAGCGCCAAAATGGTAAAAAGGTCCATATTAACCCAAAAAACCGTGTTTTTCTCACTTTTTACTCCTGTCGCTACTTCGGCTCTGCATGGCTGTTTACGTCCAAATTTTCGCCAACCTGCTCAGTTAACCAAGGCGACCTCCAGAGCTCCAACCGTGCACGCCTATGCGACCTCTGTTCGTCAATTAACAGGTATTTACCGTTTGCTGCCCTCCATACGCCTGTTATTGAAATTAAAGTTACTCAGAGGACTAAGGAGACCTTAAAAATTATATTTTCACCGGCCATTTCCCTCTGCACATCCACATTTGCAACTGTGAAGTCCAAAAACATCAGCCGAGCCTTAATACCCGTAATTTCGCTCAAAAACAGCATTCACTGCGTGTTCCCGGCAAATTTCTTGTTAAAATCAATTCACCCGCTAAAAGAGGACATAGTGAGACCATAGAGAAGCCCTGCTCCTGAAACAAACAGTATTTCAACTGCTGTTGTGTAAATTCCTCCTCTGGTATCTGAGATACAAACTTTTTTTACAGAAAATCACTTCTATTCTGTGTTGCTTCCATTAAACCATCCACCTAGAATTGTTGAACTTTGAAGAAGATCATGGAGACTCCCATTGCTCTCAACATCAAGCCCCTCAATGCCCCTCACCAGGAATTGGAGTGGAAAGCCCTGGGAGATATGGATTACCAAATGCTGGACTGGTTTCTTATGGGCTCCAAATACAATATCCAGATGTTGAATGAGTTGAAAGCCCAGCACCTGAGTGGAGCAGACATCTTGGGGATTTGGGACTCAAACCTGCCAATCTACAACCTCCCCCAGGTAAATCCTATGCCAGAGTTGATATACAGCTACCAGGAATGCTATGACCCAAACCAAAGAGCTGTCATCAGCCCCACAGGCTCAGTCCTGTTCCAGATCACCCCAGAGAGTATTAATGAGATGCTGCACTTCCATACTGCCAAGCAATTGACCCCCCTCAATATGCAGAATTTGATAAAGAAAGGGAGCAAGCTGTCAATTGACCAAATCATTAAAATCAATCAGTTGTTTGTAAAACCAGGCTCTGAATCAGTCAGAACTCCTCCTATTGGATATCAGTACTTGAATGAATTGGGCAGGATGTTAGTGGATTTGATCAGCTATGCCCTAGGATTCAAGGGAATGGAAGATGTGGATGAAACCATAATAGCAATGCTGTCCCTATTCTCTCCTGGTAAGCCCCCAGCTGTGCATTATGATTATGCTACATACATTGCAGATAAAATCCATGACCAGTTTATGAACTTGAAGAGAGAAAGACTATTCAGGTATACCTCATACATATACCACCTCTTCTTGTTTTATCAACCAGCTACCTTCTCTTTTCCTTTGAAGCAACTCAATGCCCAAGGAAATCCAAGATCAGTGGTGTTCTGGACCTCTGTCTTTCACTATACATCTGTGTCACCTTACACATACAATGAGTTCATTGACTTATTCATTTATCCAGCCTTGACAGTATTGCATGGTGTTCCTCCTCCAAGGCTAACTGATGATATGAAGAGAGTTCTTCACCTAAACAAAACCTACAGCATTGGTAATTGGTACTTCTACCAAAACCACACAGTCATCAGAATATATGGCTGTGAATTGACACCTTTTAGATTGCCAAGGTATGTCCCCATGAGGCTTTTTGCCTTGGAATATTTCAGACAGTTTGGCAACTCAGACTACCTGCATTTTCAGAGCAAGAACAAGAAGTCACAGCTAAAGGTGAGGAGCCAGCTGGGTCCTTTCCTATATAACAGAAAAGAGGAGGGATGGAAAGAGGCAAACACTATCCTGGAAGGCCTCAGACTGCAAACTAGTTTTGAATGGATACCCTATGACCCCAATCATTTTGTCTCCCTTAGGAGGATAAAATACAAATTGGGTAGTTATGCACACAAGAGACAACCTGAGATTGAACAGTATGCCAATGCATTAAGCTGGGAAGAGGGTACCTTAGAAGAATAAATAACTGCTGAAGAGCTTCTAGAAAGAGAAGCTAGAAATATACAAAAGCAAGCTGACTTGGAAAATTGTGGACAGGTTCCTCATTCATACAGAAGACAACTTGGAGCAGCTACTACATCATCAACAACACAGCAGCAAGCTGCCGGGAAAACACCACAAACAACCAGTAAAGATAAAGGGAAACAGGTGGAACAGCCACCTCCATTGACAGAAGAGCAAGTGGAAACATTGCTACAACAGCAAGAAGAGATGGAATAGCAGGAACAAGGGCAGCAGCAAGAAGAAGTGCCACTTAAGGAACAGCAACCCTTGCAGCAAGAAAGGGTGATTGACACTCCTAGTTCCACTGAGCAACAGGCTCAGAATATAGTGCCTCCTAGGGCAGAAACTACTTTTGATACATCGGTCCTCCAAACCCCACAAAAGGAGGACTTAACCAGGAAAAGAGATAGAGAGACTCCCCTGACTTCATCCATCAATCAGGGAGAGAAAAGGCAAAGGTTGAATGACTTCCCAGAAGATGATGAGGCAATAAGACAAGCATCGGGCATGGGCCCACCCAGCCGAGAAGTATCAGCCAGTTCATTCCAGCATGAACATGATAGAGCTATGGGAGGGGAGGTCAGCTCCTCCAGCCAGCACAAAGAAGGACAGGTAAGCATCAAACAGCAGTTTATCGACATTAAAAGGAGGAGTGATCCTATTAAAGTACAGCTGTACAATCATTTGCTGAACCTGGCTCCCACCAATCAGCAAAGACTCATGTCTGCCTTTGATGTAAGTGAAGGCAAAATGATCATGAGTCACTTCATGCCCACAACTCTGCACCCCCAATCTACCTCGGATTACCTAAGGACCAACATGGAGGTTCTGGCCAAAGATATACACCCTATGGATAAAATCGAACTGCATAAACAAACTGGTGAAATGGTGTATGCCTCCTTGGCAGATGAAACATTGGAAAACTACAAATTGAAGAGCAGCCTTGATAATACAGCCTCTCAGCTGGAATTGGAGAGAGCATCATCACAAGCCAAGGACAACAGAATCAAGTCCTTGGAGGATGTAATTATAGAAATAGGACATGATCCTAAAGATGTTAAAGGTATCCAAGAACTGTTGAAGATAAGGGATCAAGACATGGCTGCCTTAAGGAGGAAAATCAAGCTCCCAGCCACCATCCATCCTCAAACAGATGAAGTTGCTCAGCAAAGGCTAGAAAAGGATGCTACGGATTTGATGATATCCTTATACAAGGAGCTGGTTCGGACTCAAGACCAGCTAGGACAATCAGAAGCTGCAAAGGCAGCATTACAGACAGCATTAAAACAGAGAGAAGAGGGCCAAACTTCCCAGCCCCCTCCGGAAGTAATCAATCTTGAAGAAGCTCCTCCAACAACTACTCTTCCTCCTCAGCAGACAGGAACTACAGCACCATCTACAGCAACAACTACGCCAACAACAGAGCAGACTCCTAGTCTGGATATGCAGAAGCTGCAAGCTGAGATCCGAGTTCTTGAATCCCAAATGAAAGAGCTTGATGAAGTCAAAAGGTCTTTGACTAAGGTGAATGAAAGATTTGACAAAAGCAAGCAGAATGAGGCAGCAAAGGAAAGAGAAATAAAAATTCTAAAAAGAGAATAGCTGAACTGGAAAAGGAGCTTGCACTAGAAAAAGTAACAGCAGAATTAAAAGCAGTCCTATGGGGCAACATTGGTCGATCCATCACCAATCAGTGGCAGTATATTGAGACTATGGATGAGCAAATAGCACTCATCACAAAGGCAAACAAGGAAATACACAGAGCAAGAGCAAGCCTTGGCCACATGCCAGATGCTGCCAGCAGAATGATCAATATTTTAAATAACAAGACAAGCTCTCAGCTGGCCACCATGGGAATTACTAACAGGACTGAAACAATCTCAGTAGTTAAAAGAGTCCTGACACTAAGAAGCCTAGTTGGAACACTGGAGAGGAGAACACAGGACATGCAGACCGAAATCAACAAATTCCTGGACAGATTCCTGGCATTACAAAACAGAGGCCTCCCCAGCATTTTAAGCAGTGTAGGAAGACTGCTTACCCTGGAAAATTACATCAAAAGGGTTGATGCCCATGCTGCAGCACAAATTGCAAAACAGCCCAGTACCTCAGCAGAAGCAGGGCCAGCATCAGGGCAGAATTTGTATGATAGGGTGGATAACCTGTTTTTTATCATGAATGAAATTGATCACCTGTTTGATACACCACCAAATTTCTTTAAGTATACAGAAGCAGATGAGACTATGGGGGCAATCATAAATCACCAATTGCCCACACAGGAAGTATGGAGGAATTTGACACAGATAATCTTATCAGGCCAGAACCTGTAGCGTTAATTTTCTCCAGTTTATGAACAGTCATGCACAGGCAGAATTTTGGTGGATAACTCCACGAGGAAAAGACAGATGCTGAGCCAACTCAGCAGGGCTATTTACTCACCACAGCAGCAATCACAATCACAGGCGGCAGACCCAAAATACAGCACACGAGCCATAAAGTCGGGTTCTCCAGCATTTGATCAAAGTATCCCAACCGACTTAGCAGCTCCCAAAGGCCAAAATATCTTCTGACAGAACATCAAGACGCCTTTATTTTGTATTCAATGCTATAATAAATTTCTTATAATAATATCTCAAAAGTTGGTGAGAACATTAAGTCTGAGATAACTTAGAACTCAGATATTTTTGTAAAATAGTATGTATATTTTCGCCCCTCACTGAAGCTTAAGGGGTTGTTGTTATTTTCATTTTGGAGATCTCACTTGCTGTAAAATTCTCAGAGAAATAATACAAAGGGTGAATGGAATTTCCAAAGCTTGGCGTACCTTGATGCATTGTGATGAATGGTGAATGTTGCAGGATTCCAGAGTGTTTCGTAAAACAATAAGTCTTTCTTAAATCTCTGTGTTACATGTTTTCGAGTCTTTTGTTCTCTTTTATTGTTTAAATGTGTTACACTTAATAGCAAAGTAGAAGAATAGTTCCAGGATTTAATCACTGATTACCCTGAACTCAATCTGAGCTATTATCCATGTTTTCTTCAGATACAGTGAATGAAGTGTAATTCTTAATTGCTGCACTTTAAAACTATATCTTTTACAGTGATAGACATTCCCAGGGATTCAAGTTTGCCCCTGAGACATCTATCCGTTTCTCATACCTAGTTTGGTGGAAATACTTGAATACTTTAGTGAAAATTCTTAATTGCTTTCACTGGTTTTTTCACCTTTTTGTGTTGTAAATCAAAAAATTTGTTATATGAAGTATCCAAATGGCCCTGTAAGTTTCACCAATTCACCTCAAGGTTTCTAGACACCTACAGCCATAGACTCCATTGCCCAATGATATTTGACTCTTTGGACATTATATCACAAGACCTGAAAGAAAATCTTCAACCAAAACATAAACAAAACCTGTGCGTAATACCTAGCCTAAAACACTATCATAACAGATACAAATCATAAAGAGAGAGCCCTCTCTGATCACAGTTTGGCTAGAAACAGTGATCCAAAGATTGGTTAGTGGTTACCCCGGCCGTATTCCCTTGGGAGTCATAGGGAACATCCTGGGTGTTAACAATCTACACATAGGATTTCACAAATTTTCTCATCAGAGTGAACAAGTTCAGAAAACGTGATTGAATCCAAGCTTGATGTGAAAAGTGATTCCTCACAGACCACATTCATTAAGTCAATTTCGGTTGAAGATGGGTCGGTAAACGATTGCACGGCCTCATACGCAATTTCATATGGACTCAAAGGCATGACATCACCAAATGAGTCTATCTCAGATTCAGAAGGAATGATCCAAGGATCATCATAAACAATGGTGTCTGACGTAATCATATGAATGGTTGCAAATGAAGACGATGCGTTGATCGGAGGAAAAGGAAAAGTTCCCAGTAAACCAGCATCTTTAACTAATCCTACTCCAACATCCTTATACGGGATAGTCGTTTTACCGACATGCTAAATACTTTCAGAAGAGGCTGGGTCGGATGAAAAGTAAGCCAGCTGGTCTATTTTTACGATCTTTCCATTATGAGGAAACTTTATAACCCGAAAGACCGATGAAACGACAAGGGAGCTCATTTGGATCGAAGGAGCGAGGCTTCCACAAACTTGCGTTGGACTCAAGGTAGGCCTAAAACACTTGTTTGCCTTTGTTTATAAATGCATATTTAGAGAAAGATAGTTTGTGATTGGTTTGCTTGTCATTAGGTCTTCTTTAGATTCTAGGAAGGTCTATCTTATCCGCAAGATCAACTCATTCCGTGTGATCACCTTGGTCAATGAGTCGATCTTGCGGACAAGATAGACCTTCCTAGAATCTAAAGAAGACCTAATGACAAGCAAACCAATCACAAACTATCTTTCTCTAAATATGCATTTATAAACAAAGGCAAACGAGTGTTTTAGGCCTACCTTGGGTCCAACGCAAGTTTGTGGAAGCCTCGCTCCTTTGATCCAAATGAGCTCCCTTGTCACAAATCTGCAAACACAAACAAGCAAAAAAATTAAATAGCACCTGAATAGCCAATATCATAAAACATATTTAACATGAAAGTCAAGGAATTCATGAAACAAATGACATGAGACAATTTGTTGAGAAAAATGAATCTGATTGTATTAATTCAAATCAAAAAACTTTACAACCTGTGCCTTGACGCTGTACAAGCTCCTCCCAGGGTCCAGCAAGAAGTCTCCTCTACTTTGACAAGTTTCACTCTCTTCCCAATGAAGCCAAAAAGGTATGTGATCTCTCCTCTCAAGCTCAACTAGGAAGTCTTAATTTCACCAGAATTTACCCTAAAAAATGTTCAGCTTCCAACCTCCCTAGCAACTAGCCCACTGCTTGAATTTATAGTGCAATGGAGGGAAGTTACTAGGTCCTCCTTCAAAGGGATAAAGCCCTCCTTCAAAGGGATAGCTCCTCTCATCAAGGGATTAGCTCCTTCTCTTTTGGGATGCATGAACCACCTAAGAGCGGCCAATCCACATCAAAATTCCTTCTAGAATCATCTAGAATTAACCCAAAGTGAGTTTTTTAGAATAAACTTGTGCCTTTTTTACTTTCACAGGGGTCCGCACCCACTCCTTTAGGGACAGAGCGGGCAGGTCCGCAGTTTTTGTAAACAGAAGGTACGGGACCGCAGGCAACAGTGAGAGAAAGTGCGGAACCAGAGCTTTGTTGATTTTCAATGTCTTTCTCTCATTTTCAAAGCTTGACTTGAAGAGCTGAGGTCTGAGACTTGCTTAGGAGGACAATACAAGTGGTGATAGACCCATACTGACTGATAGTAATCATGGTGACGATATTTTTGTGTAATAGTTAGATAAGGTAGAATTCAATTTAATTGCTTTGCCTGTGGGAAAATTTCATGTTCAGTGTTCTTCTTCTGTTGAAAAGGATTCATGTTCCTATGCGCTTTTCACTCTCCTAAACAATCTCTCCATTTCGCGTTATTTCAAACTAAATTGCTACACTTTCCGCCTGCCTTGCCTCACGAAGTAATCTGTGCCTTTGTATTAAATTCTCTGTTCTTTGCTGACCGTTGGTCCCATACCACCCCAGAAGCTCAGCCATTCATAAAAATTGTTTCTTGTATCCCTATTCACTTACTAGCCTAAGATCAATATTTCACTGTAAGTCATCTCAGACCATTTTTTTCTTATCTATTCACTAAGCGTGACTCAGAGAGAGCCCTCTCCTGTTCTGGTAGGGCTAGCTACCAGACTGAGCGTGGTTTGTGGTTACCCTAAATTTTGCCTTCCTTCAGCCTAGGGCAGATTTAGGTGCTAACATAGTGGCGACCATACTGGGGAACAACTGAAATCAAATCCCCTTATTTCTTAATAATTCTAAGCTTCCGGATGATGAGTTTAGGATTGGATAGGCTGAGTAAGTTGGTTGTGTCCTGTGATTTTTCTCAATAGCACGCTGGCTTCGAGACGATATACCAGAGCCAATCCAGACTCGGATCCTCCTCATATTTACGAAAACCCCAATTTGATTCCAAGACTCCTTCATCAAGAGAGCACCATAACTCCCGTGTTCAAATCCCATTCATGTCTTGACATTTTTGAGTATCTTGAAGAGCTTGAGTTTGATGAGCAGTTTGAAATATCATTGTTTGAGTCTAAATCCGAAAGGGTTGTTGACTATACTATCCCCAATCCGCAATTTCTTGTAGACTTAGAAACCGAAAGAGCTAATCGGTTAATTGATAATTATATTGCGACCCAGCCTCAAACCCCAATTGCTAGCCCCTTACAAACTGTGCACACTCCTCCAACACCTCCAAGGCCAAATCCACCAAGAGTGATGGCTGCCCGTTTCACACCCCTTGTTCTGCCTCAAGTTCTAGATGATATGCCCACAGATTATCAAAGAAAAATCCCATTTTTTGATGGCACTCCTAATAGCATTACCACCCAGCAACATGTGGACAAAATGGCAGACTTCTATGAACTTCTTGAGATCGATGCGAAGAATGTGGCAATGAGACTCTTTGTACAGACATTTGCAAGTGAAGTGAGGAAGTGGTTCAGAGGTTTGCTGGTAGCACGTATCGCTACCTTGGCTGAACTACAAAGACAATTTTTAAATCGATGGGAAGTGAAAAAGAATCCTCTTCAAATTCTGGCTGAATATGAGAAAATTAAACAAAACGCTGGTGAGTCGGTCCAAGATTATTGTGTTAGATTCAATACAATTTATAACGAAATTCTAGATCATCTAAATCCACCTGTGGGACTGGCTATGATGAAATTTCCAGATGGTTTTGACGCTGATATGGCCTGCCAATTAAGATAGAGAGAACCGGCCACAATGGAAGACATGCAGAAAATCGCGGTCAGTGTTGAAGCGAATCTGTTGTCCAAGAGAGCTAGAGCAAAAGCAGAAAAGAAAGTCACGGTTAAGGAAGAGTCTTCTTCGATGGATCAATTACTCAAAAAGGTAGAGCAGATGATTGAAAGGGTGAAGCTCGACAAACCTGAGCCACAAGTTAGAAATCCTAACTTTCGTGGCCAGCAGCAGCAGCCACAATATAGAATAAGATAGAGAGATCAGCGCGCCCAAGAGTAGACAGCACAACAGCCAGTACAGATGCCTTTGAAGCAAAATTTTGTGCATGGACCGGAGTCAAATGAGGATGGAAATGTAATAGGTGAAGAAAACCACCTCTTTACTCTAGATGAGCTGCCTACTTACATTACTGAAGAAGAAGAGTGTGCGGTGAGCTCAACTACATACAAAGATGCAGATTTCATTCTAGCAAGTGACACTGTTTTACAAGAAGAATCAAAGGAGTATCAAAGGGGGTATATGAATGCTCTATCTGCACAGCAACAACGATATTCACTTAGAAACAGAGATGTGCCGGCCAAACCAATTCAGAAAAGGAAGGAGGTTGAAGCATCAAAGAATGATTCATCAGTTTCACAAAGGAAAGGAAAGGAGGCGGTTGGTCCGGAGAGCAGCAAATCACCATCAGCAGAACAATCACATCAGCAAGCTGCATCAAAAGAAAAGGAAAAGAAAGAAATCCCAGTCAAAGAGGTAGAAAAGATTCCCGCTTTTAACTTAGAGAATGAGATTTCTAAGTTAAAGGTATCCATCCCCTTGACTGAAATAATGAAGAACAGCAGTTATAGAGGACAAGTATCTAAGATGTTGAATTTGGACCCAATGTCTGACATGGTGAATGTTGAAGACGATCAGCCTGAAATGATTTTTGGACCAGCATCGAATGGTGAGTCTCCTGATAGTGATGTGCCACCCTTTTACATCAGTTTAAGATTGCATGATTTTGTGTTACACAATGCCATGTTCGATTCCGGAGCTTCTCACAATCTCATGCCCAAGGCTATCATGGATAAGCTTGGTCTGGACATCACCCAGCAATACCATGATCTCTATTCATTTGATTCCAGTAGAGTAAGATGTATAGGACTCATCAAAGACTTGGTTGTGAGTCTGGATTAGCTCCCAATGAAAAATGTTTTGATGGATGTGGTTGTAGTAGATATTCCTCCCAGGTTTGGCATGCTTCTTTCCAGGTCTTGGGTAGCGAAATTGAAAGGGACACTACAACTATATTTCTCCTATGCAACGATCCCGGTGTTTGGACAAATGAGGAAATTATATCGGGAACAAAAAATGAAATATATGATCACAAGCAAGGAGAAACCAAAAAATCATCCAATTAACTATGTACATACAGATTTAGAGTCTTTTGTTTTGTATTCAGATAGTTTAAATGATATAGATAGTCAGTTAGTTGAAGCAGATGATATTCCCGAAATAATAGAAAATTTCAGAGAAATTTTAAAGAAAAAAGGACAAGAACAGCAGAACAATGTTGGGAAATCAGCTGAAAGTAATGGACAACAAGTAGACAAAGCACAGGAAACAGATTTCCAGCACTTGCAAGAGGAGGAAGAAGGTTTGTGGACCATGGATTTCGATGGAGCAGTGGGAAATGATGGCGCTGGAATTGGAATTTGGGTACACAGTCCTTTCTCCACCACAAACAAAGTGCCTAGTAACGTGAGGGTTTGCTCTTACAAGTTGGCTTTTGAGTGTTCAAACAATGAAGCTGAATATGAAGCTCTGATTGTTGGCCTGAAGATTTTAAGAAAGCTGAATGCTAAGAGGATTTCGGTATATGGCGACTCCGAATTGGTAATAAAGCAGGTCAGAGGCGAGTATCAAGCAAAGCATCCTAGGATGCGGGCCTACTGTAATGCAGTTCTAGACATTCTAAAATTATTTTCAGAATACACCTTGACATGCGTGCCTCGTATGCAAAATAGTATTGTTGACGCTCTTGCCAAGGCGGCAAGTAGTTTGAAGATCCCAATGAATTCCAACAATAAATTCGAAATCCATGTCAAGAATTGTCCAACCATTCCAGAAAATCAGAGACATTGGCAGATGTTTCAAGATGATGAGGAGATTAATGATTTTCTGCAAAACAAAGGCAAGTTCAAAGAAACCTCAATAGATGTAAAAAATGACGATGGTAAAGGGAATGGTACAGATGAATTGCAGATCAATGAAATGGACGTGTTACAGCTGAAGAATAACGTTATTCCTAAAGGCTTGATACCTCTAGAAGAACTTTTTGATTAAGATGATGTAGCCCGCAAGCCAACATTGCAGCCAACAGAGAAGGGTGTAGAAGAGGTCAACATCGGAACAACTGCCAATCCTAAGTTGGTAAAATTGTCCAAAGCATTGCTGCCAAAGATCAAGGACAAATACATCAGTTTGCTGGCTTCATTTGCAGATGTGTTTGCTTGGGACTATTCTGATTTAAAGACCTATGATACCAATATAATTCAGCACACGATACCCATCAAGCCCAATCAAAAACCATTCAGACAAAAGTTGAGAAGGATAAATCCAAAGTTGTTGCCATCTATTGAAAAGGAGGTAAACAGGTTGTACAAGTCAGGGATCATTGTGCCCATCAGATTTTCGGACTGGATCTCTAACTTGGTGCCCATATGAAAGAAGATAGGTGAGATCCGCTTATGCATTGATTTCATAAATCTCAATAAAGTTTCATTGAAGGACAACTATCCACTGCCCAAAATGGACCATATACTTCAGCGAGTAGTGGGGGCATCTCGTATGTCACTACTTGATGGCTATTCCGGATATAACCAAATTTCTATCCATGAAGATGACCGGGAAAAAACGGCATTCACCACTCCATGGGGAACCTTTCATTACGCCAAATTGCCTTTCGGTTTAAAGAATGCAAGTGCCACATTTCAGTGTGCAATGGACTTGGCTTTTGCGAATGAGAAGGATGTGTTTTTGGTGGTGTACATGGATGATTTGATGGTGTTTTCCAAATTTGATGAAGAGCACATGCATCATCTAAAAATTGTCTTTCAAAAGTGCAGAAAATATGGTTTATCGTTGAATCTGAAGAAGAGCTTATTCGCCATGGAGGAAGGCAAATTACTCGGGCATATTATCTCAAAGGATGGCATTCGTATTGACCCAGCACGTGTGCAAGAAATTCAACAAATTGATCTGCCCTAGAATAAAAAAGAGATACAATCGTTCAATGGTAAGATGAATTTTCTACGTCGCTTTGTACCTAATCTTGCTGAACACCTAAGAGAAATGACCAACATGCTTAAGAAGGACAGCCAAGTGAAATGGACAGAGGAGGCTATAAAATCTTTCAATTTGGTTAAATTGGCTCTTTCTTCAGCCCCAGTTCTAGTCAGCCTGGACTACACTCAGGATTTCATATTGTTTTCATTTGCTTCGGAGCACACTATGGCAGCAGTATTATTGCAGAAAAGAGATGATCATGAAAGACCCATCGCATTCTTCAGCAGAGCCATAAGAGATGCAGCCTTAAAGTACAACATCATTGAGAAACAAGCCCTGGCACTTGTGAAGGCATTGAAAGATTTCCGGGTATATATTCTACATTCTCATATTCTAGCCTATGTACCTAACACTGCTGTAAAAGATGTTTTAGTGCAGACCAATCCTCAAGGAAGAAGAGGCAAATGGATTGCAGCCTTGCTGGAATATGATGTGGAAATAAAGCCCACAAAGCTGGTCAAAGGACACGGATTGGCAAAGCTAATGGCCGAATCGAACTTGCATGCCTTGGACATAAACCTGATCGCCGCTATGTTCGATGAGAATGAAGAATCATCATCAATTCAGGTATTTGAAATGTTTTCTCTTTCTCCATGGTATTTAGATATCATATATGTGCTTAAAAATTTGTCACTACCACCCAGAATGCCTAGAAACAAAGCTAGAACACTCAAGTTGAAAGCTGCCAAGTTTTGAATTCTAAATTCTGCTTTGTATTAGAAAGATGCCGGTGGCATTTTGTTAAATTGTTTGGTGGAAGAGGAGGCAAAGAAAGTCATGGAGGATTTCCACAGAGGAGAGTGTGGTGGTCACCTTTTTTGGAAGAACAACAAATAAAATTCTGAGAGCAGGGTACTATTGGCCGACAGTGTTTGCTGATGTATATAAGATGGTCAAGCGCTGTCATAAATGTCAGATTTTCAAAGGAAAATAGAAGTTACAGTCTTTGCCACTTAAGCCTATTGAGGTGAGCACTCCTTTCCAGAAGTGGGGGTTGGATTTCATTGGTGAAATTCATCTCGCTTATTCCGGTCAGAATAGATGGATCCTCACATCGACAGATTATTTCACAAAATGGATTGAAGCAACTCCCACCAGACAAGCTACAGATGCGGTAATCATTTCATTTCTTGAAAATAACATCTTGTCTCGCTTTGGTTGTCCAAGTAAGTTAATCACTGATAACGCAACAACTTTCAAATCAAAAAGGATGGTAGAGTTTTGTCATAAATATCACATCATTTTGGGTCACTCAACGGCCTACCATTCGCAAGGAAATGGATTGGCGGAGTCTTCGAACAAATCATTGGTCAACATCATTAAGAAGGTGCTGGAAATAAATAAGAAGAGCTAGCATAAGAGGTTGATCCATGCACTTTGGGCAGACCGGATCAATCAGAAAAAATCCATTGGTATGTCACCGTTTGAGCTTGTTTATGGAGTTGATACAATATTTCCTACCTCTCTCGCTGCCCCGGTAGTCAGACTTCTTCAGGAGGCTGGCAGTGAAGAAGATCTTGTGCAGAGAAGGTTGAATCAAATGGTCCACTTACAGCAAACAAGAGAAGAAGTTTTCAAGAACACATCCAAATTACAGGAGAAGATCAAGAAAATTTATGACAGAAAAGCAAAGGCGGATAAATTTCAGTTGGATGATGTGGTGCTGAAGTGGGATGCAAGGAATGAGGAGAAAGGTAAGCACGGAAAGTTCGAGAATCTTTGGAAAGGTCCTTTCAAGATTGCAGCATATAGGGGTCAGAATGCCTTCCTTCTGAAGGAAATGAACGGGGAAGATTGTCCAGGAGGGCCGATCAATGGTCGGCTGCTCAAGCGGTACCATTTCTGAGTTTATTAACGCTACTTCCACTGTCATTGTAAATACCATTTTTATTTCAGTTTGGTTTGAGTTTGTCAAGTTAGTTTTTGAGTCATTTCAATGTCAAGTTTGAGTCGATTTTTGGTCATTTTAGTTTCATAAATGAGTCAGAGTCCTGTGTTTTTTTTCGAAAAATGACTCCATAGCCCAAGGGACGAAGGCACTGTCTAGCTCTTCCATAGATCTACTGTTCTTGGCACCTCCAAGGAGCTACCATCCCCCATTGGAGCCAACGTTAGAGTCGGTCTGGTCAGCCCTCCGTTAGAGATCAAAACTCTTTATGCATTTCATTTTTAGGTGTCCCGCTCCATTCATTCAGCTGCATTCCGCTAAGGGTATGCCATGATCTGACGGAGAAGGTCATGCTAGTCATTTCCCCTCATGTCTGGCTCCTGCTGGCTTAGGTATTTTCTCAATGATCACCAAAGTCCATGACAGTCAAGGTCTGGTCCTTTAATGGACAAAAGTCATTTTCAGTCATTAGGTCTAGGGATTAAATCAATTTGGTCTTTAAATATGTCCAGTAAAGCCATGCAGGCCAGAGTGATGCCCTTGTAAAGTAATGATTCACAGAGTTTCACCGTCATATTGATAAACTTTGACTGTTCTCCAAAACTCTGTTTTGAAGAAAAGTCAAACAGTGTCATGGGTGATAAAATTTTCAAAAAAGTCTTCAGTTGATCTCTTCAGGTGTAATCATGGTTTCCGTGGCCAAATGTCCTGTCAAGCAATCCCTACAAAGAGTGTCAAAAATTTCATCACTTGAGCCAAATTCAGAGGAAAAGTGAAAATCAGGGTTGTTTTAAAGTCAATGAAAAAGTATCAAACATAACATTAGAAAGTGGGTTTTTTGAAAAATAAAAATTTAAATCATGACCTCCAAGTCTACATATACAAATTCCCACCAAAATCAAAGCCATTGTACAATCAAAGGCAGAGGGAAAACATTGCAAAGTCATGGAGAGTGAAATCCCGTGGTTTGGAGCAAGTTTGGAGGCCATTACAGGCGCGCGGCGCATATAGGCAGGGGCGCGACACACACCCAGAGCACGGCGCACTGGGTTTTGCACGCGGTGCACACAAAAAAAGCACCAGAAACGTGCCAAAACTCCCTCAAATTTTTTGTGAAGCACATCAATTGCAAGATATCACAAACAAAACCCAGCTTCACCATCATCAAAGGGTAGCCTTAATACAGTATATAAACAACAGTCATGGCATCTAAGCGTTCATCAGAGTATGAGGTGGAAACTCACAGTGATACAGCTTCAGGAGAATAGGCCCCCAGGAGACATCATAGGAATGGAAAACATGTTAGGGATGAGCCAAACACCCTCACTTAATTGTAGGCATGCCCTCTTGCTATGTCATGTTTCTAGCACCTAGCATGTTTTGAATTTTGTCAAAGGGTGGCAAACGTTAGAGTTCATCATGAGTTGGCCCGTCTTTTTGTGCTTCACCTACATGGAAGTCAGTCTATCTTGGCCGGGGTCACCTTCACATTGACACCCGAAACTATCTCAGTGGCAACAGGCATACCAAATGTTGGAGAACAGTGGCATAAGAAGAAGAAGGTGGATAGGAAATACTATGAGCCTTACATTAATGCCAGTTGTTTGAGGCACCTCACAAGAGTCTTCCCATTCAGATATTTGAAAGATGAGTATGCTCCGCTCATGAAATTGATCATGAAGTACTTCAGTTGTGAGGGGAGGTTCTCTCGCCTATATGCCTATCACATCAGGTTTCTCATGCACTTTACCAGGGTGCAGATGATGAACCTCCCATTTTTCATTTGCAGGAATATAGAGAGGATGAACAATTTCATGCAGCATAAGACCCCTCAGCAGCAACTCAACAGTGTTTATCACTTTTCTCTTATCCGGATTTTGGTGGATCATCAGTTGGGATTGCAGGGCATTTCTTGGGAGGACTTCATCTCCCGTGACTTATTCAGTGCTCCATAGGTAGTATCAAAGGCAGAGCATGAGATATGTGGTCCTTCACATCAGTATAAGCGCCATGAGACTGCTACTATGCCAGTATTCATCACCTATCAGAGAGGTAGTAGACATTTATTTGCAGCGGCAAAGCGAGTGTTATCTCCACCCGGGGTTGAAGGGACCTCATTTCCGACATCAGCATCACAGGAGCAGGGCAGAGGTAAGGAGCCAGTGCAAGATGAAGGGCCATCAGGTGAACGAGAGACCGAATTCGTTCTCCTTCATGATGATGAGACATATACAGAACCAACAAATGCAGATCTTAGAGAGATCATCCAGGAGCAACAATCAGTGATTGAGGCCTTATCCCTTGACTTGGAGAGGGCTAATTGGAACATGAAGTACCTGGAGAAGAGAAACAAATAGCTAGAGGATCAGCAGGCGATTATGGAGCTACAAAACATTCGTGAGCATCACCAAGCTACACAAAGGAGAAGATTCGAGCTCACATCATTGGAGCAAGAAATAAATGAGGATCGGGAGGCCAATCTCGAGAGAGTGAACATGCACTTGGAGAGGCTGCTGGACAAGGTCGATAAGGACCTTGCCTTACTGAGACACATGGCTTTCCATTACATGCCACGAAACATGAGTGCAAAAGCCCGAATAAAGAATTTGAAGGCGAAATTGAGCAAAGCAACAAGAGAGGCAAAGGAGGCAAAAGAGCAAGATTAGTTTCAAATCTTGGCTGAGGCTTCTTTGGCACAACATAGCACCCCATAGAGAACCTCCATCCCAAATTTCAAGGAATTTGGGGAAATTTTGGTCACATGACAAATTTTTCGGCAAAACACAGGTTTTTTCTCCCAGTGGCGGGCGCTAAAAATTGGGAACTCCAAATGAAGAATGGTTTTCATTTTTGGATTCATCATGAAAAGTCACGACTACTGGTGCTTGGATAAGAAGTTTGGGCAAGATCTGAGTCTCCAGGAGGTCAAAAACACCCAAAAAATGACCTCTCTACCCCTATTTTGACACATAGGAAGCAGTCTTGGGAGAATGAAGATTTGGAGGGGCAAATGAGCACCAAATTCAGAAATTCCAATTGGGTTAGAAAGTAGACAGGACAAGCTTTCCAAAAAGCACACTTGGGCACATTTTGGACTCCTGCAAGTGCCTCAAAATAGGCTCCCAACTGGCACGGTACATAGAGAAAATGGCGCGGCGCATATAGGAAAAAATGCCAATTGCCTCTGTTTCGCGAAATTTCTATTCGCGACTTCTCCAAGTGGGCCCGCTCATCTACATTTCCATTTTTTGGCACCTAAGGCGGAATTTAAAGTATTTTCTCTCCAGATTGGCTTCTATCCAAGTGGCGAAAGAAGGCAAACGATCACCCAAGCCATTTGTCATGTTTGTAATGCTGCACCTGTAGCTGATGGTTGGCTCTTCATCTCCATTTTGTAATGATTCGAGTAACTCCCCAATCCTTGGGCATTCTATCTCTTCATGGAACATTCTATATATTGTATGCAAACCATTTGCAAAGGGTTGGTTGGCTTGTAACTTCTGGGAGACCGTGGGAAAGAAACTCTGCTTCTTCACTGTATATTTTTGACAGAGAATTAATGAAAGGCAGCGGCTCTGTTTCATGAGATTGATGTGGTTGTGAGTGTAGTGTTGAGTCCCAAACCTGCACTTCCCTATATACCCTTTCAGCCTTCTTTTTCCATTTACTTCATCCACCAAGCTGTCAAATCATTGCATATTAGTCTAAAAAGAGCTTATGAAATGGTTTCCTAACTATGTTTATGACTGCTGTTTGATTTAGATTTTTGTTCAAGCAGCTGCGGAAACTTGTCACTTTCCGCAGCCAGCTCAAGTTTCCGTAGCCATTTTGTTAAAGACTATGTTACAGGTGTTCAATGGAGAAACCGGCCACATGGGCATGCTGCAAGTGACATGTACATGGAGCGTGTCCCCTTAGTTCAGCGAAATCACTCATAAACGGTCATGGTCAAAGACGGTCAAAGGAAGGGCCAAACAAGGAGTTTTGCGGTGGCACAACTCTGTTTTGCCCACGTGAAGGTTTGTGTGGCATGATCCTCAATTTTCAGAGGTACTGGCACACCTATAAATCAACCCGTGAACTGAATCGAGCAGCCACCACTCCATGGATTTAACTGTCATGATTACCATAACGCTAGATCTCAGGCCGTGGAGATT
Source organism: Pinus tabuliformis (assembly GCA_031772625.1). NCBI lineage: Eukaryota > Viridiplantae > Streptophyta > Pinopsida > Pinales > Pinaceae > Pinus > Pinus tabuliformis. The sequence goes on from CM062814.1 coordinate 806,562,652, forward strand.
TACGTGTCTGTTTGGCAGCGTAGAATCTAGGAATTAATTGCAGCATTTCCACTTATAAATAATGCGTTGATATACGCTGGATAGTTAGCTTTTCAAATGTAATTTTGATTGTTGCTATAAGCCCACTGTACTGTGCTTTACTTTGTCTTATTACTGCACTTTAATATATGAGAAGACAACATTCTTTAATTTGATTTGTGACTGAGTACTGACTGGCTGAGGTTGCAGAGGGCCCCTGTACACCAAGGCTCTGTATAGTTTCTTACTTGCTTTCATTTACTGTTTTTATAATCATTAGCCTGTATATATTATGATGTTCTGATGTTCATGGTTAACTGCTGTCCATATTTCCTTTTATGTTAACTGTTAGCTGATCAGTGCTTTTCTTACAGGTTTTGTAGGCAGCCCAGGCAAATTTACATATTTTTAATGACTACTAACATGAGATCATCTTGTCCTTTTTGTTGATTTTCATTTACTGAGTTTTAATTCCAGCATTGTCATTTCTTTCAGTTTTTCTTTGCTTATTTACTTTTCTGCCACTTAGACATCATATTACTCATCTGTTTATGATTTCCTTTCTATAGCCAAGCGACTCAATTAGTGAGGAATCAGAATATTACTTGTTGTAGTATGATTTAGTTTGCTTTCCTGCAAGTTAGAGATTGAATTACTTATGTCATTTTCAAGAATTGAAATATGAATGAGTAGTTAAATCTTAGTTTCCTTTTATGCAATTTGATTTCCTGCAATTCAGATATCATGTTACTCATCTTGTTTATGATTACTTCCTATAGCCGGAGCGAGTTGAAAGGTGAAGGGTCAGAATGTGGGTTGAAGTAGTGTGATTTAGCTTTCTTTGATTTCAGTATTTGAGTTGCTTTGAGTTCAGTTTTTATTTCTTTTTCATACAGCAGTAAGGATACTGGGCCATTGTCACTAGTTCACTGTTTTGGTACATTTATTTCCTTTTGAGAATTGATTTCATCATAGTCAGTTTGAAACCTTCTTTTTGAGAACTTTAAAGTTTGGAAAATCATTGTAGAAATCACCATTACCATCCATACTTAACTTTCAATTTCGCCATCTCACACTAGGGAATCCATAGAAGATAAACCCAAAAACAAACTAAAAAACTCAAAAACGACAAAAGACTAAGAAAACGGTTATCTTGCACATACAATGCACTTCACTTCAGCAGTTTACAACTCCCTGATTGACATTTTAAATAGCAATTTAGGACACACTAAATTGACCAAACATGTAACAAATGTGTCTCTTATGTTTTCATATGTATTTCGTTATGTTTCATAATTCAATTCATGTTCATTTCCAGTGAAATTTTTTGAGTTAGATAAGGTAGAATTCAATTTTATTGCTCTGCTTATGGGAAAATTTCATGTTCAGTGTTCTTCTTCTGTTGAAAAGGATTCATGTTCCTATGCCCTTTTCACTCTCCTAAACAATCTCTCCATTCCGCGTTATTTCAAACTAAATTGCTACACTTTTATCCCGCCTTGCCTCACGAAGTAATCTGTGCCTTTGTATTAAATTCTCCGTTCTTTACTGATCGTTGGTCCCATACCATCCCAGAAGCTCATTCATTCATAAAAATTGTTTCTTGTATCCCTATTCACTTACTAGCCTAAGATCAATATTTCACTGTAAGTCATCTCAGACCGTTTTTTGCTTATCTATTCACTGAGCATGACTCGGAGACAACCCTCTCCTGTTCTAGTAGGGCTAGCTACCAGACTGAGCATGGTTTGTGGTTACCCTAAATTTTGCCTTCCTTTAGCCTGGGGCAGATTTAGGTGCTAACACTAACATCCAAGAGTAATTGAGGAGGACATCCATTGATTCTAGGAAGACCATGGTTAGCTACAGTTGATTCTTTTATAAGTTATATATATGGTGATATGTTTATTTCTTATGGAAGTTCAACAAAGAAATTCACATTATATCCCCCTGCAAAGACAACAATCGAGGTAGAAAGTGAAGAATGATAGATGATGATATTGATATACGATCAATCTTTGTTACTTCACAAATAGATGAATAAGATTAGATTTTGAATTTAATGGAAAATAATGAGTCTTCCTCATATTTTGAATCCAATCAAAGTTTTCAAGAACAATGTAATATTGAATATTTATCATCTCTTCAATTATATTTGCATTCTATGGAAAATTTTGGAAATTCTTCAATAGAAATATTTCCAGAAAAAACCTTGAATATCAATAATAATCTAAAAGAAGTTCAAAAGAAAGATTTAATAAAAACGTTACAAGGACATTCCTCTGCTTATGCATGGGAATACACTAACATGAAAGGAATTGATCCCAATACTTGTATACATCAAATTTACATTGAAGAAAATGTCAAACTAGCTCGACAACCTTAGAGGAGAATGAATCCAAATTTAAGGGAATTTTTTAACGTGGAACTACAAAAGTTATTGAATGTGAATTTCATTTATCCAATATTAGATATCTAGTGGGTTTCACCATTAGTAATTTTTCCTAAAAAGAATGGAAAATGGGGAGTATGCATTGACTATAGGGAATTGAATAAAGCCACTTTAAAAGATCATTTTCCACTTCCTTTCATAGATCAAGTTTTAGATACATCGGAAAGAAAGAATTATTTCTCATTATTGGATGGTTTCAGTGGATATAACTAGATCCAAGTAGCTCCAAAAGATCAAGATAAAACTACTTTTACCTGTCCATGAGGAACCTATGCCTACCGATTACTTCCTTTCAAATAATGTAATGCACCTGCAACATTCCAAAGGGCAGTCTTAGGAATTTTCTCTAATCTAATTCATGATTGTGTGGAAGTTTATATGGATGATTTTAATGTCTATGGAAATTCCTTTGAAGAAGCTCTTAAAAATTTGAAAAAAGTTCTCATTAGATGTAAGGAAGCAAATCTCTCATTAAGCCATGAATTTTTTTATGATGTTTACTAAGGGAATTGTTTTAGGACACCACATTTCAGGGAATGGAATAAGAGTGGATACAACTAAAGTAGAAGTTATTTCTAAATTATCAATTCCAACTTGTAAAAGAGATGTTAGAATTTTTCTTGGCTTATTGGTTACTATATAAGATTCATAGAAACTTTTACAAAAAGTTCTTCTCCACTTTTCAAATTGCTCACAAAAGATTGTGAATTCATTTGGAATTTTGATTGCCAAAAAGATTTTGAAACATTGAAAGAAAATATTTCTGAAGCACCCATTCTAAGAGGACCAAATTGGAAACTACCTTTTCACATTTCAATTGATGCTTCAAATACAACTTTAGGAGTTGTATTAGGACAAAAGGATTTAACTCCTTATGCCATTTACTACACCAGTAAAAATTTGACTCCTGCATGAGTTAAATGATACTGTAACAGAAAAGAAGTTTTTAGTTGTTTTCATTGCCATTAATAAATCCAGACATTACATCACTGGTTATGAAACCTTTGTACATACATATCATTCTGCAATTAGGTATTTAATGAATAAACCAATCACTAATGGAAGAATTACAAGATGGTTATTGTTGTTACAAGAATTCAATATTACTATTTTGGATTGACCTAGAAAACAAAATACAGTTGTTGACTTTCTATCTAGGATTCAAAATGATAATAATGATGTTCTTGCAGAAGATAATTTTCCTAATGGATATCTTTTTTCAGTATCTATTAGATCTCCTTGGTTTGCAGATATTGCTAATTATTTGGCTATAGGGAAGTTACCACTATATTTGTCTCCTCGAGAGGGAATAAAGGTAATTCAAATTAGTGCATCTTACTCATGGATAAATGGAGAATTATACAAAATAGGGCCAGATTTGATCATTCGGAGACGTGTTAGAGAAGATGAAGTACCAGAGATATTAAAGGCTTGTCATGATGAACCATGTGGAGGGCACTTCAGTGATAAAATAACTTCTTACAAAGTCCTTTTCTTAGGATATTATTGGCCTTCCATGTTTAAGGATGCCAAAGAATATGTTAAGAGATGTGATAGTTGTCAAAGAATGGGGAAACCTGTTCCTTCAAATGAAATTCCTCTACAACCTCAAGTACTCATTGAACCTTTTGAGAAATGGGCTCTGGATTTTGTTAGTCCAATTAATCCACAACCAAGACAAAAATAATACATTATCTTTTGCACTGATTATGTTACAAAATTGGTAGAAGCTAAAGCACTTCCTTCTGCTACTGAAAATGTTGCAGTTTCATTTCTTTTTTAGGACACCTTTACGTGTTTTGGTGTCCCAAGGGAAATTGTGATAGATCAAGGTACTCAATTTACATCCAAGTTGGTACAAAAGATAATGGAGGAATACAAAATCAAACATCGAAAGTACGCTCCATATCATCCACAGGAAAATGGACAGGTGGAATCCACCAATAAAGTAATTGAATCAATTCTTACCAAGACCGCACATCTGCATAGAAGAGTCTGGACAGAAAAGCTTCCAGAAGCTTTATGGGCATACTGTACCACATGGAGAAATACCATAGGACATACCTTTTATCACCAAAAAATGATCACCTAACCATTTCTAACTAGGTGGATTGAAATACACCATGTGGATTTAATTTTACCTTAATAAAATCACGTTCATTGTGGAAAATACTTTAGTAAACCGCTATTATTAAATTATTTTATGATCTAAATCAAAAAACCCTATGAGAATAATTAGATAAATCATTATTTATTTAATTTTCTCTAGGCATTATTATTAAATCATTATTTAATAATTATTCCTTGTTCCATTTGACTAAATCCCTTAGGACTATTTAAATAAATCATTATTTATTTGAATTTCCTCATTTTTGTTATTATTATAATTATTAAATCAATATTTAGTAATTATTTTGATTTCACACCTTTCTTGTTTCTTGCGAAATAGTTAATAAATCATTTTATTTTTTAATTATTTATAAATAAAGGAATTTAACCATTTTAAATTCCTTTTCCCTCTCCAATAAGTATAATAAAGTATTCCAAGTAATTAGATTTGAATTTGGTCAATAATATTTTATTATTCTCCATTTTTTAGATTAACTCAATGCTTTTCTATATAAAGAGGGTTTTTCATTCATTCCTCACCATGATCATTATCATCGTCAACCTTATCGTCATTTTTCCTTGAGCTCCCACTTGAGTTCTTCACTTTGTTTTGGTTTTTTTCACACGATTGAGAGAGGGGACCTATTTTTGAAGCATCAAGGATATCAAAGGATCCATCCCATGGAGGGGGACTTACAGACCAATCTGTAGATCTCCTCCATTAGGTGTTATCAATAAATATTTATTTGTTTAAAATCATCTTTCCACTAGGTTATTATTCTGGATCTATCATTATGTTGCTATTTGTTTCAGATCTTGTTTCCTTTCACTGTAGATTTTCCATTTGTGTTGTAGATCTATAATGACAACAACCATTAACATGTTGTTGGATAACTTGTCACTTAGTGACTTAAGTGAAGGTTTTTGGTACATCTTCCAGGAATCTTCATACTAACAATACTCCCTATGAACTTGTTTATGGGAAGAAAGTCTTGTTTCCTATTGAGTTCCAGGTAAAGACCTTCAAGACAATATTCATATTGGGTCTTGATCTATCTGAAGCACAAAAACAAAGAATAGAGCAACTGAATGAACTAGATGATATGAGACAGGATGTTATTCAAAGACCAACATAGTTTAACAACAAATATTCAGGTGGCATGACAAATTCATAAAAGAAAGGAAATTTCAGCCAAAATATTGGGCATTACTTTTTGACTCAAAATTTAAATAATTTCAAGGAAAATTTGAAACTCATTAGCTTGGGCCTTATAAGATTGAAACTATATTTGATAATGGTGCAATCAGGATTAGAACCATTGATGAATCAAAAGTGGCATTCCTTGTAAATGGCCATCGATTGAGAATTTATCACAAACCATTGACAAGGGAAAAATTTGTTAAAATTTTGCAAGACAATATTGATTTAAAGGTAGTTAGGAAGGATTTTCCTTCCTCTCCAACTTGACTCGCAAAGCATTTCATTATCTATATATATATATATATATAATAAAATGGTATAAACATGAAAACCAAGTACTCTTGGCATCCTAGATTTTATTTTTAAACCCTATTATAATCACATTTTCTTTGTAACCCTCATTTTCTTTTCAAAATAAGCAACTACATAATTGTTGAGAATCTGCAGCTTTAACAAAATTTTGTAGTTGATACTGACAGGGATCAACTGGGACAATTGAAGATCTTGGCATAAGAAAATGATCAAGCTTGCAATTGAAGGCATCCAAGGACAATCTACAAAGGTCAATCAAAGCATTAGAATCATAAATCCAAAGGTATGTAAATATTAGATTAAATAATAAAGGTAAGAAACATTATATTATGAAATAAAATAGATGTTGCTACTGCCATTTGAAGTAATAATTACTATTCCAACTTCAGACTTAACTATAAATACTATGTCTTATCAACGAAGTTGGTCGTAAGCCCATTCATCACTCATCATTGTGTAGATACTCCACTCCATAAACCTAGTTTCATTGATAATTCTGCCCTAATTCATACTCTGTTTTTCCAAAATCCTTTTCACTCATTTTCATTGAGGATTTCATTCTCATCCATACTTATTTTTCTAAGGCCATTTTTTCTCCTTAACCTTATCAAAAGAAGAAATTGCAGGTTGAGACTTCACCAACATGGGATTTATTCTGAGGATAGAGTTGGATGGGAAGAAATTCATGGAGGGTTATCCACAAGTTAGACAAATGTTACAACAAGTACAATGGTTGGAATTTGTAGAAAAATTTAATGGCTATAAAAATAAGTAATAAAATCCTTTTCCCGAGCATTTGATGGAGTTGAGGCAGAAATTGGAGAAGTGAAAATAATAGTGACATAATCTTTCATGGCTGAAGTAACTAGGCTACCTATGGTTGGTAAAAGATGGTTCAAAAATAGAGGAATTGAAGGAAATGAATGAAGGACATTCCTCAAAAACCCAGGCGTGGACACTTCAATCTTTAAGAAAGACACCTGAAGTACAGCTCTTAAAACAAAATGGAGAAATTTACTGTTGATTATTCAAAAATTTACTACTTGTGAGGTAGATTTGACAGTATGTTTTTCTATCATATACGTTTGATGTTGCATTTCCTTTAGGGTAATGAAATTAATTTTCCTTCTTTCTTACTCAATAGTTCGAAGAAAATGATCAGTAATACTCAGCGAAGAATACGGTCTATTGAAAATACCATGTATCATCATGGCGTGATAAAAATGTTGATTGAAGCACACCACAAAATTATAGGAGATGATTGGGAAAGTTTTCTAGTCAGAAACCACTTTAAAGAGGTAGAACAGGAAGAACCCAACAACAAAATAAAGAGAAGTAGAAGAAATTTATCTCTAAACCCTAAAGATGACCTACCTCTACAACAAGAGCAACCCTTAGAATATGAAACTCCCCTTACTGATGTATTACAAAATCTTAAAAAGAAGAATGTTATAAGAAGAAAAACTAGTCATAAGGAAGAAATCATATCTAGAAGATAAACAGAGGAAATAGAGGAAGCAAAGACAGAACAAGAAAATTCCTCTCACTAAAACCTCATCCACTGTCAAGAGGAGTACAAGATTCAAGAAAACAATGAAGGAATCATCTCGTAAATCCATAGTGTTTGTCAATATGGAGGAATAAGAAGGGCTAAAGTCTCCATCACGAATTATTTTATCGCCAATTCCATCACCAGTTCCATCACCAATTGCTAATATAGTAAGAAGAACACCTGAAATTGACCCAGTCCAACAAGAGATATATGATTATATAGAATATTTGGAGAAAAGAGCTACAAAAAAGACCATTGCATCCTCTTCAAATCAAGAAAAACAAATTCATCCTGATAGTAATTGGAGACACTAAACAGGCACTTAAAACATGAACATGAAACATTGAAAGTGCAGAATGAAATACAGAGGAACAAGAAAGCCAAAAGAAAAGAACAAATCCCTTAAGAGAAAAGTCATAAGTCTGAAGTATAAGATTATGATGAAGAAACCAAGGATGGAAGTCACTAAGAAGAAGGAAAAGAAGACAAATCTGGATGTTTTAGCTCAAGTATCTGAAGGAGTTTAGTAATAGGAAGGGTTCATCAATTTTGAAATTTTTGCATGAGGACATGTAATGACCTTTATGTGGGGGAATTTTGAGCCTCACAATTGCTTCTTTTTGACACCCTTTTTCACTCCATCTATTTCTTTTTTACCTTCATAATCACACATTGGGCATCAAATCACAAGAATTATGACATGGCAGGTATACAATTGTCTTGTATTTCAAAAATTGATAATGTTCTTTATTATTTAGTTTAATGTTTACTTCAACTACTAAATTGCAGTGATTCTTTAGCCAAGTCTATGGTTTTGCAAGTTCCAAGGTGCCAGCTAGGAAGCGAAATATATGGGTAGGTGCAAATTGATGCACTCAACGATTGCCTTTGACTCTCATGAACCAGATCGATGGAAGAATGTCTTATTGATGTTGTCAAAGATGAATTCAACCTCTATAGTCAGAAACAGGTGAGCGAGAACGAGATTTATGCCTCATGATTTGCTTTGATAAAAGAAAATCATGAGAAAAATATGTTATGATATATTTTCAAGTTAATTATAGTTTCTGTTGAAAGGGATTAGGTGTATAGCTCTAAACAATTTATTTCAATGATATCTATAAATATGTCTCTCGACAGAAATGAAAACGTTGTTAAGGATGCGAAAGTGAGACATAAAACTATGTTTTCAATACTGTTTTTATAAAAGAATCGTTTTGTTTTCTCTTGTGTGGTTAAGTTTTTGATCAATAGTGTCATTGCCTACTTCTCGTGGAGGGCCCCCTCGAGCAGTAAGGATTTATGTTTCATTTTAAGTAGATATAAATTGTCTTTATATTCTCATAGCTTCCTGTTTTCTCAATTAAGTAATTGCATTCTAATTTCTTCTTGATTTGAATTAAGTTCATTCTTCTAATCATTTCTTTGTTCATAGATTCTGGATGCACATGGATAGAACTTAGCAACAATGACATAATGTTATACTTTAATCAATTAGACATAATTTCATCTTTCATATAGATAGAGGATTTATTTGCAGATTTGGATGTTAAATTTCAAGCATGTGTGATCTATACTTCAAACAAGTGTGAATGTATTCTAAGAAGGAGTTTGTTTCATTATTGTGTTTAGAAAAGTATGATTGTTGTTTATATAGATGTGTGATGAGATTAAATAGTCATATTTTCTTCTGCAATTGAGTGTGGGTATATAATTCTTATTTATGCAAAGTGTGGAATTAATTTTAATTTACATCAAGTGTGAGATTGATTTACATATATGCAGAAGTGTGATATTTTCTTTATTTCAAAGCAGAGTGTGATATTTCTATAAGAAAAAGTAGTTTTAAGCAAGAGAGTGTGATCATCATTGTAGAGTTAATCTTATTTTCTAGGAATAACTAATTTACTCATAGAAGGCATGTGCATCTCAATAACTCAATTTAATTTAGAATAAAAGGCTTCTAGCACATACATTGCACTTACACTTCATCAATTTAGTAGCCTTGGTCGATAATTTATGTAAGAAATTTAAGGTCAATTAATTTGTCAAGCGTTACTCCTCATTTATGAAAAGAATTTGTTGCTCCTCCTATATATGTGTCTCATGTCTTCTCGCCCAGAGTAGAGAGAGGGGTGCATTGTGATACCAAGGGTTGGAGAGATTTGAATATTGTGAGAGGGAGAGACCTCGAGAGTAGCCAAATGCTAATCTAAATTACTAAGTAGCTCTAGCCAATGGATTTGAACATGAGTGGTATTGAGAGGAAGTGAAACTTATCTTCCTAAATTTTCCTTCTATATCTCTTTACTGCTATATTTTGGTACTACTTGTGAACTTATACAACTTGAGGGTTCCAGGGGGAGAAGTTCTTCCTAGATATGCTTGGGAGGAAAACCGAATGGTTCAAATAAGTTGTTTAAGGAATCAAAGATGGATCATGATTTCAACAGTTGGAATGAATATTGCATTAGGTATAGATTTAATTTCCTTGAAATTTTAGTATAATATTAGTATAAAGAATTGTAGAAATTTTAATTTTTGTAAGCATGTAACTTTGGTTTAAGCTTATGTTATTTAGAAGCTTATTGTCTAAGTTAAGAATGAAGAATAATAATAGTCTGTATGTATAGATGCTTATACTTCAAGTTGGAAATATTATTGGTGTATTTTATTGTACTATCCTTGGTACTGTAGTTAACTGAGGAAGAAAAGCCAAATATTGCTAATAGTTAGAAAAATGAATAATTTTGAAAGAGTTTGGTTAAGAGTTTCATTACTTATGGTTTTGTGTTGTTTTAACTGAAATAGGTAATTAAATACATTTTAGAAAGGGTTTCAGGGTATGTTTGCAAAGTGTTTCGCAAAATCCATAAATGCTATCAAATTATATATTTATGTATGAATAAGTGCTAACTTGCAGCTTACAAGAGAAGTAAGAAAATGGAAATGTACCAAATTAATATACCTAGAGGAATTACAGGGTCATCCCTTAAAAGAAAATGCAAAAATAATGGCAGCTAAAATATGGTTTGGAAGATCAAAGGCTTGAGATAAGTTTGAGGTAATTTTTATTTATGGCATATGTTTCATTTTATTCTTAATAATTCAATGTTTTGTGATTTAAGTTTTTGGTATAGTATTTTTAACATTTTGACATAAAGACTTAATCGTTGTAGCATTTACTACTACCATGTGTTTGTCAAATTGTAGCAGTGGATGCAATAAGCTTGTCAAATTATGTCAAAGGAAGTAGCTTGTTGGTTATAAAATGTTTCAAGAACTCATATGGTGGATTTAAAAATGTGTAAATTCAATGAATATCTCTTAGTAGCATAATTATTGGTTTTCTTTCCTCATGTAGAGTTGTAGATGAAAGTTTGCATTCCATGTGCTTGACAAAAGTGGCAAATAAGACATTAGGGATCCAAATTTTTTTTGTTTTAAATAATTGCATCCCTAGGATTTTTGGATGTGATTCAGCCCAAAATCAGGGGGTATCCATGTCATTTGAACTTGTAACCCCCCATTTTATTCCAAAAAAAAATTAGAACCCAAATTGTAAATCTGGGTGATTTTGCAGATTGTTGATGCCAACTGTGTGTGCATGTTGTCGAGTTTTTGGTGAAAAATTAACATGATTTAGTCCCTATTTTAATATGAAAACATTTGAAGTTTTAATTTATGAATTTTATGATTTAAATGGGTTGAGTAAGAATCTTATATTCATGTTACTAATGGTTGTCAAAATTTTCTTAAGAGATGATGGATGTCATGTTCGACAAAATGCCTCAATGGATGTAGATTGTATGCTTGCAAATTGTTTGTCAAAAGGCCTCAACGGTTGTAGCTTCTATGTGCATAAATTGTTAGAGTAGATGTCTCACTGACTATATATATTTTATGTACCATAAATTTATGAATAGATTATTCAATGGATGTAGCTTCCTATGTTTGCAAATTTTTGTATAAATGTGAAAATGAATTTAATAAAGTTGCTAAAGTGAATAAATCAGTAGGACAGTGTTACTTTTATCATACAAATATTTTATAAAAAGGATGGAGGGGGTGGGTCATGTTGTTGAAAATAATTTCACAGTGACAAATTTTGTAAGATTTAGTTACTTGTGCAAATGAGAATAATAAGTTTCAATTGAGTTTCATGAATTTGGGGGTGCAGCCTTATGCGTTAGTGGTTGTAGAAAACAACTATCTAAGCCCAATTTAAGCGGTCTCATTGTTTTACATCACACTTTTTTAGGAGTAATATGCTTCTGAATTTGTAACAATGGCTTCTCTTGCTGCAACATTCATTATATGAGTCTCATGATTGAAGCAATGCCATTTTACAAATAATTATTTTCCTTAATAGTTGGGATTCTATATTTTTAATTAATGACATGGTAAATGTTTTTGGGTTAATATCGTTTGTGATTCCATTTTCCATTTCATAAGCATATCATATTTATTATATTTTCTATTGAAGATAGGCATATTCCTCCTTCAATTACCTTGTTACGTGTAGGTTAATTCTCATACCCTTATATGTGATTTTTTTATAGAAGCATAATATTTTAGTTCTTGTATCATAATTTTGTGGTTATGATGTCAAGAGTCAGTAAGTGGAACTTATTTAGCATAACCTAGGACATCAAATAGGTCGATCTAGCTTAATGCTCACATATGGCATTATGGTGGAATTTATTTCTAGTCTTAGAGATCACATATAAATATGAAAAGACCACATGCTATCTTCTTTTAAAGTTGAAAAGAAATGTGTTTTCGAATTGGTTTTAAGGGAAAGTTATCCCTGACTTATTATGTTATATTGTTATATTGAAATATATGAAGGAACACAATTAAATGATAACTAAGTTAGTAATATTACAAATAGAAAAAAAAGAAAAAGAGTATTAGTGGTCAATGTGACCTCTACTTCTCTATATTATTGATGGTTGGTAAGGTGGAACCTTAAAAGAGACTTATTGAAATACCTTGAGGCATGCATTCATTAATGTTATGTTCTTTTTCTAATGACAATAGGAATACATAAATGTCCCATGATTATTGAATCTTGTATGTGACTCAATGCCAAAACATTTATTCGTCCCTAGCAAAATGTATCAACGTTTCTTAATGCTCATTGAAATCACTCATGAGTTGTATCACCTTGGTTAATGGTATGAAACAATGGTAAGTAATCCAATGATCTCTTTCCATGCTTGACTCCAACACATCCATTCACATGGAAAATAGTTGTACCACTGGATCATGATTTGATGGAGATTTTGTAAAAAATTTAGCAGCAGTTGCGGTCCTTTGGTTTGCAAATAAGGTGGGGGGGATTTCTAACCCTCAGTAGTTATCAGCCTCACATAGTTAGTTTCAAAAAATAGCATTCATCTCTTCAAATTCAACCTTCATCAATCAAAAGCATCATATAGCCATCATACATCAGCATTGCACCTTGTGTTGGATCATATATGGTGACTTAAAGAGGTAAAACCTTAGGTGAAAATCAATGTGGGACTCTTTGATTTGTTAAGAATTTTAGGCATGACAATAATAAAATTACATAAGCATTCATTTATTTCCATATTTCTTTTATTTCCCTCATGTTCATGTCCTTACACTTGCATCAACTTGTTAACCCATTATTTGTTCCATTTTTATATATTATAATCCACGTACTTCACTAAGTTTTGGGATGATATTCTTGCTAATGTTTTCCTCTTGGTCATTTGTACATGTGGGGATAACTATTAGTTGAATCAATATATGCTTCATGGTATGTTAACTTTGCCTTGGTACAACCCATTTTTATGGTATTAAGGGGAGGGTTTTTAGTTGTTAAGCCTCCTAATAAATATGATGTGAAATTCTATTGTGCAAGGAAGAGAAGCCCCTTTGAAAGGCTTACTAGGTCCCTCATCACTTTTGGATATACTAAAAATTATTGTTGCCTATACAAGCCTCTAGTGCAGAGTCTTCATTGTGAAATTTTCAGTGTATCAAAGGATCTAGTGTAGAGTCTTTGTTGTGAAATTTTCAAATTTTAGGGTGCAATCTACCATCTTCAAGGATTATTGTAGGTTTGGGAGATACCATTTCTTCATTTATTGATCTATATTATTCTCTAATTTATATATAGATTCTTCTCCTCCAACACAAATTTTAGTGACTCATCTGTAGATTTACTTATAAATGGATTTTGTACCGATGATAATTTCTTGTTTTCATGGAGAATTTCATGTGTTTTATGAGACAATGCAAAATATCTCAACAAAATGTCAATAGGTTGATCGTGAAAATCCTGATTATTACCCACATTAGGGCGATGTGGTTCTCTACATGTTTTCTCTTTCAACACCATATTCCTCTTCTCTCTCAGAAGAGGAGTTGCCATGGTGATTATGAAAAAATTCAACACTAGCATTCAGCTTGACCATGTTTAGAAGCATAGGATCATTGTGCTTCCCTTGGTGCCTCTAGCAATTTTAGAGATCTCAAAGTCTCCCCCAGTGTTGAAGTATGAGGTGTCCTCTATTAGAATAATCACTTCAGGAGCAGCTCCCATGCTGCACTATGGAGCAGTAATGAGGTTGATGGGTCTATTCCCAAAGGTCAAATTTATGTAGGGTTATGGCATGATAGAATTTCAAGTGTTGAAAATGAGTTTAGATTATGCCAAGGAACCATTCCATGTGAATCCCAACTCCAGTTGTCTGAAATGATGAAATGAAGATCAGTGATCTAGAACCAAGTAGTCTTTCCCTCATAATCAAAAGGGAGAAATATATATTTATGGACCCCAAATTATGAAAGGTTATCTTAATGATCCTGAGGCCATCAATATAGAAATTGAAAAATAAGGGTGGCTACATATTGGTGATATTGGTTTTATTAAGAGTAATGAAGAACTTTTCATAGTTTATCGACTAAAAGAACTTATCAAATACAAGGGATTTCAGGGGGCTCTTACTGAGAATAAAGGAATTCTAAGGAGCCATCCATATATATTTGATGTCGCAGTAACCCAAGAGAAACATGACGTTGTAGGGGAGATTCCATTTTCTTGGTGAAATCCAACAAACTTCAAATAAGTGAGAAAGAAATTAAAAACTTTATGGCTGAAATCGTTTTGTTTTGCAATACAATACACAAGATCTATTTTCTAGATTCCATTATGAGGTCTGCGACTGGAAATATTTTACATAAAATTTTGAAACCTTAACTATAACATGAATGATATACACCCAATTTTCAAGTTAATAGTTTATTATGCCACAATTTACTTAGACAATAAATTGATATCTATGGGCTACAACAAACTTAGAGAACGAAACTCTTAGAAAAATACAATGTAGGTGTTCTCTATTTTTTTGTTTGGTTTGGGAATTCTGCAAATTTAATTCTTTTTCGGTCTCTCACATTGAGCATATGTCTCTAGAGGAAATGGAGAGTGGATGGTTGGCATATGAGGATATCCTTGGTAGGAGAATTGTTTGTTTAGTCAAATATTTTGTTATTGGATGAACCTAGTAACCATCTAAATCTCAGAGTTGTTTTATGGCTAGAGCAATATTTGGGTAGGTGGAAAAAATAAAAATAAAAACTTCTTGTTGTGTCGCATGATTGTGACTTCTTGAACTTTTTTTACACTGATATAATTCATTTCCACGATGAGAAACTTTATTTATATAGAGGTAATTTTAATGCTTTTAAGAGTGGTTATGTTAAAAAACACAAGGAGACCAATAACATGTTTGAGGTATATGAGAAATAGGTAAAAGTTGATAAACATAGTGAAATACATTAGCTCTAGAAATTTTGGCGTGGCCTGGATAACGAAAAACAAGAAGATGAAGGATATTATTTTCCTAAGCCAGTAAGGCCTGGAGAATCAAGTGAAGCATTATTACAATCTCTAGAGAGAAAGTTTCAATTTTTTTTGGTGTCTCTAAACTTGAGTCTAGATACGATCAACATGCTAGTGAAAAGAAGTAAAGCATATCTATAAAACAAGTGCTTCATTCAGCAAATGAATGTTCAAATAAGATGAAAAAAGCTAAGCACAAACCTAAAATGTAGCAAATGTAATGTTAATGTCATTGGTCGAAATCTCTTCAAGTATGGAAAGGGAGTCAAAAGAAAGTATGGCTGCATAGGAATATGATATTTGTGGTTCTCATAGGTATGATGAGGAGTTAATTTTGAGTCAAAGACAACTCTCTACATCAACAACTAATTTAGTGGTAACGCTACAAAAAAAAAATTGTTGACGCAGGGGCTAATTTTGAGCTAACTATAGAAATAGTTATGCATTCTTCATTAACACATCATGATTTTACTTCCCATCCTTGTTGTTCATTTAGATCCTCCAAAATGTGAAAATATATCATTGCCAAAGAAGTCATCAAGAAACATGGTTAATGTTGTGGGCACTCCCTCTTTAAGGATATCATGAGTTTCAGCATCTGCGGATGAGATCACCAAGAGGGCTATGTTAAGGGGAACCTAAGAGCCTTTACAAGATTCAAAATCTATGAGTGAATTTATCATTGTTGATATGTCTTCATCTTTGGGGAGCTCTAGCGAGGATCTGAAGGAAAAAAAAAAAAACTTCTAGGCTAGTTACAGAGTTTTCTACAAAGGATATTGAAGTAGTGAAGAAAGTAGTAGAAGATATGAAGTTTGATAAAAATATTATTCTTGTAGGAACATTAAAGAGAAAAACATGTAGTGAGGGTTCCATCAAATCATATTCAAAACTTATAAATTTGAATAATAAGAAATATAAATAAAAAAATGATAATTCTAACCAAAGTTGCAGCAATATTTTTGTTAAGTATGTAATTAGAGAGAAGCAAGATATTGGAAATTATCTCCATCCTAAGCATGGGATTGTTGTCATTTTTTAATTCTCCATATGTTTTTTCAAGTTCACTTGATGCTGACATAAACAAAGAACTAACTTGTTTTTCCAATTTTGTCATTGGAAAAGAAAAAGCTAGTTTGCATTTTGGGGTTGACTTCACTCTTATCACTTCCTTCTGAACTTTTACCTAAATAATCCTTAGGTCAAATATTTAGAGTTGTACTTTATCTGATTCTTTTATATAAGGAGTAAGTTGTTGAAATAGATAAAGATAATGAAGATGAAGCAAATATGTTATGCAGTCTTCCTGAAGTGTTGAAGATGTTCTATGCAATTATGAGTTTTTGGATGGTGATATGATTTTTTTTTCTAGTTTTGGCACTCAAAATGTGTGCCACTACTTGTTAGTGATATATTAATTGGCACCATGTTTTCATATGGAATTTTAGTGACAACTAAATATCAGTGAAATTGGCAACCAACCTTATCTATTTTGTTTGCGTGAGGACATGCAGAGGTGCAAGCATGTGGGAGATGTTGGATTGTCTATTTTTCATTCCTTCTACCATTCAAAACATATTTTGTTAGCCATTTTCACACATGTCGCCACCCATTCATTTCCTTTCTCACCTAGTTTTCCCATGAATGTGTCGTAAAGAGCCTAAGAATGCTAAGTAGTTAATCATTGTAATTTTGTTTTATTTTTAATAGATTAAAGAGGATAATGCTCAATTATTTACTAATGGTGGTTCATGTAACTGCTATGCAATTTCGGTAACCAACCTCTTGTGTTGGCATATATATGTGACTCTAAGGATAATTATAAGACATGGGTTTTGTCTCTAGCATTAGGAACATGGTTTTGTGTTTTTCATCTTGCACACATGTCAATTCTAGAAGACTCTAGGTAATGATAATTAGTTTAGACAGCTTGTGTGAGGTGAAATTGAGTCATAAACTTAGGGAATAGTTTTTGGTAAAATGGAGTAGAATTTAGAAACACTAAAGCATGGGTTTTGTTTAGGACATTCCCAATTAGGTTACTATTGGAAATTTCCTCGAGGAAGTGTGTGGATTGGGAGATATACATGGTTATTTCAATGGTTAATTTATGGTTGTGTCACTGATAAACTACACCCCAAACTAAGAAACCAGTGAGATAAATGCACTAGATCAAGCTATTCTCAAATGATTCCATGCCAAATAAACTATATGTGATCATATCATTAGCTAAGCATCTATCAAGGCCAATCCTTTATAGATTAATCATTATTTTGCAGACCATTTTTGGGGAAATTGGTTTCAATTCACCCTTGATCTTTCCTATATAAATGTATGGTAAAAAACTAGGTTGGGAGGTTGCTGAAGGAGAGTTTTATCATTCATTTATATATGTGGGATGAACCTATGTGGTGAGAATTGTGATCAAGCTTTTTTGTATCATTTCTAATGTAAAGACAATGGAATTTCTAATATCAATGTTCATGTTCAGGTTCTACCATTCACAGTGTTAATCTCTCTTTGATTTAATATATTAGAGAGAAAATGTTGTTGATTAGCTTAGGACCTCCAACCCATCATGTTTCCCTCTTGTACCATTGCTACTCTAACGCTTAATTTTATGTGTGTGTGGCTTAGATCTATGGATCTAACCCTATTTTACATGGGATTTACATATGTTTCTAGAGAATAATAGTTGATAATTATGTGATACTTTTATTTTAATTGATTTTTAACTTGAACGATTGGATGTTGTAATTGAGCATATGCAGTTGTGATTGATCTCTAGTTTCAATCAGATATGGAGAGTTTATGTGCTAAAATTGTTCTTTGGTCTACTACAAGCGCATGAATGATTTTGTTGTCTGAGAGTGCATACCTTGTAAAATTTGTTGTACATCTAGGATCATGGGTTAATGATGTAAAATGTATCTTGTTAATATGAGGTTTTGTTTCCTCTTATACATGACTTAACACATGTCACCTGAAACATTTGGCTCATGATTACTCTTCACGGTTTGCAAATATTTGTTGACAATATAAGGTTTTGTGTTAAGTAGATCTGTGTAATTAGAATTGTTTACATTTGTTATATAATATATTTTGAGTTCCTCTATTTCTATATGTTCCTTTGATGGTTGCAAACACTCGAGTTCACCGCATGAGCTCTTGTGAAGCCTTTTCACCCTTTTTCTTGTTTGAACAGTGGTCATCTTTTGGCATATTGATTGCTTTTCCATGCTTGTGATCATGTTCTGGTGAATTTTAAGGTTTTTATTTGTGTGTTTGGGTTGTCTTCGCTGTGTAATCATTTGTCATACTCACAAACAAAGTTGTAAGAACTATCGTGCAAGTGTCATCACGGTCATCCGAAGGTCTATCTCAGGTGTTGTGCTTGTTTCTTTCAGCTCTAAGATAGTCTCACCGATAACATATTTTGTCTTATTGTATTGGTGGTCTATGTTATCTCATCGTCAAAGTATGCTAAGTGTATGATCACAATGTAAAGTCTGCATAAGCTCACTTGCTTTCAACACTTAGCCATTTTCATGAAAATCTGTTCGACCAGACAAAATATGTCTGACTGGACAACCCTCTTCCACCGGATCATGACTGAGATGCACTACGTAGTCTCAGCCCTCAATGACCTTACTATTCTTCCCGGAACTACACAGTTCTTGAGCTTGTCCTCGAGGTCAGTTGCATTATGCAATCCTGGAGGTGAGTAGCTAGTTTACCTCCTAGAACTGTGCAAAAACTGCCTCCATGTCCAAACTGAACTACACATTTCTCAAGCACAGTCATCAAGCCTCCTTCTAGTCTGTTGGAAACCTACACTGCACCAAGACTTGGGTGTGCACCGATCTCTGAAACTGCACAGACATGTCTTGCTAGTCCTCTATTTCCTTGCTTTGTACCACCTTCAGAAATTGTGCAGACATGTCCAGCAAGCCTCCTATTGCATGTCTTGTACTATTCTCCAAAACTGCACAGCCATGTCTAGCAATCCCTCTGCTACCTTTCCTTTACTATTCTCCAAATCAGTGTATTCATTCTTAGCAAGTCCCTTGCAGCCCTATCATGCCTTGCTCTTGAAAACTGCATAGAATTTCCCATTAGGTCCCCTGCAATCCTGTCTTGCCTTACCTCTAGGAACTGCACAAAAGTACCCCTTAATGTCCCACCTTGCAGCTGCCATTGGTGTCCTTCACTGTGCAATTTTTCCTCCCAATGGTCATTGCATAGTTTTCCTCGACAGTGCAAGATGTCCTCCCAGAGTTCCTCATTCCAGCCTGAGTTGCATTATGTGCTATCTTAGTAAGTTGTCCTCCCTCCTTATCACCCAAAACACAATAAAAATGCATTATTCTAGACTGGGAGGTTTTGGATTTGATGTCATCCAGTCATGAGTGAATTCCAGGAATAGGTACACTGATAGATCATGGTGAGATGACGAATGGGATGAAGAAGGAGTGCACATGCTAAAAGACTTGCTTGCAGCTAGACGGACGTACCAAGCACATCAAGCAACAACTAAAAGGAACATATGCATTGAACCATCATGCAATACCAAGGCCATCGAAGACCCCACAACACTATGCCATGCAAAGGAGAAGACAAATCACACCAAGAGTACATCCATCACTTAGCAACGCAATAGTTTGACACAGACACCATAGTCAGCCAGTATACATCAGCAATGTCATGTCAAGTTGTGTCATGATTTGTCTCGGCCACATCACCACTATGGGCCATATTCGTTGTAACTCAATGAAATGTAAACTGGAGTCCAATGGATGCATACAAGAAGTTGAAGAGTCATGTCACTTGAAAATTCATTGGAAGTTGAATGGTCATGAGGGTAGTCCAAGAGTCACAAGGGTCAAGCATCACCCTTGGCTATATATACTCCTCCCATTGTATGAGCAAAGGACTTTTCACCTTGGCTCCTCCCACATAGCCTTGAGAGTCTGTAATCTGTTCTTTGAGGAGCGAGGAGTAGCTCCAATGCCCCACTACTGGGACTAGTGATGTATGGTGTACAGATGTGTCTTGGGAATTTTTCTTAATTGAGAAGCCTGTTTAGGACAACATGTTTTCGCACATGTTTTGTTGATGTTTGTAAGACTACTCTTTAAACATATTTAATGCATGTTTTCTTAACCTATATTAATATAGTTGAACTACTTTGGTTATTTTAGTACTTACATTGTTGAAGATTTGTTGTATTGTTTATCACTATTGTCTTGTCTGTGTGGACTACTCTGCGGGACATTAGATATACCATTCTTGTTTTCTTGGTTATAATGATCGTCACCTCCATGTAGACTACTGTTGAGGCTTAGTTTTGCCCAATTTTGACATATTTTCTAGACTTTACCTCTCCCATTTTGTACTATCCTTGATCACTACTATGCTTATTTCGATTATAATATCTAGGTTTTGGCCAAAAGGATGCTATATGCTGGAGGTATGAAAATTAACATGAAAAAGTGTCTTTTACGTTAACCTTAAGCATTCCTTAAGCTAGTTATTTCCTTATTGAATTATCATGCCAACTAATCTAGAGTTATTGTATATATTTGTTTTGATTCGAAACAGCCCCACATTTCCTGCAAATAGCTTGTGTGATCCTATTCCCTGCAGACGCTCTAGAATTCCTACAAACGCGGATTTCCTACAACCACCCAGATTTCCTATAGAAAAATCGGCGGTCAAATATGTTCCACTTATTTCTAAATCAAACGAGAATAGGAGTTTTGTGGGGAATTCATCATACATGGATGTTGTCCTATTGGCTATTTCAAATCCATGAACGAAACCACCCAGATTTGCAGACCTCTTCTCGTTGGCCGTATGAAGGGAAACTACAACTATGTAATGAATTTTGTCTAATCCATGCTTTCAGTCATGGATTAGACTCAGTATAGCTAACTTTGATACTTTGTACCAGTACTGTTAGCCAATGGCTTAGATTAGTAGTTTTCCCTATTTCGAGCCACATATGGCTTTCACATTTGTATAAATTCGGCTCTATTTCATATTGTAAGGGGTTGCTGGGTTGGCTTCGGCTGATACTATATATTAAATTGTACTCGACTGTGATATTTTCAGATTAATATAATATTATATGTTTTGTCTATCTTACTGAGCAAGCTCTTCTAATTCTGAAGGGGTTGTGAGTGAGGGAGGGCCCCCTTTGCTCACAACTCCCTTAGTGTAGTGTGTGTGTATTCTAAATATGTTATGCAGTAGTAATTTGTTCACATAGCTAATGTACTATTTTTTATATATCATTAGAAAATGATTGAATGATTAAGTTTCATGTTAATGTGTGCATTTCATTTAATCAAGATTTGATTTACATTGTTGATTGAATTCATTAAATTGTTGTAAGTTTGATTTCTTATCTTTTCTAATCAACATCAGCAATACTAAGAGCTATAGAGGGATGTTTCAATCCACTCCATAGCCTTTTCTACTAAATGTTGATGTATAAAAAAGGCATTAGTTCTATGTATGGTTCACTAGTTAGATTAATAAGCACTCACGGTATTAAGCCTGCATATATTTTGCATAGCATCTCATAAGCTTACCTGCCCTGGTTGATGATTTATGTTAACCAAATTATAAGTCTATAATTTGACTCAACATTTTGGTGTCGTTGTTGGGGAGGTGCTAAGGGAAAATATTGAATTGGTTTAGTATTATATGTATTGTTTGAAATTTTTAGGACTAGGGGAGTCGAAGGGGTAAGACAAAGGACAAAGCCTATGCACCTGTAGAGGTCAAAAATTAGCCAAATTTGTGTCCTAATTGTTTGGTAAGTAATTTTATTTGAATTCATTTGCATAGTAGATGGTAGGGTCCAACATCTACAAATGTCTTTTGTGGTGGTGGGAGCACCACTTCACTTACTAACACACTGGCAAGGAAAAAGAAGTCTGCAAGATATAAGGTAGAAAGGGAAGAAGAGTCTAGATAGGAGATTTGTGGTCCTGAAAAGAGCCCAGAACATGTTCCTACTTCCACAGTAGCCACTTTTGCAGGAAAATCTTCTATTGCCACCCAATCCGAATCTCCCCTCACAAGGAATACAACATCTTTTCTCAATGGTCAACATGAAAAGGAATTCCTTGTTAATCCTATTTAAGAACCAGAATTTCAAACCATTGATTCCATAGAATCTGTAGTTTACAAAGGTCCCACTTCTTTTTGGTCCAGAATGGCTCATGAAGAGGGAACTAGCGACATAGATGGATATGATGAGAAGGAAGAGGAATTGGTCACATTTTAATTCCCTATCAGGGAGACTGGGGGAGCAACTCAGATGCAGAATATTCCTCCATCAACCTTGCCTAAATTTCGTGGAGTCCCCAGTGAATATCTTGATGTATTTTTGTTCGAGTTCGATGTGTTATGCAGGAGCTATGACTATTTTTCCAATGCTCAGAAGCTAAAGTTGTTCATTGCAACATTGAAGGATGCAGCTCTTAGGTGGTTTATGGGGTTAGCTTCAAACTCCATTACGACTTGGGATGAAATCAAAAGGGTATTCTTGAAGAAATATCAAGATTATTGCAAGGCTAGGGACCTTGGAGTAGAAATTTTTGGCATGATTCAAAAGGAGGGGGAGAGTCTTGATGATTTGGTGGAGAGATTTCAGTACAATCTATAGAGATCCAATATGAATCAACTAATCAAAGACACCAAAAGAACAATTTTGCTCAAGGAAATCATACCAGAATCTCTGGATATTTTGAACTTAATGGGAGGAGGTGACATATCAAAGTTGAGATATGATGAGGTATGTGAGATATGTTGATGATATTCAAGAGGAAATTCTAAAGTTGGAGGAGGAACAAGAGATACTTCTTTCAGGATTGTCAAGCTAGTTGCTGGAGCTGGAGTAACCACAATTGAAATGGGTAATCTATTTTAAAATTTAAAACTAGTATTCTTAACACTTTATCTTCACAATTAGATGTTTTGTAGGCTAAGAAGAAACAAGAGAAATAGGAGGAACTGGAGAAAGACCTGACCATGTTCTGTTTGAAATGGAGAAAGAAGCATGCCTTGAGGGAATGACCTGCAAATAGTATAAAGGTATGCTGAATCTGTGAAGCTGAGCATTCCAGTGATCAATGTCCTTCTCTTCCAGAAATTAAAGCAGCATATCTAGAAGATCAGGGGGCTATCAATGCACTTTATGCAATGGCACCTCAACAACCATGGAAACCACATGCTACAAGTATGTCTCAATTGCATTATCAAGTTCCTTATACTCAAAATCAGATGTGGAATATTCCAATGCCTTGGCATCCTTGGCCTCCACAACAGCCTTGGCAAGGGAACTTCTCTTACCCTACTACACAAAATTTTCCCTCTCAAAATTTCTATCCACCGCAGCCCACACAACAAAAAATGATTCAAACTCAACAACAACAACTTTAGTTTCCTGCCCCACCAAATCAACGTCATCCTATGCAACTTCCTACCTAGGCAATGTCTAACCCAAATAATAAAACCATCCAATCCACGCACAATATTGGATTGGTCTCTTATCCCACTTTTCCTACCTACTGTATTGTACCACAGTCGCTGCAGGAAATTTTTGTCCCTGTGTTATAGGAATCTCCTGTGTCGTTGCAGGAAATCCATATTAGATCCACAAAAGTGGTGACTCAACCCAGAAGAATTGAAGATATTTTGGAGGAAGATACTCTAGAAATGACTAAAGTTAAAACCACACTTGAACTAGTAGAACAACCTACTTCAAGGCCACAAGAACCTCCCCCATCCCGTACAGTCCAACCTCCTTTTCTAGAGAGGTTGGAAATGAAACTAAAATAGCTCGATTTTGATCTTGTGTCTGAATTAAAAAATGTGTGCATTAAGATCCCATTACTGCAAGAAATTAAGGATATTCCAATTTATGCCAAAACAGTGATGGAGCTATGTACCAAGAGGCCAGGAATACAAAGGAGAGAACTCTCTACAATTCAAGTAGGTGTAAAGCTTGCAAGTTTAATGTCCATAGGATTTGTTACTAAAAAATCTGCAGACCCCAGAATCCCTGTGGTCACCACCTTTATCAATGGAAATCCCATAACAAACACTTTGATTGATTTAGGTGCAACCATTAATGTGATGACTATGTGTTGGGAACGGGATCCCCCAAAGGACAGTTTTGGGGATAAAATCCCATGTTTTGGGTCGAATTTTGTAATAAAATAGTAAAGTCTCATCATTTTGTGGTCGCAGAGTGTGAAGGTGTCATGAGTCATAAGGGGTTGTCTGCCCTTATTTTTGTAAATTAAAGTTGGCTATAAAAGACCCACCCATGGTCTGCGGACCATGGGATTATATAAAAAGAGCTAAGTAAGTAAGCTCTAAGTAGTTCAGATAAGTCTAAGAGAGTCACAACTCTGAAGTGAGAAGTATAAGTTTTGGGTCGTAGCATAGGTAGAGGCTCTGCAACTAAGAGTGCAGAGGCCTAGGGTGGAAGTCCGCAGCTGAGTGTGCGGACCCCTACAGTTGTGTGCACAAGGTAGATAGAGTCTGTAATCACTTGAAGATATCAATAAAGAGAAGTATTCTACAAATTTTGTGTCTTTGTTTCGATTAATGCATCTTGTCATATTATGTATGAATTTCCTTTATAATGCCTATGTGATGCGCGAATGTGTATAATTATGTTGGATAACTAAATGCAAATATCTGTTTAAGTGGTGTTAACTGTGATTATTTGATAAGATAAGTAAGAAACTTAGACTAGTTTGGGAATCTACATGGTACATTGCACTAGCAACGCAAAAGTACCTGAGCCGCAGGTTAGGGCTGCGCGAAGGTCAATCGTACCTTTTTGCAGAGGTACTAACGGCAGAAGTAGAGGGCTAGTCTGGCAAGCCCTAGAACTAAGTGACCTACGTGAAGGCAAGAATTGGAGGAGTAAAACAACATCACGACCATCTCAGGGTGCAGAAACTTGGTTCCAGCATCCCCCCATACTGCTTCAGGTGAGACTTCGGTCTGCGGGCTGATGTTGAAAGGGCCAGTAGTGTATGGATTTGTTTGGCTAATTAATGTTGAACCTGGGTCAGGCCCCAACAAGCCAAAAAATGGTTCCGTTGCCGAGACTGGAATCTGCATAAGGGATGTGTGATGTCATACCAATGGAATCCAACTAAGAAATAGATCTGAGACTGGTTGGATAGAAAGATACACGAATTTGCAGTGCAAGAATACAGAAGTTCATGACTAACAAAGGAATAGTGGTTGGACAGGTACCTATATACAGAAATACACGAGATATTTTTATGTTCCTTTCTAGTTGAGCTATACGAGTGGATCACGAAGCTAGCAGATAGGCAAGGAAGATGGAAACTTAACGGTCCTATTGTTTGGACCCCGGAGCTAGTACAAAAATTGGAAGCATCGGAGGATAAGATCGCTTGTGTTGTCGATAACTAGCTTGATCGTGTCATATGAGGATTTGTAAGTGAATTCACGATCGATACCTCAGTCAGCTACAGTGAAGCGGAGTGGTGGTTTTTCAAAGGACCATGAGGTAAGTACATGAAATCTTTGAATACTTGGATTAAAACATTATTGTGTGAAAAACGAGTTATGCAGCTACCTTGATGTTTCAAGCTACGCGAAGCGAAAAAACTTATAGGAATGAAGGAAGAAAGGGCCTTGAATATAGTCCATTGATTTCACCTCTACGACGTGACGAAGAGGGAATATCGTAGGTTTCTCCACGAAGTGTTATTCAGTTAATAATACAAGGATTCCCGTGACTGCCACCTCCACCCACTCCACCTCCAACTTCACCAGCTTCACCTGCAACTCCACCCGTACCACCTATGCCTCCACTGCAGTTCATTATGGAAAATTCAGTGACGCTGCCTTTGTTCAAAGGCTTGGGAAATGAAGACCCAGACCAATTCTGGTTCGTTGTGAATCCTGTATGGGAAGCTCAGGGCATTACGGATGATAACATAAAGAAGGCAACCCTGGTTAGTGATCTGTGGGATCGTGTGCTAACCTGATACATCAAGTACTCTAATGATAACCCGAATGCTGGAGTGGAAAACATCTAGATTGTGCTGAACAAAGAATTCAGTAGTCCTAAATCTAAAGCACAGTCTATTGTGGGGTTCAAGGAAATCACGATGCAACCAGGAGAGACACCTTGGGAATTAGATCAAAGGTTGAAGTGTAAGATCCACAAAGCTAATATGAATTTAACAGACGGACATCATTGCGAATGGTTTGTGGCTTTTCTCCTACCACACCTGATGGTTGTGTTGTCCCAACAGAAGATAACAACTCAGGCAGAGGCCTTGGAGATTGCAATGAGGCTGCATGAAACACCGATGCAAGATCCAAATTTGGGGGTTCAGCAGATCCATGCGTCACTGAAAAATATTTACCTGGAGATGCAAAGTTTGAAGCAGGACAGAACAGTTCCACCAGAGGTGCGCGAAGAGGTATGGTGTCTATCGCGCGGAATGAGTCGATCTTGCAGACAAGATAGACCTTCCTAGAATCTAAAGAAGACCTAACGACAAGCAAACCAACCAGACACTATCTTTCTCTAAATATGTTTCAATAAACAATTAGCAAACAAGTGTTTTTAGGACCTACCTTTGGTCCAACGCAAGCTTGTGGGTGCCCTCGCTCCTTTGATCCAAATGAGCTCCTTTTCGCGAATCTGCAAACACAAACAAGGCAAACACATTAAATAGCACCTGAAAAACCAATTGCATAAAACATATTTAACATGAAAGTCAAGGAGTCCATGAAACAAATAACATAAGATACTTGTTGAGAAAAATGAGTTTGATTGTATTAATTCAAAAGAAGAAGAACCTTACAACCTTTGCCTTGACGCTGTACAAGCTCCTCCCAGGGTCCAACAAGATGTCTCCTCTACTTTGACAAGTTTCACTCACTCTCTAATGGAACCAAGAGGTATGTGATCTCTCCTCTCAAGCTCAACCAAAGAGTCTTAATTTCACCAGCATTTACCCTCAAAATGTTCAGCTTCTAACCTCCCTAGTCCTCACCCCAATGCCTGTATTTATAGTGCAATGGAGGGAAGTTACTAGGTCCTCCTTCAAAGGGATAAATCCCTCCTTCAAAGGGATAGCTCCTTTAGTCAAGGGATTAGCTCCTTCTCTTTTGGGATGCATGAACCACCTCAGAGCGAACAATCCACGTCAAAATTCCTTCTAGAAAACTCTAGAATTAACCCAAAGTGAGTTTTTTAAGATAAAACTTGCGCCTTTTGACTTTCACAGGGGTCCACACCTACACCATTAGGAACAGAGTAGGTAGGTACGCAGCTTTTGTACACAGAAGGTGCGGGACCGTAGGTGACCATGAGAGAAAGTGCGGAACTAGAGTTACATTAATATTTAATGTCTTTCTCCCACTTCTAAAGCTTGATTTGAAGAGCTAAGGTCTTAGACTTGCTTAGGAGGACAGTACAAGTGATGATAGACCCATACTGACTGCAAATAATCATGGTGACGATATTTTTGTGTAACAGATTGCCCCCTAAAGTGCGAAGTCTGTAGTAGATGAGGATTTCATTTATCGTATAGGAAGAGTGAAGTACTTTATCATTTCGAGGATCATCTTGTGGAGAGCGTCGGAACCTGTAAAAAAATTCAATGCAAGATATATATATGAGATCATATCATCGCTGAGGTAGGCATTCCCATACTCAGATCAAAACTAACTAGAAAACTATCTACTGCTCTGATATAGGAATGATCTTGTAAAACATCATAAGTATAGACTCGTGTGAACACAGTATGGACGTAGCCATCTGTTTATGAATAGTCCAAAACATAATGAATACAAAATTCCTCGCAGCCTGGATGGTGGAAACTAGATCCAGGGTCTTCATTTCTACTTTCCAAAATAGTATGAATCTATCCATGCGAATAAATGTGTTGATGTCCACCATGGTAGAAACCACTTGATTACCAGTCAATGATGTAAACTGTTAACAAGTGTGAGAGAAACCACCAGTGATGTCAATGGCTCTCAAAGTACCCAGTACAATCCATGAGATGTGAATAAATGTGTTGATGTCGAACATATCACGGAATCCTTCGATCGAAAGTCAATGATGTAAACTGTCGTCAAAGGCGAGAAACCTGCCATTGAGGCATGCAGATCTCAAGGTACTGACGATTTCTAGATCATCTTTCTAGATAATGAGCCGATGTCGATAGAAAGCGATCCGTCGTAGGCAAGCCCACAACACGAAATCATAGATCAAGTTGAAGAAATTTAGTTGCAAGGACCGACTCAGGGATGGTCAAGATGGATGACAGATATTTGCAGATGAATGGCTTATTGGCAGTGACCTCTTGAACACATAACGACACGACAGATGGCTTGGTGACAATTGACCCAAAGTTAATACCCAGAAACCGGCTGAAGACTTTCAATGTTGTTTGATCAACTGTTAGGCAAAGGATTTCCCAACCCAGGTGAATAAAAGTGTCGTGTTCAAGAGTGGTTACAAGGTATGACAAACAGACTTATTTTTCTCTCTTTTCCCCCACCATTTCTGGCAAGTACCTCTTTATTTTTGACAAGCTTGAGGAGGATAACATTTGCTTGATTATAAGCTCATCCTTCGGATGAGTCCAACTTAGTTTAAATTCGAACCCTAAGAAGGAGTGGTTCGTTCCTGTTTGTAATTGAACATGTCCTTTACTGTGAAATTTTAACGAGTCCAGTATAGGAGAAACTCGGCGTTTTTCAATTTTAGAGAGTCTGAAAAAACTTAAGAAGACTCCAGGGTTGACCTTTTTCGTAAATTTTTGTCTCCCAAGCCCGAAAAATTATAAAATAATACTTGAGAGAGCCGCTTGATCTTTT
Source organism: Pinus tabuliformis (assembly GCA_031772625.1). Lineage (NCBI taxonomy): Eukaryota > Viridiplantae > Streptophyta > Pinopsida > Pinales > Pinaceae > Pinus > Pinus tabuliformis. The sequence goes on from CM062814.1 coordinate 806,592,083, forward strand.
ACGACCAAGGAGTACTTTTCGTTATTAGTGTCACTGATCCGAAAAAGTAAAAAAGCGATCAACGACATGTCGTTTTATAACCAATATCGAATTTGAAACGACAAAAATCTGGCAATCTTTTCGTATTTTTACGGTCGCAAAAGAGCTGTAAGTGGACCGTCTTTTAATTCCATTTTAACGAGTGTAAAAGAAACACTCGGCAATCCTTTCATGTTTTAGGAGTTAGAAAAAAGCTTAAAGATGACTCTACGGTGTCACTTTTTCGTAAGTTTTAACGAGTTCGAAAAAATGATAAAAATGTACTCATGGTTTTCACTTTTTCGTAAGCTTTAATGAGTTCGAAAAAATGATAAAAATGTACTCATATGGCCGACTTTCAATTTTATTTACGAGCAAGAAAAGACGGAAAGAACTCGGCATTTTCATTTGTTTTACGAGAATGAAAGATAGCAAAATAATCTCGGAATTTTCATGAGTTTAACGAGTCTTGAAAATAACTGAAATGGACTCGAGATAGGTTTCATTTTTAAAAAAGCTTGAAACAGAGAAAAACTATGTTTCAAAGTAGTTTCATTTTTGCACAAGCTTGAAACAGAGAGAAAACTGTGCTTGATGCCCCCTAAGCATAACTGCTAGAGCGCATGCCCCCCAGCTTCATTTCATTCAACTAAGTACATTAATTAATAGCTGTATGGAATGAAGGTTCAGTTACGAGATCATTTGAAAGACTTGACCTACAACTATAAGAAAATTATATATAAAAAAAAACTGAAATAACTAACCTAAATATACAACTTAACATTTATGAGATCTAGTCAAACTCTCGACTCAAGTAGAGGAGGATTTGTTTCATTTTTTAACGAGCTTGACATAGGAAAAGAACTATGCTCGGATTCAATTTCATGTTTACACAAGCTTGAAACAAAATCTATGCTTGTTATAAGTTCACATGCCCCCAGCATAATGACGCAAATCAAGGTACATGCCCCCCAAGCTTCATTGCATTCAACCAGGTGGATGAAATGAAGGTTCACTTTCGAAATCTTGGAAAGACTCGAGGGATTTGTTTCATTTTTTAGTGAGGTTGACACAGGAAAAGAAATATCCTCAAAACCCTTGTTTCATTTTTTAAACGAGCTTGACACAAGATAAGGAACTATGCTCATAACTACTCTCTACAATCTACTTATATAACCTACCCTTGTTTCATTTTTTAAAGAGCTTGACACAAGACAAGGAACTATGCTCAAGACTCCTTGTTTCATTTTTTAATGGGCTTGACACAAGACAAGGAACTATGCTCCAGAAGTTCGCATGACCCCTAGCATAACGACGCAAAGCGAGGTACATGCCCCCCAAGCTTCATTGCATTCAACCAGGTGGATGGAATGAAGGTTTACTTTCAAGACTCAACTTGAAAAGGGAGTTGTTTCATTTTTTAGTGAGGTTGACACAAGAAAAGAACTATCCTCATACTCACTGATTCATTTTTTAACGAGGTTGACTCAGTAACAGGAACTATCCTTTCACCTAATTCATTTTTTAACGAGGTTGACATAGGAAAAGAACTGTCCTCATGACAGCCTGTTTCATTTTTTAACGAGGTTGATACAGGAAAAAACTATCCTCGCACTCACTGATCATGGCTTCTAACTGGAAGAAAGACATGTCAATGGACACACCTTGATCATGGCTTCCAAGAGGTCTTCATCAGAAGGAAGAATAGTTCTCTGGAATGAACACATGTCAAGGGACTCCAAAGGGATAAGAACATCGCATTCAAATAATCCCATAGAGTTTTCCACGTCAATTACCGGATCTAAATCAAAGGAAGATGAGCAAACAGTGAGAGGCTCACTTAGATCGGTAACTGAAAACATGGGACCAGTTGCCACATAATGAACTCGTGGCGGGGTAGATACCACTTGAGAATCAGAAACATTTAGGGCTGTCATATTATTGATAGTTGAAACAAGACTAGGGAACGAAAGCTGGTCTACAGTCACAATATTTCCATTGTGAGGGAAAGACATTACGCGAAAGAGTGTCGATACGACAGCTTTCATTGTATAAACATAGTCTCACCCAAGGAGTAAATTAAAATCTAAGGGACCTCGAACTACCATAAGATCAATACAGACAATTTTACCTTCCAAGGTAATAGAAAACTTAGGAAGGATCCCTAAAGGTTCACTAATGGTTTTGTTAAAAGCTTTTAGATTCTGCATAATAGGCGCAAGCTGAGGGGAACCCAAAGCTTTCCAAGCAATTGAGGATAAAATACTAACAGAAGCACCTTCATCTACCTGTGTGCGATGCATGTCCCTACCACCAACCTTGACAATGATTTGGAAAGGGATGGAGGAAGGAAGACGAGGTTCTGTCAATCTATTCCAATCAAAGGAAAAGATTTCAGTACTTGGAGGGGGTTCTGTAGAAACAGGTGAAATGCCCCCCAGCGTAGAAGAATTTGATGTAACAAAAAGAACCTTAGCGGTATGAAGTTAACTCTCTAAAGGGAAAGTGGGATCGACCGAATGTGAAATTGAATCGACAACTTGATCAACTAATGGATCATCAACCTGATTGACATGAGTTTCACTCTCCAATGGAAGAGTGTGATCGACTGTACTTGAAATTAGATCAATCACTCCGTTAGTTGACGGTAGGTTGGGAGAAAGTTTATGGTAATCAGTTGGAAATTCTTGCTGTGGAATAGTAAGGTTTTCCAACAATTTTGAGGCTTCATCCATGTGAGGGAAAATGTGAGTTTGATGACTCCCCTTGCATAACTTACAAGGAAACCTAACTTTACCCTTTTTCCCAGGAACCTGACTATCACTGGTTGATGGATCAATGGAAAGTTGATGAGATTTTTCTGACCATACTTCCAAGACCTTTGGAATACCAGGAAAATTGATAAGGAAGTGGTCACCCTTACAAAGCCTGCAAGGGTATTTGGGTTTACGATGCATGTCGAAGTTTTCCTCAACACAACTAACACTTACAGTCGTGGTTGGTTGGTTGACTTCTTTCTTATCTTGCTTCTTCTTCTTCTTCTTTCCTTTCTTCTTCTTCTTAGCCACCTGGTTACTAGCGTCAAGGCTTTTACCAAGCGAAGAGGAAGAAATGGAGGAAGAAAAATTAGGAAAAGAAGGTAAAGGGTCAACAGAAGGTTGGTGATGTTGAGATGGTGAACTCTGTTGAGGTGAAGCATTCGGTTGAGGTGGAACAATTGGAGTATTTGGGGCCAACGAAGTTGAAAATAACCATAGCGGTAAACCTATTGTAAATCCAGGTAATGACAAAGTAGCCATATAAGGAGGACCAACATTTCCAAAGAAAGGAAAAGTACTAGGATCCTCGTTAAGAGGGGTTCCTTGGTTGGTAAATTCCGGAACATTTTCCATTATATTCAACTTCAGTGAATTTTATTAAAAATTTAAAACTAAAATTAACAATTCACAATTCACACCTATGGTCTCTAAAAGTAAAAACAAACAAATTAACATGCGCTATCAAATCTAGGAGTCAAACCACACACAAACAGTAACTTTCCGTACCGAAAACACTATTTGGTGATGAAATCCAACGTCGCAGAATTCAATACAGAAATGGCGGTTGGAACAGTTACCCCGACAACCTACTTAATGAATAGACTGGCACAAGTTCCTCCACTTAACCGTCTCGAGTGAAGAGAACCCCCCAGAAAATCCAAGTGAGTCTAGTCGACGTCTGCTCCAGGTACAGTGGGATCTTCCCACCACTGTCACCTTAGGAAGAATCCTAAAGAATATGGTCACTAAGGCTACCAACTGAGACAAATACACCTGGGGAAACAGTCTACAATCCGATACGCATGCAAGGGCAGAGTAGCAAGCTCAATCCCCTTGAAGGCTCCTTGACATAATCCAAGGTTTACCAACAAGTGACCCCAGGCTCCTCGACAATGGTTAATCCAAGGTTTACCGTTTTTAATACGTGAATATCTGGCGTCATTCCCAATGAGGAAGGATTGATTCCCACACTGGTTCGGACACGATCTTGTGCTTCTCCTTTAAGAGGAGCTTTCCCAGAGCATAAATGCAACAATTGGATTTCTTCCTACCACAAGATACAGCTACTTGTTTGTTTTTACTGTCTTGGAGAGTTAATTACTCTCCTTCTCCAAGACACTAGCCTAAGCTATGTTGGTGTATCAGAGCCCTAGAAATGTAAAAATTACTAGATGAATTTTAAGCGCTGTGTTATTTAGGTTGTTATTACTCAAAGGGGTAAATGGATACGAAACCAATGGTGTTATGACCCGACTCAAAACTGAATGCAATCGAATATGATAATGTAATCCTTTCAATTCGATGAATCCTAACTAAAGTAAGGAGAGAGTTTCCATTCACTTCCAACAATGCAAAAAATTGATCACTAAGAGAAAATATAACAAATTCTCTAATGCACTAATTTCATCAAGAAAAACTAATGCAAATCAATTCCAAAATAGTTTTCTTATTTTTATTTTTGTGTAAATTCAAATCAAAGAAAACTGATCTAAATCTACGATTGATTTTTCAGAATGTAAACTATGCAATTGTAATCTATGCACAATTCACTTGAAAAGTATGCAAATGTAATCTATGCACATTTTTCATTCATATTCTGAAAATGAAAATTATAATTATGCAAATATGATCTATGCAAGAGAATTCTCAAACACAAGACGATTCTAATGTAATCTAAGAACCAATCAAGTGCAAGTCGAGAAAATTGGGCGAGAGTTCCAAAGATCAAAAAATAAAACACTCAAAGGCGATTAACACTCATACACAATTTAGCCCCCCCCCCCCCACCCCCCTCCCCCCCCGGCGAATGAGGGGGAAATTTTTTTGCAAAAACAAAAGCAAAAAGATGCAAAATTGTGAAAATACTGAGACAAACCTCCAAGTAATGACCAAAGGAAATCAAATTTAGAATTTCTCAAAAAAGAGACTCAAAACACCCAATTGATAAAAGCTTAAAGCAGGAATGCCAATGGAATTAACCAAGGAAAGTTTCTGACAAGTCACATGCAGGTCTGGGCAGTGGCTAAAACCTATAAACATTTGTAAACTGATAAAAAAGAGAAAAATTTAACAAAGGAAAAGTGCATACAGGTACGCACTGTGCTTAACTCAGAGGGTGCGTACCTCTCCCAAAACTATGAAAAATAAAAAGTGACTCAAAATTAACTAAATTCACCCAATCCCACAATCATCAAGTCAAAAACAGAAACAGAAAATACAGTTTCTCAGGTCAAAGTATAGACAAGGAAAACAATCAAGTCCCCAGCGGAGTCACCATTTTGTCACGCGGAATGAGTCGATCTTGCGGACAAGATAGACCTTCCTAGAATCTAAAGAAGACCTAACGACAAGCAAACCAACCAGACACTATCTTTCTCTAAATATGTTTCAATAAACAATTAGCAAACAAGTGTTTTTAGGACCTACCTTTGGTCCAACGCAAGATTGTGGGTGCCCTCGCTCCTTTGATCCAAATGAGCTCCTTTTCGCGAATCTGCAAACACAAACAAGGCAAACACATTAAATAGCACATGAAAAACCAATTGCATAAAACATATTTAACATGAAAGTCAAGGAGTCCATGAAACAAATAACATAAGATACTTGTTGAGAAAAATGAGTTTGATTGTATTAATTCAAAAGAAGAAGAACCTTACAACCTTTGCCTTGACGCTGTACAAGCTCCTCCCAGGGTCCAACAAGATGTCTCCTCTACTTTGACAAGTTTCACTCACTCTCCAATGGAACCAAGAGGTATGTGATCTCTCCTCTCAAGCTCAACCAAAGAGTCTTAATTTCACCAGCATTTACCCTCAAAATGTTCAGCTTCTAACCTCCCTAGTCCTCACCCCAATGCCTGTATTTATAGTGCAATGGAGGGAAGTTACTAGGTCCTCCTTCAAAGGGATAAATCCCTCCTTCAAAGGGATAGCTCCTTTAGTCAAGGGATTAGCTCCTTCTCTTTTGGGATGCATGAACCACCTCAGAGCGAACAATCCACATCAAAATTCCTTCTAGAAAACTCTAGAATTAACCCAAAGTGAGTTTTTTAAGATAAAACTTGCGCCTTTTGACTTTCATAGGGGTCCGCACCTACACCGTTAGGAACAGAGCAGGTAGGTACGTAGCTTTTGTACACAGAAGGTGCGGGACCGCAGGCGACCATGAGAGAAAGTGCGGAACCGGAGTTACATTGTTATTAATATCTTTCTCCCACTTCTAAAGCTTGATTTGAAGAGTTGAGGTCTTAGACTTGCTTAGGAGGACAATACAAGTGATGATAGACCCATACTGACTGCAAATAATCATGGTGACGATATTTTTGTGTAACAGTGTCTGAAATGCAAGAGTCAGGGGCATGAAAAATACCATTGTCTTATCTTTTCGAACTATATTGCAGGAGGAGGACCAATGCCTTTAAGGTTGGAAGCTCAGGCAGGACTGAGCATGGGGCCTGCATCGTGGTGCGCTATCTATCAGGTAGCAAAAAAACATGCCATGAATAACTATCATTTGCTACAGAATTTTGTACAGACACCACAACAACTGTTTTGTAACTTTTATATGTCGGTAGGGCATGATGAGAATAATTGCAGAAGTTACGAATTAATGAATGATAGAACTCCCACCTATAGGGTTCATGTAGAAACGCGTCCCCCCTAACCAGAGTGCGGGGATGGCACAAACAGGATTTCAAGGGCGCGGACAAGGCCGAGTGGGAGGAGGACCTGGTAGAGGTTGGGGACAGTTGATCTGCTACAATTGTAGAGGACCAAAATGTTATGCCTGCAATTGCACTAACCCAACACGTCTGTCGTGCAAATATTGCACTCTATTTGATCATGAGATGGAAGACTGTCCTTAGCTGATAGCAAGGATACATGACAAAGGGGCGCTACCACCTTAGCCGACTCAACACCTGCAGATGATGAGGTCTGAGCTACACGAAGAGGATCTGAATGTAAATATAGTGCTCCGAAGTGGAATTGTGATAGGGGATGATAAGGGGAAACAACTTGAAGATAGTGCATGGGCTCGCAAAGCCCTGACGAAGGAGGCTCAATTTGATTTGGAGCGCACATGCGAAACATTCATGGAAGAAAATAAGAGCTTCGCTGAGGCCTCCACCTCAGGGAGCAAGGATAAGCCTGATCAGGAGATGGACCCTTCTATGCTTACAACCTTCTTGGAGACCTACATGAAGCTACTACGTGATAGCAAGGCTGTGAAGGGGTTGCAGGAGCTCATAAATAAATGCGCTGGAAACACTATGGCTGAGTCGTGCATAGTACGAAAGCTTGGTAAGCATAAAACAAGGATGGGACAGGAGATGAGACTGACCGCGCAGATATGAGAGTATGAAATGGATCAGGTTATTTTGGACCTGGGATCAGACGTGAACATCCTACCAAAATAGACATGGGAGCAGATGGGAAGACACACGTTGCAATGGTCTGCGATTCAACTAAGGATGGCGAATCAGTAGAAGATCATCCCCATGGGGCAGCTGCAGGGGCTGACTGTAGATATTGAAGGTGCGAGAGCGCTGGCTGACTTTAAAGTAATAGAAATTGTGGATGACAATAACCCCTATCCTACGCTCCTTGGAAGTGATTGGGCTACTGATATGAACGGGTTAATCAACCTAAAGAGGCAAAATATGATATTTGAGAAGAAATCACTACGTGTGATAGTACCCCTAGATCTTGCTGAAGGATCGCACTATACGGAACCAGTTCACGATTATGAGAGCGATGATGATTTGGACTATCTCTATAAGATAATAGCGTGAGATCGAGATTGGGTGAATCCAACAGTGGATGGACGAATTACATGGTATCGTAAGAGCTCATGCACCTAGGACTTTGATGAAGAGTTAGAGCGCTGGTAGAATTAGTTACATGATGTAACTACACTGAGCTGTAATATGACGACCCGATCATTGCATTGTGTGCCGTCGGAGGTAAGAAATCTTCCTACTTATGATGGCCTGAATGATGTAGATATCTTTTTGGATACATTTGAAAGGGAGGTACTAGAAAAAGGTGAGTTTCCCCTCTGATTTGTTTGGACCCATGAAGGTTCCATCACTTGGTAAGTTTGTGTACTATGTATCATTTATAGATGACTTCTCAAGGAATACATGGATAAATTTCCTGAAGAAGAAATATGAAGTCTTTGATAGGTTTAAATAATTTAAGGCTCTAGAGGAAAACCAGACAGAGAAGAAGATAAAGGTGCTGAGCATAGATAACGATGGAGAGTTTTGCAGTAAGGAATTTGAAGAATTCTATAAGTAGTGTGGTATAGCACGACAAAAGACTACTCCATATACACCTCAGCAAAATGGAGTTGCAGAAAGAATGAACAAGACGTTGATGGAAAGGGCAAGAAGCAAGCTCAGTGGTGTCGGGCTAGGACAGGAATTCTGGGCAGAGGCGGTGGAGACTGCATGTTACCTGGTCAACAAGTCACCTTCATCAATATTAGAGCAGAAGACTTAACAAGAGGTATGGAATGGTAAGAAACCCTCTCTTTCACATCTAAGGGCATTTGGATGTGATGCATATGTACATGTTTCAAATGAGAAAAGAACAAAGTTGGATAGTAAATCTTAGAAGTGCATATTTATTGGGTATAAGGATGGTTTAAAGGGTTATAAGCTTTGGAACCCAGTAACAAGGAAGGTGGTGTATAACTAAGATGTGGTGTTCAGAGAGGTGAAAGATGTTATTAAACATGAAGTCCAACCAAAGGAACCTGAGAAGATAGAGTTTGAGCTAAATGAGGAAGAATCAGGCTCTACAGCAGAGGAGGAATCAGAAGATGAAGAGCCACAAACTCTGGGTGTGAGAAGATCAGTTCGAGAAAGAAGGCAGCCAGAAAGGTATAGTCCATCTACTTTCTGTTCAAATTTTTCTTTATCTATTATTGATGATGATCCAAGAACTGTGAAGGAAGCAGTAGATTTAGATGATGGAAAACTCTAGAAAGAGGTCATGGTTGATGAAATGGCATCTTTGCACAAAAATGAGGCTTGGGATCTGGTGGAGTTTTCGGCTGGAAGGAAACCCATTGGCAACAAATGGGTGTTCAAGAAGAAGACAAATGTAGAAGGAAAGGTGGAGAAATACAAAGTTCGATTGGTAGCAAAAGGTTATTCCTAAGTGCCGAGAATTGATTTTGGTGATATTTTTTCTCCTATTGCCAAGGTAACTTCTATTAGATTACTGTTATCTATTGCTGCTGCTTTTGATTTTGAAGTAGAACAGATGGATGTGAAGACAACGTTTCTTCACGGGGATCTGGAAGAGGAGATCTACATGAAGCAACCTGAAGGTTTTGCTGTGAAGCGTAAGAAAGAACTGGTATGCAAGTTAAAGAAGTCTCTGTATGGCTTAAAACAGTCACCAAGGATGTGGTATCAAAAATTTGATACATTTATACGGGGACTTGGCTTCACAAGAAGCAAAGCAGATCACTGTGTGTATTTTAAATTAATTGGTGACCGTGTTATTTATCTGGTCTTGTATGTTGATGATATGTCGCTAGTTGGAAATGAGAAAGAAATTATCTGGGATTTGAAGACCCAATTTTCCTCCAAATTCGACGTGAAAGATCTTGGTGCTACAAACTATATTTTGGGCATGGAAATTAATAGAGATTGGGAAGAGAGGAAGCTCTGGTTAAACTAGAGGAAGTATGTCGAGACAATACTGCAGAGGTTTAATATGCAGGATAGTAAACCGGTGAAGGTTCCTATTCCTGTAGGTGTAGAGTTATCTGCTGAACAGTGTCCCAAGACACAAGAAGAGGAAGAGGACATGTCCCATGTTCCACATGCAAGTGTAGTCGGTAGCCTAATGTATGCAATGGTCTATACTAGACTAGACATTGCACATGCATTGGGAGTATTGAGCAAGTTTATGTCAAAACCAGGAAAGGAGCATTGGATAGCAGTGAAGCGGGTTTTCAGGTATTTGCATGGCACTAGTGATTATGGTTTGTGCTACCAAGGAAGACCAAGATTGGACCGAGTGTTGGATATTTGTGGCTTTGCTGATGCAGACTGGGCTGGAGATCTAGATCAAAGAAGATCTACAAGTGGGTATGTGTTTAACCTATTTGGAGGTGTAGTCAGTTGGATGAGTAAGAAACAATCTGTATTGGCACTATCAACTACAGAGGCAGAATACATGGCAACCACTCATGCAAGAAAGGAACCTGTTTGGTTGCAGAGATTGTGTTCAAGTATGGAGTTAGTACAGGGAGCTATAAGGATAGACTGTGACAGCCAAAGTGCAATTTTATTGGTAAAGAACCCTACATATCATTCAAAGACAAAGCACATTGATGTTCAGTATCACTTTGTGAGGGATATGATAGAAGACAAAAAGGTGGTGCTGGTAAAGGTGGACACTTTGAAGAATACTACAGACGCATTGACAAAATGTGTGAGCTCTGAGAAGTTCTCTTGGTGTAGAGAAACAATGGGTGTTGCAGGGCAGGATAAATGACTAAGCTCTCTTGTGACCCCTTGTGGAAAGAAAACAACAAGTGGGAGAATGTTGGGTTGTGTTATATTCATTCCATGACTAGCCCATGTAATTAAACAGGGGGTTAGAGGGGGAGCAGAGCCACCCCTTTGTTGCGTCGATTACGTAGCGGGGGGGTGGGTGTCACAGGGGGTTTGAGGGGTCGCACATGGTTTTGGACGTGATGGTTTCTGGTCCATGGTATTGGATGCTTTGGCATGTATAAATATGTATTGTAACATTGAAAGGAACATAATGAAAAATCAAGCTGGTAGTCCCGGTTTTGGGATCCAGAAGAAAATCTTTGTGTATATGTGTTTTATGTGTTATGCTCTCGCATTGTTTATTTTTTGTGTTTTAGAATTCGTATGCAGGTAATTTCTGTACGGGGTTAAAACCTACAGTCAGAGCCACCACACCAAATGGAAAAGGGGTTTCTTCCAAGGTCCAGACCGGGTGGTTATCCCCCATGTTGTTGCAACAAAATTCTGAGGCTTCAACATGTTCCAAGCACCCCCATTATTAGAGGAGGCAAGGTTTACTAATAGGGTAATTAGGTATAGGTATTATGAATTAAACTACACATACATCACAATATTTGGTTGTTCAGTCTCCCTACATTTAATGCCTCAATTTGTCCCCGCCCTATTGGTAATTCAAGAAATCACATATCAAATAGTGGGAGTCGGAGTGGTGTTGTTTATGGAAATGTTGATAATGCTGTAAATTTGTCAACCATGGGGATCTCCCCGATATGAAGTCCCAATAATACCTCACACTGTTTGGTGTAGGAGTCCCATATGGTATAAAGGCAATGTTGCCAAATCCTTAAAGGTTTTCCTTGGCTCTAGCTGTTAGCATAATAGAGTGATGCAATGGTGTCTTCGAAAAGAAAGGGAGGTATAATTGGTGAGTGTGCAGTTGCAACTGTGTTAGGGTTATTCTACTGCAAATGGGAGAGAAAAATGAACCTCGAAGTGAGAGGTAATAGTACCACCCAGGAAGCGAGACACATGAACTAGAAGGCTTTGTCTAACATCCAGTGGAATAATCCACAATGGATGTGACGGTCGTTACAACGAACAAACAAGGAAATATTTGTCAAGTATGTCATGGAAAAGTCCACATGGGACATCAATAACAAGCATTACAACACATTCTCAATAAGATAAGCACTAAAATAACCGAAATAGTTCAACTCTCTTGGTACATGTGCAAGAAAACATGAAATACAAATGTCCACAAAATAGTCTTACAAACATTCATAGTCCATACATGAAGAATGTGTTGGCCTTAAAAGGATTTTGTTATTAATAAAAAGTTCCAATACACATGTTTACAATGTACATCACTAGCCCTAGTAGTGGGACATTGGAGCCACTCCTTGCTCCTTAAAGAGCTAGCTGATCTCTCTAATGCCTTGCGGGACGAGCCAAGGTGAAAATTCCTTTGATCATACAATGAGGGGCTAAATATAACCAAGGGGTGATGCTTCCCCTTTGTGACTCTTTGACTACCCTCATGACTGTTCAACTTCCTATGAATTTTCAACTTACATGACTCTCTTGTTGGAAATAATACTGAGGGGGGGGGGGGTTAATCAGTATTATCAAATCAAACACTTTTTCATTTCCATATTCAGATTCATATATGCTACTTTGAAGAATCAAACCAACGTACATACGCGCTTTTACCAAAGCCAACCCGTGTACAGATCTACAAATACTTACTCATAACTTTGTAGTTGTTCCAGACACCAGTCATACCCAGATCATAACATTCATACAATAAAACATGCGTTAATAATTCAGATCTAGTCTATCCATGATCAAACGACATAATGATAATACATTCCAAGCCTTATGATCCTGATCCATCATCCATCATCAACAGCATAGGTTCATCCTTGATTCAGATCAAGTACAACATCACAAACCAATAACCAGCATACTAGATCTCCCACTTCATCAGATATTCATCACTTGCACACTTCCCCCCTTGGCCTAATGATCTTCTCTATATATAGGTTTAGGCTTCTCTCAATACCATGGTCCAAAACCATGTTGAACCAATACCTTTGACCCAATACCTGGGGTCAAAACTTCGGACCAAATACCACAGACCAATACCAAAATACCATGGACCTAATACCACAGACCAAAACTTAGTTTTCCAACATGTACACGCTTTTCCTTTTGTGAACCTGCATGTGTACGTATACGCGCCTTTTGTTCTGCTCACCCACATGTATACGCACTTTCATCAAGGTTAACCTGCATATACCTCTCTCTTGACCTGCTGCACTATGATCTATCATCTGAGTGAGTTGCCATTAAGGACAACACCTGTATCATACCTCTAAGTGAGTTGCCATCAAGGACAACACCTGTATCATAATGCCAACATCTCCATATTCATGTGTGTCCTTTGGACTTCCACTTTACAATACATTTCAACATAATGTACATGGTCCACAATAGTGATGTAGCATATGACCACTCATGACATGACATGTAATTACACTATTAACATGGAATACTTAGTGATGTGGCAATGTCAAGTCACTATTGTTTTTGTGAATGATGTATGCTTGAGAATACTCATGTCTTCCACCTCCTCATGGCTTAGTGACAAGAATCTTCAATGATCTCAAGTATTGGGTTGTTGTCACGAGTTAGTGTCCTTTTGCCTTGATAGATCAGCTTGCATGCTCAGCTACAAGAATTTCATTTGCATGTCTTCCTCCTTACTCCCTCTTCATCATCCCTCCAGGTTCCTATAACTGCAATTCACTCATGACGAAACGACATCAGCCCAAAAACCTCCTAGCCTAATATGGTGCATTCTGGTCTAGGGATTGAGCCAGAACTGAGTTACAATTTGGGAAGGGAGGCTTAGTGTTTGAGAATTGCGTAGTCCTAGCAGCCAGGGCTGGGGCTTGATGCCTGGAACTACACAATGTATAGTATAGTTTGGGCTCAGAGGTTGTCTTCTGGGAATTTTTGGAGATTAGTGAGTGTGGCTAAAGGAGGGGTCACTGTGGAATATTTATGTGTAGTTCTGGAGAGGAAGGATGACTAACTTCTACACATTTCTGGGAGACAGTGGATCAGGATGAGGGGAGGACCACTAAAGGAAACTTTTTCATAGTTATGAAATGGAAGGCTAACTGTTTTCTGCGTAGTTTTGGGAGACAGTGGGTCGGGCTGAGGGAGTGACCACTATAAGAAGCCTCTACATGGTTCTAAGACTGAAGGGAGACTGGTCCCTTGCGATATTACACAGTTCAAGGGCACAGGGAGGAACTTTGTTGCTTGTGCTTGCGTAATGTGCAGTTTCGGCCAAGCTAACTAAAAAGATTGTGCAATTCTGGAATGGAAGGTTGGGTCTTGGGTTTAGGAATTGCTCAATGTAGCAATCCCAAGGGAAAAGAAATATTCATTATGCAGATCCAAGGGTCAAGGTCATAGCCTACTGACTGGAACTGTGCAATGCATAGTCTAGGCAGGCTAGGTGAAGCCAAGTTGAAGGTTCAGGGAGCTTCTTCGAAAAAGGCTTACTGTTGGACCAGTGAGACTGACACGTGTAGTGATAAAGCTTCAAATTTGTCCTAACACTTAGAATACTTGAAAACTCAACAAAATTGATCACCCATGATACATAAAAAATACTTTTTCTTGTGTGTGACCGTTTCATGACCTGCTACGACAAGTGTGACACCTAAGATAGACTTTATGATGACCGTGACCACACTTGTGCAGCAATGCCAAAAAAAATTTGAATGAGTGTGAAAAACTTCTATATGGTTAGTTTGGCTCATAAACATAGTGATGGGCCCTTGAAACCACCAGAATGATCTTATGCATAAAGTGTGACAACCATCATGTGAAAAGATGACATCTTGCCTATCTTGCGAAAGGAAGCAAAACACTTAAAGAAAACACAATTAATTTCAATTTTTGCAACCATACATGTCACTGAAGCCCTAATGATATGGCAGCGCCAAGATTTCCTTCATAGTACACTAAGAGGTGCATCTCAATTTCATGAAAGATGTGCTTTTTTCTTCATACCTACCCTCCAAAGGGTTGTGAATCAGATGGAGTCTCCATGTGGCCCAAATCTCTAATCTTCTATGATACCCCAGGGTTATTTGGTCTTCTTATCTTATTATTATGTTTTCTCCTCAGCTGCTTAAGTGTCATCTAGCATGTCCTCCTTCTTCATCTCTTTCTTCATCATCCTACCATAGCATGGTAGAATTTCTATATCTGCAATCCACTCATGACAAGATGACATCAGTCTGAAAACCCCTAGTCTAACATGTTAAATGATAATCCATTGACTAAGCCGTAACTGGTAATAGGTCAAGGGGAAAGGCACAGTGACTAATCTCAACTGAGGGACAAGATTGCATAGTGCCGAATGAGGGAAAAATGTGTGCAATTCAAGTAGGAAGTGGAGGTTGTGGAATGGGGTCTTGTGTTGGGACGGGGTCCCCTGGGTCAAGTTTTGATAAAATATTATAAAGTCTCTACATTTTGAGGAGCAGAGCATGAGTAGTGTAGGTCACTAGGAGTCAAGGGGCTTAGGAAAGTCAAAGCCCCTTAGTTTTTATATTGTTGAGATCTTCCCATGGTTTGTGGACCATGGTATTGTAATGAGAAAAAGTATATAAAAGAATGTCTTAGCGAGTATAACAAAAAAAGGAAGGAATGGAATGGGATTTTGATATGTTTTGAGTCTGTACAATCTTTCTATATTTTTGGTGAAGGGGAAGGCTCTTGCAGCTGAGTGAGCAGAGACCTTGGTAAGTCTGCAGCTAAGTGTGCGGGCCCCTGTAGCTATGTTCGCAGGATCTAGGAAGTTGGTATAAGGAATATTTGAAGTAATAAAGAATATTTGAAGCAATTTTGTGTCCAATTTGTATACTTAAGTGTTTTTTGTATTTACATGCACTTGAATGCTAGTTATCTGTATTTTAGTATTTATTGCTCCACAAAGATTTGGATATACTATTATATGTAATTTTATGCATGATTAGATGTTTACGTGAACTTAATATCATTGTTTAACTGAAGATCGTTTAAGTTTGGGGATTTCATGAATAAGGGTTCACGAAGGTCATATCAGGCTTAGAACTAGAGAAGCACCTTAACACCACATCACATAGCATTCTGGATGCAGAATCCTAGTTATAGCATCCCCCACTACTGCCTCAGGTGACACTATAGCCTGTGCTAAGAGGGTTGTTTCTGAAAGGGCTAGTAGTGTAGGGTTTTTTTGGTTAGTGCAGCTAACTCTGAACCTGGGTCCAAGCCCCCTCAAGCCAACAAATGGTTTTGTTGCCAGGACCAAGATCTCTCTGAGGGATGTGTGATGTGGCTTAAGTGGATACCAACTAAGAAGGAAATCAAGTAGTGGATAGATCGGAAATTGTACGATTTTTTAGCTCAGGTGAATAAGAATTCACACTTGTCAAAATAAAAGTGGTTACAAAGGTATCTCTACATAAAAGTGCATGAAGTTTTATTTTCAACATTCCCTTTTGAATTACATGAGTGGCTATCCAAATTAGCGGATAGCGAACCTACTTCGAAGCATGACGATCCCATTGTATGGACTCCATAATTAGTCAAATGTCTTGAAGAATCTGATTATAAGGTTTCAAGGGTTGTTGATTACTGGATTGATAGTATCTTAGGCAGTTTCATCACTAAATTTTCAATATATACATTTATGTCTTATAGAGAAGCTGAATGATGATTCTTCAAAGGTCTGAGAGGTAAGTACATGAAGTCACTAAAAACCTGGATTAAAATTATTTTGTGTGAAAAAGGGATTATGCCTTTACCTTAATGTTTAAGAGGGGTCAGACTGGATCTATGTGAAGTGGAAAGCGATTCAGGGTATATCTAGACAAATTCATCAAAAGTGAATACAGTCCCTTATTGGGAGAATCTAAAAGTGAAGAAGAAAGAAGTAGCCCTGGTACGCCTAGAGGTGCAACATAGATAGTAGATCAGGATACTTCTGGAATTCCACATCCATCCACTCCACCTACACCTTCGCCTTTGCTTCATACACCTACGCCTACACCTCCACCTCCACCTCCGCTATTTAGTATGGAAAATACAGTGAAAATGCTTTTATTCAGGGGTCAGGGATCAGAGGATCCTCATCAGTTTTTGTTTTTCACAAAGGCTGTGTGGAAAGCACAACAGACCAACAATGATGACATGAAGAAAGCGCAACCGGTTACAATGCTACAGGACAGAGTGCTTACCTGGTACATTAGATATAATACAACTCATCCGGCTTGTTCATTGGCTAACACAAAGGATATGCTGAATGAAAAATTTACAAAGCCGAAGTCACAAGCTTAGTGTGTGACTGAAATCAAGGAGATCAAGTAGAGGTTTAATGATTCCATGTGGGATATAGGTCAGTGACTAAAGTGCTTACTGAGTGAAGATAACCTTCATATTTAAGATGAACAACATAGGGACTGGTATATAGCTTTGTTTTTACCCCACTTAAGATTGTTGATATCTCAGTAGATGATTGAGTCTCAGGTCAAAGCGTTGGAAATCGCAATGAAGCTAGAAGCTTTGTCAATCCAAGATATGAATATAGGAGTTCAGTAGATCCAGTCGCAGCTAGCAAGCCTACATATCGAGTTGCAATATCTAAAGAAGGGAAGGGAAGTTAAGTCAGAGACAAATTTGCATAAAATGCAAGGTTGAAGTTCATCATAGGAATTAATTCCCTGTATTATGGGATTATATAGATGCAGGAGGTCCTAACCCACTAAAGCTAGAATCTTCCGCTAGATCAAGCACGGGTGCAAGTACTTGGTGTAGCGTCTACCAAGTATCATGACAACATTCGAAAGATAATTGTTCCCTATTACAAAATTTTATGAAGTCTCCAAAGAAACTCTTTTGTAAATTTTGTAAATCAGTTGGTCATGATGAGAGGAATTATCGAAGATATGAACTAATAATGGACATGACTCGGTTGTATAGAATGCAGGCTAAAAACTGCGCGCAGAATGATCAAGGCTCACCTACAGCTCGCGAAGGATTCCAAGGATGGGGAAGAGGATGAGGAGGAGGAGTTGGAAGAGGTTGGGGCCATATTATTTGTTACAACTACAAAGAACCAAGACACTTTGTGCACGACTGTTAGAATTTAATGCACCTTGCTTGTCAGTATTGTCATCATTTTGATCATGTTATAGAATATTGCCCAGTATTAATATCGAAGATGTAGTAGAAGAAGAACAACATCCAACTCAGAATATTCAAATGATGAGATCTGAGCCATGTGAAGACGATCCCAGTATCAACATAGTCATGTGAAGCGGTGTAGCCACTAGTGAAGATAAGGTCGAAGGAAAACAGCGAGAATCAGATTCATGGTTCCGAAAAGCCGGTGAGAAGAATGTTGGGTTTGATTTACATAGAGAAAAAGAGACGTTCATGGAGGAAAGAAAGAGTTTTATGGATCCAGGTGCTTCTACGTCTCAGAACCATATGTCAATAGTCTCACGAAAGGAGAAACCTTAAGACACTATTGCGACAAAAGATTTGAATCCCACGGTGTTAAAATCATTTCTGTAGACCTACATCAAGTTATTACAGGATCAAAAGGAAATAGAAGGACTGTAAGAGCTGATAGATAATTGCACCAACAAAGATACATCATTACCAGAAAATCACGCAGTCAATAAGGTGAACGAAGCAAGAAGATAACTAGTAGAGAGATGTGGTTGACTATACATATTGGTGATTTCAAAATGGATCAGGTAATACTATACTTTGGCTTAGATGCTAACGTACTACTGAAGCCTACTTTTGGAAGCCTACTTTGATGATTGGACAATGTTTGGGCTGGTCAAGAAACATGTCTCTAGTTTGTGCCTGATGTTGGATACATGTAGGAAGTATCAGATCTCCTTGAACTTGAAGAAATGAATTTTTTGTGTACCTTATGGAATATTATTACGCCATGTTGTCTGTAAGTAGATATTGATGGTAGAACCTACTAAGGTCATCGTAATTATCAATTTGGAGCCCCCTATGAACATAAAGCGGCTATGTGCGACATTGGGTCATACTGGGTAGTATAGGAATTTTATTAAATCATACCCATATATCACTATGCCCATGGAGAATTTGTTAAAGAAGGATGCTACGTTTTTCTAGGATGATGATTGTCAAAAGAGATTGGATACTCTAAAAGAGAATATGGTTACGGCGCTAAGCCTAGTATCCTGGATTAGAAGAAGTAATTTCATGTGCATGTGGATGCGTCTTGCATAGCGTTTGGAGTCGTCTTAACTCAACCAGGCGAAAGAGATACCGATTACCTGATTGTCTTCGTCAGTTGAAAACTATCTAAGGCCAAAAAGAACTACTCAACTACAAAGCGTGAAGGATTGGCCATGGTTTATGCACTACAGAAGTTCAGGTATTATCTGCTAGGTGCACACTTTAAGATGTACATGGACCATTCTGCTTTGAAGTACCTAGTCAATAAGCCTCTATTGGGGGAGGAATTTGTAGATGGTTGCTCCTTTTCCAAGAATATGATTTTGAATTGATAGTGAAGCCTGGGAGATTTAATGCTATACCATACCACCTTTATCGAATTGAAAATGGCAAAGACCCTACAAATATTGATGAAGGATTACCTAACGTGTAGCTAATTGCTATCAGGGTTGTGGATGGGAATTTTGCAGACATTATTCAGTTTTTATCTACTAGCGTAGCTCCTAAAGGTTATACGACACAACAAAAGAAGGAATTAGTTGTTAGGTTTGTAGATTTTTCTGTGATCGCAGGGAAATGATATAAGATGGGGTCGGACAAATTTCTATGCTGATACGTGCCTGAATATGAAAGACAAAATATTCTAGCTAAATGACATGGTGGTGTCACTAGAGGACACCATGTAGACAAGACAACTTTGAAAAATATCCTACGAGCAAGATTATGGTGGCTGGCAGTACATAAAGATTCCAAGGGATATTATAGTGTGTGTGATGTATGTCAAACAACCAGGAGACCATTGTGAAGGGATGAACTTCCATAAATCCACAAGTCATACTACAAGAATTTGATAAATGGGCAATTGAATTCATTGGACCTATCCAGCTATTATGCTCTTATACCAATAAGTGTCATATTTCATGATTGAATGGTGAAATGCCAAATATGTTCATCCTTTCCATGCTGCAAAGGTTCCATATTTTAAAAAAAATCAAAAAATTAAAAAATGAAAAGAGGGTATTCCCTAAAAGAAAGATCAAAGGGCAAAGAGAATGAACTGGTCAAAAAGAAATAAAATGAACCCCAAATGAAGAAGACCAGGAAAGTGTGCTAGTCCAAAATTCCACTACTATTCTATTTTTTCAAAGAACTTCATCATGTGCACTTAGTTGACTTTTGTCACACCTGATGGATGGCCAAACAGCTTAATCTTGGCCAGTCCATGTTTGAATTTCCTGTTTTAGAGGTAGAGAATAAAATCTGTCCAAACAGTTCAAGCTTGGCAGATAAGTAGTTAGGTAGAGAAGCAAAGGAGCTCAACAGCTAAATCTGATCCCCTGGAAGAAATAAGGAGAGACATAGATAGGACGGTAGTTAAAAGAAAAGAAGAGAGTAAGGGTTTTCTAGTTTAAATGCACCCAAGGGAAAAGGGAAGAAAAAATGTTAGGTGTAATAGGCTGGGTAGGCAGTTTGATGTTGCAGAAACAAGTTTATGAGCAATTTTGTCTTTTGAAGATGATTCATCTCATGAATATCATAAGTATCATGTCAACTATGTGGTCACAAAATAGATGAAGCATGACTAACTTCTCTCCTCATTTCTCCAAAAAGCACTTACTAACCTCCCCCTAAAAGAGATTGGGATCTGCTCAATACTCCTAGTTCACTTCATTTCATGAAAAAGACTAAGTGAAACTCTGTTTTTACTTAGGATAACAAAGCCACATTTCCTATGTAAAAATCCTTTTCATTTCCCTAAGCCTAAGTTTTTCACTCTTTAAACTTAGCGCTTTTGGTTAAAAAGCATGTCTCCCATATTAACCTTTAACTTTATTATATAAACCCTTATATTTTCCCCATGCCCGTATTATATAAATATATAAACCGCCCCCCCCCCCAAGAAACTTAAATATCCCAACCCCCAGCTAATTATAGCCATATATTAATGTTTTATGGGAATTATTGGTTCATCCGGAACCATGTAATAACCCTTGCGCGCGCGACCATGGGATTTGTTTAAACTCTAGTTAAACAAATAACCGAACCCGCAAATCTTACCAATAAATAAACCCGAAACCGTTGAAAAACATTAAAATAATGGTGGACCCCGCGCCGTAGCCCTCCGCCAACTTCGGTTACCGCCAGCCATTCGATCATGGCCCACAGATCGAACGGCCCACAACAATATCGCGAGCCCTCCGCTGCCTGTACTTTAGCGCCCCGGGGATGGTGGTTTTTCCGCCGTACCTTGGGACAGGTGGCGGCCTCGCGCATTGCTCGCTGCCCTCCCCTCCAATACCACCTTTGTCCAAAAGCGGTGCGGGGCCAAAACCGCTTACCCCCCCCCGCTGCCTCCCTGCTGACATCACCCTCGCGTCATCAGCTGATGTCACAACCACGTCAGCACCACGTCACCCCGCTACATGATAGAGCACCACATCATGCTGACGTCATCCAACCGAAACGCGCCAAAAGCCCGCCAAAGTAAATTTTTTTTTAAAAAGACGTGAAAACGTCATTTTCACCCATTTTCACCTATTTTCTCCATGAGACTGGTGCATGCGATTTACGTCCCAAGGTAGCGTTCAACCATACAGTCCGCCACCAAGTCAAAAAGAGTCCACAGTTTGGTCTTCCACCTCATCCCGCAACCTGCAATCCACACAGTGCATTGTTAAAAACAGGTATTTACCTCAATTTTATTTCCAAACCCTGTTTTTTTAGCTCTCCTCTGCAAATTGTCCAAAGCACCCAAATTTAAGTTCAATTCATCAAACCACCTTCAAATAGGCGCACCAGAACCACTGTTTTACCCATTTTTCCAAAAAAAATCCTGCAGACTTCGTTTTCCTCTGCAAAATTCACCCAGTGAGCTAAATTCAAGTCGGCTTCGGTCTGCAATTCCTGGAGAAAAGCCCCAGAACTGTTATTTTACCTATTTTTCTACAAAAACCCAAATTCCAAGTTGAAAAATCACAGAAAATTGAGCAATGGAAGCTCCAGTGGCCCTGAACATTGCTCCCCTCAATGCACCTCATAAGGACTTGGAGTGGTTGCCCTTAGCTGATAGGGATTTTCAAATATAGGACTTAACTGGTGACAAAAACCACCTCCAAGCATACTGTGAAATTAGAAACAGTCACCTAAGAAAAACTGATCTCTATGGGATATGGGAATCCAATCTACCCAGATACTATCTCCCCTTAGTAAATGTATTCCCAGATGTAATCCACCTGTGCTGTGCCAATTATGAACCTACTCAAAGAGCAGTTATGACTCCAACTGGAATTGTCCTTTTTTATATAACTCCTGAGTCCATAAATGAGATGTTTCATTTCAAACCTACTCAGCCTCTAGCTCCTCTTTCCATGGGATATTTGCTGGAGCAAGGCTCTAAACTATCCACTGCAGAAATAGGCCGGGTTGCCAAGTTATTTATGAGACCAGATTGCCAGCCCAGAGAGCCACCTCCTTTTCACCATGTTTGGTTCAATGAAGTTGGAAGATTCATTATTGATATGATATCCTATGTCCTGGGATTTAAGACAAGTGAATATGTTGATGACACAATTTTAGCTTTGATGTCCATGTTTATTCCAGAACATCCTCCTGCTGTCAAATATGACTTTGTTACTTTCATTTCCAACAAGATTCATGACCAATTCATAAATCTAGACAGAGAAGGAGTCTTTAAGTACACATCATATATATATCATCTGTTCTTATACTATCAAACAGACAGTTTTCAGTTTCCCATCAGAAAATTGGATTCCAAAGGAGAAAGGAGGTCTGTGATCTTTTGGACCTCAGTCTTCCATGTAGTCCATAGCTCTCCTTACACTTACTGTGAATTCATTGATTTGTTTATACATCCAGTCTCCTCTCTACTGATGAGAACCCCTCCTCCTAGACTCTCTGGTGATATGCAGAAAATTTTACATCTCTCCAAAAGCTACAAAATAGGTGACTGGTACTTCTACCAGAATCACATTGAGATCAGGATATATGGCTGTGAGTTGTGCCCCTATAAATTGCAAAAATATGTGCCTATGAAACTGTTTTCTCTTGAATATTTCAGGCAATTTATTAATTTAGATTTGACTCATTTTTATGGTGCCAAGAAAAAATCTCAGCTGAAATTAAGAAACCAATTAAGCCCTTTCATCATTAACAAAAAATAAAGATGGCAAGATGTTGACAAGATATTGGGTGAACAACTCAAATTAAAAAGGAGCTTTTGATAGGTACCCTATGACCCAAATGGATTTATCTATGAAAGAAAAGTAAAAAACAGACTATCAACTTACAATCATTGTAGCATCCCTGAAATAGAGCGGTTTGCTAATCAAGATGAGTGGGTAGAGGGCACATTAATTAAAGAGCTTACTAAGGAAGAAAGGATGGAACAAGCAATGAAAAATCTTGAAAAGGCTCTTGACCTGGACTCTTTTGGATAGGTGTCTCTCAAGTTGCCTCAACAAACCGAAGTGGGTGCATCATCTGCGAGAACTTCACAGCAACCTGCCCAAGAAAGCACTACACCAGCTGCAAGGACATCAAAAGGCAAAGAAGTGCTAGATACAGAACAACACATAATGACAGATCATCCAGCATCATCAAAGCAACAAGGCCAAGGGAAAATTTCTCCTGTCCAGACCAAAGCACCAAAGGTACCAGCATTACAAACTCCTCTAAATGAGGAAAAGGGAAAGAAAAGGGACAGAGAAGAGACCACACCTGTAAGTGGACCAGCAGAGCAACCAGGGGCAAAAAGGAAAAGAATAAATCCTCTACCTGAAGAGGAAATTATTGAGGAAATCATAGAAAGTCCAAGAGGCAAGAGGGCAACCAGCCCACAGACATCCCCAATGGTAGAAACATCCATTAGCTCTCATAGGCAGGAATTGGAGAAAAAACATAGTGTGGAAGTTTCCTCCATAAGGCCACAAAGCAAGCAAGGTTTTGATATCAAAAGAACATTCACGGACATCAAAGCCCAGAATGAGCCAATAAGACTGTAACTTTATGATCAGTTTCTCAAGATGACCCCCACCAAACAGCAAAGGTTAATGTCTACATATGACATTAAAGAAGGAAAAATGATCTTGAGCCACTTTAAGCCTAAAGTGCAGCAGCCACAGTCAGCAGCTGACTACATAAGAACAAATCTGGAGGTCCTTGCCAAAGACATTCATCCTATGGACCAGATTGAGTTGCACAAGCAAACTGGAGAGATGGTCTATTCCACATTGGTAGACAAGGCAATGTTAGCTCACCAATTGCAGAACTCATTGAACAACACATCTGCCCAACTGGATTTGGAAAAGGCATCTTCTTTAGCCAAGGACAACAGGATAAAGTCCTTGGAAGAAATTATCATTGAGCTGGGACATGATCCCAAGGATGCCAAGGGAATAAAAGCATTGATGAAGAAAAAGGAAGAGGACATTACCGCCCTTAGGAAACAGTTGAAGCTTCCTATTACTATGCATCCACAAACTATAGAGGTTGTGCAGCAAAAAGCAGAGGAGGACATGATGGACTTACTGATGAGAATGAATCAAAGACTAAATGAGACAGAGCAGGAATTCGAGAAGGCATTACAAGAAAAGCAGGGAGTGTCGACCTCCCAGCCATCTCAAATAGCTCCAATAGTTACAACTGCTCCTCCCACAGTCACAACAGCAGTCCCTCCCACTGTCCCGGCATCAACAGCACCAAGTACTTCAACAACAACAGCAGTAGGCAACAGCACTACCATGACCACAGAGGAGTTAATAAAAGCTATGGAGAATTTAAAACTCCAAGTATCAGAATTAAAAGAGGCCAAAGAGAAATTGGCAAAGTTAGAAGTAAGTTATGACAAATCTAAAATGACTGTGGCAGAAAAGAGAAGAGAGGTGAAGGCATTAGAGAACAGGGTAAAAACATTGGAAAATGACCTCTCTTTAGATAAGCCTCTGGGAGAAATCAAGGGCATTTTGTGGGCTAACATCAGTGAATCCATTAGTAATGTCTGGAGATCCATTCAAATTATATATGAGCTGATTGACTTGATAGCAGCAGCCCAAGTGGAAATTCAAAGGGCCAGAAATTTATTGGGACATATGCTCGAACATGCCAACATGCTAATACAATTTTTGAACACTAAGACGAGTGAGGAACTAGCAGCACTAGACATCAGATACAGGACAACAACCATTCTAACAATCAAAAGAGTTCTGACCATGGGAACCCTGATGCAAAATTTGGAGAGGAAGAGCCAGGATATGCAGGTGGAGATAGACTCTTTTATGGAAAGATTTGCAATTTTGCATGAAAGGGGCTTGCCTAGTCTGGTCGGAAACAATGAATGCCTGTTGAGGCAAGCTGAGTACCAGCTCAGGTTGAATAAACATGTTGCTGATCAACTAAGTGCATCATCAAGTACTCCAGCAGAGAAGACCCTTCCATCTGGCCAAACTCTTTACAACAACTTGGAAAATCTGTTTTATATTGAGCATGAAGTACAGCATCTTTTTACAGTCCAGCCTAACTTCTACAGGTACACAGACGCAGATGAGACTTTGAGAAAGCTACTAAGACATCAGTTACCAGAAGAGCAGTGGTGGCAAAGTATGTTGGAAATCCTGTAGGCGGGTTTCAAACTTTTGTTTTTCCCAGAATACAACAGATATCATAAAGTGGAGAAAAGGAACGGGTGAGAGTCTCGCGGGGCTGCAGTCTATTAAATCAAAATTAAATGCACCCGAGAAAGCTAAGCTAGCAGCGCAGAATATCAGCGGAAACAGCCACCGGCCTGCTCGTCGAGCTTACAGTCAACATATCTCACCAACTGAGCGGCCAGCACAGCAGCATTTACTTCTGCATTTATTTCTTCCTATTCCCAAGATCATTTACTTCTCCTGTAAAGTAGGTAGAAGAAGTTATTACTAGATAATATCTCTTTGAGATATTTTGTAAACATTTTTGTACAAATACCTCCCCAAGCGAAGTATTAGGGGTTGGTGATTCATTTCTGGAACTGCGCTGTAACTCTGAAAACTCTTCTGAATAAAAAGTTGCTGGAATGCGTTGTTGCTGAACTCTCTGGATGCGAAATTGATGGCAGAAGACCATGTTACAGAATTCTTGAATTATTTCATGGATCAATAAGTCTTTTTAACTCATGTTTAACAGTTTCTACGTTTTTATATATCATCTATGTTCATGATCTAAATAACAGGGAAAAAGAATAACCCAGAACTTGCTTAACTGTACTCTGTGTTCAATCTCTATTATTATTTATGTTTTCTTCAGAATTAGCATAAGCAAGAATTCTTAATTGCTCTTGTTTCCCCTGGTTCTTACATCTTGAATATAGCTAAGGAATTCTTAACTGCTCCCTGGCACTATTCATCCACTTTCCCTCTATCAACATGATGAAGGATTCTTAGTTGCCCTTCACCCCCTGACTCCATCCCACCTGATTCTAGCTTACTATTTGTTCCATGGTTGATTACTTTGCTCTGTAGTACCACCCTCTGTCAAAGAAACCATATCCAGCGGTTCATCCTCATAGACTCCATTAGCCCAATGGACTGAACTTCTCAGATTTTACACCCCTGTTCTGTAGAACATCACCATCCAAAAATCAAAGAAACCCTTGTACTTTATAACTAGCCTAACATACTTCAAAACAAAGCTAAATCATAAAGAGAGAGCCCTCTCTGGATGCAGATTGGCTAGAATCTGCTTCTAAAAGATTGGTCTGTGGTTACCTCGGCCGTATTCCCTTTTCTACAACTTTTGGGGAACAACCTGAGTGATAACATCATTGGTGACTCCACTGGGGATCTGAATGATTGTTTGTTACTGCTGTCTATTTTCTAAAGCTACAGATGGAGCCTGAAGTTAGCCAGGTAGCCTTTGAAATTGTTTTTGCTATGCAATTACAGGAGTAAATAAAAGCTGCTTCAGTCTATCTCCAGTCTAGTTTTAGGCTTTGAACAGTTGTCTCAAAGATTTGATCAGTTTCCTTGTTTCAATAAATCTTTAGGAAAATTCCAAGCTTCCTCGTTTAAAAACTTCCTAAAAGCATATTGTTAAAAGTTGTATTCTTCAGATACTTCCAGAAAATACCAAAAATATATTCAGAAGCTGGCTCCAAAGAAGAAAATTTGTTACACTAGATCAAATCCAGATCCAAATCCTCCACGTATCTTTGAAAATCCTAATTTGATCCCTAAGAACCTTAGAAGCTGAGATAATCAAGAAAATTTTGCTGATTTAAACCTTGACACACCTCAGCAGAACCCTATCCAAACTCAGCTTACTGCTGGAAAATCACAAGTTCTTTCTGCCATTACTGTTGCTTCACCTAGTTCACCATCAGCACTTCAAAATATCTTTTCCACTCCCCCATCCACTGCACATATCTCAGTTGTTATCCCTGTTCTTCCAGCTGTTACATTTATCCCTGTAAATATGGCAAACCGATATGCTCCCCTGCAATTTCTTGCAAATCCAGGGGCTATGCCTCAAGATTATCAAAGCAAAATCACCTATTTTGATGGTACTGGCACCTACACAACTCAACAACATACTAAGAAAATGACAGATTATTTTGAGAACTATGAAATTGATGCTGATGATGTGAGAATGAAGATCTTTGTTCAGAGTTTAACTGGTGATGTAAGGACCTGGTTCAGGGCACTTCCTGTAAACACTATTGCTGACCCAGATGCCCTTTATCAAACTTTCATGAACAAATGGGAAAAGAAGAAGGACCCTTTACACATACTATCAGAATATGAAAGCTTGAAAAGAGGCCCACAAGAAGCTGTTCAAGATTATTGTGCCAGATTCAATAATATGTACAATGCTATTCCTCCGAATCTTAGACCTCCACCAGACTTGGCCTTGATCAAATTCCCTAATGGATTTTATTCTGACATGGCTTACCAGCTCAGGGAAAGAGCTCCTCCAAGATTAGAAGACATGCAGAGCATATCTGTCAGTGTAGAAGCTAATCTGATTTCTAAATGATCTCGAGCTAGAGCCGAAAGGAGAACACCTTTCAAAGAAGAACCTTCTGCATTTGAGCAAAAATTAAATGCAATCATCAAAGGAATGGATAGACTGGGTGATAGAGTAGAAACAATTGAGAGGAAATCCTCTTGGGATGGTCAACCAAGTAACACCGGAAGAAATCCAAACTTCAGGAAAAATCAGAATCCTAATACTAGAAAGGCTGGTCCTGACCAAAACATTAGGCCCCCATTCCAGGAAAACTATGCTGAAGCTTCAACTTCTAGTGAGCCAACAGAGGATACTCAAATTAACTTAATGGGTCTAAACAGTGAACAACAAATTTTCTTGACCCAGGATGACCAAGAAGCTCATACTTTTAATCAATTCCAAACCAAATCGGGGGAATCATTTGATTTTAGAGAGGGATATGATGCAGTTGTCTATGAGGTTCACAAAAAATATAAGCTGAGAAGTAGAACAATAGATGTCCCTGAACCTAATAAGCAGAAAGATGCCAAGCAGCCTAAAAAAGCAAAGGTTGATAACCCCCCCATACAACTCCCTGTTAGAACAGACTTCAACCCAAAAGAACCAATGGTTGAGGACATATCAAACAGCTAGCCTTCCACTTCCTTTCTTCCCAAAGAAAATGCAAAGGAATCTCCTGAAATTAATTTTAAAGTAGATTCAGCTCATAACAACACTCCTGATAAAGAAAAAAGCGTTGAAAACACAACAAGAAAAGAAAATCTTGCTGCCCGAAATGCAAAAATTCAAATGGAAAAACCTTTCAACCTTGAAACTGAAATAGGCAAGTTAAAAATAGCCATTCCACTCTCAGAATTGGCTAAGCATGATGTCTATAGAGAGAAAATCAGCAGATCACTTCAAATTTCAGAAAACAAAGATGCGGTGAATGTTCTAGATGACCAGCCAGAATTAATTTTTGGCCCTGAAGTAAATGGAAAATCAGTAGATGGAGGTGTTCCTCCTTTCTATGTAAGTCTAAACATTCATGACAAAGTACTTCACAATGCAATGTTTGACTCTGGAGCTTCCCATAATCTAATGCCCAAATTTGTGATGGAAAAGTTGGACCTAGATATCACCAGGCCATACAAAGACTTGTTCTCTTTTGATTCTAGCCAGGTTAGATGTCTAGGCCTAATTAAAGATTTATGTGTATCACTAGTTCAATACCCTGCCAAGACAATTTTAATGGATGTAGTGGTAGCTGATATCCCACCAAAATATGGAATGCTTTTGTCCAGATCTTGGGGTGCAAAGCTCCAGGGATCTTTACAGTTGGACATGTCCTATGCTACCATATCAGTATTTGGCCATCCAAAGAGATTGTACCGAGAAACGTTGATGAAATATGTGGTCAGCAGCCAAGAGAAACCCCAAAATTTTCCCATTTATTCCATGCATTCTGATATGGACTCTTTCATCCTATACAATGCTGAAATTTCCCCCCAACTGATGTCAAGGGTTTAGCATCAACACAAGGAAAAAGCATAAATGAAGAATCTGTTGTCCAAACTTTAGAAATTGCTGAAATAAGTGATATAACACACACACAAGAGAAACCACATGAGACTGAAAATCCAAATATGCCTACTAAGCAAATTTTAAAAACTCCTGATGCTAGCCGTAATCAAGAAATCCTATGGTATCTAGAGTTTGATGGATCAGTGAATAAACTAGGAGTAGGGGCAGGGATTTGGATACATAACAGGAAAAATGATCATGCTGAAGGACATGCATACAGGCTGAACTTTAGATGCACAAATAACATGGCTGAGTATGAAGCCCTCCTGCTAGGACTCAAATTGATCAAAAGTCTAGGGGCAGTTAGGATATCAATTTTGGGAGACTCTGATTTGGTTATCCAACAAATGAAAGGAAACTTTCTCGCAAATGACCTTAGGCTAAGAGCTTACAGAGGGGCAGCAATTGAGATACTCAATACCTTTCTAGAATCGCAGCTTACCAAAATTTCAAGGAACCACAATTTGCATGCTCACAGTTTGGCAACATTTGCCAGCACTTGTAAACTACCATTTGAGCCTAATCATCATTTTACTGCTGAAATTAAACACAGGCCAACTATACCAGACAATGTAAAAAATTGGCAGGTGTTTGACAATGACACTCAGATTAATAATTTCCTGACTTTGAAAGAAGAATTTTCCAGGACAAATATAGACACAAGCACTGTTTGTGAAACTGATCAAATAGACAAAAGTGAAACACACATTTCAGCTGAAATGACAAATCAGATATTACATCCAACAAAATTTACCAGCAAAGAATTGCAAGAGCTGAAAGAAATAAACTTTGATGAAACTGTTGAAGGAGAATCGGAAGTGATTGATCTAAAAGATAATTTTTTACCCACAGGATTAACTCCCCTAGAAGATATTTTTGACTCTAATGACATCCCAAGGAAACCCAAAATGCAGCCATTAAACGCAGAAATTGAGGACTGCAACATAGGGACTCAGCAAAATCCCAAAATGATAAAATTGTCTAAAGCTTTGCCTCCCAACCAAAAGCTGAAATATATTGAACTGTTCAAAGAATTTCAAGATGTTTTTGCATGGAGCTATGAAGATCTTAAGTCCTATGATACTTCTGTGATCCAGCATACAATACCCCTAAAAGAAAATAAAAAACCGTTCAAACAAAAACTTAGAAGGGTCAATCCTGTACTCCTTCCTCTCATTGAAAAGGAAGTCAAGAGAATGTATGAAGCTGGAATAATTGCGCCCATTAGATTTTCAGAATGGATTTCAAATCTAGTGCCCACTAGGAAGAAAACATGAGAAATAAGACTATGTGTTGATTTGAGAAATCTGAATAAAGTTTCTTTAAAGGATCACTACCCCTTGCCTAAGATGGATCACATTTTACAAAGGGTAGTGGGAGCTTCTAGAATTTCGCTGCTAGATGGATTTTCAGGCTTCAACCAGATTTTAGTTCACCCTGATGACCAAGATAAAACTGCTTTTACAACACCCTGGGGAACGTTCAAGTATGTAAAAATACCTTTCGGACTGAAGAATGCAGGGGCAACATTTCAACGAGCCATGGACATAGCCTTTGCAAAAGAGATTCATGATTTTCTGGTCATATATCTAGATGACCTTACTGCATTTTCCAAATTAGATCAACAACATTCAAGACAGGTGTTTTTAATCTGCAGAAAATATGGTATATCATTAAACCCAAAGAAATCATTATTTGGCCTAGAAGAGGGCAAACTGTTAGGTCACATAATCTCAAAAGATGGCATTAGAATTGACCCGGACAGAATACAAGCCATTCTGCAAGTTCCTCACCCTAGAAACATCAAAGAACTTCAAGCTTTCCTAGGGAAAATCAATTTTCTAAGGAGATTCATACCCAACTTGGCTGAACTGATAAGATTGCTGAACAACATGCTGAAAAAAGATTCCAAAGTAAAATGGACAATAGAGGCTAAACAAGCCTTTGAAGAAATCAAAATAGCTTTAACTAAAACACTAGTACTCACAAGTCCAAAATTTGACAGAGACTTTATAATATTTTCCTTTGCATCAGAACATACCATTGTTGTTGTTTTGCTACAGAAAGATGATCAGGGATGTGAAAAGCCCATAGCTTTTTTCAGCAAAGCACTTAGAGATGCACCTTTAAAATATCAAATCATGGAAAAACAGGCTTATGCACTTGTAAAAGCTATTAAGGACTTCAGAGTTTATATTTTATACTCTCATGTAATAGCTTATGTACCAAATACTGTGGTCAAAGATATTCTAACTCAAGAAGGAATTGAAGGCAAAAGAGGCAAATGGATAGCTAACATTTTGGAATATGACATTGAAATTAAACCAACAAAGCTGATAAAAGGACAAGGATTAGCTAAACTTATGACTGAAACCAACTTTCAAGCCCTTGAAATCAATGAACTGGATAACGAACAGGAGATGGTGACTCCACAGATCAATCAAGCCTTTTTACAATCACCTTGGTATGCTGATATGATTTATGTATTGTTAAACCTGCAGGCTCCTCCAGGGTTATCCAAAACTAAAAGGAGATTTCTGAAAATGAAAGCTTCAAAATTCTGTATTGTAAATAATGTTTTATTTTGGAAAAATCATGAAGGCATTTTACTAAGTTGCTTAACAAAGGATGAAACTGACAAAGTGCTGAAAGAATTTCATGCAGGGGACTATGGTGGACATTTGTACTGGAAATCAACTGCTGATAAAATCCTAAGGGCTGGATTCTATTGGCCCACCCTGTTTGTTGATGTAAAGAAATTTGTAACTTCTTGCCATAAATGTCA
Source organism: Pinus tabuliformis (assembly GCA_031772625.1). Classification (NCBI taxonomy): domain Eukaryota; kingdom Viridiplantae; phylum Streptophyta; class Pinopsida; order Pinales; family Pinaceae; genus Pinus; species Pinus tabuliformis. The sequence continues at coordinate 806,624,298 of CM062814.1, forward strand.
AATCTTTGAAGGCAAGAGAAAGCTTTTACCTCTACCCCTCAAACCAATTTCCACTGAAAGACTATTTCAACAATGGGGTTTAGATTTCATTGGGGAAATTCAAGCTCCCTCTTCTGCCCAACATAAATGGATTTTGACTGCTACAGACTACTTCATCAAGTGGATAGAAGCCATCCGTTGTAGACAAGCCAATGATTCAGTGATCATGCAATTCCTAGAAACCAATATCCTGTCTAGATTTGGCTGTCCTGAAAAGATTATAGCTGACAATGCTGCTGCTTTTAAATCCAAAAGAATGATCAATTTTTGTCATAAATACCATATTACCTTAGGCCACTCCACAGCCTATTACCCTCAAGGTAATGGTCTAGCTGAATCATCCAATAAAAGCCTGATCAATATCATTAAGAAAATATTGGAGGAAAATAAGAAAAACTGGCATAAGAAGCTTATTAATGCACTTTGGGTAGACAGATAGACTACAAAGAGATCCATTGGAACAAGCCCCTATGAATTGGTTTATGGCATGGAGGTTGTATTCCCATCATCTTTGGGAATCCCTGTGATAAAGTTGTTGCAAGAAGTGCAGGCAGAACCCAATGACATTCAGAGAAGAATAAATCAGACTATTCATTTGCAACAGACTAGAGAAGAGGTGTATCAAAGATCTCAAATTTTACAAGAAAAACTTAAGAAGATATTTGACAAAAGGACAAAGGCAAAGGATTTTTTCATAGGAGACAAAGTACTGAAATGGGATTCCAGAAGGGAAGATAAAGGAAAACATGGGAAGTTTGACTTCCTATGGAAAGGACCTTTTATTATTCAGGCTTCACAAGGAAACAACACCTACTTTTTGAAGAGCCTGGATGGTACAGAAGCAGAAGATGGGCCAGTCAATGGTCAGATGCTGAAGCATTATTTTGATCCACTTTGCTGAGATGTCAGGACTCTAACTTGTACATAAAAATGTTTACTTTCTGCAGTTTATTACAGCAATAAGATAGGAAGGAAGATGTAGGAAATTTTGTGAAAAAGTTAAGGAACTGTCCCACCTTTTTATATTACCTTTTAGTTTATCAGAAGAATTGAAAAAGAAGACTTGGGAGCTGAAGATATCAGAATAAACATTCAGACAAACTATCCAAAACAGAGCTGTAATTGTTTGAATGAGCTATGAGAAATATATATATGTTGCAGAGGTACAGTTTTGTTTACTTACAGCTAAGGGAAAATTTCAGAATGCAGCAAGGATTGAATATAAGGCCATCTGACCTGTTGTTCTTGGCTTTTCACCAGGAAAAGCCATCCCCAAGTGGAGCCAGTGTTATGCTCCTATACCAATAGGTGTCATATTTCATGATTGACTGGTGAAATGCCAAATATGTTCATCCTTTCCATGCTGCAAAGGTTCCATATTTTGAAAAAAATAAAAAAATTAAAAAATGAAAAGAGGGTATGCCCTAAAAGAAAGATCAAAGGGCAAAAAGAATGAATTGGTCAAAAAGAAAGAAAATGAACCCCAAATGAAGAAGACCAGGAAAGTGTGCTAGTCCAAAATGCCACTACTATTCTATTTTTGCAAAGAACTTCATCATGTGCACTTAGTTGACTTTTGTCACACCTGATGGATGGCCAAACAGCTTAATCTTGGCCAGTCCATGTTTGAATTTCCTGTTTTAGAGGTAGAGAATAAAATCTGTCCAAACAGTTCAAGCTTGGCAGATAAGTAGTTAGGTAGAGAAGCAAAGGAGCTCAACAGCTAAATCTGAGCCCCTGGAAGAAATAAGGACAGACTTAGATAGGAGGGCAGTTAAAAGAAAAGAAGAGAGTAAGGGTTTTCTAGTTTAAATGCACCCAAGGGAAAAAGGAAGAAAAAATGTTAGGTGTAATAGGCTGGGTAGGCAGTTTGATGTTGCAGAAACAGGTTTATGAGCAATTTTGTCTTTTGAAGATGATTCATCTCATGGATATCATAAGTATCATGTCAACTATGTGGTCACAAAACAGATGAAGCATGACTAACTTCCCTCCTCATTTCTCCAAAAAACACTTACTAACCTCCCCCTAAAAGAGATTGGGATCTGCTCAATACTCCTAGTTCACTTCATTTCATGAAAAAGACTAAGTGAAACTCTGTTTTTACTTAGGATAACAAAGCCACATTTCTTGTGTAAAAATCCTTTTCATTTCCCTAAGCCTAAGTTTTTCACTCTTTAAACTTAGCGCTTTTGGTTAAAAAGCATGTCTCCCATATTAACCTTTAACTTTATTATATAAACCCTTATATTTTCCCCATGCCCGTATTATATAAATATATAAAAAAACCCCCCCAAGAAACTTAAATATCCCAACCCCCGGCTAATTATAGCCATATATTAATGTTTTATGGGAATTATTGGTTCATCAGGAACCATGTAATAACCCTTGCGCACGCGACCATGGGATTTGTTTAAACTCTGGTTAAACAAATAACCGAACCCACAAATCTTACCAATGAATAAACCAGAAACCATTGAAAAACATTAAAATAATGGTGGACCCCGCACCGTAGCCCTCCGCCAACTTTGGTTACCACCAGCCATTCAATCATGGCCCACAGCAATATTGCGAGCCCTCCACTACCTGTACTTTAGTGCCCGGGGGATGGTGGTTTTGCCTCCGTACCTTGGGACAGGTGGCGGCCTCCCGCATTGCTCGCTGCCCTGCCCTTCAATACCACCTTTGTCCAAAAGCAGTAAGGGGCCAAAACCGCTTACCGCCCCCCCCCCCCCCCCCGCTGCCTCCCTGCTGACATCACCCTCATGTCATCAGCTGATGTCACAACCATGTCAGTGCCATGTCACCCCACTGCACGATAGAGCACCAAGTCATGCTGATGTCATCCGACCGAAATGCGCCAAAAGCCTGCCAAAGTCAATTTTTTGTTAAAAAAGACATGAAAACGTCATTTTCACCCATTTTCGCCTATTTTCTCCACGAGACTGGTGCATGCGATTTACGTCCCAAGGCAGCGTTCAACCATACAGTCCGCCACCAAGTCAAAAAGAGTCCACAGTCCGATCTTCCAGCTCGTCCCGCAACCTGCAATCCGCACAGTGCATTGTTAAAACCAAGTATTTACCTCAATTTTATTTCCAAACCTTGTTTTTTTAGCTCTCCTCTGCAAATTGTCCAAAGCACCTAAATTTAAGTTCAATTCATCAAACCACCTTCAAATAGGCGCACCAAAACCACTGTTTTACCCATTTTTCCAAAAAAAATCATGCAGACTTCGTTTTCCTCTGCAAAATTCACCCAGTGAGCTAAATTCAAATCGGCTTCGGTCTGCAATTCCTAGAGAAAAGCCCCAGAACTGTTATTTTACCTATTTTTGCTAGAAAAAACCCAAATTCCAAGTTGAAAAATCACAAAAAATTGAGCAATGGAAGCTCCAGTGGCCTTGAACATTGCTCCCCTCAATGCACCTCATGAGGACTTGGAGTGGTTGCCCTTAACTAATAGGGATTTTCAAATACAGGACTTAACTGGTGACAAAAACCACTTCCAAGCATACTGTGAAATGAGAAACAGTCACCTAAGAAAAACTGATCTCTGTGGGATATGGGAATCCAATCTGCCCAGATACTATCTCCCCTCAGTAAATGTATTCCCAGATGTAATCTGCCTGTGTTGTGCCAATTATGAACCTACTCAAAGAGCAGTTATGACTCCAACTGGAACTGTCCTTTTTTATATAACTCCTGAGTCCATAAATGAGATGTTGCATTTCAAACCTACTCAGCCTCATGCTCCTCTTTCCATGGGATATTTGCTGGAGCAAGGCTCTAAACTATCCACTGCAGAAATAGGCTAGGTTTCCAAGTTATTTATGAGAATAGATTGCCAGCCCAGAGAGCCACCTCCTTTTCACCATGTCTAGTTCAATGAAGTTGGAAGATTCAGTATTGATATGATATCCTATGTCCTGGGATTTAAGACAAGTGAATATGTTGATGACACAATTTTAGCTTTGATGTCCATGTTTATTCCAGAACATCCTCCTGCTGTCAAATATGACTTTGTTACTTTCATTTCCAACAAGATTTATGACCAATTCATAAATATAGGTAGATAAGGAGTCTTTAAGTACACACCATATATATATCATCTGTTCTTATACTATCAAATAGACAGTTTTCAGTTTCCCATCAGAAAATTGGATTACAAAGGAGAAAGGAGGTCTGTGATATTTTGGACCTCGGTCTTCCATGTAGTCCATAGCTCTCCTTACACTTACTGTGAATCCATTGATTTGTTTATACATCCAGTCTCCTCTCTACTGATGAGAACCCCTCCTCCTAGACTCTCTGGTGATATGTAGAAAATTTTACAGCTCTCCAAAAGCTACAAAATAGGTGACTAATACTTCTACCAGAATCACACTGAGATCGGGATATATGGCTGTGAGTTGTGCCCCTATAAACTACCAAAATATGTGCCTATGAGACTGTTTGCTCTTGAATATTTCAGGCAATTTATTAATTCAGATTTGACTCATTTTTATGGTGCCAAGAAAAAAGCTCAGCTGAAATTAAGAAACCAGTTAGGCCCTTTCATCATTAACAAAAAAGAAGGATGGCAAGATGCTGACAAGATATTGGGTGAACAACTCAAATTAAAAAGGAGCTTTTGATGGGTACCCTATGACCCAAATGGATTTATCTGTGAAAGAAAAGTAAAAAATAGACTATCAACTTACAATCATTGTAGGATCCCTGAAATAGAGCAGTTTTCTAATCAAGATGAGTGGGTAGAGGGCACATTAATTGAAGAGCTTACTGAGGAAGAAAGGATGGAACAAGCAATGAAAAATCTTGAAAAGACTCTTGACCTGGACTCTTTTGGACAGGTGTCTTTCAAGTTGCCTCAGCAAACTGGAGTGGGTGCATCATCTGCGGGAACTTCACAGCAACCTACCCAAGAAAGCACTACACCAGCTGCAAGGACATCAAAAGGCAAAGAAGTGCTAGATACAAAACAACAAATAATGACAGATCATCCAGCATCATCAAAGCAACAAGGCCAAGGGAAATTTCCTCCTGTCCGGACAAAAGCACCAGAGGTACGAGCATTATAGACTCTTCTAAATGAGGGAAAGGGTAAGAAAAGGGACAGAGAAGAGACCACACCTGTAAGTGGACCAGCAGAGCAACCAAGGGCAAAAAGGAAAAGAATAAATCCTCTACCTAAAGAGGAAATTATTGAGGAAATCATAGAAAGTCCAAGAGGTGAGAGGGAAACTAGCCCACAGACATCCCCAGTGGTAGAAACATCCATCAGCTCTCATAGGCAGGAATTGGAGAAATAGCATAGTGTGGAAGTTTCCTCCACAAGGCCACAAAGAAAGCAAGTTTCTGATATCAAAAGAACATTCACAGACATCAAAGCCCAGAATGAGCCAATAAAACTGCAACTTTATGCCTAAAGTGCAGCAACCAAAGTTAGCAGCTGACTACATAAGAACAAATCTAGATGTCCTTGCCAAAGACATTCATCCTATGGACCAGATTGAGTTGCACAAGAAAACTAGAGAGATGGTCTATTCCACATTGGCACACAAGGCAATGTTAGCTCACCAATTGCAGAACTCATTGAACAACACATCTGCCCAACTGGATTTGGAAAAGGCATCTTCTTTAGCCAAGGACAACAAGATAAAGTCCTTGGAAGAAATTATCATTGAGCTGGGACATGATCCCAAGAATGCCAAGGGAATAAAAGCATTGATGAAGAAAATGAAAGAGGACATTACTGCCCTCAGGAACAGTTGAAGCTACCTATTACTATGCATCCAAAAACTACAGAGATTGTGCAGGAAAAAGCAGAGGAGGACATGATGGACTTACTGATGAGAATGAATCAAAGACTAAATGAGACAGAGCAGGAATTGGAGAAGGCATTACAGGAAAAGCAAGGAGTGTCGACCTCCCAGCCATCTCAAATAGCTCCAACAGTTACAACTGCTCCTCCCACAGTCACAACAACAGTCCCTCCCACTGTCCCGACATCAACAGCACCAAGTACTTCAGCAACAACAACAGCAGCAGGCAGCAGCACTACCATGACCACAGAGGAGTTAATAAAAGCTATGGAGGATTTAAAACTCCAAGTATCAGAATTAAAAGAGGCCAAAGAGAAATTGGCAAAGTTAGAAGTAAGTTATGACAAATCTAAAATGATTGTGGCAGAAAAGACAAGAGAGGTGAAGGCATTAGAGAACAGGGTAAAAACATTGGAAAAGGACCTCTCTTTAGATAAGCCTCTGGGAGAAATCAAGGGCATTTTGTGGGCTAACATCAGTGAATCCATTAGTAATGTCTGGAGATCCATTCAAATTATATATGAGCAGATTGACTTGATAGCAGCAGCCCAGGTGGAAATTCAAAGGGCCAGAAATTTATTGGGACATATGCCCAAATAGGCCAACAGGCTAATACAATTTTTGAACACTAAGACCAGTGAGGAACTAGCAGCACTGGACATCAGAGATAGGACAGCCACCATTCTAACAATCAAAAGAGTTCTAACCATGAGAACCCTGATGCAGAATTTGGAGAGGAAGAGCAAGGATATGCAGGTGGAGATAGACTCTTTTATGGAAAGATTTGCAGTTCTGCATGAAAGGGGCTTGCCTAGTCTGGTCGGAAACAATGAACGCCTGTTGAGGCAAGCTGAGTACCAGCTCAGGTTGAATAGACATGCTGCGGATCAACTAAGTGCATCATCAAGTACTCCAGCAGAGAATACCCTTCCATCTGGCCAAACTCTTTACAGCAACTTGGAAAATCTGTTTTATATTGAGCATGAAGTACAACATCTTTTTACAGTCCAACCTAACTTCTACAGGTACACAGACGCAGATGAGACTTTGAGAAAGCTGCTAAGACATCAGTTACCAGAAGAGAAGTGGTGGCAAAGTATGTTGGAAATCCTGTAGGCGGGTTTCAAACTTTTGTTTTTCCCAAAATACAACAGATATCATAAAGTGGAGAAAAGGAACGGGTGAGAGTCTCGCGGGGCTGTAGTCTATTAAATCAAAATTAAATGCACTCGAGAAAGCTAAGCCAGCAGCGCGAAATATCAGCGGAAACAGCCACCGACCTGCTCGTCGAGCTTACAGTCAACATATCTCACCAACTGAGCGGCCAGCACAACAGCATTTACTTCTGCATTTATTTCTTCCTATTCCCAAGATCATCTACTTCTCCTGTAAAGTAGGTAGAAGAAGTTATTACGAGATAATATCTCTTTGAGATATTTTGTAAACATTTTTGTACAAATACCTCCCCAAGCGAAGTATTAGGGGTTGGTGATTCATTTCTGGAACTGTGTTGTAACTCTAAAAACTCTTCAGAATAAAAGGTTGCTGGAATGCGTTGTTGCTGAACTCTCTGGATGCGGAATTGATGGCAGAAGACCATGTTATAGAATTCTCAAATTATTTCATGGATCAATAAGTCTTTTTAACTCATGTTTAACAGTTTCTGCGTTTTTATATATCATCTATGTTCATGATCTAAATAACAGGGAAAAAGAATAACCCAGAACTTGCTTAACTGTACTTTGTGTTCAATCTCTGTTATTATTTATGTTTTCTTCAGAATTAGCATAAGCAGGAATTCTTAATTGCTCCTATTTCCCCTGGTTCTTACATCTTGAATATAGCTAAGGAATTCTTAACTGCTCCCTGGCACTATTCATCCACTTTCCCTCTGTCAACATGATGAAGGATTCTTAGTTGCCCTTCACCCCCTGACTCCATCCCACCCGATTCCAGCTTACAATTTGTTCCATGGTTGATTACTTTGCTCTGTAGTACCACCCTCTGTCAAAGAAACCATATCCAATGGTTCATCCTCATAGACTCCATTAGCCCAATGGACTAAACTTCTCAGATTTTACACCCCTATTCTGTAGAACATCACCATCCAAAAATCAAACAAACCCTTGTACTTTATAACTAGCCTAACATACTTCAAAACAAAGCTAAATCATAAAGAGAGAGCCCTCTCTGGATGCAAATTGGCTAGTATCTACTTCTAAAAGATTGGTCTATGGTTACCTCGGCCGTATTCCCTTTTCTACAACTTTTGGGGAACAACCTGAGTGATAACACCAACCATTAGGGAAGAATATGGGAGCACATTATATTATCACTACGACGAAGTCCTTAACCATGTGGGTTGAGGCATAGCCTAAGAAGGATTGCAGTGCGGACATTGATGCGAGGTTCATATTCGAGTTTATTTTGTCAAGGTTTGGATGCCCAAATATTTTGATGAGTGAGAGAGGTTCACATTTCCTAAACGAGACAATTTCAACTTTAACAGAAGAATTTTAGATGTACCATCAGAAGAGAACGCCGTATCATCCTCAAGTGAATGGCACTACCAAAGCTTTCAACAATATTTTGGTGAATTCCCTCACAAAGGTCTGCAATGTTAATAGGAATGAATGGGATGTGAGCATACCAATGATTATATGGGCATATAGGAATATCTGTAAGAAATTGACTGGGAAAACACCCTTTCAACTAGTTTACGGACAAGAAGCAGTAATGTTGATGGAATACATAGTGCCTAGCCTAAGGATCGCAACAATAACTGAGATGGCAGATAGTGATGTAATGAAGGAATGCCTAGTGCAGCTGCTTACATTAGAGGAAGACTGCTTTTTGGCTAGCTTTCATTAGCAGGTACAAAATGCTATAGAAAAGGCATGGCATGATCGTCACACTAAGAAGCGCACTTTCAAGAATGGTGATTTGGTCTTGATGTATGAAAACAAGTTTACCAAATTTCTGGGGAAGTTTCAGATGCACTGGCTAGGACCATATATCATTAAGGATATTTCAGATGGTGGCGCAATCCAGCTTGCGGAGATGAATGGGAAATTATTTCCTAGCAGGATTAATGGGAGCAAGTTGAAGGTTTAGAGGTACGATCCCACCCTTATGCAATGACTACATGGCCAAGGAAAAGTCTTAGTGCGCATTTGAAACAAAGCACAGGACTATAAAATACTCTACCAAGGAAAAACATTATCCAAGATGGAAGGTTGCACAATGTTTTGGAAGATGGCATAGGGGGGAGCTGCGACGAGGTGGCTATACCCCAAGGAGGATTTTAATGCAGCCTTCCTAGAAAGTGACCGTTGGAACAACTACAGTTGATTTGACAGGGAATTTTTCGTTAAAAGGAGCGGGGGAAAATCTTTTAAGGCACAAATCTGGGAAAATATGCCGCCAAATCCAAATTTATGAGGAAGATATAAGGGGGAACGGCCAGTTTGAATTTGAATCGGATTATAAATATTGCACCTTGCTCCACATTTGGACACATTGCTTCTTGAGAAATTGTTATGTGTTTTTGAGCTTAAAGAGCCGAGGGCGTTGTTGCATGTCTGATTACTTGAGTTAGGAAGAAGTTGACCAAGAGTTCTTGAGGAGAGGATTAGAGAGCATCATGACCAAAACATTGTCAGTCCCTGCTATAGCACCCAGGTCATCGAGGCCAAAGCCTACTACCTCCGCGGCAAGAGAGAAAAAATAGAAAAAGCTACAGCAGCCCTCGGTTCGATAATCGCCATAAAAGGTCCCAACTAAGAAAAAGCGGAAGGGAAGAATGGATAAAAACAAGCATCCTATGGAGTGTTAGGACTTGGACAAAGATGAGTTGAACAAGGGGTATGAGGATATCATCGTAGAAGGTGCGTATCCAATTTCTTGGTTAGCGCCGTATATGCCACCGTGGAAGCCTATCTGCAAAGTAACTAAGGATCCAGACTCTATAAAATTCAAGGAGTCGGCACTCATTTTTGTCACCAAATTTTCTTCTTTTCACCCCTATTTTCACCATCTTTGTTTTGAAAAGTACTCCTTCCACCTACCCTACCACCTACATTACTACCTAAACCTTTCTCATATATGACCAAAGGTAAATGCATCTAACTGGCATTGTTTTTTTATTTATGATTAAGTTTAAGTGGATTTTGAGTCATATTCTTAATATGTTAACTATCTATTTATGGGTTTAGCTGTGAAGATTAGTGGCAGGATTGGCAGGTCAGCACAAGGATGGAAAGGATGCCTTGTCATCAGCATCATTCTCATTTTGTACTCAAACAGTCGGTCCTTGATCTGTACTCAAGATGGTAGTGGCCAGGTGGACTCCTTATACATTCCTTTTTGACTTCTTGAAGATTGATGTACACAGCTCAAGAATATTTTGTTACACTGAGCTCGATGCTTTCAAAGTTGAAGATCTTCTAGATCAGAATCAAAGTAGACTACTCTAATGTTAGCAGTCAATTATCTCAAAGGGAAACAGTTTGTTCCAAGCAAGGCAAAGCTGATTTGAAGCAAATCAAATATGCTTAGATTAGTTCTAGTTGCTGAAGATTGCCATAGTTAGATTCGTTGTTAGTTTTACATTTAATCAGTTGCCTATAAAGGTCAATGTAATAGAATAAAGTGCTAGTGTGCTAGCAAGATATATGATCTATGTAATTTGTTTTCAAGACTCTATTCTAAATTTTTATGCATATGGCTATTTCCAAGTTTTGAACGAGAACGTTTTCCAGCGTGATTGATTGTGAGTCATGTTTTTAATGTTCTAAATCTCTCTTTCATTGCAATAAGTTATCTTACTCCAGGTGTGGGAGGGCCCACCACCTCTGGAAATAAGCTTGATTAATCGATAGGATAAGTAGGTGTGCGATTTTATAGTGTAATCTTTCATTGAGTTAATAGTTGCAGACATTCCTTGTGTGATTTTGTAATATGTGTGGTTCGATTTCCTAACCTTTAGCTATTAGTGCATTATAAATTGAACAATCGAAGAATAATTTTCCTAAGTTTGCAGATTGCCAATTCATTATATAGTCCACACTTATCTTTTCATACAGAGTCATACTTTGTTTCTTGTATTAGAGTCGAGCATATTTATATTTATAATTGGAGCATTCACGATATAGGAACATAACGATTTTTGAGTTTTGATGTATGGCGTGGGTTTGAATATGAATCTTTTGTGTGTATTTGAGTGAATGATTTATGGTTTGAAAGGTCTTGATTGTAATTGCAAACGAATTCATGCTTGGTAACGATAGGTGTTGTGTTCTTCATTTTTGCAATTTGAATTGTGTGATTTATTTCAAGCATTATGATTGTTTAATTCAAGTCGTGTAATTGATTTCAAACATTTTGATTTAATTCAAGCAATGTGATTTAATTCAAAGCATTTAATTCAAAGCATCGATTTGAGTCATTGAGATATCACAGGATAATTTAGTTTTATTTTAGCATGGTAGGATAAGTTTGATTTCCATTCCAAGTATAGTAGCATAGAGATTGATTTCATAGTAATGTGACAACAATTCAATTTTGTTTATAAACTCAGATCATTTTGTTGAGATTTTGTTTTCCTTTAAGCAGTAATAGATCGATTTAAATTAATTTCAAAATCAGCCTTTGTAGCAGCTTAAGTATGGTTTGAATTCATTTTATTTATGAACAAGAATAGCATAGTTTGACAGTTTAGGATTTGATTTTGGTTTTCTTTTTAAGTTGTAGCATTGCGTTTTGATTTCTCAGAGATTAGGGTTTGACGACTTCTTGCCTCTACCTTTTGAATAATTAGAGTTTAAACTTCCAGCTTTGAAAAGGTTTTACTTCAATAATTGTGCTTAGATTGAATTTCATTAAGCCTTTTGTTTCAATGGGTCTATCTTTTGATTGCAAAAATTTAGAATAAGAAACAGAAATGTATTGAGTTAAATTGATTGCTTATGTTAAAGTGAATAATTCTTTTATGAGAGCGAGATGAGTGCTAGTTTACTTAATTTACAGAAGAGTGTTTTTATCATTCTTCACTTAACGATCATTATCAAGGAAAATTACATACTTTGAACTTAACCTTGAGCCAAAAACGTAGTACAACTCATGTTTACGAGTCCTAATTGACAATTAAATATTAGGAGGTTTAATTGTTAATTAAAGATCTCAACATAAGGCATTCGCACTGTTTCTATCAGAGGAAGTACCTATTGAGGGTGAATTGTTACCTAGGGTACCATACCTAAAGATGGAAGATTGGGATTTGGGCGACCATGAGAAATTTCCACGGTTGGCACCCAACAAGTATGTGAAGACAATATACTATGAGGAAGCAGGCCTTGCAAGACTTGAACTAATGAAATGGGTGGTCAGTGTTGAGTACGCAAGGTTGCTCAATATGTTGTATGTCTCGTATTTTAGCCGAAGCATTATTAACACTATTTGTGTGCGACAGTTGTTGGCGCTGGTCCACGATGGGTGTCTTTGGCTAGGAGGGCCCATCCCAATCGAGCATATGCTGATATGAAGAATCACAATGCTATCATATCAAGGTGTGAAACCCGCAGATTCTTTTATGGGGAAGTCACAAGAGAAGAAGCTCGTAGATCAAATCAAAAGTGACTTTGGGTTGGTCAAGAAGTCGCGGGGATATGCCATTAGTTCCATCTCAGATGAAGTTGTGTGGTTTTCTACACAGATTTTGGCAGGAAAAATCATGAGAAAGTGTCATGCTGATGAAGTGTCGGCACCAGTGGTATCCTTGACTGCGTAGTGTAGTAAGGGGTTTCAATTCAATTGGGAAAAGTACCTGTGCCAAGAATTCTTGGATGATTGTCGTGAAGTGCAGGAGGATGGAAAAGCATTCCTCTACACATGGTTATTATTGTTGATCACATTGATAGCTTGGAAGACACCATAGGATTCATAGTTCCCCACGACGGATCTGGAGTTGTGCAAGGCTACCAAATTTTCCTTGCTATGGGAAAAAAAGGACCCTGCCCACGTAATATAAATAAGATGTCCTAGGTACTATTTGAAATGGAGCTATGAATTGTGATTAACCAAAAGCCAAGGTTGTCACCAAGTGTATTCATGGAATACCGGTGCATCACTGATTTTAAGGCTGACTTCCACCATATATACATCCATGTGAGGCACACTTTGATGAGGAAATGGACGGCATTATCATTTTTTGTCAGTGAAGACGATATCACATAGCTAGTCCTTCAGTGGCCGACTAACTGCCTCCTTCTGAAAGATATTATAGAATGTATAAGAGGGACTAGTAAAGAGGGGCAGAAGGAAAAGAAGATGGTGACCATCGACCTAGAAAATAATATTGTGCAAGAACCAGAGCATGAGAAAGAAGAAGAGAAGCATATAGAAGAACCTGATTAGGGTAGCAAAAACCCCTATGTAGACCAAAGGACGTTGATTCTTCCTTATTTTCAAATGACGAGAGAATTCAAGTGTGGGAGGTGCATGTAAGAAGCACAAATCTGATAAGTCTGTTGGCATGGAGGCCATAGTCCTCACCGAGGGGTACCTTGATGAAATTGGATACACTGTCAGGTCCATGACAGAAGATATTTGGGGCCACATTAAAGAACAATACCAATTTATTTTGATGAAGGTCTAGGAGGGCCTCAAAGAATTGTAAGGTCAGGCGAGCCAGGTTCAAGCAAGCATGCTTCAAGTGAGCCCATATCAAGCGATCGAGAAACCAATGAAATCGGGTAGTGTGCAGTCGGTACTTTCTTTAGAGCTATGCGTTGTACCCCTGCCTGATGGATCCTTACACCTAAATGATGTCGCAGAGTAAGGGAGCACCTAGCCACTTAAGAACGTGAGTATTAACCTCGAGGGGATCACCCTATACAAATTGCATGATCTACACCAAGGTTTAGTAAATGATCTTAAGGTGCGAGAATAAGAGGATATCATGGTGATGAATGATGTGGAGATCACCATTCAATAGATGTGTGATGAAAAGCACAAAGCTCTCCAGGATCATGATGAGGCATATGTAAGAAGGGAGCATCTACAACAGGCCATTTCCTGAGTATCCAGTAAGCTTCCCGAGCGCCAAATTCAGTCTAAGGATGCTTCTGAAGAAAAAGTGCAGTAGGTGGTAGATGCATTTAGAGAATCAAATATGCAAGTGGATAAAGATCCCTTCAATCTAAAAATGAAAATCATTGAGCTTCAATTGAAACTACATCCCACCACACCACCGGAGATCCGAGAGTAGTGCGAGGCTTCCATCAGCACAAATAGGGAATAGCTCGATGTTGCAGTCAAGGATTGTGGCCAGCTGTTTGAAGAAACTCTAGAACTATGGGCCTTGTTGCAGGAGGACCCATAGGTGAAAAATATTGAAGTCGCCACCTGGGATAAGAAACAGTATTATGATGAGATAAAGGCAATGGTGTGCACTTAGGCCCTATGCAACGGTTCACCCACTTGGAAGAGGGGACATCCCTGCAAGGATAGATCGAGGATTTGTGGAAGAAGATGTAGATTATCACTGCACGGATGTAGCCATGGGAAGAAGAAGCAAGGCAATTCTCATAGACTGTGGAAGGCACGCTCAAGCATATGAAGCAAACGCAATGGATTGTTGACTTAGTAGCAAAAGGACCTACTAAAGAAAAGTTGGTCGAAGAAGTTTGACAGGCAGTAGTACAATGCACAGAGGCATTTCACCTAGTGAAGTCTTTGTTCACCAACCTAAAAGAAAATATCTAGAGCGTACCAACGGAGTGACTAGAGGAAGCTTCACATATTTGTGTTGGGGGCCTGTTGGGACAAGGTCCCCTGGGTCAAGTTTTGATAAAAGATTGTAAAGTCTCCACGTTTTAAGGTGCGGAGTGCGAGTAGTGCAGGTCACTAGGAGTCAAGGGGCCTAGGAACGTCAAAGCCCCTTAGTTTTTGTATTGTTTGAGATCCACCCATGGTTTGCAGACCATGGTATTGTAATGAGAAAAAGTATATAAAAGGATGTTTTAGCGAGTGTAAGGAAAAAAGGATGGAATGGAATGGGACTTTGATATGTTTTGAGTCTATACGATCTTTCTGTATTTTTGGAGAAGGGGAAGGCTCCTTCAGCTGAGTGCACGGAGACCTTGGTAATTCTGCAACTGAGTGCGTGAGCCCTTGCAGCTATGTGTGCATAATATGTGAAGCTAGTATAAGGAAGATTTGAAGTACTAAAGAATATTTGAAGAAATTTTGTGTCCAAATTGTATACTTAAGTGTTTTATATATTTACGTGCACTTGAATGCTAGTTATTTGTATTTTCATATTTATTTCTCTGCAAAGATATGGATCTACTATTATATGTGATTTTATGCATGATTAGATGTTTACGCAAAGTTAATAATGTTGTTTAACTGAATATCATTTAATTTTGGGGACTTCATGAATAAGGTTTCATGAAGTTCAGATCAAGCATAGAACTGGAGAAATGCCTTAACCCCAGATACATAGCCTTTTGGATGTAGAAGCCTAGCTCTAGCATCCCCCAATACTACCTCAGGTGAGACTGCAGCCTGCGATAAGTGAGTTGTTGTCGAAAGGGCCGGTAGTGTAGGGTTTTTTTGGTTAGAGCATCTAACTATGAACTTGGGTCCAAGCCCCCTCAAGCTAACACCATGGGAGGACAAACCGTGTAGTTTTAGGAGGCAAAGGGGACTAGGCAACTGAGATTGCACACTGCATAGCTCAGGAAGGCTTGAAGGAAAAAACTACGCATTTCCTTGAGGAAGTGAAGTCCTGCTCAAGGAAAGGACATTGGGAGAAACATCTTCACAATTTTGGGTGCTAAGGGAGGCTGGGCTTCTACGCATTATGTTGGGATGGGGTCCCCAGTGGTAAAATTGAATTAAACTTTGTAATTTTTGTAAATAATTTTGTAAAAGATGTAAAGTCTCCGCAAAATGTGGACATGGATCACGCAGATAGATAGAGTCAAAGTGGCCTTAGCCCCTTGTTTCTGGTAAGTTTTGAAGACTCAGCCATGAGCCGGGGGCCACAGTATTGTATTAGGAAAGCTATAAATAGTTGAGTCTTAGAAGTAAGTTTTGAGAGAGAATTGAGTACATTGAAGAGCTTTTTTTTGTCTTGGGAAAGAGCTAAGGCAGGAAGGCTCTGCTTCCTACGCTTAGGTGGAGAAAGGAAGGCTCCTGTAGCTAAGTGCATAGGAGGCCTAGGTAGAGCCCGCAGCTAAGTACGCATACCCCTACAGCTGTGTGCGCAGGGTAAGAAGAGTCTGTAATCAGTGAATTAAATATCAATAAAGACAATCTTTCAAAGAATTACTGAGTATTTTCATTTGTATATTTTCATGTTATACGATGTCAATTAATGATGTTTCTTATGAAATAATGACTAAATGTTACACGAATTTATTGAATCTGTCTTAATAATGTATGAAATAAATGCTTAGCCACTTCTGTGAAGTTACAGGCCATTTATTTTATGTTTTCTAATGAATTAAGTAGATCTACATGAACTCCAATCTAGGGTTACTTTTTGGTGCACATAAGTAGGTAAATTGACTGTTTAAGGTCCCCAAGGATTGATTGTGGACCTTCGTGAAGATCTAAAGGCCACTTTAACTTAATTACAATAATGAGCCCTAGAAGTCTATTGATCTACATGAAGGTGGATCTAATCCAAGGCACTAGAATACATCACACTAGTCTCTGGATGCAAAAACTTGGTTCTTACATCGCCCAATACTGCTTCGGGTGAGACTGCAACCTGCACTACACGGGTTCTTACCGAAAGGGCCAGCAACATAGGGTTTTTTCGGTGTGTGCAGCTAACTCTGGAACTGGGTTAGGACCCCTTAAGCCAACAAATGGTTCCATTGTCAGGACTCGGATCTGCTTAAAGAGATGTGTGATGTCGCATCATTGGAATCCGACTAAGAAATAAATTGAAAAGTGGTTAGATCGAAAGATTCACGAGTTCACGACTCAAGAAAATTGGAACTCATGCCTATCGAAGGAGGATTGGTTCAATAGATATATGTATATATAAGTAGACAAAATCTTCTTCTGCACTTTCCCAATTAAACTATACAAGTGGCTAGCTAAATTAATAGATAATCAAGGAAGGTGGAAGCTCGATAGTCCTACAGTGTGGACTCCAGAATTGGTGCGATGACTAGAATCCTCTGAAGAAAATATCGCACATGTTGTCGATCATTGGCTTGATTGAATTATGGGAGGATTTGTTACAAAATTTGTAGTAGACACCTTAGTGATCTATAGCGAAGCAGAGAGTAGATTCTTCAAAGGACCATGAGGTAAGTATTTAAGTTCATTGAATACTTGGACTAAAATTCTATTATGTGAAAAGCAGGTAATTCCATTACCTTGATGTTTAGAGCTACGTGAAGTGGAATATTCTTTAAAAATCGTGAAGAATCAAGACCAGAGTATAGCCCATTGATTGGACCCCCTTCAAGTGACGACAAAGGGGAGGTGCAAACTACACCGTGAAGTGTTGTTCAGCTAATAACTCAATGTTTTCCTGGAACAAATCATCCATCCTCTCCACCTCCACCTCCACCTCCACCACATACACCTTTACCCACACCTCCACCTCCACCTCCACCACATACACCTTCACCCACACCTCCACCACCTCCACCACATACACCTTCACCCACACCTCCACCTCCACTGCCACCATTCAACATGACAAACACAATGAAGATGTCGATCTTGAAGGGCATAGTAAGTGAAGATCTAGAGCAGTTCTAGTTTGTTGTGAATGTTGTATGGACAATGTAACAAATCAATGATGATAATATAAAGAAGGGGTAGTTGGTTACTGCTTTGCAGGATCGCATACTAACCTGGCACATTAAGTACTGTGCTAACAATCCTCATGCATCACTAGCAGAAGATCATACAACTTTGAACAAAGAGTCTAGTAAGCCTAAATTTGAGGCGCAATTGGTAATTGAATTTAAAGAGATCATGATGAAGATTGAGGAGACACCTTGGGACTTTGATCAGAGGTTGAAGTGCCAGATTAGACAGGCTAACATGAAAATCTCAGATAGCCAGCATCATGACTAGTTTATCGCATCCCTTTCTCCCCATTTAAGAATTGATCTATCATAGCAGAAGATAGCAGCATAGGCAGAAGCGTTGGAGATCGCAATGAGGATGCACACATTGCCTATTTAGGATACAAATTTATGGGTACACCAAATCCACTCACAGTTAGCAAGCCTACACCTAGAGTTACAAAGTTTGAAGAAAGAAAAGGAGACTAAGCCAGAAGTGCACACAGAGGTTTGGTGCTTGAAGTACAAGGGCCACGGGCATGATAAAGATCGTTTTCTAGTATACGTGAACTATCTTATAGGAGGAGGACTTGGTCGAGGTCGCGGTGAGATTATCTGCTACAACTATGGATAGTCAAGGCACTTTGAGTGAGATTTTCTAAATCCTACACACTTTTCGTGTCAATACTGCAGATAAATTGACCATACCATAGAATAATGTCCGGTTTTAATAGCTAAAATGCAAGAGAAGAAAACACAGCCTCAACAACCTATGAAAAAATTACAAATGATGAGGGTTGATCCCCGCGAGAAGGATCAGAGCATTAATATTGTACTAAGAAGCGGTATGAAGAATGGCACCAATAAGGGTAAGTAGCCTGAAGACAATGGATGGGTCCACAAAGCTTTGGAGAAAGAAGTCAGCTTTGACCTCAATCACGCTAGGAAACATTCATGGAAGCCAAGAAGAGATTCATTGAGGCCTCCACCTCAAGAAGCCAAGACAAGACACAAGAAACTAGTGCGACACAAGAGGTTGATCCTTCCGTACTCACTACCTTTTTGGAGACCTGCATAAAGTTACTTCATGACCGAAAGGTTGTGGAAGGATTGCAAGACCCAATCGACAAGCGTGCCAATAAGGAAAATATTCCCTCGGAGCAGTGCGTGGTCAGAAAAATTGGGAATCATAAGGCACGCACATGACGAGAGAGGTGGCTAACAACATAGATAGATGACTATGAAATGGACCAGGTCATTTTGGATTTGGGTTCCGATGCGAATGTCCTACCAAAATAGACATGGGAAAGGATGGGGAGGCCTGCATTGCGGTGGTCTCCATTCATCTCCGTATGGAGAATCAGTAGAAAATCATCCCCATGAGATGCTTATATGGAGTAACAGTTGATATTGATGGTGCAAGTGCAGTAGAGGACTTTGAAGTTATAGAAATTATAGATGACAATAATCCCTACCCCACGCTCCTAGGAATCAACTGCGATATTGATATGAATGGGGTCATTAATCTAAAGAAGAGGACAATGTCATTTGAAATAAATTTGCTTAGGGTTATAGTGCCACTGGATCCTACAGAAGGGCCACACTATACTGAACCAGTCTATGATTATGTGTCCATTGACGATGAGCTGGACCAAATCTACAAGATAACCGCACGAGATCAAGATTGGATCACTCCAATGGTAGATGGGTGGATTACATGGGATCGGGAAATTTTCTACACCTCTAATTCAAACGAGGAATTAGGGCATTGGCAGAATCACTTACATGAAGTATCTACATTACAATGCAATATGATGACGAAGTCAATGCGTTGTGTTTCATCGGAGGTAAGACAGTTACCTTATTATGATGGTTTGACTGATGTAGATATGTTTCTAGATGAATTTTAGCATTAAGTCTCTGAGGACCACTGATTTCAAGCATTGGAATTGGCATTGTATGCTATGCCCGCACGATGGTGGGGTACGCATAGGGATAGATTTTCTAGATGGCGAGATTATAGGAGAATGATGAAGCTACGATTTGGGCATGCTAATACCAGAATGGCTGAGAAGTACAATGGAAGGGATGATCCACGTGATCACCTGGAAAAATGGTTTAAGGCATGGGGAACGAAACCACATCTAGAGTGGGTACATGCACCTTCGACAATGTCTTCCTTGGATTTTATTCAATCCTATCGAACACAACGGAAGTCATTGTTGTTTGCTATAGGTGTTATCGATCCTTCTTATTCGGGACTGATTACCTTTGATCTAGAGAATCATGTGCCTCATCTTCCTCATCAGATTGCATTTCTGATACAGGTCCTCATCAAAGGAAAGATGATCCATCGAATGGTTATTAATGAAGTTGCATCAACCTGCATCATGTCAGTTTCATGTTGGAAAGCTATTTCCTCTCCTCCTCTTAACAAATCCCCGAACACCTTGGAAGCCTTTGATGGCATAAGTTCATGACCATATGGTATTCTCACGAACTTTCCGATTACATTAGAAGGAAATATTGTTGAATTAGAAGTAGAAGTTGTAGATGCCAATCTCAACTACAACCTTCTTCTCAGACAAAGTTGGACTCATGCCATGTTTTGTGTGGTGTCTTCTTTGTTCCACGTACTTCGTTTTCCTCATGAAGGAAAAAATTTCATGGTTGATCAATTGTCCTTATTTTCTTCTAGTTCATCCAATGGAAACATTCCTTACCTGGGAAATACTGATATTCCTTACGAGAGTGTGGGAGAAGGACTCTTTAAAGACTCTGCTTCAATGGGTACCTTTTCTCTCCCACCTCCAAACATTCATTCAGTCAATATGATCTTGGATTCTACGGATCCTTGGATTATCCCTATCGACGATAAAATTGACTCATTTGGCGATGCTATGCCTTTAAGTCCATTGGAGATAAATTATCAAGAAATTGTCTTAGCTTCGATGGTCGCTTCAAAAAGTCATACTGTATTCAGTATGAACCTAGACACTTACGTGCCATCTCCCTAGCTGGGTTCTTGGGATTCTTGGCATCCTTTAAATGAGACATTCCGCACTGACGAGAGTATCATGGAGGTCATGTCTCTGGATGAAGTTCCATGGAACGGTCTACATCATCGTTCTTCTTTTCTTCCTAGCCTCGATGAGATTCCTTCTTGTCTTGAAGCGACTGTTTATCATTCTCATACACCTCCACTTCAGGCAACTGTCCTGGTGCATGAAGTTTTGTGGGAAGGTAATATGGGAAAAATCACTTCTAAAATGCCTCTTGACATTTCTGTTAAACATGGAATTGTCAAGAACATTCATATTGGGGTTTCCTATTCTCCAAATGAGATCAAGTTGTATCAGGTCGGTGTGGAATTTGTCCTTTGCAGGTGTCTCACCCTTGAAGAGGTTGAGGAGGTCTTAAATGATTGCCACTCTGGTGCCTATGGTGGTCATATGTCTGGATATGTCACTGCTTAGAAAATCCTTCGCGCCGGTTATTTCTAGCCTTCTATCTTCAAAGACTGCATTCTAGCTGTCCAAAAATGCCATGAATGTTGGATTTTCAACCACACGAAGCACACCCGCGTGCATGCTTACACCTAATAACTATAGCTGGCCCATTTGCTAAATGGGGTATTGATTTCATGACATTTAATTATAGAAATTCCCACTGTAGATCACCTGATAATGCAATATACTAAAGCAAAATACAAGATCTACTTCTACAACAAACTTGCGGAAGGTTAATCGATTTTGAGCAAGATCAAATAGAACACATATAATTGAGAATGAAAAAGAAATCACACATCAACACAAAAGAATACTCTGGGGAAAGCCTCAACTAAAAAACCCAGATCTTTGTATTATCATACAAGTGGAAATATGTCTAGATTACACAAAGCTTTAGCTCAAAAGCTATCCAACTCTCAGTACAATCCCTCTGCTGCTCATAGATAGTCAAAGGCTTCTCACAAACATTCTTCTCTACCCTCCAAGCCTCCTATTTCATTGCGTAGTTTCTCCTGGGGTCCAATGTTGCCACCTGTGTGAATTCACCTCTCACACTACTCACTAAACTCAGAAGTAATTGCGCAATCTTGAAGGAGATAATTCCTTCTGCATGGATGAGTTTCCTATATAGGAAAATTCCTCCAACTGATAGTACATTGTCCCATCCTCTGATCTCAACTGTGTCTTTGTCTGAACTGACATGCATGAGTTATTTATGAGAGAATCTTCAGTTATCTAGAGTACACTAGTTGCATGCATGCATGCATTAACTGACTGAACTCACAATTAGTTCCTCAAACTGTTTGGAACTATTTTAACTGGACTTAACTCAAATAACTAAGCTAACTAATTACAAATCAAAGTACAACTCATCCTGATCTCCTTTAATCAAGGGATAACTTCCTCAATCAATGGAGAAACTGTTGCATGTCTTCACATAGACTTCATGTTTGATTTCCTACAACTAATTAACTCAAGATGAATTAATTAATTATTTCACAAAAAATTGCTAAGATCAAATTCGAATTTTACTTCTCAATTTTAGTTCACGGACTAACTAAAATTGGAATCTATCCCGAAATACTATTTATAGCAATGTTATTTTTATCATTTCCATTTTTTCATTCCTTGTTGCTCTGTCCAACACTAGTACCTGAAATGTTATTTATAGCAATGTTATTTTTAGTATTTCTATTTTTAGCATTTCTTGTTGCTATTTCCAACACTCCCTCTCAACAAGAAAGGAATTCAACTCGAACCCGATCCTAAACCTTTGGAATTTTCTACATGCAACACTTCTCCCAAGTGTTTTTGCTCCAACAACTCTAGAAACAAAAAAATCTCCCAACTGACCTCCCTATTGGGCTAGAAACATGCTCTGATGCTAAAGCTTCCTCTACCACTGACAAGTGCTCCCTTTGTGACCTTTGAGCTGCTACAACACTTCATGCATCTCGCATTGTTGCACACCTCTCTATGCCATCCTCCAATGGTGCAACACTCCTGTGCCTCTCGCATTGTTGCAGCCTACTAGCTCTGCGTTGTCTTGGGATTCATGCACTGTAGCTCTCTCTACCGCTCCATCCACATCTGTCTCTACCCACTCGGCCAGTCCTGCTACTCCTCATCGGGGCTCCCGTAGTAAGGTTTAATCAAAGAGGTTGGGTACCTCCATGATCCTGCCCCTATTCCAGCCTTCTTGGGACTGTCACTCCACATCACCCCACCTCTGACCTAGAGGTATGGATGCATGTAATCCCTCTACCCACTTGGCTCGAAATTCCCCCTACTATAGATCTCTGCATGAGTGTATGCCTCCACTCGATGTCATCTCAGCATCTCCAATTGTGGCTTCTCCACAATTGTCTGAGACTTCTTCTAGCATCGCATGTTGAGAGGTAATGTACTCTCCCTCTCAACCACCAAGTCTCTAACAGTTGTCGTGCTCCTCAAGGCTTTGCATGCATCTTGAACCTCAAGAGAATATAGGTTCTTGACTCGTGAACTGATCTACTTCACTTGTCTCGTGGTGACGTGTCTAAGGAAAACCTTTCCCTTACTAAAGACTACATCATAGCCTTTGTCTTCCAGCATTGTGATTGATACCAAGTTTTTACTCAGTCCTGGCACATACTTCACATCTGTCAAAGTAATGCAAACTCCATGCTCCCTTTGAAAAAAGACTGTGCCTACTCCTGAGACACTATACTTTTCATCATTACCCATCACTATGAGTATCTGGAGATTTTTCTCCTCCAAGGTACTGAACAAACTCTTATCATCGGTCATGTGGAATGAAGATCCACTGTCAAGAAACCAACCACGTCCCACCATGGATGAAACCATGCATGCGAAGAGGGTGAAATCCAACACGAACTATGAGGCCAATGCCTCACCTTCAAATCCTTCCTTGGATCCCATCTTGGATTATTCAATGGACAATTTGTTGCAAAATAACCCACCTCATGACAATGAAAGCATCGCACTTTCGATTTGTCAAACTTCATCCCACCATAGGAAGAACTCGATTTGGGATGAGAATCCTTCTCCTTCCCTTTCTTTTCCTTACTCGCTAAGGCGTAGTTTTCTTCATCCTCCTTGGATGAAGAACCATCTATGGTGCTTCTTCTTATCTGCTTCTGCATCAAATTAGACCAAAGTCATTCCCAATCTGGCAGTTTCTCTCTTCCATTTACCGAGTCTTGGTAGCTATGCCAGCTCTTAGGAAGACCGAGGAGAGAAAGACTCACCATGTCATCATCGACTGTCGTGATCCCTACACTTCCAAGCTCATCCTTGCAAGTGATGAGCTTGTTCAGATATGAAGAGATCGTGTCACCCTTTTCACACTTGATTTTCCGAAGCTTGTCTTTCAATGCCAGCTTCCTCTGATCGCTATTATTTTGATATAGATCTTTCAATGTTTTCCACATTGAAAATGGTGTCTCCTTCCCATGGATACTTGAGACTATGTGGTCTCGAACTCCCTCCAGAAGGATTCTCCTGACTCTAGCCACACATTTCTTCCATTCCGCCAATTTTGTATCATTAACTATTGTTGGCTTGGGGACTTCTTGATCAATGAAGTCCTTCAAACTGTTGTCCTCTAATACTGCTTCCATGCGATCCTTCTAGGCTATATAATTCGAGATGCCATCAAGGGCATACTCGAGTCTTAAACCGTTGAACGTCGTTGGTGAAATTTGAGATGTGACAATAATTTGAATTCTATAATTAGGAACTTCACACTTCAAAATTATCCCTTCTTTGTATATTGTTCTTCTCTTTGATCACCTTAGCTCTGATACCATGTAGAAATTCCCATTGTAGATCACTTGATAATGCAATATACTAAAGCAAAATACAAGATCTACTTCTACAACAAACTTGCGGAAGCCTAATCGATTTTGAGCAAGATCAAATAGAACAAATATAACTAAGAATGAGAAATAAATCACACGTGAACATAGAAGAATAATTTTGGGAAAGCCTTAGCTAAAAAACCCTGACCTCTATATTATCATACAAGTGGAAATATGTCTGGATTACACAAAGCTTTAGCTCAAAAGCTATCCAGCTCTTAGTATAATCCCTCTGTTGATCATAGACAGTCAAATGATTCTCACAAACCTTCTCCTCTACCCTCCAAGCCTCCTATTTCCTTGCGCAGTTTCTCTTGGGGTCCAATGCTGCCACCTGTGTGATTTCACCTCTCACACTGCTCACTAAACTTAGTAGTAACTGCACAATCCTGAAGTAGATAATTCCTTCTGCATGGATGAGTTTTCTATATAGGAAAATTCCTCCAATAGATAGTACACTATCCCATCCTCTAATCTCAACTGGGTCTTTGTCTGAACTGACATGCATGAGTTATTTATGAGAGAATCTTCAGTTATCTAGAGTACACTAGTTGCATGCATGCATGCATTAACTGACCAAACTCACAATTATTTCCTCAAATTGTTTGGAACTAATTTAACTGGACTTAACTCAAATAACTGAGCTAACTAATTACAACTCAGAGTACAACTCGTCCTGCTCTCCTTTAATCAAGGGATAACTTCCTCAATCAATGGAGAAACTGTTGCATGTCTTCACATAGACTTCATGTTTGATTTCCTACAAATAATTAACTCAAGATGAATTAATTAATTATTTTACAAACGGCTGCTAAGATCAAATTCGAATTTTACTTCTCAATTTTAGTTCACGGACTAACTAAAATTGGAATCTATCCCGAAATACTATTTATAGCAATGCTATTTTTAGCATTTCTAAATTTAGCGTTTTCTTGTTGCTATTTCCAATAGTAACCCTTGCTTGGCTGGGGGGCATGGTTATATCATCATCGTCATCGACTATTTTACGAAATGGGCCAAGGCGATGCCTACATACAATGTTGATGGTATTACTCCTGCCCATTTCCTTTTTAACCACGTCATAGCATGTTTTGGTGTCCCTCAAGCTATCGTGACTGACCATGGATCACATTTTTGTTAGCACATGATGGCAGAGCTAACTGCTCAGTTGGGCCTTCAACACGATAGATCAACTCCTTATTATCCACAGGCCAATGGTCAGGTTGAAGCATTCAATAAGGTTTTGATTACTATGCTTCAGCATACCATTGGGAAGCACAGAAAGTATTTGAATTTAATGTTATTCTTAACTCTTTGGGCTTACCAAACTTCTGCTAAGACGGCCACTAGATTCACTCCGTTCCAGCTGGTGTACGGTTTAGAGGTAACTCTTCCAATCGAATGCGAAATCCCTTCGCTTAAGCTAGCTATCAAACTTCTTCCAAGTACTTCATCTGAAGAGGATTGGCTACTGTATCTCGAGAGACTTGACGAGACTCATCGCATTACTACGATAGTTATCGAAGCTCAAAAGAAGCGAGTCAAATCTCATTTTGACCAAACCGTTTCTCCTCGCACTTTTGCTAAAGGTGACTTGATCCTTCTTTACAATCAAGCCAACAATAAATTAGGAGCAGGAAAGTTCAAACCCATGTGACATGGGCCCTACATAGTTGAGTGTGTCTTATAGAAAGGTGCCTATGAGCTATGTGATTATGAGGGAAATGCATTTTCAGAGCCCCGTAATGGGTTGTATCTCAAAAAGTATTATGCATGAAATTCGTGTAATAAATTTTGTACATTAGTGTGTTGATTCATTAGTGTGCATTTTTTTTTGGTGTGTTTTTTTGCTTTGTAGACATATGTTTTTCTACTTACCCCATGTTCCACTCAGTTTGTAGATGTCATCAGGTCATTACATTGGTTTTGATGATGGTGCTTGTCATAGCACACAAAACCTCTCTTCCGTGACATGGGTACTCTATGACCCTAATGGAGAGCTGATTAACTTACAAGGTATCTTCCTTGGTCAAACAACCAATAATATTGTTGAATATAGTGTAGTTATTGAACTCTTGTCAGAAACAGTTGCTCTTGGCATTAGGGATTTAGTTGTCAAGTTGGATTCATATCTTGTTGTGTTACAATTGAACAATCATTACTCAGTGAGAAATCCGCAAACATTGCATATGTATCTACGTGTTAGATTGATGGAAATAAATATTGATTACATTACATATCAACATATTCCGTGTAATTTAAATACATTAACTGATGCATTAGCAAATTTTGTTCTTGATAGGAATTTGCATCATTTATAAAATTGAATCATGTTATGACCACATAAGTAGAAATAAAACACACACACACATATATATATCGCGTCTGTCGGACTGTTTACATCAAAATGTCAAAAAATAAAGTGTTCTGGGACACTTGGCTTTCAAACTGCATGGTGTTGATGATAACACGAGGCCACCCTGATCACTCGGCCTAATAGCCAATGCAGTCTCACAGAGACTCCCACAGTGTGTCTCTACCAATGCAGTGGAACATCATCGATAGTGGCATAATCTAGAAACCCTCGAGTTATTGCCTCCAGATTGCGCTCCATCTCAGCTAATGGGTCAACCCTTTCCTCATGCTTTGCACCCACTATCAGATGAGCAACTCTACGTTCTATTGGTGACATTCCTAGTGGTCTCTCTATTCCCACATTTGCACATTTATCATAAGTTGAGTCCGAGTTTACACTTTTATAAAAATCATAAAACTTGAAAAAATCGAAAAAACAGGTTTTTACCTGCATCGGTCCACTGTTCACCTGGTGGTAGAGGTAGATTTGGATCCCACCTGAAATATGTGCCATCATAAGCATATTCATCTACCACAATTAGTTGGCGTTCAAGCCAAACGAAGAAATATGGTGCAAATGCATATGTTGACTCGTGCCTCCTCGAAGCATGAGTTGGCTTGGCTCCATCTCATGAGTTGTGGATCTTGGGGGGCAGGATTGGGTACTTTTTCCCATTGATACGAAAAGAGGGGCACTCACTCCAAAAATAAGGTCACTAGTATAGAACCAAACCCGAATTTCTTCAGGTATCCATGTTTACCCTTGATCAATTATTGCTTCATGTTCACCAAAAGGCATCCACACCAGTTGAAGACGGTAGGGGTCAAACATGTGATTTCATACTAGAACTGAGACTTTGAAGCCTCATGCAAGGCTTGCGTGCCAGATACATGTGCCATGGTGAAAAAAATTGTTCTCAAGATGAGGTTGTTGATGATTGTTGCTATATTCACCTTACATCCATTGGTTATCTCGGCACCAGGACAATATCTCTGGACTAGACTCTTGGTACTCTCACCTCCTTGGTGAGATCCAAAGAGTTGAACTGCTTCTCCTTGACGGGATAATCTCGTGATGAAATAGATGTCCATATCTTCGAGTTATATTTCTTGACCTTTTATGATGAAGACCTCTCGATCTACATCCCAAAGGCTAACCAGATAAGGTAATAAGTCCATTTAAGCCCTTAACATTGTGGCCATGAAGAATTTTAGCAGTCTACAATCCCTCAGAGCATTTATGCATGCTAGATCCTGAGCTGCTTGGAAGTCTTCAACCTCATGGCCTCTTTCTTTCCACTCCAAGACCATATTCTCCTGCAAACAAACATTTGAACACTTATTAATTCTTTTTACATGGATCAAAATCAACATTTTTTTCTTAAAAGAGAGTTTTATATCTCAAAAAATCACCCTCAGTGCCATCACACCTGTGTTTTCAAAAAATATGATGGCATCGCATGAGCCTTTAGGCTCAAGCGCGACCATTGCAGGTCCGATGACCATACCTGCAATGGTTGTTGACACCCTAAATTTTTTAAATCCTCATTTCTATCATGAAAATTACCATTTAAAATGCATAAAAATTAATAAAATCTAAGAGCAGGGATGAGGCTCTTACCTGTCGCAAACGGTTCGTGAATGGTACCTTGGATCTCTTGCAACGGCCACTGAAAAATCAAGAGAATTAGGGCACAAAAAGCACTTTCACTGGTAGTTTGGTAAAATGGTAAAAAGTGAAATTAATTTTACCTATTTATAAGTTTTGAAAGTCATTTTGTCAAATATTTTTGTAATATTTTAATATTTCTCTCGATATCGGTGATGGGTGTGTTTATTATGCAATTACGGGTGCCTCTAATGTGAACAGTGATCATTATTGACTGATTCTGGGAGTTTTATTTTATCTCCTTTTCCGACTCATTAAATAAACGAAAAAGGAACCCCCCTGGGGTCATCTTTCAACTCTTTTCTAACTCTCAAAAATTGAAAATATTGTCGAGTACTTGTCGCTTTGAACTCATTAAAGTAAATGAATCGATGTCACCTCAGTATACGTTTACCCCTTTTTCAGGCTGAGATTGACTATTTACGAAAAGGTACACCTTGGTCGACATGGTCAAGAGGTTCGCTCGGATATTGTTTTATACCTTTTCAAGTTCGAGGGACAAATTATGAAAAGGGACATGATGGAGTTTTCTTTTTCATTTCTTTTTCAAACTCTCTAAACATGAAAAATATACCAAGTTAATCTTACATCGAACTCATTAAAACTTTACAAAGAAAGACTTTTCACCATGATGAGACTTATTTTCTCCTTCCTAGGGCTCATAAAACTTACTAGGATTGATACATTCAAAGAATGAAGTTACATAACAAGCATATGCTATCCCCTTCAAGCTTATGATAAAAATGATTGGGGTACTCGCTAGAAATAGCGGGAAAAAATGAAGATGAGACATATTTTGTTTAGGCAGCATGTCGCTCTTGAACATGACAGTCTTCTTCTCTCATGTCGGTTTGGGATATCCTCATTCAGTCACTTTTCCTCTCGAGTTTGGGATATCCTCATTCAGTCACTTGTCCTCTCGAGTTTGGGTGATCCATTTTTCCTCTCATTTGACTATTCCAAACTATCATCATGACCTTTAGTCCCATGTTGAGGTAAATGCTACCACACTCCAAAGTCGTGTCACCAATATGTTCAAGAGAAATCTAATCTGCAGTTATTCACCTATACATTGTTTTAGTCATTGATACGGTCTTGAATATTATTCCACTTTCTTCCTTGTTTCGTGTCGATGATGGGGGATTCATCATTCCCCTCCTTCAACGAGTCACTTCCTGTTGATTTCAGCTCATTATCCAGTAAAATGACTTAGGAACTCCCTTTCAATACCTTAGAGTTGGCATGCCTTTATTGTTAGTTCTTCACATCCAACGATAGGTCTTCATTATTGGCTTTTGATCAGGTGATTCCCCGAGTGTTCAACCTCGGCTTCATTATCACATTCACGAATTGTACTATTGTACCTCAAGATCCATTGTCATTATTGGTGGTTTCTCTCATACCGGTTAACGGTCCACATCATTGGTCGGTAATCGGGTGGTTTTCTAGCATGTTCGACTTCAACACTTGTATTCGCATGTTAGAATTCGTACATTAATCGGGTCAAGATGGAGTGCAAGACTTTGAATCTTATCTATTATGACTCAGGATACATGGAGTTATATGTCATTCATGATTGTACACATGTTTCTACTATATGGATGGTTGTGACCATACTGTGAGACTTTATATCTATAATGATCCTTGTTATCTGGATTGTTGTGCCTATACCATGGATCTTTTATCTAGTCTTGATTATCCGAATGGCTGCATCCATGTCGTGGATTCATTTCTTGGTCTTAGATATGTATATGTATATGCATCCTTGATTTGCAGGTGATTTACAAGTATCCTGACAGTGCGCGTCCTCGTCCTTGCCAAAAGCTCGTAAATCATCTCAACTATCACTTCTCTACCTACCTTCATGCTTTAGGAGGCTTCTGTTACACAATATTTTGTCATGCCTCCTGCACTTCCCTGTGACATACCCTGTAGTGCCCTAAACATGATCATTATATAGTATACTCATCCATGTATACAGATCAGATCCCTCCTTTAACTTTTCTTGGAAAATCTCTGGAGCTTTCCCTGAAGAAATTTCTCTTGAAACCCTAAAATGAGAGTCATCACCCTTATGAAGCTCAAAACCACGATGATCGCCTATTGCATTATGTTAATCTAGCGATGGCATTGCTCTGATCCCTTTCATACTCATGATGGTCTCAAAAAGGAAGTTTTCCCAAAGAGGATGCGAAGCTTCGTGATCTAGAAGCTTCGTGAGCGGCGAGCTGGAGGTGGTTTCACATAGATGAGGTAAAATCCTCTTAATTTGACCTCTTGGTCTCATCCCTATGAGCTACCTCCTTGAGATGTGGGCCTAGTCCTATATTTGGAATAGTCCTAACTCCCTCTCCCAGCCTATAAATTCCTCCTCTACCATTCCCAAATGGCTGATTTATGTCCATTTGCACCCCTATACTGAGCTTGTGCTTAGAGGCTATTCATTAGACTTGGAGGAGTGTTTGGAGAGCTTCTTGGCTTGGACTTGGATTACCACTAAAGGAGAGCCTTTCAACATCAAGGCTATGGTTGTAAGCTTCCCTTTATTCTTTAAATAATAATACAACTACTGGTTCATCTTCCCAAAATATATATCTTCATGTGTGTATTGGCTTGGCATTCTTTGATCAACTAAGTATGTTATTATTGGATTTTCTATTGGTTTCGGCATGCTTTGTTGTCTCTTTATCACTTTTGCAGCTATACAAGAGCTAAAAGAAGTAGGAACAAGCCTATGACACAAGCAGTTTGAGGATCTCAACAAAGGAAATTGGAATAGCATTAGAGAAAGGTAGGCCATCTCTCTTGTTCCACTTTTCAATTATAATCTAGGAAAATGTCTAGTTGATTGTCACTTCAGTTGCTAGACCCACTCATCAGGCTAGAGGGATCATCTCTGTCCGCGGAGAGGATTAACCTTGTCAACACTATGTCACCACTGAAGCAGATCCATGTCATCAGTCATTACCAATCCTAGTCATCCAAGATTGTGACATGTCTAGTTTCATCATGTGATGATGTGGAAGTCAAGATGTAATATTGTAATCATTGTAACGAACAAACAAGTAGAATTCCCAGAGTCATGTGTGAAGTCAAGAGTCATGGAATTCCAAA
Organism: Pinus tabuliformis; assembly: GCA_031772625.1. Lineage (NCBI taxonomy): Eukaryota > Viridiplantae > Streptophyta > Pinopsida > Pinales > Pinaceae > Pinus > Pinus tabuliformis. The sequence goes on from CM062814.1 coordinate 806,655,992, forward strand.
GGACATATAGTACCAAAAGTCATATATAATTCCAAAAGTCATTTGGAACTTCAAAGGTTGTAGAAGTCCAAAGGTCACTAGAAGTTAGAAATTCAAGAGTCATGAGGATATGAAAGTTCACTCCTAAAGTTATAAATAGATCCTCATTTCTCATGTAAAGGACTTTTTACCTTGGCTTCTCCCATAAGGCATAAGAGATATAAGTTAGTACTTTTGGGGAGCAAGTAGTGGCTCCAATGCTCCACTATTGGAGCAACGGATGTTCATTGTATTCATGCATCTTGTGACTTATACCTAATATTTGAAGCCTGATGGCCAACACATTTTCATACATGGATTATGGATTTTTGTAATATTATTCTATGAATGTTCATGGTTCACGTCTTATTTCACAAATACTAAGGTAGTTGAACTATTTTGGTTATTTTAGTGCTTATTCTATTGAGAATGTGTTGTAATGGTTATAAAAATCATTACGTCTTTGCATACTATTCCGTTGGATGTTAGATGAAAAAATCTTGTTTATGTGTGCCTTTACTAGGGTGGCACTATTACCTCTCTCTTAGAGGTTCACGTTTCTCCCCCCTGTAGTAGAAGAACCTTGCTGCACCTACAACTGAACATTCACCAATCACACTTGCTTGCTTTTCAAAGGCACATATGTGATTCTCTCTCATGTTGACGACTAAAGCCATGGCATATCTTTAAGTAGAAGGTAGTTGGGTTGTATTCTGGATGGGACTCCTACACTAAACAGTGTGAGGTCTAGATGGGACCTTACATCGGGGAGATCCCCTATATGTTGGCAGTATATAGCACCTTTAACATTTTGGTTCTAGAAGGAGGGCCAGATGACAAGTTGTGACCATTGATTTTGTTTTGAATCTCTTATCTCAAATGGATCATCCCCAAATCGTAATCCCAGAATGTTTTTCTAACCTATCCCCTCATAAAATTTTCATATCCACGAAACAACTTGATGACTTGTCTTATTTCAATTTTAATGGTGAGGGTGATACATCCATTTCCAAGCATGCATCTATTTTCCTTATTTTCTATGAATACTATGAAATTGATTGTGAATATGTGGCTTGTGTGTTCTTCAGCCTCACCCTTGAAGTTCAAGTTAGATGATGGTGTCACACTCTACCAAATTCTCCCATTCATTCTCTTGACAATATTGTTAAGGAGATTCATTTATAATTTCATAAGTATGATTACCAAGATGTTTATAAAAGTATCAATAATATTAGAATGAAGCCTGATGAATTGGATGAGAATTTCTCTAATAGATTTATTCACCTTTGTTATGAATTTCTTGAAGAAGATATGGATTTAGATTTCTTGAAACAAATTTTGAACATTTGGTTCAGATCTCTTTGAATCAGTTTGAATCTAAACCCCCAAATGTTCCTATTCCCCCAACTTTTGTAAAATATGAGACAACTCTAATCTCAAAGGAGGAACCTACCATTCCTTTCTTTCCTTTTCCAGTACCAATTTGGGTGCCTCTAAGTGAGAATATTGAAGTTGATAAATATAGAAATCAAATTCCTAGTCCATCTTATCGACCTTCTCCCACTTTCCATGATTCATATCTAATGGAGGAAACTTTGGAATGGTTCATGGAGCCTAAGGTGAAGGCTAATCTCTTGATTTCTCAAGATAATATTAATTCTCAAAAAATTCAATCTTGAATTTGATTTGGACTCCTCTCATCCTCTATATTCTCATTCTCATAACCCATTTTCCCTTAATACACTTTATCATTCCCCTTTTGCATATTCTTTAGATAGCGATCGGGCACAAGGTACTCATTTTTCACAAGTATAGGAGTAGGAAGGTGAGGATTCTCTTGATATTTATTCTCTTTTTTAAAATCCTTCATGTCAAGACCATGTTCTTCCATCCTTGGTTGCTTTTGAATCCAAGAATCTCAGTAATGAATCTAATGAAGTTAATTTTTCTAATCAATCTAAAATCTTGGACAGCCATCATTCTGATGATAATGATTCTATCATTGTATGTGATGATGATTGTGAAATTTCACTAATCGATATTTTAGTTTCTTGAGAAGATTTTAATTTGGAATATTCAGAATATAATTCAGTTAAATAAAGTTCTCTCATGGAAGCTTCTTCTTCAATCCCTTGTTCCTTGTGTCCTACTTCTTATATATCTTGCTCCGTGGATCTCCCACTCGATAAGAATAAATCTGAATTGTCACAAGGAAGTGAGGTCATCCACGATGAAGCATAAGGTAAGAAACTTATCAAATATCCATTCCACCCCTTATCCATTCTAATTTTTCATGAAGAAAAATCTTCTATCGAGGTTACTCATGAATTTTTTTCAATTTATCCATATTTGAATGTGAATTTAGAATATTGTTTTGACCTAGTGATCTATTTGTTGAAGATGTAAATCCTGACAAAATCAGTGATATAGATTGTTTCCATTTTCACAGTAGTGATCTTGTTGCAAATATTGACGGTAGTTGTCCAAATACCATGCATGATCTGACTCGATCTTCAAAATGTAATTCTACAATTCTTGAAATTTCGGTGACTCATGAGAGATTCAAGGCACTTCAACTCCTGTTGATGGTTATGTCAACTTCAAGTGACTCTGGTAAGATCCTTGAAATAAGTCATATTTGTATTTTCTCACAAAATTCTTTTCTTTGTGTTATCACCTAGAACTGCAGTCACATGTACATAAATTTTGTCCAAAATTTCATTGTCAAAAATGGGTGTCAAATGGTTGTTGTCCTATGTTTACTACTTAGGGGTCATGTTTCTAAATGATATTGATGTGAATCATTTTCAAAAAACCGTTAGTCATCCTCCATCATGATTGAATAAGACATGTCTTATCTTGTATACGTCACTGGTCCTTTTCGCATTTTCGCAGCGCAGTTTTATTGGTTGATTTTGCAGCGCAATGATGTTTTAGCCTTTTCGCAGCGTGTCAGTATCCAGCCATTTCGCAGCGCATTCTGCTAATTTATAACTATTTGCGCTACGAAATCGCGGATTCGGGGATTTTGCAGCGCATATTCTTAAAATGTTATGTCTAGGGATGAGTCATTGTGTCCGTCCAGTTATTGTCAGTTGGCGTACCTTCTAAACACTTATGAGCCATCATTCCACCAGTAGGTTCATAGTCACGCACATTAAAATCATTCAAATGGTTTTGTCATGCATGGTCGTGTTATAATGTTTGTTAATAATGCATAAAGTGGTCAGCTTGTATGATAAGTTATTTGAATTGCAAATGAGCCCGAGCCTCTTCTTCAAAAGAGCCTGATTGCAAGCGAGCCTGCGTTCTAAAATTTGAATTTGCCATTTGAGTTGAGGCTGGTGGTGTTTCTCTGTGCGAAAGATTTCAAAGCGTAATGGAGAAGAAGGAGCATCGGTCTGGAAGGTGTCAGAGGGCAGAGCCTGAAGGATTGGATCTTGCATTAAGGGATGAAGGTGTAAGAAAAGCTTTCAAAGATGCTGGTTGCTGGAGTTTCTGTGAAAAGCTGAAGGGTGGCCACACTCAGGTAACAAAAGAATTTGCCTTGAACTTTACAGGTTTAAATTCTAAAGTGTCTATGTTAGAATTCCCAGTATCTCCAGAGGCTATTGCTAATGTGACTGAAATTCCAAGAGGGGGGCAGGAGTGGTTTAAAAACTTCAAATTTTATATGAACCCCTGCAAAGAGTTCTTGAAAGAAGCCTATGTGAATGAAGATCTAACCAAGGCTGTGCCTAGAAGCTATGTTAAAGAACACTATGCTATGCTTCTTACCTGTATTCAAAAGTATTTAACCTGTGAAGGCAGATATAACAAAGTCTATTCCTATCATTTTAAGTTGTTGCTGCATTTTACGGGTAAAGCATCTATAGATATCCCATTTTACTTGTTTCGTAGCCTCAGCAAGATGTGTGACAAGGTTCAATTGAGAAAGGATGATTGTGAAACATCATTATTTCATCATGGTCTAGTCAAACTGTTAGTGCTGGATGCTCTTCAAAAAATTGGTAGGGATTGAAATTCTTTCATCTATATGGCTGGTTTCCAGAGTAGGACAGGCCTCACCCCACAGCCGGTTAGAGAAAGAGAAAAATTAATGGAAGAACCTACAATAGCTGAGCTTAGAAAGGAGGCTAGGGATAAAAAGAAAACCAAATCTCAGTTGAGCAAGCCAGTAAAGCCCTTGGTTATTAAAGAGCCATCTCAGCCATCATCAAAGGAAAAGGTTAAGCACAAGAAAGATGTACCTGGATCAGCTGGGTCTGAAAGTGTATCAAGAGTTAAAACAAGAGGTCAATTAAGCAAAGAGAAGGGCAAATCAGTAGCTGTTGAGGAAAGTCCAATATCAAAGGCCAACTTAAGTGATTTACTTGAGGCTATTGAATTTGAGCAGGAAGAACCGGTGCATCTTGAACCCATGCATATTGATTTAACTCAATCATCACCTGAGAGCACTAAGAAATCAAAAGCTTCGAAGAGACTAAGGTTTGATGAACCTAGTGAGGAGTTTATGTTCAAACCACGTAGGCCGGTTACAAGGAAACAAGTTAGAGAAGCTGAGAAAGTGCATAAAGAAGAGAAAGCTGCAAAGATGCCCAGAACAGAGGTAATTGAAGTATTGACCAGAACAGTGGAGGCAGTCAAGCATAAAGACAAGAACAGAAAGGTTATTATTACTCAAGGAGGAAATGTTATAGCCATAAAGAACCAAGGGGGAGCAGCAAAAGGTGAGGTTTCCCAGGTAAAGAATGTCACTAGGGAGCTTGCTGTCAGATATGCCAACTATCGAAGAGCTGTGTTAAAAGGTAGCAAAAACCTAGTGGGTCAGGTAGATTCAGTGGCTGATGTGTATACATGGACGATTCCAGCCCTCAAGCAAGCTAAACTCATCAGAAAAATGAACGTGAGCCTGAGTGCTGAAAACAAGGCTTTGAAAAAAGAGGTCGCAAATTTGAAGACACAGCTAGGTCAACTAGCTCACTGATTTGAAGAAAAAGGTGACATTCTTAGTTTTGGTCAATTTTGTTTAAGCTCCATTATTTTGAAGTCATATAAGTCTTTGACACCTGTAGAAGAAGTCTAAAGAGTCATAAGTTCAAGCAAAAGACGCCTTAGTGCAAATATACTCTGTTTTAGCAAAAACAACAATTTCGTAGCGCGCTACGAAACTGCTGTAGGTGCTGTTTTATGATGAAAACAAAGAGTTTAATGATGGGATCAGCAAATTTTTGAAGAAAATGCCTAAGGAACATAAGGGAGACCACATAAGACTATCCTAGCTATTCAGAGAATGACAAGTGTGCCTTTTGGAAAAGGTGAAATATTTTTGTCTTTAGTTAAACCTTGATAAAGGTACTTTATTACCGGTTATTTAGGGTTCTGATAGGAAATGCATACGGAGATTTTGGTTTATACACCTGTTCAGTCAACAAGGCCTCCAACACATCTGAAAAATGGTGATGCTCATCAATTTTGGGGTATTAAAGAGCTAGGAACATGTTGCTTAACTTTCGAAGGATGGTGGGAGACAAGGACCGGGAAAACAGGGGACTTATCTTGAGGATTAATGAACCATCTACGCAGCTAGTATCCAAAGCCAGCTTGTTCATTGCATTCTCCTCCAAGATATCTCGGCCAAAACAGAAAGAAGACAGATGTCAAGAATCAAGAAGGAATCATGCTACGAGGAGGACAGATTTTGAGTTTTGATTAAATTAGGACTTTTTGTAATTACAGTTCAGTACTTATGTATTTAATGAGTTAGTTAAACAGAAGATAGGAGTAGTTAATAGCAACCTTCGAGCTCCCCTCATGCTGGAGGAGGAAGCTCAAGGTGGTTAAGAATGCATTCCTATATATAGATCAGACTTGGATGTAATTGGGGTTGGATGTTTTGATAAAAGACAAGACTATTTGGGTTTATGTATAGCAGATTTCAGTAATACAAAAGACTGTTGTTTCTTCTCAGGATTCACAATAGATCTAATGGTTCAAATGTATGATGGTTTATTCTCTTTAGTGTTCTTTTACAGTTTTGTTACTGCATAATCACTCAGAACTCATGTGTCATGCTCCGACTTCCTGTATGCCTTGGCAAACTGTGTTTTATGTAAGTTATGTTTGAATATTAGTTGTAAAGTGCCCTGATTTCTATGAAAGGATAGTGTTTTTTTGTTTGCTGAGATGTGTGAGACTCCATAAGCCCAATGGGAATCACTTTGATATTTGTCCAGCCAGCTTATTTTTCATGTGTTTTTTAAGAGTTAGCCATCTTTCCTTGTCATTAGTCCATATTCATAGTCTGTGAGAGAGCCCTCTCTGACTAAGGAGGCTAAGCCTTAGTCTAAAGCCTGGTTTGAAATAGTTACACAGAATCTTGCTGATTGGTAGCCTTCAGTACCTGATTTTGTGATAACACTTTGCATGGTTTCATTTGATATAAATCCTTTCTTGAAAGATGTTTGGTACTTTGGACATAGTTTTTCTAACTTTCAATATTTGGTCTTTGATTGGACTGAATGTATTATCTTAGTTAACTTATATTTGTGAAAATCTCTTGAATCTAACTTGGGTTTGGAGTGTATACCTTCCACGAATAATACAGATCCATGAAGATGATCATTTTAAATATTATCATTGACCAAAAGATCCATACCTATCAGGTACTTTTGAAAATAATCATCTCCCAATTCTTCTTGTGAATGTTATAATGCCACCAGAACTCCTCTTGAGCACCAATCAATGCTTGTGTTACGTGCTTAATCAAGTTCCTATTTTTCATCCACTACATTCTGATTGGTTTCATGTGCTTTCCATATTTTCATTCCTTTTTAATGATTGTCATGCCATTCTAGTTTGTAGCCAGTCATAAGTAGATGGTTTTCCACATTCAGCATATAAGGAAGATGATTCTTTTGTTCGAATCATTCACAAAGCTATTCAAATTGATTTTTCCTTGTTGCTTACTGATTAAGAGTCTTGTGTTTTAATTAATCCATCTGATCATGGTTATTGTTCTAAAAATTTTCATCCAATTTATTATTTTTCTACTAGTGTATCTCATGACAGTTGTTTTACATCGAGTGATCTTTATGGTCTATCTGCACAAATTTTTAGATACTTATCAAGAAGTTGAGGCACTTCAACCTCCGTTGATGGTTATGTCAGGTCATCACTATCTTAACAATATTTCTGAATATGATCAAGTTTATTTTCCCTAGCAAGATTCTAATCCTGATTCCACACCATTAGTTGAAAATTATTTATTTCAAGGGTTTTTGGATTATCAAAAGGATTGTTTTGAATTTAATGATCCAATATATCATCAACTAGAAGCATATTACTTAGCAAGCCCATTTTCTAAAAGCAAGTTTCGATCTCTCTTGATGTTTGCTAAAGAAGACAATACAAGTTCTGGTATATTCACAAGGAGCCATCAAGGTTTGTTTGCTTATGATTTTCATCGAAAAGGTAAGGTCAAAGGTTGGGTAAAGTCAGGTAATATGACACATCTTTCTTTCTTTAAGAAAGACCTTCTATTATATGTGTGAGATTTTAAAATTCTTATCTTTTCTTTTGTGCCTTATTATATTTTGGTTTTCATTGCTCGAACCTTTGTGATTGCAGGTTGAGACCAATCACGGTGGATTCACTGGAAATATCATTACACTTATCCCTGACCTTTTATCTATTTAGGTTAGGAGTAGGCTTAATTGCAATTAGTTCATCGCATTGCATCCACCTTCTTTCCTACTCTTCGTCTAGTATCTGCATCTATTTTGTTTTTGTATGATGTTTTTGGCTTCAGTCTCCATTTTCTTGTCTCTTGTCTCTGCTTTTGGTTTTATATGTATTTTCTTTCATGCTTTATTTATAAGACCTTGTGTAAAGTGCATGGCTCAAAATACTTTGTAGTGTAATAAAAGAGAAGCATGATAACCACAATGTTTGGCTTTTTGTTGTTCTTCTTCTTTGTTTGGGAAATTCCATGGGTTGAGATAAACCTAGATGGAAAATATGATTCGTCCAATAGGAGAACCTTGAGGGAACCTATTAGATCTAGGCCTATACTGGTATCTAAAATACTCCAGCTGGTATAAATCTACTTGTGTGTTCACACTTGTCCAATATATTAGAGAATGGATAATGGGAAAATATAATGCGAGAAAATCAAAATCAAATGTCTTAATGTACTTCTCTGAAGGGGAAACCTCCTCTTCTCTAAATAAATTAGGATCCCTCTTCTTTGGTGAAAATAATAAGTGTTGATGTATAGTCCCTTTAAATAAATAAATAAATAAATAAAGGGTGAAAGAAGATAAAGGCATCCTGCATAGGGAGGTAAAACAAGTGACTTCGCTAGGGTACTAACGAAGCTCGCTGGCAGTGAAACAACGTTTATGCTCCTAAAGTGACTCCACCAAGGTATTGTACAAGCCTGTTGGAAATGGAGCAACACCAGACATGAAAACCCACACTTTTAAAATCATAAAATTGTTGTGCACATTACCCTTTCGTGTATCGAAACAATTGTGATAAAGTATATCTCATGTATGTGTTTCTACCAAGTAGAGAAAAGTAAGATTCTATGTGTAAAATGGGTGAAAGGGGAAACTTGGGGAAACAAATACTTCCTTAAAGTCTAACCCTTAACCGAAAACTTTTCTGGATAGAGAAGCTAAAGTTCACCCAATCTGTTTCCAAGTGTTTTCGTTGCTACAACACCCTCCAAAAATGTAAAGTGTCGTCTTGGTATTCAAGTATCATTTCATGTCGCTCTATATGTAATAAGTTTTTTTGAATGTTCTCAAGTGTCGTTGCATTGATTAGAAAATCTCTAGGTGCATTTCATGGGCGCAACATCTTTGTGTTTTCAAACAACACTTTCGGGTCACAGTCGCACACACTTCACTAGTAGTACTTGGGGTACATGTATAAAGTGGTATTTTAATGTAAATTCATTTTTTATCAATATTTTCTAAGTTTTCTTGATGAGTCAATGTGTTTCGCACTTGGTTCTATGTCTAAAACTCATCATGCTCGCCCCTTGCCCTATCACCTAGACTTAGACAAATTTGAGTTGAAAAGTGAGCCCATTAAGGCCAAGAGCGCATGAGTGCACTTCGAAGACTTGATGGGAGACCCTTCATTATTCAAAAGTGTACCCTACACCCTCCTTGTGGGTTGGGTGCAATAACAAAGCACAAATCCCCTTCCTTGTCCCTAATTGTGCCCTCTGAAATTGACAAAGTCTTCCTTGAGCACACTTCTTCGAATCGAAGAAGTGCACCCTCCTTGAGCACATGAGTGCATCGAGAAGGCATGAAGCTCCATCCTTAAGCCTTCCATAATGTGACATGCATCCTCTTAACCCTTTGAGTGCATGAGCACAATCGAAGGCATGGAGCTCCAACCTTCGTCCATTGGACTTGTAGCATGCACCTTCTTTGGTCTCTTGAGCACATTAGCACACTTAGAAGGCACAAAACTTTATCCTTCATCCTTTGGACTTGGGATCTATACCCTCTTTGGTCTACTGAGGGCATGAGCACACTTCTAAGGCATAAATAATCACTCATTTTCCTTCATACTTTTGCCATATTCCCTCCTTGAGAGCACTCCTTCGACCCGAAGGGATGCACCCTCCATGAGAGCACTCCTTTGACCCAGAGGAATGTGTCCTCCTTGAGAGAACTTATTCAACCCAAATAAATGTGCCCTCCTTGAGAGAACTCCTTTGACTTGAAGGAATGCACCCTACTTGAGAGCAGTACTTCAACCTGAAGGAATACACCCTCCCTGAGAGCACTCCTTCGACCTGAAGGAATGCACCATCCTTGAGAGCACTCCTTCAACCTAAAGGAATGCGCCCTCCTTGAAATCCTTCGCCTTCATCGTTCATACTTGTGCCATGCACCCTACCTTGACTATCTCCCTCTCTTGAGTACACGAGTGCATGTCGAAGCCATGAAGCCTTTCCCCTTCATCCCTTCAGCCTTTCAAAGTGCAAACACGTGCCTAGAAGCCCATTTTGTCCCTTTTGAGCGCACTAAAAAAGGAATGAATAAAAAATATGCATAAAACATGGTATATGAGGATATTTTTAGGTTGATGGTTTCTTTTCATGAGTGATTTCAAATGCAGGTATTCCATAAACATCATGGAAATCACACATGAGGAATGTTGGGAAAAGAGGATAAATAAAGTAAACACAAAAGAATCAATAACACACCTAAAAATTGATGATTGAAGCACCCTAAAGACTCCAATATTGAATACCCTTTGGAGGGTGGAAATGCTATGATCAAAAGATGAAAAAAGAATACACATAATGGAAACTATGTCATCACTGAAGAAAATCCATGTCATTAGCCACTATCAGTCCCAGTCATCCAAGATAGTGACATGTCTATTTTCATCATATGATGATGTGGAAATCAAGATGCAATATTGTAATAATTGTAAAGGACAAAAAGTTAGAAGTCCAAGAATCATGTGTGAACTCAAGAGTCATGGAAGTCCAAAGGACATGTAATACCAAAAGTCATATGTAATTCCAAAAGTCATTTGGAACTTCAAAGGTTGTAGAAGTCCAAAGGTCACTAGAAGTTAGAAAGTCAAGATTCATGAGGATATGAAAGGTCACTCCTCAAGTTATAAATATATCCACATTTCTCATGTAAAGGATGTTTAACCTTGGCTTCTCCCATAAGTCATAAGAGAGATAAGTTAGTACTTTTGGGAAGCAAGTTGTGGTTCCAACACTCCACTATTGGAGTAAGTGATGTTTGTTGTATTAATGCATCTTGGGACTTGTACTTAATATTTGAATCTTGATGGCCAACATATTTTCATACATGGATTAGGGATGTTTGTAAGACTATTTTGTGAATGTTCATGGTTCATGTTTTCTTTAATCACTACTAAATTAGTTGAACTATTTTGATTATTTTAGTGCTTATCCTATTGAGAATGTGTTTTAATGGTTATAATGATCATTGTGACTTATTGAACTATTTCGCTAGATGTTAGATGAAGCATTCCTATTTATGTGTGTCTTTACTAGGTTGGTACTATTACCTCTCTCTTCGAGGCTCACTTTTCTCCCCCTTGAAGTAGAAGAACCTTGATGCACCTGCAACTAAACATTCACCAAGCACAGTTTCTTTCTTTTCAAAGGCACATATGTGATTCTCTCTCTTGTTGATATCTAAATCCAAGGCATATAGTAGATGGTAGTCGGGCCATATTATGGATGGGACTCCTACACCAAACAGTGTGAGGTCTAGTTGGGACCTTATATCGGGGAGCACCCATTTATGTTGGAAATATCCAGCACCATCAATAGGTACACATCTTGGCCACATTTACGATGACCATCCACTTGCACTTGGTAAATGGTCAACTTGGTCGATAAAGTTTTCACCTACATGGATTACTTAATTTGGCATTTCACATTACACTATTGGTATCCACGACCATTTCCTTCAGCCTAGGAGCCATTCATCTGCATGACCTTGAAGATAAGCCTCATCTTTTGGCTTCACCTTCTTTTTTACTACCTCCTCCTTGGCCACCATTCTTTTGAAATCATCATGAATGCACCATCGCATTCCACACTTGGCCTACAATACTTCCATATCACATTAGACCATTTGTGTTAACATATACACTTCATTTACCCCACATAGATACTACTCAATGAGGGGCCCACCCTCTGCAAATACCCACCTGCATCATTAAGAAACTCGCCGCACTCTTTGGGCACACATCTTTGTGTTTGGACATCCAAAAACAATTTTAAAATTCTTTTGGAAAATGGTTCTCACTCATATTTTTGTGTCAATTACCCAGTGACAATCCCTAGTCGCTCTTGGTTGGAGCTCGCATTCTACTCACTTCATACCCACATCATTGGTCACCATTTTTTGACTCATACACTGTGACAGTCATAACATTCATATACAAATCCCCTAGACATCCTCCCAGCCCTAAGGGGCTATCCCTCAGAGTCTTTGTTTTTATTTCTGCCAATCGCGTTATAGCTCCAACCATGGGCAATTTTTAGCATCCCTAATATACTATCAATATCTATTATAAATCCTTGGACCACCATGTTTCAATACCTACCTTAACTTCATATGTATTTCCTAGAACCATTTTTGGATAGTCAGTGCTTCATTTTTGTCAACTTCAACACTCGTTTTCTAGAATCGAAGTAGTACCTTGGTTGCTCCCAACATTTTTTGGGATAATCTCGATGGAACATCGTGAAACATCATTACCCACTGATTTAATCGATCCCCCTAATGTTCGACACCAACACAAGTTTTCACATCAATGGTGTATCATACTTTATGACCATTGCAGCTATCTCATTTAGTCGAAGACCCGTGTGTTCAAATTGCACCTCCTTCAATTATGCTTTATATCTGATGCATGGGAGCACCCAGTTTAGTCTATTTGAGAAAGATGCCCTTGAGGGTGAGAAACGTTATCTTGTCCAGCTAAGAACGCATTAGCCACTTCAGCATTGATTTGATAGGGTTTTCTTATGTATCTGTAATATCTCAATCAAAGTCATCATAACGAGCATAGGACATCCCCGCATCGTATATAGATTTTTTGTATAAACAAAATCTATTGAGCATGGTTTTATTTGGCTTCTTAGTTAAGGTTTTCCCCCCAATCATCTCCACAACAAGTTTCTCTCTCTCAATAAGTCAGAAGGAATCATCATTAGGAACAAAAAAACATGATGTACTCAGTTATATGTTTTCTCCTAACCTCATATATCAGGGGGCAACTGTTATTGTGAAAAAATGGTCCACTCATTTGTACATATAATATGCAACTTAGAGTTAGTAAGAAACATGTACAAAGGGAACATCTCCATATTAAAACGTTATGAAAGGAACTAAAGTTTATTTTAAAAAGCAACCCTCACGAGTGCTCCAAAGAAAATTTGACACACCCTCACAGCTTTTTCTTTGATAGTCATGAGGGTCACTAAAATCACAATCAGCACCTCAGGAGACACATTGGTTGAAGTAGACTCAACCCCTTAACAAGGCATATTTTACCATTCAAACCTTTAGGATCAAGAAGCCTTAATTGAAATAGGATGGTAGCTCCCATTTATTTTATGATCCAAACTATCTCATTTGTGAGCCAAAGGATGGAGAGAGTGTTCAAAATTTTTATAAATGCAAAAGAATGGACATCCAAAAACAAGAAGAAGTTGCACAATCTTATGCTACCAAATTTGCTCCAAACAGTCAACCATTTCAATGCTAAGAGTATTCCACCATTGGGAGAGTTTCTTCTTTGCTTCTTCAAGCAAGAGCTTGCAAAAGAGATTGAAAAGAAGAAATCGTTGCTGAGAAATATTGAGCACCAATGGATATACGAGACTGAGATGAGAAGTGGGAGCGCTTAGGGTTTGACACTGCTCTACAACTGGAAGACATTTACAAACTACGTCGTTCTGCCATTTACCTCCAACCATAAGACATCTACAGCACAATAAGGAACAACTATCAAGCGATGGAACCCCCTCAAGGGGAGGACATGGAGCCTCCCCTCACTGATACGGAAAACGCCCTGCGACAAACAGAAAATGTTAGGAAGGGCCATCAAGAAGATATAGCAACAGAACATGGAAATGCGCCAAGGAATAACAACAAAACTGAAGAACCAAGAGTGACGTCAACCACCTGCAAGCCTGTAGCAGTTGACAGACCCAAAATTGAGCTCCCAAGTCAATGGATCAACACTCAAATCCAGTTTATGAAGGATCATGCTTTGATAGGAAAGTTCATAGGCTTTTGGCCAATGGAGAAAGCACTGCATGGCGGGATATCAGCCAAATGGAAGCCAAAAGGGCACATAACTCTGCAGTTAGGGCCTAAGGGCTTCTTTACTGCCATTTTCAATTGTCTGGAGGACCGAAAGAAGGTACTGGATGGTGGACCATATTTCTTCAATGCAGCAGGACTATACCTGCGAGAATGGATTGAGCGCTTTAACCCGGACAAAGAAGATCTGAGCTGGGCCCCAGTGTGGCCACGCCTTTATTCTCTCCATCTGGAGTACTGGGACGAAGACTCACTGCAAGACATTGGGAATGGTCTAGGCGAATTCATCAAAGTGGCAGAGGAGACAAAACTGAAGTGATACACCTCCTATGCACAAATCTGTGTATACATGCACCTCAGAAAAGCTCTCCCGAATGCGGTAAGCCTTTACCATGATGATTACGAATGGTTACAAACAATAGATTATGAGCATGTACCATTCCACTATAGAAAATTCCATGCCCTGGGCCATTTATTTCGAGACTGTCCCTCCAATATGAAATCCATGACCACCCCCACAATGGACAAACCTGACTCGGATGGGTTCACAAAAGTTTCCAATTGCAAAAAGACCCAAAAAAACCCTCTTCCTCAGTCAAAAAACATGTCACCAATACCTCCTTACCATCAACAAGTAACAGCTTTGAAACTATGCTCCAGCCGGAGGTTCATATCTTAGATAACAAGGAACAGCCTGAAGCCATTCCCAAGACTACCCCCCATTCTGCTCCCTCAAGCTCAAAGAAAGCCCTCATTTCTAAGCAACCAACAGATCTCAAATCACCCTCTCCCAGTAACCCGCCAAAAAGGAATGTTCAAGGAATGGAGATAGATAGCACATAGATGCAGCTCACGATTGTAGATGATACAGAGGCAGAGCAGGAAGCAGTTCAGCACATGGAAGAGAAACCGAAGAGCTTCGACATCGGGGACCTAGATATACTAGTACTTGAATAGGCATGTAAGAAAAAGGAATATGACAAAATTCCTGAGCGACAGCTAGAGAACTTAGAGGTAATCCTCTCAAGAACACAGAAGCAAAGATCATTAGGTATCCAAACTGGAAGTGAGTGGGATGGAAGAAATATCTTCAAAGACAATAAGAAATGAGTAAGGAAAACAAATCTTCAGAGAACCATTCACATAGGAGAGATGCTGGTGGAATCTGGAAGATACTCCAAGCTTACCAAATATTATAATCCCCTTCCCAATCATGTATCATGAAGCTCATCTCATGGAACATTAGAGGGCTCAATAGCCCGGGAAAGGGTCGACTAATAAGGAACATGTTACAACAGGAAAAGCCTCAGGTTCTCTTCCTGCAGGAGACCAAGTGTAATTCCACAACGTTGGATTAGATCCTTGCCAAAGCATGGCCAGGAAGTAAAGAAGTGGCTATGGAATCCACAGGCACCTTAGGAGGGCTAGCCATAGTTTGGGATGATAGAGCTATAACACTTACTAACATACATGCTAGTAAGCACTTTATTCAAGCCATGTTCCATATAACAGGGACAAACGTTCATGGACACTTAACCAATGTCTACTTTCGCCAAGAGGCAACAAATAAGGTAGACACATTGAACACCTTAAATCAGATCAACTTAGAAAGATCCCACCCACTTTGGATCATAGGAGGGGACTTCAACATGATTACAAAATTGGGGGAGAAAAGAGGAGGACGGGGCAAGCTGGACTGTGAAAAAACTAACTTCAAAAAATACATCCATAACAATAGGCTCATAGATATGGAATTCAATAATGGCGTATATACATGGAACAACAAACGTGCAGATTCCCACCAAATAGCATCTCTGTTAGACAGATTCCTGCTCTCTGACAACGCAGTACATCTTGGCGGGGACCTATCGGCTTCTATCTTGCCAATCTCTGGCTTGGACCACTGGCCTATTAGACTTCACTAGCAAAGACCGAGAGAAAATGTTTGTAGGCCCTTTCGCTTTGAAGATTTCTGGCTGAACAACCCAGACTTTCACAACCTAATCACAAAGACATGGAAAAATTTCAATCCACCAGAAGGCACAAAAATGTATAAGCTCCAACAAAAGCTAAAAAATCTCAAGGAAAATATAAAACAGTGGAATCACTTTACCTTCGGCAATATCTTTCAAGCACAAGATGCTCTTGAACAAGAAATGCAAAAATTACAACAGAGAATCATAGCCGAAGGCAGATCCGAAACCCTAGCAGAACAGGAATGCCAACTACAAACGCAAATCTCAGAAAGAGAAAAGCAGGCAGAGATACTTTGGAGACAAAAGTCGAGGATCAGATGGCTTAAAGAGGGCGAACGCAATACAAAGTACTTCCACCACACCACTATCCAAAGGAGAATTCACAACAGCATTACTCACCTCCAAAATCGACAAGGATAACATCTAGAAAAGCATGAGGATATAGAACAGGAACTCCTCACCCACTTTTGGATGGTGCATCAGGAACCACATATTGATCGGCTTCCAGCTATAGAGAAAATCACTAAGAATATTCCTAAGATCGTAACTAAGGAACACAATCAAATCCTCCTTAGGCCTATATCTTTACAAGAAGTGGAAATATCTATGAGACAACTCAAAGTTGGGAAAGTGCCTGGACCAAACGGCTTCACTTTCGACTTCTTTCACAACTTCTAGGATCTAATCAAGGAGGAAGTCTGGCAAGTAGTTGAGGAATCCAGAGTTAGCAGATGGATGCTTCCATCCTCGAATGCCACCTTCATAGCCCTCATCCCTAAGGAGGAGCACAACTGGACACTGGACAAATTCCGACCTATTGCATTATGCAATGTCATTTATAAAATCATCTCCAAAGTGATCGCCACACACCTCAAGCCCTTGCTTCCCTTACTTATATCACCGGAGCAATCAGGATATGTGGAAGGAAGGCAGATCATAGATGGCATTATTCTCACTCATGAAATCATTCACTCCTTAAGGTAGTCAAAAAAGGCAGGTATGCTCCTAAAAATCGACCTCTCAAAAGCTTTCGATACATTAAGCTAGAAATATATTCAAAAAATGCTGCTAGCCTTTAGCTTTTCCCCCCCATGGGTAAGATGGATTATGAGTCTCATCACCTCTACCTTTTTCTCAATTCTAGTCAATGGTATCCCTTCTACCCCTTTCCACCCGTCCAGAGGTATCCGACAAGGGGACCCTCTCTCACCCTTTCTATTTGTTATAATGGCGGAAGGTCTTGGACGTTGCATAAAAGATGCCCTTCATACCCAACAATTACATGGCCTTTCTTTTCCAAATACCCCTGCTTTCACCCACCAGCAATTCGTGGATGACAATATGTTATTTGGTCATCCTTCGGTCCATGAAGCCCTTAAACTGAAGTCCATTTTATCTGATTTCTCGGATGCCTCTGGCGCCTGCATTAACAAAGCAAAATCCCAAGTTTTTTTCTTTCACACACCCTCCATTACTCAATCCTCCAAAGCCAAAATTCTGGGCTTCTCGATTGTAACTCTACCCTCCAAATACCTGGGTGCTCCAATGATAGCCTCTACCTTAAAGCACTCATCCTGGAAAATACTCTTAGAAAAATTGGAAGCCCGTATCTCTTCATGGACCTTCAGAGCTCTCAACATGGTGAGCTGCCTAGTTTTAATCAAAGCAGTGCTACAATCTATGCCGCTCTACCTGTTCTCAGTACTAGCAGCACCCAAATGGGTTCTTAAAGCAATCAAAAATCTTCAACGAGATTTTTTATGGGGAAATACGAAACAAAAGAGAAAATGGGCTCTGGTAAAGTGGGAAACAGTTTGCCACCCAAAAACTTCTAGAGGCACTGGATTATGGGATCCTCAGCATAGCAATGAGGTCATGGGAGCACGCATCTGGTGGAAATGGATCTTGAACCCACATACTCCTTGGGAAATCCTCTGGACAAATAAGTATGCTAATAATAGACTAGTAGATGATTTAATCTGGCTCAAAGAAGTTGGCACAGGCTCTCTAATTTGGAACGCTACCAAACAGCATAAATATGTAATTCAACAACACAGCTTTTGGGAAATTAGGAATGGAGATAATGTGAGGTTTTGGGAGGAACCTTGGCAGAAAAGACCCAAATTGAAGGACTTACTCACACCCCACTAGCTTCAAGATTGGGTAGAAAAATCGACGATTAAAGTAAATCAACTTTGGGAGGTAGCTCACACCTAAGGTTACAGACAATGGCTAAGCTCAAACCTCATTCTTGGGCAAGGCACACAGTCCATCAAAGATAGCCTGGACACAGAACTCTCAAACAGGAAAATACGCCACTCTAATAAGAAAGATATCATTAGATGGGGTTATGAAATGAAAGGAACCTTCACATCCCAAGAAGAATATTATATAATATTAAGAGACCATACTGTCAAGGATAGCCTCTGGAACAAAGTTTGGGATCCCCCAATTTGGCCAAAAATCTCCACCTTCCTTTGGTTGGTGTGCCAAAATAGAATCCTTACTTGGGATAATCTAAGGAAATGGAGTTTTCACGGACCTTCCAT
This sequence comes from Pinus tabuliformis, assembly GCA_031772625.1. Classification (NCBI taxonomy): domain Eukaryota; kingdom Viridiplantae; phylum Streptophyta; class Pinopsida; order Pinales; family Pinaceae; genus Pinus; species Pinus tabuliformis. Next base: position 806,674,394 of record CM062814.1, read on the forward strand.
CTGCCCAAATTGTAAACAGACAGAAGAAACTAAGGAACATCTCCTAAATTCATGTTTGTTAGCAATCCGACTTTGGGAGAAAGTCAACTTCAGATGTCAAAGAGATGGACGAAATAAGGAGAATTCCACTAGCACTATTCGCTCTTGGGCACCTCACCCCTATAAAAGAAAAATATTAAATGCCTTATGGAAGCTAATACCAGGTTTGCTCATGTGGACAATCTGGAAAGAGAGAAATAGTTGCATCTTCAAGGACCGGTCCTCTCCTATAGAAGTTCTATGGAACAATATATGTCAAAACATACGAGAAACCTTGATGCTCCAAACTTGGCTTGATGATGTTTTCCCCTCCACTCCATAGGAAAAAAATATATGGATGAATTGGAACCTTCAGTGGAACCACAAGTAGGCACACCAAAGGAAAATCCCTCCATCTAGACCTACACCTGACAGTTGGACTCCACCCCCACCACACATGGTACAGCTCAACTTTGATGGAGTGCCAAAAGGAAATCCAGGTAAAGAAGGACTTGGAGGAATATTCAGAAATCACAAGGGCAATGTTCTCCAAACATTTTTGGGGTCAATTGGTTGGGATACAAACAACTCAGCTAAATTAGAAGGAATATGGCAAGGACTTCTCCTTGCTCAAAGCAATAGATTCTTCCCACTCATAATTGAAGGGGACTCTTAGATTTTAATTAACATGGTCAATCAGATCTTACAAGGAACTCTAGCACACAAAGTGGGTAGCAGTTGTAGATTGGTGGAAAGCTTGGAATAGATTGAACAATGGCTATTCATTCATCAAGTAGTAACCATCAGGCACATTCGTCGGAATGGTAACAAAGTAGCAGACTTCTTAGCAAACATTGGCATTGATAGTGGTAAGACTCTTCATGCGGGAGCTCTTAGCACTATAGCCAACGCACATCAGTTGCAGGATTTCAATGATCTAGTGCAAAAGGAAAGTGCTAATGGAGTTAACGCACCCAGATGCAGGTGGCAGCAATGGTAATTAAGGTGACAGGATGGACCGCCGGCGGGATGGAAAGCCATCTGGCTAATTGCATCGACCTGGGAGCTTACCTTAGACAGATTAATAACACATTGCAGGCGATAATTAATGACCCTGAAAGATGTGTCGAGCTCACCTCCCTCAACACCATGGCCCCTGCAGATCGTTTTGTTAATCCTCCTCTTCTCCATGGCGTATGTTCTCCGCAAGCCACTGAATTTTGTATAAGAACTGCAATAAGCAGTTGCTGCCTGATTCTTCCTTGCCTGGATCTTGGTAATGGTTTCCATTTTTCGCATTCCAATAACTGTCTTCCAGACCGAGACCCAACCACCCCTGCTCACACTCAGCGTCACCTTTCCTCTAATTCCTCTGTTGTCATTTTACTTTACAATTCTGCCATGGCTCATGTTATGAAACCAGCTCACAAAAAGATAGAAAAGAGAGATCCACGCCTTAGAATTCAGCCTCTTCGAGGGGGCAACCTCCTTTACATTACATAAATGAACAATTCTTGGATGATACAAATGAAAATACCTCCTTTCTATATATAGAAGTCTAAGTGGTCCCAATACAATCAAAGCCTACATAACAATAATATTGTAGGGCACAACAATAACAATAGTGGGCTTCTATGTGGCACAATAGTAACAATATGGGCACTACATGGGTACATCAATATAAATAAGGGGTATAACTACAATAGTAATGGGGTAATCACTAGTATTATAGGGACCCAACATGCCCCTCTCCTTCAAAAAAGTGTTGTCCTCAACGCTTGAGTAGTTCAGGATACTTCTGCATAAAATTCTCATCCTCCCATGTGGAATCTTCAGCGGATAAGTTCTTCCACTTGATAAGGTACTCTGAAATTGATCGATTTCGTAGCTGTCGAGTTCTTGTTTCTATAACTGCTTCCGGTTCCAATATAATTTTTCCTTCTTCGTCAAGTTCTGGCAATATTGTTTGAACTGGGAGCTTGTCGCCTATAACCTTCTTTAAGCATGAAACATGGAAAACTGGGTGCAATCGAGAAGCTGCAGGAAGCTCCAATTTGTATGCCATAGTACCAATCTTTTGCAACACCTTGTACGGACCATAATACTTTGGTGATAATTTATTATCCTTCTTAGCTTGCTTGAGGGACATTTGCTTATATGGTTGTAGCCGTAGGAATACCCAATCACCTACATCAAAACTTCTTTCACTGCGATGTTGATCTGCCTGTTGTTTCATTCTATTCTGTGCCAACACAAGGTTATCCTTTAAGAGTTGGAGGACTTGTTGTTGATGTTCGATGTGATGTTCCACTGCCTGAACCTTAGAATTTTCTCTTAAATATGATGTGATGGATGGTGGTTGATACCCATAAAGTGCCATAAATGGGGTCATTTTTGTTGCTGTATGAAAGGAAGTGTTATACCACCATTCAGCCAGAGGCAACCATTTGACCCATTGTGTCTGTTTATCAGATACAAAGCAACGAAGATATCCTTCCAAACATTTGTTTACTATCTCAGTTTGCCCATCAGATTGAGGATGATAAGATGAGCTATGAGCTAACTGAGTACCAAGACAAGAAAATAATTCTGTCCAAAAATTTCCAGTGAAAATGGGATCTTTGTCACTTACAATAATCTTTGGGTTTCCATGTAGCTTTTGAATTGTTTCCATAAATGCAGTAGAAACTGTACTGGCTTTAAATGGATGTGATAATGCACAAAAGTGTGCATACTTGGTAAGTCTGTCAACTACCACCATGATGACACTCTTTCCCTCAGACTTGGGTAAACCTGTGATAAAATCCATTGATACCTCCTCCCAACGTTGGCTTGGAATGGATAAAGGTTGTAATAGACCCGGTGTCTTAATTGTTTCAACTTTATTTTGCTGGCAAACCAAACATTCTGCCACAAACTTATGAATATCTGATTTAAGGCCATCCCAAAAAAATTCCTTCTTAACCCTGTGGTAAGTTTTTAAAAATCCTGAGTGCCCTCCTAAGGGAGAAGTGTGCAATTCCATAAGAATCTTTTGTTTTAGCTGGGAATTCTTACAGAGGTATAAGCGATCTTTGTACCATAACGAATCATTTTTCCAGCTAAATGTATCAGACGTACTGGAATCTTGTTGTAGCTTTCGAATAAGTGCCCACACTTCTTCGTCATTCTTCCATTCCTCCCTTGCTTCATTTATCCAATCTGGTTGGATGATAGAAATAGCGCACAACAATGCTTCCACATCCTCATCCTTTCTTGAGAGTGCATCTGCCACCACATTTTGCTTCCCCTTTTTGTAGATGATTTCAAAGTCATAACCCAACATCTTTGTGACCCACTTTTGTTGCTCTTCAGAGGATAATCTTTGTTCTAAAAAGTATTTAAGGCTATCATGATCTGTTTTTACCTTGAAGTGTCTTCCCATTAGGTAGGGTCGCCATTTCTTAAGTGCATGGAGTATTGCCAACATTTCCTTCTCATAAATAGCTTTTCTTAGAAACTTTCCCTTGATTGGACGACTTTCAAAAGCAATGGGTCTTTCATTTTGCATTAGAACAGCACCAATTCCATTTCCTGAAGCATCACATTCCACAATAAAGGTTTTTGTGAAGTCCGGTGTAGCTAAGACCGGTGCTTGGCACATTGCCTCTTTAAGATGTTCAAAGGCCTTTGTTGCTTCCGGAGTCCATGAAAATGCATCTTTCTTCAATAATGTTGTTAGAGGTGCTGCTATTCTCCCATAATTCTTAACAAACTTGCGATAATACCCTGTCAACCCAAGAAATCCGCGCAAATGCTTTATGGATGTGGGGATTTTCCATTCCTTAATGGCTTTAATTTTGCTAGGGTCTACCTTAACTCCTTCATGAGATACAATATGACCCAAATATTCCACCTCCTGGACTCCAAAGAAACATTTGGATCTTTTGGCATATAATTGTTTCTCTTCCAATAGTTGTAGCACCCTGTCAACATGTTCAACATGATCCTTCCAAGACTTGCTGTAGATTAGTATATCATCAAAAAATACTAACACAAATTTTCTAAGGAATGGTTTGAAAATTGAATTCATCAAACCTTGAAATGTTGAAGGTGCATTGGTAAGGCCAAAAGGCATGACCAAAAATTCATAATGACCCTCATGAGTTCTAAATGCCGTTTTCGGAATGTCTTCAATCTTCATTCTGATTTGATGATATCCTGAACGAAGATCCAACTTGGTGAAGTAAATTGATCCATGCAATTCATCCAGTAATTCATCAATGACAGGAATGGGGAACTTATCTTTAATAGTGAGCTTGTTGAGCTCCCTATAATCCGGACACATGCGCCATGATCCATCCTTCTTGTGCACCAATACTACTGGAGCAGAGAAAGAACTTTGACTCGGTTGAATTATACCAGCCTCTAGCATTTCTGCAACCATACGTTCAATTTCACTTTTTTGGACATAGGGATATCTGTACGGCCTGATGTTTGGAGGAACACTTCCTGGAATCAGATGAATAGCATGATCATGATCACGCATAGGTGGGAGACCTTTGGGAGTCTCAAATACCTTGGAATGATTGTCCAGGACTTTTTGGAGATCTGGAGAAATAGATGATTCTAATGTGGAAACATCTAGCGAACATAATTGTGCAATTACACCCCTTTGCTCCTTTTTTAGAAGCTTTGTCATACCATTAGAGCTGATTATCTTTCCTGGTTTCCCTGCAATACCCCTTAATTCAACTTCCTTTCCTTCCACAGAAAATTTCATGAAAAGTTCTTGAAAATTAAAAGCTATTGTACCCAAGGATTGTAGCCATTGGACTCCTAGTACAACATCAGCACCTCCCATTGGAATGGAAAGCATTGGGCTAGTCAATACATATTCTCCCATGGATAGCTTGATATTATGGCACTTTCCAGAGCAATTTATTGTTCCTCCATTTGCAATCATCACTTGACACTCTGGTGCTGGATATAGGAAGCAATTCAATTCTTTTGCTACCCTACAATGAATAAAATTGTGGGTGCTTCCTGAATCAATCAACACTATCACCTTTTTCTTCTTGATTTGTCCTTCTATCTTGATGGTTTGAGGAGTGGTAATTCCCGCCAATGCATTACAAGATATGGTCGGATTTATTTGTTCTTCATATAGGCTTTGTTCCTGGAATATATCCTCTTCTTTTGACCTTTCTTGCTCCTTTTCTTCTTCCTCTTCACAATCTATGTAGAATAATTTCTTCTCAGCACACTTATGACCTTTTGTGTATTTGCTATCACAATTGTAACAAAGCCCTTTTGCTCTTTTTTCTTCCAATTGTTGTGGTGTCAACCTTGTAGGTTGTGGAAGACTATGGGCAACAACACTTCCATCTTTATAGTTGTGAATGGTATGCTTCCTAGTTGCCATAATTTTGCTTTCCATTTTTCTTGCTAACCTGAATGCCTTCTCTAATGAATCAGGTTCCCAAAGGCGCACATCATGTTGGATATTATCCTTTAAAGACCCTATGAACACATCAATCCTATGCTCCTCTGGAATATCTTTTATCCTTATGTTCAATTTTTGGAACTCCTCAATGTGCTCCATTATTGAACCCTTTTGTTTGAGACTTATCAATTGGCTAAAAAAAGTGTTGCTTTTTGTATCCTCATAATGTGCTATCAATTCTTCCGTAAAAATTGCCCAAGTGATAAATTGTTTACGAGAACAAAGCCATTGATACCATACAAACTGATTTGGTTCCAAATATAAAGTTGCCATACGTACCTTTTGTGTGTTTTGCACATTATTGAGATCGAAGAATTGCTCCATCTGTAATATCCATGTGGCGGGATCCTTGCCATCAAACTTCCTCATATCGATTTTTGGAACATGGTGAGTCTTCGATCCAACATTAGCGTCTATGGTATCATGATTAACATTTCTTTTGTTCTCATCATGAGTTTCCTTTACTACCTTTTCACCATTAGTGACACTTTCTTGTAGCAACTTCTTCAATTCTTCCATATCTGTCTTCAAATCTATCTTCAAATCTGCCATGTCTCTCTTCAAATCTGTCTTCAAATCTATCTTCAAATCTGCCATGTCTCTCTTCAAATCTGTCTTTGAATCATCCATCTTAGCTTCCATTCCCTTTATCTTAGATTCCACGCCACTTATCTTAGCTTCTGTTAGCTTTTGTGAGCGTGACATTTGTTGCACTTGTTCTTGTAATTTTGATATATCATGTAGCATTTCTTCTTCTTCTTCATGAGTCATGCTAGAGCTTTCAGGTTCCTTACTAGGTGTTTGCATTTTCTTTCCTCGGGGCATCAGTTACCGATAATAATTCTTTACTATGCCCTTTGAATTCCGTTAAACCAAGCTTACACAAAAATTTAAAAAAAAAAACTACACACCTTTTTTTCACTTTATAGAAGCCTGATATTGAATCTGATGTGTCTCTATAATTTCGAATCATCCAGTTCTGAAATTGCTACCTGCAGTAGCCTTCTGCGTCCTCTTTCCAATGCCACAAGTCTGAGCCAAATTGGATTCTCCAAGGAAGCGTTATGTGAAATCTCCCACAATGACTTGCTTTTAGACTGGTTCAGTAGAGCGAACTTGTACGACGTGCCACGAGCCACTATTTCAACCTTTGAATCTAAAACACGCATAGAAGAAACTAAAGTCTGTCCTCTTTCTGTACCTTTTTACAAAATTTCAATCCGATCCTCAGAGAGAGAGTTATGACGATTTTCCCCAGGTCACCTGTTTTGAATGTAATTCAGGAGTCTGCAAAAAGGCCAACTTCCTTAGATCATATCTCTGAAAATATCGCGTGAAAATCTCTAAAATTTAGACCCAAGGTTTAGCGCCAATTCTTCTCAAATGGGTTTTTTTTGCGACTTTTGAAACGTCACAGAAAAAAATTTATAGCGAAAATGCCACGATGACCTGTTTGGAGCAGCGAAACCCTAGAATCCAAAGCTCCGATACCAAATGTTATGAAACCAGCTCACAAAAAGATAGAAAAGAGAGATCCACGCCTTAGAATTCAGCCTCTTCGAGGGGGCAACCTCCTTTACATTACATAAATGAACAATTATTGGATGATACAAATGAAAATACCTCCTTTCTATATATAGAAGTCTAAGTGGTCCCAATACAATCAAAGCCTACATAACAATAATATTGTAGGGCACAACAATAACAATAGTGGGCTTCTATGTGGCACAATAGTAACAATATGGGCACTACATGGGTACATCAATATAAATAAGGGGTATAACTACAATAGTAATGGGGTAATCACTAGTATTATAGGGACCCAACAACTCACCTCAAGCACCACATGCGTAGTAGATGTGGAGGAACTCATGGTGGATTTACCCACTCACAAGCTTCGACCAGCTCCGCCTCTAATTCCTCGAACTCAACCACTGAGATGCCCAACCCACTCATTCACCCCACTCATCACTACCCGAATACCAGAAGTGGCAGAGGTAGGAGGGACAATGTTGTTCGCTCTGCGGATTTCCCACTACCTCCTTTTCCCGCCCCTCACTGCACTCAATTTCACTTTAGTAGTTCCTTAAATAGGCCTACAATCACTGCAACTATCACAATTTCCTTCGAGGAAGAGTCTGCAACGTAAGATCCTCTGTTAAGTCGCGAGAACAAGCAGAGCAGGGAGGTGCCTGGTAGTCATGGGATCAGTATCCTAGGCAACAAGCAGCAAAGTGAAAGCAAAACAGCTTTGCATTGCAAGGCTAAATTTGGTGACACCTCAGGTGAGAAGGACAAGGATAACGGCACGAAAGCTTCAGGCAGCAGGCAGATCGACACTTGTGAGTGACAGATGGATGCTGAAGGCACTGTGGAAGCTCCACCTGCTCAGGGACGAGGCGTGTCTGAAGAGGATGACGACTGGTATCAATTTTCCTGCCGGATTGAGGAGGAGCCAGCTCCGGAGGAGCCACCAACCTAACACGTGGCCTCATGCTAAGGTGTCCAGTTTCCAGGTGGATATGTCTCACTGTTTTGTGGTTTCATGGTTTTGTGGTTTGGATGTGTCTTGATCCTCTGCCATGTGTTTTGGATCCTCTGGTTGAGTCTCCGCCAGGTGGACTTGTCTTGCTGTCTCTTGGTTATGTCCTTGTCTTTTGGTTCTAGAATTGCATTCTCTTTTTGTTTCTTAGGAAAACCAGGATCTACTCGACTATAGATTTTTCTGGTTCAATGGCTGGTTTCCCCCATAACAGGGGCAGTCTTTAAAGGCTTATTGGACTGGTTTCCCCTATGTTGGGGCAGTCCAAAGCAAACAGTTTCAGTTTTTTAATGATGACAAATGTTCAACAACTCTGAGGCAAGGCCTCTCTGTAACTTTTTTGTACCATATCAATAGATCAATATTACTTAGAAAAAAAAAACATTGAGCACCAATGCTAAAAAAACTCTCTTCAAGTGTCTTTAATGTCCATTTGTAACTCTTCCACTAACAACAATAAATAAAGAGGGATCTTTTCCCATTACTTTGTTGATTTGTTTTGCTTCATTTTCTTGTTTCAAGTTGTTTATTTTAGTTTTGTTTCATGCATTGTTTCCATCTAATTCAATGCTTTGTTTAGTCCATATTTAATCACTAGTATCATTCATTGTTTGTGTATCTTCTTGTAGGATTCAACTAGCTACAAGATAAGATAATTTGGGACCCTTGTGCTACCAAATTCAACACACACCCAATATCGACCCTATAAAGGAAAAGCGCTAGTTATGCAATTCCAGTTGGTTTTTTATTTTAAATAATAGGCTACCTTTTCCATAAATTTTTCTTCTCTACATTATTTATCAAGCCTATCTATCTCCTCCTAGAGAGGCTTTTCCATTTCCCCCTACCTATCATTTTACCATTGGTAATAATGGATACTTATGCAAATTTATAGCATTAATGATTGGGCCATTATAAATCAACTTTTTTAATCCCTATACACATCTCATAATGGATTATGTTTGAGGGCAGTGGCTTCTTCTGATGGAAAATATCTAGGCTTGATTTTGTTTCCAGTTTTCCCATGGTTATCCCCATACATTCTCATTGGTTTTAACACCACCCAAGGAGACAATAATAACCTCATCTAGTTTTTATGTCGTTGTCTGTGTTCCAAAGCCTCATCTAGTTGTCATACTTTCTCTTCCTTTTAAAGTATGTGATCAAGCCTCATCCATCACTCTTCCATTTCTGCACCATTAATCCATTCCTCAACTCAATTTTCATACCCTATGCTAGAACCATGCTTTCTACTTTCCAACTTTATTGCACCAAGCTAAAACTTTATCTAAGTAAGTTGTAGTGGCTAATCTTAATTTTTGTGTATAAATAGTATAAATGTTTCAGAACATACAATGGTTTCCTTTGCATGCAGGTTTTAAAAGAATCTTTGAGAAACAGAATGTCAAAAGCATGAAATGTTATGGGACAAAATATCACCATCACAAAGCCAATGTGCTCTGACCCACCTATGAGTTAAATATTCTATGAAGACATCGTGGCATTTTATGGAAACAAAATCCATCCATATTGGGGTGAGTTTCACTGAATCTACGCTAATTCATAGTTTGATGTGCAAACCGAATATTATAAGGAAATATGTAACATTAGAAGAACATATATCTATTTATTTTCCACCAGATCATCGATAATGCCATATAATGATATGACAAAATGGGCAGTAGTATAGACTGATCTAAAACAAGAGGCTATTTTTTATGGTAATGGTCATATTGTTGTGTCTCTAAAGGTTGGCACATACCAAGAATGTGTCAACTTCAACAAGCAGAAGTGAGACTAACCAAGAAATTTCTAGAATATTTCTTCACAGCTCATCCCAATTCCATCAAATTTATAAAGAGATGGTGGTGGGACACAAAATCTTTCAAGGAACATGACAATAAATAGTATCCCACATAGTAGATATGGGAACCCTTCCACAACATTACAATGATCATCAGTTGGCTATATGGATAATTTAGTTCCTCACATTTCAAGATTGAATGGCTATTCCTAGTAGTAGTGATAGTATCAAATGGGTGTATATGCAACTAGTGTAGCATTTTCTCTAGTAATTTATTGAAGACTCTATCGAAAGTGAAATTTGTCGCATAAAATCAAAGCACATCCTTATACATGTAAGCATATTTGGTGGATGCCCTTTATGCCTCAAACGAGATTCTAAAAATGAATTGGAAGTGAACACCAGTACTCCCTCCAATTCATATATATTACTAAGAGCTATGACCATATCAGTATCTTATGTTCTTTTATGAACTTTGTGATCAATTTTTTACCAGGACTCACTACATACTCTTCGGGTTCCAAGCACCCCAATTATTAGAGGAGGTAAGGTTTACTATTAGGGGAATCTAGAATTGGTAATTTGAATAAAATTACACATACAACAGAGTTTTTGGTTGTTCAACACCCCACACTTCATGCCTCAGATTTTCCCCAATCTATTGGCAATTTAAGAAATCGAATATTAGAAAGCGGGAGGGGAAGTGGCATTGGATTTGTAAAATAATAATAAGATATTGTGGCTAGGATTTCTGAAAAGGATAGGTAATTATGCTTTTACAAAATTCCCTTAGTCCATCAAGGAAGTTGATAGCATTAATGAATAAAAGCTTCTCATAGGTACTTTTAGGAGACATGATCCCCATGGTATGGTGACGGAACATTATAAAATGAGCATGAATTTGATCCATTTGACTCAGTATTTCAATATCTCTTCACATAAAAGGAAGTACGGATGAGAATGAAAATGAGGAAACAAGAACACTTTCCATACCTCCAACTTCCAGAAGAAGAACAAAGGGAAAGACAAAAGGATCCATGTCTATTTTAAATAGAAGCACTCTAGGGAATAAAAGATGAAGAAAATAGGTTTAAGGATGAAGCTCTAGAAAAGAAAAGGCTCAAGGAAAGGATGACACTATTGTAGAAAAAAAATTCCCAAGCTAGAAACTCGACTTTCAAACAAACTACTATCCATGATGATGAACTAGATGTTGATGAATTCTTTTGATTCACTCACATAACCTTTCGAATCCTTGGTTGTCTAGGCCAGGGACATGAGTACAGTACCTAGTTTAGAGTCTGGTTTTTTATGATACAACTTCGAAGTAAAAGGAAAAAAATCCAAAGAAACCTAATAAACTTTAAAATATTGATTACAAGAAAAAATAAAATAAAGATGTATCTTTAAAGAGGGCAGTAAACTAAACAATTTTACAAGCAAAGTGTAATACCCCTTGCCTGCCTAATTAAATGTCCTTACCCTACTTCAGTAGAAGGGCATGACTAATAAATAAAATTTTGGGTAACATGAAAGTATCTAAAGTGAGGAAATACGTGACATAAATATTGATTATCACATTTGATGTAAGAATTATTATTGAAACATCCATTTAACACATGTATGTATCTAGTTAATTTTGTTGGCCCAACTTAACTATTCAAATGAACAAGAATACAATAGGGGTGAGATACGCATTAAAAAAATGATTGTTATTGATTATTATTTGTTCTTCTTACTATCATAATTCTCCCCTCTATGGTTTTGACATCCCTCAATGGCTAGAAGCCCCTAGGAATCTAACCCATGACCTAGCAACCTTCAATCATCATCGTTGCAAAAATTTGTTTGAGTACGTCATGTGGTTAAATGACATAGAAATTATATCTATAACACATGTGTATACCTAGGGGAATATGAGCACATGGTGAAAGTAGAGCATATTTTTTTTCTCACACTCTGTTGGTTCTTGAACCAGCCTTAGGGAGAAGATAAATGGCAGGAAGTAAAGGATAAACATGCCAAATGGAAAGAAATTGAGTGGTAAAAGGAAACCGATTACCAATGTGATCCAAATGGATCCAAGAAACACTCTCTGTCTTCAAAAATTAAAGAAAATCATGCCAAACCCAAGGAAAAATTGCATAAGGAAGCCTTTCAAACCTAGGAGGCAAAAACCCATGAAATCAATGGAAAAACAGAGTATCGGAGGCAGAATCAGTGATGCACAGTGACCATCAAATTTGGCTGATCAATGGTCCAGATCTGAGCGGCGGATCGCAATCTCCAATGACCTTCAACAGGGATCGGTGGGATCCACATAGGAGATGCGACAATGATCAGCGGTTATCGGCACAGAGCTCATGAAAGTTGCGATGGTGATTGGTGGAGTTAATCTGGACCGTCGATCAAGCGTGTAGATCGACAGTCCATATTACATCGCTGGATCGCTATCAGGGATTGCAAAAGCGCTTACAATGGCCCAGGGATTATTGTGATGAGCAATTGCAATATCACAATCGGAGCAGCCTAACAGAGTGGGGTGATGGTACATGCATACATGCGATCCGATGGACCGAACCCAATGAATATTATAAGTCATATTACATGGATCTTGAGAACCGCCAAGCATCATTTTTAATGTATTTCGCAGTTTTGTTTGTTAAACGAAATGCGAAGGGGAAAGCGCCGATATGATACACCAGACCCGAAAGGGTACCTTAAGGCCATTACATATAATTTCAAGTCCGGGGAAAGCCATCCCTAATGCATTATCGTAGTTCTTAATACATTTATGAAACACAAGGGACAGAGCCATTGCGATTTGCGACAACGACCAATAGGCGGACCCGATGGGAGGATAGGGAGGATTTAAGGACTTTTGAAGTCTGAGAAATTGAGTTTTGGCAGATTTTCTTTGTGAAAACACATTTTCACTATGAAAGTAGAGTGCGGTTATTTCAAGAGTTTTAGAGGCCCAAGGCACTCTGGCGTTACAGAATGGGTGGCCACCTCCTCTCCATGCATTAGGGAATGATTGTATAATGTTGGAAAAGGGATTCAAAGCATGTAGAGGCTAGGGAGACTGAGAGACGGGAACCTAAAGCGAACAGGCAATGTTGGCTTTAAAGCCACAGACAGAGAATGCAGCAAAAGAGGCAGTAATGCAGGAAAATACTGAGACAGAGTTAGCGCAAAGAGAGGGAACACTGAGGGAGTCTGTGTACTCATAGAAAAAATAAGAGGTTCAAGTAAAGCTCTTATTAGTGTATTCTATTGTGTGTGATTTGTAAAAAGAACTCTGCTTGAAGACATAATATAGAGGCCACCACTAAAGGCTGGACCAGGAGATGTAGCCCAGGATTATTAGGTGAACTCCTCAATAAATTTTTTGTGTCATGTGTTGTCTATTATGTTTTGTTTACTGCTTCATTTTCTGTGCATTTCAAAATCTTATCGATCCATTGCTTAAAATGACATAGACAAATCCAGGCACATAAGTCTGTAATACCTTATCATTGTCTTAGATCTCATTATCAGATCAAGTGGTATCAGAGCTTTAGGTTGCTAAGGTTAGACAAGCTTATGTTGGACTGTTAGTGAATGATAACTAGGTCAAAGCTTAAATTAGGAGAAGGAGAACTGGTTGAAACTCACCTAGAAATTAGTAGAGTCTATCCTAGGAGGAAAATGGCAAAAGAAATTCCCTTGGAATCAGACTCTCAATTCATGGATAGTTTCATGACCATGAGAGCGATGGTAGAAGAAATGTATAGAGAATTTAAGAAAGGTCAAAGTGAATATTCTTCAACTTCCAAACAAGACAAAGGAACAGAAGAATCTCTTTGAGATGACCATTCTGAAGGCAAAAGGAAAGGAAAAGAGGCTCCTCCATCCACACCTTCTGATAGCCCTGAAAATACAAAGAAGAAAACATCTTTGATTAAATTAGATGTTAAATTTGATTTGCCAATATATGAAGGAGAGTTAATGTTATAGATCTGATATGAAAATATAAGACAATGCAAATAAACCCAAGAAAAACAAGATCTGAATATAGATAGAAATGCTTCTTTATTGATCAAAACCCTTAAGGTAGGGCAACACCATACATTCACTCCTTAAGGAAGGAGAACACTCCACAAGCCATATGCCTGTTCATACAATATTCCTTGACCTCTCTCAATGTGGAGTCTCTAGCCTCTATATAAGCCTCATACATACAATACCATGGGTCATTACGATGGTTCCCTCAATACCATCTATCTAATACCATGGGCCCATTACATTATTACTAACTACTTGTGGTCCCTTACATGATACGGGTTAACCACCTTATTTATTACTATGGCCCATCCCATTATTACATTATTCCCTTGGGTACCTCCCTTAGTACCCCATATTATCCCCCTCAGGTATACTACATTCCACCCCCCTTAACATGTTTTGTCCCTGAAACATGGGAAGAACACAAATAATAAGATCTACTCAAAAGAGTAGTCCACTGGTACCATGCACGTGCGTCTAGCCATCCAAGAGAAAGGTGAACCCTCGATCCAGCTGGTGCCTTGCTCGCTTGAGATGGAATTTGACCGTGGTGGCTCTTCTGTGTTGATGTGTAGTAGGTGGACCGTCGCTCCTCTCTATCTATCATGTGGGGGTTGTTGTCCATGTGGCTAATTCGTTGCCATATTGTTGGTTGTTTTCTTGCGGGGTGATGTGGGTGGTGATATGCTAAAGTTTTAACCAATAGTGTATCTTTCTTTAATTCACCACCTAATGGAGCCTGTTGTGGTGCCTGTAGTTGTTTCTTATTTTTCAATATTACTTCAACCACTGAGTCCCCCTCTGATGTAACATTTTTTGCTTTCGCCTCTACCTGTTTTTCTGGTACATGGTTTGATGTTTGTGTGTGGTTGTCGACCATCAATGGCTCATCATCTGATATGTTAGTCCCTAGAACATCTTCTGCTTCAACCTCCGTGGACTCTACTTGTTTATTGATGGAAATATCTTGTAATGTAATTTTCTTCTTTTTATACCAGAGCTTTAGGAATTTCTTTTACACATTAATATTGATAGTACCCACGGATTCCATCCAAGGATATCTCAAAACAACATCCATGTTATCCATATCTGAAGTATAAAAATCACCATGCAACACATACTTATCCATAGAAAGCTTCAAATCCTTATAAACTTTAACATCCTCATCATCAACCTGTGTGTTTTCAATGTGTTTCATTGGAACTTGCAAATTTTTTGCCAAATTAACATTGATAAAATTATGCTTACAACTAGGATTTATAGACATAACAATCTTCTCCTTCTGAATCAATCCATGAACCTGCAATAAGGAGACACCAGTAGAAAATAACCCCTTACATGTCTCATTCTCCTTTTTTCTAGCACGAGACCATTTGTCTAAAAGGACTATTTCAAATTCTGCATCTGAAAGTTTGGTCAACTGCTTGTTGTCAAATGATAACCACCATTTGGCAGCCTCTTCTTTGAAACCAAGCCACACTAAATCCTTCCAATCTTTTGCCCATGCTGACTTTTTTTTTTTTTATGTATTCTTCAATAGGAGGACCATTATCTTTTCCTATAAAACATAGAACCACCATGAAGAGGGTTTTGAAAAAAAGTCACTTACTTGGCGAAAATTTGAAATGGCCACAATTCCATCAATATTGCTCAAAATCCCTATTATGACCTGTTTTCAGAAATGGAACAACCATTCTGCATCTTCTCATGTGGTAGAAATCCCGATCTAGGCACTGGAATTTCCTATTCGCATTGCAACTGTCCCGCCGGCACAAAAATTTGCTGAAAAAATAACTGATTTTAAATCAGCGATATCTCCCTCATTCGGACTCTGATTCGACTGATTTTCTTTCGAAATTGGGTATTTTTTCACAAATAATCCAGATCTGCAATTAAATTCTACATATATTGCATCAGAACGTATAGATCTGTGCCGCAAACTCGCTGCCCCCAAAAAATGTTTGCAACAGCACTGATTTTTAAATCAGCAAGATCTCCTCCATCTAGACTCCGATTCGGCCAAATTTTTTTTTGAAATCGGGTATTTTTTCTCAAAAAATACAGATCTGCAATTAAATTCTATATATTTTTCACCAATATGTACAAATCTGCGCCACAAACTCGCTGCCCCGAAAAAATGTCTGCAACACCACTGATTTTTAGATCAGCGATATCTCCTTCATCCGAACTCTGATTTGGCCGATTTTTTTTTAATTGGGCATTTTTTCACAAAAATATAGATCTGCAATTAGATTTTGCAAATTTTGCCCCAAAGCATACATATCTGATCTGCAAACTCGCCACCCCAAAAGTTCCTGCAAAAAAAAAATAAAAATAAAAAAAAATCTCTATTTTGCCCAAGAAAGTGCTCTGATACCACTTGTTATAGCTCTGATACCACTTGTTATAGCTTTGATACAACTTGTTATATATTTGATATGAAAATATAAGACAATGCAAATAAACCCAAGAAAAACAAGATCTGAATATAGATAGAAATGCTTCTTTATTGATCAAAACCCTTAAGGTAGGGCAACCCTATACATTCACTCCTTAAGGAAGGGGAACACTCCACAAGCCATATGCATGTTCATACAATATTCCTTGACCTCTGTGAATGTGGAGTCTCTAGCCTCTATATAGGCCTCATACATACAATACCATGGGTCATTACCATGGTTCCCTCAATACCATCTATCTAATACCATGGGCCCATTACATTATTACTAACTACTTATGGTCCCTTACATGATACGGGTTAACCACCTTATTTATTACTATGACCCATCCCATTATTACATCATTCCCTTGGGTACCTCCCTTAGTACCCCATATTATCCCCCCTACCCCCCCTACGTATACTACAGTTAAATGCCGAGAAGCTAGATAACTGGATTAGACAGATTGATGTGTATTGCAGGGTGTAGAGCATTGATTCAGACAAAAGTAAAATTCAGCTTGCCAGCCTACGTCTTGGAGGAACTGCCTTGGTATGGTGGGAAGGCAGGACACAAGTTGACTTGAAGAAGAATGGTAAAACTCTTTCTGTCTGGAGTGAATTTGTTTCTGCAATTAAAAAATAATTTTATCCACTAGCTTGTATGCAGCAAGCTATGATGAGTTGGCAAACTCTTCGCCAATTAAAAGGGAAAAGTGTACAAAGTTACACCCAAGAATTTAGGAAAAGATCTTTGATTCTAGGCATTTCTTTAGACTCACCTGAAACTTTGTTGAAGTATATAGGTGGTCTACATAGTTATTTGAGGCACACCATTCTCATGTTTAACCCTACTAGCATAGATGAGGTATCTGTTCAAGCTACCCATCTAGAGGCTAGAGGCAAGAATGTGAACCCAGAGATTGGGGGATCATCAAAACCCATTGCAAGAAAGAACAAGGAAAAGAGGAAGCAGAAATGGAAAGAGAGGAAGGAAAATACTGTACAAAAGGCCAAACCTTCATGCACTCACTGCAAGAAGGATGGACATGGTGATGAACATTGTTTATTTTTGCATCTGAAGCTGAAACCCAAGAAGTTCGATGGCAAGAAGAAGAAGACTGTTGTTGCCATACAAAAAGATTTGGGGTTAGACTCAGGTGATGAGACAACAATCATAGCCACAGGTATAAAAGGTAAAATTTCTGAAGCATCTACTAGTAATTCTGTAAAAACTATTGATAATGAAGAAAATGAGAGGAAAAGACATGAGCTTTTTCATATTAGAGTTATATCCAAGCATCAAAAGATTGATACTTTGTTTGATAGTGGCTCACAAGTAAACTTAATTTCTGAAGCAATTGTAAAGAAGCTGGGATTACTAACCACACCTCATAAGAAGCCATATCCATTGGGTTGGTTATGTGATAAAGAAAAGCTACAAGCGACTAGACAATGTAAACTTAGGTTTTCTTTTGGGTCAACACTTGTAGATGAGGTTGAGTTAGATATCGTTCCCTTGGATATATGTGGAATTGTTTTAGGAAGTCCTTACTTGTATGATAGAAAAGAAACTTTCTATAGAGCTAAAAATAAGTATCAACTTGTTAAATATGGAATCGAATATATTGTAAGAGCTCATAAACTCAAGAATAATTATACTCTCATAAACTCAGGGCAGATGAAAAGAATTGTAAATTCATGCAAGCAATTTTTATTGATGGTTGTAAAGGAAAAGAAACCTGATAAAACCAATCTATTTGAAGGTTGTGATGCTAAAAAGCAAGCTGATTTAGAAAATGTTGTTTTAGAATATGATATCTTATTTCAAGAACGTAAGGGTCTGCCACCCAAAAGGGAAATTGTACATGATATTAGTTTGCAGCAAGATGCTCCATTGCCTAACATCGGAATGTACAGGTTATCCGCTTTAGAGAATGCAAAAATAAAGAAGCAAGTATAGGAGCTGCTCGAGAAAGGGTTCATAAGACCAAGAACATCGCCATGCAGCTTCTCAATAGTGTTGGAGAGAAAGAAGGATGGTTCGTGGAGGATGTGCAATGATTACCGAGCACTGAATAAAATAACGATCAAGAATCATTATCCCCTTCCTCGCATTGATGATCTATTGGATCAACTGAAAGATGTTGTTTTCTTTTCCAAGTTGAACCTACATAGTGGTTACCATCAAGTCAGAGTAGCAGAGCAAGATGCATGGAAGACTTCTTTCAAAACAAAGCAAGGGTTGTATGAATGGATAGTTATGCCTTTTTGTTTAACTAATGCTCTTGCCACTTTCGTGAGAATAATGAATGATGTACTCAGGCCTTTTATTGATGATTTTGTAATTGACTATCTAGATGACATTCTTGTATTCAGTAAAACATGGGAAGAACATAAAGCATGTAAAGCAAACTCTAGATGTTTTGAAGCACGAAAATCTCTATGTTAAATTATCAAAATGTGAATTTGGTAAAACATCTTTGAATTATTTGGGTCATATTGTAGGGGGTGGTGAACTGAAAATAGATCCCTCTAAGGTTGTAGTCATTTTAAACTGGCCTAAACCCAAGTCTGCTATAGAAGTTAGAAGCTTCCTAGGGGCAGCATAATATTGGAGAAAGTTTATTGCTAACTTTTCCTTAATTGCAGCTCCCTTACATGCTTTGATAGGATTGAACAAGGTGTTTCAGTGTGGAGGAAAACAACAGAAAGCCTTTAACACCTTGAAAGAAAAAATTAGTACAGCACTAGTACTATCATTGCCAGATCTTCAACAACCATTTGAGATCGAAATAGATTCCATTGATTATGCCATGGGAGCAGTGTTGATTCAACATGGTAAACCCATATGCTACCATTTTGAGACTTTTAATTCTGCAGTAGTTAATTATGCTACATATGATAAAGAACTGTATGCATTAGTTCAGAGTGTGAAGAAGTGGAAACATTACTTAATGGGCAAATAAACAATAATACATATTGATCATCAACCACTTCAGTTCTTGCACTCACAAACTAAATTGCAGCATTCAAGACACTATAGGTGGATGGGTTTCCTACAACAGTTTCATTTAGTCATCAGATATAAAAAGGGCATACACAATAAAGTTGAAGATATGTTGTCCAGACCAATCATAAATGCATCTACTATACTTAAGCATAACTCAGTAATGCATGAAAGCTACATTGAACAATATGCTCAAAAAAAAGACTTTAAAGATGTATATGTAGCTTTAAGTAATGGCAAAAAGGTAGAAGAATTGGATTACTATATTAAGGACTGACTCTTGTATCATTTGGGAAAGTTATGCATTCCACAAACAGAGGGAATTAACATGATTAGGGAGGCACATATTTCCCTTATATCAGGTCATTTTGGTGTAAGTAAAATAGTTTCACAGCTGCAAAGACACTGCTATTGGCCAAAAATGAATGAAACAGTTTCTAGATATGTAAGAGGGTGTACCATGTGTGCTAAAAGCAAGCCCAGCAATAGAAAACTAGGCTTGTACACTCCACTGTCAGTTCCTTCCCATCCTTGGGAAAGTGTTTCCATGGACTTTGTTGGGGGATTGCCAAAATCTAGAAAGGGACATGACTATTTATATGTTATTGTGGACAGGTTCAGCGAAATGTGTATTTTAATACCTTGTAAAAAGTAGATTACAGCTGAACAAACAACAAAATTGTTCTTTCAGCATGTCTGGGTGCATTTTAGGTTACCCACTTCCATAGTATTTGATCGAGACTCCTAGTTTATTAGGAAGTTTTGGTCAAGTCTGTGTAAATTAATGGACACCAGACTGAAGAAAATCACAACCTTTCATCCACGGACAGATGGCCAAACAGAGGTAGTCAACAGGACAGTGATCCAGTTGCTCAGGGGTTATTGCAGCAAGCATCCCAAGCTTTGGGATGAACACTTATGTTATGTGCAACATGCTTACAACCATGCTAAACATTCTTCTACACAAAAATCTCCTTTTCAGACCTGTTCTGGTTTCATACCAAGGTCTCCCTTGGATTTTGTCTTTGAAAAAGACATAGCAGTTGTTGGACACATTGATGTGGAAAAAGAAACCAAATTCATTGAATAGATCCAAGAAATTCACCAGGCAGTGCAAGAACAACTGGAAAAGAGCCAAGCCAAATACAAGGCAAGACATGATAAACACCGAGTGGAGCATAGCTTCCAAGTTGGAGATCAAGTCTGGTTGTATATCAGCAAGGACAGAATGCAAGGTGAAGGAATGAAGCTGAAGCCGATAAGGTATGGGCCTTTTAAGGTACTTGAGAAAATTGGTGAGAACACTTTCCACCTTGATCTTCCAGCACACATGCACATCTATTCAGTAGTAAATGCAGAAAATTTAAGACTGTTTGAACCTTCTTTAATTGAAGATCGTGAAGAGCAAAGTCAATTACCTTCCATTGATGATGTGTTGCTTGAATACCTCAATGAGATGTAGGAAGATACAGTTCTAGATAGGAAGGAGAGGACAACATGCAGAGGGGACGTGGAGTACCTTAGAATTGGACTCAAATGTTCAAAGCCTAACAGTGCAAAATGGATAGAAATTGGGCAAGTGAGGTAGCTATATCCTCACTTAAACAATGCTTAAAAACCAACTTTTGGTGGTCCAAAAGCCTTTTCAGTGGGATGGCGTGATCCAAATGGATCCAAGAAACACTCTCTGTCTTCAAAACTTAAATAAAATCATGCCAAAACCAAGGAAAAATCACGTAAGGAATCCTTTCAAACCACTATCGGGAGGCAAAAACCCATGAAATCAATGGAAAAACAGAGTATCGGAGGCGAAATCAGTGATGCACAGTGGCTGTTAGATCTGGTCGATCAACGGTCTAGATCTAAGCGGCGGATCACAATTAGAAGTGACCTTCGGCAAGGATCGGCGGGATCCACATAGGAGATGCGATAGCGTTAAGCGGTTATCAGTGCAGAGCTCATGAAAGTTGTGATGGTGATTTGCAAAGTTAATCTGGACCATCGATCAAGCATGCAGATAGACATCCCATATTACATCATCGGATCATTATCGAGGATTGCAGAAGTGCTTATAATGGCCCAGGTATTATTGCGATGAACGATTGCGATATCACAATCGGAGCAGCCTAACGGAGTGGGGTTATGGTACATGAATACATGCGATTCGATGGACCAGACCCGATGAATATTATAAGTCATATTACATGGATCTTGATATCTGCCAAGCATCATTTTTAATGTATTTCACAGTTTCATTTGTTAAAAGAAATGTGAAGAGGAAAGCAACGATACAATATGCCGGACCCAAAAGGGTACCTTAAGGCCATTACATATAATTTCAAGTCCAGGGAAAGCCATCCCTAATGCATTATCACAGTTCTTAATACATTTATGAAACACAAGGGACAAAGCCATTACGATTTGCGACAACGACCAATAGGCAGACCTGATGGGAGGATAGGGAGGATTTAAGGACTTTTGAAGTCCGAGATATTGAGTTTTGGTGGATTTTCTCTGTGAAAACACATTTTCACTATGAAAGAAGAGCGTGGCTATTTTAGGAGTTTTAGAGGCCCGAGGCACTCTGGCGTTACAGAATGGGTGGCCACCTCCTCTCCATGTGTTAAGCAATGATTGTATAATGCTAGCAGAGGGATTCAAAGCGTGAAGAGGCTGGGGAGACCGAGAGATGGGAACCTGAAGTGAACAAGCAGCGTTGGCTTTAAAGCCACAGACAGAGAACATAGCAAAAGAGGCAGTAGTGTAGGAAAATGCCGCGACAAAGTTAGCACAAAGATACAAAGCATTGAGGGAGTCTGTGTACTCATAGAAAACTTGAGAGGTTCAAGTAAAGCTCTTATTATTGTATTATGTTGTGTGTGAGGCTCAAATTGAGCTCACTGTTGTAAAAATAACTCTGCTTGAAGATATAATAGAGAGGCCACCACTGAAGGCTAGACCAGGAGATTTAGCTCAGGAGTATTAGGTGAACTCCTCATTAAATTTGTTGTGTCATGTGTTGTCTATTATGTTTTGTTTATTGCTTCATTGTCTGTGCATTTCGTAATCTTATCGATCCATTGCTTAAAATGACATAGACAAATCCATGCACATAAGTCTGTAATACCTTATCGTTGTCTTAGATCTCATTATCAGATCACAGTGACAGGGTCAAGAGGGACAGGGAGCATCTAGGATTGGACCAGAGGGAAAGGCCCTAACTAACATTACATAGGGTGCAAACAATAGAGACTAGGGGAGAAATAATGAGAGTGCAGTGAAGGAATGAAGGAAGAAGCAAGGAGGACATGATAGAGGCACAGGTAAGAGAATGTAATAGGATGCAGAGAAGCGAGAAGTAATCGAGGGCTGCGATCAAGTGTATTTGTGGAAATGCTCAGGTCAGGAAGGTAGCAAGATAAACCTACAAGACTTGGAAAAAAAAATGCAGCATAGAAGTAAGCTAGATCCATTCAAATTCTCTCTTCATATCTATCATTTCATCAAACTAAAATAAAAAACATAACAAAAACCCTAGGGTAAAGAAAAATAAAGGAGTATGGGCTCATAAATGAATCCACACATGTGATATTGGTTGCTTGCATGTACTGAGCATAGTCAATGGAGAATGAAACCCTCCTTGTAATCCTATTTTCTTGTATTATTCTTAGCAAATTTCTTGGAATTGTCCTTGTTGATTACACATACTATGTAATTGAAGAATAAAAACTTTCTATTAACCTTGTTTGATTATATTATTTTGGGCATAGTTCTTGATGCATATACTATATTTGGCACTATCCTTGTTATGTATACAAATGTAGAATGGAATCCTTAATCTCTCTGTGGGAGGAAGGAATTTTTCAGTAATTTTAGTGAATGGTTATTATATGTCTTACTATGTTATTGCTAGAATGGCATAAATTTTCCCAGGGCATGGAGTTGCACCCATCCTACTTGGTAGACACTCCTGATAGAGAATATATGGGATAGTCTTCATGTCCCATAACAGTGAAAAATAAATTTAGAACCCATTTCCTTTTATTTAAGCATAAGTATTTCTTGGTTCTCTAGTGTTCTTAACTAAATTAAGGGTAGAGGATAACATTCTGTAGACCCTCAAGTTTAAATGGGTGGAGGTTGGGTGAAGGCCTACTGTCTTTCCTTTCTAAAATAATTATATTTAGAACCCTTTGGATTCCCAATATGAGGTGGAGGTACAAAAGTTTTAAATTCAAGGTGGAGAGATTCTCTAGATTCCTTTAAGGATGGAGAAAGTCTCTGGAATCCCGAAATCAAATGAAACTGGAGAAATTTTTATCTCTAGAATTCCTCTAATGGCTGGTGGGTGGAGGAGGATTTCATCTAGAATCCCGGTAAGGTGGAGATGGAAAATTCCTCTTGAATCCTTGGTATAGTCCTAAGCTAGGGGGTGGCAACTACCTTGTTGGCAGACTGTCAATGATTGGAAGGAGAACTAGGACCTTACACTAATGCCAATCTAGATCACATAGAATTAAGAACTTTAAAAATTAGTGCTATAGTGTGGTAGTACTATATGTACTTAATATAGTAAGGTGTTGTCTAAATAATTATGAGGGATGTACCTTTACACACTATCACAAAGTACATGTTTTAATATACCTCTGCATGTTGGGTGACAAATGAAAACAATAATTCAAGTCCATAATGAGTTTGGGCCATCAAGAACAGTAATGACCTCTGGAGGAAGTTCCCTTATTGCCTCAATCATAATCCTCGATTTTGAAGAATGCATCGAAATTATCTAAAGGAGGATTGTTAATTTATACACTTTGGTTGTGGTCTAAATTAATTATGTTTGGGTATATTCCTTGATTTAGCTTCATTTCTATCAAATGGTTAAATGTATCTCTACCACATCAAAGGCTATTTCTTCTCTATCAGTGGAAATTCCATTACTATAGACTTAATTCAAATGCCAAAATTTCCAGATTCAATGGAAGATGACTCCACCACTAAACAACTTATATAATGTTGTTCATGGGCCTACTCTAATGAAATGTGGAATTTGGATAAGTGGTTCCAATGGTATATACTTACTGTATAGTAGATATAGGAAAACCTTAATGAGGAATCCTCAAAGTTCAATGGTGAGAATTATAAGCATTTAAACCTAACTTGACACACTGATCACAACAGGGATGGATGTGTTGACTCTATGTAACATACAGCTAAGGCTAAAACATTGGATTTTTTTTTATTACCAGGTGACTTACCAGTTTAATTATCACTACTTTTTTTAGTACCAAACCATGTTTATAAATAATGTTTATGGATTTCCAAGATTCTATAGGTATGACTATTGCAATGACAAACCTTAGAAGTAAATTGTTCTCGACTTATCTTGCTCAAATACTCTTATGCAATATAAGGTCCCTGTTTACTAATACTAAAAATGTAAGAACACCCAAATAATACTTTATTCTAGTCAAATGATGATAACTCATCATGTAAATTCTTAAGATAAGGAAGGATTAGCCATAGAAGATACGTTTGCTTTACCAAACATACATGGAAATAAATGGCTGTGTGAATTGTTACAAGTAACAAAAAAAATAGAATGCCATAGAGGGATAAGTATTTTGTAGTTCCAATTAAACTATTATAATATATCGATGTATCTCATGTTTAATCTTTTTTTCAAGTAAATAATATGAGTTTCTACCAAATGTAAACAAACCCAATATTTTGTCATTGCGTAAATATTACTGTCATTGGGTATGAGGTTATGTGTCAAAGTCCAAAAACAAGACATGATGTAATATGTGTAGCCCTTGTTCCCTTACTAGATTGGATACCTTGATAAAAATAGCATGAGATATATAACCTTATTGTGCCAATTATGCATAACATCCTCCATCCTTTATAATTACCCTATGATAATTTAATGCATTCGAAATAAACATATGGTTTGTTCTGCAACTATGTACTTAAGCATATGGTATCTAGACCTTGTTATAAATAGAAAAGGAACATGTTTAGTAGGTTGTGCACATGAAGTGCACCATATCCGAGAAATACCTACTTTTGGTATGTGGTATATAAGGCTTCCATACGACTAGGAGATACAACAGTCATTGTTTTCAATAGTCACTACAATACCAACTTGTGAAGTTCAAATCTACAGCCACAAAAAGGATTCCCCCATTAGAAAATATAAACCAACACCACAATTTGGGAACAATGAAATCTCATACAGTAAAAGAGATGCATGCTTAATGAAACTCATTTTTTAATGTATATTAATAATTTATATTCAGAATTTATTTCTATAAGGCAAGAAGGTATCTCTGATGCATTGCAATGTCATAATAATTCAGTTTTTAATTGGGGTTATCTTAATTAGTTGAGTCCTTGTTGCTAAAGCACCTTGATAATGGGAGATCATGGGATCAATTCTCCTAGCCACCCTTTAGGTTAGGCTCAGGTGGATCTTCCCGAATATTTCCTTGAAAAAAAAAATCTCAAGGGGGGGTGTGTTACACAAAGCCAAACTCAATTAGATTATATTTCAATTCAACTTTCAATATATATTATTGTCTCCTCCTAAGGTAACATCCCATAAAAAGAAAATGGTAACACACAACATACAGGTAACAATTGTCAAGAAAGAGAAAAATATAAGCGTAATAATTAAAACACCATATCATAAAAATAGTGCAAGATTCTTCATTGAGAGTATAAAAGAGTATTGTTCATAGATCACAAACTTGGCAGATTAAATGTTTGCAGAAGGAACCTCTTAAAAAATAACCATGTTTACAATATGGTATTGGTCAAATGCTAACATACATAAACAAAACAAAAATTAATCATGACTTTCTACAGCGAGCTCAAAAAGCACATCCAAAGACTAGTATGCTACTACAAGAAGAGCCAACATTAGTATTGAAAAACAATGCAGTAGATATAAATCATTAATAACTGAAATTAATGATATCTCTAATAGAAAGAAATATTATCAACCTCCATCAATGTTGCTATTTAAAAGAATCCATGTAGTTCAAAGTATGTAAGTCACAATATCTGAACACAAGAAAAATGATAATCCATCTGAAGAATAAAACTACACCATACCAACTATGTTTCTATGCGAGAGATCCTTGTCTTCCTTTTCCAACCTAAATTTATATTCATAACTTCTAAAAATTGTTTGATAATTGTTTATTTAATTTAAAGAAAAAGTGTTTAAAACATAATTAGATTGAACTATTTTAAGGCAAGACAAAAAGTTTGGGCTCCTTAAAAATAGTAGATGACTCGAAAATGGGAGGACCCACATCCATAAATTATTGACCTCATCATCAAGATAATATATTAAATGCATGACATCCACCATATAAAAATATGCATGCATCACACAAAGGTTCCACTCAGGAAATCAATATTTTGCAGAACAAGACTTGGGAGGGGAAGTAGATGGAGGACAAGGTCAAACAAATATGATAACTAAGGTAGTAGATAAATTTTCATGAACATGACTGGAAGCAATAGGAGAAGGAATGATCATTGAATGCTAATAAACAAAAAGTCTCTTAGAAGGTGAAGAGGAGGCACATGTAGTTGAACGAGAGTTAGAAATAAGATGTGGGACTTTAGGGACAGTACCCAAAGAATTATTATCACAGTCAGGAAAATTTTGAATAGGATTCTAGCCATCATTGACATTTATTGGTTCATTGGCAGGCTAGGGCTATGGTATCTCTTGTATGTTGGGATGGGGCCTGAGAGATGGAGCTGAATTTTTTTGATAGACAGGAGGGATATAAGACACATTTGAAGACCATAGGTTGAGATGACCTATGGTGGCCACCTAATGGAACTCATCAGATCAACGTTAAAATGGACAAAAAAGTGAATTTTCTTGTTTCTACCAGAATCCCTCCATCCTGGTGGTTTATTCCTTCTTCCTCAGCATATGTGTTGTCCTCGAGAACCTAATCTCATCTCGATAAATAATCAAAATCATTATTCTTAATTGTAATACAAGTAAAGCCATCCATTGCTCATTTCAATTTACAATTATTACAAATCAATTGTGCTTAATCAAAGGCAAACATTTTTCATGTGTTTCTAGGAGGAAGAACTAGAAATACAAGGAGATGGAGTGAAATGTAGGAGTAAGATTCAAAATCAAATCACATCGTTGTTACCATAGGGAAAAATAGTGGTTTATCAACAGTTACTTCCTATTCTATGAAATGCTTCATCTATCATATAGTAGGGCAATACTCGCATTTGAAACATATCCTTGTTCACGACCTTTGGGTGAACATACGAGTAATTGTGGTTAATTTTGAACCATATCTGATATGCATGCTTGTCCATAATGGATTAGGGGATTCTGATAGGTATAGTAGCATCAGTAAGTTTTTTGTACTTTGTGGCAAAGGTTGTTTCATTGAAAGAAACATTGGTAGAATCAAAGAAAACTTCCCACATAGCAAAAGAAAAAGTGATAGATTCCCCATCTGGTATCTCAGCTAGAGCACGACCTTTGAGTGTGCACCATTTCATAATGGCAATGGCCAAAACCAAGTACCCATAAATGAAATATCATCCCTGCTTATAAACCTCTTCATAGGAAAAGAAGAGTTCATCCAATAAAAACTTGAACCAATTGAGACACTCCCCCTGGACACAAAATTATGCAATGGAGATGGAATCAAGGGTGCATTCACCCTTAGTGTAGTGATGAGTCACTTTTCCTGCAATGAGATAGTAAGTGAACTTATTTATTCCTTATTGATAAGTTTAATGATAGCTATGAGACCTTTTTTATTGGTGCCATATTTTTCATACATGTTTGCAGTCCTTGTATTCTTCCCTTGCTTAGAAGTTCCTTGGAAAGTTGTGGAGACATCTTCTCCAACCATCGATAACCTTGTAATATTATGAATATCATGAACATAAATTAGGTGTTATTTGTTCAACCAGAGAGATCGATTTTGGATTCAACTAACGAGAAACTTAGTGCACTATGCATCTTCCCCTGTGGTTCCAAATACTGGTAAATCCTGTAGCTTCATGACAATAGACCTATGTAATGGTTGAAAATCCAACTTAATATCTAGAAAAATTTCGTCGGATGAGGCTGAGGTGAAATCCATATAAACCTTTGTCTTAAGAGTTGGAAATAAGGCAGGATCAGAAAAATCATTGTCGACCAGCCTAGCCTTCTAATATTTCCCTAATAACTCATCCATGGGTTCAATGTGGGGGTCAAAGAAATCAAAAGGAATAGTTTACTTAATATATCAACCCGTAGTGGAAGACCTACGACTATAAATGAAATGGATAGGAGGACACTGGAAAAAATGGGAGATAGAAAACTTAGGTGTATACACCAAGGTGAAAGACTTAAGTTACTATGAAAAGATGAATGAACAATATCGCTTTGACTCTCTACACTTATAGAAAACTTTGATATTGTAGTAATGGAATTGGTTGTTGGACATTAAATTAAAAAGGCTAACGGAATCGGGGTTTGATTTGATACTTTATGATAATTGAGGCACAAATTCCTAATACATGATCAAATGACCAAAAAGGGCTTCACAATAACTCTATGAGAGCAAAAGGACAACTGACGAAATGAAATCAAAAGCCAAGTCATCATAATCAACTGTTATGGGGAAATAACTTACATTATATGACTTAATTAATGTCAAAATACATTACCTCTACCTTCCTGAACACAATGAGTTGCGGTATATCACAACTAGAAACATGACACTATTGACGCAACTATAATAACTAATAAAATATAAATAAAACTAGCTCTATCCTAAAACCTTACCAACTCTCTCAAACAAATAGAAATAAAAACCAAATGAATTTAATGGACATAGGGAAGATAATTCCAATCATTTTCATGAGCTTTATAGCTCCATACTCCCTTATATTTGCAACAATAAAAGGACCTATTGATAGTACTATATATCGCCAACATATAGGGGATCTCCCCAATATGAGGTCCCGATTATAACTCACATTTTTTGGTGCAGGAGTCCCATCCAATAATACATCCCGATTATCATTTACTTAAAGGTTTGCCTTGGCTTAAGCAATTAACATGAGAGAGAAGCATACATGTGCTTCTAAATAGGAAAGAGAGTGTGCCTTGTGAAATGTTAAATTGTAGATGTATCAAGGTTCTTTCGCAGCAAGGGAGAGGAATCGAGAATCTAAAAGATAAGTATTATTACTAATCTAATGGCAACACGTGCACATAGACAATAAATAATCGTTAGACATCAAGTGAAGTAGTTCACATAGATGCAACTATCATTAAATCATCACAACACATTTCTAACAAGTTAAGCATCAAAGTCACCGAAATAGTTCAGTTACTTTCATACATATGAAAACCCAACATAAAATGTAAAAATTAAAATAATAGTCTCAAAACATCTATGATTCATGCATGAAAATGTGTTGGATGAAAGACTTCAAGTATTACGCATAAGTTACAAGATACAAAGCCCTAAGAATGAATCTACCTGATCCTTGTGTTTTTTCCCTTAACGCCTTCATTTTAGTGATTTAAAGGACCGGTGCACCTTGCATAACTGAGAAATTGTGTTGCAGTGCAAACTATCCTTCTCTCAAGGTGTTATACAGTGCACCTTGCATAACTGTGGGGGTGCGTTGATTCCAGAAATTCATGACAAATAAAAAGAATTCTAAATATTCCTCTTCTAGAAGCTTCCAGAGGTTGTTACAACCATTTACCTTGGATAATAACTTTGAATCCTATCTTCCTACCTTGGATATTTCACCTTTTATCCCTTGAGTTCATCCTCCCATTACTTGTGGATCTCAAGCCTAGATTGGTAAATGGATAAGAATTTCAAAACTACCTCCATTTCCTTTATACTTTCCTCATTCCACAAGCACCTAGTTGGTTGTTGTTGGCATTTGGAGATTGATTCTACCATTATGTTGATGTTGTGTTGGGATGGGGTCCCCTGGGCCAGTTTTGGGGTTAAGATAACCCAAGTTTTGATACATTTTTGTAATTAATGTAAAGCCTCCATGATTTTTGGATGCAGAGTGCGTAGATTATTAGGAATCAAAGGGGTTTAGCCCCTTGTTTTATGTAAAATTTGAGTCGGTTTTGAGATCCACCCATGGTCCCCCAACCATGCCATTGTATGAAAAAGGCTATAAATAGGTGTGTCTTAGAGAGTCTAAGACAGAAGTAATGAGCAATGGGTAGATAAAAGAGAAGTGATAGCGAAGAGAAGTGGGTCGATAGGAGAAGAGACACTCTGTAGGTGAGTGCGCAGAGGCCTAGGTAGAGTCTACAGCTGAGTGAGCAGACCCCTGCAGCTGCGTGCGCATGGTTGTTTTGAGTTTGTAATCCTGAATTGAAGATTAATAAAGACAATTTTCAAAGAATTCTTGCATATTTCTATTTACTTATGTTTATGATGTATGCTTTCAATGAATGATGTGTTTTATGGAATATTTATTTAATGTTGCAGGATTCTATTGAATAATTGTTAATGATGTATGCAATGCATGTTTAAGTAATTTCGCGGAGACTTTGATGAATTCTCTAATGCTTATGAATAACTTAAGTAAACCTACGTGAACCCTGATTTAGGACTGCTTTCTGATGTGTGTAAGTAGATAGATTGACTATTTAAGGTCCGAAAATACTGATCATAGACCTTCGCAAAGCTATGAAGGCTTTTTAACGGAGTTGCAGCAACATGCCCTAACAGGTTATTGATCTACGTGAAGATGAATCTGAGGCACTGGAAGACATCACACTAGTCTCTAGATGCAGAAACTTGGTTCTTGCATCCCCCCATACTGCTTCGCGTGAGACTGCAGCTTGCGCTACGCTGGGTTGTTGCCGAAAGGGACAATAGTGTAGGGATTTGTTGCTTGGCGCAACTAACTCTGAACCTGGGTTAGCACCCCCTAAGCCAACAAATTGTTCCGTTGTCTAGAGTTTATTGTGCCTAGTCTGTGCATAGCATCTCTCACAAGTATGGTGCATCGCAAGGCCTTGGAGGAATGGATCACGTAGCTAATGGAGCTCGAAGAGGATCAATTTTTGGCAGGATTTCATCAACAAGTATAGAAGGAATGTGAAAAAGCATGGCATGATCACCATGTCAAGCTTCGCACTTTCAAGGTAAACAATCTTGTCCTGTTATATGATAGTAAATTCACTAAGTTTCTGGGGAAATTCCAAATGCATTGGCTATGACCATATATTATCAAAAAAATTATAGATGGAGGCACAGTTTAGCTCGCGAAGCTAAATGGGGAACCTTTTCTGGGAAGAGTGAATGGGAGCAGGTTGAAATTGTATATAGGGGATCCTATGCAATGACTATATGGCGGCATGATAGTCTTAGTGCTCCACACAGTTGCAAGAGAGTGCAGGACTATAAACTACACTCCCCAGTTTGGAGGACAACACAGCGAGCAAGCTGCATAGAAAATGATGAAGATACAATCTGTGAAGTTGCACGTAGGACGCTATGCCATGGAGGGAGGTGTCACATAGCACAACAGACAAGTGACATTTGGAGTCACTGTTCATGACTTGACAGCTAGAATATGGTTAAGTGGAGCAAGGTGGAGGCATTTAAGGTGAAAATCTTTGAAGATCTGCCACCAAAACATCATTTTTTATCAGAAATTGGGGGAACGTTCGGATTTTAATTTAAAACCCCCTATAAACTACGCATGTCAGTCCAACAGAGAACACTTTGCGCTCTTAGAGTTGTTGCTGAATTTCGTTGTATTTCGCCTATGAGTCTAGCATTTTGGGAAGAATTCTTGTCACACACAAACATTTCTCTTGAAGCCCACGTGTTTCTTATGGAGAGAATGACTACCACCAACCCTAATGAAGCCCTGAGTTTGGAAGCAGTTGTATCTGATGCTCCAGCACTAGAAGTATCAAGTGTAGAAGCTATGCCTCTAGTGCCCACGACACTGAGGTCGCCTAGGCTGAAACAGACCATGGAAAAGTACAAACGACCTGCCATGAAAGAGAAGCAACGTGCAGCAAAGGAAAAGAAGAAAATTCCAATGCAGGTGTGTGTATCCCCAAGGAAGCATACCGCCACACAAACACAAAAGAAAGATAAGCAACTAGCAAAAGTAGTGAACCTGGAGGTAGAAGGAGCACAAGGGACAAAGGATATTGGTACTGAAGGAGCAGAACCCATAATAAGGATACCCAAGTATATCCCTCTACATAAGGGAAAATAAAAAGTCACAAGGACCCGAATGCTGAGAAATTTACAACATCCACACCCCTACTACTTGAGCAGGTCCCTTTTGAAGGCCCTTGGCTCACAAGGGTCTCGTTGTTAAAAATGGAGGATTGGGACCTCATGGATCACACTAAGTTCCCAGACTTGGCGACAGACAAATATATGAGGAGAGTTTATTATGAAGAAACAGGTGTTACAATGCTGGAAATGGAGGAATGGGTCTGCGGTGTCGAGCAATCAAGGTTTCTCAATTTTCTATGGGTGCCACATTATCACTGCACCCCCATTAACACAATCTGTGTGCGCCAGCTTCTCACATTGTTGCACGATGGTTTTTTATGGCTAGGAGGGCCTTTCCCCATCATAGACATGCTAATTCATAGAATCACGCACCTGCCTTACAAAGGACTAAGCCCGGATAAGGAATTTGGAGGAAAGATCGGGGAAAAATATCTTGCAGAAAGGATGAAGAGGGATTACGACCTCCTCAAAAAGTCGCGAGGGTATTCCATCACATCCATAATAGACCCAGTAGTATAATTGGTTGCCCAGATCTTGCTAGGAAAGGTGATGAGAAAATGTCACATGGATGAAGTTCCGGCGCTAGTAGATTCCCTTTCTGCACAATGCACGAAAGGCGTACAATTCAATTAGGCCAGGTGTCTGTGTCAGGAGTTCTTAGCGAATTGACAGGAGGCACAAGATGAATCCAAGTCGTTTCACTACTCTTGGTTGATGATTTCCATTGTGTTAGTTGCATGGAAACTATTGGAGGATAGCCAATTTTCTCCGCTTGAGGAAGGGTTACCAAAGCCCGTGCAGTTTGCTTTCTTATGGTATACCAAGGATGCCACACAAATCACAGAAACGAAGATGTTTTGGATCCTCATGGAGATGGATCTCCACATGGCCATTAATCAACATTCGAGATTGTCCCTAAATTATTCACGCAGTAGTCAGCCTATGCGACATTCAAGGTAGACTTCCACCGAGTATACATCAAGCGCAAAAGGATCCAGAGTAGAAATGGCACAACTTGCCATATTTGGTAATGAAAATAGATGTGTAGGAGGTATTAGCAAGATGTCCTATAGAGTGGCGAACCCCGTCAGACTTAGCTACTAGATCAAGCACGGGTGCAGAAATTTCTGCCACACAGAAAAGGGAGGCAACTAAGTAGGATGCGCATAACCTAGTTGCGTATAAAAATAAGGAAGCCAAAAAGAAAGCTCGTGTTGAGCAGGAACGTGCTGATAAGGAGCAAGTGGACAAAGACCAGCGTGAGTCCCAGAAAGGTGATAAGTCACCTTCGCCAAAGATAGAGACATAAGAGATTTCAAGACAAGGCAATGGAGGCAAGGAATGGTAGTGCACCCCTTTTATTTTGAAAAGGCGAGACCTGGAGTAGCCAGGTGGAACGCAGAAAAATAGAAAGCTCATAAAACACAGATTGACCCCATTGTGTTAACAAAAAGTGATATTTATGATATTGTGGATAAAATCAAGGACACCACAACAGAAGTGCTGCATCAGTTTGAGCAGTAGTACCTGCAGACATTTGGGGGCGTTCAGAAGGATCTCCATGAGTTGCAGCTCCAAGCAACCAATATCCAAAAAGATGTCGGGAAAGTGAGCAGTGTATAAGGCAGTTTGGGATGGAGAAAAAGTACAGTTGCGAAGATTGCCTAGCCGCAAGATGTGAGAGTCTTCCCCTTGCCTAAAGGCTTAGTCTGTGTCGAAACCGATGAATAGTGCGCACTCCTTGACAAAGTCGCAAAAATGGGACTGAACCTTACTGCAATATCACTTGAGTCACTGCATGCATTAATAAAGGGAGTA
Source organism: Pinus tabuliformis (assembly GCA_031772625.1). NCBI lineage: Eukaryota > Viridiplantae > Streptophyta > Pinopsida > Pinales > Pinaceae > Pinus > Pinus tabuliformis. The sequence continues at coordinate 806,708,865 of CM062814.1, forward strand.
TTAGAAGAGCTTTGGACCAGGGAAAAACAAGCACTCAATGCTATCAATGAAATTAAAGTCAATAATTAGCAAATGTTCACAGAAAAGACATGGCTATGAAGGAAAAAGAGATGCTACAGGCGCATAGTTCACGACTAGATTCAGTAGTAGCGGAAGCATTCAAGTCAATGCCTGAACTTCACATCCTAGAGGATGCACAGCCAAAAGAAAAGATCAAAAAACTAGCCGCTAGTGTGTGCAAGACTAAAGTAGAGGTTGGGCAAGTCACGTTTGAGCTCAAAATGAAGATTACAGAGTTGTAGTTAAAGTTGTAGCCCACGACTCTGCCTGAGGTCTGGGAACAACGTGGAGCCACGATAAAGGAAGGAGTGGCCACCCTAGATGCCAATGTCGCTGACTGTACACCATTGTTCGAGCAAGCAATGGAGTTACTGACCAATCTACAGGAGGATCTGAACTTACAGACGTTGAATACAAAAGTAAGAGAGTTGCAGTGGTAATATGATGAAGTCAAGGAAACTGTGTGCTCCATAGCACCAATGCAACGCCTTGCCAAATTACAGGAGGGAAAGTAGCTCCTAGCACAGGTAGATGAGGTGCATAAGAAGGAGGCCTTGCTAAAGGCCAAGTTGCAGCCATGGTTAGAGGAAGCTTATCAATTCACAACTACTACTTAGGATAAGCTTAAAGGTTTGTAGCATAAACAACACGCAGTGAGGTTGGCCGTCTAAGGACTAGCCACAGAACAATCAGTCGAAGAGGTCAAGCAGACAGCAACGTAGAGCACTACCGAAGTTGCAGTGCTCCAGGTGGAGTTGGGGGATCTTCGCAGTAAGATCGTAGCGCTAGTAGAGTGACTCAAGGGTGAGTCACGATCCTTATGTTGGGGGCCTGTTGGGATGGGGTCTCTTGGGTCAGTTTTGGGGTTAAGATAACCCAAGTTTTGATACATTTTTTTAATTAATGTAAAGTCTCCATGATTTTTGGATGTGGAGCACGTAGATGATTAGGAGTCAAAGGGGTTTAACCCCTTGTTTTATGTAAAATTTGAGTCGGTTTTGAGATCCACCCATGGTTCGCGAACCATGCCATTATATGAAAAAGGCTATAAATAGGTGTGTCTTAGAGAGTCTAAGGCAGAATTAACGAGCAATGGGTAGATAGAAGAGAAGTGATAGTGAAGAGAAGTGGGTCGATAGGAGAAGAGAGGCTTTGTAGGTGAGTGCGCAGAGGCCTAGGTAGAGTCTACAGCTGAGTGAGTGGACCCTTGCAGCTGAGTGCACAGGGTAGTTTATGTTTATGATATATGCTTTCAATGAATGATGTGTTTTATGGAATATTTATTTAATGTTGCGGGATTCTGTTGAATAACTGTTAATGATGTATGCAATGCATGTTTAAGTAATTTCGTGAATACTTTGATGAATTCTTTGATGCTTATGAATAACTTAACTAAACCTACGTGAAACCTGATTTAAGACTGCTTTCTGATGTGCGTAAGTAGATATGTTGACTGTTAAAGGCCCGCAAAGACTGATTGCAGGCCTTCGCAAAGGTATGAAGGCTATTTAATGGAGTTGCAGCAACATGCCCTAACATGTTATCAATCTGTGAAAAGAAGGATCTAAGGAGCTGGAAGACATCACACTAGTCTCTGGATGTATAAACTTGGTTCTTGCATCCCCCCATACTGCTTTGGGTGAGACTACAGCTTGCGCTACGTGGGTTGTTTCTGAAAGGGCCAGTAGTGTAGGGATTCCTTGGTTGGCACAATGAACAATGAACCTCGGTCAGGACCCCATAATCCAAAATGTTGTGAGAGACATTATTCCATGCATTAGGGTGACTATAGGTGCACTTTGTGGCAAGGAAAGGATAATTCAAATTGGAGGAGCTCTTCTACAAGATCAACACTTATTTTTGGTTGTAACTCACTCCATTTCTATTAATGCAGAGAGTTCTTTATTTTCCTATATATGATTTTATGATTTCATGTATTTCCTGTATTTCAATACCAAGATGATCTATTGAATAAAGTTATTAGATGATGCTACATTGATCTCATAGATTGTTGGCTCGCATTGTCTGATTGTGCAGGTTATAATTATAGCGATCAAAGGTAAGATTGGAGCATACAATCCAAGGAAGGAGTGAAGCATATGACATATTACAAGCAGGCTTCATCCATTATATATTTACTTTAAGGAAGACATCAGCTTCTTTTTCTTTCTGTTGTTCTAGTTCATTCCACGAGGTCTAAGGAAGATACTTATGTCTGTAGTCATAGATTCTGAATAAAAAATTGTCGACTCCGCTGGGGAGATGTATTCCCTTGGTGGTTTCTTTGTCCATAGTGCTCTTCTTACCTCTTCTTCATACCTTTATTGTCTTATTCAGTCAAGAATATACCTAGGAGGACCCTTCATCAAGTTTCAATTGCAATTTTTGTGTCAGAACTTTGCATCCCTTGACCAATGCACTCTCAGGTATAGAGGCAGAGCACTCCACCACACTTGAGCTTTATTTGTGCCTGTGTTGTAGAGAACTAGTGCCTCTTTTTCACCTATGTTGGCCTTTGTTCATCCACAAATTTTATTTTGCTTTTATTTCCTCTTTTTTCAGCTTTGTTCCAACTACTCTTCCTTGAGTCTTCGAGTGTCTTGTGGTCTCCATTTGGTTTTCTTTTTTCCTTGAGTCCCTTTAGTAAATATTTGTTTATATTTTCCTTTGTTCTTATCATTAATTCATTGGAAAATTGTTTGTTTTAGTCATTGAGTTCTTGAAAGAATTAGTGCTCTAGCCATCGTTCTGAAAAGTTTTCTTTATCAACGATTAGACATATATCTTAGTTTTCATCTAAAAATTAAGTGGAATCAAAAAGAAAAATCTTATGCATCATGTATTGCATCTAAGGTTTTGTGTGTGAAATTGGAATTCCCTATTGTGAAATTGCACGTTTTTTCTTTCTTTTTTGCAACATCAAAAAATATCCTCAATCGTCGGGGGGTGGGGCTGAATTATGTATGAGTGTTAATCGCCTTTGAGTCTCATCTCTGTTGATTTTTGATATTTTCACCATATTTCAATTTGATCCCTTTTTTCATGCAATCTCATATTACATTTGATTTCATTGGAATCCTCTTGTGTTTGTTTTGAAGAATTTTCTTGCATAGATCACATTTGCATAGTTAGAATTCTCATTCTCACAGCAGGAAAGGAAATTGTGCATAGATTAAATTTGCATTATTTTCTGGGGAATCTTGCATAGATTACATTGCATGGTTTGACATATTTTAATGCTTTGAATTGACTTGGAATAGTGAAATTAAAATATATAATTAGCAAGATTTTATTTGCTACATATTTGATTGCTGCATCATTGTTTCCGCCTCTTCCCTACACTAGATAACTTTCATCGAAAATGAAAAGAGTTATTTTTGTCATGTTAGTTGCATCATTGGTGTGTTCAGGTGATTTTTTAGCCTTGAAAGTGAAATCTAATTGAATATAAACTCTAAAATTCACTTAAATTAATTGAAGGAGCATTTGAAACTTAATGACACACACAGAGGTCTAGGTTAGAGACGTGTTTCAGCGTCTTTAAATGTAGGAGCTATCGTTTTTTGTTAGCATTACAAGTCGGGGGTGATATCTCATTCCACGTATGTAATTGTATAGGATCATTCTCCATGTACCTTCGGGTATATCGTATTGCGTTCCATGCATTAGACAACACTACTATGGACTACACTTCCACGTACCGTCGAGTATATTTTGCAAGTCCGCCATAGGTTGCTATCCTAATGATTGGTAATCGATTCGGTCAACTTGTATATCAAGATACACTAAACATAGCATTCATGGATATTTCCTATACGTACATTAAGTCCTTGGTTCTCCAAGGTGTATATTGCAGTTCACGGTTACTTGGTAAACCCTTTTTCCTAGTTACCCCTTCATTTTATTTTTGTCTTTAATTTCTACAATCAATTAATTGACAATGAAATAACATACTCTTCATAGAAAAAATTCCTTAGTAGATCTTAGGTTGAGCCTAATCAAAATGGTTCCCGAGTCCACCAATCATCAAACCCCTCTGATAGGAATCCTGGTCCTTTTCCTCCTTTTGTAAATATTGGTGCTCCTTATATGGAAATGTTTTCCCCTCTCGGATTTACCATTGGCTTACTTGTTTGGTTGTTTTCAACCCCTATGGTTCTAAATGTCCAAACTACTTCTCAACCAAGTTCTCCTCCACCTGAACCATATCAACCTCAAATTGATCCTAAAGTTGACCATTTTCCTTCTTCACACATTGTGTTCTCATCCCTTTCTTCCTCCTCACCTAGTGAAAGTATTGATTCTAGTAACCAGAAATCTAAGAAGAAGAATAAGAAGAAGAGGACGAATAAGAAGAAGAAAAATAATCTGGGGGGAAACCAAGAAACCATTCCTATGAATGCAACTAGTATGGAAGAACCTTCCAATCAACTGCACAAAATTAAATTCCCTTTCATGCTTTGTAAGGGTGACCACCTTCTTAGAGATTCTCCTGGTATTCCCAAGATATTAGAAGTGTAGTCTATAGGCTCACATCATTCTTTGTCATTAGCCTCTAGAGATCATGTTGGTGATAAGCCATCCACTAGTGATAGTAAGATCCATGGGAAAAAGGATAAAGTTAAGTTTCCTTGTAGGTTATATGAAATGAATCATCCTATTCACCTTTGTCCTTATATGGATGAAGCCTCAAAAGTGTTGGAAAAACTTACAGCTTCTCAGCCTTGTCTTCCAGCTGTTTATCACAAGATTTCTCCCACTACTCCACTAGTTGATGAAGTGATTGATCAGAATTTGAATTCAATCAATCCTACTCTCTCTAAATGTGAATCCCATGAGTATGTTCCCAGCTAACCATTAGTTGAGAAAATGGTTGACTCGATTCCACCTTCAATTGATCATACCTTTCCCATAGAGAGTGAAGTTCACATCGCTCAGGTTCTTCTCATTACTTTAGGTTCCAATGAACTGGGGGATAGTTCTCCCATTCCCATGGCACAGGGAGAAATCCTCTCATTCCCACAGCACTAGAGAGTATTTCTCCCATTCACGTAGCACAAGGGGGCATTTCTCCCATTCCCATGGTACAGGGGGAAATCCTCTTGTTCCCACAGAACTGGAGAGCAGTTCTCTCGTTCCCTAGCACAAGGGGGTAGTTCTCTCATTCCCGCGATACCCCCTCCAAGTAGTATGGTCACTTCCTTTGATTGGAGTCGATTGGTGGGATATCGTCTTCCTCCTTACATTCCCTTCCATATTGTAGTACAGGCTTATAATGTGGTTGTACCTAGCACAATCATAGACAAAGGTGCATCTATTACTATTATATTCTCAACTACTTGGAAAGATTTAGGTTCTCCGCATCTTGTGCCCATTACCCATAATTTGTTAGATTTTAACAGAGGAAGCAATCAACCATTAGGGATCCTTCCTCATTTACCTATTACTTTGGGAGGAAAGACTGTATATATTGATGTGATGGTAGTCCAAGGACCTTTGGATTTTAATTTACTCCTTGGGTGTGAATATGTTTATGTCATGGGAGCTCTTATCTCTTCACTCTTTCATGTAATGTGTTTCCCACATGAACGAAGAATCGTGACCATTGACCAACTTTCATTCATTGGTACTAATTAGAATCCCAATTAACCAACTTCCTTAAATGGTCCTTCTATGGAAGTTGCATCTCCCCCTCGAAAGATTAATTATGTGGCAACCTGTTCCATGCCCATGTCTATTGATGATCTAGTAGGTAAATGGTGAATCATTTATTGGGGGCATTGGAGTCTGATCATTCCATTGGATCCTTTGATACATTTTAGAGTGTTTTTCTCTAATTGATGAGAAACTCTTGTAAGCGATGGCCTCTTGGAGGTCATGATCAAGGTCCTATGATCAAAGTTCTTTTTCTTATGTCAATCTTGTTAAAAGAAGAAACAAACTTCCTTAGCAGAGTTCCTTTTCTTGTGTCAATCTCATTAAAAAATGAAACAAGGTCCTTGAAGCATAGTTCTTTTTCTTGTCTCGAGCTCATTAAAAAATGAAACAAGCTTCTAGTGTAGAGTTCCTTGTCTTGTGTCAAGCTCATTAAAAAATGAAACAAGGTTCGTGGAACAAATTTCCTTTTCTTGTGTCAAACTCCTCAAGAAATGAAACAGATCCCCTTCCAATTTGAGTCTTTGATTAGATCTCATAAATTCACAACCGATTATTTCACTTGATGTCATAAATGAACCTTCATTCCATCCACCTGATGGTCACAAATAGTTTACTTAGGTGAACGAAATGAAGTTTTGGGGGCATGTACCTCGAATGGAGTCATTATGTTGGGGGCATGCAAACTTATTTCAAGTATATTTTTCCTTTGTTTCAAGCTTGTGTAAAAATGAAACCACTCTCAAACATAGTTTTTCTCATGTTTCAAGCTTGTGAAAAAATGAAACCATCTTCAAGTATTCTCAAGCATAGTTTCCCATGTTTCAAGCTTGTGTAAAAATGAAACCATTCTCATCCTATCTCTTGTGATTGCCATTTTTTATTAGCCTATTTATGCAATATGAGCCTTGGTTTTCTCATTCCATCATCATCATTTGCTTGGTTGATCATGCGCTTTCACTTGGTTGTTTCACCATTTCCTGAGGAACAACTGCGATGAGTGGTCTTATTAGCCATCCTCTTGACCTTTGTGTTTTTTGATTATTTCCATCATGACCATAGCCAGTTTTTATTCCTTTATACCACTCTTCCTTCAGGAGGATTCTTCTTTCAACTCTTTTCAAACTCCCAAAATATGAAAATATTGTTGAGCACTTGTCTTTTCGAACTCATTAAAGTAAATTAAAATACATCTACTCAGTATAAGTTTAACACTTTTCTAAAGTGAGCTAGACTACTTACAAAAATGGAATACCTTAGTCGAACATGGCTAAGAGGTTCTCCTGAGCATTTTTTCTACTTTTTCAGACTCAAGAGACTAACTATGAAAAGGAACCTTTGGAGTTTTCCTTTTCACCTCCTTTTCAAACTCTCTAAACATGAAAAATATGTCGAGTAATACATTCATTGGACTCGTAAAAACATCAAACAACAATGGACTCGTCGTTCATGACGAGACCGAACCACTCCTTCTCTGGGTTCATTAAATATTCTCATATGGATTCATCCGAAGGATGAACTTACAGATCAAGCATATGTTATCCTCCTAAATCTTGTTAAAAAATAAAGAGGTACTAACCAGTATGGTTTGGGAAATTGAGAAAACAGGGTGCTCCAGTTGTTAATGACGGTGATTCACTCTTGAAAATGACACTCTTCCACTTCATCTCCATGGTTGATGGGTTGGGAAATTTTCTTGGCTTTTGGTTTATCATACCATTTCAAAGCCTCCATTTTCAGTTTTGGGTCAATGTTTCCAGCTCCATTCAGTGTTGCTGATGTGTTCAAGAGAAGTCATTCAGTCAATATAAGCTACAATACTCCTAATCCTTCATTCCATGTCTACCTCTCCTGACCCATTTTCGTATCAACATCATTCTGATCATTCTGTCTCAAATCATGATACATTTTTGATGTCATTGATGGGGGATACATCAAGGCCCTCCTACCACAGGTCACTCCCTATTGACATCATCTCATTATCTAGCAAGTTGACTTAAAAACACCCCTTTAGTACCTTGGTTCTTGCATACATCAATGGAAAGTTTCCTCGCTCTTAGTGATAGGTTTACATCATTGGCCTTCGACCGAAAGATTTTATGTGGTGTTCAACATCAACTCATTTATTCGCACCATATGGATTGTACTAGAGTACCTTGAGAGCCACTAACATCATCGGTGGTTTCTCTCATGTTTTTTAACGAATTGCATCATTGGCCGGTAATAAGATGGTGTCTACCATGTTCTACTCCAGTTTATTGATTCACATGGTTAGAATCGTACATTGGTTGGTCTTGTGAATGAAATATAAGACCCTAGATCTAGTTTCATCCATTCGGACTACGATTTCAGGAGTAATACAAGATCACAATGTATGATGGCTATGATCATGCCGACAATCATCCAGTCATGGGCTCACCATCAGCTATTCATGGACATGTAATTTGGTCATTGTACATGTAATGTTAGCTTATGTGTTGAGCATGGGTATGTCTCCCTCAGCAAAGATATCATGATGTAAATCTATTATAACAGATGATTCTCTCGTCATTTTTTCTTGATCCTGACTTGTCACAAGGTAAAGCACTTCAGTCATCAACCACCTTTTCTGACTTTGCGCTTTAGGTGGAAATCTATTATAGGCCATTTTGTCGCAGCTAGTCAATAGACCTTCAAATGCGATCAATTCACATCCTTCAACATATTTTCATCATCCTTTCAAAAATCCCTAAGCATGACTCTCCCTTGTTGGGTTGTGTTATTCTTTCCACGACTAGCCCAGGTAGTGAACCGGGAGGTTAGAGGGGGGGGGGGGGGGTTGCCGAGGCCCCCCCTTTGTTGCACCGAATGTGCGGTGGGGGGGTCACGGGGGGGGGGGGGGGCGACAGCCCCCCTTGTCTGGGGGGTTTGAGGGGGGCAGGTAGCCCCCCCTCTACGAGGTCCGGGGTAGCACCCCGGGAATTTTTTTTTTGGACCCTATATTAGGTTGGGCGGACCTACCTATGGTTTTGTGCATGATTTTCGCACATGGTTTTTGACGTGATGGTTTTCGGTTCATGGTATTGGATGCTTTGGCATGTATAAATATGTATTGTAACATTGAAAGGAACATAATGAAAAATCAAGCTGGTAGTCCCAGTTTTAGGATCCAGTGGAAAATCTCTGTGTATATGTGTTTTATGTGTTATGCTTTGGCATTGTTTATTTTCTGTGTTTCAGAATTCGTATGCAGGTAATTTCTGTATGGGGTTAAAACCTACATTTGGTATCAGAGCTGCTTTGGCTTCAAGGGGACGCCTTTGTTACTGAGGGGTTTCTCTCGGGCCTGTGGTAGACCCCGTTTAGTGGGAGATCTGCGGGATCAATTCTGGTGGTGAAAGAAGATGGAGAGCACTGGAAAGATAGAGATCGAGAAATTTAATGGTCAAAGTTTTGAGTTGTGGAAACTCAAGATGGAGGATCTGTTGGCGGATAAAGATCAGTGGATCGTGGTAGATCTGGGTACTAAACCAACGGGACTGTCTAATGAAGAATGGAAGAAGTTGGATCAGAAGGAAAAGAGCATAATACGATTCTGTGTCTCAGATTCAGTATTGCTGAATGTATCAGGGGAAGCTATAATGAAGGCTTTGTGGGACAAGTTAGGGACTTTGTACCAATCTAAGTCTCTGTTGAATACACTATTCCTATTAAAAAAGTTGTATAACCTTAGGATGAAAGATGGAGACTCGGTGACAGAGCATTTGAATGCATTTAATACTGTGGTAAGTCAGTTATCATCTGTTGATATCAAAATTTCAGATGAAGATACGTGCATTAGTTTGTTGTGTTCTCTACCAGATTTGTGGGATAGTCTGGTTATTGCAATAGGTAGCAATGCAACTTCCTTGCAGTTTGATGAAATAGTCTCATCCTTGTTGACGGAGGAGATGAGATGGAAAAATATGGAGATCCAGAATGGTGATGCCTTTTCTGTACGAGGACGGTCCCAGAATAAAAACAAAAATAAGTAATCGAGTGGGAGATCTAAATCTAGAGGGAGATCTAAATCTCAAGGAAAACCTGTAAAGGTGGTGTGCTAGAAATGCGGAAAGGAAGGGAACTACAAAAGGGATTATAAATCTAAATCTCCTGACAAAGGAAAGGGATCTGATGATGCTCCTTCTGCAAAAGCGAAACCCACCTCAGATGAAGGTGGGGATGTGTACTTGGCTTCTTCAAGTACACATGTAGATCATGAGGCATGGTTGATTGACTTAGGTGCATCCTTTCACTTCACTCCCCATAAAGAGTGGTTCTGCGAGTATGAGAAATACGATGGTGGTGATGTCTTCTTAGGGGATGATAGGAAGGCTATAATCGTTGGTCGCGGAAAAGTAAAGTTGAAGTTGCAAGGTGGAAGGGTTAGAACACTTCCGGGTGTTCTACATATTCCTACATTGGCTAGAAATCAGATTTTTGTAAGCAAGTTGGATGATGCAAGTGTAAAAATAGTGTTTGAGAAGGATACCTCCAAGATGGTTCGGGGAGCATTGGTATTGATGTAGGGAGTTTGGATTGGAACTCTATACAAGCTACAAGGTATCAGTTTTTTTGATGGGTGCAACATTTCTATGGTTCCTGAAAGTGCAGCAGAAAATCTAGTGGTCTCTGGAGAGAAGACCATGTTGTGGCATCGAAGGCTTGGACATATTAGAGAGAAGGGCCTTTGAATACTTCATGGTAAAGGTATGGTATAAGGTATGAGTAATAGCTCTCTGGATTTTGATTTCTATGAAAATTGTTTATATGGGAAGCAGAATCAGGTGAGTTTCCCCTCTCGTGGTAAGAGAGTGAAACAAATATTAGAGCTTGTGCACAGTGATGAGTTTGGACCTATGAAGGTTCCATCACTCGGTAATTCTGTGTGCTATGTATCATTTATAGACGAATTCTCAAGGAATACATGGATATATTTCCTTAAGAAGAAATCTGAAGTCTTTCACAGGTTTAAAGAATTTAAGGCTCTGGTGGAAAACCAGACAGAGAAGAAGATAAAGTTATTGAGGACAGATAATGGTGGAGAGTTTTGCAATAAGGAATTTGAAGAATTCTGTAAGAAGTGTGGTATAGCACGAAAGAAGATTACTCCATATACACCTCAGCAAAATGGAGTTGTAGAAAGAATGAACAAGACGTTGATGGAAAGGGAAAGAATCATGCTCAGTGGTGCCGGGTTAGGATATGAATTCTGGGCATAGGCGGTGGAGATAGCATGTTACCTGTTCAATAGATCACCTTCATCAACGTTGGAGGATAAGACTCCATAAGAGGTATGGACTGATAAGAAACCCTCTCTTTCACATCTGAGGGTATTTGGATGTGATGCATATGTACATGTTCCAAAGGAGAAACGAACCAAGTTGGATAGTAAATCTAAAAAGTGCATATTTATTGGGTATAAGGATGGTTTAAAGGGTTATAAGCTTAGAACCCAGTAACAAGGAAGGTTGTGTACAACTGAGATGTGGTGTTCAGAGAGGTGAAAAATGTTATTAAACATGAAGTCCAACCAAAGGAACCTGAGAAGATAGAGTTTGAGTTAAAGGAGGAAGAATCAGACACTGCAGTAGAGGAGGAATCAAAAGATGAAGAGCCACAAACTCCAGGTGTGAGAAGATCATTTCGAGAAAGAAGGCATCCAGAAAGGTATAGTCCATCTGCTTCCTGTTCAAATTTTTCTTTATCTATTACTGATGATGATCCCAGAACGGTGAAGGAAGTAGTAGATTCAGAGGATGGAAAACTCTGGAAAGAGGCCATGGTTGATGAAATGGCATCTTTGCACAAAATTGAGGCTTGGGATCTAGTGGAGTTGCCGGCTGGAAGGAAACCCATTGGCAACAAATGGGTGTTCAAGAAGAATACAAATGTAGAAGGAAAGGTGGAGAAATACAAAGCTCAGTTGGTAGCAAAATTTTATTCCTAGGTGTCAGGAATTAATTTTGGTGATATTTTTTCTCCTGTTGCTAAGGTAGCTTCTATTAGATTACTTTTATCTGTTGCTGTTGCTTTTAATTTTTAGGTAGAATAGATGGATGTGAAGACAACATTTCTTCACGGGGTTCTGGAAGAGGAGATCTACATGAAGCAACCTGAAGGCTTTGTGGTGAAGGGTAAGAAAGAATTGGTATGCAAGTTAAAGAAGTCTTTGTATGGGTTAAAACAGTCACCAAGGATGTGGAATCAGAAATTTGATACATTTATACAGGGACTTGGCTTCACCAGAAGCAAAGCAGATCACTATGTGTATTTTAAATTAATTGGTGATAGTGTTATTTATCTAGTCTTGTATGTGGATGATATGTTGCTGGTTGGAAATGACAAAGAAATTATCCAGGATTTGAAGACCCAATTGTCCTCCAAATTCGACATGAAAGATATTGGTGTTGAAAACTATATTTTGGGCATAGAAATTAAAAGAGATCGAGCAAAGAGGAAGCTCTGGTTAAACCAGAGGAAGTACGTCGAGACAATATTGTAGAGGTTGAATATGCAGGATAGTAAACCGGTGAAGGTTCCTATTCCTGTAGGTGTAAAGTTAACTGCTGAATAGTGTCCCAAGGCACAAGAAGACGAAGAGGATATGTCTCATGTTCCATATGCAAGTGCAGTTGGTAGCCTGATGTATGCGATGGTCTGTACTAGACCATACATTGCACATGCAGTGGGATTATTGAGCAGGTTTATGTCAAAACCAGGGAAGGAGCATTGGACAGCAATGAAGCAGTTTTTCAGGTATTTGCGTGGCACTAGTGATTATGGTTTTGCTACCAAGGAAGATCAAGATTGGGCAGAGTTTTGGATATCCGTGGCTTTGTTGATGCGGACTGGGTTGGAGATCTAGATCAGAGAAGATCTACAAGTGGGTATGTGTTTAATTGATTTGGAGGTGCACTCAGTTGGATGAGTAAGAAATAATTTGTAGTGGCACTATCAACTATAGAGGCAGAATACATGGCAGCCACTCATGCAAGCAAGGAAGCAGTTTGGTTGCAAAGATTGTGTTCAAGTATGGGGTTAGTACAAGGAGCTATAAGGATAGACTGTGATAGCCAAAGTGCAATTTCTTGGCAAAGAACCCTGCTTACCATTCAAAGACAAAGCACATTGATGTTCAGTATCACTTTGTGAGGGACATGATAGAAGAAAAAAAGATGTTGCTGGTAAAGGTGGACACTTTGAAGAATACTACAGATGCATTGACAAAATATGTGAGCTCAGAGAAGTTCTCTTGGTGTAGAGAAACAATGGACATTGCAAGGCTGGATAAATGACTAAGCTCTCTTGTGACCGCTTGTGGAAAGAAAACAACAACTGGGATAATTTTGGGTTGTGTTATTCTTTCCACGACTAGCCCATGTAATGAACTGGGGGGTTAGAGGGGGGACGGAGCCCCCCCTTCATTGCACCGATTGTGCAACTGGGGGGTCATAGGGGTGGCGACAGCCCCCCCTGTCTAGGGGGTTTGAGGGGGCCGGGTAGCCCCCCTATATGAGGTCCGGGGTAGCACCCTGAGAAAAAAAAAATTGGACCCTATATTAGGTTGGGCAGACCTACCTATGGTTTTGTGCATGATTTTCACACATGGTTTTGGACACGATGGTTTTCGGTCCATGGTTTTGGACACAATGGTTTTAGGTCCATGGTATTGGATGCTTTGGCATGTATAAATATATATTGTAACATTGAAAGGAACATAATGAAAAATCAAGTTGGTAGTCCTGGTTTTGGGATCCAGGGGAAATCTCTGTGTATATGTGTTTTATGTGTTATGCTCTCCAATTGTTTATTTTCTGTGTTTTAGAATTCGTATGCAATTAATTTCTGTACGAGGTTAAAAACTACATCCCTAATCCATGAGTTTCTACCCTTAACTCCATTTTAGTGATTTTAAGGACCATCACACCCTACATAATTGAGCAATTGTGTTGTAGTGTAGTCTCTCCTTCTCTCAGGGTACTATGCAATGCACCCTACATAACTATGGGGGTGCGATGATTAGAAAAATTTGGGAAAAATAAAAAGAATTCTTAAGCTTCTCCTTCTAGAAGCTTCCAAAGGTTGTTACAACCGTTTACCTTAGATAAGAACTTTGAATCCTATATTCACTACCTTGGATATTTCACCTCTTATCCCTTGAGCTCATCCTCCCATCACTTGTGGATCTCAAGCCTATATTGTTAAGTGGATAATAATTTCTAAACTACCTCCCTTTCCTATATATCTACCTCATTCCACAAGCCCTTGGTTGGTTGTTGTTGGCTTTTGGATATTGATTCTACATTTATGATTTTGTTGTGAGAGACATTATTCTATTGATTAGGGTGACTATAGGTGCACTTTCTGGCAAGGAAAGGACAAGTCAACTTGGAGGTGCTCTTCTACAAGATCAACTCCTATTTTTGGTTGTAACTCACTCCATTTATATTAATGAAAAGAGTTATTTGTTTTCCTATATATGATGTTATGATTTCATGTATTTCAATACCATGTTGATCTATTGAATAAAGTGATTAGATGATGCTACATAGATCATGTAGATCATTGGCTTGTGTTGTCTGATTGTGCAGGTTCTAATTATAGTGATCAGAGCTAAGATTAAATCGTACAAGTTAAGGAAGGAGTGAAGAATATGACAGATTCTAGGTAGGCTTCATCCCATTATCTATTTACTTTAAGGAAAACATAAACTTCTTTGTCTTTCTATTGTTTTAGGTCAGGCCACCAGGCCTAGGGAAGATACTTATGTCTGTAGTCATAGATTCCACATAACACTCTCTAAGGCCTCATTGGAGAAGCCAAGGTTAAAATTCCTTTTCTTGAGTAACGAGGATCCTTTTATAGCTTGAGGTGTGACCTTTCATATCCTCATGACTCTTGAGTTTCCAACTTCTAATGACCTTTAGATTTATAGAACCTTTGTAATTCCAAATGACTTTTTGAATTACATATGACTCTTGGAATTACATGTCTTTTGGACTTCTATACATGGATCTTTGGTCAATACATGACTCTTAGACTTCCACTTCTTCTTCTTTACAATAATTACATGATTACATCCTAAATTTCACATCGTCATGTGGTGAGGACATGACAAGTCACTATCATTGATGACTTGGACTCATAGTGATTGATCACATGGACTTTCTTCAATAGGTGACATGGTTGCCACTTCTATCCTTTCTCTTGCATGAAACTCTGGGTCGTTGATTTCTTCACCCTCCAAAGGGTATTGGATCTCATGGAGTCTTTAGGGATGCTTTGATCATCAATATTCCAATGTGTTCTTTGATCTTGAATGCTTCCTTTGATAGCTCTCTTTTCCTAGACTTCTTCATGCATCCTTTCCATCTTGTTCTTGAAATACATACAACTACAATCAATCATGGAAAGAAAACATCAGCCTAAAAAATCTACTATCCTAACATGTTTCATACAAATTTCTCGTTGCACTTGGGAAAAGCAAGGAGAACTTTTGGGAGCAAGGGCGAACTTCGAAAGGCTAAAGGGATGAGGAGATGAAGCTTCAAGGCTTCATGATACACTCATGCACTCAAGAGGAGAGATATAAACTCAAGGGAGGGCACAAGGCATGATTCCGAAGGACGAAGGAAAGGAATTCGGGCTTCCCAAGTGCACTATGCACTCAACGGAAACAAGGAGGGTGCAGGGTGCACTATCAAAGGGTGAAGGATGAGACTTTAGGGCTTTGGGGTGCGCTCATGCGCTCAAGAGGGAAAAGGAGGATGTAGGGCATGCTGATGAAGGATGAATGGGTTAGGATTTAGGGTTTGAGAGTGCACTCATGTGCTCAGATAAGGTGCAGTTCTTCGAGTTGAAGGAGTGCACTCAAAGGAAGACTTGATTCTAGAGGGCAGTTTAGAAAAAGGAAGTGGATTGATGCTTAGGAATGTGCTATGCACTCTTGAAGGGTGCAGGGTGCACTTCTGAACAACAAAGGGTTCCAAATCAAGGCTTGAGAGTGTGACTTTGTGCTCTTTGTCTTAATGTGACTTGAGTGACCAAAATTTGTCTAAATCTAGAGGGTGGGACCATGGTGAACAGAATGAGTTTAGACATGAGATCCTCTGTGACATGTACCAACTCCTTTATAGAACTTATGCAAGCTTGAACAATGATAAATAGACATTAAAATTCCAGTTTACATACACTCCCCAAGTACAACAAACAAAGTGTGTGCGACTGCAACCAAAAGTGTCATTTTACAACAAACAAAGGTGTCATGATCATGAAATGTAGTAGAGATGCTCTAATAAATGTGATGATACTTAAGGATGATCAAGAACACTTGAAACACATAGAATGACTTGAAATTATACTTGATGACCAAGGCGACACTTGATGTGTAGTTGAGTAGGCTCCAAAATTTAAATGTAGTGAAATTTTGGAGGGTTTTGTAGCAGTGACAACAGGACCCAACTAATGCATCTATAATTTTATAGGGTGCTTCGGAAAATTACTATCATGTAGCAGAACCTGATCTCCAACTAAAAAATACTTAGATTTAATATGTCAGTCATGCCAAGATTTTTGTCTTTGCTTTTCTACACTCTAGTGGAAATATACTAAAAAATGTTTCTCATCAGGTTCCCATAACTATTTTAGGTGTTCTGTAGAAAAATCATCGTCGAACATCTTAGTGGATTGCGCAATATATAGATTTGGTACAATGAACTCAGCAAGAACCATGAATTCTTTACCATACACTAGTTGAAAAGGAGTATACTTATGCAGTCTCTTTTTGGTAGTCTGATAAGCCCATAAGGTGGCAGGAACCCTTTCACCCCAATCATCCTGATTAGCAAAGAAAACCTTAGTCAACCCCTTCTCTATAATTTCATTGAAATTTCCAACTATTCCATTTTCTTGTGGATGATAAGGACTACCCTTGTGATGCTAAATCAAGAACTCTCACATCAAAGATGTAATGGTTTCATTGATGAAATGATATCCTTGATCACTTGTCAAATTCTTTAGACAACAAAATTTGGTAATAATGTTCTCAAATTTGAATCTAGTTGTAGTACTAATAGTACAATCTTTGATAGGAAATGCTTCTTCCCATTGTGTCAGACAAACATTTGTGGTAATGATATGGCAGGCATGTGAATGTTCCACAGGAGGATTTATGGAGCCAATAAAACCAACATATCATTTTTCAAATGCTTCTAGTTCTCTATCTGGGTGCATTGGAAGCTAATATGTATGAGAAGGCCTTCCAGCCCTTTGGCAAACAACACAATTTCTAGTAAATTCCTTTGCATCCTTGAATAAAATTAGCCATCATAGTCCCACTTACAATACCTTTCTTTCAGTATATTTTCCTCCAACATGTCTCCTCCAACACCACCATGATATTCCCATAGAATATCATCCCTCTCATGGTTCAAAATACATCTGCGCAAAATATTGTCAAGCCCCATATTATATAACTATTTTGCAATAAGCTGATAATTGGCTACTCTCACCACCAAGTCTCTCTTCTATGTGGTGGAATAACCATATAGACACTTACCAACAGCTAAAAATAGTGCAATATATTCAAGATATTCTATAAAAACTTCAATTCTGACCAAATTTGCATCAAGTAGTTGATCATCTACTGAACCTCCATATTCTCCTGACTCCAAATGAGATAGATGATCAGGCCCTACATTGGATTAGTATAGTTTAAAAATATATTCAAAGGAAAACTCCTGAAAAAATAACAACCATCTGCAAATTCTTCCTTTTAGCATAGGATTATTGGCTAGATATTTCAATCTAGAATGATCAGTGAAAAAATTAAAATGACCTCCAAGTAAATAATGTCAAAATTTTTGAAGTGATTATACCATAGCAAGAGCCTCACGCTCAGCTTTTGTGTAATTGCATTTAGCAATGGAAATATTTTGGCTAGCAAAATAAATATGATGGTTGAGATTACCCTCTCTAGGTTCTATAAGAATAACACCGAAAGCAATACAAAATGCATCAATGTGTACATGAAATTATCTATTCTAGTCTGGATAGACTAGAATCAAAGCACTCACCAACTTTTCTTTCAAAGTATCAAAAGCAGTATCACTCAGCAGTCCATATAAAATGCTTATTCTTCTTCAACAGTTTCTTCAGTCACGCGGTGATCAAAGCATAGTTGCAAATAAATCTATGATAATAACATTTATGCCCCAATGTAGATCACAATTTTTTTATGCTTGTAGTTGGTGCCATATTAAGGATTACCACAACTTTGGCAGGGTCCACTGATACACCATCCTTGCATACAATATGTCCCAACATAGTTCCAAATGGTACGACAAAAATGCATTTTTCAAGTTTAAAGAGATCTTCTTCTATCAAACATAACCTGCAACATACTAGAGTGTTTTTTCAGAAGACTATAAATTGTCCAAACGTCCATATAAACTTCAAGGAACTTGTGTATATACTCCCTGAAAGTTGCAATAATTATTTTTGAGAAAATAGTTGGTGCATTCTTAAGGCCAAAAGGCATAACATGTTAGGCATATGATTCCCATTTGGTGGTGAAGGTAGTTTTATTCTTATTGTAATCATCAATTCTAACTTGATGATACCCAAAGAACCCATCATTGAACAAGTAGGCTTCCCACCCTGCATCATTATCCAATACTTCATTACTGAAAGGAGTAAGAAATTGTTTATGAACAAAAGCATTATTAAGGCTACGCTAATCTACACAGACCTTGATATGATATAAATCTTTCTTATCTTGAATAACAATGGGACTAATCCATTCAACTTCATCAATAGGAAAAATAAGTCTTGTGGCTAACATCTTGTAAATTTCCCTTTTAGCCTTTTCTTTAACTCTTGGATTCAAGTGATAAGGTTGATGCTTGATTAATCGAGCATCAGGTTTCAGAACAATATTCATCTCTCCCATATCTCCATTGATACCTTTAAGATTTGAAACTAACGTAGGGAACATATCTCCATACTCCTTTAACAAATCAAAGATCTCCTTAGAAGTTTGTTCATCCCAATAATCACTAATAGAATCCAATGTGGGTTTGTCTTCAGTCCCAATATTATGCCTGCACAACTTTAAAGGTTTCATATGAAAAGAATCTTTTATAGGATCATCCTTAATACTCCTTCCCCTTCATATTCCTTGAAGGATAAATGTCTTAATTCTTCTAAATCATCATATTCAGGCTCCTTATTATTTCTTCTCCAAGCAATATATTCTTGAAATCCTGACTTAGGTAGGAATTTGCAACTTATATTATTGTTAGATTCAACAATTGGTTTTCCAATAGGGAACAATACTCTCTTGATTTATTTCAATCCTTCAACGATCTATGCATCCTTATCTAAGAAGATAAAATAATTAAAAAATTAAGATAGAAGTACATCTCAGTTTTTCGTTTGTCGCTTCATCTCTTCCATCAAATACCAAGCTTGTGAAAGAGTGCCAAAAGTATGGATAAATTGATGCACCCACAACACAACAGGAAATTCAGTCTTCATCCAAACGGTGTTGCAAGTTTGAAGATGCTTATGAGAGCTACTATAGTGTTAGGCCCCTATACTACTAGTGCAACCCCTTATTGTTATTAGTATAGCCCCCTTATTATATTGTTGTACCCATGTAGTCCCCATATTGTTGCTATTGTGCCCCATAGAAGCCCACTATTGTTATTATTGTGCCCTTACATTATTATTGTTATGTCGGCTCTGATTATATTATGACTCCTTAGACTCCTATATATAGAAAGGAGGCATTTTCATTTGTATCATCTAAGAATTGTTCATTTATGTAATGTAAAGGAGGTTTCCCCCTCGAAGAGGTTGAATTCTAAGGCGTTGATCTATCTTCTCTATATTTTGTGAGTTGGTTTCATAACATTTGGTATCAGAACTTTGCATTCTAGGGTTTCGTTGCTCCAAATAGGTCATCGTGGCATTTTCGTTATAACTTTTTTTCTGCAACGTTTCAGAAGCTAAAAAAAAACCCATTTGATATGAAATCGCACTGAACCTTGGGTCCGAATTTCAGAGCTTTTCGCACTATAAATGCGGAGATATGATCTGAGGAAGTTGGTCTTTTTGCAGACTCCTGAATTACATTCCAAACAGGTGACCTGGGGAAAATCGTCATAACTTTCTCTTTGAGCATCGGATTGAAATTTCATAAGAAGGTACTGAAAGAGGATGGACTATAGTTTCTTTTATATATTTTTTAGAGCCAAAGGTAGAAATAGTAACACGTGGAACCTCATACAAATTTGCTCTTCTGAAAAGGTATATAATTAGGTCATCTTGGGAGATTTGGCATAACTCTTCCTTGGATAATCCAATTTGGATCAGACCGGCGGCATTGGAAAGAGGACATAGAGGGCTACTGCAAGTCACAAGTTCAGAACTGGAAGACCCGTAATTACAAAGTTATAGTCGTTTCAAGATCGAGCTCCTAAAATCAAGAAAAATCGATATGAGGAAGTTTGATGGCAAGGATCTGGTAAATTGGATACTTCAAATGGAGCAATATTTTGATCTACATGGTGTACCACTATTAAAAAAGGTATGTATTGCATCTTCATATTTAGAACTAGATCAATTTTTATGGTATAAAGGGCTTTGTTCTCGTAAACAACTTGTTACGTGGTCAATTTTCATGGAGGAAATGATAGCACATTATGAGGATACAAAGAGAAACACCTTCTTTAGAGCAACACCACAACAATTGGAAAGAGTAAAAGAGATTTGTTACATAGTGGAAAGTAAAATTATGGCAACAAGGAAGTCTACCCCCACACAACTATAACAATGGAAGTGTTGTTTCTCCTAGCCTTCCACAACCTATAAGGGTTACACCACAACAATTGGAAGAGAAAATAGAAAAAGGGCTTTGTTACAATTGTGATAGCAAATGCACTAAAGGTCATAAGTGTGCTGAGAAGAAATTATTTTACATAGATTATGAAGAGGAGGAAGAAAAGGATAAAGAAACATCAAAAGAAGAGTATATACACCAAGAACCAACCCCAGAGAAAGAAGAAATGAATCCGACCATATCTTGTAAAGAATTGGCAAGAATTACCACTCCTCAAACTCTCAAGATAGAAGGACATATCAAGAAGAAAAAGGTTCAAGAAGTGAAAGATCACATCGAGAAAGAAGAAATGAATCCAACCATATCTTGTAATGCATTGGCCGAAATTACCACTCCTCAAATTATCAAGATAGAAGGACATATCAAGAAGAAAAATGTTCAAGAAGTGAAAGATCACATCGAGCATCAAGAAATGAATCTGACCATATCTTGTAAAGCATTGGAAGAAATTACCACTCCTCAAACTCTCAAGATAGAAGGACATATCAAGAAGAAAAAGGTTCAAGCAATGAAAGATCACATCAAGCATCAACAACAAGTTCTCCAACTTTTAAATGATAACGCCACTTTGGTGCAAAATCGAATGAAACAACAAGTAGATCAACATTGTAGTGAAAAATGTTTTGATGTAGGTGAGTGGGTATTTTTACTGCTACATCTCAAGCAAGCTATTTATGAGAAGGAAATGTTGGAAATACTACATGCACTTAAGAAATGGTGACCTTACCGAATGGGAAGACACTTCAAGGTAAAAATGGATCATGATAGTCTTAAATACTTTTTGGAACAAATATTATCTATAGAAGAACAGAAAAAATGGGTCACAAATATATTGGGTTATGAGTTTGACATCATCTATAGAAAAGGGAAAAAAAAATTTGTTGCACATCCACTCTCAAGAAAGGATGAGGATGTGGAAGCATTATTTTGTGCTATTTCTATTATCCAGCCAGATTGGATAAACAAAGCAAGGGATGAATGAAGAAAGATGAAGAAGTGTGGCCACTCATTCAAAAGTTGCAGAAGATCCCCATTCAAACAATATTTCCAGAACTTGAAGAGGAAGGAAAATTCATATTGGAACCTGGAGCAATCACAGAAACAAGAACCCGACAGCTACAGAATCGATCAATTTTAGAGTATCTCATCAAGTGGAAGAACTTACCTGCTGAAGATTCCACATGGGAGGACAAGAAGATTCTACAAAAGCATCAAGAACTCCTCAAGCATTGAGGACAACACTTTTTGAAGGAGAGGGGCATGTTAGGCCCCTATAATACTAGTGTAACCCCTTATTGTTATTAGTACAGCCCCCTTATTATATTTTTGTACCCATGTAGTCCCCATATTGTTACTATTGTGCCCCATAGAAGCCCACTATTGTTATTATTGTGCCCTTACATTATTATTGTTATGTCAACTCCGATTATATTATGACTCCTTAGACTCCTATATATAGAAAGGAGGTATTGTCATTTGTATCATCTAAGAATTGTTCATTTATGTAATGTAAAGGAGGTTGCCCCCTTGAAGAGGCTGAATTCTAAGGCGTTGATCTATATTTTCTATCTTTTGCGAGCTGGTTTCATAACATATAGACCTCATACATAGGGATTACATTGACACTACTATCAGGTATAATAAATTGGCATAACATAACAGATTTAACCAAGTCCCAAATTTTGAGTTGGTCGTGATGAGCTCCCCACCATCGCACAGGAGTGGCTTGTAAGGTAGCATCCATCAAAGGAATCCTATAACCTTCCTCAATGTGCAATTCAAATTCTTTAATGAAATGATCTATAGGACCAATACCAATAAAAGTAGGACAATTCCTTACCTTTGTATCGATCCATCTAGCAAAGTGAATAATGGCACATCTTCTAGAGTATAACTCATGGTCTCCCTATTTCCATTCTTCCATTGAAATGTCTAAACCAGCTTCAGTATGTTGAACACTCCTCTAACTTAGAGAACCATCTATTTTAGGATTAATGTAATCCTCCCTCTTCCCTGCAATTAGCTAGTAGAGCTAATGTAGAACATTAGTCTTCTCTACATCATCAATGTGATCCATAAATCGAGCACCCTATAAAGGATCCAAAGGTTGTATGACCCTGACTCCATCCACCTTGAAAGTCATAGTTTCTCACTTGAGATTAATGACAAGATAATTTTTGAATGCCCAATAGACTACCAATAAAGCTAGATAAGGATCCTTGTCTCCAACAATTTCAATGACTTCGATGTTAGCATAGCTCTTTACTCTAGTAATGTCTACTTCCACATCCTCTTGACGACTAATAGGGAGAATGCAGTACCGGTTGGCCATGTGCAACTGAATCGGAGAGAATACCAACTTTGGTCTTCCCAATTCTTCCTAAGCATTTCGCGTCAGAATGTTTACATCAAAACCCATATCAAACATGGTATATTTAATTTGGTATCCCATAATATTAGCATCAATGTGGAATTCTCTTCCAATTTTGTGCTTGTTGCGATGAGCTCATCTGCTATGTTGTTCTGGAAAGTTTGTGGATGTAGGTTTCTCTGACAACTCCTAATCTTTCAAGACACTCTTTAGCTTCTTCCACAACTGACCTGACAATTGCTCATCACTCATAATATGAAAAAATAACTTGAACCACTCCATTATAGGTTGAGATATCTCTTGTGGAAGTTGAGGGCTATTCACTCAACTCTTTCCCTGTTGTCTAGCTTTAAGGCTATAAGAGGAAATTAATTGTTTAAAAATCTCAGCAACATCCTTATAATATTCCTTTTACTGAGTAGGATCATATAATTTCCTTGGATATGTGGATTTTATTATAGTAGGTTGCTCAAGAACATCCTTGTCAGCTCTAGTACGCTTACCTCCTTATGGGCCTCTAAATTAGACATGAATTAAGGCACATGCCTCTAAATTAAACATAAATTAAGGCGTCTGACCATCCTTCAACACATTAAACCTCTATTTTTGCATTAGATAATGTATTTTTAACTTTAATATATTCATTGGGAATGTTTATGAATAATTGCATATTTGTGCCTAATATTTTTTATTTTTGTGGAATATTATGAGAATATTGGGCAGATTATGAAGATTTGGAGGAGGATATAATTTAGGGAATTGCTCCCTACTACAGGAGAATCACTATTAAATAATAAATCAACAAGATATTATGGAATTATGGCATAGATTGTGGAACTCCAATGATTTGGAAAATCTAGGAATGTGTTCTGTGCCATTTAATGCAGATTCCTAGTATTGGGGACCAGATCCACTAATCAAGGGATTTTGGTGGGGAAAGATTCCTCCATTCATGGGGAATGATTCCTAATCCTTTTGTATAAGTACCAAGTCGAATTTTCCTCTAGGGATATTTTCATTAGTGTTCTTTTGGAGAGAACTCATATTTCTACAGCTCCATTGTATTTTCTTGCAGGGATGTAATTGATTTTGATGAAAATAATGAATATTGGTGTCATGTTTAGCTTCTAAATCTTGTTCTCCTCCATAGGTCTATGATTTTCCTTGGCTTGGCCATCCTAGGAGCCTCAGAGCCCTTTTGTATCATTTTCTTTCCTTCTTTTCACTTCTTATTCACATGCATCTCTTGTTTTTATTTCTTTCTATTTCTGCATTTAGTATTAATGATTTCTTGTTGTAGGATTGAGTTAAATGATTAATGTAAGTTATTTTACAGGATCACAAGCATCATTTCATCTTTGGGAAATATTTGGAAGGTCATAGTAATCATTGAGCTACTTGGATTAGTTTTCTTATCTCCAAATCTAGATTTGTGGAACTCCTTTGTGGCAAAGAACAGTAAATTTCTGCTATTTTTTAGAGCATGATAGCGAGCTTTAATCAAGTTGGATCTACTTGCATTAGATCAAAAATAAAATCTATTTCATAACAAAAATCACCCCATTTAATTTTCACTTGATTAGGTTAGGCATTTTATAGATTTACTAACTCACTAGTTCTCAAATTTCTAGATTTTCGACTAGCAATTTTTTGCTATTTTTTAGCATGGGTTAACAGAGGTTTTTTTGAGTGATTCCACTTGGAATGGAGACCTAATACATCCTATTCAATAAAAAAATTTGTCCCATCCTATTTGGTTTTCGTTTTCTTGGTCATTTGATGAATTATAATTCTGTATATAAACTCTGTAACATCCTCTAGTAAAACAGGGGATCATGTAGGAGAACTAGTACATCCTGTAGGAAATCCTGTAGCAACCTGTTTTGAGCCCGAATTAAGAAAAAACACCATTGAAGTTTGGATTAGGCCTCTACTTGACCTCCATGCCATAAAGACAATTTTAAACCTCCTCCTCCATACTTGTCTCCCCTGCCAAAGTACAAATAAGGATTAGCATTTGCATTTATAAAACAAAAAGATAAAAAAAGAGTTGTTTTATATTCACACATGCACATAGCAGTTAATACTCACTAGATCAAACTCCATGCTCAGTTAGTTTAAATAATCACATGTGGTAAATAGGGTTAAGTTAGGTTTTTTTTACATTTAGCTCGTGATCTTTATGTAATTAGAATATGTTTCTTTCCTTGTACTTTATTTCTTGCAATAGGTTAAGGTTTCCATTTCGAGCATTTCATTTTCTGCATTTAATTTAGGATTTGGTTTCAGTACATGCACTCCATTATACAATGACAGCAAACAAAGGACACATTGTATGCTTCACATATAGTGTTGATACCTCTTAAGTTTTTACGAACCACAGGTTGATAATTAAAGTCAGTAGCCTTGAGAGTTGCAGCATTCTTGTTGCAATACTGAGGCTCATCACTTTTTGGCGTCATTGCCTAGGAGGTGTCAAAATATGCATTGCTTTCTTCCCTAGTTGATTCATTTCTTTTTAATTTTTACAAAAACAAAAAAATATTTTCATTAGGCATATTTAATTTCAATAGTAGAAAATTGCATTGCATTATAGTTTTCATTCAATCAGAAAAACAAAAACAAAAAAATTCTCCAACACCAACCCAATCTCCCATTTGATCACATGGTGCAGTAAGATCCATATCACCATCCACTTTTACAGGTAGAAGAAGAAGAACAGATGGAAAATAATGTAGAATAAATGGATGGAGAAGATAACAATGAGGAAGATCCTCTCGGATTCCCCATTCAAGATACTGATATCAATGTGCACATGAAGAACATCCCTCCATCTTTTCTTCCAAAATTTAATGGTCTAAGGTTAGAGGATCTGGAAACCTTTCTCTTTGAATTTGAAATTGTTTGTAGATATTATGGTTACTTATTAAAAACTCAAAAATTGAGATTGTTTCCAGAAACATTGAAGGATAGAGCTCTTAAATGGTTCATGAGTTTAGGCACTAATTCAATAAGATCATGGAATGATATGAAAAAGATATTTCTATAAAAATATAAAGATCGTGATCTTAAAAAATAAATATTTAGAATGAATCAAAGAGAAGATGAGAGCCTTGAGGAACTAATTGAGAGGTTCATGTATAATGTTAAGAGGGAGAAACTACATCATTTAGGATCCGACACAATAAAAACCCTCTTACTTAGAACAATTAGGGATGGATGGATTAATCTCCTTGATCTCATCAGTAGAGGTGATGTATACCAATTATCATTTGAAGAAATTTGTGAAACATGCAAACAATTATCAAGAAGAAAGGCAACAGTGGTAAATCAGCATCAAGATTGGTAAGTCAAGCTAAACTTGGAAAATTGTTTGATGATTTTAAAACAAAAATTCTTAGTAATATAATGAAACAAGTAGAAATGTTAAGAATGCAATATGAAGAAAAAGAAGATGTTGATATTTGTGTTGTCCATGCAGAATTACATGATGTTAAACATTGTCCATCATTACCAAGGTTGAAGGAAGTTTACCAAGAGGACAATGGAGCAAGTCAATTGCCAATGCAACTATGTTATGTAGCTCTACGAGGAGAATGGCATCCTATTCAACCTAGTATGATGCAAGAACCTAATTCACAATTTCAAGATTATGCACATTCATCTCAAAGTAATTGGAACACACCCTTTCCTTGGCAACATTGGCCATCTCAACCCCAAAACCAATTTTGGCAACAAGATTGGCAAGGAACTTATGGGAGCCATCCACAATATCTTCAATATTTTCCTCAATATCCTCCATACCCAACTCCATTTTATCCCTACCGTTCACGTCCACTACAACCACAACCCCAACCACATCCATCTCAAATATCCACTCCCACTCAACTACCTGTACCGCCATTTCCAAAGCCACACATTGAAGTAGCTCAGCCCACTTACAATGCTGAGGTACAACACTTCCAAACATCTCCTCTTGAGATCAATGGTATTCACCATAGCTCAGGAAGAGTATTTCAAAAAAGAGATTATCTTGATATCATTGAAGGACCACATCCAGAAGAAGAAGATTCAAATGAGAAGACCACAGAATCATGGGCTGCACTTGATGAAGAGCATACATCAAAATCAGAGATCGAGAGAGCTCCCTCATGGTTACCATCAAATCCTCCATGTATTCAAGAGAACAATCAGCAAAAAGAGGAATATTTGAAGGTCATGGTAGAAGAAGACATGAAGAATGATCCAGATAAGCAAGAAAACCAAGGACATCAAAGTTATATTGAGGTTTGGTTCCAAAAAATCAACAAGATGGAACATCACTCTCTTCTTCAACTATTCTTGATCCTTTCAAAGTCAAATCATTTGGTCTCTGAAATCCAGGTACATGTCAAAGCATACATTTCAAGCCTAAACATCATTTTGTCTATCATTTTCATATGCACATGGCTCCAATGGAAGTATTCTTATACTTGAAAGTAATTTTGTTTTTCAAGAAGGGTGGGGTAGAAACAAATGAAAAATAAGAGAAAAAAATAAAAATAGTAGGTGAAAAGCTCATTGGAGATGCCTCAAATTGGATCATAGATTTAAAACCTCCATGAGGCGGCCAATGGGTTGAAAAAAAGAAAAGGTCCTAGGTGAAAACTTCCTTTGAGGTGCCTAGGCAGACCTACTAGTTGAAAACCTCCTTGAGGCAGCTAGTAGGCCTAGAAGAAAAAAAAAGGAAACAATAAAAAAAATCCTTGCTCCATGTATCTCTTTGATGAATGTAGGTGCTCTCCAACATCTACAAGGAACAAAAACAAGTTGTCACCAAAGAAAGAAAAAATAGGTCAAACCTAGTCAAAAGAAGTCAAATTTTGACTTTCTCCTCCTTTGCTCAAATGCTCCAACAAGGCCAAGGCCATGCCAATCCATCACCCTCATCTATTTCCACCATCCATCCATCATTCTCAATTTTTTCCCATTCAGTTTGCTTGATGTCCTAAATAACTACATGAAGGCTATGTTTTACTACAAGAAACAAAAATACATAGAGCAAAAAATTATTTTTTCCATAATTTGAAAACCATGCATCCATTTAAAAATTTGTTTCATGGGGAGATGCATATGGATGATGGTAACATGTCCAAGAAATTTCAGCAAATTCCAGTGCACGTTTCCAAGAAATCGACCTCCATAACCTTCAGCCATTTTTAGTTTTTCTCCAGATCTGTGTCCATTAACCATTTTTTTTTATGGAGAGGTGCATAATGATGATGGAAACATGCTCAGAAAGTTTCAGATCAATCCATTCTACTGTTTGGGAGATATGGACAAAAAAGTCTGTTATAAGAGCTTGTCCTGAATTACTACAGGAGTTTCTGTAGTACTACAGGAAGTTCTGAAAATATACAGGAAAGGCAGTCCGATGGAAAAATTATAATGCAGGCCTATTTTGGGATAGAAAAAAAGGACATTAACTTCACCACATCTCAACCAACACCCATCATGACCATGTCACTCTATGGCCACACCTTCCACTCATTCCAATACCTATTTACCCTCCAACAGAGAAAGGGCGCAAACATTAAAAAAAAGGGCAGCTAAAACAACCTATTTGGAAATAACAGTAGGCTCTAAGCCTAATCTTCAGCACCATGATTAAAAGAGGAGAAGCATAAATACAAGAACATTGAAACTCCTCCAAATCTCAACAGCAATAGACGAAGTCATCACCTGCACATCAACAAGAATACAACCCATCAGCAAAATGAGATCAACAAAAAAGAAAAAGGCAGTCAAGAAGATGTACCTGAGTCATCAGCAACGCAGCAACATCAACTCAGCAGCATGCATTCATGTCTCTCCAACAACCATCAGGTAGGTATAGGTATGCAATATTCTAGACCTCTTCTCTTGAGCATAGTATAGTTAGAAATTTGTTGTTAATGTATGAGAGATGAGGTTTTATAAGCTAAGGATGGGTCATCAGTCTTAGCTGCCTTCAACTAGTTAATTGTAGCTCACTCCTTCACTCATGCAATGTTGAAAAGTCAAATTATAAAGGGTGATGATTTCAAGGAATGAGGACAGTAGTTAAAAGAAGAAATTTTTGCAAAGGAAAAGTCACCACAACACTCCAAGCCCTCCATCAACGTGATATTAACTATCTATCCATCATTCATCCATCCCATTTCATAATTTCAAGAACAAACCCTATCTCACCTTGAAAATTTATTGAAAATGAAAATAGAGAAAACTCTCCATTTTCACAAACCTACATCATTTCTCATCACTCCCATACAGTTAGAAGACTCTAAAGGAAGAAGGAATGACTACTACAGGAAGGCAGAATGTTGCTACAAGAAGGAAGAAATAAAAAATTGTGCTAAAACCCAAAATGACAGTGCCTAAGAGAGACCTAATCAAAATAGAGAAATCCAAGGCCATTAGGCAACCATCTAGGCCACAAGAGAGAAGAAGAAGGCAACAAAAGGAAATGAGGCATCCACCATCAAAACAGAACTCAAACTACAGTGATGAAAAGAGACTTTCCAAGAGGTCTCTAATCTCTTTCTAGCTTTTTTCCAAGGCCTAAAAGATGTTATAGAAATGAGAGAAAGGCATGGGAGTCAAGTTGAGGGCTTGTCCTAGGCTCAGACTATCGTTTATACTCAAAAATGGTTTCGTGTAGTTTTAACAGTGTTTCCTATAGCTTTCCTGTAGTTTTAACAAGAACTACTACAGGATGTCCTAGTTCTCATCTAAAGACATTTTTAAGGTTTCAGAGGTTTCCAAATGGTGGAAATAGGTAGAAAAAGGTTGATAAGGATGTGGAAGACCTTGCCAAACTGAAAAATATTCAAGAACCATCTTGAATAAGGGGAAGAAGGAAAACTAATGGTCTCAAGAAACAAGGATTTTTCTTTGCACAAATACGTTTTGAGCTTGTCCTTGCAGAACTTACAACAAAGATTCTTAATGCACAAGAGAGAGGTCACTAAGGCCATGAATGAGGCACAATGAGGTCACTAAGTTGTTCAGAGGATGAGTAACCCTTTCAGCGGGGGGGGGCGGTATGATGGGCCTCTAAATTAGACATAATTAAGGCCCATGCCTCTAAATTAAACATAAATTAAGGCCTATAACCATCCTTCAACACATTAAACCTCTCTTTTTGCATTAGATAATTTATTTTTTACTTTAATATATTCATTAGGAAGGTTTATGAATAATTGCATATTTGTGCCTAATATTATTTATTTTTGTGGAATATTATGAGAATATTGGGCAGATTATGAAGATTTGGACGAGGAGATAATTCATGGACTTGCTCCCTATTACAGGAGGATCACTATTAAATAATAAATCAACAAGATATTATGGAATTATGGCACAAATTGTGGAACTCCAATGATTGAGAAAATCTAGGAATGTGTTCCCTGCCATTTAATCCAAATTCCTAGTATTGGGGACCAGATCCACTAATCAAGGGATTTTGGTGGGGAAAGCTTCCTCCATTAATGGGGAATGATTCCTAATCATTTTGTATAAGTACCAAGTCAAATTTGCCTCTAGGGAGATTTTCATTAGTGTTCTTGTGGAGAGAACTCATATTTCCACAGCTCCATCGTATTTTCTTGTAGGGATGTAATTGTATTGATGAAAATAATGAAGAATGGTGTCATGTTCAGCTTCTAAATCTTGTTCTCCTCCATAGGTCTCTGATTTTCCTTTGGCTTGGCCATCTCAGGAGCCTCAGAGCCCTTTTATATCATTTTATTTCCTTCTTTTCACTTCTTATTCACATGCATCTCTTGTTTTTATTTCTTTCTATTTCTGCATTTAGTATTAATGATTTCTTATTGTAGGATTGGGTTAAATGGTTAATGTGAGTTCTTTTGCAGGATAAAAATCATCCTTTCATAATTTTAAAATATTTGGAAGGTCATAGTAATAATTGAGCTGCTTGGATTAGTTTTCTTATCCCAAAATCTAGATTTCTGGAACTCTTTTGTGGCAAAGAACAGTAAATTTCTGCTATTTTTTAGAGCATGCTAGCGAGCTTCAATCAAATTGGTTCCACTTTCATTATATCAAAAAAACATTCTAGTTCATAACAAAAATTACCCCATTGAATTTTCACTTGATTAGGTTAGGCATTTAATAGGTTTAATAGCTCACTAGTTCTCAAATTTCTAGATTTTCGACTAATAATTTTCTGATATTTTTAAGCATGGGTTAAAAGAGGCCTTTTTGAGTGATTCCACTTGGAATGGAGACCTAAGACATCCTACTCAATAAAAAAATTTGTCCCATCCAACTTTTATTTGATTTTTTTGTTCATTTGATGAATTATAATTTTGTATATTAAATATGTAACATCCTGTAGTAAAACAGGGGATCCTGTAGGAGAACTAGTACATCCTGTAGGAAATCCTGTAGCGGCCTATTTTGAGCCCGAATTCAGAAAAATCATCATTGAAGCTAGGATTAGGCCTCTACTTGAAATCCATTCCGTTAATACCATTTTAACCGTTTTCCTCCATACATGTCTCCCCTGCCAAAGAACAAGTGAGGATTAGCATTTGCATTTATAAAACAAAAAAATTAAAAAAATAGTTCTTTTATATTCAAACATGCACATAGTAGTTAATACTCCCTAGATCAAATTCCATGCTCAGTTAGTTTAAATCATCACTTGTGATAAATAGGGCTAATTTGAGTTTCCTTTACATTTAGTTCATGATCTTTATGCAATTAGAATAGGTTTCTTTCCTTGTATTTTATTTCTTGCAATAGGTTAAGGTTTCCATTTCGAGCATTTCATTTTCTGCAATTAGTTTAGGATTTGGTTTCAGTACATTCACTCCATTACATCATGACAGAAAAGGAAGGACACATTGTATGCTACACATATAGTGTCGATACCTCTTAAGTTTGTATGAACCCCGGGTTGATAATTAAAGTCGGTAACCTTGGGAGTTGCAACATTTTTGTTGCAATACTGGGGCTCATCACCTCCTCTAGTAGTTATCTCGATATTATGTTTTTAAATTAATTCAAACTCTCTTGGTTTTGCATTAATCAAGTTAGCACCCCTCTACCTATTGTACTCCTTCCATCAAGCAATCAACTTCGGACAATCTTCGGTAGCATGAGCATTCACTCAGAATAGAGAGCACCAAGGCCTCCTTGGAAATGGATAGTATTGAGCAACATGACCTTCTTAGTCACAAGTATAACACTAAACTGGACCACTGCCTTTAGTCGTTCCTATTTTATATCTGCCTCCTCCTCTTCCTCAAGGGGATTCATTTACGTGAAATGTTATATGGTCTAAATAATCAACTAGAGCATCCAAGGATTTACACTTGTCAATATGGTGAGTGGGATACCCACAAAACTTTATAGAACATATTATTGGGGAAACTTTAATATTTGTGCAACACAGGACAAACTTGAGGAGCATAACCATAAGTACAATAGATTTCACAATATTCATTAGTAGATATACATACCTTTCTGATTAGGGAATGTGTGATATTGAGTATGTCCCTCAAAAGGAACACTTTTTGAAACTTGAATGACTCCTCCAGAAGATACTGCATGTGGTGGAGGGGGTCTTATAGGTACAGTAGAAGGTCTTGTGCTTCGTGACCTTGGGAACTCTATAGTATGATTCCCTTCAGTATGACATATGATATACTAAACTTACGAATGATTAGGCCTAGCATCATTCATATCCTTCAACCTTTCAATCAAATCATCAAATTTATGTTGCAAACCAATTATAGCAGGATCTCCAGAAGCATAACTTTCTCTAAAATTGTAAGGATACCCTGTCGTTTCCTCTATCTTAATATTTTTCTCCAATGCATCATGTATATTTTCAATCTTCTATTCTGTTAAGGGAATTTTAGTTAGTGTCAACAATGCTTTAATGAGCCAATCCTTTTGCTAACGTGGATGAATAAGATAATTTAGCTTCTCGATGGAATCCTTGAACCATTGCATACATTCCCATGTAGTTTCTTCGTCTCATTCTTTAATGTCCCACAATTCAGCTAATCCTTGCTACTTGATTTGATGGAATTTATGCTTCTTATTGAATTCTCACTTAACTGTATCTAAGGGAGGATCTTGAACTATCTTTGACCACTTCACAAACCACTGAAGAGCTTTTTTGCTTAAAGTAGTCTAAAAATCATTTATCTTGGAATCATCTCGAGTCCGTCTAGCCCTCTAAATAGCTTCACACAGGTACCAATGTTTTTATGCACCCTCATCTCCTTGGCTTGAAAATTCAAGGTACTGATTAAATGATCCTACTACATTCCTAGCCATTGAAGAATGACTAGGTGGAACTAGAATGAATCCTCTCAAACCAGGTTGTGAACAAGTTGTAGAATGCAACTGACTACTACTACCAAAACTACCAGTTGCATACATCTTATGAACTCTCTGAAACTTCAATGCTTTGACTAAATTTTAAATAAAAATTATAGGGTTCTAATAAGGTAACAGGGGAAGGTCAAGGAGAGATCCAACCACGTTGCTACCTTCTAAACTAATTTTTAAATGGAATGAATCATCCTCATGAAATAACCTTCTCATGACGAAGTGCATCTCCTCATCCATGGGAGTATTTGGATAAGTTATTGTGACCTTTTGTCTTGAAATTTATAGTGTTGAAATTCTATCTGATTCCTAGTGGGCTTCACTATCACTATTTTGATCTCCTACCTCATCTCTTCTATCTCCTCCTATTTCACTAGAACTTGATCCCTATCCTACTATATCATTCTACAACTTTAGACTACTCATCTCTCCTTTATGCAACCTTGAACTACTCAGCACTTCACCTATCTGTTTTAACTCAATTTGTCTTTTCATAAACTAATGTAACTTACATTCCCACCACTCATCAGATATCCATGCCCTCATAATTTCTCTAAAGTCTCATACCTTCCACAACTCCTCCCCATCCATCGCAACTTCTTCTCAACTTTCGAAACTGGTCAACATCTCCCCTTAGCATCGTACTCCCAATAAAAGGGTTTTTCATTGCCATATTAGATTGATAAAATAGAAATAGTCTCTCTTCCACCATAAAAACCTTAATCTACAAAGGAATCTCCTTTAACAATTTCCTCTTAAAACATACTTGAACATTGCTTTAGCTTTAGAGAGTGACTGGTGATTCTCTTTACTTAAATCAATGATATGTACTTCCAACATGGCTTGTACCCAAAATTCAACATCGTTTGTTAATTTGTGGTCCAGCCAATGTAAATCATCTAGATCAGTTGTGGTCCAAGTCCTGAAGATTCGCCCAACACTTCTAATTCCCAAATTATGTTGCAGTCTACTCAACCAATGATACAATATGTCAGGGAATCTACACCATAAGATTTCTTATTGATTGCATGTATACTCTACAAAGAGAATCTCATCCTAGACCCAATGTAGGTTTTATTTCCACAACTCAGCCTGTTGATAAAAAAATGAGTCAAGCTTCTCTTACCACAACTCCCAAATACTTCTTTTGGTAATCCTAGTCACCATTATCTAAGAACCCCAATTAATATTCAGGTCTCGGCAACGAAACCATTTGTTGGAGGAAAAATTTTAGTGTTGTAGAGACCCAATATTCCACTCTAGCATGCTAACAAAGGGTCTCTTATATTCTAGCATGACACGGGGATTTTTAGTCCTCTGCAACTGAATAAGGTCTCACCTGAGGTGCGGTAGGACTTATAAATTATGCTTATGGTTTTAGACAATGACAAAGTTCATTTATTTAAATAAAATATACATTTGGCCCAATAACATCAACAAATCTACTAAATAATACTTGTGCAAGAAATAAACATATGCATCACACAAGTGTCCAACATAGTATCTTAAAAATTTTAAAACAAGAATACATTTACAATCACATTCATTCTTAAACACATATGTAATTCCCCACAACAATCTCCTTTTATATATATTCAGGTCAACTCAATATTACATTTACATATCCATAAAGAGTTTGAATTATCTATGCATAATTTCTTCTAAAACCTAATTATAGACTCAAAACCATAATAGAACTATAACAAAATATATTTGTAGAAATAAAGTTCTCATTCCAACATCATAATGGTCTAGTTCTAATCTCTCTCCCCATAGCTTGCTCTATGCGCCTATATATAATATTTGGCCTCTTGAATCTTGTATGTGCTCGCTTGATATGGTCTACCTTAACCATCTTGACGAGATATCCATCGGCTTGGTCCACATTTTCTTGATCCCTTCAACTTTAATAGTTGAATACTTCTTTCATGGATTTGACAAATTCCAATGTAACCACTTGATTTTTCTTTCTTGTCACTTTCTTTTTTTCTGGTGTTGGTTTTCAGCTAACTAAACCACACCTTGTGCTTCCAATTTTCATAGCTATTTTCTACAAAAATTAATCACAAAAATGAAGGACCCAACACCAAGTTTGGGCTCTAACACCTACTAAGGGTATTACTCAGTTTGGTTGTTCGACACTTGGACACCGGCTAACAACAGGTGTTGGGAATGGGATCCCCCGGAGGGGAATTTTGGGGCTAAAAGGCCATATTTTGGTCAAATTTTGTAATAAACTTGTAAAGACTCCGCGTTTTGTGGTCACGAAGCACGTAGGTGTTATAAGTCATAAAGGGTTGTTTGCCCTTAGTTTTGTAAAGTAAAGTCAGTTGTAAGAGATCTACCCATGGTCCGCGGACCATGGGATTGTATAAAAAGAGCTAAGCTCTAAGTAGTTTTAGAGACACAAAATGTAAGAGAGTCATAGCTCTAACGTAATAAGTCTAAGTTTTCAGGTCATAGCATAGGTAGAGGCTCTGCAGCTGAGTGCGTAGAGGCCTAGGGTGGAAGTCCACAGCTGAGTGCGCGGACCCCTACAGTTATGTGCGCAGGGTGAATAGAGTCTATAATCACTTGGAAGAGATTAATAAAGAGAAGTATTCTACAATTTCTATGTCTTTGTTCCGATTAATGCATCTTATCAATTTATGTATGAATTTCCTTTATAATTCTTATGTGATGCGCGAATGTGTATGATTATATTGGATAACCAAACACATATAAGAATATCTGTTTACGTGGTGCTAACTGTGAGTAACTATTAAGATAAGAAAGACACTTGGACTAATCTAGGAATCTGCACGGTACCTGCCTTGGAAGCACGAAAGGGTATAGATCAAGGGTTAGGGTTGCGCGAAGGACAGTCAAACCCTTTCGCGGAGGTATTGAAGGATGAAAGAGAAGGCTTGTCTTCTAAACCCTAGAGCGAAGTGACTTGCACGAAGGTAGGAATAAAGGGAATAAAATGACATCTCGACCATCTCAATGTGTGGAAACTTGGTTCTAGCATCCCCCCATACTGCTTTGGGTGAGACTTCAGTCTGCACCCCGCGGGTTGATGCTGAAAGGGCAGTAGTGTAAGGATTTGTTTGTCTAACTAACACTGAACCTAGATCATGCCCCCTCAAGCCAACAAATGGTTCCATTGCCGGGACTGGAATCTACATAAGAGATGTGCAATGTTGTATCACTAGAATCTGACTAAGAAAGAGATTGGAGACTGGTTGGATAGGAAGATCCACGAATTCGTAGTGCAAGAGAACAGAGGCCCGTGACTGACAAAGGAACAGTGGCTAGACAGGTACCTGTATACAGAGATACACGAGATCATTTTCTTCTCCTTTCCAATTGAGTTATACGAGTGGATCGCGAAGTTAGCAGATAGCCAAGGAAGGTGGAAACTTGACGGTCCTATTGTGTGGACCCCAAATCTAGTGCGAAGGTTGGAAGCATCGGAGGATAAGATTGCCCACACTATCAATCATTGGCTCGATCGCGTCATAGGAGGATTTGTAACTAAATTTGCAGTCCACACCTCAATCAGCTACAGCAAGGTGGAGCGACGTTTTTTCAAAGGACCGCGAGGTAAGTACGTGAAATCTTTGAATACCTAGATTAAAATGTTATTGTGCGAAAAATGGGTTATGCAGCTACCTTGATTTTTGGGGCTACGCAAAGCGAAAAAAATTACAGAAACGAAGGAAAAAGGGTTCTTGAATATAGTCCGTTGATTTCACCTCTGCGAGGTGACGAAGAGGGAATAGTGTAGGTTTCTCTGTGAAGTGCTATTCAGTTAATAAGGCAAGGATTCTCACGAATACCACCTCCAACTTCACCACTATCACCTGCGACTTCACCCGTACCACCTCCACCTCCACCGTGGTTCAGTATGGAAAATTCAGTGAAGTTGCCTTTGTTCAAAGGCTTGGGGAATGAGGACCCAGACCAATTCTGGTTTGTTGTAAAAGTTGTATGGGGAGGTCAGGGTGTTACAGATGACAACATGAAGAAGGAGGCATTAATTAGTGCTCTACAGGATCGTGCGCTAACCTGGTATATCAAGTACGCTAATGATAACCCGAATGCTAGAGTGGCAGACATCCAGACAACACTGAATAGAGAATTTAGTAGGCCTAAATCTAAAGCACAGTCTATTGTAGGGTTCAAAGAAATTGCAATGCAACTAGGCGAGACACCTTGGGAACTCGATTAGAGGTTGAAGTGTACAATCCGCAAAGCTAACATGAACCTAACAAACGAACAGCATCGCGAGTGGTTTGTGGCTTCACACCTACCACACTTAAGTGTTGCACTGTCGTAGCAGAATATAACAACTCAGGCAGAGGCCTTGGAGATCACAATGAGGCTACATGAAACACCAATGCAAGATCCAAATCTGGGGGTTCAACAAATCCATGCACAGTTAAAAAACCTTTGCCTTGAGATGCAAAGCTTGAAGCAAGACAAAACAGTTTGACCAGAGGTGCACGAACAGGTATGGTGTCTGAAATGCAAGAGTCAAGGACATGAAAAATACCATTGTTTGGTCTATGCAAACTACCTTACAGGAGGAGGACTAATTCCTTTGAGGCTAGAAGCTCAAGCAAGACCAAGCACAGGGCCTGCATTATGGTGCGCTATCTATAAGGTAGTAGGAAAACATGCCAAGAATAATTGTCACTTGTTGCAAAAGTTTGTGCAGACACCGCAACAACTGTTCTGCAATTTTTGTAGGTTGGTAGGGCATGATGAGCGTAATTGCAGAAGTTATGAACTGATGATGGATAGAACTCCTGCCTATAGGGTTCAGGCCCAAACATGGCCCCCTGACCAAAGTGCAGGGTTGACGCGGACAAGATTTTAGGGGTGTGGACAAGGCCAAGGTGGAGGAGGACCTGGCAGAGGTTGAGGACAGTTGATCTACTACAATTTTTGAGGACCAGGACACTATGCCCGCGATTGTACTAACCCAACATGTCCATCATGCAAGTATTGCACTCTGTTTGATCATGAAATGGAAGACTGTCATATGTTGATAGCTAGGATACGTGACAAAGGGGCGCTACCACCTCCGTCTACTCAGAACTTGCAGATGATGGGGTCTGAGCCACGCAAAGAGGATCAAAACATGAATATAGTGCTCTGGAGTGGAATCACAACAAGAGATGACAAGGGGAACAGCCAGAAGACAGTAAATGGGTTCACAAAGCTATAGCAAAGGAAACTGAGTTTGATTTGGAGCACGCACGTGAAATATTCATGGAAGCGAAGAAGAGCTTCACTGAGGCCTCCACCTCGGAAGCAAGGATAAGCCTAATCAGGAGATGGACCTTTATATGCTTACAACCTTCTTGGAGACCTGCATGAAGCTACTGTGTGATAGCAAGGTTGTGAAGGGGATACAGGAGCTCATAAATAGATGCGCCAGAAACACTCTAACTGATCTGCACGTAGTACGAAATATAGGTAAGCATAAAACAAGGATGGGACGAGAGATGAGATGGACCGTGCAGATAGGAGAGTATGAGATGGATTAGGTTATTTGGGACCTGGGGTCAGATGCAAACGTCCTATCTAAATAGACTTGGGAATGAATGGGGAGACTTGCGCTACAATGGTCTCTGATTCAGCTAGGGATGGTGAATCAGAAGAAGATCATCCCCATGGGGCAGCTACAGGGGGTGAGTGTGGATATTGAAGGTGCGAGCGCACTAGCTGATTTTGAAGTAATAGAAATTGTGGATGACAGCAACCCCTACCCTGCGCTCCTTGGAATTGATTGGGCTACTGATATGAATGGGGTAATCAATTTAAAGAAGTGAAAGTTTATATTTGAGAAGAAATCACTACGTGTAATAGTACCCCTAGACCTTGCTGAGGGATCGTGCTATACTGAGCCAATCTACGATTATGAGAGAGATGACGATCTAGACTGTATATATAAGATAACAGCATGAGACCAAGAGTGGGTGAATCCAATAGCAGATGGAAGAATTACATGGGATCACGAGAGTTCGTGCACCTCAGAATCTGATGAATAAATAGAGTGCTGGCAAAATCAGTTACACGAAGTAACTACGCTGAGTTGTAACACGATGACCCAATCGCTGCGATGTGTGTCATCAGAGGTAAGAAATCTTCCCACTTATGATGACCTGAATGATATAGATATTTTTTTGGATGCATTTGAAAGGGAGGTGCCAGAAAAGCAGCGCTTCCAGGCATTGGACTGGGCACTACGTGCTACGCCCGCAAGGTGGTGGGGTATGCACAAGGGAAGCTTTGATGATTGGCACGAATGTAGGAGAATGATGAGAACTCACTTTGGGAAGCCGAAGATGTGAATGACAGACAAGTATGATGGAGAGGATGACCCGTGTGCACACTTGGCCAAGTGGGCCCAGGCTTATGGAGAAAAGCCCCAACCTGAATGGGTGCACTTGTTCTGTCATACCCTGGATATTGTCCTGATGAACTGGTATGTAGAAACCGAGCTCCGCCATGGGACAGGCAAATGAGATATATTGTGCGAAGGACTCATGATGAAATTCATTTTTGAAGACGGGTTTGACAGTATTGATGAAGTGCTACAAGAGGTGAAAGCAACAATCTTTAGGATACGCAGGATCCTTTAGACATGATGCAGCCTGAATGGGTTACTCAGCTGAGTCATGCAATAGAATGTTATAATGTAACTGCTAAAGAAGAAGATGGGGATCCACATAAAATTAACATCCCTAAGATAGAAGGTCACCACGAGGTTGAAGGACCATAGGTTGAGAATCCGGATATAACCGCACTGCTAAAAACAAAACAAGTGAACATTGGTATGGAGGTAGAGCCCAAATTCATGAAGATTGGAGATTATTGGGACGATGCGATGGTGGATAAGGTCGTTGAATTGCTCCACGAATATTAGTATTTATTCCCTACCAAGTTTACAGACCTGAAAGGGATAATCGGGGACTTAGATATGATGAAGATCACGTTGAAGCCCAACATGAAGCCGATCAAGCAAAGGCCTTACCATCTCAGTCCAAAATATA
Organism: Pinus tabuliformis; assembly: GCA_031772625.1. Classification (NCBI taxonomy): domain Eukaryota; kingdom Viridiplantae; phylum Streptophyta; class Pinopsida; order Pinales; family Pinaceae; genus Pinus; species Pinus tabuliformis. Next base: position 806,749,306 of record CM062814.1, read on the forward strand.
AGGAAAAGGTCCACTTAGAGCTACACAAGATGCTCGCAGCAAGCATTATTGAGCCTGTGGAAGAATCTAACTGGGTAAGCCCAATGGTGGTACAGGAGAAGAAGAATAAGGATGAAATAAGGATATGCATGGATCTCATAAAGCTAAATGACGCGTGCATACATGATCCTTTCCCAACTTCGTTCACTGATGAAGTTTTGGACAATGTAGGTGGCCAAGAAGGATATTCCTTTACTGATGGGTTATCGAGGTACCACCAGATCAAAATCACGTCAGAAGATAAGAGCAAGACAACCTTTGCGACTAAGTGGGGTTGCTTTCAGTACACTGTAATGCCGTTTGGATTAAAGAATGCGCCTACAATTTTCTCACACGTAGTCATTGATGTCTTTAAACAGTTTATTCATAAGTTCCTGGAAGTATACTTTAATGGTTGGACTGTATTTGGGCTGGTGAAACGCTATGTAGCAAGTCTGTGCTTGATGCTAGATACTTGACGAAGATAACAGATCGCGCTCAATCTGAAGAAGTGCTTGTTTTGTGTTCCTTTTGGGACCCTGCTAGGTCATGTGGTTTGCAGATAGGGACTGATGGTAGATCCCGCGAAGATCGTAGTGATACTAAACTTGGAAGTGCCGAGGAGTGTGAAACAGTTGCGCACTACCCTGGGACATATAGGATATTACAGAAAGTTTATCAAAGGCTATGCCCAGATCACCACGCCTATGGAGAAATTGTTAAAGAAGGATGTCACATTTTGTTGGAATGAAGACTGTAAGAAGAGTCTGGATGTATTGAAAGAAAATATGGTCACTACGTCGATCTTAATCTTCCCAGATTGGAAGATGGAGTTTTATGTACATGTTGATGCATCATGTATAGCATTGGGAGCAGTACTGAAATAGGCTGGTGGAGAAGACCTGGACCACCCTATCGCGTTTGCAAGTAGAAAGTTATCTAAAGCAGAGAAGAACTATTCCATTATTAAGCGTGAAGGATTAGCTATGGTATATGCGCTCCAGAAGTTTAGGCATTACTTACTGGGAGGTCATTTTAAGATGTACACAGATCATTCCATGCTGAAGTACCTGGTCAATAAGCCTGTGTTGGGGGGCGGAATCTGCAGATGGTTGTTATTGTTCTAGGAGTATGATTTTGAAGCTATTGTGAAGCCTGTACGGCTAAACTCGGGACTAGACCATCTGTCGCGCATCGAAACAGGGGAAGAACCCACTAATTTGGAGGAAGGATTGCCTGACGTGGAGCTATTTGTAGTGCACGTCGCAGATGGTCACTTTGAAGATATAATACACTTCTTAATGACAGGAACTGCCTCGGAAGGATACACTATCCAGCAGAAGAAGGAATTAGTAGTGCACACGGTAGATTTCTCTATCATAGTTGGGCATCTATACAAAATGAGGTCTAATGAGATATTGCAACGATATGTACCTGATTTTGAAAGAAGTAGCATCCTCATGGATGCTCATGGGGGTTTCGCGGGAGGATATTATGCAGGGAGAGCAACTGCGTAGAAGATTCTACGAGCAGGGTTGTGGTGGCCAACCCTCCATCAGGACTCAAAATCATATTGCAGGGCATGCGATGTATGTCAAAGGACTGGCAGGCCATCCTGGAGGGATGGGATGCCTTTCAATCCTCAGATGATGTTGCAACCCTTTGAGAAATGGGCGATAGATTTTGTGGGCCCCATTCAACCCCAAGGAAAGACGGGAGAGAGGTACATTATCACAACAATGGAGTATTTGATTCATTGTGCAGAGGCATAACCTATGAAGGATTGTATAGGCACGACTATCGTGAAGTTCCTATTTGAGCATGTACTGACGCAATTTGGTTGTCCAAAGATCTTGATGAGTGATCACAGTATGCACTTTCTGAATGAGACGATCAGCGCGCTAACAAAGGAATTTCAGGTATATCACCAGAAGAGCACGCCTTATCACCCACAGGCTAACAAGATGGTGGAAGCATTCAATAAAGTGCTTGAGAACGCACTGACCAAGGTTTGTAATGCTCAGCAAAGTGATTGGGACCTACGCATACCTATAGTATTGTAGCCTTATTGAACAACATGCAAAAAGTTGATTGGACAAACCCCCTTTCGGCTTCTTTATGGCGTTGAAGCGGTAATGCCTATGGAATATATTGTGCCTAGTTTGAGCACAGCAGTGTGTTAGGTCCCTATAATACTAGTGATTCCCCCATTACTATTCTCATTGTATCCTTTATTGTTATTATTGTGCCCTATAGAATCCCACTATTGTTATTTTTGTGCCTTTATATTATTATTGTTAGGTCGACATAGTTATATTGTGACCCCTTAGACTCCTATATATAGAAAGGAGGTTTTGCCATTTGTATCATCCAAGAATTGTTCATTTGTGTAATATAAAGGAGGTTTCCCCCTCGAAGCGGATAAATTCTAAGGTGTTGATCTATCTTTTCTATCTTTTGTGAGTTGGTTTCATAACATTTGGTATCAGAGCTTTGGATTCTAGGGTTTTGCTGCTCAAAACAAGTCATAGTGGAATTTTCGCTATAACATTGTTTCTGTGACGTTTCAGAAGCAAAAAAAAAAAAAAAAACCATTTAAGATGAAATCGTGCTGAACCTCACATCCAAATTTCATATCTTGGCTTGCTATATTTTCGGATATATGATCTAAAAAAAGTTAGGGTTTTTGCAAGCTCCATAATTTCATCTAAAACAGGTCATTGTGGAATGTTCATTATAACCCTTTCTCTATGAAGTTTCAGAAGCTAAAACAAAAACCAATTTGAGAAGAAATCATTCTGAACCTTGGTTCCAAATTTCAGATCCTGTCTTTCTATATTTTCGGAGATATAATCTGAGGAAGTTAGGGTTTTTGCAAACCCCCGAATTACATTCCAAACAGGTCACCTTGGCAAAATCGTCATAACTTTTTCTCTGAGCATCAAATTGAATTTTTGTCAGAAGTTGCAGAAGAGGATGGATTGTAGGTTTTTGGGTACCATTCGCAAAACCTAAGGTTGAAACAGTGACCAGTAGCACGTCGTACAAGTTCGCTCAACTGAACAAGTCTATACTCAGGTCATCGTGGGAGATTTGGCATAACTCTCCATTGGAGAATCCAATCTTGATTAGACTTGTGGGGTTAGAAATATTACTCAGAGGGTTACTACAAGAAGAAATTTTAGACCTGGGAGATCCAAAATTACAGAGATACATCAGATTCAATATCAAGCTCCTACAAAGTAAAAAAAGATGTGTAGTTTTTTTAAATTTTTGCATAAACTTGGTTTGAAAAATTAGTTTGAAGGAATTCAAAGGGCATAGTGAAGCATTACTATCGGTAATTGATGCCCCGAAGAAAGAAAATGGAAACACCTAGTAAGCAACCTGAAATATCTAGCATGACCCATGAAGAAGAGGAAGAAATGCAACATGATATATTAAAACTACAAGACCAAGTGCAACAAATTTCACTTGCACAAAAAGTAACAGAAAATAGGATGGATGGTTTAAAGAAAGATGTAGAAGCTAAGATGGATGGTTTAAAGAAAGGCATGGAATCTAAGATGGATGGTTTAAAGAAAGGCGTAGAAGCTAAGATGAATGACGTGGAAGCTAAGATGGATGGCGTGGAAGCTAAGATGGATGGCATGGAAGCTAAGATGGACGATTTGAAGACATATTTGAAGACAAGCATGGAAGATTTGAAGACAGATTTGAAGATAGATTTGACAAAGTTTCTACAAGAAATTCTTACTAATGGCGAAAGGGTAGTAAAGGAAACTCATGATGAGAACAAAATAAATGTTAATCATGATTTCATAGACTCTAACGTTGGATCGAAGAACCACCATGTTCCAAATATCGATATCCGGAAGTTTGATCGCAAGGATTCCAGAACATGGATACTACAGATGGAGCAATTTTTTGATCTCCATAATGTGAAAAACACACAAAAGTTACGCATTGCAACTTTATTTTTGGAAATAAATCAGTTTGTATGGTATTGATGGCTTTGCTCTTGTAAAAAAATTATCACTTGGGCTATTTTTATGGATGAAATGATAGCACATTATGAGGATACAAAAAGCAACACTTTTTTTAGCCAATTGATAAATCTCAAACAAAAGGGTTCAATCATGGAGCACATTGAGGACTTTCAAAATTTGAATAGAAGGGTAAAAGATGTTCCAGAGGAGCATAGGATTGATGTGTTCATAGGGACTTTAAAAGATAACATCCAACATGAGGTTTGCCTTTGGGAACCAGATTCATTGGAGAAGGCATTCAGGTTGGCAAGAAAAATGGAAAGCAAAATTATGGCAACAAGGAAGCCTACCACTCACAATCATAAAGATGGAAGTGTTGTTGCCCCTAGCCATCCATAACCTACAAGGTTAACACCACAACAATTGGAAGGAAAAAGAGCAAAAGGGCTTTGTTACAGTTGTGATAGAAAATACACTAAAGGTCATAAGTGTGCCGAGAAGAAATTATTTTACATAGATTGTGAAGAGGAGGAAGAAAACGAACAAGAAACATCAAAAGAAGAGGATATACACCAAGAACAAACCCTAGAAAAAGAAGAGTTGAATCCGACCATATCTTGTAATCCATTGGCTGGGATTACCACTCCTCAAACTATCAAGATAGAAGGGCGTAGCACCAGTCTTAGCTACACCAGACTTCACAAAAACCTTTATTGTGGAATGTGATGCCTCAGGAAATGGAATTGGTGTTGTTTTAATGCAGGAAGAAAGATCCATTGCTTTCGAAAGTTGTCCAATCAAAGGAAAGTATTTACACAAACCTATTTGTGAGAAGGAAATGCTAGCAATACTACATGCACTTAAGAAATGGTGACCCTACCTAATGGGAAGACACTTCAAGGTAAAAACAGATCATGATAGTCTTAAATACTTTTTAGAAAAAAGATTATCTTCAGAAGAGAAACAAAAATTTGTCACAAAGATGTTGGGCTATGACTTTGAAATCATCTACAAAAAAGGGAAGCAAAATGTTGTGGCAAATGCACTCTCAAGAAAGGATGAGGATGTGGAAGAATTTCTTTGCACTATTTCTATTATCCAACTAGATTGGATAAACAAAGCATGGGATGAATGGAAGAATGATGAGGAAGTGTGGGCACTCATTCAAAAGATACAACAAGATCCCAGTGCATCTGATACATTTAGCTGGAAAAATGATTCATTATGGTACAAGGATCGGTTATACCTATGTAAGAATTCCCAACTCAAACAAAATATTCTTAGGGAATTGCACACCTCTCCCTTAGGAGGGCACTCAGGATTTCTAAAAACCTACCACATGGTTAAGAAGGATTTTTTTTGGGATGGCCTTAAATCGGATATTCAAAAGTTTGTGGCAGAATTTTTGGTTTGCCAACAAAATAAAGTTGAAACAATTAAGACCCCAGGACTATTACAACCTTTATCGATTCCAAGCCAACGTTGGGAGGAGGTTTCAATGAATTTTATCATAGGTTTACCCAAGTCCGAAGGAAAGAGTGTTATCATGGTGGTACTATGGCATACAAATCCTGCAGCTTCCTGAGTGCACCCAGTGTTCCATCTTTCATGCTTAAAGAAGGTTATAGGTGACAATATTCTAGTTCAAACAATATTGCTAGAACTTGATGAGGAAGGAAAAATCATATTGGAACCTGAAGCAGTCAACGAAACAAGAACTTGACAGCTACGAAATCGATCAATTTCAGAGTATCCCATCAAGTGGAAGAACTTACCCATTGAAGATTCCACATGGGAGGATGAGAATTTATACAGAAGCATCCAGAACTACTCAAGTGTTGAGGACAACACTTTTTTGAAGGAAAGGGGCATGTTAGGTCCCTATAATACTAGTGATTCCCCTATTACTATTGTCATTGTATCCCTTATTGTTATTATTGTGCCCCATAGAATCCCACTATTGTTATTTTTGTGCCTTTATATTATTATTGTTAAGTCGGATTGGTTATATTGTGACCCCTTATACTCCTATATATAGAAAGGAGGTTTTGTAATTTTTATCGTCCAAGAATTGTTCATTTGTGTAATGTAAAGGAGGTTCCCCCTCGAAGAGGCTAAATTCTAAGGTGTTGATCTATCTTTTCTATCTTTTGTGAGCTGGTTTCATAACACATCGCTCACAGGTATGATGAATCGCAGAGCCCTAGAGGAAAGGCTCACATAGCTAGATGAACTTGAGGAAGAGATATTTCTAGCTGGATTTCACCAACAGATCCAAAAGCAGCGCGAAAATGCATGGCATGATCGACATATTAAGCTACGCACCTTTACGGTAAATGACTTGGTTTTGTTATATGATAGTAAGTTTGATAAATTTCCAAGGAAGTTCAGGATGCACTGGTTAGGGCCTTATGTCATTAAAGAGATTACTGATGGAGGAGCGGTACAACTGGTCAAATTGAATGGGGATCCCTTCCCAGGAAAGGTGAATGGCAGTCGATTAAAGCCATACACCAGCAGTCCGACCATGTGACTAAATGAAGGTAGCACAGTCTTAGCGCTCCAGGCAGCTGAAAGGAGGCGTGGGACTATAAACTACACTGCCCAGGTTGGGGAGCTGTGCAATTGGAGGATGGTGCGAAGCAAGGAAGTGTCATAGCATCCACGGCAATGCGAAGGGTGCTACCCAGGGAGAAATTGCGCAGGTCGGTTGGAAATTGACTGTTAAAGTCATTGTTCATGAGTTGACGATTGAAATGCGGCCAAATGGAGCGGGTGGCTGGAATTTCAGATGAAATTTATGGCTCAGATCCTTGAAAATATGCCACCAATCTGGCATTAATGGACCAAATTTGGGGGGAACGATCGGATTTGAATTCAAAATGCCCTATAAATTACAAGTGGATGTCCAGCGAAAAACACTTGGCATTTTGAGAATTGAGTTGTTGAGCTCTCAAGCACACATGAATCATGAGCACTACGAACTTCTGATCATTACTAAAATATTTGAGACTTTACTGACAGAAACACAGGAGTTATTGCATAAAATCGTGTCAAAAACCATAGAAGTTAGATATACCGAAGGAGAGGAGTCAGCGCTGGAAGTTGAGATGGAGGCAGAAGTGGCTACTCTAGAGGTTGCCAAGGTGCTCATTGAGGTCCCTAAATCATTGAGAACACCGAGACTGAAGCCGACCCCCACCAAAGAAACCGTGAAGGATAAGAAGGGAAAGTAGCCTGCTATACTAGTGTGTGCATCACCAAGGAGAAACCCACCAAAACCCACCGCATAGGAGAAAGGCAAGGCCATAAATTTGGAACCAGAGGAGGAATACATTGAGGACATCCTGATGGATGATGAAGATGTGGGAATCGAAGTAGAGGAAGTTGAAACCCAGGGCACGGACCCTATTACTCAGTTTCCAGAGTATGTCCCTCCGTGCAAGCCTAAGTCCAAGGTGCCGAAGGACATTGATGAGAGCAAGACTCCCCTGCAAACCCCTCTGCTGCCAGATGACATTGTTTTCGATGGTCCATGCTTTACATGAGTGTTGCTACTGAAACTTGAAGACTGGGACTTGGCGGACCACGAGAAGTTCCCACATCTGGCGACCGAGAAGCTGATGCACCACATCATTGGCACAAATTCGAGAATGATCGCATTAGAGCTGCGGAGGTGGCTCAAGGGAGTAGAGAAGGCAAGGTTGCTCAACCTACTATGGGTGCCGCACTATAACCGCACCCCGGTGACAGTTTTTGTCATCAAGCAGCTGCTGTGCTTGGTGCATGATTGGTGTTTGTGGCTAGAGGAGTCGGTACCCATTATAGATAGGTTGATTCACTAGATAACGTAACTTCCATATACAAGAGAGAATCCAGCCATGATCTTTGGCAGAAAAGGTGGTGAACAGGCTCTCACAGAATCAATGAAAGAAAAATTTAAGCTGGTGAAGAAGCCACGCGGATACGCTATGTCCAATATTTACGACCCTGCTATGAAGGTAGCCACACAGATCTTAGCAGGGAAGGTGATGAGGAAGTGTCGCACCGATGAGGTGACGATGCCTATTGTCGTACTCGCAGCACATTGCACTGAAGGAGTCCGGTTCAACTGGTTAGACTACCTTCGCAAAGAGTTCCTAGTGAACAGCCGCAAAGCACAAGAGCTTAGCAAGATGTTCCACTACGCATGGATTTTGCTGTCAATTGTGCTGGTAGCATGGGAGCTGCCAGAGTACAGCCAATTCCCTTCGGTCACGCAAGATATCCATGAAGCAGTGAATTACGTTTCGTTGTGGGTGACCAATGACGCGCAGTGAATCAGGGATAGCAAGATATTTTGGATCTTGATGGAAATGAACATTCAAATGGCCATCAATCGCAAGCCATGATTGTCACCTACGGTGTACGTCAACCTGCAGGGCTACACTAAATTTAAGGTAGACTTCCATCGAGTATCCATCAAGGCATGCAAGGACCCTGTGCAGAAATGGCACAATTTGCCGTATCTGGCAACAGATGATGCCATTGATACAGTGCTTGAAAAATGGTCGGCAAAGTGGCACTCTACAACAGATTTGGCAGTGGGCGGAAGCAAGTCCGTTGTGTAGAAGAAAAAGGAGGAGGCCAAGCTTAAGATGACACAGCTGGCCGAAAAGAGGAAGAAGGAGGCTGCTGATAAGGCTCAGGTGGAGCACAAGGCTATGAAGCAAACAAGGAAGCAAATAGGTGGGACAAAGTGAGGCTCTGATAAAGGCATGAGGTCGCCTTCACCTGAGACTGAGGAGGAGACAGATGAGCAACACAGCGCTGAAGAATGTGGTCAATAAGCTTGTGTTGGGGGGGAGAATTTGTAGATGCTTGTTATTGTTCCAAGAGTATGATTTTGAAGTTATTGTGAAGCCTGGATGACTGAACGTGTGACCAGACCATCTGTTGCGCATCGAAACAGGGTAAGGACCCACTAATTTGGAGGAAGGATTGCCTAACATGTAGCCATTTGTAGTGCATGTCGCAAATGGTCATTTTGAAGATATAATACACTTCTTAATGACAAGAACTGCCTCGGAAGGATAAATTATCCAGCAAAAGAAGGAATTAGTGGTGCGTGCAGTAGATTTATCTATCATAGCTAGGAATCTATACAAAATGAGGTCTGATGAGATATTGCGATGATATATACCTAAGTTTGAAAGAAGTAGCATCCTTGCGAATGCTCATGGGGGCGCCGCGGGAGGAAATTTTGCAGGGAGTGCGACTGTGCAGAAGATTCTACGCACAGGGTTGTGGTGGCCAACCCTCCATCGAGACTCAAAAGCATATTGCAAGGTGTGTGATGTATGTCAAAGGACTGGCAGGCCATCGCAGAGGGATGAGATGCCTTTGAATAGAAGACATTACATTCCTTTGAGAAATGGGCGATAGATTTTTTGGGCCCCATTCAGCCCCAAGGAAATATAGGAGCGAGGTACATTATCACCGTAATGGAGTACTTGACTCATTGGGTAGAGGCACAGCCTGTGAAGGATTGCACAGGAATGACTACTGCGAAGTTCCTATTTGAGCATGTACTGATGTGATTTGGTTTTCCAAGCATTTTGATGAGTGATCATGCTACGCACTTTCTAAATGAGATGATCAGCGTGCTAATGGAGAAATTTCAGGTATATCACCAGAAGAGCACGCCTTATCACCCGCAGGCTAACAGGATGGTGAAAGGATTCAATAAAGTGCTTGAGAACGTACTGACGAAGGATTGTAATGCTCAATGAAGTTATTGGTACCTACACATACCTGTAGTACTGTGGGCTTATCAAACGACATGCAAAAAGTTGAATGGACAAACCCCCTTTCGGCTTCTTTATGGCATTGAAGCGGTAATGCCTATGGAATATATTGTGCCTAGTCTGCAAATAACAGTGCTCATAGGTATGAAAAATCACGGAGCCCTGGAGGAAAGGCTTGCACAACTGGATGAACTTGAGGAAGAGAGATTTCTAGCTGGATTTCACCAACAGATCCAAAAGCATCGCGAAAAGGCATGGCATGATCGACATATTAAGCTGCGCACCTTTATGGTAAATGACTTGGTTTTGTTATATGATAGTAAGTTTGATAAATTTCAAAGGATGTTCAGGATGCACTGGTTAGGGCCTTATGTCATTAACAAGATCACCGATAGAGGAGTGGTACAAGTGGTCAAATTGAATGGGACTCCCTTCCCAAGAAATGTGAATGGCATTTGATTGAAGCCATACACCGGCGGTCCGACCATGTGACTAAATGAAGGTAGCACAATCTTAGCACTCTAGGCAGCTGAAAGGAGGTGCGGGACTATAAACTACACTGCCCGGGTTGGGGAGCTACGCAATTGGAGGATTGTAAGAAGCAATGAAGTGTCACAGCGTCTGCGGCAGCGCGGAGGGAGCTGCACTACCCAGGGAGAAATCGCACAATTCGAGCAGAAAGTAACCATTAAATTCACTGTTCATGAGTTGACGGTTGATGTGCGGCCAAATGGAGTGGGTGGCTAGCATTTAAGATGAAACTTATGGCTCATATCCTTGAAAATTTGTCTCCAATCTGGCATTAATGGACCGAATTTGGGGGAACGGTCGGATTTGAATTCAAAATGTCCTATAAATTACAAGTGGCTGTCTAGCAAAAAACACTTGGCCTTTTGAGAATTGTGTTGTTGAGCTCTCAAGCACACATGAATCATGAGCACTACGAACTTCTAATCGTTACTAAAACATTTGAGACTTTTCCGACAAAAACACAGGAGTTCTTGCATAAAATCATCTCAGCACCTGCAGAAGTTGGAGATACCGAAGGAGAGGAGTCAGTGCTGGAAGTTGAGATGGAGGTAGAAGTGGCTACTCCAAAGGTCGCCAAGGTGCTCGTTGAGGTCCCTAAATCACTGAGAACATCGAGACAGAAGCCAACCCCCACCAAAGAATCTGTGAAGGATAAGAACAGAAAGTAGCCTACTATACCGGTGCGCACATCGCCAAGGAGAAACCCACCAAAATCCACCGCATACGAGAAAGGCAAGGCCATAAATTTGGAACTAGAGGAGGAAGATGTTGAGGACATCCCAATGGATGACGAAGATGTGGGAATCGAAGTAGAGGAAGTTGAAATCTAGGGCGCAAACCCTATTACTCGGTTGCTGGAGTATGTCCCTCCGCGCAAGCCTAAGTCCAAGGTGCCAAAGGACATTGATGAGAGAAAGACTCCCCTACAAACCCCTCTACTGCCAGATGACATTGTTTTCAATGGTCCACGCTTTGCACGAGTTCCGCTACTAAAACTTGAAGACTGGGACTTCGCGGACCACGAGAAGTTCCCACATCTGGCGACCGAGAAGCTGATGCACCACATCATTGGCACAAATTCGAGAATGATCGCATTGGAGCCGCGGAGGTGGCTCAAGGGAGTAGAAAAGGCAAGGTTGCTCAACCTGCTCTGGGTGCCGCACTACAACCGTACCCCGGTGACAGTTTTGGTCATCAAGTAGCTATTGTGCTTGGTGCGTGATGGGTGTCTATGGCTAGAGGCACCGGGACCCATCACAGATAGGTTGATTCACCGGATAACGTGACTTCCATATACAGGAGAGAATCCAGCCATGATCTTTGGTGGAAAAGGTGGTGAACAGGCTCTCATGAAATCAATGAAAGAAACATTCAAGTTGGTGAAGAAGCCGCATGGATACGCTATATACCGTTTCTATGACCCCAATGTGAAGGTAGCCACATATATCTTAGCAGGGAAGGTGATGAGGAAGTGTTGCGCCAATGAGGTGTCAGTGCTTGTTGTCGCACTCGCAGCATAGTGTGCTGAAGGAGTCTAGTTCAATTGGTCAGACTACCTTCACGTAGAGTTCCTAGTGAACTGCCGAAAAGTAGAAGAGCTCAGCAAGACGTTCCACTACGCATGGCTCTTACTGTCAATTGTGCTGGTAGGGTGGGAGCTGCTAGAGGATAGTCAGTTCCCTTTTGTTGTGCCAGATATTCCTGAAGCAGTGAAGTACGCTTCATTGTGGGCAACCAATGATGCACAACAAATCAGGGATAGCAAGATCTTTTGGATCTTGATGGAAATGAACATTCGAATGGCCATCAATCGCAAGCCGCGATTGTCGCCTATGGTGTACGCCAACCTACAGGGCTATGCTAAATTTAAGGCAGACTTCCATTGAGTATCCATTAGGGCATGCAAGGACCCTGCGCAGAAATGGCATGATTTTCCGTATCTAAAAACGGATGATTCCATTGATGCAGTGCTTGATCAATGGACAGTAGAGTGGCGCTTTACAATAGATCTGGCAGTGGGAAGAAGCAAGTCCACCATGCAGAAGAAAAAGGAGGAGCTCAAGCTTAAGATGACATAGCTGGCCGAAAAGAGGAAGAAGGAGGTTGTTGATAAGGCTCAGGTGGAGTGCAAGGCCACGAAGCAAACAAGGAAGCAGAAAGGTGGGACAAAGCGAGGCTCTAATAAAGGCGCGAGGTCACCTTCACCTGAGACCGAGGAGGAGACAGATGAGCAGCATGGCGCATACCCTTAGGAGACGTTTGCCCACATCAAATGCCCAAGGGAGCTGGAGAAGGGAGGGTCCATGAAGAAATCAAAGGCGACCAAGACCTCGCTGGACCCCATCACATTAACAGAGGGTGATTTACATGATATTGGTGACATAGTCAAGGATTTCACCACGGAGGCCCTGCAGTAGTTTGAACAACAACATCATATCATCTTGTGGGCTATCCAGATAGGGTTGCAGGAGCTGCAGACCCGCGTGTTGCAGACTGGTACAGTGGCTATCAGCACTTCAGAGGCTATCGATATGCTGCACACAAAGACTTCCAATGCGATAGTGCTGCTGGATGAAGCACTCACCATAGAGAATAAGGCTGACATGCCCATTGTCAGCGCCCTAAAGGGAGTAGGGATGAACCTTGCAGTGCTCCCGTGTGAAGCGCTCCACCTCTTGCAGGATGGAGTAATTACAGAGCTGAGGGTTCAAGAGCACTGCGCCCTCCAGGTGATCAGTGAATGGCGAATCAATAACAAGCAGATGGCCCTAAAAATAAATGCTACCTTCATCACTGAGACTGAGGTGACCAATCAGAGAAAGCACATCTTGCAGGTCATTGAGGAGGCATGTATAATGGTCCCACAGTTGGCCATTCCAGAGGAAGAGTGATCCAGATTTAAACAAGAACGCAACAGATTACAGAGATAACCATATACACAAAGATGCAGCGGAAATAATACTTCATTTCATTAATGGAAAATACTGAAATATGCTTACAACCAGAAATGGAAATAAACTAGCTAGGGCAATGGTAGCTTATATCTGAGAAGAGATGTGGTGGCTACATGCCTCTGAACTGTGTTACAATGAGGCTCGAAGGCCTATTTATTGTTGAGAAACAATGGAAAACCCTTAACATTCCAAAACCTAACCCTAGAAGATGAAATGCCAAACTGTGGGCCCCGTTTGGGTAAATTGGTACACCAACTTCCCAGGGTCGTAACTTTGGCATACGATCTCCGTTTGACGCGTACAATAGCTCGTTAGAAAGATCTATCCGAGCACTGCCACTTTGGGAGGCAACATGTGTCCATGGACCCATGTTGCCCCAGATTTCCCAAAAAATGTCGTTTAGGGCCTCAAAACGGCTCCGAAAGTTCAGGACCCAAAAAACTGCTAAAAATAGTAAGTTGTGCTACAATTAAGGAAACTGAAAATGCTGAGAGAAACAATGGTGGGGGTCCAGGTGGACTTGGCATGTGGCCACCAATATCCACCTGGATCATTCCTCCCCCCTTAGGAAGCAATGGTCCCCATTGCGTTGAGTTCCTCCATGAGATGAGGAAACTTTTGCTGAACTTGTTCCCTGGTGAGCCACTTGCCCTGCTGAAGGAGTTGGCCTGCTTTGACAACTCGATACAGTTGGATATTCTGTTGGCGAGTGTTCTTGATCTGTGTGTCCATGATCCGATCAGTTGCAGCTTGTTCCATGCACTCTATTCTGTGGGTGTGAGCTGTTCTGCAATGTCGGATGTGTCTAGCAAAGGTGGGAAGTATGGCCGAAGGCGGTCCACATTGAACACTGGGTGCAGGCTAAGGAATGGGGGAATGCTAAGCTCAAATGCATTGTCTCCCATAGCCTTAGTAATGGTGTAAGGACCATATCAGAGTGGTCTCAGTTTCCGATAGGCTCCAGTAAAGCGTTCCTTTTGCAAATGCAACCAGACTTTGTCGCCCACCTGAAACTTGTGTGGCACCCGATGTTGATCATGTCGCTGCTTGTACTTGGCATTTGATTTCTCCATAATGTCATGGACCTGCTGGCGAATATGTTGGATGCGCTCAATGAAGCTGGTGGCCTTATCTGTTTTGGACTGGACATGAGCTAAATTTATGTGATTAGTTGCAAGTGGCATGGCCACATCAATGGGGCATAGTGGCTAGAATCCCAAACCCACCTGAAAAGGGCTATGGCCAGTGGAGCTGTGAAGAGCTCGGTTGTAGCTGTGCTGAACATAGGGGAGGCTCTCGTCCCATGTGCGTGGATGCTTTGAGTTATACATGCATAGAATGTGCACAATCATCCTATTGACAACCTCTGTTTGGCCATCAGTTTGAGGATGGAAGGCTGTGGACTTCGTGAGTTTGGTGTCCAGCATTGACCAGAGACTGGACCAAAATGTGTTGAGAAACCGACTGTCCCGATCTGAGATGATAGACTGTGGGATCCCAAAGTGCACCCACACTCGTTCAAAGAAGAGTTTAGCAGTGGCTTCTGCTGTGATATTCTTCTTGCAGGCCGCTATAATGGCCATCTTTGAGAACCTGTCGACGACCACAAAAACACAGTCATTTCCATGCTTAGTGGAAGGAAGGCCTGACATGTAATCCATGGAGATGGATTCCCAAGGTCGACTAGGGGTAGGCAACGGGGTATAGAGGCCGTGCTTCTTGATGGTCGGTTTGGCAATGACACAGGCAGTACATGATCTGATGTACTTCCCAACATCTTGTCGAAGATTCGACCAATAGAAATAATTTTGCAGTACTGCCACTGTTTTCTCGACCCCGAAATGCCCAGCAGCCCGACTATAGTGTGCTTCCCAAATCATCTTGGCACGCTCGCTTGAAGGAACACAAAGGTGACCCAGGTGGCATAACAGGGTATCCTGGAGGTGAAAATCTGGAACATGCCGACCCTCTAAGTGTGTCTGGTATGTGTGGCCGAATTCTGGGTCGCTTTTGTAGAGAAGTGGCCAATCAGAAGTCTCGTGCCCACAAGAGTTGAGCACGGTGGTTAACGCCATGATCGGTGGTCGACTGAGGCAATCTGCAACATTATTGGTGCTGCCCTTCTTATACTTGATATTCAAGTGGAACTGTTGCAGGTATGTAGACCACTTCTGATGACGATCATTTTGCAATTTCCCTTGGGTCTGTATGAACTGCAGGGGTCGGTGGTCTGTGTGGATGACCGTTTCCTTCCCCAAAATGTAATGCTTCCATTGTCGGCAGGCCTATACGATGGAATACATCTCTTTATCATAAGTGGGGTACTTCCGGACTGTGTCTGAAAGTGTTTCACTATGATATGCCACTAGATGTCCATGTTGAGTAAGGACTGCCCCAATAGCATAGTCAGAGGCATCTGTCTCAACCTCAAATGGTTGTTGTAAATCTGGTGACGCGAGCACTAGTGCCGTGCAGAGGCGATCCTTCAACTACATGAATGCCTTCTGTTGAGATTCAGACCAAAAGAATTTTGCTTTCGCCCCTCCCTTGGTGACATGACTCAAGGGCCAAGTAATATGAGAAAACCCCAACACAAACTTGCGGTAGAAGTTGGCAAGACCCAGAAAGCTGCGGAGCTCTGTTAGAGTGGTTGGAGATGGCCAATCCCGAATGACTTGGATCTTGGCTGGATCGACATGCACCCCCTGTTCATCAATGATGTATCCCAGATACTGAACCTGGGTCATGCCAAAAGTGCATTTCTCCAAATTGGCACATAGCTTGTGTTGCCGGAGTGTTTGGAGAACCTGTCGGATGTGGTGGAGGTGCTCTTCCCAACTGTGGCTGAAGATCAGAATGTCATCCAAGTATACTACTACAAAGGAGTTGGTGAATGGCTGCAAGATGTCATCCATTAGCCTCATGAAGGTTGCAGGGGCATTCGTCAATCCGAAAGGCATAACCAACCATTCGAAAAGGCCCTCCTTGGATTTGAAGGCAGTCTTCCACACATCAGAGGGTTCGATTGGTACCTGGTGATATCCTGAATTCAAATCGATCTTGCTGAAATATTTCGCCCCCTTTAGTTAGTCCAGGAGGTCATCAATCTGCGGGATAGGGTACCTATTACGGACAGTGATCTTGTTCAGCGCCCGATAGTCAATACAGAGTCTCCACGTCCCATCCTTCTTCTGTACCAACACGATCGGGCTCCCACAAGGCAATGAACTCGGACATATGTGACCTTTCTGCAGGAGCTCCTGAATCTGCCTCTTGATTTCATTGTTCTCCAGAACGGAGCGCCGATAAATTGGTCCATTGGGTAGCGGCGCACCTGGGGTCAGATCGATGGAGTGTTTGACCTGACAGTGCAGAGGAACCCCTGTAGGGGAGGTGAAGATGTCCTCGTACTCCTCCACAACCTTGTCCATCTGTAGTTGTCGTGCAGAGGGACCCCGTCTGGAGGCTGCGGCCACTGTCTTCTTCTTTCCTTGAGGGCGTATCATCAGGAAAACAAATTTCCTGGTTTTGGAAATGATCTTACTGCATTGTTTTGCAGTAATCGAAGAGATGGCGATAGGTGGTGCTACCTCTGGTATCCTGTACAACTTATTTCCCAATGTAATAATAACAGCACGAGGCCTTGATTCATACACAGCATGTCGCTTCCACAAGTATGGTTGTCCTAATAATACATCACAAACTTCAAGGGGAGCAATGTCACACAATACCTCATCCGTGAAGGGCTTGATGTTGTATGGAAGGTGACACTGCTGGCTCATGCGAAGATCTCGTCCTTGGTGAAGCCACCCAATGGTGTATGGTTGTGGATGTGCTGTGGTTGGTAAGCCCAACCGCTTCACGACCTCTACTGAAATGAGGTTCTTTTGACTCCCGCTATCAACAATGAACTGTATCGGGGAGCCCTTTACCCACATCTGGGAGTGGAAGAGACGCTCCTCCTCCTCTGGATCTTCGGGTTCATTTTTCTGGATCTTGGCGGTAGCAACAGTGGCGTTGGGATCCGCATCAATGATCTGCTTCCCTTTGTCATTCCCCTAATTGGGTTCTGACTCAGAGTCGGAACATGCATCTGATTCTGAAACCTTTAGCTCAGCCACTAGTGACTGCTTGGCCCGACACTCACTTGTGTTGTGGGTGGAGCTCTTATGGAACTCACAACATTTTCCCGTGTCCTTTTTCGGCTTCGCGGTGCTGTTCTTTGCTTGCAGCTTCGGCGGGTTGTCTTGGGCTGTCCCGCCTTGGCTTTGTCCTTTGTTCTGTGGTTTAGGGGCACTTTTCCCCTGCTTTGGATTCGCAGATCCAAAGTCTCGCTTCTTTTGTTTAAACTTCTGCTCGACCTTGACGGCATATCGGTATGCTGCGCCGAGCGAGGAGATGTTCAAGAATTGTATTTCTTCCTGGATGTACTTGTGCAGGCAGCCACGATATTTGAGTATCAAATGTTGCTCTGAATCCTTGATCCCCAACTTTGTGCGAAGGGTATGGAAAAGATTGGTGAACTCCGGCATGTCTTGGTCCCTTCCCTGCCGCAGCGTGGTCCACTTTATGTATTCATCCTCATAGCTTCCGACAGGGTAGTACTGCTCCTTGATGGCATCCCGGAATGAATTCCAGGTGGGTGTGGCTAAAAATAGTGAGCTAGTACTTTCATCCTTCTGCTCGCAGTAGGTTTCCCACCAGTCCTTGACGTGGGGGGCTGCTTTGAGAAGAGCGAAAGCAATCTTTTCCCGACTCGAAAATTCATGAACAAAAAAAAACCCTCTAGCAGATTTAACCATTTATCTACGGCATCTGCGTCTATCTGACCCTCGAATATGGGGATTTCAAAATTAACTTGTACCTTAAAGGGCGTGGCGTTTCCAGAGTAGCTGCTGGAAGCCGATGCGTCGCTTCTGGGTAGCCGCTGAAGGATCTGGGCAAAGCTGTCCATCATCGCGTTCCGTTGTCGCTCGAGTGCTTCTTCGAGCAAGATTTTGATGGGATCTCCTGCCCCCTCGTCTTTCTTCTCGTCCGCCATGGGAGGCTGTCGGGATTTCCGAGGCTGGTCTTGCAAAGGTTCGACCAATTCAAGCCCTAACTCCTTATATCCCGACCTTGTTGGGGACATGCAAAGAAAAACAGAGAAAAAGCAGACCGCTCTGATACCACTGATCCGGATTTAAACAGGAACGCAACAGATTACAGAGATAACCATATACACAAAGATGTAGCGGAAATAATACTTCATTTCATTAATGGAAAATACTGAAATATGCTTACAACCAGAAATGGAAATAAACCAGCTAGGGCGATGGTAGCTTATCTCTGAGAAGAGATGTGGTGGCTACATGCCTCTGAACTGTGTTACAATGAGGCTCGAAGGCCTATTTATTGTTGAGAAACAATGGAAAACCCTTAACATTCCAAAACCTAACCCTAGAAGATGAAACGCCAAACTGTGGGCCCCATTTGGGTAAATTGGTACACCAACTTCCCAGGGTCGTAACTTTGGCATACGATCTCTGTTTGACGCGTACAATAGCTCGTTAGAAAGATCTATCCGAGCACTGCCACTTTGGGAGGCAACATGGGTCCATGGACCCATGTTGCCCCAGATTTCCCAAAAAACGTCGTTTAGGGCCTCAAAACGGCTCTGAAAGTTCAGGACCCGAAAAACTGCTAAAAATAGTAAGTTGTGCTACAATTAAGGAAACTGAAAATGCTGAGAGAAACAATGGTGGGGGTCTAGGTGGACTTGGCAGGTGGCCACCAATATCCACCTAGATCAAAGAGCCAGTCAAGGTATGCATCTGCAAGTTGGCCACAAGGGTGCGCGACACTCTGACTAAGATGGCGCGAGTTTAGTTGGAGTTGAACCTGCAAATTACAGAGTTATAGTTGAGGGCCCAACCTTCAACTGTGCTAGGAGTAAAGGAATAGTGGGTGACCACTGTCACAGAAGTAGTAGCGGTGGTGGATAGTGCAGTAGTAGACTGCATGCAGCTGTTGAGTAGTCATTTGAGGTCTTGACAAGCTTGCAGAAGGACCCCAATGTACAGAGGCTAGAGATGGAAACATGCGAGCTATAACAACACTATGATGAGGTTAAGGGCATAGCGCAAACCATCACACTTACACAGAGACTAGCCAAGTTGCAGGAGGCCAAGCAGCTAAAGGAACAAGAAGCAGTGCTCAAGGGAAGACTAAAGCCCTAGTTGGATGAGGCTTATGCAGTAATAGGTAATATCAAAGGCAAGCTTATGACCCTACAGGAAACACAACAAAAGCTTCAGGCTGATAGCGTAGGAGCAGTGACCGAGAAGATAGTGGAAGACGTGAAGCAGGTGGCAAATCAGTGCATGACCGAAGTTGTAGTCATACAGGTCGAGCTAGAAGAACTTCACGGAAAGATCTTCGCACCTACTGAGTGACTCGAGGGTGAGTCACGATGTTTGTGTTTGGGGCCTATTGGGAACGGGATCCCCCAAAGGGCATTTTTGGGGCTAAAAGCCCATATTTTGGTCAAATTTTGTAAGAAACTTGTAAAGACTCTATATTTTGTGGTTGCGGAGTGCGTAGGTGTTACAATTCATAAAAGGTTGTCTGCCCTTAGTTTTGTAAAGTAAAGTCGGTTGTAAGAGATCTACCCATGGTCCGTGGACAATGGGATTGTATAAAAAGAGCTAAGCCCTAAGTAGTTTTAGAGATACACAATGTAAGAGAGTTGTAGCTCTAAGGTAAGAAGTCTAAGTTTTCAGGTTGTAGCGTAGGTAGAAGCTCTGCAACTGAGTGTGCAGAGGCCTAGGGTTGAATTCCGCAGCTGAGTGCGCGGACCCCTGCAGCTATGTGCACAGGGTGAATAGAGTCTGTAATCACTTGGAAGAGATTAATAAAGAGAAGTATTATGAAATTTTTGTGTATTTGTTTCAATTAATGCATCTTATCATTTTACGTATCAATTTCCTTTATAATGCTTATGTTATGCATGAATGTGTATGATTATATTGGATAACTGAATGCATATAAGAATATCTATTTACGCGGTGCTAACTATGAGTAACTATTAAGATAAGAAAGACACTTGGACTAATCTAGGAATCTGAATGGTATGTTGCCTTGGTTGCGCGAAAGGGTATAGATCAAGGGTTAGGGTTGTGCGAAGGACAGCCGAACCCTTTTGTGGAGGTATTGAAGGACGAAAGAGAAGGCTTTTCTACCAAACCCTAGAGTGAAGTAACTTGCGTGAAAGCAGGAATAAAGGGAATAAAACGACATCACAACCATCTCAGGGTGTGGAAACTTGGTTCCAGCATCCCCCCATACTGCTTCGAGTGAGACTTCGGTCTACGCTCCACAGGTTGATGTCGAAAGGGCCAATAGTGTAGGGATATGTTTGGCTAACTAACGTTGAACCTGGCTCAGGCCCCCTCAAGCCAACAACAAGACTCCTGGAGTTGCAGGCTGAGACTATCCTAGCCAACCTTAAGTCTCCCTAAACGATGGGCACTATCAAGGAATTCGAGGTGTGCCACTTGCATGTCGGTCAAGGGGACATGAGCCTATGATGGGATACTGAGGTTGTTGGGGTTGGAGTCGTGGCCTAGGTTTTTTTATTATTGATTGTTTATTGTTTCCTTTGGATTTTTCGTCCCTAATCATGGGTGGCATGGGGTTGAGCTTATGAACTACATGGTCTATAGTTGGGTGTAACATGGATATTTTGTAGCCAGTCAGTTTTTTTCTCCATATAATTATTGAAATATTATACTTGGTTATTAATTCTGCAATGTGTTTGATTAAATTCTTTTATGCTTTCGTTGTGTTCAATTTAATTGTTTTTATGCATAATATATAAATTGCATGGCATATAGTGTTTCATGTCATATTTAATTAAATTACCAAGTTCGCATTAAAGGGTTGGAAGAAATAATCATGTATGCTTCCATAGAAAATTCCAGAGAAATTAATTAGGTTTTTCAGCATTGTTGAGTAGTGTTTCTTGGTTGGGGGTTGGGGACACTATATACCACATTAGCAAATGGTCCCTCCAGGTCAAAAATATATATTACGTTGAATCTGCCACATCAATCATGATTTCAAACATGCCACATCAAACATATATTATATCATACTTTCCATGTCAACATATATCACAATGGACCCTACTCTTGTCATGACATTGGACCTGCCACATCAAACATTGGACATGCCATATATATACGTTATCATTGCGTAACAATATATGTTACCACATTATGTTTGTGGTAAGTCATCTGAGATGAGGGTTACACCCTCACGTTTCCTAGGTGGAACCACAACACAACCCAACCAAATATTCCAATTAGAGCTCATTTAGGTTCAAACAAACACCATCATTGATCACACAAACTAGACTGATCCACTGGAAAAGATGTGTACTAGTTAATGAATTTTGGGTTTGACCCCTTTTCTCCATCATGAACTTGCTTGACCTGAAAGTGGTGTTTCTTCTTATACCTTAGGAGTTTTACCTTAGGAGGTCACAAATTTAGAACTAGATGATCGGAAAGTACAGAGATACATCAGAGGCAATATCGAGCTCCTACAAAGTAAAAAAAAGGTGTGTAGATTTTCTTAAATTTCTGCTTAAGCATGGTTTGAAAATTTATTTTGAAGGAATTCAAAGGGCATAATAGATCATTATTATCGGTAACTGATGCCCCGAGGAAGGAAAATTCAAACACCTAGTAAGGAACCTGAAAGCTCTAGCATGACTCATGAAGAAGAAGAAGAAATGTTATATGATATATCAAAATTACAAGAACAAATGCAACAAGTGTCACTTGCACAAAAAGCAACAGAATCTAAGATGGATGGTTTAAGGAAAGATGTAGAAGCTAAGATGGGTGGTTTAAAGAAAGGTGTAGAAGCTAATATGGATTTTTTAAAGAAAGGCGTAGAAGCTAAAATTGATGGCATGGATGATAAGATGGAAGAATTGAAGATAAATATGAATAAGTTGCTACAAGAAATGGTCACTAAGGGTGAAAGGGTACTAAAGGAAACTCATGATGAGAAAAAAAGAAATGTTAATCATGATTCCATAGACTCTAATGTTGGATCGAAGACTCACCATATTCCAAAAATCGATATGAGGAAGTTTGATGGCAAGGATCCCGCCACATGGATATTACAGATGGAGCAATTCTTCGATCTCAATAATGTGTAAAACACATAAAAGGTATGTATGGCAACTTTATATTTGGAACCAAATCGGTTTGTATGGTATCAATGGCTTTGCTCTCGTAAACAATTTATCACTTGGGCAATTTTTATGGAAGAATTGATAGCACATTATGAGGATACAAAAATCAACACTTTTTTTAGCCAATTGATAAGTCTCAAACAAAAGGGTTCAATAATCGAGCACATTGAGGAGTTCCAAAAATTGAACATAAGGGTAAAAGATATTCCAGAGGAGCATAGGATTGATGTGTTCATAGGGTCTTTAAAGGATAATATCCAACATGATGTTCGCCTTTGGGAACCTGATTCATTAGAGAAGGCATTCAAGTTAGCAAGAAAAATGGAAAGCAAAATTATGGCAACCAGGAAGCATACCACTCATAACTATAAAGATGGAATTGTTGTTGCCCCTAGTCTTCCACAACCTATAAGGTTGACACCACAAAAATTGGAAGAAAAAAGAGCAAAAGTACTTTGTTACAGTTGTGATAGCAAATACACTAAAGGTCATAAGCGTGCTAAGAAGAAATTATTCTACATAGATTGTGAAGAGGAAGAAGAAAAGGAGCAAGAAAGGTCAAAAGAAGAGGATATACTCCAGGAACAAAGCCCAGATGAAGAACAAATAAATCCGACCATATCTTGTAATGCATTGGCGGGAATTACCACTCCTCAAACCATCAAGATAGAAGGACAAATCAAGAAGAAAAAGGCAATAGTGTTGATTGATTCAGGAAGCACCCAAAATTTTATTCATTGTAAGGTAGCAAAAGAATTGAATTGCTTCCTATATCTAGCACCAGAGTGTCAAGTGATGATTGCAAATGGAGGAACAATAAATTGCTCTGGAAAGTGCCATAATATCAAGCTATCCATGGGAGAATATGTATTGACTAGCCCAATGCTTTCCATTCCAATGGGAGGTGCTGATGTTGTACTAGGAGTCCAATGGCTACAATCCTTGGGTACAATAGCTTTTAATTTTCAAGAACTTTTCATCAAATTTTCTACGGAAGGAAAGGAAGTTGAATTAAGGGGTATTGCAGGGAAACCAGGAAAGATAATTAGCTCTAATGGTATGACAAAGCTTCTAAAAAAGGAGCAAAGAGGTGTAATTGCACAATTATGTTCGCTAGATTTTTCCACATTGGAATCATCTATTTCTCCAGATCTCCAAAAAGTCCTGGACAATCATTCCAAGGTATTTGAGACTCCTAAAGGTCTCCCACCTATGCATGATCATGATCATGCTATTCATCTGATTCTAGGAAGTGTTCCTCTAAACATCAGGCCGTACAGATATCCCTATGTCCAAAAGAGTGAAATTGAACGTATGGTTGCAGAAATGCTAGAGGTTGGTATAATTCAACTGAGTCAAAGTTCTTTCTCTGCTCCAGTAGTATTAGTGCACAAGAAGGATGGATCATGGCGCATGTGTCTGGATTATAGGGAGCTCAACAAGCTCACTATTAAAGATAAGTTCCCCATTCCTGTCATTGGTGAATTACTAGATGAATTGCATGGATCAATTTAATTCACCAAGTTGGATCTTCGTTCAGGATATCATCAAATCAGAATGAAGACTGAAGACATTCTGAAAACAACATTTAGAACTCATGAGGGTCATTATGAATTTTTGGTCATGCTTTTTGGCCTTACCAATGCACCTTCAACATTTCAAGGTTTGATGAATTCAATTTTCAAACCATTCCTTAGAAAATTTGTGTTAGTATTTTTTGATGATATACTAATCTACAACAAGTCTTGGAAGGATCATGTTGAACATGTTGACAGGGTGCTACAACTATTGGAGGAGAAACAATTATATGCAAAAAGATCCAAATGTTTCTTTGGAGTCCAGGAGGTGGAATATCTGGGTCATATTGTATCTCATGAAGGATTTAAGGTAGACCCTAGCAAAATTAAAGCCATTAAGGAATGGAAAATCCCCACATCCATAAAGCATCTGCGAGGATTTCTCGGGTTGACAGGGTATTATTGCAAGTTTGTTAAGAATTATGGGAGAATAGCAGCACCTCTAACAACATTATTGAAGAAAGATGCATTTTCATGGACTCCGGAAGCAACAAAGGCCTTTGAACATCTTAAAGAGGCAATGTGCCAAGCACTGGTCTTAGCTACACCGGACTTCACAAAAACCTTTATTGTGGAATGTGATGCTTCAGGAAATGGAATTGGTGATGTTCTAATGCAAGATGAAAGACCCATTGCTTTTGAAAGTCATCCAATCAAGGGAAAGTTTTTAAGCAAAGCTATTTATGAGAAGGAAATGTTGGAAATACTCCATGCACTTAAGAAATGGCGACCCTACCTAATAGGAAGACACTTCAAGGTAAAAACGGATCATGATAGCCTTAAATACTTTTTAGAACAAATATTATCCTCTGAAGAGCAACAAAAGTGGGTCACAAAGTTGTTGGGTTATGACTTTGAAATCATCTACAAAAAAGGGCAGCAAAATGTGGTGCCAGATGCACTCTCAAGAAAGGATGAGGATGTGGAAGCATTGTTGTGCACCATTTCTATTATCCAACCAGATTGGATAAACGAAGCAAGGGAGGAATGGAAGAATGATGAATAAGTGTGGGAACTTATTCGAAAGTTACAACAAGATTCCAGTACGTCTGATACATTTAGCTGGAAAAATGATTCGTTATGGCACAAAGATCACTTATACCTATGTAAGAAATCCCAACTAAAACAAAAGATTTTATGGAATTGCACACTTCTGTTGGCATTATGATTCAAGTGTTGTCCTTGATGGAAACTCACTCAGAGGTTGGTACAGGTGATGGCAACTTAATCAGAGGACAGATCTTAGTACAGCAGGCCAAGAAAGTTCATACACGCAGGTTCATTAAGCCCAAGTCGCGTATACACGCTGGTTCACTATATACCAAGTCGCGTGTACGCAGGTTCGCTATATACCAAGTAGGGTATACACGCAGTTTCATGAACGGAAAAGAGCGTACATGTCGGAAAGCTTACTTTTAGTCCATGGTAGTTAGTCCTTGGAATTTGTGCCTATGGTTTTGGACCATGGAGTCTCGACAGACGTGTTGATCCCTAGTATTGAGTTGATGGTATTGGGTTACTATGGTTTTGGACCATGGTATTGTGAAGGGCCTAAAGCTATATAAGGAGAAAGATCATTAGGCCAGAAAAAAGTAGTGAGTGTGTGTGAGTGATGAAGATCTGAGGAAGTGTGAGATCCAAATGCTGGTTATGGGTTGGTGATCTGAACCAAGGTTTCACTCATGTGGAGGATGATGGAACGAGATCTCAAGGCTTGGAATAATTATCTTCATATGGTTTGACTGTGGACAGACTAGATCTACTGACGCATGTTTATTATTATTATGATCTCGGTATGTTTTGATGTCTGATATGGCTGCGGAGTTTTAAGCTTGAATTTGCAGATCTTTACGCAGGTTGGTTTTGGTAAAAGAGCGTATACACGCAAGTTGGGCTCGTCGAAGTAGCGTATACAATGTGAAATATGAAGATGGAGTTGGATCTGGTTGTTGTTATGTTGTCTGTGTTCTTGACAGGGTTTCAGTGATTCAGTATTGGGTGATTCAGAGATTGATGATGCAGGTTGTACTACAATGGTGATTGTTTCATGGATCCAGTATGAAAATGTATGAAATGTGGTCCCAGAAAGATCGTAGGCCGGCACCTACGTACTGGTAAACATATCAGCCAGTACAAGAGCCAGGGGGTTGTAGCTCCCTTCCAGTAGCAGCTGTAAAACGAGTAAAGGTTGGAGCATTCTGTAGGCAGGCACCTACGTACTAGTAAATGGATCAGCTAGTACAAGAGCTATGAGGGTTGTAGCCCTCTGCAGGTTGTAGCCTGTATGCTAGTAAAGGACTGCACCAGTACATTGTAAAAGAAGTTTCTTATTAAAGGAAGATAGAAACAAATTGCAGCATGTGGTTTTCACCCACATTGGGTTTCCACCTTATATCATGGTGTTCATGTGTGTGGCTTTTGTGTGATGATCTGTTCTTTTATACTGCACCTATTTACTGTTAATATGGTTAATAATGTTATGATGCATTTACTGAAGATAAGCTAACTAAATCATAAGATTTCTGGATATACGCTAGTTGCTTTAGACACAGTAGCGTGTACACGCAGGTTCACTTAACTGAAGTAGCGTATATGTTTCTGAGTATGAAATTGGAAAATTTTTATTGATCTGATAATACTGATTCACCCCCCCCCCCTCTCAGTATTATTTCCAATAATTGGTATCAGAGCAGGTCCTTCAGAGAAGCTTGATCGCTTGAAGGAGATTCGTAGAACAATGGGGAAGAAAGCACGTCAGAAGAAGAAGACAGCTCAAAGGAACAATGACAACCTACTGTTGAGTGGAAGCAAGTATTTAGATCCTGAATCACCTCAGATTGAAGATGGACAAGAAAATGAAGCATCAGATCAAATCATAGATCAGCAAGATCTACCTAGCAAAAGGGAGAATGCCCTCAAAGAAGAAATCATCATATTAAAAGATCAGTTGGAATGTGCATCCAAAATTCGACAAATGCTGCTAGCGCTGAATAAAGAGCAAGAAAACAAGATCCTCGAACTAAGGCATCAGTTGGATGAAGGAAGGAAAGCTGAAGAGACCTTGAAGAAGCAATGTCTGGAAAAAGAAGAACAACATCAAGTTGAGGTAAATATCTTGAAAAGTAAATTAGAAGAAAAGGATAAACTATTACGATTTCAAGATAGTACTAAGATCTTGGATGATATTCTTAGTAGTCAAAGGTCCCCTGCTATCAAAACTAGTCTTGGTTTTCATGAGTCTATTGAAGGTGAATCTGGTTCACAAAGTAAGATAAGAGTCTCTAATGCAAAATCTGAAAGGCTCTACAAGGAGATGAAAGGACAACCCCATCAACAATCAAGGAGAGAGGCTCCTCAAAGAAAATCTTTTACTCCTCCCATGAATAATGTTGAATGTTATGTATGTCATAATCTTGGACATGTTGCAGCCATATGTAGAAGAAGAAGGCTTCAAGACCATCATGCAGAAAGATCATCACATTCAAGGTACTTTAATGGATATTGCTTTTCTTGCAATATGTTTGGCCACAAAGCTGTTGATTGCTATAGGAGGAATATGAAACATGTAAGATGCTATGCATGTAACAAGTTTGGACATAGAGCAAAGGATTGCAGGAACAAAGCTCATGATAAGAAGAAATCATCAACATGCCTGAAGATATGGAAGAATAAGGAAGTTCAGTCAGAAAGATGTGGCACAGCACAGGGTACTCAGCAAAGCACAAACATAACAGACTCAGGGGGAGCTGAAGGCATATAACTTCAGTGTTCTAATTCTCATACGCAAGTTTAATGAAGGGAAGTCGCGTATATACGCGAGTTTCACACTGCAAAATCGCGTATATGTCAGTCTGAAGAAATGCAGTGGGGATGGGCTCAGAAAAGGGGTCTGATATGATTCAGTCCAATATTTTCTCTCTTGGTTAACGTTTACAGTCTGCTGAGGATGTTTGGAAATGTTTTGATACTTGTAAGATGTTAGAAGTGTTTAATCCTAACTTGATGATGATGAGATCTTGATGCTTATTACTGATGTATGCATGATTAGATCTAACTACAGATGGCATAGGATCAGGGGGAGCATATACTTCAAATAATGCATTGTTGGCATTATGGTTAGAAGTTGTTGATAAAGTCTATGAAGCTAAATGATACATCTTGTTGTTTGATCAAAGGAATGATATTGCAGGCTGATGCTTATGGTACAGATCACATATGATGAATGATAGTCATGGTCTTGAATGAATTGCTGGTCTTAGAACCTGCATCTGCTCAGGGGGAGCATGGATGGATTGATACAACTTGGCATATACAAAGGGGAGCCCAATCAGGAACTTCAGGGGGAGTATGGACAGCAAAAGGTATACCAAAGAACAGAATATCTTGGTCCGCCCTTTGCCCTTGATGTCAAAGGGGGAGAGTGACTTGGTGTGGTGGTTGCCATCAAGTCCAAAGGGGGAGATTGTTGGCATTATGATTCAAGTGTTGTCCTTGATGGCAACTCACTCAGAGGTTGGTACAGGTGATGGCAACTTAATCAGAGGACAGATCTTAGTACAGCAGGCCAAGAAAGTTCATACACGCAGGTTCATTAAGCCCAAGTCGCGTATACACGCTGGTTCACTATATACCAAGTCGCGTGTACGCAGGTTCACTATATACCAAGTAGGGTATACACGCAGTTTCATGAACGGAAAAGAGCGTACATGTCGGAAAGCTTACTTTTGGTCCGTGGTAGTTAGTCCTTGGAATTTGTGCCTATGGTTTTGGACCATGGAGTCTCGACAGACATGTTGATCCCTAGTATTGAGTTGATGGTATTGGGTTACTATGGTTTTGGACCGTGGTATTGTGAAGGGCCTAAAGCTATATAAGGAGAAAGATCATTAGGCCAGAAAAAAGTAGTGAGTGTGTGTGAGTGATGAAGATCTGAGGAAGTGTGAGATCCAAATGCTGGTTATGGGTTGGTGATCTGAACCAAGGTTTCACTCATGTGGAGGATGATGGAACGAGATCTCAAGGCTTGGAATAATTATCTTCATATGGTTTGACTGTGGACAGACTAGATCTACTGACGCATGTTTATTATTATTATGATCTGGGTATGTTTTGATGTCTGATATGGCTGCGGAGTTTTAAGCTTGAATTTGTAGATCTATACGCAGGTTGGTTTTGGTAAAAGAGCGTATACACGCAGGTTGGGCTCGTCGAAGTAGCGTATACAATGTGAAGTATGAAGATGGAGTTGGATCTGGTTGTTGTTATGTTGTCTGTGTTCTTGACAGGGTTTCAGTGATTCAGTATTGGGTGATTCAGAGATTGATGATGCAGGTTGTACTACAATGGTGATTGTTTCATGGATCCAGTATGAAAATGTATGAAACGTGGTCCCGGAAAGATCGTAGGCTGGCACCTACGTACTAGTAAACATATCAGCCAGTACAAGAGCCAGGGGGTTGTAGCTCCCTTCCAGTAGCAGCTGGAAAACGAGTAAAGGTTGGAGCATTCTGTAGGCAGGCACCTACGTACTAGTAAATGGATCAGCTAGTACAAGAGCTATGAGGGTTGTAGCCCTCTGCAGGTTGTAGCCTGCGTGCTGGTAAAGGACTGCACCAGTACATTGTAAAAGAAGTTTCTTATTAAAGGAAGATAGAAACAAATTGCAGCAGGTGGTTTTCACCCACATTGGGTTTCCACCTTATATCATGGTGTTCATGTGTGTGGCTTTTGTGTGATGATCTGTTCTTTTATACTGCACCTATTTACTGTTAATATGGTTAATAATGTTCTGATGCATTTACTGAAGTACTGTTAATATGGTTAATAATGTTCTGATGCATTTACTGAAGATAAGCTAATTGAATCATAAGATTTCTGGATATACGCTAGTTGCTTTAGACACAGTAGCATGTACACGCGGGTTCACTTAACTAAAGTAGCGTATATGTTTCTGAGTATGAAATTGGAAATGTTTTATTGATCTGATAATACTGATTCACCCCCCCCCCCCCCCCCCCTTCTCAGTATTATTTCCAACAACTTCTCCCTTAGGAGGGCACTCAGGATTTTTAAAAACTTACCACAGGGTTAAGAAGGAATTTTTTTGGGATGGCCTTAAATCAGATATTCAAAAGTTTGTGGCGTAATATTTGGTTTGCCAACAAAATAAAGTTGAAACAATTAAGACACCGGGTCTATTACAACCTTTATCCATTCCAAGCCAACGTTGGGAGGAGGTTTCAATGGACTTTATCACAGGTTTACCCAAGTTTGAGGGAAAGAGTGTCATCATGGTGGTAGTTGACAGACTTACCAAGTATGCACACTTTTGTGCATTATCACATCCATTTAAAGCCAGTACAGTTTCTACTGCATTTATGGAAATAATTCAAAGGCTACATGGAAACCCAAAGATTATTGTAAGTGACAGAGATCCCATTTTCACTGGAAATTTTTGGACAGAAATATTTTCTTATCTTGGTGCTAAGTTAGCTCATAGCTCATCTTATCATCCTCAATCTGATGGGAAAACTGAGATAGTAAACAAATGTTTGGAAGGATATCTTCGTTGCTTTGTATCTGATAAATAGACACAATGGGTCAAATGGTTGCCTCTGGCTGAATGGTGGTATAACACTTCCTTCCATACAACAACAAAAATGACCCCATTTATGGCACTTTATGGGTATCAACCACCATCCATCACATCATATTTAAGAGAAAATTCTAAGGTTCAGGCAGTGAAACATCACATCGAACATCAACAACAAGTCCTCCAACTCTTAAAGGATAACCTCGTGTTGGCACATAATAGAATGAAACAAAAGGCAGATCAACATCGCAGTGAAAGAAGTTTTGATGTAGGTGATTGGGTATTCCTACGCTACAACCATATAAGCAAATGTCCCTCAAGCAAGCTAAGAAGGATAATAAATTATCACCAAAGTATTATGGTCCGTACAAGGTGTTGCAAAAGATTGGTACTATGGCATACAAATTGGAGCTTCCTGCAGCTTCTCGATTGCACCCAGTTTTCCATGTTTCATGTTTAAAGAAGGTTATAGGTGACAAGCTCCCAGTTCAAACAATATTGCCAGAACTTGACGAGGAAGGAAAAATTATATTGGAACCGGAAGCAGTCACAGAAACAAGAACTCGACAGCTACGAAATCGATCAATTTCAGAGTATCTTATCAAGTGGAAGAACTTATCCGCTGAAGATTCCACATGGGAGGATTAGAATTTTATGCAGAAGTATCAGAACTACTCAAGCGTTGAGGACAACACTTTTTTGAAGGAGAGGGGCATGTTGGGTCCCTATAATACTAGTGATTACCCCATTACTATTGTAGTTATACCCCTTATTAATATTGTTGTGCCCCTATTGCCCCCATATTGTTATTACTGTGCCCCATAGAATCCCTCTATTGTTATTTTTGTGGCTTTATATTATTATTGTTAGTTCGGCTGGATTATATTGTGACTCCTTAGACTCCTATATATAGAAAGGAGGTTTTGTCATTTGAATCATCCAAGAATTGTTCATTTATGTAATGTAAAGGAGGTTGCCACCTCGAAGAGGCTGAATTCTAAGGCGTTGATCTATCTTTTCTATCTTTTCTTGAGTTGGTTTCATAACATAATGTTTCACAATTGTGTTGAATTAATGATGTGATACAATGTCATATCTATATATATATATATATATATATATATATATATATATATATATATATATATATATATATATATATATATATATATATATATATATACATATATATATATATATACATATATATATATACATATATATACATATATATATATATTTGTGTGTGTGTGTGAGGGCTTACAGGGCTGACCCATGCCATCAAATGTCAATAGAGCCAACCAATATGATCAAATCATGTGACTTAGACCTGACAAATTTCTTCATTCTCATGTGATCGTTCCATATGACCTGGACCTAGGTGTCCATGGTCAAATCATTGTTTTTGTGAGTTTGATTTCACTATGCCACATGGAACCCTTTGGGTGGTGCCATGTGTCACCAAAAATTGACCTTGTTGGCCACTCAAAACTACCTATTTAACATGCCATGTGTCCATGCCATTAGGCTGACATGTCACCCATTTTTCCATGTGTCTAGGTTTTATTGTGTATTGTGTAGATGATGTGTGTGTATGTTTTTCAACCCCATCAAAAATTGGTCCCACCAAGTGGAAACATATATTATGTTAGAGCCACCATGTCAGTCATGATGTCAAACCTACCACATCAAAATATATTATATCAAACTTTCCACATTAACATATATCCCAATAAATGAATTTCTTTCCTGGGCTGCACATGCGAGCCTACTGCTTGACCTAGCAGTTTCCCTCTGCAACACAATCGCTACTCAGCAGCCTCCTGCTGTTGGGATCTCAGAGCCTATGGATCCCTCAAAGGAGGGCGATCCTCTACCAGATCGACTTCAAGGAAATGAAGAAGTTGCAGAAGTGTTTGCCTCCCTTATCGCAGTGACAAGAACTCCAAGAATCAGGCCAACAATAAACAAGTTTGTTAAAAAGCTCGATGATATTCCAGAAATATCCCTTCCTCCTTCTCTTCCTCACATAGCAGCTTTGTCACTCATTGAACGTGGTCTAGTGGGTCAGTTCATTGGGCTATGGTTGTCCCCCAAATCAGTTCAAAGATGGGTTGAAAGAAACTGGAGCTCAACTATCAATGGGAAAATCACAATAAGGTTTTGCGAAAGGGGATACTATACCTTTCATTTTGAAACTAAGGAAGACAGAGATCTGATCTTTAGAAATGGCCCATATTTCATGGACACCAGAGGACTATATCTAAACCGATGGACCCCAGATTTTGATCCTAAAATGGATGTGCCAAGTGCAGTACCAGTTTGGGTCAGATTACCCCACCTCCCTTTACACTGCTGGGGAGATGAGTCAGTAAAGGCCATAGGAAATGCAGTAGGAAAATATATAGATAGATGTGAACCGAAGGACAATATGCATGCTTGTGCCAGAATATGTGTGGAAGTGGATCTAGGAAAAGGACTTCTAGAAGCGATAAAGATTAAGGTCGACCAATGGACGCATATACAGTAGCTGGACTATGAGAAGATTCCATTCAAATGCAAGGTATGTCACGAATATGGTCATTTTGCAAATAGATGTTCTAAAAAAAAAAGTGAAAATGTTGAGGAACAAGAAAATAAATGGGAGCAAGTAAAAAGAAAGAAACCCACCAACAAGCAACCCCCCCTCACCATCTTCGCAACCCCAAGAATTAAATGAAACTTCCTCTCCATCTCCCTCCACTGCCATCCCCTCACACCTCACAAATTCAAACCCCTTTGGGCCACTGGAAGATTCCACAGATCCCCCCTCACCCAGATCCCCAACGCATTCTCCCAACCCCCTTACTCTCTCCACCATCCCTTCAATCCCTCGTTCCCCACTCCCCCCCCCCCCCACCATCAGTGGATCGTATCTTAACTAGAAACCAATCCAAAGAGACCATACAAATCAATGAACATATAAAAAAAAAAGTAGGCAGAAAATCCAACAAGGAAATAAGGGATGAAGCAGCGGCCAAAGAGATGGCTTTAGGTACTCAGCAACCAATGGACTCTTTCCTTGGGAAAAATACAGGAAACAGTGAGAAAAATCAGCAAAGAGGGAAGGGCATCGCGCACCACCAAACCAATAAATAATGATAGTGGTCTCTTGGAACTGTCATGGTCTGGGCACACCCTACAAAGCAAATGTAGCAAGAGACATCCTAACAAAAGAAGTGTCGGACATTTTCATGATCCAGGAGACTAAAACAAACAGTCAAGAAACTGGAAAAATGATACAAAAATTAAAAAATTATGAAGGAATAATGCTTGAGGCAACAGGAGCATCAGGAGGAATCTGCACCCTATGGGAAAAAAGGAAATGGGAAATGATAAATCAAAAAATCGGCAAGCACTGGATTAAAACATATTTAAAGGATCTCAGCACAAAGGAAAAGTACAGCATCATAAATATATATGCTCCAAATCATTATAAAGAAAAAGAACAATGTTGGAACTCGGTAAAAGAAGAATTAACAGAAAGACAAAATTGGAAAATAATTTTGGGAGGTGATCTAAACTTGGTAAGAAATATAGAAGAAAATTTGGAGGGACTTATCATGTAGATCTGTCAAGAGAAGCTCTGGAAGAAATAATGGAGCAGCACAATCTAATCGATATGCCGCCAAGTGTTGGCAGGATAAATCATTCTTGCAGACAAGATCGATCTCCCTAGTATCACAAGATAATCTAGCAACAAACAGACAAGTAAATCTATCTTTCTCTAGAAATATGTAATTTACAAATAAAGACTATAGAGGTGTTACGATCCTACCTTAGATCCAACGCTTGTTCATTGTAGTCATCCCTCGATTGTCTAAAAGAGTTATCCTTTAAAGACCTGCAAACACAAACAAGCAAACATCAAATAGCACCTGCATAGCAAATATCATAAATCATGTCTATTATGGTGATCAAGGAATCCATAAAATAAACCATAAATGAACAGCTTATTGAGAAAAACAAACTTATTTGTATTAACTTTGAAGTAGAAGAACCTTACAACCTTTTCAGCCTTGATGTTGAACAAGCTCTTCCTAGGGTCCGAAACAAGAATTTCCTTTACTTTGACAAGCCTTGCACTCTTCCAAATGAGATCTTAGAGGTATGTAATCTCTCCTCATAAAAGCTCAACTAAGAAGACTAAGTTCCAGTAGCATTTCACCTCAAAAATATTCAGCTTTCAACCTCCTAAGTAACCAGCCCAATGCTTCATTTTATAGTGTAGAGGAGGAGGTTACAGGTCCACCTATGAAGGGATAGAGTCCTCCTTCAAAGGGATAAGCTCCTCACATCAAGGGGTTAGCTCCTTAAGGTATGGGATGCATGAACCTTAAGAGAGCGAACTTGCCACCTCAAGATTCCTTCCAGAAGCTTCTAGAAATGACTGAAAGTGAGTTTTTAGAATAAACTCGCGCCTTTTTAACTTTTACAGGGGTCCGCACCCATAACACAGATACAGAGTGGTCAGGTGCGCAGGGAACATGACCATTAGGTGCGGGACCGCAGGTAAGACTAAGAGATAGTGCAGAACCAGAGTTTTAGAGACTTTTAGGCCTTTTCTCTTACTTTCAACGCTTGATATGAAGAATTGAGGCGTTAGACTTGCAAAGGAGGAAAGTATGAGTGGTAATGGGCTCACACAGATTGCAGAATGTCAAGGTGACAATTTTTAGTGCAAAAGATTGCCCCCTAAAGTGCGAATTCTGTAATAGATGAAGATAGAGTTTGTCATCTATGAAGAGTGAAGTACTTTATCATTTCAAGGATCATCCTGTGGACACCCCAGTTGGAACCTGTAAAAACATTCAATTAAAATATATATATGTATACATATCATCGCTGAGGTAGGCATTCCCATACTCAGATCAAAACTGACTAGAAAACTAACTAAACTGTTCTGATACAGGAATGATTTTGTAATACATCAAGAGTATAGACATGTGTAGACACAGTATGGATGCAACCATCTATTTATGAATAGTCCACTGTATAATGAATAACAAAATTCCTTACAGCCTGGATGGTAAAAACTAGATCCAGGGTCTTGATTTCCGCTTCTCGAACTAGTACGATTCTATCCATGTGAATGAATGTGTCGAAGTCGAACATGGTAGAAACCACTTGATTACCAGTCAATGATGTAAACTGTTAACAAGTGTGAGAGAAACCACCTTTAATATCAATGGCTCTCAAAGTACCCAGTACAATCCATGAAATGTGAATAAATGAGCTGAAGTCGAACATGTCATAGAATCCTTTGATCGAAGGTCAATGATGCAACCTATCGTTGAAGGTGAGAAACCTGCCATTATGGCATGCAAATTTCAAGGTACTGACAATTTCTAGATCATATTTTTAGATAATGAGTTGAAGTCGATAGAAAGCGATCTGTCGTACGCAAGCCCACAACACGAAATCATAGATCAAGTTTTGAAGAAATATATTGGCAAGGACTGACTCAGGGATGGTCAAAAATGAATGACAGATATTTTGCAAATGAATGGTTTATTTGAGCTGACCTCTTGAACACATAACAACACTGTAGATGGTTTGGTGAAATTGACCCAAAGCTAATACCCAGAAACTGGCTGAAGACTTTCAATATGGTTTGATTAACTGTTAGGCAAAGGATTTCCCAAGCCAGGTGAACAAAAGTGTCGTGTTCAAGAGTGGTTAACGGCTTTTTACAAAACAAAGTGTAACAAACGAGTTCATTTTCCTCTCTTTTCCCCCACCATTTTTGGCAACTACCTCTTTATTTTTGACAAGCTTGAGGAGGATAACATTTGCTTGTTTATAAGCTCATCCTTCAGATGAGTCCAACTTAGTTTAAAATTCGAACCCTAAGAAGGAGTGGTTCGTTCCTGTTTAAAATTGAACAAGTCCTTTACTGTTAAATTTTAACGAGTCCAGTATAGGAAAAACTTGGTGTTTTTCAATTTTAGGGAGCCAAAATAAAAATTAAGAAAACTCCATGGGTGTTCTTTTTCGTAAAATAGTCCCTCAGGTCCGAAAAAGGATAAAATAATACAGGAGGGATGACATTTCCAATACTTTAACAAGCTGGAAAGGACAAGCGCTCGACAATCTTTTCATATTTAACGAGTCTAAAATGGGTTTAAAGAGGACTCTAGTCTCGTCATGGTGACGAGTCCAATGTCGTCAGGGTTTAACGAGTCCGACATAGG
The DNA here is from genome assembly GCA_031772625.1 of Pinus tabuliformis. Classification (NCBI taxonomy): domain Eukaryota; kingdom Viridiplantae; phylum Streptophyta; class Pinopsida; order Pinales; family Pinaceae; genus Pinus; species Pinus tabuliformis. The sequence continues at coordinate 806,786,233 of CM062814.1, forward strand.
TAAAACTCAAAGTCTTTTTCATGTTTAGAGAGTTCGAAAAAGACACGGAAAAGAAAAATCCAGAGGGGGTCCTTTTTCGTAAATTTGTGTCCCTCGAGCCCGAAAAAGTATAAAATAATACTCGAGAGAACTGCTTGACCATTACAATCAAGGAGTACTTTTCATAATTAGTGGCCTTGATCCGAAAAAGTAAAAAAGTAATTGAAGACATGTCGTTTCATAACCAATATCAAACTCGAAACGATAAAAGTCTGATGATCTTTTCATCTTTATAGGGTCAGAAAAGAGCTGAAAGTGGACCGCCTTTTTAATTCTATTTAACGAGTTAAAAAGGGAAAAACTCGGCAATCTTTTCATATTTTACGAGTCAGAAAAGAGCTTAAAGAAGACTCGTCCTAGAGGAACGAGTGGTATAAAGGGTAGCAACTGGTTCCAGAAATGGTGGAACTGCTCAAAACATGTTATGGTTAAGAGGCTGGCTAACAAAGCCACTCATCACTATGGTCCATCAGGAAAGGAAAAACAACCAAGTGAAAGCATATGATCAGCCAAAGAGATGGTGGCGATGGAATGAAACAAACAAGGCTCATCTAACAGAATTTAGCGAATAAAAACGACAATCACGAGATGTAATTCGGGTATGGGTTCATTTTTACACAAGCTTGAACCATGGAGAACTCTGCTTGGATTCAGTTTCATGTATACACAAGCTTGAAATGAAAAAATATGCTTGTTATAAGTTCGCATGCCCCAGCATAATGACTCAAATCTAGGTACATGCCCCCCAAGCTTCATTTCATTCAACGAGTTGGATGGAATGAAAGTTCACTTTCGAGATCTTGGAAAGACTCGACTTGGATTTTATGAGATCTAAATCAAAGACTCGATTTGGAAAAGGGAGTTGTTTCATTTTTTAATGAGGTTGACACAGTAAAAGAACTATCCTCATAACCCTTGTTTCGTTTTTTAAACGAGCTTGACACAAGACAAGGAACTATGCTCCAGAATACTTGATTCATTTTTTAAGGAGCTTGACACAAGACAAGGAACTATGCTCCAGAATCCTTGATTCATTTTTTAACGAGCTTGACACAGGACAAGGAACTATGCTCCAACCCTTGTTTCATTTTTTTAACGAGCTTGACACAAGACAAGGAACTATGCTCAAAACCCTTGATTCATTTTTTAACGAGCTTGACACAAGACAAAGAACTATGCTCAAGACTCCTTGTTTCATTTTTTAATGAGCTTGACACAAGACAAGGAACTATGCTCCACACATCCGGTTTCATTTTTTAATGAGGTTGAGACAGAACAAACTATCCTCGAAACATCCAGTTTCATTTTTTAACGAGGTTGACACAGGAATAAACTATCCTCGAGGTTGGTCAGGAATCAGAAAACGACTGTACAACCTGATATGCAATTTCAAAGGGACTCAAAGGCATCATGCCATCAAATGAATCCACCTCAGAATCGTAAGGTACGATTCGAGGATCATCAATAGTAATAGTATTCGATGAAATCATATGAATAGTTGCAATAGAAGGTGTTACGTTAGGAGGAGGGAAGGAAAAAGTTCCCAGTAAACCAGAATATTTAATCAAACCTACACCAACATCCTTATAAGGGATAGTTGTTTTACCGATGTGATGAACACTATCTGTAGAGGTTGGGTCGGATGAGAAATAAGTCAGATGGTCTATCGTAACAATCTTTCCGTTATGAGGAAACTTTATAAGCTGAAAGACCGATGGAACAATAGTAGTCATAGCATAAGACCAACTGCGACCCAGTAGAAGGTTGTAATCTAGAGGGGTGTCAACCACTTCCACATCTAGATTGACAGTTTTACCTTCGACCCCTATAGGTAAATCCTGCAAAATGCCAAAAGGATGGAACCCTCGGCCTTCAAAAGCCTTTAGAATTATCGGGGACTGATTGAGTGTGGGAGAACCAAGCGATCTCCAACACTAGATCAACATAATACACATAGAAGCTCCTTCATCAATCACAGTCCGAAAGCAAGGTCTGTTTTTTACTAACACTGGAATCTGGAAAGCCATTTGATGAGGTAGGCAGGTTGTACTATTCTCTAAATCGAAGATCATTAGGTTCGAATCCTGAATATCGACAACTCCTATAGTAGACAATAGTAATTTACGTTGTGTTGGGCATGATTGGAGCACTTCCAAAGCCGACATTGCTGAAGGTGCAATGGCTAGGTCTTCAACAATGTTATAATTCTCGGCATCTCTCGCATTCGGATTGAAACTGATTTCCGAAATATACCTTTAGCAAGTGGTTTGATTACTAAGTCAGGGTTGGGTTTCTCAATCTGTAGTGGATCAGAACCAGGAGGAGGTGTCGTTGATGTGTTTGAATTAGAAGATTCTGCTTCTTTACCATCAACAGGATTTTTACTACCATAATCTTGTGATCGCGTCGCAATCCTGACATGAGACATCATCATAATGGGTTCTTCTGAGGTATTCGAGGAAGAAGCAACCACCTTACTATCTTGAGTAGGAAAAGGATCCTTCAAGACAGCAGGCGTTTGAGAACCTTTAACGAATTTCGAAAACTCTGCTCAATGTGGGCATTCTTTGGTAAAATGTTCCTCATCGAAAATGAAACAAGGATAGCGAGGTTTTCGTTTTTCGTCAGTAGATCCATTTTTATTCGTTTTATCTTTTGAATTTTGATTGTTTTTGTTCTTCCCATTCTCTTTACTACCAGATTTGGTCGTAGATGAATCTACGACATGGACGTCGGCAAAAACTTCAGCGGAAGAATCTCCTTTCGGGGAATCATGTAAAGTTATTGTAGGAGAAGAATTCTTTGAAGATTTCTTCTTACTTTTAATACTAACTAAACCAATCATACCATCAGCAGCATGAGACCTTGAAGGAGCTGTAGTTTTTGGAAGATCAAGGATTTTTTCATGTAAACTACTTGACTGCGTATAAACGAGGTCAAGGTACTGAGCCTAAGCAATGACTTGCTCTTCAGTGACAACTCCTTCCTTAGCTACATCTTTAGTGATTTTAGGTAACAATGATTTAATGAACCATTTTGCTAAAATTTGATCCAGAATGAAAACTTTTACTAAATGCCTTCTACGTCGCCATTCATGAATATGATCAGAAATATATGTGGACGTGGATTGTTTTAGTGAAGTTAAAAGTTCCGTGCCATTGTCATATCTGATAGGCAACTGAAAATGAGTTAAGAAAGAAGTGGCTAACTGATTGAAATTATTAAAAGAGGCTCATGGTAACTCAATGTACCATTTGGCAGCAAGACCAATGATAGTTCGTTGAAAAAGATGCAGACAAATTGAATCATCAATGATTGAATTAGATGCACACCAGAGGTGATAAGTCATGACGTGATTTGACGGATCCTCCCCTGACTTACCCTCGAATTTCGGGATATCACTGGGAAACTTATTAGGCATTGGCAGCCAATACGAAAGATAGTAAATCAGATCGTTCGTAAGGCATGACAAATCAAGTAAATCCAAAGTTGCAATAAATGGTAACTGACGGTTACCATCGCGAAAACTTTGAGTAACAAGACCAGCCCCAGGAGGAGGATATCCAGGATAACGTGGAATCAGATTTGCATTAGGAATGTTATAACCTCCTGGAAAACCAGGATTAACTGGACCAAACTAAGGTTGTTGAGGTTGTTGATAAGTATAGCCAGGATACGGTTGATTCTGATAAACTGGGTTTTTTACAGTAGGACTGAATTGATACTGTCCCTGGTACGGTTGATAAGTGAATTGTAGTTGACTTGTAGCAATCGTACTTGGACCAGCTTGTCCTGCAGGCATCTGGACCGAAGTCTGAACTGTAGGTCCTGACTGTGGCATAGAGACTTGAGGAGTTTGTATTGATGCAGGGATAGTAGAAACCGGAGCTACAGATACTCCAGAAAGAGGTGTGGTAGGTTGAGCAGAAGTTTCAACAGTTGTAGCAGCAGTTTGAGGTGGAGTCTGAGGTGAGCTAGGCCCAAGCTACTGAACTGTACTAGATGCAGGGATTTGAACGGTAGGCTGGACGGATTGCTAGGTTGGACCAGAAACCAAAGGTTTTCCAGCTTGATAAGGTAACTGCACATTAGGTTGCAAAGTCTGTTGAGTTTGAGACAGATCCCACGCCATTTTCATTCTAGGACTCATAAAAGGTTATGTTTATGGAGGACCATAACCTGGTTGAACGTAGGGCTAATAATTAGGTGGTACATTTCCAACCCCTTGTAAAAATGATTGACCAGAAGGTGGTTGGAAACCTTGAGTTGGGTACTGACCTTTGAGGTTGATAACCCTGAGACACGTACTGAATCTGGGGTTGATAGGTCTCCTGAGGAACATATTCAGTCTGGGGTTGACCTTGGGGTATGTACTATCCTTAAGGTTGAAAACCTTGAGGTAGCCCTCCAGGTGGAAACTGACTACCTTAGGGTTGCCCCCCAGGTGGTAACTGACTACCTTGCCCCCCAGGCGATAACTGACTACCTTGCCCCCCAGGCGGTAACTGACTACCTTGCCCCCCAGGCAGTAACTGACTACCTTGAGGTTGAGGATTTGGAATACTACCAGACATCATAAGAATTTGCTCTACGTTCAACATTTTAGTTCCATTATTACCAGGTGATAACTGATGTTCAGTCGGTCGAGGAGTTTCTCCTGAAAAAGTACCAGAAAGTGATTGGTACCCCAAAGGAACAGTAGGACCGCCATATAAAAATGTTTCTGTTGATTGGGAAAACATAGATGACTGTCTTGACATGATCGACCAAGGATAATAACCTCTGGGTGTAGGATGAAAATAATCACATGCAACTAAAGAAAATTTCAATAAAATCACCTAAAGTCTCTAAAGAAACAAACAACTGAATCACACGCCTAAAAAATCTAAGAGTTCAAACCACACACAAACAGTAACTTCCCGTACTAAAAACACTAGTTGGTGATGAAATCCAACATCGTAGAGTTTTAATACAGAAAGGGCGGTTAGAACAGTTACCTCGACAACCTACTTAATGAAACACACTGGCACAAGTTTCTTCGCAAAACCATCTCTAGTGAAGAGAACCCCCCAGAGAGTCCAAGTGAGTCTAGTCAACATCTGCTCTAGGTACAGTGAGACCTGTCCTTCACCGTCACCTTAGGAAATAATCTTAAGTTTATGGACACTAAGGTTACCAACAACAACAAATACAAGTGGGGGAATAGTCTACGATCCGATCTACGCACAAGGGCAGAGTAACAAAGCTCAATCCCCTTGAAGGCTCCTCGACATGATCAATCTGAGGTTTACCAACAAGTGACCCCAGGCTCCTCGACAATGGTTAATCCGAGGTTTACCGTTTTTAATACACGCAAATCTTCTATCTTTCCCAATGAAACAGACTTGATTGTCTCAAAGGTTCGAACATGATCTCGTGATTGACTCCTTTAAGAGAAGCTTCCTAGAATGTATCAATTACAATTGGATTTATTTCCTACCGCAATATGTATCTACTTGTTTGTTTTAACTATCTTGGAGAGTTAATTACTCCCTACTCCAAGATACTAGCCTAAGCTATATTGGTGATAAGAGCCCTAGAAATAAAAAAGATTACTAGATCAATTTTAATTAAGCGTTGCTTTTATGGGTTGTTCTTTAAGTCAATAGGTATGGAAATGAAACTTTGATGGTGTGAAGACTTGACTCCAAAAACACTAAAAAATGCACCTAAAATGATAAGCAATTCGTTTTTCTTTCAATGAAATTCTAGCTAAAAGAAAGAGTTCGAGAATGCAATTCTTTAAGAAACAATTCTTTCTTTCAACATGAAAATAAAAAGAAAATATTTTTGTCTTTTTCAATAAGAACTCAAAACGAGACTACTAATTAATGCTCACAATAAATCCCTTTCCTTTTCCAAAACTCGAAACTACAAAAAACAATTTGCTTCAAAAGAGATCTACAAGTTTTAGAAAAACACTCAAAACTACAAAACTAATTTTGAGATCTAAAAACTTTTAAAAATCTAATTAAATAAAAGCTTCAATTCTTTTTGAGGACGTTTTGCTTAGTTGTTCAGTAAACTAAGGATTCATTTGTTCAGAATAACAAATCAACCAAAAAACATCCAGATATGTTTTCTTTTGTAAAAATGAAATTCAAAACTTATAACAAAGTTTGTTCAAAGATTTGCAAGGAGAAAACTAAATCTATTTCTCACAAAGGATAGATTTTACAACCAAGTCAGACTCATCAAGAAGACGAAAAGACACCAGGGTGATCTAAGGTTTCTCAAGCTTCTGATCTTTGAGTCACTACAGAGACAAAGTGAAAACCACTCCAAGCATGCAAAACTTCTAGAAAATCATCCAAAACAAAAATACTATCGGAACTCACTCACAAGGGATTTTTGACAGGAAAAATACAGATCTGGGTAGACACTAAAAATCCTAAATGAAACCTAAACTTAACTGGAAGAAGATATTTTAGGTTTTTCACAAAATTTTATAGGGTCCACAGGCTCCAGAATAAACAGGCACGGTTCCTCTATGTTTACTAAAGGAAAAGTGCGGGGATGCCCGCACTATCTGTAAAGAGAAAGTTCGGTCCCCTGAAAACTTTGAAAAAACAAAAAATAATCTAGATTCTAAAAACTACCCAAGCCAGCATACATCAATAAAAAATCAGAAACGAAAACAAGTTTCTCAAGTCAAAACAAAGGAAAACCAAAAATCAAATTCAGTTCCCCAGCGGAGTCGCCAATTTGTTGGCCAGATAAATCGTTCTTGCGGACAAGACCGATCTCCCTAATATCACAAGATAATCTAGCAACAAACAGACAAATAAATCTATCTTTCTCTAGACATATGCAATTTACAAATAAATACTATAGAGGTGTTACGATCCTACCTTAGATCCAACACTTGTTCATTGTAGTCATCCCTCGATCGTCCGAAAGAGTTATCCTTTAAAGACCTGCAAACACAAACAAGAAAACATCAAATATCACCTGCATAGAAAATATCATAAATCATGTCTATTATGGTGATCAAGGAATCCATAAAATAAACCATAAATGAACAGCTTATTGAGAAAAACAAACTTATTTGTATTAACTTTAAAGTAGAAGAACCTTACAACCTTTTCAGCCTTGATGTTGAACAAGCTCTTCCTGGGGTTCGAAACAGGAATTTCCTTTACTTTGACAAGCCTTGCACTCTTCCAAATGAGATCTTAGAGGTATGTAATCTCTCCTCATACAAGCTCAACTAAGAAGACTAAGTTCCAGCAGCATTTCACCTCAAAAATATTCAGCTTTCAACCTCCTAAGTAACCAGACCATTGCTTCATTTTATAGTGTAGAGGAGGAGGTTACAGGTCCACCTATGAAGGGAGAGAGTCCTCCTTCAAAGGGATAAGCTCCTCACATCAAGGGGTTAGCTCCTTAAGGTATGGGATGCATGAACCTTAAGAGAGTGAACTTGCCACCTCAAGATTCCTTCCAGAAGCTTCTAGAAACCACTGAAAGTGAGTTTTTAGAATAAACTCACGCCTTTTTAACTTTTACAGGGGTCCGCACCCATAACACAGATATAGAGCTTTCAGATGCACATGGAACATGACCATTAGGTACGGGACCGCAGGTAAGACTAAGAGACAGTGCAGAACGAGAATTTTAGAGACTTTTAGGGCTTTTCTCTTACTTTCAAGGCTTGATATGAAGAACTGAGGCTTTAGACTTGAAAAGGAGGAAAGTATGAGTGGTAATGGGCTCACACAGATTGCAGAATGTCAAGGTCAAAATTTTTAGTGCAACACCAAGTAATGGGAAATACACAGAGCAACAAGAGAGTGGGTAAGAACAATATAAAGGAGAGGCTGGACAAAATTTTAGTTCAAGAAAATATAGCAGCTGATTACACCTCTATAAAATCCAAAATTATTCATACAACAGCTTCAGATCATAAGCCAGTAGCAATTATTCTGGGCAAACTGGACAACCAAGGTCCTCTCCCATTTAGATACAATTCAATCTGGGACAGCAATGAAGAATTTAGAAATCAAATCAAAGAGGGATGGGCACAAAGCATTATAGGATCCCCCCACTATGTATGGGAAACAAAATTGAAAAATCTAAGGGTAAATCTAAAAATATGGGCAAGAGAGAATGAAATTAAAAAAAAAGGGAAAACAGAGCTGCAAAAAAAAAATGGACAACATACAAGAAGAAAAGGAAAATAAAGAGGAGGACAAGAAGGATTATTTGAAAGAAAAGGAATTATTTTGGGAAATATACAGGTAGAATAGAAAGGAAGAAGAAGAGCTCAGATTGAAATCCAGATGTCTATGGCTGAAAGCAGGGGATAAAAATATTGCCTTCTTTCATAACACAATGAAAATCAGAAGAGCCAAAAATCAGATAGACCAAATTAAAGTGGATGGACAAGAAATAAAGGGAGTGGAGGAATTAAAAAAGGTAGCACATAATCACTTCAAAGAGCTATTAACAACAAATGAATAGCCCGTAGATAATGAGGATTTTCTTCATCACATCCAAAAAAAAATAAGTGATGAAAAAAAATTCAGAAATAAACAAAGAAATCTTTGAAGAAGTGTTGGAAGCAATATGGAGTCTTCATCCAGACAAGGCTCCGAGGCTAGACGGGTTCACAATCGCCTTCTATAGGCAGCATTGGAATATCATTAAAAAAGACTTCATGAGAATGACAAAAAATGTATTCAAAAAAAAATTGGGAGGAAATACAAAATCTTCATATCTGGCTCTCATTCCTAAGGAATCCAACCCAACAACTTTCAACAGATTTAGACCAATATCTCTCTGCAATTCCTCCTACAAAATTCTCACAAAAATTATTGCCAATAGAATCAAGAGAGTTCTTCCTGAAGTAATCTCTGAAAATCAGGGCGGCTTTGTCCCCAACCAGCAAATAATAGACAATGTGATTATTGTCCAGGAAGCAATACATAGCAGCATTCAAAGGAAAGAGAAAGGAATTATTGTAAAGCTAGACATGGAAAACGCCTTTGATAGAGTCAGCCACACATATCTAGCAGCAGTTCTTAAAAAGTTTGGATTCTCTCAAGACATAATCGAGACCATACAGGCTTGCATCTCAACCCCTTGGATAGCGCCACTAATAAATGGAAGACCCAGCAAATTCTTTCAGAGTTCAAGAGGGTTGAGACAAGGATGTCCCCTATCCCCTTTTCTATATATCATAATGGCTGAAACTCTAAGTGCAGCATTGGAAAATCAAAGGAAAGAAAAAAAATCACAGGTATTCAAATTGCAAAAGGTGTCAAAAATATCAATCATTCTCTATTTGTTGATGACACTCTTTTATTGGGAGGGGCATCAAGTATAATAGCAAGAAGATTTTAAAAAGTTTTGGATGACTTTCTTCAGGTTTCCGGAGGGCTGTTAAATAACTCAAAATGTAGAATATATGGTTGGAATACTCCTCCAAGAATAATGCAGAACATCTCACAAATTCTTGAAATCCCAACACAAGCAAGATGGATGCACTTTACCTACCTTGGACTTCCAATAGCCAAGGAGAATGTGAAAGCTGAAGTATGGAGCAAACAAGTGGAAAAAATGAAGGACAAAATCCAAAAATGGGGTATGATGTGGCTCAATATGGCAGGCAGGGTGATTATGATTAAGGCACTACTATCAGCTCTTCCAATATATCAGTATGCGATTATTTTGGCTCCGGCAAGCACACACAAGCAAATGGAACTAATCATAAGAAGCTTTCTTTGGCAGGGAGGAAAGCAAGAGAATAAAAAATTCAGTCTGGTAAAGTGGGATCAAGTCACACTTCCATATGAATAGGGAGGTCTATCTATACGCTTACCAGGCCTAATGAATGTTGCTCTAGGGATGAAAATAATATGGAGAATGATAACCGGAAGGGAAAGTTGGTGGAAAAAATCCCTCGCCACAAAATATCTGAATCATTCCAGAACAAAGTTACTAACAGACATCATTCCTGTGAGGCCTTGCATGCAAGTTTGGAAACTTGTAAAGAAAATAATCCCCTCAATCAGGAATCATATATCTAAAACTTCGGAGAATGGGAAATCGGTGGCAATCTGGGATGACAAAATAATGGGAAAAGAGCCCCTAAATCTTCAACGGGACCTCCTTGGCATACAAAATTGGATGGCTGAAAGAAGGTTGAACACCCTTCATTCAATCTCAGCATGGGATCAACATAATTGGCATGAGTGGCAAATCCCAACAATCCCAATAAACTTAAAAGGACAATGGGAGAAATTAAAGCATCACCTCAAAGGGGCAGCGCCCATAAGCATCGAGGAAGAGGATGATTATGTTTGGGACCCAAATGGAGGAGTATATACAGTCAAAACAAGGTATAAAGCACTTCAAGAACAAAAAAACCATCAGGAGTGGAGTCTATGGAAAGTGGTTTGGAAAACTGAATGCCTCCCTAAAATCAAAGCATTTATATGGACTCTTCTCAAAGGAAAAATTCTAACTACTGATAACTTAAAAAAAAAGGAATTCAAGGTCCATCTAGGTGTGTCATGTGCTTGACAGAGGAAGAGTCAATCCAACATCTCTTCTTGGAATGTAGGATAGCCAGAGAATGTTGGAAGCAGATTACAAGCCCGCTGGAAATTAACTTAAACTTCACAAACACTCTCCCAGAATTTCATAAAACATGGGAGAAGAATTACCCTTACTCTAAAAAAAACAAGGCTACAATAATCAGGCTTTGGAAATGCCTCCCAACAGTATTGTGTTGGCAGATTTGGCTAACTAGAAACAAAAGTATCTTCAAAGATCAAAAGCCAAGAACAGGCAAAATCCTATCAAAAACATGGAGTTTAGTCTCAGAAATTATAAATTCTAAAGGAATGTCAGTCGTGGATCACAACAACCTTCAGCAAGAGGAGAGAGATTGGATTGGCAAAGAAATATTGGAAAACAATGGGAAAGCAAGACCAAAGAAATCCCCTACAGCAAGAAATTGGAAACTAAGGATGAGTGAAAAAGAACTTGAAGAGTGGAGAAAAAATCAAAATAGTTTCAGTCTTTTTTTCAATGGGGCATCGAAAAACAACCCAGGAAAAGCAGGAGCAGGTGGAGTGATAAGTGATTCGGATGGGAAAGAGATTGTCACATACGAATGGGGCCTAGGAGAAACCACAAATAACAAAGCAGAAGCATATAGTCTTTTATTAGGCACAAGGATATTAAAAAAACATGTAATTTGAGATCCTATTATAATAGGTGACTCTGCAATTGTTATTGAAGCAATGGTTAATGGAAAAAATCCCAATAATACGGCTATCAACAGAATATATCAGAGGATAAGACTGAACTTAAAAGGATTGGGGAGGGTCAGCTTCAAACATGTTCTGAGAGAACATAATAAAGAGGCTGATATCCTCGCCAATAAGGCTACAGAAAGAGCAGTAGGAAGTGTAAAGGAAAACAATGAAATTTATTGTATCTCCATCCCATAATTTACAACATCCATCATGATGAAAGAAGAAGAAAAAAATGGAAAAAGCATGAGAAAAATAAAAAAATCAGGGAGAGTACACCAACAGATCAAAAGGAAGATTTGTTAACAGAGACACTCAATTGGTACCTTCAGGAATATAAGCAAAAAATCCAAACAAAATCCAAAAATATCCAAAGCTCGCAAGCCAAGGATCACAGATATTCTCTCTGCCTAAGTCAAGTCGATATCTGTCATATCAGTGTCAAGTTACATGAAACAAATGTGATCAAAAATCACAGTCGAATGATCATATTCATCCACTGCAACAAGACACGCATATTAGCATTCACCAACAGGGCTAGTAATCTCAACGCAAGCTTAAATAATGACACAGCGAATAGTAAAAATTCTCAGGTAGAAGTCTTCAGTTCTTTGTGTCAAGCCATCAGTGAAGCAATCCCACAGCCAGGCTCTCTTATTCACTCGGGTCACTTGTCATCCTGCTACGAGCTCATCGATAGTCCCTCAACTATCCCCAAAATCTACAACAACAAGAAGGTTTTAGTATCATCTAACAAGCCTTCTATTTCCAATAGTTCTCTATGTATCCCTCCCTTGAATCAATAGAGTATTCATTCCTGTGTCACTATATGCCATATTATCAGGGTGTCTCCCTCTTTTCGAATTCTTCATCAACTCCTTCACCTGCCTCATCACAGTGCCCTCTCCATCAGCCATTCAGCTTCCAAAAAAGCCTCAGTGGATATACCATCAACTAGGCATCATAGCATTTTATCAAAGCTAGCCCAGTGTATCTCTTGGTTAACTGGGGCGCAGTTGTGTATTTGTGAGGCAACTGGCAGAAACAGCTCGAACTTTCATCTCAAGGACAGAGAAACAGAGCAAAAGAAGCTCAGCAAGAGCACACTCAAAAGGAACAAAAAAGCTACAAAAAACACAGCTACTCAGAGGATCAAAATGGAGTGTAATCCCATAGAAAGAGTGGCAAAAAATGAAAGTTTTCCAACATGCAGGGAAAACAGGTTCATGATAGGAAGGTTCAACCAAGCACTCAAGGATCTCAGGGCAGAAATGAAAACAGAGAACATGTATAAACAAAGATACATAGACAAGCAGAAAGCCAAAATAATAGAGCTCAAAGACAAATGCAAGCACCTTGAGGAAGTTGTTGACTATATCAAGTCAATCAACTAGAGCCAGCAAGGGGAAACCTCCACTAAGCAAAGAAAGAAGAGTCATCCTCAACAGGAGGAATTAGTTAACCATGTTGAAAACAGCAACAAGAAATGCTAAAAATAACATTGCTATAGATAGCATTTCAGGATATACTCTAACTCTATTGGAAATAGAAAAAAATAGAAATGCTAAAAACAACATTGCTATAAATAGCATTTCAGGATATATTCCAATTTTGATTTGTCCTTGAATCAAAATTGAGAATTAAAATTCGAATATGGTCTCACTAGCTATTTGAAAAATAATTAATTAATTCATCTTGAGTTAATTAGTTGGAGAAAATCAAACATGAAGTCTATGTGAAGACATGCAACAATTCCCCTTTAATTGAGGAAGTTATACCTTGATTAAAGGAGATCAGGATGAGTTGTACTTTGAGTTGTAGTTAGTTAGCTCAGTTAAATGAGTTAAGTCTAGTTAGATTAGTTCCAACAGTTTGTGGAAGTGATTGTGAGTTCAGTTAATTAATGCATGCATGCATGTAACTGTTGCACTTCAGATAACTGAATATTCTCTCATAAATAACTCATGCATGTCAGTTCAGTCAGAGACCCAGTTGAGATCAGAGGAAGGGACAGTGTACTATCAGTTGGAGGATTTTTCCCAGATAGGAAATTCATCCATGTAGAAGGAATTATCTCCTTCAAGACTACGTAGTTAATTTTGAGTTTAATGTGTTGTGTGAGAGGTAAATTCACACAGGTGGCAGCATTGGACCCCAGGAGAAACTGCGTAAGGAAATAGGAGCCTTGGAGGGCAAAGGAGAAGGTTTGTGACAAGCCTTTGACTGTCTATGAGCAGCAGTACGATTGTACTGAGCACTGGATAGCTTGCGAGCTAAAGCTTTGTGTAATCGAACATATTTCCATTCATATGATAATACAAAGATCAGGGTTTTTAGCTGAGGCTTTCCCCAGAGTATTCTTCTGTGTTTCATGTGTATGATTTCTTCTTCTCTGTTATATGTGTTCTATTTGATCTTGCTCAAAATCGATTAAGCTTCCGCAAGTTTGATTGTAGAAGTAGATTAAGTATTTTTCTTTAGTACATTACATAATTAGTTTAATCTACGGTGAAATTTCTACATGGTATAAGAGGTAGCTGATCTATAGAGAGATTTCTACATGGTATCAGAGCAAAGGTGATCAAAGCAGTGAATAGTATACGAAGAAGAGAATTCAAAGTAAGAAAAAAAAATTGGGCCGCGAGTTTGCAAAACAGATCTGAAAATTTTTGTGCAAAATTTTTAGAAACAAATAACAGATATGGATTCCTTGCGGAAAATACCCAAATTCAAAAAAATATCGGCTGAATCAGAGTTCGGATGAGGGAGATATCATTGCTTTAAAATCAGCTCTTTTTCCAAAAAATTTCATGACGGCGGGAAAAATGAAACAGATTGGTGTGCTAGCCAAGAACCTGTATGCACTTGAGGTACAAGATGCATGCAAAGCCTTAAGGAGCAAGGCAAAGGTTAGATACTTGGTGGTTGAGAGGGAGAGTAAATTACCTCTCAACATGCAGTGCCAGAAGAAGTCCCAGACAATTGCAGAGGAGCCATAATTGGCGAAGCAGCTTCAGGAGGTTGTGGAGCAGCCACAACTGGAGAAGCCAAGAGGAGACCAAGTGGAGGCATCCATTCATGCAGAGACCTCTAGTAGGGGGAAATTTCGAGCCAAGTGGGCCGAGGGATCACATGCATCCATACCTCTAGGTGTGAGGTGGGGCGATGTGAAGTGATTGTCCCAAGAACATTGAAATAGGGGTAGGATCCTTGAGGTACACAGCCTCTTTGATTAGACCTTGCTACGGGAGCCCCGACGAGGAGTAGCAAGACTAGCTGAGTTGGTAGAGACGAATACGGATGGAGCGGCAGAGAGAGCTTCAGTGCAAGAGTCCTAAGATAGCACAGAGCTAGCAAGCTGAAGCAATGTGAGAGGCACAAGAGTGTTGCACCAGTGTAGGATGGCACAGAGAGGTATGCAACGAGGCGAGATGCATGGAGTTGTTGTAGCAACGGAGAGGTCAGAGACGGAGCACTTGTCAGCAACATAGGGAGCTTCAGCATCAGAGGGTGTTTCTAGCCCAACAGGGAGGTTAGTTGGGAGATCAGTTACTTACTTCTCAGTAACTGAGTTGTAGTGCAGTAGTGGGAAACACGATGCAACATGATGAGAGGAGGTGCAGTGCGGATGCAGTGCTGGGAGATAGGACCAGCAGCAGCACGGATGCAGCAGGAGGAATCAGTGTGATTGATGCAGTCAAAGATCAAAGTGATAGAGGCTAGAGCAATCAGATACTAAAGGGCACAGAGGTGCTGATTTTTCAATCGATAGATGCAATAGCAGTCAGAGACTTTGATGACAGAGGCATCATTCTAATTCAAGCTGGATATTTTTGTGTTCCTAGAGTTGCTGGAGCAACAACACTTGAGAGAAGTGTTGCATGCAAAACATTCCAAAGGTTCAGAATCAGGTTCGAGTTGAATGCCTTTCTTGTTGAGAGGGAGTGTTGAAAATAGCAACAAGAAATGCTAAAAATAGCATTGCTATAAATATCATTTCAAGATATACACCAACTATGTTGGAAATAGCAAAAAATAGAAATGCTAAAAATAGAATTGCTATAAATAGAATTTCGAGATATATTCCAATTTTGATTTGTCCTTGAATCAAAATTTAGAATTACAATTCAAATTTAGTCTCACTAGCTATTTGAAAAATAATTAATTAATTCATCTTGAGTTAATTAGTTGGAGAAAATCAAACATGAAGTCTATGTGAAGACATGCAACAGTTCCCCTTTGATTGAGGAAGTTATCCCTTGATTAAAGGAGATCAGGTTGAGTTGTACTTTGAGTTGTAATTAGTTAGCTCATTTAAATGAGTTAAGTCCAGTTATATTAGTTCCAACAGTTTGTGGAACTGATTGTGAGTTCAGTTAGTTAATGCATGCATGCATGTAACTGCTGCACTTCAGATAACTGAATATTCTCTCATAAATAACTCATGCATGTCAGTTCAGTCATAGAGCTAGTTGAAATCAGAGGAAGGGATAGTGTACTATCAGTTGGAGGATTTTTCCTATATAGGAAACTCATCCATGCAGAAGGAATTATCTCCGTCAGGACTGCGCAGTTACTTTTGAGTTTAATGCGTTGTGTGAGAGGTAAATTCACACAGGTGGCAGCATTGGACCCCAGGAGAAATTGCACAAGGAAATAGGAGGCTTGGAGGGCAGAGGAGAAGGTTTGTGAGAAGCTTTTGCCTGTCTATGAGTAGCAGTAGGATTGTACTGAGAGCTGGATAGCTTGTGAGCTAAAGCTTTGTGTAATCCGGACATATTTCCACTTGTATGATAATACAGAGATCGGGGATTTTAGCTGAGGCTTTCCCCAGAGTATTATTTTGTGTTTCATGTGTATGATTTCTTATTCTCTGTTATATGTGTTCTATTTGATCTTGTTCAAAATAGATTAAGCTTCCCAAGTTTGATTGTAGAAGTAGATTAAGTATTTTGCTTTAGTACATTGCATAATCAGTTTAATCTATGGTGAAATTTCTACAAACTAGTTTTGGTGAAATCTTTTAATTTTATATGTACTGCAAGTTTATTTTACTTCTAGGATAGTTTGTTCGACAATATGCCAAGTTAGTCAAAGGAATCCATAGAAAATTGGCTTCAAGTGTAGAAATAGGGACTACGCTCTCATTTTTAGCTCTATACTTGAATCCATTCTCCTTCGAATGTAACAGGAGTTTGCTTCTCTCTATTTTTGCAATATAATCAATACCCAACTGTGTTAAAGAAAACATATATCCCAATAGAATGTTGGACCTACCACATCAAACATTGGACCTTCCATATATATAAATTATCGTTAGTTAACAATATATGTTACCTCGTTCTATTTGTGGTAAGCCATGTGGGATGGGGGTCGCACCCTCATAGTTCGCATGTGGAACCACAACACAAACCAACCAAATCTGTCAGTTAAAGCTCATGCAAGTTCAAATAAACACCATTGTTGATCACCCAAACTAGACTAACCCGCTAGTAAATATGTGCATTGGTTAACAAATTTGGTGTTTGACCTCTTTTTCTCCATTATGGACTTTCTTGACTTCAATGTGGTGTTTCTACTTATTCCTTGGGAGTTTGAACAAGTGCCATATATAGATGGAAATCTCTTAGTGAGCAGTATCTAACCAAACCATTTGCAACCTTGCTTGATTGAAATAACTCCAAAAAATGCTCAAAAATATTTATGTTATCATCCCTCCTTTGACATTACTAATGTGGCAAAAAATGGTCAATGATATTCAAGGTATCATACCTACTTTGACATCAATGACATGACATTGGTTTCCATATATCACAACACATTGTCCAATACTTTGATGATAGAAATTATTTCACCAATTATTTACCAAAGAAATTAATCTCATAGAAAAAGAGAGTCTTGAATGGTAAATCGAAGAACAAAATTGTCAAAAATAACATTCTTCATGAAAATCAAACAATTGTGATGATTCAGGAAACAAAATGTCTGAGTGAACAGATACCCAAAATTGTTAATACAATATGGAGAGGATGTCATTCCTTGGCCTTGTATTCTCGAGAAGCATCAAGGGACTGGAATTTTTATGGAATCCAAGGGACATAATTCTTTTGAATCTCATATCCACTCATAAATCCTTAACCGTTAAATTTCAAAGGTTAGGATACTACAACCCCGGTTTGCAAGGAGAAAAGAGAGAATTCGTGCAAAAAAATCAATATATACACAACATTATCAGCTATCCATTATAGATCCATGTATGGTCTTTCAATATTATAAGTTCACTAAGGAAAAAAAAAATAAGTGATAAGAATACTAGATGAAGACTCGAAGAAATTCAAAAAAGATGATAAAGTCCCTAAAGTTGATTGACCAATAAATAACTAATACTATATTTACTTGGAACAATAGAAGAGGAGGAATGACACAAATAACCTCAAGATTAGATCAGTTCCTTCTCTTCAAATCCTTAGTCTTATCAAGACTAATGATTGAAGCATCAATAATGCCAAGTTATGGATCATATCACTGGCTCACTAAACTTCACATAGCTTGGAAAGGGTGCCCCCATAATAGAATTTTCATATTTGAGGCCCTTTAGTTGGGGCATCAATATTTTATGGAAAAGGTGGAAATTTGGTGGAAGGAAGTTCCAAGGATTGAAGGGTCTCTCATGCAAAACTTTCATTAATGACTAAAATTTATTATATCAAAATTGAAGATATGGAACAAGAGAGTTTGGGAACATACAAGAAGAAAAGGATAAACTAATCAAGTAAATGGAGGAGGTATAGTAAATTATAATAAGAGAAGGAAAAACTATGGAGTTGCTGCAAAAATAAACAACAATAAAATCATAACTAGAACATAAACATAACCATGATGAAATTTTATGGAGGCGGAAATCTAGAATTTAATGGATCAAAGAAGGGAAAAAGGAACAAAAAAGTGTTCCACATAACCACAATATAGCGCTGTTAGAATGATAATTTTCATCATAAAAGATCAATAAGGAAATCAACTAGAAGATCATCAAGCTATAGAGAGAGAGTTTCTCTCTACAAACAGTTGCTCACAAAACCTTGTCCATATAAAAAACCAGCTATAGAAAAGATATTGGAAACATCACTACTCTGGTTTCACCAAAATAAAATGCTACTCTACTAAGAGAAATATCAACAACAAAGTTTAAATAATATGTAATGGAAATGCTTGAAATGAAAATCCCCATGTTCACATGGGTTCATAGTCAATATATGCCATGCTTATTGGATAATTTTGAGCAAAGATGTTTGGGAAATAGTGGAAGATTCATGAAGGTTAGCAACATTCCACTCAGCCCTAGATGCCACTTTTATCACTTTATCCATTAAGGAAATCAAAGTGGAAAATCCCTCCTTGTTCAGGCTTGTCTCTCTGTAGATACCAATTAAGGTAACATCAGTTTGAGCCTATATTTTTATGCAATTTCATATATAAAGTTAATTCAAAAATGATACCTAAGAGGCTCAAATCAATGGTACATCAACTGGTATATACAGAGAAAACAAGATATGTGGAAGGGGGTAGATCTTGGACAACATTATTCTATCTCATGACCCAATCGATTCTCTAAGATCCCCCAAGAAATCAAGTATGTTTATCAAACTTGATCTTTCAAAAGCTTTTGATCAACTTAGCTAGCAATATATTTTTCACTTTCTCTCTATCTTTGTTTTCTCAAATATGTTTACTAGGTTTTGGCGCTAAAATATGAGCATTTCCTTTTAATTCTTATTAAAGGATCTCCCTTCTCAACCTTTAATCCTTTTATAGGTATCTAACACGGAGACCCTCTCTCTATATTTATTTTCATTCTTATGGTTGAATGTTTGGTCATGCTTTCAAGAAAGTGAAAGCCTTCAATAAAATAAAGGGACTAAAGCTTCATGGGGAAGATTCTTGGTCGTCGCATCAACAAGTTGTTGATGAAACCATATTGATGGGAGTTCCAACTATAAAATAAATCATTTTCCATCAAACACATCTTAAAATATTTCTAAGTAGCCTCTAGAATGGAGATAAATCTAGGAAATTTTCAACTCTTCTTTTTTGACACTCCCATTTTGATTCATAATCATATATCTAGACTTCTTGGCAATTGGCAAATATCCCTTTCATCCATATAACATGGGGCTCCTCTATTTGAAAATTATATTCATCATGCATCCTGGGAAAACCTCCTATTCAAATTCAAAAACAAACTAGCAACTTGAACCTCTATTTGTCTAAACCTTGTTAGATAGCTTACTCTCATCAAATCAGTCCTTCATACCATGCTATTATATCCATTTTCAGCTCTTGTTGCACCAAAAATAATAATAAAAGAGATCTACAATATTCAAAGAGAATTCCTCTCTAGATGATCCAAATTGGAAATGGAATGGGATCGTGTCTCTTGGGAAAAAAAATTCAAACCAAAACTAAAAAGAGGCCTAGGCCGCAACGATCTAGAAGTCCTCAACCAAATCCTAGAAGCCAAAACATGGTGGAGGGTGGCTTCACTCTCCATATGAGGCTTTAGGAAAAGTTTGGAGGAAAATTTAAGCTCTTGACATAGAAGAATGGGATCTCATGAGACTAGAAGGAGAAATAAAGAGCTCTCAAATATAGAATGTGGCTTGGAAAAATAGATTTCTCATTCCAAAGCACAATTTTGGGGAAATAAGAGGACACAATGTCTATTATCGGAATATTCCTAGAAACAACTCCCCAACCTTAGTGGCTCAAACAATTTTCAAGAAATACAAACATGCATGTGCAAACAAGGTTGTATCAAATTTTCTCAGTACTGGACTACTCCAACATATCAATCCAAATGGAGATCATGAATTCTAAGGGAGGCATAGAGTTTCAAAAATCATTCCTAGATTTCTCATGTGGGAGGCATGGAAGGAAAGAAACAGAAGGACTTTCAAAATCTAACAATCCCAAAAAATGTTGTATGGGATAGAATAATTAAAAGAATAAAATAAATGGTGCTAGAAGACAATCAATCCCAGTAGGAGTGGAAATGAAATGCTCAAGGAGCCTCAATATAAAAATCCTTAGGAATTTTTCCCTTCCCTACTCAACAAATATAAATGGAATTCATTCCTAAATCTAGTATTCTAATTAAATGGATCCCTCCCCCCTCGAGCTTCCTCAAATTAAACTTTGGTTGATCCTCCAAGGGTAATCATAGCCCTACTATATTTGAAGAGGTATTAAGGGATGAAGGGGGACATGCACTCTATCTTTATGCTAGGTCAATTGGCATGGATAGTAACAACTTTGCGGAGATATATGCATTAGAATATGAAGTACAGGTTGTCAAGGGGAAAAACTTCAAAATTTTAATTATAGAAGGTGACTCCCAACTCATTATACAAATGATCAATAAGCTACGAAATGGATTGTTCCCTTCAAAAATTTCAAAAAGTTGTAGACTAGAAGGAGGCCTATAAATAGTTTAATCCATGCTCTTATACTTTCCATCCTCAACCTTAATACATGTTAGAAGAACTAGAAGTAGACTCGTAGATATATTAGAAAATTATGGAATCAATGATGAGGACATGTTTTTGGATACAAAATGGTCTCGGTTAGGAAAAAATCCATTGAGATTCCAATGCCAAAGTATCGTTATGGAAAATTGCCCTTCCACCACCGTAGGTGAGCAACTCAAAGTAATTAGGGATAATGACAAGTAGTTTTGATGGGAAGGGATCAAGAGGTCCACCAACTTGGAATCCAACCCATGAGGGAATTTGTGTACGTTATACACTGAATGAAATGGTTCACAGAGAGTTCAACAATTTCGATAGGATAATCTATGCATCTCCATTCATTTCTATGCTAGATATCTGAGATCCCATTGTTGATGGCAATGAGTGTTTTTTCCAGTTGCCTTGTTAGTCATTTGTAGGAAATACATGCAAGTTATCTTAGGGTGTTTTGGAATTATTGCACTAGTTGGTCTTGGATTTTTTGGATTCTCGGCATAATGTTGCTTTTAAATTTCAAGTACATATTTTTTTCTTAGTTCACTAGTGTTAGCTTAGTCGACAAAAAGAAAAGATATATGGGAGAAACTTGAAAGAGTTCTTCCACCTTCATTCTAATACACAAAAATTGGGACTCACCATCAGTTCTCTTGCTAGAAACTAAAACAGTGGGGAAGAATCTTGATGAGGTTAGGTCTTTGTCACGTTATTGTGTTTCTACTTTGATTCTTTGGCATACTAGTCTCTCTTGTCTTGGTTCTACATACAAGTTTCTATTAGTTTGTTGGGCATCTCATTGTTATTTCCATAATTAATTAGAATTTTGAGGCTTGCGCTTCTCGATATGGAAGGTCTACTTAGGGAGTTGTTTCTTAAGGGTTGTAGGTCTCATATATTTTACTAGGAGCTCTCTGTGTGGTCTCTTTTTGAAGGAATTCTTGGTGTCATCTAATTTTTGTCTCTTCTATATTTGGATTGTCTTTTCTCATTAGCCACCTTGGGCTTTTCCTTACTCATTTGGTGGTTATATTTTGTTACACGATTCAATCCCTTCGGGAATTTCCTTTACAAAATCTCCTCATCCATCCCCTTATTGGTCACATCAACCATCATGGCCCCATCCTCGAACTCCAACAACAAGATGGGAAGAAGATCTTCTAGGCTCCCCTCAACATCCAAAGCTCAATGTGGAGAAAATAGAAATCCATGATGTAGAAAGTGAAGAAAGAAAGAGGAGATTTGTTATAGATGCAGAGGTAGCTAAGGAGTTTGGTAATTAGATCCCAGACATAAGAAGCACTAGAACCCACAAACTAAATACATGTAAGTGGTTGAGGTTTACTGGTAGTTAAAGACCATGGGGAAAGTACTGGTTGAGTGATCAAAATCTCAACAAGAAATTATGTTAAGCCTCAATGAGGTTCTTCTACACTTGAAATGACTAGATGAAAAAATTCAATGTCTTGCAAAACAATTGGTAGATTTAGAGTTCATTGCACACCTCTAAAAGCACCAATCCTCCTAAAACCACTAAGGTTAACTCAACCTCCAAATACATGTTAGTTTTATTATGTTTTATTTTGTTTAGTTTCAATAGCTTGTTTGCTACCAAAGGCAAGAAGGGAAATCAGTTTCTTTATTATTTTTTAGGCATTTCCAAATTTTGTTATCTATTCAATTTTGTAACTTTCTATAAATAGTTTATAACCACCAAAACTCTCTTTCTATGTGACTAGTTTAGGTTCCTTAGTTGTAGATTAGTTAGCATAATAGAATTGATGTATTTTTTGTCATAATATAATTTGATAGGTTCTTAAACTTACCAAATAATAATGATTATAATAATTAGAAATATAAAATATAAAGTATTGTATTACTATTTTTAATTTGCAAAAATATTTTTTTAATTCATTATTAAATTATTAAATTTAACATGATTTTAGAGATGTGTTGCAATTAAATATATAATTAATGAGTGGCTTTTAAATGAATTATTGATTTTAAATGTTAATATTTGATTTGAGAAAATAAAATCATTTTACTTACTCTAATTTCTATCTTCTTGTTCAGATATTTCTTATTAATATTAAAACTAATGAAATAAATAAATATGCATTTTCATCTCTTAGATGGGTTAGTAGATGTATACATAGAGACATTTATCTATGAAGATGTACACAGAGACACATTTATCTATGAAGGTGGATAAAGAATGAAAGTGTGCATATATACAAAAAAGAAACCATCACCTCTTAGAGGGCACATAGTGGAGTTGTGCATGATAATACAAATGCACACATTCACTTTCAACATGGTGGGTGGTGAAGATTTGGGAGGATGATTTTTTTTAAATAAAATAATATTTTGTCTAATAAATTGTGAAGTTTTGAGCATACAAATGCATAGTAACATAAATGCACACTTCTTTTTTGGAAAGTTGGGTAATGAGGTGAATGTACATTTATATACAAGAAAAAGGATAAGTATTTCGGAAGAAGAGTTTTGTTTTTAAATGAAGCAAGTTTCTTATTCGGTAAATTATAGTTCTTTGGATTAGTTGCATTTATTATTGTTTTGAATTTAGTACTAAAACCTAATTTTTAGTGAAAATGAGAGAAAATTTATAATATTTTAATTGAAAATAACTACATAATAGCAATTAAGTCTTTCTTATGGTTATTATGATTTGATTATTTTGTTGCATTTATATGAAAATATGAATTTTGTAAAGATTTTAGATTTTTTTAATGTATAAATTGTAATTGAGTTTTAATTCTTCATTTTTTATAATGTAGATTTCATTTATTTCTAATTATATTATACCACATATCATATATATTAATGTATATTAATTTTGTAAAAATAAAAATAAAAAATAAGTTAAATTATATTGTTATCTAAATATTGGAGTACATGATGATATTGAAAAACTTAAGTCAATTTTTCATTTGGAAGACCAAACCAAATCCAATAGTTCATTCTCCATAGAAAGGCATAAGATGACAGAGTATTTAGATAATCAAAATTAAACATACAAAAACTGAAAAGCAAGCTATCCATCCTTAGAAGTGAACAGTATGAACTAGAAACCAGTAAAACAGAGACATAGTAAAAACTAAGAGGAAGGATTAGAGCTTGTGGTTGCAACCTACATGGAATCTTCGTTGTAACCTAGGATGCCTCTAGCCAGGGGTGGGATGTCAAGGTGTTGTTTAATGTTTTCCATCCTTTGATCCAGATCGTTCATATGGCGATGTACATGCTCAATCAAATGGAGGAAATCAACTTGTTGCTTGTGTCATTCCAAAGGTTTTTCCAAGGAGGAATTTCATATGCCAATATAAATCTATTGGACACATGTACTGGATGAAGCATCCATGAGTATGCCCCATATCTAGTACCCAGCCTGTCATCTTAGCAAATACCTCCATGTCTGAGAGATGGTGTCTATGATAGGTTCCTTCCCCCTCAGCATCGATAAGTTCCTCTTGAAACTGGGCTTGGAGTGAGCTCGTGAAACTTGGATACACTTTCTTCCAAGTAGTGGTGCATACATGTGCTTCGCCTATGGTCCTGTTCTTGGTAGTAAGTCACTCCCCTACAGACGCAAGCGGGTTAACGAGGCATGGAGGAGAGGCCAAAAAGGATAAGGTGGAAAAGGGCTAAGGGAAGGGAGACGAGAGCTTCTAAAGGTTGAGGGGGGGCCATGTGGATGAGACACGAGCGAGAAAGTATGCAACAAGGACCATGGCTGAGTGAAACAAAAAAATTCTTCCACGGAATGAAGGAGGAGATCCAATCAAAGAAGGATTAGTAAGAACAATGCAATGCCAACCAGTGAAATGGCCCAGAGGCTAAGTCCAAATAGCAGTTGCCAAAATACTAAAGCAAGTAGATAATAGGACCCATCGAAACTAACGAGAGATAAAAACAAATGAGGGATAAAGAAGAACCACAAAATGAGAGAGAGAAAACAGAGCTAGAATGGATTGATTGGCCAGGAATAGTCTAGAAGATTCGCGACCAAAACTGTTTTCCATCAAGGTAGAGTGTTTGCACCCTATATACAGAAAATCCTATACACAAAAGTTAGTTGATTGTCGCCTAACTTGCAAGAGAAAATCAATTGTAAAATGATCATAAACATTCTGGAATTTTGGAAATTACCATCAACATTGCAATTCCATACAACAAAGGAACCAACTCTACTAAAGTGGTGGTTTACCAATGAAAGTTTCCAACTGTTGCTAGGATGAGGCTCAAAAGAGTAGGACAACAAAGAACCCAAATTGGAGTTTCCATAAGCCACAGCCCATAAGATGGGCTTATTTCTATGGTCACCAAAAACATCAAAATCATGCTCATTCTAGACGAGAATGCGAGGAGCCATAACCATAATTGACACAGGCTAGTACTCCACATGCATGGAATCTCGGTGGAAAAAATGTATGCGTGGATTGCAATCAACACCTGAGTGTAGAGTGCTCAATGAGTTAATATTGTGAATTACAGACTACATAGAGGTTATTGAGATAACATAAACATATTCACTATGAGAGTGTGTTGCCATATCCCCTAATCCTTTGACTAAGTAAAATAGAAACAGCGACCCCTCACCTAGAAAGCACTCATTCAAAAAATTCTATAATATCTTTAAATAAAAGATAATAAATATTATTAAACATAAATAAATATAACATAAATTTTCTGAACGCAATATATAAATTTACAATAATACAACGTGATAATTTTAATTTAAAATACAATTTTATTAAAAAGATAAAATACTTTTTTATACATATAAATTTTATACAATGTAATAATTGTAATCCAATTTAAATAAGAAATTTGATTATTTTGATTTTGATTTGTAATAGAATTTCAACCAAAACATATAGGATTAACATAAATTTATAGCACCCTCTTGCAACCGCTTCATTGACTAATTTTAATAGGATCAAAATGTATAGAATAACTAATAATATATAAGTGCAAGAATATTTAATAATGCATACAAATTTAAAAGAAAATAAATAAATATGATGTGAGTTTCTCTTATTTATTAAAAGTAAGATATTTATTAAAAGGTAAGATATTGTCTATATGGTTAACAGTGATATTTTTATTTTATTTAGTGATGATGGTTCAATTGTTGAGAACATTCATTATATTTTTAAAAATTATAATATAATTTATTTTCACTAATTTAATTATTTATTAATAATTATTAATGTTACATAAATTTAGAATACTATTTTTATATTAAAAAACAAAAAATTTAATTGTAATTTATTTTCACACTTAATTATATTACACTTTTAAAATGTTGTAAAGTTTATATATATATATATATATATATATATATATATATATATATACACGTGTTTATTACTTATAAGTTAAGTTATTGGTTTAGAAAATAAAATTGATTAAATTCAAAGTTCATTGAATTTAAATGGTTGGAAAATTTATTTGATGAGGTTTTCAAATCTCAAGTATAGGAATAAAAATTAGTATAAAATTTTATTTAAATTTATTTCAAGTTAGTTATGAAATTATAGAAAATTCAAAGAGATTTGTAATAAGAAAATTTAAAAACAATAAAATCTTAAAGGCTAAAACTTGCTAGCTTTAAAAAAAACTGAATTCTCTGTATTAACTTAATATTATCTTTAAAAGTCAAATTTGACAATGACGAAGAGATCAATACAGATTAAGATAGCTTTGGAAGTATATTAAGAATCATGCTATTAATTTACATAAAAAAATATTTTTTTCAATAATATTTTTTAATTTTTATTGGCTTATTTTAAACTTCACAATTTTAATATATTAATTTTTTATTTATAACATAAACACTTAAATTATAAAAACTTATAAATTTTTATACAATTATAATAAAAGTATACTATTTTAGTAAAATATAAAAATTAAATGTATATAAAAAAACATATATAAATTAAAAAATAATTTAATCTCTAAATTTTGTTGCAATTTAGTTTATATATATATATATATATATATAAAAGAAATTATAACATAATTGGAATATTATAAAAAAACATATATATTAAAAAATAAATATTTTAATCGGTTATTTATTGTTTTTTATTTTTTATATATGCTAGTTTTTTATCTATACTATACCTATTTCAATTATATAAATTTGTAGATTCATAAATAATTATAATAGAAATGATATATATATATATAACTGTCAATTTTTTTGTCAAAATTTAAAGTCATAAGATTTGAACATGAAAACAAATTATATATATATATATATATATATATATATATATATAAATTTAATTGTCAATTTTTTTTGTCGAAATTTAAAGTCATAAGATTTGAACATGAAAACAAATTAGATAACTTGGTATACAAGTTTTATCTAAATATATATATATATATATATATATATATACAAAAATTTAATTATCAATTTTTTTTGTCGAAATTTAAAGTCATAAGATTTGAACATGAAAACAAAAAACAAATTTTATATATATATATATAAATTTAATTGTCAATTTTTTTTGTCGAAATTTAAAGTCATAAGATTTGAACATAAAAACAAATTAGATAACTTGGTATACAAGTTTTATAAATATATTCACTATATCTTTAAAATTTAAATATAATAAAAACCAACTTTTTTCTATTTTTATCATTTCAATGATATACTCTTAACCATAAACTTTATTATATTAAAATTCTAATATTTATAATTTCATTTTCATCCTTTGAATTATAAATGCTTAAACTTTATTTAAATAAACACAATATACTCTTCACCCTAATATGAAGACCATAAACATTATTATAATAAAATTATAATATTAATATTATTTCATTTTAAAGATTGCAACTGCAAGTGCGCGCCCTTGCTAGGTCAACCTGCAACCTCTTGATCGCGCTTCGCCCTCGGTTTTTGCCATGGCCCCTCCGGAAGCTTCACCGGAGGTGGCTGCCGCTCAACAAGCTTTCTCAGATTTGGTTAAGTCATTACCTCCCCAGAGTCCTCGCCCAGCCATCTCCAAATTCGTGAAGAAGCTCGATGTTTTGCAGGAAGTAAACCTCCCCCCAGCTCTACCACGTATGGCTGCTCTTGCTCTAGTTGAACGAGGACTCATTAGGCAATTTACTGGGCTCTGGCCATCACCGAAAACAGTACAAAGATGGGTTGAAAGGAATTGGTATGATAAAACTCAAGGAAAAATCTCCATTTGGTTTTGTGGAAAAGGGTACTTTACCTTTCACTTTGAAACTAGAGAAGACAAAGACCTGATATTCAGGAATGGGCCATATTTCATGGATTCAAGAGGGCTATATCTCAACAAATGGACTTCGGATTTCGATCCCGAGTTGGATATTCCGAGCGTTGTTCCTATGTGGGTTCGGCTTCCACATCTCCCTCTCCACTGCTGGGGAGACGAATCGGTCTGAGCTATTGGGAATGCAGTGGGTAGATACATTGATCGCAGTGAACCAAAAGACAATATGCAGGCTTGTGCCCACATATGCGTAGAAGTAGATCTCGGCAAAGGACTTGCAGAGGCCATCAAGATCAAGGTGGACGATTGGACCCACATTCAACAATTGGACTACAAGTAGATACCCTTCAAGTGTAAGGTATGTCACGAATATGGACATTTTGCTAACCGTTTTACTAAATTCGTTGATACAGAGAATCCACAACAAGATGAGCAATGGGAAACAGTTAAGAAAAAGAAAGCAGCCCCAGCCCCCAAGTCAACCCCTGAAGCTGGCTTTGCTCGTAACCCCTCCATTCCCTCCTCCTCGGCCCTCTCTAACCCCTCCCTTCCTCTGCTGGATCAACCCCCCTCCCAACCTCTTCCTTCGTCTTCCAACCCTTTCCATATCCTCACTCCCCCAGAGGACAATCCCCCCCCCCCCCGTGGCTCAAGGTGATGCCCATGAATCTCCTCTCCCTCTGATTATCTCCTCCTCCCCCCTCCTGATCCACCCTCATCTAGAATTAACAGAAGTAACTAAAAGGAGCATGGTGCAACTTTGGACACTCAAAAGAGAAATGGACCAGGAAGGAAATCAACCAAACAACAGAGAGATGAAAATACCCAGAAGGATATAGCCATGGGCACTCAGAACCCCATAGAGTCCTACATTATGGGACAAATCAATAAAGATATAGCAAACAAGGAGCAAGGAGGGTGAGAAACTCTCTGTAACCTCCACATGAAATGATGAAAGTCCTCTCCTGGAACAGTAGGGGACTAGGGCACCCCTCTAAAATATCTGCCCTAATTGATCTAATGAATCAAGAGAAACCAGGAGTTGTATTAGTTCAAGAAACAAAGCAAGGGCAACAAGAAATGAAAAAAATCATAGCATATCATAAACAGTACAAAGGCAGCGTTTGTGAATCAAGAGGAGCCTCTGGGGGAATTGCAACGCTTTGGGACCAAAACACTTGGAGTCTCATAGCATAAACAATCAATCAACACTAGATAAAGACTGATCTGGAGAACACCTCAAATAAACAAAGGATATTCATTTATAATGTTTACACCCCAAATCATTATAGAGACAAGGAGCAATGATGGGGCACTCTCAAAGAAAATATAGATAAAGAAGAAAATAACAACATTTTTTTGAGGGGAGATCTAAATCTCATTTTTCACTCCAATGAGAAGCGCGGATGCTGCTTCACTTCAGATCCCTATAGACACCAGGTGGAGACTATCATGTAGGATCGAGACCTTATTGATGTAGTCCCAAAAAATCGCAGATTCACTTGGAATAATCACAGGCCAGGGAAAAACAATATTATGGAAAGATTGGACATAATCCTGGTGAATGTTTCACTTCTCTCCACTTTCTCTGCAGCTTATGCATTCATCCACCCCTTCACAGCTTCAAAACACTACCCCACATCTCTAACTCTTGAAACCCACTACTCATTGGGGCCTATTCCCTTTAAGTACAATCCTCTGTGGAATGACAACTCAATGGTCAACAGTATTATCCAAAATAATTGGCAGCGGCATATAGAAGGATTGCCAGGATATATCTGGGAAAGCAAAATCAAAAGAGTCAAATATGCTCTTAAAGAATGGGCAAAAAATTCCTACACCGAGCCGAAAGTAGAGAAAAGAGAGATCAAAGCCAAACTTGAAGATCTCCAAAGCACAATTGAGGGGTGTGGATTTTAGCAGGAAGATAAAAATTTGAAGATAAACCCTATTGTCATCTATGTCATATCAACAGAGATGAAGAGTAGAAATGGAGAATTAAATCTAGACAATTATGGCTGAAAGGAGGAGACAGAAATTCAGCATTTTCCATAAGCAAATTACAGCCCGGAAAATTAGGAACAACATAACATCTATCGTTGACAGAGAAGGCAATTTACAAACCAGCCAAGGTGCTATTAAGCAGGCAGCTTCAGATCACTATAGAGAACTACTAACAAAAACTAAGGAAGAGGAAGATTATTCAGATCTTTCGAAATACTTTCCAAGTGAGATCAGCAAAGAAATCAATGACAACTTGAGTAGGGAGATAGAAGAAGAAGAAATAAGAGGAGCCATCTGGGCACTCCAACCAGACAAAGCTCCTGGACTAGATGGCTTTCCAATCTGCTTCTACAGAGCCCACTGGGGTATTATTAAAAAGGATTTATCAAAATGATGAAATTGATCCAGTGCAAAGGGAAAATCGAAGGCTATACCAATTCTACCAACCTAGCCCTCATTCCCAAAGATAACTGCCCTACGACCTTCTCCCGCTTCCAGCCCATTTCTCTTTGTAACTCCTCTTACAAAATCCTCACTAAAATCTTAGCCACTCATCTCAAACCTCTTCTCCCTTCACTCATATCTGAAAACGAAGGTGGCCTTTTGGCCAACAAGAAAATCTCTGATACAATCCTCCTTGTTCAAGAAGCAATCCATTCCAGCCATTCCAGAAAAAGAAAAAAAAAAAAAAAAGGGTTCATCCTGAAGCTAGATTTGGCCAACGCGTTTGATAGGGTAAGGCACTCTTTTCTTATCGCTGGCCTTAAGAAAATGGGTTTTGCTAAGCCCCTCCTTGATCTCATCAAAGCTTGTATCATGGGGCCTTGGATTTCCCCCCTTGTCAATGGTAGACCTGGACCTCCATTTCAATCTTCGAGAGGGTTGAGACAAGGTTGCCCTCTCTCCCCTAACCTGTTTATCTTGATGGCGGAATCCTCAGCAAAGCTTTAGATTACAAGAGATGAACTCGTCTCATCACTGGCATAAAATTCGAGAATGGAGTCAAAAACATAAACCATTCCCAATTTGCGGATGACACTTTGTTGATAGGAGGGGCATCTATCACAATAGCTCGTCGTTTCAAAACTCTTCTAGACAAATATATGAGCTATTCAGGAGGCATGATAAACCATTTAAAAAGCTGCATCTATGGTTGGCATGCAACAGCCCAAACCCTTCATAGTATAGCCAACACTTTTAGGGTCCCTTGCAGATCGAACTGGGATTGTTTCACCTATCTGGGAATGCCTATGAGCATTGGGCCCTTAAAAGCTGAAATCTGGGACACAATTATAGACAAAATGAAGAGGAAAGTGCAGCAGTGGGGTTCTACATGGCTTAACCCAGCAGGCTGCCTTTTTCTCCTAAAATCAGGGCTTTCATCTCTTCCTCTCTATCAATTCACTCTAATGCAGGCCCCAGCCATATTCCATAATTAAATGGAAAACATCCTTTGCCATTTCCTCTGGCAGGGGGGGAAAAACAAAAAAAAAAAAGTACAACCTTGTGAACTGGAAGCAAGTAATTCAAGGCCAGGATTGTGGAGGACTTGGAATCAGATCCCCCAAGCTTTCAAATCTGGATTTTGGAGGCAAGATTGTCTGGAGATTAATCAGCGAGCAATCGGCATGGTGGAAAAGAGTCCTAAAAGTCAAATATCTAAGTTGCCCAAGGTAGCAGATTTTGGACTACGAAATACCCACAAGAAGCAGTTCAAAAATTTGGAAACTATGTAAAAAAGTAATCCCTTTTTTGGCCCAAAACACCTCCAAAGTCCCCAAGGGAGGCAACAATATTAAAATTGGTGCAGAAAAAATTATGGGAAATCAATCCATCAGCAGTCAACCAGGTACGGACAAAATCCTTCTCTTTCTTTACAATAAAGGAATTCAGTATCTAGACCAAATCTCGCAATGGGACACCCACTCGCAGATATGGATGGGATGGACTTTTCCACCCATACCCTCAGATCTTAAGGAGAGCTTTGACATCCTTCAAGCTCATCTCCATAGTATTGCCCCCATAAACAAAAATGATATTGACAGTATTTAGTGGGATCCTATAGGTTCCAACTATACAATTCAAGCTGGCCACCAATACTTATGTAACAAAGAATATCCTGCTTCTGCTTGGACTTATTGGAAAACTGTCTGGAAATCCGAGGCCATCCCCAAAATCAAATTCTTCATCTAGACCCTCTTGAAAGGAAAAATTCTCACTACTGATAATCTGCAAAAGAGAGGCATAGTAGGACCTTCGCGATGGCCAAATTGCAAAGAGGCAGAAAAAGCCATCCAGCATCTATTTATCACCTACCCTTTTGCAATTTCTTGCTAGAAAGGAATATTTCCCAACGATCATCTGCCATGGAATTCCCAAATCTCAATTGGAAAGGTGCTGAACCTATGGAAGAAGAATTATCCATGGCAGCATAAGAAGAATAATATAGTCAAGCGGGTTTGGGATGTCCTACCTTATGCCCTTCTGTGGAAAATTTGGTTGGCCAGGAACCGTATGATCTTCTAGAGCAAGGAAACCATCATAAGGAACCTCTACAACAAGGCTAAAGGTTTAGCGCTCGAAACTATATCTTCCAAAATTTTGAAGAAAATTGATGTCGTTGGCCTCTGTGTTGAGGAAAGGGATTTTATTGGCTATTTGTTGGATAATAGAAATCAAATTGTAAGCAATTCCAGCATCTAGTCCAACATCCCCAATCATAGTTGGAAAATAAGAAATAAAGAAGAAGAATTTGCAAGTTGGCTCCACAGCCTCAATCTCCACTACCTCTTCTTCGATGGAGCTTCTAAATCCAATCCAGGAGTAGCTGGTGCAGGCGGAGTCATCTACAATCCCAGTGGTAGCATTATAGCCACCCATGAATGGGGACTGGGCTCCTTATCCAACAACAGGGCAAAAGCTCTTACCCTCTATCAAGGTTTAAACCAACTCCAAAAATTTGGAATTAGAGAAACGCTCATTTTTGGAGATTCTGCCACAATCATCAATCTCATGGTTTGCGATCAAAAGGCATCCAATATTTTCCTTCAGCAAACGATTAATAAGTGTCAAGCTCTAACCTGTCAAAACATGGAACGTAGATTCTTCCATGTGCTCCACTCACTCAACAAAGAAGCTAACATTCGTGCCAATAGAGCTTGTGGCAAACCCAAAGGCAATCTTCTTTGCAATAATACAGAATCCCATCATCATCTCCCGTAACACTCTCCCTCTTCATGATTCATGGTAGCTCATTTGAATTTGTCCTCCACAACATCTTCATGGGATCCTCTGACAGACATCTGTACCTTCCATCCTCTACCAAATATTTGATTAAGATCTTCATGCCTCCCTTCAATCTCGCCGCACCTTCCGCTCTGCCCCATTTTTCTCGACTCCTTAACCTCCATGCTTCCCTCATTTCCTCCCTCGTGAACCCGCACCTCCTCTCCCATGGTCCTCCTCCTTTAAATGCGAGCACTCCCTCGCTCTCCTATGCTCTCTTTTATTCCCTTGCTTTTTATGTGATCCTCTACTCCTGCTCCCCTATTCCCGGCTTCGCTGGGGGCTCGACTGTCTCCCTAACTTGCTATTGCTCTCTGCTTTCCCCTCACCTGCATTCTCCTTCGTTTGTTGACCTGCGCTCTGTCCTCATCCCCTCTCCACGGCGCCTTCCCTTTTTCTCCCTTTCTTCGCCTCAAGAAGGTTATCCCCTTAGCTCTTCTGTCCTCTTGACTGATCTCCTTTCTTGTCAATACTCTACTTTATCTTCATTGATTAGATGGAACCACTCAAACGCTCCAGGTCTTTCTCTCTCCACACAAAACACTAAGACTGCTCCTAGCATCAACGTAATGGCTCGATCTGAAGACTGCCTGCACTGTGCAGACTTACAGGTGGAAATGGATCAAATCCGCGCGCATCAATGATTGCAGGACGCCAAAATAGACTCTCATGCCAGATTGACCAGCGAGAAGTATGAAGCAGACATCAACCTATTTCTGCACAGAGTCTCTTCACTCCAGACTCAGTTTACTGATCCGGCAAAAAAATGCAGCCATGTCCAGGAATCAATTGAAATCCTAAAATATATGATGGAGAAAAAGAATGTACCCAGCACCAGCTCTTCTAGTGTCAAGAATGTTGTAGTCGACAACAAACCAGAAGATTCAACAACTCACCAGATCAGCCATGTTAGCATTGATTAAAGATGGGCTGCAGACACTGTTTACTTTTGTTTCAGTTTGTTAAAATCTTTACTTTCTCTTGTTTTATAAATGTCAAAAATGACAGAAGCAGAGGGAAATTTTGTCATCCCAATCATCATCTAGCTTCGCCTTCAGGCTTAAAACTTTATAGCACAGGAGCTCAGTCTCCCAACTTTTTTTTGGAATATAAATAGCAACCGATTATGTGAAAATATATATATATTATTTTATTTTCATCATTTCAATTATGTAGGCTTATCATAAACTTTATTTAAATAAAAATGATTTGATATTTTTTACACTACAATTTATATACCTAATCATATTTTAATATATTTTTAAATATAATAAATTTTAAATTTCGATATATATAAATTTTAATTTTCAGTATATTTAGAAAATTATGTTTAAGTGAAAATCAACGAAAGAATGATTTGCGAATAATTATGTCGTAAGGCGTTTCCCTCTGAAATCAACTCCCCTCTCTGCTTACCTGGCATCTTTATAGACCATAGGATTATATGTTAGAAAATTGCAAAGGTTTCAGCCGTTAGATTAGAAGCTGAAACGGTTTACGCACTGCTCCATTCTGATTTTCCATTATTAGACCTTTAGCTTAACGATGATTCCAAGTGGAAAGTATGGCCTGCAATTGAGAATGCCTATTCAGCCCAAGAAGCCCACGAGACCGCCTTGTCCACCCCCTCCCAGTTTCCAAGATGACGAGGAAGATGATGTGGAGGGAGAAATCACTCGTCAGGCCTCGAAGAAGAAATCCCACAGAGATGTAAGTATATATTTCTCTGCAACTCTCCCCTCATATTTCACCCATTTCCAGCACATTTTAATGATGTCCGTCAAGGTATTTGAAATGAAAAAAGAAACCAATTTCATCAATTGGAATTTAAATTAACACAGTGTCATTTAATCCCGGGGCCTGATATGCACCTTCCAGGTTCGTAAGTATGAAGTTGCATACTTCCAGTTCCCACATCTGATGCCTCGGCCATTTGTGTGAAGCTAAATTATGCATGTTCAAGATTCGGAAACTCGAGTTGCATATCATACTCGGGTTTGAATTAATGTCCATCTTTGATCCACGCAATGCACTGTCTGGATTTATTGCATCACTTCACCCCTACCCGGGATTTTGAATGACCTTGTTTCTCTCGGCACTCTGTTGATCTCACCAGTGAATCAGTGCCACTTTGGCATCAATCAGGCAGATCAAGGATGCTTTTGGCTTACCAGGCCTGTGTAGAACTGTTTTATTCGTTTGTTGGAAGTGCTTCAAGAACCATGTCGAGGGTTGCACCATGAAGAACGGACTAGTTTCAGCTTAGAAGTCAGGTTTTAGGGGTCTCTATTCCTCAAAAATTTCCCATGACTTGAACCTGACCTGATCCTTTTCTTGGACTCAAGCGGCGTGTACCTAGCTATAAATGAACCCTAGTGGACAGCTTGTGGATAGCAGATGAAGAATGCGGCTGCAAGACAGTCAAATTGAAGGAGCCTTTACCACGCGGCCATACGGACATCTCTTCGCGGCGCTCAGTCCTATCTTCTGCAAACATGGAGACGAATTGCAACAGGACGATGAGGCTCCTCTTCATACTGCCCTTAGGTAGACGTTGTTTTAGGAAAAGCTTCTTGCAATTTACTCTATCGGACCCTCGTAAATAGCGCACCTTTCTCTATCGGACCCTCATAAATAGCGCACCTTTCTCTAGCGGATAGCCTTATTGAAAGTCAAGCTGGATCTTCATTTCATTTACAGGCGAGTTCTAACATCTACAGGCTAGGCATCTTTCGAACAAAAAATTCCTATAGTTTACACCAGAGTGTTCGATTGCTTGTCAAATTAGAGTATGTCTTCTGTTTATAAAATCCCAATAATCGATAAGCCAAAAGGCTAACTAGAAAATCTGAATTTAGTAAGGAGCAGGCCTGGAATTTGCTTTTCATGCCAGTCACTTTAGGTTTTATGTAGGTTCCTGAGTGTCAAACTTTTTTGTTGTTATACTCAAATTCTATATAATAATTGGGTGGTAGGCTTCAAAGCAGTCATCCTTAGAAGAAGAACGCACCATTATTAGTGGGAATTAGTTGACTTCTTTACCCATTATTGTAGTACAAAACTCTACTCTTAATTGCCCATATTCCATTGAAAATGCCTCCTAATAACAGGCAGTGTGAAATGACCATGTCTAATGTAATCATAACTAGACAGCGCAAACTGCAGAGAAATAAAATGCTTGGCAATGATTTTCTCCTTTATGTAGTCGTATTATTTTTCTTTTGGATTTGCTATCAAGAGCAGTAATATACAAATTTCTTAACGTTGCAAATACTTTCTGAACCATTATCTCAATCTAATAAATCTCTTGTTGATACCAACAATAAGTTGGGAAACCTCCAGAAAGATTTCCCCTGCCCTTTGGAAAGAATGTGAAAGCTACTAAAATGTGAGAATGAATGATAAAGGAAAGGCTCAGCTTATTTTGGCTTCTTCATGCATTTGTCACTGCAGAATACTTTATGAAATTAACTGCTTATGCATCGTCTGTGACTGAAACAACGACATCAAAGTCACTAGCAGTCATCTCTGCAATTTCATCCTTGTCACTGACAGATTTCAGTGCCAACGTCAAGTGAAGTCCATATTCTCCTTGCTGGTTTTGATATGATTTAGGCTAAAACAGAGTCAAGCATTTAAGTGGAAAATAAAAGTGGATTCATCATTGAAAGGAAGTAATTTACAAAAAATACATCTCAGTATTCCTTGCAACAGTCTATATATTAACCAAGATTGTGATATTTAGGGGAACCTCGACAGGACTTGTAACAAATGGATCCCCCAGGAAAGATGGGTCCTATCGTTGTGGAACTTTTAGATAAGATTCATGCACAAAGCTGAACAAGTTGGATAAACTTAAATCTATCTTAACCTTCATATGTTACTTGTCTTAAAATATCATAAAAGCATTGCGATCTCATTGTTTACACCTTCAATTTTTAATTCCTATCGGTGCTTACTTAATTTAGGGTTAAGATACATTTATGCTGATGTTGAAAACTTCCAAAATTCAGAGAGTTAAAAGTGATTGGTGAAAGCCATGTCAGAAGATCAGAATAATATTTTTTTCAAATTTTCTCAGAAGATCAGAACAATATTTCTCTCAAATTTTCTCCAAACAAAGAAATGTATGGATCATTGTCCCAAAACTTGCTGGCAAATAGCAATCAAAAACATCGATTACCAATTAACTTTTCTCCAAAAAAAGAAATGTATGGATCATTGTCTCAAAACTTGCTGGCAAATAGCAAGCAAAAACATCAATTACTAGTTAACTTTTCTCCAAACAAAGAAATGAATGGATCATTGTCCCAAAAATTGCTAGCAAATAGCAAGCAAAAATATCGATTACTAGTTACGCCGTAAGGCATTTCCCTCTGAAATAAACTCCCCTCTCTACCTACCTGTCATCTTTATACGCCATAAGATTATATGTTAGACGATTGCAAAGGTTTCAGCCATTAGATTAGAAGCTGAAATGGTTTGCGCACTGGTCTAATGGTTACAAATTTGTTGTTGAATCTGTCTCTGAAAATTAGGTTCTGAAACGGTTTGCACACTGGTCTAATGGTTTCAAATTTGTCGCTGAATCCTTCTCAGATCTAGATTTCCAAAAGGTCTCAATTTAATTCAGAGAAACTTCTGTCTTCCACCTTACGGTGTTGATTGTGAAGGAGGTGTTACTATACTATGTTGGAATTTTACTGTTTGAGAAAGTTTGACTGCAATCTCATGCCTTTCCTATTCGTAATGTTTTGGTGAAACAGTTTATGCAAAGGTCATGCCAAAAAGAAGAATCAGTGAAGAAAGAAGAAGAAGAAGCAACTTCCTCAAAGAGTGGAAGTCCCTTCTTTTTCAATCCTCTTTCTACTGATTGGATTGGCTTATATTACTCCTGAATTCAGAACCTTTTACCTGTGGATATGGATCCATAACATCAAACTAAGGTGTTTGACATCACTAGAACCCCATTTTCTTTTTTCCTGTACATGTAGATGTAATGATGTAGCACCACCGAGGGGATTGGAACTCAGAACTTTTTACCATGGATACGGATCCTTAACCAAAACACCAAACCAAGGAGGTGTTTGACAAGTAACCCATGTCATTGGAACATTATTTCTTTTTTCCTGTATATGAAGGTGTTGCAATGCAGGAACACAGAGGGTTTTTCTTGAACTTTTAATTGCTCTGACTTCGTGAAAGTGTAACAATGTAGCATCACAGGGTTTTTTTTTCCTTCTAACTGTTTTTTCTAATGGAGGCAGATTGTTTCTTGAACTTTTAATTGCTTTGACTTTTTTAGTATGTATAGACCATGAGACAGGTAAAGATGGACCATTTGACATATTTTCAATGTTTTTGAATCATGCTATGTTTTCACATTGTCCATACATCTGGGGACCACTTTCAGAGAATTGGGAAGGATCCTAAAGTGTGGATGTCTTTTTCCCACTTTCAAAGACTAACCGGTAAGGATCCTAAAGTGTGGAAGTGTTTTTCCCATTATGAGAAACTTATGTCTTCCACCTTACGGTGTTGATTGTGGAGGTGTTACTGTACTATGTTGGAATTTTACTGTTTGAGAAAGTTTGACTGCAATCTCATGCCTTTCCTATTCGTAATGTTTTGGTGAAACAGTTTATGCAAAGGTCACGCCAAAAAGAAGAATCAGTGAAGAAAGAAGAAGAAGAAGCAACTTCCTCAAAGAGTGGAAATTGGAAATGGTAGATCTACTTAAGCCTTACATACTATAGTTGTGTCACCCACTTGTGTCACTTACCTGAAATTGTATAGCCTTTTCTTTTGCTTGCTAGATTATAATGGAATGTGAATTTCCTATTTCATATAGGAACTATTTGAATTTCTTATTTTCCCTAATCATATATACATTTATTTAATTAGAAATCACATGTTAGTGTTAGAATTCTATTGTAACTGTTGGACAGAGAAATTAACCCCAAGTTACATTGATTTTCCATTACTCAAACATTCATATATACAAGATTTCATGACCTTTGGTTTTGTCTTCCAAGGTGCTATGTCTCTTCCTATTCTAACTGTTCAGATTTCCCCTATTTTAAATATTTACAAATTACCAAATTCTTAAGGATTAGGTGTCTATCAACCCCCCCTTTAATCAGAAGGGGTGTTCGTAATGATTATGCAGAGAGATGAAGTACAACTTCCAATGGCTCAATCTGCTCTTTAAATCTAGTGGTTTTGGGGATGACCATAAACTGAAAGGCCATTAAATTATTAACTGCCAAAAAGAAATAAATGAGGATGCCAGTATTAGATGACCAAGCTACCTGTTAACCTTACAGTAAATTTGGCACCTCAAGATATTACCAATGACCTTGATATAAATGGCTACCATGTTTTCAATGTTCAGGACTAGAAACTCTCCAACTCTTATTTTGCACATAAATCAGTGTATTATATGATAAATGTGCACAGTGTATTATATGATAAATGATGGAGCCTATCATAAAAGACAATTTGAATGAAAATAAAAGCGTTGCAATGCCCTTTGCTACAGATGCCATGCTCATGACAGGTAGCTTGAGCCATTTCCCTAAATAAATGGCCGCCCAACCAAACCTAAAAACCTCTAAACATGGAGATATTTGTTAACTTCTTCAAGAATAGCCAAAACTATGTCAACTATTCAAAGATTATTGGAGGCCATTAGAACAGTCGTCACCATTAATTCTTCAAAAGCCTACACCTGTCATCAAGATTCCTAGCAGTTTCAAATCTTGATATCCGTTGGTCAGAACTGGAAGAAATACATTGAATATATAACCTGATTTCAATAGGTAAAAGAACACGACAGCAGGACTTTCAAAAT
This sequence comes from Pinus tabuliformis, assembly GCA_031772625.1. Taxonomy (NCBI): domain Eukaryota; kingdom Viridiplantae; phylum Streptophyta; class Pinopsida; order Pinales; family Pinaceae; genus Pinus; species Pinus tabuliformis. The sequence goes on from CM062814.1 coordinate 806,826,515, forward strand.
TCATACATTTCGATATAGCGTGGACATAATTTTCCATTATAACCAAAAGAAAGAATATACAAATGATGAATTTTGTTCTGATCTGATTTGTTTTTTGCACAACAATAAAAATGAGTAGAAAAAAAAAGTCTGACAGTAGTTAACACTATCTTACAAAGTTTAGTCAACTAATGTAAAAGAGTGTGATTTTCTTACCCGCTCATACTCCTGTTTTTTTAGAGCCTTCAATGCTTCATAGGCTTCTTGCCGAACAGAATCTGCATCATTCCATTCATCTTGCAATTGCCTCAAATCAGAGTTCAAGGCACCAAATTTTTTCTCGATGGACTTGATTGCCTCACGAAATGCCCTCTCTTCCTGCCTTGCAGCTCTCAACCTCTCTATCATTTGTTCTTTGTTGGACTACACAAAAGCCCATATGAAATATAGCAGAGTAAGAAGAAGAAACAATTTTCAAAAGACTAAAGCAGATGTACTAGATGCTCAAAACAGCAAAGAATATTCAATTAAAAGACTTGCAAAGATATATAAGCATGTTACCTGCTTCATCTGTATGGCTGCTTTGATGAAGTCCTTGATTTGGGTTTTCTCATCCAAATGTAGCTGCGCAAGTCGAATTTGAGTTCTAATTTTGTTGTCCAAGTGCATTGGTATTTTCACTAAGCACGGGAGCTTCTTCTTAGTGACCTCTGCTTCAAGCTTTTGCTCATTCTCTGAAACAGGAGTAAATAGACCATTTGGACCAGCAAGAACACCTGTAGATACCAAATCAGAGGCACTAACAACAACACCCTCTTGCATGTCTGGTTGCACTGTGTGATTGTAGCCTCCAGAATTTTTATCTACCACGTCAGAAGACCCACCACTGTTAGACACGTTGCAGTCACTTGACTCTGGATCATATATTTCATCTTTCCCATGATGCACCTCATCAACCTGTTGTCCATCTGTGTCTTCAGTGAGAATACCATTATCCTCATTATCAAAACACCCTGATTCAAGCTCATTGTCATCATTTAAATGAAAACGAGGTTCCAGCTCACTGTCCCCATTTGGCAAACAGTCCATTTCAATTTCATCATTCTGCCCCTTGTTTGCAGGTTCAGATTGCTTCTCCTCATCTATTATATGGCCACATGCATCGTCCTCATTTTCCAAGTTCTGGCATCTAGATTCACTATTCTGCTCTGGCTTGTTGTCCTCACTCACCACAGACTCTATTTCTTCAATTTTACCATCTAACGCTGGCAATTCCAGCTTTTGTTGCTCCACTGAAATGCTCTCATATTCAAACTCACGGTTTTTATCAATTAAACACTAGAACTCATAATCACAGGCTAGATTCTGTCCATTTGAATTGATCTCTCGGGGCTCAGCAACCGGCTCTGATCCCTGCTCCGATTCGTTGTTCTCCAAAAAATCTCCACTTGACGAACACTGCACATACTTCTCATCATTCCCTGTCATTACCTCTGGTGAATTGATCTCCTGAACCTCCGCAACTAGAGGTGATCTCTGCTCCAATTCATTGCTTCCCACAAAATTCCTTTCAACTCCATCTTTATTAATGGAACAGGGTGATTCAGGATTGTCTCCCACAAGATCCCTTTCAATACTTTCTTTCCCGTTAACCAAACTGGGGGATTCAAGCTTGTCCTCCACAAGATCTCTTTCAATACTTTCTTCCCCATTAACCAAACAGGGTGATTCAAGCTCATCCCCAACAAGATCTCTTTCAATCCTTTCTTCCCCATTAACCAAACAGGTTAATTCATGTTATTCCCTCACAAAATCTGCTTCAACCTCATCATCTCGATTAACCAAACATGCTAATTCAACCTCATTCCCCGTAAAATGATTTTCAAAATACATAAATAAGGATGGTTCAAATGGCAAGATCACATAGATTAAGCATTCTCTTTAAATTATTTAGGTAGTGTAAATGAAATTTATTAGATAAATTGGTTTCAAATATATGTTATGGAAATGAAATTTAAGAAACAAGGAAAATAAAACATCATTACGGTGCAAATATCGCCTCTATGGATTCATCTATCAAAACACAACCGTATTCTAAACACACAATTTCATAATTTCCCTCTTACCGCCAACCAATATAAATAATATTTATCCATTTCCCTATCATACGCTGCAAAAAAAGCAGCTCACTATGATGCTGTGATGCTTTGCACTTTCCATTTTGAACGATGACATTCAACAACGCATCTGCAAAGATTGCACAGTGATCGATGGATACACTTCGACTGAGGAAAAAAAAGATTTGGAGGCCCAATACTGCATTGAATCAAAACTTTTGATAACGAATAAAACAACTAATGTTAATTTAATCAATCTTCCTTTGGTTACTATTTAGTGTCACAGTATATATCATATCCGTGTGTTTTCTATTCACTTAAAATTTTGAGAAGAACATTGTGAATCATAGCATAACAGATACTTCTAAGTGTTGTCAATGGCCATTACAGATGGTTACACAGTCCAGGTCTGTAATTTGTCTACCAAAGCAACAGTTAAGGACGTTAAGCAGTTTTTCTCATACTGTGGCATAGTAAAGAACGTAAAATTAGAGAGGTGGGTGTTGGATTTCTTGACTGAGTTTTATGCAAAAGTGTTGATTTCCAATTTCTGCAATATCTTTTGAGCATAATAGTTGTCAACTTGTGTATTATCAGAGTTGCAGAGAAGTGTTCTATTAAGAATATCTTGAGAAATAGAGTGCAGTCACAATATTATTTTTGTGTTGCAATATCTATTGAGCATAATAGTTGTCAACTTGTGTTTTATCAGAGTTGCAGAGAAGTGTTCTATTAAGAATTGGTTGAGAAATAGAGCGCAGTCACAATATTATTTTTGTGTTATCAAAATTAGAGAAGTGATTCATGGAAAACTTGTTGGATGTAGTAAGACTTGACATCAATGACTCAGGAAATATCAAGCCAGGCAGTAGCCCTGGTGTGTATTTTTCCTGATAAAACTGGATAACACTAGAGGATTTGCATTGATATACATACTTAAGGTCTGTGTAACAGCAGACCTTAACTGGCCAAAACCAATTCCTGATTATATTTTTTGGGTGGTGATAGGACGGGGCAGTGGACACAAGTTGCTTTAGTGACTATCAAGGAGCCCCATGCTTTAGAAGCTGCTATCCTTCTTAGTGTAAGCATGGTTTTCTTAGTTTATCAGTGTTTGCAATTGTAAGGTTTAAAGGGTAAATTCTCTGCTGTGATTTTGTTACAAGTGGATTTGGGTTGGGATTTGAATTTGCTATAAAGAGATGGAATTCAAGATGTAACTTTACTGATAGTCACATTCAGATTGACATGGCATTCTGAATATAGTTTTGGTTTTCTGGTAAAAATACAAAAAGTGAAAAAAAATTTAGGTTTCTGATGTTTTTGGCATTTTTTGAACCAGGGAGCAACAATCCTAAATTAGGAGGTGTATATAGTGCCATGGGGAGGATCATAGGAGGCAGTTAATCAGTGGGAAAAGCAAATGATAAAATTTCATGAAGAGGGCAACGCATTAGGAGTATTTTCATTTACTTATTTTTACTCTTTTATATTTTTTATTTATTTTTATATGTGGAGGAACAATGTTCAAATAAATTTAAGAAGAAATCTGTTTCCTCAAAATAGCATTAATACTGCACTTAGATCTAGACCTTGCTTACCCTGCCATAGTCATTCTTATATCAAATCAATTTTATGGTCTCTGTATATGTGTTTAAATGTCTGATCTTTCAATTTTGTTTTGAGGTCTTTGATAAATGAATACCATTCATGGGTAAACGACAATACTTTTTTCCTGTTGTATAGTTCCAAGATCAAGATTGGATCATGTAGATTACCTCAAAGGCCATTTTGGTCAAGGATATTGAGAGTAACCTAGAATAAGATTTTAGTTGTGAAAAGAAAGGAAAATAATGAAAAACAAATTTCATTTATTTTGACTGTTTTGTAAGAAAAAGTCTTAAATGTAATCTTGCTTTACAAATTGTCTGTAAATAACTATTCGCAAAGAAGGAAGATCCTACCCTTTAAATTCTACTTAACTATTTGCAAAGAAGGAAGATCCTACCCTTCAAATTCTACTTATTCCTGTAGTTTTGTAGAATAGAAGTAGCTTAAAAAGGCCACCTACCTTACCAATGGAGAAAAGTAAAATTTAGATATTACATCAAAATTTAGAAAGTCATACTTCTTAGACTGAAAAATGATTTTCTCAATTAGCCTATGATATTCTGAGGATATTAACATTGTTGTTATTGGACAGTTTGAAGTCCTTGATAAGAAACTGAGATTTTTTGTTCCATTTTGCTGACCAAGCAGTGAAAGTGGTTACAACAATGCTATCAAAAGGTTATACCTTAGGAAAATATACTTAAAGCAAAGCCAAAGAGTTAGACGAGAAGTATCAAGTGATGGACACTGCTGCAGAAATACCATTTTATACTTTAATGTTTATTATTTTTGTTTTATTTTGTTCCATTTTGTTGACCAGGCAGTAAAAGTGGTTACAACAATGCTATCAAAAGGTTATACCTTAGGAAAAGATACTTAAAGCAAAGCCAAAGAGTTAGACGAGAAGTATCAACTGATACTGCTACAGAAATACCATTTTATACTTTAATGTTTATTATTTTTGTTTTATTATTATTACTTGAATTTCTTCTTAATAAGTGGTTGTGTTTCTTTTGGTTTTAGTGAAAGTATGGGCTTCAATGTTGGCTCTCTTATTATGGAGTATAATTCATCTTTGAGAATTTTTCAATTATTAAATTAGGTTAGTCAATTGCTTAAAATATTAAATTTATTTCAAAAAGTTTTTGTTACTTTATAGGTTAGACACTAGTTTGAAATATGAAACTTATTCCAAAATGTTTTTGTTACTTTATAGATAAGGCATAGATTTCTTGGCTCTGTGATGAAAATAATGAAGGGAAAATACATGTTAATATGTTACTTGTGCTCTTTGACTGAAAAATACACGGTGAGAGAATAATGCATATTATGCTAATTGAAGAATGTTTTTCGCTTGTCAAACTTATAGTATTGAATTTAACACACTAACACTTTACAACAATGAACTAACAATATTCATGATGAAAATAGCAATATGGAAGATTTATCTACATAATGAAAAAGGCAATATGGGAGATTCCAATCACGTTCCAAGGCATTTTTTAGAATGTGGATGTGACAAAAGGTTGTTGTGGAAGGTGTTGTTTGTATATGGGAAATTTCTTGATCATTGTGTATAATCCTAATGTTGATAGATATGTCTACTAAGTGGTTCCAGTTAATGGGGCATTGATTTGAGCGTTCAATATATTTTTATTCTTTATCAAAGTATTCTTTTGTTGTATTTGTGTTCTTCAATTTATGCCTTACGGCGTTTCCTTTGCAACATCTGATGAAAATGCTAGTAAAATGTTTTTACCAACCTCTCAAACTTATCTATGGCATATCCCATTATCTAAAACACTTATATAACATCTCTATCCCATTAACTTTATGAAACTTTCGCTTAACTTTGGTATGAAAGTGTTTTTTCTATTTGTTTAAATCTATTTTAATTTTAAACTACACTTATATAACATCTCTATCCCATTAACTTTATGAACCTTTCGCTTAACTTTGGTATGAAAGTGTTTTTTCTATTTGTTTAAATCTATTTTAATTTTAAACTCGGGAAGGGTCAAATTTTTGAAAGGTAAACTCTGTCAAGTTTTATTCTTAATAAAATTCAAACTTTATTCTTAATAAAAAAAGTTTGAATTGATTTGATTTTTCTCAATACTTAATAGTTTTATAATTAAGATAAATTGACAATTGGGTTTATTTTAAGTTTATTTTAGGTTTGATAGAAATAATCAGAACTCTTTAAAAAAGTTTAATTTCTACAAAATAACATAATAAATTTTGATGTAATAACAATGTATTCTATTAAGAAACTTAAAAATTATAAAAGCTTGTAACTCGCAATTATTATTAAAATTGACCATGACAAACAACAAAACAAAATATATAATGTAATGATTTGAATTATATATATATATATATATATAATATTCAAATCATTACATTATATATGTGGTTTTGATGTTTTTTATTGTTAGTTTTAATAATAATGTGTTGATGGAGTTAGACTTGTCAACATTCAGGGGATCTCCTTGGTATGAAGTCTCAACTAGACATCACACCATTTGGTGTAGAAGTCTCATCTGGTATGATGGCCTGGTTTCCATTATCTTAAATATATGCCTTAGCTCCTGCTTGTCAACACATGAGAGTGGTATTTTTAGTCTTTAAATAGTGAGGTTCGTGTGCCTGGTGAGTGCTTAGTGTAACTTGTGTCTAAATTCTTTCACTGCAGAGGGAGAGGGTGAGAGTGAGTCTCAAGTCGAAAGGGAATAGTCCCAACTCTATTAGAGACACACAACACAGTAGGACATGCGCAACTTCCGGCGGAGTAGTCCACACAGATGCGGAAGTCACAAACACAAAGTGAATAGATAACACGCACAACACCCAATGGAATAGTCCACACGAGTGCGATGATCGTTATAACAAGTTTAAAAGAATGAATTTGTCGAGTGTATGGTGGGGTAGTCCACACAAGCGAGATAGCGTTAACAACTGATACAACACATTTCCAACAGCATATGCACTACAACAACCAAAATAGTTCAACTGTCTTAGTACAGGTTAAAGCAACATGCATTACAATTGTCCAAAGAATAGTCTTACAAATGAATACAATGCATGTGTGAAAACATGTTGGCCTATTAATAGGCTTCTAAGTTAAGTGAAAGTTCTAAGACACATCTGTACACCATACATCACTAACCCCGATAGCGGGGCGTTGGAGCCATCGCTCGATCCTCAAAGAAAAGACTATAGACTCTCAAGGCTATGTGGGTGGAGCCAAGGTGAAAATTCATTTGCATGTACAAATGAGGGGTATATATAGCCAAGGGTGAACTTGACCCTTGTGACTCTTCGACTTCCCTCATAACTGTTTGACTTACATGACTCTTCAACTGACATGATTCTTCAACTTCGTATGTGGGTCTCTTGGACTTCCACATTACATTACATTGATTACAGCAGTATGGCCCACAATAATGATGTGGCCGAGACAACTCATCACATGACTCGACATGACAATGCTAGTATGTTCATATTGATGGTGGTATCCATGTCGAGTTGTTGTGATGCAGAGTGATGAATGTGCTCTTGGTGCATCATAGCTTCACCTCTACATGGCAAGGTGTGCAGAGTCTTTGATGGTCTTGGTGTTTGCTTGATGTTGGATGTGCACACCTCCCCTTTGTTGGTACTTGACATGCTTCATGTGTTCATCCGTTCGTGAACAAGTCTCCTAGCATGCGCTCCTTGTTCATCCCATTCATCGTCGCACCATGCCTCATCCATGTACCTGTATCTATAATCACTCATGACGAGACGAAATCAAATCCAAAAATCCCGTGGTCTACCATGATGCATCATCTTTTTCTTTCGGTGTAGATGACTGGGAGAGAGGACAAGGTTCTCAAACTGTACAAATCACATTTCAGGCCAGGATGTGAGGCTCCAGGGCACTGTCAAGAAAAATTGCACAGAGGTCACTAAGAGTCTGGGTTGAGTAGTACAAGATAGCAGTGAAATTCTGTAGGATCTAGCTCAGATGGGAGGCAAAACTACACATTTTTTTGGGGAAGGAAGTACGGGCAGCAAGGGGCACTGGCAGTGAAAACTACACAGATTTCCAAAGGAGGCTGGGAGCGGGAAGTGGGAGATTGCTAACCAAAACTGTGGAGATCTAGGAGGTAGTCATGCAGGACATTTCTATGCAGTTTTCGGGTTGATCAGGGTGATGGGCAGTAGATGGAGAGTCCAAGTAAACTACGCAATTTTTAGGAGAAGCAACAGGTCGGTTGGCTAGCAGGGTGACTGACTGAAAAAATTGTGAAATTTTCAAAGATAGTGCAATGACAGGCAGCGGGTGCCTATCCCTCATGTTTGCGTAATTTCTTCAGACAGTAGAGGCGGGCATGCTCACATATTATGCACAATTTTTGGGAGGAGTGAAGCCCAAGGTCATTGCCCATTCAAATTCTCCAGTTGACTAGAAAGAGGCTTGATGGATAGGCTTGCAGGAAGCGCATATTGAGATAGATTATTTGGAAACTCCTGCGTTGTTATGGGTGACAGTCATCCAGGTTGATTCCAAGATTGCGTAGTGAAGGCTTCCTGGAAGCAGCCTCAATCTCTGTGCAATTTTGGGCAATAGTGTTTGGTCACTGAGAGCTGAGACTGCGCAATGCAGCTCAGTGGAGGTTTGGCTTATGGAGGGTGGTCCTGTCAATAGATCTTTGGAAAAATGGTTAAGTATGTGAGCGATTGAACTCGTGTATGCATGACCTTGAGAAAGCACACTCAACATGATGTGACAACAAGACACCTCAGACCAACAAGACAACATGCTCAATGTGACTAACTAAAGGGTGTGAACGATAAGTGTGACACTTGAGATAGATCATCGAATGGCCGTGAGGAAACTTGCACGACATTGCATACAAATTCGTGTGTGTGTGTGTGTGCAACAGATGCTTACATAGTGAACACAACTTGTACACACAAAGACAATCCTTGAATATAGCCAGAACAAGACCACAAGCATGACATTGCAACCAACATGCTAAAAGACAACCAGTGAATGGTCAAGAAAAGAGGGCATAAAGACTCAACACGAGCTCATGGGATGGGTCCGAGTGTTTGCAAACATCAAGGAAAGAACCAAGGAAGGCTTTGAAATTGGATGCAAGCCAAAATTTTGGAGGGTTTTGTAGCCGCTACAACACTTGGCGACACACTGGTTGAATACCAGCTTCTCTATTTTGGTTCATTAACATCATAGGGCCTTGGTCTATCAAGGAGTATTGAATCGTTGTGCAGTTTACATCGGTTTCCCCACTTACCCCATGGACAGACATGGTTCACCTTTTGCCAACTCATTCAAACACAACAAGTTTAAGCTTGATCATAGTGTTTCAAAATCGGGAAGGGTAGTTTGGCTCATGAGTTTAAAATTTTCACAGTATAAGTTTTCATCTCTGGTGTTGCTTCGCTACTAGCAGGCCTAGACAATACCCCAACAAAGTCACACAGGAACACACACATTTATCCACTGCCAACAAGCTTGGTCAATACTCTAGTGGAGTTGCATGCTTCACCTCTCTGCACAGGAAGCCTTTCTCTTCTTTCGCCTTTGAATTTTTTTTGAAAAGAGAACTGTGCATAGGCACTTATTTATTTTTGGGGTGGAAGAGGGATCTTGACTTATTGAGAGCAGATGAGCTTGTTCCTTCATAGAAGCATGTAAGACCTATGATTTAGGTTTACTCATTTATATTTTCCCCTTCCCTGTTTCTACTATTTGGATGAGCATGAACACACAAAGCATAAGACTAAGTATAGGTATGGAGTTTCCCAGTGTGGACATAGGTTCATGGTTGGATTAGAGCTTCCCTTACTGATGGCTTGTATTTTCCATCAAGACTTCATCGGTCGAAGGTTATAACCAAGCACAAAGAAGACGGACACATGACTGGCCAATTATTGCAATGTCATAAGACTCTTTAGATCCCAGCCACATACTCATTGGAAAAACCAAAAATAGCATGATATCAAGCAAACAAAACAAAACGAATAAAAAATAGCAAAGCTAAGCGAAAATACAACAAGCAGTAAATAGACTATGTACATGGCACGAGGCACAGACCCAGCTTTCGGAAATTAGTGCTTTAAATATTTTTCTTTGACAGGAAGGTTGTCAATCCTCGCGTCAAGTGATTGCAGACGGTATGTGTGTGGCCCAAACTTTTCCTGGACAATGTATGGACCAATCCACAGGGACTGGAACTTTGTATGTTTTCCTTTGTCTTCATGGGGTTTGTCCCATTTCAAGAATAATTCACCCACATCGAAGTTACAATTCCCTGCAGACGTCTTTTCGAACCATCTCTTAATATAGTTCTAGTGGGGTGTGAATATTTCTTTTTCTTTCATCCTTTCTTCATCCAACTTGTGAAGTGTATCCATCCTACACTGAACTAGCAGACAAGGCTTGCCTTGGGACTCTTGGTACAATTGGAGAGGAGGAAAGTAGATTTTTGGTGGGAGGATGGCTTCTTTCCCATAAACCAAGAAGTATGGCGAAGTGTTCATAGAGGGTTTGTGTGTTACACAGTCATCCCATAAAGCATTCGTTAAAGCAGAGTGCTAGTTATGTTGTTCAAAGTAAATGGTCTTCTTGATAATGCGGATAAGGTTTTTATTTGTAGATTTTGCGAGACCATTTCCCTGCGGGTAGTAGTTAGATAAGTGTTTAAGAACGATACCATATTTCAATGCAAAATCATAAAGCTTTAAAGACGAAAAGTAAGTTTCATTGTCAAAAACAAGTAATACCAGAACGCCAAATCATGAGATGATGTTCTGTTGGAGGAAGATGATGACTTCCTAGTCATTCACTTGCTTGAGTTGAACTTCTTCTATCCACCATGTGAAGTAATTTGTAGTTTTCAGTATGTAGCAGTGTTGTTTCAACAAAAGTGGAAATATTTCCCCAATGATTTGCAGGCCCCAATGTTGAAATGGTTCAGTCACTGCAACAGGGTGCAACGAGGCCACTGACCTTCGTGTTTTCTCAACGCATTGCTGACAGACCGGGCACTTGCAGGCATAAGCATGTGCATCGTTGAATAATGTGGGCCAGTAGAAATTGGCTCACATGACTTTGTGCACAATGGTATTTCGCATGAAGTGGCCCCCGACTAGTCCGCCATGCAGATCATGCAAGACCTTCTCTAAATCATGTGCCTCTAGGCACCTAAGAAAAATTTTGTTATTATGATTTTTGTAAAGCACTTCGTGCACCAACTGATAAGTTAATTCTTTGAGGCAAAGGGTATGGTTCCATGCTCAAGGTATTGGCACAAATATTCATACCAAGATTTTTCGCATGAGGTGGGTGGTGCTCGCTCTACATCGTACATCTCAATTTCTTGCTCCCAACCAGCGAGCTCTTCTTCTTCATCCTATCCATGGACTTCTTCAGCTGCGAGTCTGCAAATACCATGATGGTTGACAGTGTGAACTGGCTTGATGTCAAGATCATATTCTTACAAGCCTGTCATCCATTTCGCACGTCTTTCACCCAGCTCTTGTTGTACAAGCATTGATCTGATTGTTGGGTGTGGCACAAAGACTATGCAATGGTTCTTCAGAAAGTAGGGTCTGAAGTATTTCACCACCTTGTATACTGTGTATGTGTGTTTATCGATGGTGGTGTAGTTGAGTTTGGGTCCCTGCATGCTTGCACTCATGAAGGAGATGGGATGTTCATCGTTCATCTCATCCTTCTAAGTGAGTACTGTAGCAAGCAAATTATCGGAGGCAAAGGTGTATAGCAAGAAATCCTTGTTAAAATCTGGGCTGTAAAGTGTAGGCGCATCTACCATATCCTACTTGATATGGGTGAATGCATTATTTTCCTTCATACCCCAGTTGTAGACTACATCCTTCTTGATCATGTCTTGCATAGGTTTTACTATATGCGCATAATCCGAGATGAACTTCTGATGGAAGTTTATCTTTACATGAAGGATTGCATGGCTTTCTTATTCACTGGGTGAGGAATCTATGTAATCGTCCGAACTTGGTCCAAATCAACCTTGATCCCACTTCTCGAAATGATGTCCCCGAGGAGGTTCCCCTTAAACACCGCAAATATGGTTTTCTTGGGATTCAAGGATATCCCATATTTTCGGCTTCACTCGAATATCTTCTTCAGATGGCGTATGTGGTCTAACCATTTTCTGGAAAAGATAGTCACATCATCAAGGTACACCATTATGCTTTGTCCTATAAGTCCATTGAAGGTGATATCCATGGCGCACTGAAAGGTTGTGCCTACATTCACAAGCCCAAATGGAATTCTCCTATAGGTGAACATACCCCACATGGTACGGAAAGTAGTTTTGAGTCCATCAAGTTCTGCTACTAGAACCTAGTTGTATCCCAAAAAATCATCAAGCAAGGAAAACATTTTTCCCCAGATAATGTTTGTAAAATATGTTTCATTGACAACACGGGGTAGTTGTATTTGTCTAAGGTGCGGTTCAAGTTTCAGAAATCATCATAAGCGGATCTCCTCAAACTTCTTACGTACAGGAACTAAGTTAGAAACCCACGTATAATGATGAACTTTGTAAATGATTTGTGCATCAAACAACTTAGTCAGTTCTTTCTGTATGAAAGGTTCAAGTGACGGATGTACTTTCCTCAGCTTCTGCTGCAATGGCTTGATCCTTTGTTTGATCAGAATCACATGTCGGACTATTCATGTGTCGTGTTTTCAGATCATCGTATGTCCACGTGAACACATCCAATACTATTTGAACAAGCAGATAAAGGTTTGTTGCTCCTACAGTGTGCAACACGTACCGAGATTGATGAACTTCGTATCTTGTTATGTTCCCAGGTTGATATGTTCGTACATCATGTGGAACTGTGGGTTTTGTTTTTCCTTGGCCCTTGGAAGTGATTCTGCAAGTCATAAAGATTTTTGAGAGATACCACATCCTTGAGCATGAGGTTTCCTTTCTTGTCATCAGTTGTGGCTTGCAGAGATTGCTCATGCTCATCTTTGTCAATCACTGCATCCTTGAAGACATCAGTGTTGGCCATGAAGTGAAGTATATATTGATCATTGTAAAAAACATGTAAATTAGTTATGTTATCAGGGATAGAAGGCTTATACAGAATTTCAATAGTAAACCTATCCATAAGCGGTGTCATCCTTGCATCTATGTTAGCTAAGGCATCGCCAACTTCATTACGCATTCTTGGTATAGCAATGATATTGAAAGCTTGGAAATTAGAGACCAGTCGCCATACCTCTTGTTGATAACTTTTGAGATGAGGTGATAAGTAGTGTATGCTGATATGTACCTGTCATACCATGATTTCTTAATCACCGACCACTTTGAGCACGGAAAAATTGAGGCTGATGGCTTTGTGCAAGCTCAATTCAAGTGCTTCATATTCAGTAGTTTTGTTCGTGCACTCGAACTCCAAGCGGTTTGAGATCAAGCGTCTCTTGTGATTTGGGTCTATCAAGACACACCCGGGTCCAGAGCCATCATGTGTCTTTGATCCATCAAAATACATGGTCCACAACTCGTCTGTACACTGACCACTTGATGCGTTAGTACTACTACTGCTACTACTATTGCTACTAGTGTTGTACATGTTTCATTTCCATTGGATGGGAAAGGAAGGAGACCCAACTATGTGTCTAGTGGGATTGGAGCTGGCTGTGCGAGATAACACCCTAGCTGTGTTTCCAAGAGGCAGTTTCCAAACATGAGTTCCATGAAATCCAATGGTTCGTTCTCACCATTGATGGGAGTGACATTATTTTCATGTATCCCTCAGATAACACCTGGATCTGATTGCTTTTTCCTTGGTACGGAAGCCATCAGTGTGACCAATTTGTGGCAAAGTATCCATTCAACTTCTTGGACCAATCTCTCCTAAGAAGTAAGACATACGCTTCCGGTATGTCCACAATGAAAATATTGATGCACTGGTGGATTTGGTCATCATGAGATAATCCGATGATCACATCCCAAAGTTCACCAATGGTTGATACACATGTTTGATCTAGTTGGATGATCTGTGCATATTTCTTGCTCCATTATGCATTCATCCTCTTGGCAATGGAGAGTGGAATGACGTTAGCTGATGCGCCAGATTCAACCAAATAGTTGTGACCATTACAATTAAACATTTCAAATGAGAGCAAAAATGGAGGGAAAACAAAGTTTTCTTCTTCCATCCAGAGTGTGTTGAGCACAGTTGTGAGTGAATCGGGCTTGCTCCATTGCTAGTAGAGGTTTCACTGTCTTTGAATGTTTCCCCTAATGCGCGCATCAAAATATCTCACTGAACCTTGATCTTAGCTAGCTCAAACAAAGATATTTGCATGATTTGTCTTCATATCTTCCATAATACTGTAATCAAGAGTGGGTAAACTAACCTAGGTGTGTATGGTTAGATTCAAGTTTGTATTGTCCGGCGGTGTGTTCTAAAGTTTACTGCTCATGGACATACACTTGTTTGTAGATGTCTTCTTGAGCTTGCTTTGTGCTTTCTGCTTTTTGACGAATGGTGGATCAACCTTCCTCAACAGTTCAAGCTTTTCTTACACCTCCCCAATAGTAGGGGGAGCCCCTTGACTTCTGAGATTGTATCGACCACTTTCCTTTGGGGGTTACTTCTCGGTGTTCGTTTTCTGTGTTGCACGCGACCATTGATACATGTTTATCACCTGCCCAATGTCGGGTGCCTCATCATATGCAGCATCTTCTTCATCATCTTCGTCTTTTGGTTGACACTATGCATTGTTTACCACATTTTTCAAATTGTTGCATACCAAGTCCGCAACTCGTTTCCATTCTCGACAAGTCCCTTCCAGGTGACGGTCTTCATGGAATGAGAAAGGCTTGGAGTTCTCGCGCATTTCCATCTGGAACACTGAGCTGGAGCTCTGCGCATTTTTAGGCGGGAATTTGTTGCTACCTGATAACATGCTCCTCTTTTGTTGTCTTGGAAGTCAACTGCTAGCAGATGTCTCAACCGTTCATTGCTTTAGCTTAGACACCTCTGTTGTCAAGTTCTTGACAAGACAAGTAAGGGTTTCAATGTCACTTTCTTCCTTATCTGCCCCCTTGCTCACAACAGCCTAGGGATTCCTACTCGCTTCTTTGGAGTCTTTTGCTAGTTCATTATCCTTGATGACTCCAATCACACGCAGGGCCTTTTCCACAGTGATCGCCTCTTTGAAATTTTCAAGTAATGTTGGTTTCACAGCTTGCTTGATGAACTGTGCAATACTGGTTGGCAATGCAGATGTATAATAGTCGATAGTGATGGAATCATGAGGTTTTGTGTCAGCTACAAACTTGTTCAAGATGCGTAAAAACCTTTGATTAAATTTTTTTATGTTTGTGGAAAAACCTGTGAACAACTTTTGAAACCAACGTTTCTGACTAGCTTAGTGAGAACATCATCAAGGCAATGTGATTTGTATTTTGAGAAGAGAGAGCGTGAAATCATGGAGCTATTAATAGTTAATTGAAAAATATTTGATGTCTTCTTTTATTGTCAACTTTCAATTGACTAACTGATTAATAATTATTTATTTATTTATTTAAATATTTATTCATTTATTTATTTATTTATTTATTATTATTATTATTATTATTATTATTATTATTATTATTATTGGTTTAATTAGTGATTGATTATATTTAAATTTCTTTATTTATTTATTTTTATTTTTATATTTTTGGTTATTTGGTGATTGATTATGTATATATATTTTAATTAATTAATTATTTTATTTATTTATTTATTTTATTTATTTTTTATTTTTTAAGATTCTATGTTATATATTTAAGTTCTTTTCTATGTATTAAATGCTTTACTAGTAATGTATATAATTATTTTTTTATTTTTTTATTATTATGAATGTTTGTATGTCTGTATTTACTGCTTTTTTATTTTATTTAATAAGGGTTTCCAGGTGCTACTTAATTTTAGTTTGTCATCTCTATTCATGTTGTTGTAGGATTTTTCAATTTCAATTGCCTCTTTCACCCTTATTTTTAAATAATGGCCTTCCTTGTGAATTAATTTTTCTTTTTCCATACAAATATAGTGTGAGGAAGAACATGCATGCTCTGCTAGACCTGATTTTTCCAACCTGTTTCTTGTAATATCATTAATATGTTCTTTTAACCTTATGCCAAAGGATCTCCATGTTTCACCTATATATACTTTTCCACATGAGCAGGGAATCGAGTATACTCCTTTGTGATTTTTTGGTCTATTAAGTCCTTAGCAGAATCAAGCATGTTTTTTATGGTGTTAGGGGGCGTGAAGGCAACCATGATGTTATGCTTGGAGAGAATTCTAGCAATTTTGTCAGTGGTTCCTTTTATATAGGGTAAGGAGATTCTAGGGTTTTTAAGAGTTTTCCTTTTTTGGGTATTGGTTGTGGATTCTTTAATTATTTTATGGATAATGTTTTCTGATAGCCATGGTTTATTATGACCTTGTAGAGATGGTTAAGTTCTTCATCTAGATGTTCAGGGTCAAATATTCTAGAAGCTCTGGTAGCTAGGGTTTTGATGACACCGACTTTTTGCTTCAGATGGTGGTGGCAATTTGAATGAAGATATTTGTCAGTGTGAGTTTGTTTCTTGAAGACCTGGTGGCTTAGTTTTCCATTTTTCTTAGTAAGGAGGACATCTAGGAAGGGGAGTTGGTTGTCTTTTTCAATTTCAATAGCAAATTTTATGTGTTCAGAGAGGCTGTTTATGTGTGATAAAAATTCATTAAGTTTATCTAAACCATGGCTCCATTTAGCGAAAATGTCATCTACATATCTTTTCCATACTTCAGGGGTAAAGGGGAAAGATTTAAGGGCCATTTGTTCAAAATGTTCCATGTATAAGTTGGCAATCAATGGTGATAAAGGAGAGCCCATGGCAACACCATGAGTTTGCTCATAGATTTTTCCTTTGAAACTGAAGTATGAAGATTTGAGGCAAATGCCTACTAGTTCCACTATTTCAAGGTCTGTGATTTTCTTCAATACTTCTATGGCTTCATCTACTGGAATCATAGTGTAGAGAGACACTACGTCAAAGTTGACCAGGAGGTCAATGTTACTAATTTCTTGGTTTTTAATCCATTCTATGAAAGAAGCGGGTTCTTTGATGTAAGAGGGAGTGTTACCAGATAAAGGTTTAAGTTTTTTAGCAAGGTATTTTGCTAACCAGTAAGTGGGTGAACCTATAGTGTTCACTATGGGTCTCAATGGGACTACGGATTTATGGATTTTGGGCACGCCATATATTCTGGGGATGATGGCGTTATTAGGTATTAACATGTTCTTAATAGTAGAATCAAGAGAGGAGTTTTTGATTTTGTCACTAACCTGGCGAAGGATTTTGTTGCTAGGGTCCTTGTTAAGAACTCTATAGCAGACACTCTTGTTAAGGTGTTCTTCCATCTTATTATCATAATCTACCCTATCGATAATAACTATGGCATTTCCTTTTTCTTCTCTTAAAATTATAATGTTTTTGTTTTTCTTGATGTTTTTTAAAGCTTTGGATTCTTCTTTGGAGATGTTGCTAGGAGGAGGTCTGGCATTTCTGAGAATTCTGGCAACGTCCTGTCTTATTTCTTCTGCAACATTTTGATCTCTTCAATGTTGCTTATGATATCATTTACAAGAATTTTAGCTGGAGATAAAGCGAACTTTAGACCTTTTTCTAGAAGCAATTTCAGGTTATCATCTAATGTCTGCTTTGAGAGGTTGATTACAGTTGAGTTTCTGATTGAGTTTCCAGTTTTGTTTACTGAATTTGTCCAGTTCTTGATGTAGTCAGTGGCAGCAGTGTGGGGTGCTTCATTAATTTTCTGCATTGAGATATTTAATTGAGCGTTGGATGGGGGGTAATCGATGTAGGTGGCAGCGAAGGTAGAGCTTGGATTGCATGGTGCTGAACAATTGGTTTCAACCTGCACTGTCAAACTGTTGTCCAACTGCGTGAAGGGAGTACCAGTATCATCCACGTAATCATTGCCTACTTTCTGCATTTCATAACTTGCGTGTTGGAGAGAGCGCAGTGCTTTGTTAATTTTCTGCGTTGTGATGTCGTTGAATGTTGGATTTCTTTCAACCTGCATTGTCATGTTGTTCAACTGCGTGAAGGGAGCACGGTGTTGAGCAATATCATCTATGTATTCATTGCCACCTTTCTGCGTATTTCTATCTTGCGTGTTGGAGAGAGCGCAGCTCATACCCAAGATGTTGTCCTATTGAGCAGTATTATGTTGTCCAATACTCTGATGATAGAAATTATTTCCCCAATTATTTACCAAAGAAATTAATCTCATAGAAAATGAGAGTCTTGAATGGTAAATCGAAGAACAAAATTGTCAAAAATAACATTCTTCATGAAAATCAAACAATTGTGATGATTCAGGAAACAAAATGTTTGAGTGAACAGATACCCAAAATTGTTAATACAATATGGAGAGGATGTCATTCCTTGGCCTTGTATTCTCGAGAAGCATCAAGGGACTAGAATTTTTATGGAATCCAAGGGACATAATTCTTTTGAATCTCATATCCACTCATAAATCCTTAACCGTTAAATTTCAAAGGTTAGGATACTACAACCCCGGTTTGCAAGGAGAAAAGGGAGAATTCGTGCAAAAAAATCAATATATACACAACATTATCAGCTATCCATTATATATCCATGTAGGGTCTTTCAATATTATAAGTTCACTAAGGAAAAAAAAAGAAGTGATAAGAATACTAGATGAAGACTCGGAGAAATTCAAAACAGATGATAATGTCCCTAAAGTTGATTGACCAATAAATAACTAATACTATATTTACTTGGAACAATAGAAGAGGAGGAATGACACAAATAACCTCAAGATTAGATCAGTTCATTCTCTTCAAATCCTTAGTCTTATCAAGACTAATGATTGAAGCATCAATAATGCCAAGTTATGGATCATATCACTGGCCCACCAAACTTCACATAGCTTGGAAAGGGTGCCCCCATAATAGAATTTTCATATTTGAGGCCCTTTAGTTGGGGCATCAATATTTTATGGAAAAGGTGGAAATTTGGTGGAAGGAAGTTCCAAGGATTGAAGGGTCTCTCATGCAAAACTTTCATTAATGACTAAAATTTATTATATCAAAATTGAAGATATGGAACAAGAGAGTTTGGGAACATACAAGAAGAAAAGGATAAACTAATCAAGTAAATGGAGGAGGTATAGTAAATTATAATAAGAGAAGGAAAAACTATGGAGTTGCTACAAAAATAAACAACAATAAAATCATAACTAGAACATAAACATAACCATGATGAAATTTTATGGAGGCGGAAATCTAGAATTTAATGGATCAAGGAAGGGAAAAAGGAACAAAAAATTCTTCCACATAACCACAATATAGCACTGTTAGAATGATAATTTTCATCATAAAATATCAATAAGGAAATCAGCTAGAAGATCATCAAGATATAGAGAGAGAGTTTCTCTCTACAAACAGTTGCTCACAAAACCTTGTCCATATCAAAAACCAGCTATAGAAAAGATATTGGAAACATCACTACTCTATTTTCACCAAAATAAAATGCTACTCTACTAAGAGAAATATCAACAACAAAGTTTAAATAATATGTAATGGAAATGCTTGAAATGAAAATCCCCATGTTCACATGGGTTCATAGTCAATATATGCCATGCTTATTAGAGAATTTTGAGCAAAGATGTTTGGGAAATAGTGGAAGATTCATGAAGGTTAGCAACATTCCACTCAGCCCTAGATGCCACTTTTATCACTTTATTCATTAAGGAAATCAAAGCGGAAAATCCCTCCTCATTCAGGCTTGTCTCTCTGTAGATACCAATTAAGGTAACATCAGTTTGAGCCTATATTTTTATGCAATTTCATATATAAAGTTAATTCAAAAATGATACCTAAGAGGCTCAAATCAATGGTACATCAACTGGTATATACAGAGAAAACAAGATATGTGGAAGGGGGTAGATCTTGGACAACATTATTCTATCTCATGACCCAATCGATTCTCTAAGATCCCCCAAGAAATCAAGTATGTTTATCAAACTTGATCTTTCAAAAGCTTTTGATCAACTTAGCTAGCAATATATTTTTCACTTTCTCTCTATCTTTGTTTTCTCAAATATGGTTACTAGGTTTTGGCGCTAAAATATGAACATTTCCTTTTACTTCTTATTAAAGGATCTCCCTTCTCAACCTTTAATCCTTTTATAGGTATCTAACACGGAGACCCTCTCTCTATATTTATTTTCATTCTTATGGTTGAATGTTTGGTCATGCTTTCAAGAAAGTGAAAGCCTTCAATAAAATAAAGAGACTAAAGCTTCATGGGGAAGATTCTTGGTCGTCGCATCAACAAGTTGTTGATGAAACCATATTGATGGGGGTTCCAACTATAAAATAAATCATTTTCCATCAAACACATCTTAAAATATTTCTAAGTAGCCTCTAGAATGGAGATAAATCTAGGAAATTTTCAACTCTTCTTTTTTGACACTCCCATTTTGATTCATAATCATATATCTAGAATTCTTGGCAATCGGCAAATATCCCTTTCATCCATATAACATGGGGCTCCTCTATTTGAAAATTATATTCATCATGCATCCTGGGAAAACCTCCTATTCAAATTCAAAAACAAACTAGCAACTTGAACCTCTATTTGTCTAAACCTTGTTAGATAGCTTACTCTCATCAAATCAATTCTTCATACCATGCTATTATATCCATTTTCAGCTCTTGTTGCACCAAAAATAATAATAAAAGAGATCTACAATAATCAAAGAGAATTCCTCTCTAGATGATCCAAATTGGAAATGGAATGGGATCGTGTCTCTTGGGAAAAAAAATTCAAACCAAAACTAAAAAGAGGCCTAGGCCGCAAGGATCTAGAAGTCCTCAACCAAATCCTAGAAGCCAAAACATGGTGGAGGGTGGCTTTACTCTCCATATGAGGCTTTAGGAAAAGTTTGGAGGAAAATTTAAGCTCTTGACATAGAAGAACGGGATCTCATGAGACTAGAAGGAGAAATAAAGAGCTCTCAAATATAGAATGTGGCTTGGAAAAATAGATTTCTCATTCAAAAGCACAATTTTGGGGAAATAAGAGGACACAATGGTCTATTATCGGAATATTCCTAGAAACAACTCCCCAACCTTAGTGGCTCAAACAATTTTCAAGAAATACAAACATGCATGTGCAAACAAGGTTGTATCAAATTTTCTCAGTATTGGATTACTCCAACATATCAATCCAAATGGAGATCATGAATTCTAAGGGAGGCATAGAGTTTCAAAAATCATTCCTAGATTTCTCATGTGGGAGGCATGGAAGGAAAGAAACAGGACTTTCAAAATCTAACAATCCCAAAAAATGTTGTATTGGATAGAATAATTAAAAGAATAAAATAAATGGTGCTAGAAGAAAATCAATCCCAGTAGGAGTGGAAATGAAATGCTCAAGAAGCCTCAATATAAAAATCCTTAGGAATTTTTCCCTTCCCTACTCAACAAATATAAATGGAATTCATTCCTAAATCTAGTATTCTAATTAAATGGATCCCTCCCCCCTCGAGCTTCCTCAAATTAAACTTTGGTTGATCCTCCAAGGGTAATCATAGCCCTACTATATTTGAAGAGGTATTAAGGGATGAAGGGGGACATGCACTCTATCTTTATGCGAGGTCAATTGGCATGGATAGTAACAACTTTGTGGAGATATATGCATTAGAATATGAAGTAAAGGTTGTCAAGGGGAAAAACTTCAAAATTTTAATTATAGAAGGTGACTCCCAACTCATTATACAAATGATCAATAAGCTACGAAATGGATTGTTCCCTTCAAAAATTTCAAAAAGTTGTAGACTAGAAGGAGGCCTATAAATAGTTTAATCCATGCTCTTATACTTTCCATCCTCAACCTTATTACATGTCAGAAGAACTAGAAGTAGACTCGTAGATATATTAGAAAATTATGGAATCAATGATGAGGACACATTTTTGGATACAAAATGGTCTTGGTTAGGAAAAAATCCATTGAGATTCCAATGCCAAAGTATAGTTATGGAAAATTGCCCTTCCACCACTGCAGGTGAGCAACTCAAAGTAATTAGGGATAATGAAAAGTAGTTGTGATGGGAAGGGATCAAGAGGTCCACCAACTTGGAATCCAACCCATGAGGGAATTTGTGTACGTTATACACTGAATGAAATGGTTCACAAAGAGTTCAGCAATTTCGATAGGATAATCTATGCATCTCCATTCATTTCTATGCTAGATATCTGAGATCCCATTGTTGATGGCAATGAGTGTTTTTTCCAGTTGCCTTGTTAGTCATTTGTAGGAAATACATGCAAGTTATATTAGGGTGTTTTGGAATTATTGCACTAGTTGGTCTTGGATTTTTTGGATTCTCGGCATAATGTTGCTTTTAAATTTCAAGTAAATATTTCTTTCTTAGTTCACTAGTGTTAGCTCAGTCGACAAAAAGAAAAAATATATGGGAGAAACTTGAAAGAGTTCTTCCACCTTCATTCTAATACACAAAAACTGGGACTCACCATCAATTCTCTTGCTAGAAACTCAAACAGTGGGGAAGAATCTTGATGAGGTTAGGTCTTTGTCATGTTATTGTGTTTCTACTTTGATTCTTTGGCATACTAGTCTCTCTTGTCTTGGTTCTACATACAAGTTTCTATTAGTTTGTTGGGCATCTCATTGTTATGTCCATAATTAATTAGAATTTTGAGGCTTGCGCTTCTCGATATGGAAGGTCTACTTAGGGAGTTGTTTCTTAAGGGTTGTAGGTCTCATATATTTTACTAGGATCTCTCTGTGTGGTCTCTTTTTGAAGGAATTCTTGGTGTCATCTAATTTTTGTCTCTTCTATATTTGGATTGTCTTTTCTCAATAGCCACCTTGGGCTTTTCCTTACTCATTTGGTGGTTATATTTTGTTACACGATTCAATCCCTTCGTGAATTTCCTTTAAAAAATCTCCTCATCCATCCCCTTATTGGTCACATCAACCATCATGGCCCCGTCCTCGAACTCCAACAACAAGATGGGAAGAAGATCTTCTAGGCTCCCCTCAACATCCAAAGCTCAATGTGGATAAAATAGAAATGCATGATGTAGAAAGTGAAGAAAGATTTAAGAGGAGATTTGTTATAGATGCAGAGGTAGCTAAGGAGTTTGGTAATTGGATCCCAGACATAAGAAGCACTAGAACCCACAAACTAAATACATGTAAGTGGTTGAGGTTTACCGGTAGTTAAAGACCATGGGGGAAGTACTGGTTGAGTGATCAAAATCTCAAGAAGAAATTATGTTAAGCCTTAATGAGGTTCTTCTACACTTGAAATGACTAGATGAAAAAATTCAATGTCTTGCAAAACAATTGGTAGATTTGGAGTTCATTGCACACCTCTAAAAGCACGAATCCTCCTAAAACCACTAAGGTTAACTCAACCTCCAAGTAAATGTTAGTTTTATTATGTTTTATTTTGTTTAGTTTCAATAGCTTGTTTGCTACCATAGGCAAGAAGGGAAATCAGTTTCTTTATTATTTTTTAGGCATTTCCAAATTTTGTTATCTATTCAATTTTGTAACTTTCTATAAATAGTTTATAACCACCAAAACTCTCTTTCTATGTGACTAGTTTAGGTTCCTTAGTTGTAGATTAGTTAGCATAATAGAATTGATGTATTTTTTGTCATAATATAATTTGATATGTTCTTAAACTTACCAAATAATAATGATTATAATAATTAGAAATATAAAATATAAAGTATTGTATTACTATTTTTAATTTTGCAAAAATATTTTTTGAATTCATTCTTAAATTATTAAATTTAACATGATTTTAGAGATATGTTGCAATTAAATATATAATTAATGAGTGGTTTTTAAATGAATTATTGATTTTAAATGTTAATATTTGATTTGAGAAAATAAAATCATTTTACTTACTCTAATTTCTATCTTCTTGTTCAGATATTTCCTATTAATTTTAAAACTAATGAAATAAATAAATATGCATTTTCATCTCTCAGATGGGTTAGTAGATGTATACACAGAGACATATATCTATGAATGTACACACACATTTATCTATGAAGGTGGATAAAGAGTGAAAGTGTGCATATATATACAAAAAAGAAACCATCACCTCTTAGAGGGCACATGGTGAAGTTGTGCATGATAATACAAATGCACAACATGGTGGGTGGTAGGGGATAAAAGTGTGTACATAGAAGTGGTGAAGATTTGGGAGGATGATTTTTTTTAAATAAAATAATATTTTGTCCAATAAATTGTAATTTACTACGCGGGAAAGATAAGCAATGGGGGATGCCTTGTTTCCTAAGAAGGTGGAGAGAGTAAAGAATTCACTTAAATTGTGTCCGCATGCATACAAATAAGCAATGGGGATGAAGTTTTGAGCATACAAATGCATAGTAACATAAGGTATGCACACTTCTTTTTTGGAAAGTTGGGTAATGAGGTGAATGTACATTTATATACAAGAAGAAGAGTTTTATTTTCAAATGAAGCAAGTTTCTTATTCGGTAAATTATAGTTCTTTGGATCAGTTGCATTTATTATTGTTTTGAATTTAGTACTAAAACCTAATTTTTAGAGAAAATGAGAGAAAATTTTATAATATTTTAATTGAAAATAACTACATAATAGCAATTAAGTCTTTCTTATGGTTATTATGATTTGATTATTTTGTTTTATTTATATGAAAATATGAATTTGTAAAGACTTTAGATTTTTTTAATGTATAAATTGTAATTGAGTTTTAATTCGTCATTTTTTATAATGTAGATTTAATTTATTTCTAATTATAATACCACATATCATATATATATTAACGTATATTAATTTTGTAAAAATAAAAATAAAAAATAAGTTAAATTATCTAAATATTGGAGTACATGATCATATTGAAAAACTTAAGTCAAATTTTTGGAAGACCAAACCAAATCCAATAGTTCATTCTTCATAGAAAGGCATAAGATGACAGAGTATTTAGATAATCAAAATTAAACATACAAAAACTGAAAAGTAGGCTATCCATCCTTAGAAGTGAACAGTATGAACTAGAAACCAGTAAAACAGAGACATAGTAAAAACTAAGAGGAAGGATTAGAGCCTGTGGTTGCAACCTACATGGAATCTTCGTTGTAACCTAGGATGCCTCTAGCCAGGGGTGGGATGTCAAGGTGTTGTTTAATGTTTTCCATCCTTTGATCCAGATCGTTCATATGGCGATGTACATGCTCAATCAAATGGAGGAAATCAACTTGTTGCTTGTGTTATTCCAAAGGTTTTGCCAAGGAGGAATTTCATATGCCAATATAAATCTATTGGACACATGTATTGGATGAAGCATCCATGAGTATGCCCAATTTCTGGTACCCAGCCTGTCATCTTAGCAAATACCTCCATGTCTGAGAGATGGTGTCTATGATAGGTTCCTTCCCCCTCAGCATCGATAAGTTCCTCTTGAAACTGGGCCTGGAGTGAGCTCGTGAAACTTGGATACACTTTCCTCCAAGTAGTGGTGCATACATGTGCTTCGCCTATGGGCATGTTCTTGGTAGTAAGTCACTCCCTTACAGACGCAAGCGGGTTAATGAGGCATGGAGGAGAGGCCAAAAAGGATAAGGTGGAAAAGGGCTAAGGGAAGGGAGACGAGAGCTTCTAAAGGTTGAGGGGGGGCCATGTGGATGAGACACGAGCGAGAAAGTATGCAACAAGGACCATGGTTGAGTGAAACAGAAAAATTGTTCCACGGAATGAAGGAGGAGATCCAATCAAAGAAGGATTAGTAAGAACAATACAATGCCAACCAGTGAAATGGCCCAGAGGCTAAGTCCAAATAGCAGTTGCCAAAATACTAAAGCAAGTAGATAATAGGACCCATCGAAACTAACGAGAGATAAAAACAAATGAGGGATAAAGAAGAACCACAAAATGAGAGAGAGAAAACAGAGCTAGAATGGATTGCTTGGCCAGGAATAGTCTAGAAGATTCGCGACCAAAACTGTTTTCCATCAAGGTAGAGTGTTTGCACCCTATATGCAGAAAATCCTATACACAAAAGTTAGTTGATTGTCGCCTATCTTGCAAGAGAAAATCAATTGTAAAATGATCATAAACCTTCTGGAATTTTGGAAATTACCATCAACACTGCAATTCCATACAACAAAGGAAGAACCAACTCTACTGAAGTGGTGGTTTACCAATGAAAGTTTCCAACTGTTGCTAGGATGAGGCTCAAAAGAGTAGGACAACAAAGAACCCAAATTGGAGTTTCCATAAACCACAACCCACAAGATGGGCTTATTTCTATGGTCACTAAAAACATCAAAAGCATGCTCGTTCTAGACGAGAATGCGAGGAGCCATAACCATAATTGACACAGGCTAGTACTCCACATGAATAGAATCTCGGTGGAAAAATTGTATGCGTGGATTGCAATCAACACCCGAGTGCAGAGTGCTCAATAAGTTAATGTTGTGAATGACAGACTACATAGAAGTTATTGAGATAACATAAACATATTCACTATGAGAGTGTGTTGCCATATCCCCTAATCCTTTGACTAAGTAAAATAGAAACAACCACCCCTCACCTAGAAAGCACTCATTCAAAAAATTCTATAATTTTTAAATAAAAGATAATAAATATTATTAAACATAAATAAATATAACATAAATTTTCTGAACGCAATATATAAATTTACAATAATACAACGTGATAATTTTAATTTAAAATACAATTTTATTAAAAAAATAAAATACTTTTTTATACATATAAATTTTATACAATTTAATAATTTTAATCCAATTTAAATAAGAAATTTGATTATTTTGATTATTTTGATTTTGATTTGTAATAGAATTTCAACCAAAACATATAGGATTAACATAAATTTATAGCACCCTCTTGCAACCGCTTCATTGACTAATTTTAATAGGATCAAAATGTATAGAATAACTAATAATATATAAGTGCAAGAATATTTAATAATGCATACAAATTTAAAAGAAAATAAATAAATATGATGTGAGTTTCTATTATTTATTAAAAGTAAGATATTTATTAAAAGGTGAGATATTGTTTATTTGTTAAATAAAAGGTGAGATATTTATTAAAAGGTAAGATATTGTCTATATGGTTAACATGTGATATTTTTATTTTATTTAGTGATGATGGTTCAATTGTTGAGAACATTCATTATATTTTTAAAAATTATAATATAATTTATTTTCACTAATTTAATTATTTATTAATAATTATTAATGTTACATATAAATTTAGAATACTATTTTTATATTAAAAGATTTTTTTAAATTGTAATTTATTTTCACACTTAATTATATTACACTTTTAAAATGTTGTAAAGTTTATATATATATATATATATATATATATATATATATAGATACACACGTCATTATTACTTATAAGTTAAGTTATTGGTTTAGAAAATAAAATTGATTAAATTCAAAGTTCATTGAATTTAAATGGTTGGAAAATTTATTTGATGAGGTTTTCAAATCTCAAGTATAAGAATAAAAATTAGTATAAAATTTTATTTAAATTTATTTCAAGTTAGTTATGAAATTATAGAAAATTCAAAGAAATTTGTAATAAGAAAATTTAAAAATAATAAAACCTTAAAGGCTAAAACTTGCTAGCTTTAAAAAAAACTGAATTCTCTGTATTAACTTAATATTATCTTTAAAAGTCAAATTTGACAATGACGAAGAGATCAATACAGATTAAGATAGCTTTGGAAGTATATTAAGAATCATGCTATTAATTTACATAAAAAAATATTTTTTTCAATAATATTTTTTTATTTTTATTGGCTTATTTTAAACTTCACAATTTTAATATATTAATTTTTTATTTATAACATAAACACTTAAATTATAAAAACTTATAAATTTTTATACAATTATAATAAAAGTATACTATTTTAGTAAAATATAAAAATTAAATGTATATAAAAAAACATATATAAATTAAAAAATAATTTAATCTCTAAATTTTGTTGCAATTTAGTTTATATATATATATATAAGCAATTATAACATAATTGGAATATTATAAAAAAACATATATATTAAAAAATAAATATTTTAATCGGTTATTTATTGTTTTTTATTTTTTATATATGCTAGTTTTTTATCTATACTATACCTATTTCAATTATATAAATTTGTAGATTCATAAATAATTATAATAGAAATGATATATATATATAACTGTCAATTTTTTTGTCAAAATTTAAAGTCATAAGATTTGAACATGAAAACAAATTATATATATATATATATATATATATATATATATATATAAATTTAATTGTCAATTTTTTTTATCGAAATTTAAAGTCATAAGATTTGAACATGAAAACAAATTAGATAACTTGGTATACAAGTTTTATATATATATAGAGAGAGAGAGATACAAAAATTTAACTGTCAATTTTTTTTGTCGAAATTTAAAGTCATAAGATAACTTGGTATACAAGTTATATATATATATATATATATATATATATACAAAAATTTAACTATCAATTTTTTTTGTCGAAATTTAAAGTCATAAGATTTGAACATGAAAACAAAAAACAAATTATATATATATATCTATATCTATATATATATATATATATATATATATATATATATATATATATATATTTAATTGCCAATTTTTTTGTCGAAATTTAAAGTCATAAGATTTGAACATAAAAACAAATTAGATAACTTGGTATACAAGTTTTATAAATATATTCACTATATCTTTAAAATTTAAATATAATAAAAACCAACTTTTTTCTATTTTTATCATTTCAATGATATACTCTTAACCATAAACTTTATTATATTAAAATTCTAATATTTATAATTTCATTTTCATCCTTTGAATTATAAATGCTTAAACTTTATTTAAATAAACATGATATACTCTTCACCCTAATATGAAGACCATAAACATTATTATAATAAAATTATAATATTAATATTATTTCATTTTAAAGATTGCAACTGCAAGTGCGCGCCCTTGCTAGGTCAACCTGCAACCTCTTGATCGCGCTTCGCCCTCGGTTTTTGCCATGGCCCCTCCGGAAGCTTCACGGAGGCGGCTGCCGCTCAACAAGCTTTCTCAGATTTGGTTAAGTCATTACCTCCCCAAAGGCCTCGCCCAACCATCTCCAAATTCGTGAAGAAGCTCGATGTTTTGCAGGAAGTAAACCTCCCCCCAGCTCTGCCACGTATGGCTGCTCTTGCTCTAGTTGAACGACGACTCATTAGGCAATTTACTGGGCTCTGGACATCACCGAAAACAGTACAAAGATGGGTTGAAAGGAATTGGTATGATAAAACTCAAGGAAAAATCTCCATTCGGTTTTGTGGAAAAGGGTACTTTACCTTTCACTTTGAAACTAGAGAAGACAAAGACCTGATATTCAGGAATGGGCCCTATTTCATGGATTCAAGAGGGCTATATCTCAACAAATGGACTTCGGATTTTGATCCCGAGTTGGATATTCCGAGCGTTGTTCCTATGTGGGTTCGGCTTCCACATCTCCCTCTCCACTGCTGGGGAGACGAATCGGTCTGAGCTATTGGGAATGCAGTGGGTAGATACATTGATCGCAGTGAACCAAAAGACAATATGCAGGCTTGTGCCCACATATGCGTAGAAGTAGATCTCGGCAAAGGACTTGCAGAGGCCATCAAGATCAAGGTGGACGATTGGACCCACATTCAACAATTGGACTACAAGTAGATACCCTTCAAGTGTAAGGTATGTCACGAATATGGACATTTTGCTAACCGTTTTACTAAATTCGTTGATACAGAGAATCCACAACAAGATGAGCAATGGGAAACAGTTAAGAAAAACAAAGCAGCCCCAAACCCCAAGTCAACCCCTGAAGCTGGCTTTGCTCGTAACCCCTCCATTCCCTCCTCCTCGGCCCTCTCTAACCCCTCCCTTCCTCCGCTGGATCAACCCCCCTCCCAACCTCTTCCTTCGTCTTCCAACCCTTTCCATATCCTCACTCCCCCAGAGGACAATCCCCCCCCCCCCCCCCCCCGTGGCTCAAGTTGATGCCCATGAATCTCCTCTCCCTCTCATTATCTCCTCCTCCCCCCCTCCTGATCCACCCTCATCTAGAATTAACAGAAGTAACTAAAAGGAGCATGGTGCAACTTTGGACACTCAAAAGAGAAATGGACCAGGAAGGAAATCAACCAAACAGCAGAGAGATGAAAATACCCAGAAGGATATAGCCATGGGCACTCAGAACCCCATAGAGTCCTACATTATGGGACAAATCAATAAAGATATAGCAAACAAGGAGCAAGGAGGGTGAGCAACTCTTTGTAACCTCCACATGAAATGATGAAAGTCCTCTCCTGGAACAGTAGGGGACTAGGGCACCCCTCTAAAATATCTGCCCTAATTGATCTAATGAATCAAGAGAAACCAGGAGTTGTATTAGTTCAAGAAACAAAGCAAGGGCAACAAGAAATGAAAAAAATCATAGCATATCATAAACAGTACAAAGGCAGCGTTTGTGAATCAAGAGGAGCCTCTGGGGGAATTGCAACGCTTTGGGACCAAAACACTTGGAGTCTCATAGCATAAACAATCAATCAACACTAGATAAAGACTGATCTGGAGAACACCTCAAATAAACAAAGGATATTCATTTATAATGTTTACACCCCAAATCATTATAGAGACAAGGAGCAATGATGGGGCACTCTCAAAGAAAATATAGATGAAGAAGAAAATAACAACATTTTTTTGAGGGGAGATCTAAATCTCATTTTTCACTCCAATGAGAAGCGAGGATGCTGCTTCACTTCAGATCCCTACAGACACCAGGTGGAGACTATC
The DNA here is from genome assembly GCA_031772625.1 of Pinus tabuliformis. NCBI lineage: Eukaryota > Viridiplantae > Streptophyta > Pinopsida > Pinales > Pinaceae > Pinus > Pinus tabuliformis. Next base: position 806,857,239 of record CM062814.1, read on the forward strand.
ATGTAGGATCGAGAGCTTATTGATGTAGTCCCAAAAAATCGCAGATTCACTTGGAATAATCACAGGCCAGGGAAAAACAATATTATGGAAAGATTGGACATAATCCTGGTGAATGTTTCACTTCTCTCCACTTTCTCTGCAACTTATGCATTCATCCACCCCTTCACAGCTTCAAAACACTACCCCACATCTCTAACTCTTGAAACCCACTACTCATTGGGGCCTATTCCCTTTAAGTACAATCCTCTGTGGAATGACAACTCAACGGTCAACAGTATTATCCAAAATAATTGGCAGCAGCATATAGAAGGATTGCTAGGATATATCTGGGAAAGCAAAATCAAAAGAGTCAAATATGCTCTTAAAGAATGGGCAAAAAATTCCTACACCGAGCCGAAAGTAGAGAAAAGAGAGATCAAAGCCAAACTTGAGGATCTCCAAAGCACAATTGAGGGGTGCGGATTTTAGCAGGAAGATAAAAATCTGAAGATAAACTCTATTGTCATCTATGTCATATCAACAGAGATGAAGAGTAGAAATGGAGAATTAAATCTAGACAATTATGGCTGAAAGGAGGAGACAGAAATTCAGCATTTTCCATAAGCAAATTACAGCCCGGAAAATTAGGAACAACATAACATCTATCATTGACAGAGAAGGCAATTTACAAACCAGCCAAGGTGCTATTAAGCAGGCAGCTTTAGATCACTATAGAGAACTACTAACAAAAACTAAGGAAGAGGAAGATTATTCAGATCTTTCGCAATACCTTCCAAGTGGGATCAACAAAGAAATCAATGACAACTTGAGTAGGGAGATAGAAGAAGAAGAAATAAGAGGAGCCATCTAGGCACTCCAACCAGACAAAGCTCCTAGACTAGATGGATTTCCAATCTGCTTCTATAGAGCCCACTGGGGTATTATTAAAAAGGATTTATCAAAATGATGAAATTGATCCAACGCAAAGGGAAAATCGAAGGCTATACCAATTCTACCAACCTAGCCCTCATTCCCAAAGAGAACTGCCCTACGACCTTCTCCCGCTTCCGGCCCATTTCTCTTTGTAACTCCTCTTACAAAATCCTCACTAAAATCTTAGCCACTCATCTCAAACCTCTTCTCCCTTCACTCATATCTGAAAGCTAAGGTGGCCTTTTGGCCAACAAGAAAATCTCTGATTCAATCCTCCTTGTTCAAGAAGCAATCCATTCCAGCCATTCCAGAAAAAAAAAAAAAAAGGGTTCATCCTGAAGCTAGATTTGGCCAACGCGTTTGATAGGGTAAGGCACTCCTTTCTTATCGTTGTCCTTAAGAAAATGGGTTTTGCTAAGCCCCTCCTTGATCTCATCAAAGCCTGTATCATGGGGCCTTGGATTTCCCCCCTTGTCAATGGTAGACCTGGACCTCCCTTTCAATCTTCGAGAGGGCTGAGACAAGGTTGCCCTCTCTCCCCTTACCTGTTTATCTTGATGGCGGAATCCTTCAGCAAAGCTTTAGATTACAAGAGACGAACTGGTCTCATCACTGGCATAAAATTCGAGAATGGAGTCAAAAACATAAACCATTCCCAATTTGCGGATGACACTCTGTTGATAGGAGGGGCATCTATCACAATAGCTCGTCGTTTCAAAACTCTTCTGGACAAATATATGAGCTATTCAGGAGGCATGATAAACCATTTAAAAAGCTGCATCTATGGTTGGCATGCAACAGCCCAAACCCTTCAAAGCATAGCCAACACTTTTGGGGTCCCTTGCAGATCGAACTGGGATTGTTTCACCTATCTGGGAATGCCTATGCGCATTGGGCCCTTAAAAGCTGAAATCTGGGACACAATTATAGACAAAATGAAGAGGAAAGTGCAGCAGTGGGGTTCTACATGGCTTAACCCAGCAGGCTGCCTTTTTCTCCTAAAATCAGGGCTTTCATCTCTTCCTCTCTATCAATTCACTCTAATGCAGGCCCCAGCCATATTCCATAATAAAATGGAAAACATCCTTTGCCATTTCCTCTGGCAGGGGGGAAAAAACAAAAAAAAAAAGTACAACCTTGTGAACTGGAAGCAAGTAATTCAAGGCCAGGATTGTGGAGGACTTGGAATCAGATCCCCCAAGCTTTCAAATCTGGATTTTGGAGGCAAGATTGTCTGGAGATTAATCAGCGAGCAATCGGCATGGTGGAAAAGAGTCCTAAAAGTCAAATATCTAAGTTTCCCAAGGCAGCAGCTTTTGGACTACGAAATACCCACAAGAAGCAGTTCAAAAATTTGGAAACTATGTAAAAAAGTAATCCCTTTTTTGGCCCAAAACACCTCCAAAGTCCCCAAGGGAGGCAACAATATTAAAATTGGTGCAGAAAAAATTATGGGAAATCAATCCATCAGCAGTCAACCAGGTATGGACAAAATCCTTCTCTTTCTTTACAATAAAGGAATTCAGTATCTAGACCAAATCTTGCAATGGGACACCCACTCGCAGATATGGATGGGATGGACTTTTCCACCCATACCCTCAGATCTTAAGGATAGCTTTGACATCCTTCAAGCTCATCTCCATAGTATTGCCCCCATAAACAAAAATGATATTGACAGTATTTAGTGGGATCCTATAGGTTCCAACTATACAATTCAAGCTGGCCACCAATACTTATGTAACAAAGAATATCCTGCTTCTGCTTGGACTTATTGGAAAACTGTCTGGAAATTCGAGGCCATCCCCAAAATCAAATTCTTCATCTAGACCCTCTTGAAAGGAAAAATTCTCACTACTGATAATCTGCAAAAGAGAGGCATAGTAGGACCTTCGCGATGGCCAAATTGCAAAGAGGCAGAAAAATCCATCCAGCATCTATTTATCACCTACCCTTTTGCAATTTCTTGCTGGAAAGGAATATTTCCCAACGATCATCTGCCATGGAATTCCCAAATCTCAATTGGAAAGGTGTTGAACCTATGGAAGAAGAATTATCCATGGCAGCATAAGAAGAATAATATAGTCAAGCGGGTTTGGGATGTCCTACCTTATGCCCTTCTGTGGAAAATTTGGTTGGCCAGGAACCGTATGATATTCCAGAGCAAGGAAACCATCCTAAGGAACCTCTACAACAAGGCTAAAGGTTTAGCGCTCAAAACTATATCTTCCAAAATTTTGAAGAAAATTGATGTCGTTGGCCTCTGTGTTGAGGAAAGGGATTTTATTGGCTATTTGTTGGATAATAGAAATCAAATTGTAAGCAATTCCAGCATCTAGTCCAACATCCCCAATCATAGTTGGAAAATAAGAAATAAAGAAGAAGAATTTGCAAGTTGGCTCCACAGCCTCAATCTCCACTATCTCTTCTTCGATGGAGCTTCTAAATCCAATCCAGGAGCAGCTGGAGCAGGCGGAGTCATCTACAATCCCAGTGGCAGCATTATAGCCACCCATGAATGGGGACTGGGCTCCTTATCCAACAACAGGGCAAAAGCTCTTACCCTCTATCAAGGTTTAAACCAACTCCAAAAATTTGGAATTAGAGAAACGCTCATTTTTGGAGATTCTGCCACAATCATCAATCTCATGGTTTGCGATCGAAAGGCATCCAATATTTTCCTTCAGCAAACGATTAATAAGTGTCAAGCTCTAACCTGTCAAAAAATGGAACTTAGATTCTTCCATGTGCTCCACTCACTCAACAAAGAAGCTAACATTCGTGCCAATAGAGCTTGTGGCAAACCCAAAGGCAATCTTCTTTGCAATAATACAGAATCCCATCATCATCTCCCGTAACACTCTCCCTCTTCATGATTCATGGTAGCTCATTTGAATCTTTCCTCCACAACATCTTCATGGGATCCTCTGACAGACATCTGCACCTTCCATCCTCTACCAAATATTTGATTAAGATCTTCATGCCTCCCTTCAATCTCGCCGCACCTTCCTCTCTGCCCCATTTTTCTCGACTCCTTAACCTCCATGCTTCCCTCATTTCCTCCCTCGTGAACCCGCACCTCCTCTCCCATGGTCCTCCTCCTTTAAATGCGAGCACTCCCTCACTCTCCTATGCTCTCTTTTATTCCCTTGCTTTTTATGTGATCCTCTACTCCTGCTCCCCGATTCCCGGCTTCGCTGGGGGCTCGACTGTCTCCCTAACTTGCTATTGCTCTCTACTTTCCCCTCACCTGCATTCTCCTTCGTTTGTTGACCTGCGCTCTGTCCTCATCCCCTCTCCACGGCGCCTTCCCTTTTTCTCCCTTTCTTCGCCTCAAGAAGGTTATCCCCTTAGCTCTTCTGTCCTCTTGACTGATCTCCTTTCTTGTCAATACTCTACTTTATCTTCATTGATTAGATGGAACCACTCAAACGCTCCAGGTCTTTCTCTCTCCACGCAAAACACTAAGACTGCTCCTAGCATCAACGTAATGGCTCGATCTGAAGACTGCCTGCACTGTGCAGACTTACAGGTGGAAATGGAGCAAATCCGCGCGCATCAACGATTGCAGGACGCCAAAATAGACTCTCATGCCAGATTGACCAGCGAGAAGTATGAAGCAGACATCAACCTATTTCTGCACAGAGTCTCTTCACTCCAGACTCAGTTTACTGATCTGGCAAAAAAATGCAGCCATGTCCAGGAATCAATTGAAATCCTGAAATATATGATGGAGAAAAAGAATGCACCCAGCACCAGCTCTTCTAGTGTCAAGAATGTTGTAGTCGACAACAAACCAGAAGATTCAACAGCTCACCAGATCAGCCATGTTAGCATTGATTAAAGATGGGCTGCAGACACTGTTTACTTTTGTTTCAGTTTGTTAAAATCTTTACTTTCTCTTGTTTTCCAAAAGTCAAAAATGACAGAAGCAGAGGGAAATTTTGTCATCCCAATCATCTTCTAGCTTCGCCTTCAGGCTTAAAACTTTATAGCACAGGAGCTCAGTCTCCCAACTTTTTTTTGGAATATAAATAGCAACCGATTATGTGAAAATATATATATATATATTATTTTATTTTCATCATTTCAATTATGTAGGCTTATCATAAACTTTATTTAAATAAAAATGATTTGATATTTTTTACACTACAATTTATATACCTAATCATATTTTAATATATTTTTAAATATAATAAATTTTAAATTTCGATATATATAAATTTTAATTTTCAGTATATTTAGAAAATTATGTTTAAGTGAAAATCAACGAAAGAATGATTTGCGAATAATTATGCCGTAAGGCGTTTCCCTCTGAAATCAACTCCCCTCTCTGCTTACCTGGCATCTTTATAGACCGTAGGATTATATGTTAGACAATTGCAAAGGTTTCAGCCGTTAGATTAGAAGCTGAAACGGTTTGCGCACTGCTCCATTCTCATTTTCCATTATTCGACCTTTAGCTTAACGATGATTCCAAGTGGAAAGTATGGCCTGCAATTGAGAATGCCTATTCAGCCCAAGAAGCCCACGAGACCGCCTTGTCCACCCCCTCCCGGTTTCCAAGATGACGAGGAAGATGATGTGGAGGGAGAAATCACTCGTCAGGCCTCGAAGAAGAAATCCCACAGAGATGTAAGTATATATTTCTCTGCAACTCTCCCCTCATATTTCACCCATTTCCAGCACATTTGAATGATGTCCGTCAAGGTATTTGAAATGAAAAATGAAACCAATTTCATCAATTGGAATTTAAATTAACACAGTGTCATTTAATCCCGGGGCCTGATATGCACCTTCCAGGTTCGTAAGTATGAAGTTGCATACTTCCAGTTCCCACATCTGATGCCTCGGCCATTTGTGTGAAGCTAAATTATGCATGTTCGAGATTCGGAAACTCGAGTTGCATATCATACCCGGGTTTGAATTAATGTCCATCTTTGATCCACGCAATGCACCGTCTGGATTTATTGCATCACTTCACCCCTACCCGGGATTTTGAATGACCTTGTTTCTCTCGGCACTCTGTTGATCTCACCAGTGAACCAGTGCCACTTTGGCATCAATCAGGCAGATCAAGGATGCTTTTGGCTTACCAGGCCTGTGTAGAACTGTTTTATTCGTTTGTTGGAAGTGCTTCAAGAACCATGTCGAGGGTTGCACCATGAAGAACGGACTCGTTTCAGCTTAGAAGTCAGGTTTTAGGGGTCTCTATTCCTCAAAAATTTCCCATGACTTGAACCTGACCTGATCCTTTTCTTGGACTCAGGCGGCGTGTACCTAGCTATAAATGAACCCTAGTGGACAACTTGTGGACAACAGATGAAGAATGTGGCTGCAAGATAGTCAAATTGAAGGAGCCTTTACCACGCGGCCATACGGACATCTCTTCGCGGTGCTCAGTCCTATCTTCTGCAAACATGGAGACGAATTGCAACAGGACGATGAGGCTCCTCTTCATACTGCCCTTAGGTAGACGTTGTTTTAGGAAAAGCTTCTTGCAATTTACTCTATCGGACCCTCGTAAATAGCGCACCTTTCTCTATCGGACCCTCGTAAATAGCACACCTTTCTCTAGCGGATAGCCTTATTGAAAGTCAAGCTGGATCTTCATTTCATTTACAGGCGAGTTCTAACATCTACAGGCTAGGCATCTTTCGAACAAAAAATTCCTATAGTTTACACTAGAGTGTTCGATTGCTTGTCAAATTAGAGTATGTCTTCTGTTTATAAAATCCCAATAATCGATAAGCCAAAAGGCTAACTAGCAAATCTGAATTTAGTAAGGAGCAGGCCTGGAATTTGCTTTTCATGCCGGTCACTTTAGGTTTTATGTAGATTCCTGAGTGTCAAACTTTTTTGTTGTTATACTCAAATTTTATATAATAATTGGGTGGTAGGCTTCAAAGCAGTCATCCTTAGAAGAAGAACGCACCATTATTAGTGGGAATTAGTTGACTTCTTTACCCATTATTGTAGTACAAAACTCTACTCTTAATTGCCCATATTCCATTGAAAATGCCTCCTAATAACAGGCAGTGTGAAATGACCATGTCTAATGTAATCATAACTAGACAGCGCAAACTGCAGAGAAATAAAATGCTTGGCAATGATTTTCTCCTTTATGTAGTCGTATTATTTTTCTTTTGGATTTGCTATCAAGAGCAGTAATATACAAATTTCTTAACGTTGCAAATACTTTCTGAACCATTATCTCAATCTAATAAATCTCTTCTTGATACCAACAATAAGTTGGGAAACCTCCAGAAAGATTTCCCCTGCCCTTTGGAAAGAATGTGAAAGCTACTAAAATGTGAGAATGAATGATAAAGGAAAGGCTCGGCGTATTTTGGCTTCTTCATGCATTTGTCACTGCAGAATACTTTATGAAATTAACTGCTTATGCATCGTCTGTGACTGAAACAACGACATCAAAGTCACTAGCAGTCATCTCTGCAATTTCATCCTTGTCACTGACAGATTTCAGTGCCAACGTCAAGTGAAGTCCATATTCTCCTTGCTGGTTTTGATATGATTTAGGCTAAAACAAAGTCAAGCATTTAAGTGGAAAATAAAAGTGGATTCATCATTGAAAGGAAGTAATTTACAAAAAATACATCTCAGTATTCCTTGCAACAGTCTATATATTAACCAAGATTGTGATATTTAGGGGAACCTCGACAGGACTTGTAACAAATGGATCCCCCAGGAAAGATGGGTCCTATCGTTGTGGAACTTTTAGATAAGATTCATGCACAAAGCTGAACAAGTTGGATAAACTTAAATCTATCTTAACCTTCATATGTTACTTGTCTTAAAATATCATAAAAGCATTGCGATCTCATTGTTTACACCTTCAATTTTTAATTCCTATCGGTGCTTACTTAATTTAGGGTTAAGATACATTTATGCTGATGTTGAAAACTTCCAAAATTCAGAGAGTTAAAAGTGATTGGTGAAAGCCATGTCAGAAGATCAGAATAATATTTTTTTCAAATTTTCTCAGAAGATCAGAACAATATTTCTTTCAAATTTTCTCCAAACAAAGAAATGTATGGATCATTGTCCCAAAACTTGCTGGCAAATAGCAAGCAAAAACATCGATTACCAGTTAACTTTTCTCCAAACAAAGAAATGTATGGATCATTGTCCCAAAACTTGCTGCCAAATAGCAAGCAAAAACATCAATTACTAGTTAACTTTTCTCCAAACAAAGAAATGAATGGATCATTGTCCCAAAAATTGCTAGCAAATAGCAAGCAAAAATATCGATTACTAGTTACGTTGTAAGGCATTTCCCTCTGAAATCAACTCCCCTCTCTACCTACCTGTCATCTTTATACGCCATAAGATTATATGTTAGACGATTGCAAAGGTTTCAGCCATTAGATTAGAAGCTGAAATGGTTTGCGCACTGGTCTAATGGTTACAAATTTGTTGTTGAATCTGTCTCTGAAAATTAGTTGGTGAAACGGTTTGCACACTGGTCTAATGGTTTCAAATTCGTCGCTGAATCCTTCTCAGATCTAGATTTCCAAAAGGTCTCGATTTAATTCGGAGAAACTTCTGTCTTCCACCTTACGGTGTTGATTGTGAAGGAGGTGTTACTATACTATGTTGGAATTTTACTGTTTGAGAAAGTTTGACTGCAATCTCATGCCTTTCCTATTCGTAATGTTTTGGTGAAACAATTTATGCAAAGGTCACGCCAAAAAGAAGAATCAGTGAAGAAAGAAGAAGAAGAAGCAACTTCCTCAAAGAGTGGAAGTCCCTTCTTTTTCAATCCTCTTTCTACTGATTGGATTGGCTTATATTACTCTTGAATTTAGAACCTTTTACCTGTGGGATCCATAACATCAAACTAAGGTGTTTGACATCACTAGAACCCCATTTTCTTTTTTCCTGTACATGTAGATGTAATAATGCATCAAATTTAAAAGAAAATAAATAAATATGATGTGAGTTTCTATTATTTATTAAAAGTAAGATATTTATTAAAATGTGAGATATTGTTTATTTGTTAAATAAAAGGTGAGATATTTATTAAAAGGTAAGAGATATTTATTAAAAGGTGAGATTTTTTTTATTTGTTAAATAAAATGTGAGATATCTATTAAAAGGTAAGATATTGTTTATATGGTTAACATGTGATATTTTTATTTTATTTAGTGATGATGTCAATTCAATTGTTGAGAACATTCATTATATTTTTAAAAATTATAATATAATTTATTTTCACTAATTTAATTATTTATTAATAATTATAAATGTTACATAAATTTAGAATACCATTTTTATATTAATTTTTTTTTTTAATTGTAATTTATTTTCACACTTAATTATATTACACTTTTAAAAGGTTGTAAAGTTTTAAAATATATATATATATACATATACACACACGTGTTTATTATATATATATATATATATATATATATATATATATATACATATATACATGTTTATTACTTATAAGTTAAGTTATTGGTTTAGAAAATAAAATTGATTAAATTCAAAATTCATTGAATTTAATTGGTTGGAAAATTTATTTGATGAGGTTTTCAAATCTCAAGTATAGGAATAAAAATTAGTCTAAAATTTTATTTAAATTTATTTCAAGTTAGTTATGAAATTATAGAAAATTCAAAGAGATTTGTAATAAGAAAATTTAAAAACAATAAAACCTTAAAGGCTAAAACTTGCTAGCTTTAAAAAAAAACTGAATTCTCTGCATTAACTTAATATTATCTTTAAAAGTCAAATTTGACAATATAGATTAAGATAGCTTTGGAAGTATATTAAGAATCATGCTATTAATTTTTATATATATATATATATATATATATATATATATATATATATATATATATATATTTCAATAATATTTTTTATTTTTATTGGCTTATTTTAAAGTTCACAATTTTAATATATTAATTTTTTATTTATAACATAAACACTTAAATTATAAAAACTTATAAATTTTTATACAATTATAATAAAAGTATACTATTTTAACAAAATATAAAAATTAAATGTATATGAAAAAAACATATATAAATTAAAAAATAATTTAATCTCTAAATTTTGTTGCAATTTATTATATATATATATATAAACAATTATAACATAATTGAAATATTATAAAAAAACATATAAATTAAAAAATAAATATTTTAATCGGTTATTTATTGTTTTATATTTTTTTATATATGCTAATTTTTTATCTATACTATACCTATTTCAATTATATAAATTTATAGATTCATAAATAATTATATATATATACAAAAATTTAACTGTCAATTTTTTTGTCAAAATTTAAAGTCATAAGATTTGAACATGAAAACAAATTAGATAACTTGGTATACAAGTTTTATATATATATATAGATACAAAAATTTAACTCTCAATTTTTTTTGTCAAAATTTAAAGTCATAAGATTTGAACATGAAAACAAATTATATATATATATATATATATATATTTAATTGTCAATTTTTTTGTCGAAATTTAAAGTCATAAGACTTGAACATAAAAACAAATTAGATAACTTGGTATACAAGTTTTATAAATATATTCACTATATCTTTAAAATTTAAATATAATAAAAACCAACTTTTTTCTATTTTTATCATTTCAATGATATACTCTTAACCATAAACTTTATTATATTAAAATTCTAATATTTATAATTTCATTTCATCCTTTGAATTATAAATGCTTAAACTTTATTTAAATAAACACGATATACTCTTCACCCTAATATGAAGACCATAAACATTATTATAATAAAATTATGATATTAATATTATTTCATTTTAAAGATTGCGACTGCAAGTGCGCGCCCTTGCTAGGTCAACCTGCAACCTCTTGATCGTGCTTCGCCCTCGGTTTTTGCCATGGCCCCTCCAGAAGCTTCACCGGAGGCGGCTGCCGCTCAACAAGCTTTCTCGGATTTGGTTAAGTCATTACCTCCCCAGAGGCCTCGCCCAGCCATCTCCAAATTCGTGAAGAAGCTTGATGTTTTGCAGGAAGTAAACCTCCGCCCAGCTCTACCACGTACGGCTGCTCTTGCTCTAGTTGAACAAGGACTCATTGGGCAATTTATTGGGCTCTGGCCATCACCGAAAACAGTACAAAGATGGGTTGAAAGGAATTGGTCTGATAAAACTCAAGGAAAAATCTCCATTCGATTTTGTGGAAAAGGGTACTTTACCTTTCATTTTGAAACTAGAGAAGAAAAAGACCTGATATTTAGGAATGGGCCCTATTTCATGGATTCAAGAGGGCTATATCTCAACAAATGGACTTCAGATTTCGATCCCGAGTTGGATATTCCGAGCGTTGTTCCTGTGTCGGTTCGACTTCCACATCTCCCTCTCCACTTCTGGGGAGACGAATTGGTCTGAGCTATTGGGAATGCAGTGGGTAGATACATTGATCGCAGTGAACCAAAAGACAACATGCAGGCTTGTGCCCGCATATGCGTATAAGTAGATCTCGGCAAAGGACTTGCAGAGGCCATCAAGCTCAAGGTGGATGATTGGACCCACATTCAACAATTGGACTACGAGTAGATCCCCTTCAAGTGTAAGGTATGTCATGAATATCGACATTTTTCTAACCGTTTTACTAAATTAGTTGATACAAAGAATCCACAGCAAGATGAGCAATGGGAAACAGTTAAGAAAAAAAAAGCAACCCCAAACCCCAAGTCAACCCCTGAAGCTGGATTTGCTCGTAACCCCTCCATTCCCTCCTCCTCGGTGCTCTCTAACCCCTCCCTTCCTCCGCTGGATCAACCCCCCTCCCAACCTCTTCCTTCGTCTTCCAACCCTTTCCATATCCTCACTCCCCCAGAGGACAATCCCCCCCCCCCCCCCCCCCGTGGCTTAAGGCGATGCCCATGAATCTCCTCTCCCTCTGATTATCTCCTCCTCCCCCCCTCCTAATCCACCCTCATCTAGAATTAACAGAAGTAACTAAAAGGAGCATGGTGCAACTTTGGACACTCAAAAGAGAAATGGACCAGGAAGGAAATCAGCCAAACAGCAGAGAGATGAAAATACCCAGAAGGATATAGCCATGGGCACTCAGAACCCCATAGAGTCCTACATTACGGGACAAATCAATAAAGATATAGCAAACAAGGAGCAGGGAGGGTGAGCAACTCTCTGTAAACTCCAGATGAAATGATGAAAGTCCTCTCCTGGAACAATAGGGGACTAGGGCACCCCTCTAAAATAGCTTCCCTAAAAGATCTAATGAATCAAGAGAAACCAGGAGTTGTATTAGTTCAAGAAACAAATCAAGGGCAACAAGAAATGAAAAAAATCATAGCATATCATAAACAGTACAAAGGCAGTGTTTCTGAATCAAGAGGAGCCTCTGGGGGAATTGCAACGCTTTGGGACCAAAACACTTGGAGTCTCATAGCAGAAACAATCAATCAACACTGGATAAAGACTGATCTGGAGAACACCTCAAATAAACAAAGGATAGTCATTTATAATGTTTACACCCCAAATCATTATAGAGACAAGGAGCAATGATGGGGCACTCTCAAAGAAAATATAGATGAAGAAGAAAATAACAACATTTTTTTGAGGGGAGATCTAAATCTCATTTTTCACTCCAATGAGAAGCGAGGATGCTGCTTCAATTCAGATCCCTACAGACACCAGGTGGAGACTATCATGTAGGATTGAGACCTTATTGATGTAGTCCCAAAAAATCGTAGATTCACTTGGAATAATCACAGGCTAGGGAAAAACAATATTATGGAAAGATTGGACATAATCTTGGTGAATGTTTCACTTCTCTCCACTTTCTCTGTAGCTTATGCATTCATCCACCCCTTCACAGCTTCAAAACACTACCCCACATCTCTAACTCTTGAAACCCACTACTCATTGGGGCCTATTCCCTTTAAGTACAGTCCTCTATGGAATGACAACTCAACAATCAATAGTATTATCCAAAATAATTGGCAGCAACATATAGAAGGATTGCCAAGATATATCTGGGAAAGAAAAATCAAAAGAGTCAAATATGATCTTAAAGAATGGGCAAAAAATTGCTACACTGAGCCGAAAGTAGAGAAAAGAGAGATCAAATCCAAACTTGAGGATCTCCAAAGCACAATTGAGGGGTGCGGATTTTAACAGGAAGATAAAAATCTGAAGATAAACTCTATTGTCAGCTATATCATATCAACAGAGATGAAGAGTAGAAATGGAGAATTAAATCTAGACAATTATGGCTGAAAGGAGGAGACAAAAATTTGGCATTTTCCATAAGCAAATTACAGCCCGGAAAATTAGGAACATCATAACATCTATCGTTGACAGAGAAGGCAATTTACAAACCAGCCAAGGTGCTATTAAGCAGGCAGCTTCAGATCACTATAGAGAACTACTAACAAAAACTAAGGAAGAGGAAGATTATTCAGATTTTTCGCAATACCTTCCAAGTGGGATCAGCAAAGAAATCAATGACAACTTGAGTAGGGAGATAGAAGAAGAAGAAATAAGAGGAGCCATCTGGGCTCTCCAACCAGACAAAGCTCCTGGACCAGATGGCTTTCCAATCTGCTTCTACAGAGCCCACTGGGGTATTATTAAAAAGGATTTTATCAAAATGATGAAATGGATCCAGCGCAAAGGGAAAATCGAAGGCTATACCAATTCTACCTACCTAGCCCTCATTCCCAAAGAGAACCGCCCTACAACCTTCTCCCGCTTCCGGCCCATTTCTCTTTGTAACTCCTCTTACAAAATCCTCACTAAAATCTTAGCCACTCGTCTCAAACCTCTTCTCCCTTCGCTCATATCTGAAAACGAAGGTGGCTTTTTGGCCAACAAGCAAATCTCTGATACAATCATCCTTGTTCAAGAAGCAATCCATTCCAGCCATTCCAAAAAAAAAAAAAAGGGTTCATCTTGAAGCTAGATTTGGCCAACGTGTTTGATAGGGTAAGGCACTCTTTTCTTATCGTTGTCCTTAAGGAAATGGGTTTTGCTAAGCCCCTCCTTGATCTCATCAAAGCTTGTATCATGGGGCCTTGGATTTTCCCCCTTGTCAATGGTAGACCTGGACCTCCATTTCAATCTTCAAGAGGGCTGAGACAAGGTTGCCCTCTCTCCCCTAACCTGTTTATCTTGATGGCAGAATCCTTCAGCAAAGCTTTAGATTACAAGAGACGAACTGGTCTCATCACTGGCATAAAATTAGAGAATGGAGTCAAAAACATAAACCATTCCCAATTTGCGGATGACACTTTGTTGATAGGAGGGGCATCTATCACAATAGCTTGTCGTTTCAAAACTCTTCTGGAAAAATATATGAGCTATTCAAGAGGCATGATAAACCATTTAAAAAGCTGCATCTATGGTTGGCATGCAACAGCCCAAACCCTTCATAGTATAGCCAACACTTTTGGGGTCCCTTGCAAATCGAACTGGGATTATTTCACCTATCTGGGAATGCCTATGAGCATTGGGCCCTTAAAAGCTAAAATCTGGGACACAATTATAGACAAAATGAAGAGGAAAGTGCAGCAGTGGGGTTCTACATGGCTTAACCCAGCAGGCTGCCTTATTCTCCTAAAATCAGGGCTTTCATCTCTTCCTCTCTATCAATTCACTCTAATGCAGGCCCGAGCCATATTCCATAACAAAATGGAAAACATCCTTCGCCAATTCCTCTGGCAGGGGGGAAAAAATGAAAAAAAAGAAGTACAACCTTGTGAACTGGAAGCAAGTAATTCAAGGCCAGGATTGTGGAGGACTTGGAATCAGATCCCCCAAGCTTTCAAATCTGGATTTTGGAGGCAAGATTGTCTGGAGATTAATCAGCAAGCAACCGGCATGGTGGAAAAGAGTCCCAAAAGTCAAATATCTAAGTTGCCCAAGGCAGCAGCTTTTGGACTACGAAATACCCACAAGAAGCAGTTCAAAAATTTGGAAACTATGTAAAAAAGTAATCCCTTTTTTGGCCCAAAACACCTCCAAAGTCCCCAAGGGAGACAACAATATTAAAATTGGTGCAGAAAAAATTATGGGAAATCAATCCATCAATAGTCAACTAGGTACATACAAAATCCTTCTCTTTCTTTACAATAAAGGAATTCAATATCTAGACCAAATCTCGCAATGGGACACCCACTTGCAGATATGGATGGGATGGACTTTTCCACCCATACCCTCAGATCTTAAGGAGAGCTTTGACATCCTTCAAGCTCATCTCCATAGTATTGCCCCCATAAACAAAAATGATATTGACAGTATTTAGTGGGATCCTATAGGTTCCAACTATACAATTCAAGTTGGCCACCAATACTTACGTAACAAAGAATATCCTGCTTCTGCTTGGACTTATTGGAAAACTGTGTGGAAATCCGAGGCCATCCCCAAAATCAAATTCTTCATCTGGACCCTCTTGAGAGGAAAAATTCTCACTACTGATAATCTGCAAAAGAGAGGCATAGTAGGACCTTCACGATGGCCAAATTGCAAAGAGGCAGAAAAAACCATCCAGCATATATTTATCACCTACGCTTTTGCAATTTCTTGCTAGAAAGGAATATTTCCCAACGATCATCTGCCATGGAAATCCAAAATCTCAATTGGAGAGGTGTTGAACCTATGGAAGAAGAATTATCCATGGCAACATAAGAATAATAATATAGTCAAGCGGGTTTGGGATGTCCTACCTTATGCCCTTCTGTGGAAAATTTGGTTGGCCAGGAACCGTATGATCTTCCAGAGCAAGGAAACCATCATAAGGAACCTCTGCAACAAGGCTAAAGGTTTAGCGCTCGAAACTATATCTTCCAAAAATCTGAAGAAAATTGATGTCGTTGGCCTCTGTGTTGAGGAAAGGGATTTTATTGGCTATTTGTTGGATAATAGAAATCAGATTGTAAGCAATTCCAACATCCAGTCCAACATCCCCAATCATAGTTGGAAAATAAGAAATAAAGAAGAAGAATTTGCAAGTTGGCTCCACAGCCTCAATCTCCACTACCTCTTCTTCTATGGAGCTTTTAAATCCAATCCAGGAGCAGCTGGTGCAGGCAGAGTCATCTACAATCCCAGTGGCAGCATTATAGCCACCTATGAATGGGAACTGGGCTCCTTATCCAATAACAGGGCAAAAGCTCTTACCCTCTATCAAGGTTTAAACCAACTCCAAAAATTTGGAATTAGAGAAGCGCTGATTTTTGGAGATTCTGCCACAATCATCAGTCTCATGGTTTGCAATCGAAAGGCATCCAATATTTTCCTTCAGCAAACGATTAATAAGTGTCAAGCTCTAACCCGTCAAAACATGGAACTTAGATTCTTCCATGTGCTCCGCTCACTCAACAAAGAAGCTAACATTCATGCCAACAGAGCTTGTGGCAAACCCAAAGGCAATCTTCTTTGCAATAATACAGAATCCCATCATCATCTCCCGTAACACTCTCCCTCTTCATGATTCGTGGTAGCTCATTTGAATCTGTCCTCCACAACATCTTTATGGGATCCTCTGATAGACATTTGCACCTTCCATCCTCTGCCAAATATTTGATTAAGATCTTCATGCCTCCCTTCAATCTCGTCGCCCCTTCCACTCTGCCCCATTTGTCTCGACTCCTTAACCTCCATGCTTCCCTCATTTCCTCCCTTGTGAACCCGCACCTCCTCTCCCGTGGTCCTCCTCCTTTAAATGTGAGCACTCCCCCACTCTCCTATGCTCTCTTTTATTCCCTTGCATCCTCTACTCCTGCTCCCCGATTCCCGGCTTCGCTGGGGGCTCAACTGTCTCCCTAACTTGTTGTTGCTCTCTGCTTTCCCCTCACCTCCCCTTCGTTTGTTGAATATCGCTCTGTCCTCATCCCCTCTCCGCGGCGCCTTCCCTTTTTCTCCCTTTCTTCGCCTCAAGAAGGTTATCCCCTTAGCTCTTCTGTCCTCTTGACTGATCTCCTTTCTTGTCAATACTCTACTTTATCTTCATTGATTAGACGGAATCAATCAAACAATCCAGGTCTTTCTCTCTCCATGCAAAACACTAAGACTGCTCCTAGCATCAACGTAATGGCTCGATCTGAAGACTGCCTGCACTGTGCAGACTTACAGGTGGAAATGGAGCAAATCCGCGCGCATCAACGATTGCTGGACGCCAAAATAGACTCTCATGCCAGATTGACCAGCGAGAAGTATGAAGCAGACATCAACCTATTTCTGCACAGAGTCTCTTCACTCCAGACTCAGTTTAATGATCTAGCAAACAAATGCAGCCATGTCCAGTAATCAATTGAAATCCTGAAATATATGATGGAGAAAAAGAATGCACCCAGCACCAGCTCTTCTAGTGCCAGGAATGCTGTAGTTGACAGCAAACCAGAAGATTCAACAGCTCGCCAGATCAGCGATGTTAGCATTGATTAAAGATGGGCTACAGACACTGTTTACTTTTGTTTCAGTTTGTTAAAATCATTACTTTCTCTTGTTTTCCAAAAGTCAAAAATGACAGAAGCAGAGGGAAATTTGGTCATCCCAATCATCTTCTAGCTTCGCCTTTGGGCTTAAAACTTTATAGCACAAGAGCTCAGTCTCCCAACTTTTTTTTGGAATATAAATAGCAACCGATTATGTAAAAAAAAAAATATATATATATATATATATATATATATATATATATATATATATATATATATATATATATATATATATATATATATATATATTATTTCATTTTCATCATTTCAATTATGTAAGCTTAACATAAACTTTATTTAAATAAAACTGATTTGATATTTTTTACACTACAATTTATATACCTAATCATATTTTAATATATTTTTAAATATAATAAATTTTAAATTTCAATATATATAAATTTTAATTTTCAGTGTATATAGAAAATTATGTTTAAGTGAAAATCAACGAAAGAATGATTTTCGAATAATAAAATGTTTTCACCAACCTCTCAAACTTATCTATGGCATATCCCATTATCTAAAACACTTATATAACATATCTATCCCATTAACTTTATGAACCTTTCGCTTAACTTTGGTATGAAAGTGTTTTTTCTATTTGTTTAAATCTATTTTAATTTTAAACTCGGAAAGGGTCAAATTTTTGAAAGGTAGACTCTATCAAGTTTTATTCTTAATAAAATTCAAACTTTATTCTTAATAAAAACAGTTTGAATTGATTTGATTTTTCTCAATATTTAATAGTTTTATAATTAAGATAAAAGTTTGAATTGATTTGATTTTTCTCAATATTTAATAGTTTTATAATTAAGATAAATTCACATTAGTATTAGTTAATTGGATTTATTTTAAGTTTATTTTAGGTTTGATAGAAATAATCAGAACTCTTTAAAAAAGTTTAATTTCTACAAAATAACATAATAAATTTTGATGTAATAACAATGTATTCTATTAAGAAACTTAAAAATTATAAAAGCTTGTAACTCACAATTATTATTAAAATTGACTATGACAAACAACAAAACCAAATATATAATGTAATGATTTGAATTTTATATATATATATAATTCAAATCATTACATTATATATATATAGATATATATATACACACATATATATATATATATTATTCAAATCATTACATTATATATGTGGTTTTGATGTTTTTTATTGTTAGTTTTAATAATAATGTGTTGATGGAGTTAGACTTGTCAACATTCAGGGGATCTCCTCGGTATGAAGTCTCAACTAGACATCACACTGTTTGCTGTAGAAGTCTCATCTGGTATGATGGTCTGGTTTCCATTATCTTAAATATATGCTTTAGCTCCTGCTTGTCAGCACATGAGAGTGGTATTTTTAGTCTTTAAATAGTGAGGTTCGTGTGCCTGGTGAGTGCTTAGTGTAACTTGTGTCTAAGTTCTTTCACTGCAGAGGGAGAGGGTGAGAGTGAGTCTCAAGTCGAAAGGGAATAGTCCCAACTCTGTTAGAGACACACAACACAGTAGGACATGCACAACTTCCGATGGAGTAGTCCACACGGATGCGGCAGTCACAAACACAAAGTGAATAGATAACACGTACAACACCCAATGGAATAGTCCACACGAGTGCGACGATCATTATAACAAGTTTAAAAGAATGAATTTTTTGAGTGTGTGGTGGGGTAGTACACACAAGCGAGATAGCGTTAACAACTGATACAACACATTTCCAACAGCATATGCACTACAACAACCAAAATAGTTCAACTGTCTTAGTACAAGTTAAAGCAACATGCATTACAATTGTCCAAAGAATAGTCTTACAAATGAATACAATACATGTGTGAAAACATGTTGGCCTATTAATAGGCTTCTAAGTTAAGTGAAAGTTCTAAGACACATTTGTACACCATACATCACTAACCCCGATAGCGGGGCGTTGGAGCCATCGCTTGATCCTCAAAGAAAAGACTACAGACTCTCAAGGCTATGTGGGAGGAGCCAAGGTGAAAATTCATTTGCATGTACAAATGAGGGGTATATATAGCCAAGGGTGAACTTGACCCTTGTGACTCTTCGACTTCCCTCATAACTGTTTGACTTACATGACTCTTCAACTGACATGATTCTTCAACTTCGTATGTGGGTCTCTTGGACTTCTACGTTACATTACATTGATTACAGCAGTATGGCCCACAATAGTGATGTGGCCGAGACAACTCATCACATGACTCGACATGACAATGCTAGTATGTTCATATTGATGGTGGTATCCATGTCGAGTTGTTGTGATGCAGAGTGATGAATGTGCTCTTGGTGCATCATATCTTCACCTCTACATGGCAAGGTGTGCAGAGTCTTTGATGGTCTTGGTGTTTGCTTGATGTTGCATGTGCACACCTCCCCTTTGTTGGTACTTGACATGCTTCATGTGTTCATTCGTTCGTGAACAAGTCTCCTAGCATGCGCTCCTTATTCATCCCATTCATCATCGCACCATGCCTCATCCATGTACCTGTATCTATAATCACTCATGACGAGATGACATCAAATCCAAAAATCCCCTGGTCTACCATGATGCATCATCTTTTGCTTTTGGTGTAGGTGATCGGGAGAGAGGACAAGGTTCTCAAACTGTACAAATCACATTTCAGGCCAAGATGTGAGGCTCCAGGGCACTATCAAGAAAAATTGCACAAAGGTCACTGAGAGTCTGGGTTGAGCAGTACAAGATAGCAGTGAAATTCTGCAAGATCTAGCTCAGCTGGGAGGTAGAACTACACATTTTTTCGGGGAAGGCAGTACGGGCAGCAGGGGGCACTGGCAGTGAAAACTACGCAGATTTCCAAAGGAGGCTAGGAGCGGGCAGTGGGAGATTGCTAACCAAAACTGTGGAGATCTAGGAGGTAGTCATGCAAGACATTTTTATGCAGTTTTTAGGTTGATCAGGGTGACGGGCAGTAGATGGAGAGTCCAAGAAAACTACGCAATTTTTAGGAGAAGCAGCAGGTCGGCTGGCTAGCAGGGGGACTAACTGAAAAAACTGTGCAATTTTCAAAGATAGTGCAATGACAGGCAGAAGGTGCCTATCCCTCATGTCTGCGTAATTTCTTCAGACAGCAGAGGCGGGCATGCTCACATATTCTACACAATTTTTGGGAGGAGTGAAGCCCAGTGTCATTGCCCATTCAAATTCTCCAGTTGACTAGCAAGAGGCTTGATGGATAGGCTTGCAGGAAGCGCATATTGAGATAGATTCTTGGGAAACTCCTGCGTTGTTCTGGGTGACAGTCATCCAGGTTGATTCCAGGATTGTGTAGTGAAGGCTGTCTGGAAGCAGCCTCAATCCCTGTGCAATTTTGGGCAATAGTGTTTGGTCACTGAGAGCTGAGACTGCGCAATGCAGCTCAGTGGAGGTTCGGCTTATGGAGGGTGGTCCTGTCAATAGATCTTCGGAAAAATGGTTAAGTATGTGAGCGATTGAACTTGTGTATGCATGACCTTGAGAACGTACACTCAACATGATGTGACGACAAGACACCTCAGACCAACAAGACAACATGCTCAATGTGACTGACGAAATGGTGTGAACGATAAGTGCGACACTTGAGATAGATCATCGAATGATCGTGACGAAACTTGCACGACATTGCATACAACTTCGTGTGTGTGTGTGTGCAACAGATGCTTACATAGCAAACACAACTTGTACACACAAAGAAAAACCTTGAATATAGCCAGAACAAGACCACAAGCATGACATTGCAACCAACATGCTAAAAGACAACCAGTGAATGGTCAAGAAAAGAGGGCGTAAAGACTCAACACGAGCTCATGGGATGGGCCCGAGTGTTTGCAAACATCAAGGAAAGAACCAAGGAAGGCTTCGAAATTGGATGCAAGCCAAAATTTTGGAGGGTTTTGTAGCCGCTACAACACTTGGCGACACACTGGTTGAATACCAGCTTCTCTATTTTGGTTCATTAACATCATAGGGCCTTGGTCTATCAAGGAGTATTGAATCGTTGTGTGGTTTACATCAGTTTCCCCACTTACCCCATGGACAGACATGGTTCACCTTTTGCCAACTCATTCAAACACAACAAGTTTAAGCTTGATTATAGTGTTTCAAAATCGGGAAGGGTAGTTTGGCTCATGAGTTTAAAATTTTCATAGTATAAGTTTTCATCTCTGGTGTTGCTTCGCTACTAGCAGGCCTAGACAGTACCTCAACAGAGTCACACAGGAACACACACATGTATCCACTGCCAACAAGCTTGGTCAGTACCCTAGTGGAGTTGCATGCTTCACCTCTCTGCGCAGGAAGCCTTTCCCTTCTTTCGCCTTTGAATTTTTTTTAAAAGAGAACTGTGCACAGGCACTTATTTATTTTTGGGGCGGAAGATGGATCCTGACTTATTGAGAGCAGATGAGGTTGTTCCTTCATAGAAGCATGTAAGACCTATGATTTAGGTTTACTCGTTTATATTTTCCCCTTCCCTGTTTCTACTATTTGGATGAGCATGAACACACAAAGCATAAGACTAAGTATAGGTATGGGGTTTCCCAGTGTGGACACAGGTTCATGGTTGGATTAGAGCTTCCCTTACAGATGGCTTGTATTTTCCATCAAGACTTCATCAGTCGAAAGTTACAACCAAGCACAAAGAAGACGGACACATGAGTGGCCAATTATTGCAATGTCATAAGACTCTTTAGATCTCAGCCACATACTCATTGGAAAAACCAAAAATAGCATGATATCAAGCAAACAAAACAAAACGAATAAAAACTAGCAAAGAAAAGCGAAAATACAACAAGTAGTAAATAGACTATGTACATGGCGCGAGGCACGGACCCAGCTTTCGGAAATTAGTGCTTTAAATATTGGTCTTTGACAGGAAGGTTGTCAATCCTCGCGTCAAGTGATTGCAGACGGTACGTGTGTGGCCCAAACTTTTCCTGGACAATGTATGGACCAATCCACAGGGACTGGAACTTTGTATGTTTTCCTTTGTCTTCATGGGGTTTGTCCCATTTCAATAATAATTCACCCACATCGAAGTTAGAACTCCCTGCAAACTTCTTTTCGAACCATCTCTTAATATAGTTCTAGCGGGGTGTGAATTTTTCTTTTGCTTTCATCCTTTCTTCATCCAACTTGTGAAGTGTATCCATCCTACACTAAACTAGCAGACAAGGCTTGCCTTGGGACTCTTGGTACAATTGGAGAGGAGGAAAGTAGATTTTTGGTGGGAGGATGGCTTCTTTCCCATAAACCAAGAAGTATGGCGAAGTGTTCAGAGAGGGTTTGTGTGTTACACAGTCATCCCATAAAGCATTCATTAAAGCAGAGTGCTAGTTATGTTGTTCAAAGTAAATGGTCTTCTTGATAATGCGGATAAGGTTTTTATTTGTAGATTTTGCGAGACCATTTCCCTGTGGGTAGTAGTTAGATGAGTGTTTAAGAATGATACCATATTTCAATGCAAAATCATAAAGCTTTAAAGACGAAAAGTAAGTTGCATTTTCAAAAACAAGTAATATTAGAATGCCAAATCATGAGATGATGTTCTGTTGGAGGAAGATGATGACTTCCTAGTCATTCACTTGCTTGAGTTGAACTTCTTCTATCCACCATGTGAAGTAATTTGTAGTTTTCAGTATGTAGCAGTGTTGTTTCAACAAAAGTGGAAATATTTCCCCAATGATTTGCAGGCCCCAATGTTGAAATGGTTCAGTCACTGCAACAGGGTGCAGCGAGGCTGCTGACCTTCGTGTTTTCTCAATGCATCGCTGACAGACCAGGAACTTGCAGGCATAAGCATGTGCATCGTTGAATAATGTGGGCCAGTAGAAATTGGCTTGCATGACTTTGTGCACAATGGTATTTCTCGCGAAGTGGCCCCCGACTAGTTCTCCATGCAGATCATGCAAGACCTTCTCTAAATCATGTGCCTCTAGGCACCTGAGAAAAAAAAAAATTATTATGATTTTTGTAAAGCACTTCGTGCACCAACTGATAAGTTAATTCTTTGAGGCGAAGTGCCACCAACTGATAAGTTAATTCTTTGAGGCAAAGGGTATGGTTCCATGCTGAAGGTATTGGCACAAATCTTCATACCAAGATTTTTCGCATGAGGTGGGTGGTGCTCGCTCTACATCATACATCTCAATTTGTTGCTCCCAACCAGCGAGCTCTTCTTCTTCCTCCTATCCATGGACTTCTTCAGCTGCGAGTCTACAGATACCATGATGGTTGACAGTGTGAACTGGCTTGATGTCAAGATCATATTCTTACAAGCCTGTCATCCATTTCACACGTCTTTCACCCAGCTCTTGTTGTACAAGCATTGATCTGATTGTTGGGTGCGGCATAAAGACATTGCAATGGTTCTTCAGCAAGTAGGGTCTGAAGTGTTTCACCACCTTGTATACTGTTTATGTGTGTTTATCGATGGTGGTGTAGTTGAGTTTGGGTCCCTGCATGCTTGCACTCATGAAGGAGATGGGATGTTCATCGTTCATCTTATCCTTCTAAGTTAGTACTGTAGCAAGCAAATTATCGGAGGCAAACGTGTATAGCAAGAAATCCTTGTTAAAAGCTGGGTTGTAAAGTGTAGGTGAATCTACCATATCCTACTTGATATGGGTGAATGCATTATTTTCCTTCTTACCCCAGTTGTAGACTACATCCTTCTTGATCATGTCTTGCATAGGTTTTACTATATGCGCATAATCCGAGATGAACTTCCGATGGAAGTTTATCTTTCCCATGAAGGATTGCATGGCTTTCTTGTTCACTGGGTGAGGAATCTATGTAATCGTCTGAACTTGGTCCAAATCAACCTTGATCCCACTTCTCGAAATGATGTCCCCGAGGAGGTTCCCCTTAAACACCGTAAATATGGTTTTCTTGGGATTCAAGGATATCCCATATTTTCGACATTGCTCGAATATCTTCTTCAGATGGCGTATGTGGTCTGACCGTTTTCTGGAAAAGACAGTCACATCATCAAGGTACACCATTATGCTTTGTCCTATAAGTCCATTGAAGGCGATGTGCATGGCGCACTGAAAGGTTGTGCCTACATTCACAAGCCCAAATGGCATTCTCCTATAGGTGAATGTACCCCACTTGGTACGGAAGGTAGTTTTGAGTCCATCAAGTTCTACTACTAGAACCTAGTTGTATCCCAAAAAATCATCAAGCAAGGAAAACATTTTTCCCCAGATAATGTTTGTAAAATATGTTTCATTGACGACACGAGGTAGTTGTATTTGTCTGAGGCGCGGTTCAAGTTTCAGAAATCACCATAAGTGGATCTCCTAAAACTTCTTACGTATAGGAACTAAGTTAGAAACCCACGTATAATGATGAACTTTGTAAATGATTTGTGCATCCAACAACTTAGTCAGTTCTTTTTGTATGAAAGGTTCAAGTGACGGATGTACTTTCCTCAGCTTCTGCTGCAATGGCTTGACCCTTTCTATGATTAGAATCACATGTTGGACTATTCATGTGTCATGTTTTCAGATCATCGTATGTCCATGTGAACACATCCCGATACTGTTTGAACAAGCAGATAAAGGTTTGTTGCTCCTGCAGTGTGCAACACG
The DNA here is from genome assembly GCA_031772625.1 of Pinus tabuliformis. NCBI lineage: Eukaryota > Viridiplantae > Streptophyta > Pinopsida > Pinales > Pinaceae > Pinus > Pinus tabuliformis. Next base: position 806,882,239 of record CM062814.1, read on the forward strand.
TACCGAGATTGATGAACTTCGGATCTTGTTATGTTCCCAGGTTGATATGTTCGTACATCATGGTGGAACTGTGGGTTTTGTTGTTCCTTGGCCCTTGGAAGTGATTCTGCAAGTCATAAAGATTTTTGAGAGATACCACACCCTTGGGGATGAGGTTTCCTTTCTTGTCATCAGTTGTGGCTTGCAGAGATTGCTCGTGCTCATCTTCGTCAATCATTGCATCCTTGAAGACATCAGCGTTGGCCATGAAGTGAAGTATATGTTGATCATTGTAAAAAACACGTAAATTAGTTATGTTATCAGGGATAGAAGGCTTATACAGAATTTCAATAGTAAACCTATCCATAAGCGGTGTAATCCTTGCATCTACGTTAGCTAAGGCATCGCCAACTTCATTACGCATTCTTGGTATAGCAATGATATTGAAAGCTTGGAAATTAGAGACCAGTCGCCATACCTCTTGTTGATAACTTTTGAGATGAGGTGATAAGTAGTGTATGCTGATATGTACCTGTCATACCATGATTTCTTAATCACCTACCACTTTGAGCGGAGAAACATTGAGGCTGATGGCTTTGTGCAATCTCAATTCAAGTGCTTCATATTCAGCAGTTTTGTTCATGCACTCAAACTCCAAGCGGCTTGAGATCAAGTGTCTCCTGTGATTTGGGTCTATCAAGACACACCTGGGTCCAAAGCCATCCTGTGTCTTTGATCCATCAAAATACATGGTCCACAACTCGTCTGTACACGGACCACTTGATGCGTTAGTACTACTACTGCTACTACTATTGCTACTAGTGTTGTACATGTTTCATTTCCATTGGATGGGAAAGGAAGGAGACCCAACTGTGTGTCTAGTGGGGTTGGAGCTAGCTGTGCGAGATAACACCCTAGCTGTGTTTCCAAGAGGCAGTTTCCAAACATGAGTTCCATGAAATCCAATGGTTCGTTCTCACCATTTATGGGAGTGACATTATGTTTCATTTATCCCTCAGATAACACCTGGATCTGATTGCTTTTTCCTTGGTACGGAAGCCATAAGTGTGACCAATTTGTGGCAAAGTATCCATTCAACTTCTTGGACCAGTCTCTCCTAAGAAGTAAGACATACGCTTCCGGTATGTCCACAATGAAAATGTTGATGCACTGGTGGATTTGGTCGTCATGAGATAATCCGATGATCACATCCCAAAGTTCACCAATGGTTGATACGCATGTTTGATCTAGTTGGATGATCTGCGCAGATTTCTTGCTCCATTATGCATTCATCCTCTTGGCAATGGAGAGTGGAATGACGTTAGCTGATGCGTCAAATTCAACCAAACAGTTGTGACCATTGCAGTTAAACATTTCAAATGAGAGCAAAAATGGAGGGAAAACAAAGTTTTCTTCTTCCATCCAGAGTGTGTTGAGAACAGTTGTGAGTGAATCAGGAGATGTGCTTGCTCCCTTGCTAGTAGAGGTTTCACTGTCTTTAAATTTTTTCCCTAATGCGCGCATCAAAATATCTCACTGACCCTTGATCTTAGCTAACTCGAACAAAGATATTTGCATGATTTGTCTTCATATCTTCCATAATATTGTAATCAAGAGTGGGTAAACTCACCTAGGTGTCTATGGTTAGATTCAAGTTTGTATTATCCGGCGGTGTGTTCTAAAGTTTACTGCTCATCAACATACACTTGTTTGTAGATGTCTTCTTGAGCTTGCTTTGTGCTTTCTGCTTTTTGACGGATGGTGGATCAACCTTCCTCAACAGTTCAAGCTTTTCTTACACCTCCCCAATAGTAGGGGGAGCCCCTTGACTTCTGAGATTGTATCGACCACTTTCCTTTGGGGGTTACTTCTCGGTGTTCATTTTCTATGTTGCACGCGAGCATTGATACATGTTTATCACCTGCCCAGTGCCGATTGCCTCATCAGATGCAGCATCTTCTTCATCATCTTCGTCTTCTGGTTGACACTACACATTGTTTACCACATTTTTCAAACTGTTGCATACCAAGTCCGCAACTCGTTTCCATTCTCGACAAGTCCCTTCCAGGTGACAGTCTTCATGGAATGAGAAAGACTTGGAGTTCTCGCACATTTCTATCTGGAACACTGAGCTAGAGCTCTGCGCATTTTTAGGCAGGAATTTGCTGCTGCCTGATAACATGCTCCTCTTTTGTTTTCTTGGAAGTCAACTGCTAGCAGATGTCTCGACCGTTCATTGCTTTAGCTTAGACACCTCTGTTGTCAAGTTCTTGACAAGACAAGTAAGGGTTTCAATGTCACTTTCTTCCTTGTCTGCCCCCTTGCTCACAACAGCCTAGGGATTCATGCTCGCTTCTTTGGAGTCTTTTGCTAGTTCATTATCCTTGATGACTCCAATCACACGCAGGTCCTTTTCCACAGCGATCGCCTCTTTGAAATTTTCAAGTAATGTTGGTTTCACAACTTGCTTGATGAACTGTGCAATACTGGTTGGCAATGCAGACGTATAATAGTCGATAGTGATGGAATCATGAGGTTTTGTTTCAGCTACAAACTTGTTCAAGATGCGTAAAAACCTTTGATTAAATTTTTTATGTTTGTGGAAAAACCTGTGAACAACTTTTGAAACCAACGTTTCGGACTAGCTTAGTGAGTCCATCATCAAGGCAATGTGATTTGTATTTTGAGAACAAAGAGCGTGAAATCATGGAGCTATTAATAGTTAATTGAAAAATATTTGATGTCTTCTTTTATTGTCGACTTTCAATTGACTAACTGATTAATAATTATTTATTTATTTATTTAAATATTTATTTATTTATTTATTTATTTATTTTATTATTATTATTATTATTGTTGTTGTTGGTTTAATTAGTGATTGATTATATTTAAATTTCTTTATTTATTTATTTTTATTTTTATTTTTTTGGTTTAATTGGTGATTGATTATGTATATATATTTAAATTAATTTATTAATTTATTTATTTTATTATTTTATTTATTTTTTATTTTTTAAGATTCTATGTTATATATTTAAGTTCTTTTCTATGTATTAAATGCTTTACTAGTAATGTATATAATTATTTTTTTATTTTTTTATTTTTTATTATTATGAATGTTTGTATGTCTGTATTTACTGCTTTTTTATTTTATTTAATAAGGGTTTCCAGGTGCTATTTAATTTTAGTATGTCATCTCTATTCATGTTGTTGGAGGATTTTTCAATTTCAATTGCCTCTTTCACCCTTATTTTTAAATAATGGCCTTCCTTGTGAATTAATTTTTCTCTTTCCATACAAATATAGTGTGAGGAAGAACATGCATGCTCTGCTAGACCTAATTTTTCCGACCTGTTTCTTGTAATATCATTAATATGTTCTTTTAACCTTATGCCAAAGGATCTCCATGTTTCACCTATATATACTTTTCCACATGAGCAGGGAATCGAGTATACTCCTTTGTGATTTTTTGGGTCTATTAAGTCCTTAGCAAAATCAAGAATGTTTTTTATGGTGTTAGGGGGCGTGAAGGCAACCATGATGTTATGCTTGGAGAGAATTCTACCAATTTTGTCAGTGGTTCCTTTTATATAGGGTAAGGAGATTTTAGGGTTTTTAAGAGTTTTCCTTTTTTGGGTATTGGTTGTGGATTCTTTAATTATTTTATGGATAATGTTTTTCTAATAGCCATGGTTTATAAAGACCTTGTAGAGATGGTTAAGTTCTTCCTCTAGATGTTCAGGGTCAGAGATTCTAGAAGCTCTGGTAGCTAGGGTTTTGATGACACCGACTTTTTGCTTCGGATGGTGGTGGGAATTTGAATGAAGATATTTGTCAATGTGAGTTTGTTTCCTGAAGACCTGGTGGCTTAGTTTTCCATTTTTCTTAGTAAGGAGGACATCTAGGAAGGGGAGTTGGTTGTATTTTTCAATTTCAATAGTGAATTTTATGTGTTCAGAGAGGCTATTTATGTGTGATAAAAATTCATTAAGTTTATCTAAACCATGGCTCCATTTAGTGAAAATGTCATCTACATATCTTTTCCATACTTCAGGGGTAAAGGGGAAAGATTTAAGGGCCATTTGTTCAAAATGTTCCATGTATAAGTTGGCAATCAATGGTGATAAAGGAGAGCCCATGGCAACACCATGAGTTTGCTCATAGATTTTTCCTTTGAAACTGAAGTATGAAGATTTAAGGCAAATGCCTACTAGTTCCACTGTTTCAAGGTCTGTGATTTTCTTCAATACTTCTATGGCTTCATCTACTGGAATCATAGTGTAGAGAGACACTATGTCAAAGTTGACCAGGAGGTCAATGTTACTAATTTCTTGGTTTTTAATCCATTCTATGAAAGAAGCGGATTCTTTGATGTAAGAGGGAGTGTTACCAGATAAAGGTTTAAGTTTGTTAGCAAGGTATTTTGCTAACCAGTAAGTGGGTGAACCTATAGTGTTCACTATGGGTCTCAATGGGACTACAGATTTATGGATTTTGGGCACACCATATATTCTGGGGATGATGGCGTTATTAGGTATTAACATGTTCTTAATAGTAGAATCAAGAGAGGATTTTTTGATTTTGTTACTAACCTGGCGAAGGATTTTGTTGCTAGGGTCCTTGTTAAGAAATCTATAGTAGCCACTCTTGTTAAGGTGTTCTTCCATCTTATTATCATAATCTGCCCTATCGATAATAACTATGGCATTTCCTTTGTCTTCTCTTAAAATTATAATGTTTTTTTTTTCTTGATGTTTTTTAAAGCTTTGAATTCTTCTTTGGAGATGTTGCTAGGAGGAGGTCTGGCATTTCTGAGAATTCTGGCAACGTCCTGTCTTATTTCTTCTGCAACATTTTGATCTCTTCAATGTTGCTTATGATATCATTTACAGGAATTTTGGCTGGAGATAAAGTGAACTTTATACCTTTTTCTAGAAGCAATTTCAGGTTATCATCTAATGTCTGCTTTGAGAGGTTGATTACAGTTGAGTTTCTGATTGAGTTTCCAGTTTTGTTTACTGAATTTGTCCAGTTCTTGATGTAGTCAGTGGCAGCAGCGTGGGGTGCTTCATTAATTTTTTGCGTTGAGATATTTAATTGAGCGTTGGATGGGGGGTAATCAGTGTAGGTGGCAGCGAAGGTAGAGCTAGGATTACACGGTGCTGAACAATTGGTTTCAACCTGCACTGTCAAACTGTTTTCCAGTTGCGTGAAGGGAGCACCAGTATCATCCATGTAATCATTGCCTACTTTCTGCATTATATAACTTGCGTGTTGGAGGGAGCACAGTGCTTTGTTAATTTTCTGCGTTGTGATGTCGTTGGATGTTGGATTGCTTTCAACCTGCGTTGTCATGTTGTTCAACTGCGTGAAGGGAGCACGGCGTTGAGCAGTATCATCTACGTATTCATTGCCACCTTTCTGCGTATTTCTATCTTATGTGTTGGAGAGAGCGCAACTCATACCTAAGATGTTGTCCTGTTGAGCAGTATTATGCTGAGGGTCGTGCTCATTACCTTCTTTCTACGTATATATAATCGGACTGTTGGAGAGAGCGCAACAAGTATTGGTGGTTGGGTGCGTTGTGGAGGGAGAATGATGTTGGGAGGGGCTAGGCGTGGCCAGGACTAACGCCGAGTTGGAATGCAAATTGGGTTTTTGATGCACCTGAGTTGTGGAAGTATTGGTGGTTGGGTGCATTGTGGGGGGGGGAATGATGTTGGGAGGGGCTAGGCGTGGCCAAGACTAATGCTGAGTTGGAATGCCAGTTGGGTTTTTGATGCACCTAAGTTGTGGAAGTATTGGTGGCTGGGTGTGTTGTGGGGAGAGAATGATGTTGGGAGGGGCTAGGCGTGGCCAGGACTAACGCCGAGTTGGAATGCCAGTTGGGTTTTTGATGCACCTGAGTTGTGGAAGTATTGGTGGCTGGGTGCATTGTGGGGAGAGAATGATGTTTGGAGGGACTAAACGTGGCCAGGACTAACGCCAAGTTGGAATGCCAGTTGGATTTTTGATGCACCTAAGTTGTGGAAGTATTGGTGGCTGGGTGTGTTGTGGGGGGAGAATGATGTTGGGAGGGGCTAGGCGTGGCCAGGACTAACGCCGAGTTGGAATTCCAGCTGGGTTTTTGATGCACCTGAGTTGTGGAAGTGTTGGTGGCTTGGTGCGTTGTGGGGGGAAAATGATGTTGGGAGGGGCTAGGCGTGGTTGAAAGCAGTCTGGTTATATATACGCAGAAAGAAGGTAATAAGCACGACCCTCAGCATAATACTGCTCAATAGGACAACATCTTAGGTATGAGTTGCGCTCTCTCCAACACGCAAGATAGAAATACGCAGAAAGGTGGCAATGAATACGTAGATGATACTACTCAACACTGTGCTCCATGAACAACATGACAACGTAGGTTGAAAGCAGGTCGATTATATATATGCAGAAAGAAGGTAATGAGCACGACCCTCAGCATAATACTGCTCAATAGGACAACATCTTAGGTATGAGTTAAACTCTCTCCAACACGTAAGATAGAAATACGTAGAAAGGTAGCAATGAATACGTAGATGATACTGCTCAACACCGTGCTCCCTGAACAACATGACAACGCAGGTTGAACGCTGTTCGGTTATATATATGCAGAAAGAAGGTAATGAGCACAGCCCTCAGCATAATACTGCTCAACAGGACAACATCTTAGGTATGAGTTGCGCTCTCTCCAACACGCAAGATAGAAATACGCAGAAAGGTGGCAATGAATATGTAGATGATACTGCTCAACACCATGCTCCCTGAACAACATGACAGCGCAGGTTGAAAGTAGTCTGGTTATATATATGCAGAAAAAAGGTAATGAGCACAGCCCTCAGCATAATACTGCTCAACAGGACAACGTCTTAGGTATGAGCTGCGCTCTCTCCAACACGCAAGATAGAAATATGCAGAAAGGTGGCAATGAATACGTAGATGATACTGCTCAACACCGTGCTCCCTTCACGTAGTTGAACAACATGATAGCGTAGGTTGAAAGCAGTCCAGTTATATATACGCAGAAAGAAGGTAATGAGCATGGCCCTTAGCATAACACTGCTCAACAGGACAACATCTTAGGTATGAGCTGCGCTCTCTCCAACACACAAGATAGGAATACGCAGAAAGGTGGCAATGAATACGTAGATGATACTGCTCAACACCGTGCTCCCTGAACAACATGATAGCGCAGGTTGAAAGCAATCTGGTTATATATACGCCGAAAGAAGGTAATGAGCACGGCCCTCAGCATAATACTGCTCAACAGGACAACATCTTAGGTATGAGCTATGCTCTCTCCAACATGCAAGATAGAAATACGCAGAAAGGTGGCAATGAATACATAGATGATACTGCTCAACATCGTGCTCCCTTCACGCAGTTGAACAACATGACAGTGCAGGTTGAAAGCAGTCAGGTTATATATATGCAGAAAGAAGGTAATGAGCATGACCCTCAGCATAATACTGCTCAACAGGACAACATCTTAGGTATGAGTTGCGCTCTCTCCAACACGCAAGATAGAAGTACACAGAAAGGTAGCAATGAATACGTAGATGATACTGCTCAACACCGTGCTCCCTTCACACAGTTGAAAAACATGACAGCATAGGTTGAAAGCAATCCAGCATCTAGCGACATCACAACGCAGAAAATTAACAAAGCACTGTGCTCCCTCCAACATGCAAGTTATATAACGCAGAAAGCAGGCAATTATTACGTGGATGATACTGCTCAACACCGTGCTCCCTTCACGCAGTTGGAAAATAGTTTGACAGCGCAGGTTGAAACCAATTGTTCAGCACCGTGCAATCCAGGCTCTACTTTCGCTGCCACCTACACCAACTACCCCCCATCCAACGCTCAATTAAATATCTCAACGCAGAAAATTATTGAAGCACGCCACGCTGTTGCCACTGACTACATCAAGAACTGGACAAATTCAGTAAACAAAACTGGAAACTCAATCAGAAACTCGACTGTAATCAACCTCTCAAAGCAGACATTAGATGATAACCTGAAATTGCTTCTAGAAAAAGGTCTAAATTTCACTTTATCTCCAGCCAAAATTTCTCTAAATGATATCATAAGAAACATTGAACAGATCAAAATGTTGCAGAAGAAATAAGACAGGACGTTTCCAGAATTCTCAGAAATGCTAGACCTCCTCCTAGCAACATCTCCAAAGAAGAATCCAAAGCTTTAAAAAACATCAAGAAAAACAAAAACATTATAATTTTAAGAGCAGACAAAGGAAATGCCACAGTTATTATCGATAGGGAAGATTATGATAATAAGATGAAAGAACACCTTAACAAGAGTGGCTGCTATAGAGTTCTTAACAACGACCTTATCAACAAAATCCTTCGCCAGGTTAGTAACAAAATCAAAAACTCCTCTCTTGATTCTACTATTAAGAACAGGTTAATACCTAATAACGCCATCATCCCCAGAATATATGGTGTGCCCAAAATCCATAAATCTGGAGTCCCATTGAGACCCATAGTGAACACTATAGGTTCACCCACTTACTGGTTAGCAAAATACCTCGCTGACAAACTTAAACCTTTATCTGGTAACACTCCCTCTTACATCAAAGATTCTGCTTCTTTCATAGAATGGATTAAAAACCAAGAAATTAGTAACATTGACCTCCTAGTCAACTTTGACGTAGTGTCTCTCTACACTATGATTCCAGTAGATGAAGCCATAGAAGTATTGAAGAAAATCACAGACCTTGAAACAGTGGAACTAGTAGGCATTTGCCTTAAATCTTCATACTTCAGTTTCAAAGGAAAAATCTATGAGCAAACTCATGGTGTTGCCATGGGCTCTCCTTTATCACCATTGATTGCCAACTTATACATGGAACATTTTGAACAAATGGCCCTTAAATCTTTCCCCTTTACCCTTGAAGTATGGAAAAGATATGTAGATGACATTTTCGCTAAATGGAGCCATGGTTTAGATAAACTTAATGAATTTTTATCACACATAAACAGCCTCTCTGAACACATAAAATTCACTATTGAAATTGAAAAAGACAACCAACTCCCCTTCCTAGATGTCCTCCTTACCAAGAAAAATGGCAAACTAAGCCACCAGGTCTTCAAGAAACAAACTCACACTGACAAATATCTTCATTCAAATTCCCACCACCATCCAAAGCAAAAAGTCGGTGTCATCAAAACCCTAGCTACCAGAGCTTCTAGAATCTCTGACCCTGAACATCTAGAGGAAGAACTTAACCATCTCTACAAGGTCTTTATAAACCATGGCTATCAGAAAAACATTATCCATAAAATAATTAAAGAATCCACAACCAATACCCAAAAAAAGAAAATTCTTGAAAACCCTAGAATCTCCTTACCCTATATAAAAGGAACCACAAACAAAATTGCCAGAATTCTCTCCAAGCATAACATCATGGTTTCCTTCACGCCCCCTAACACCGTAAAAAACATGCTTGATTCTACTAAGGACTTAAGAGACCCAAAAAATCACAAAGGAGTATACTTGGTTCCCTGCTCATGTGGAAAAGTATATATAGGTGAAACAGGGAGATCCTTTGGCATAAGGTTAAAATAACACATTAATGATATTACAAGAAACAGGTCGGAAAAATTAGGTCTAGCAGAGCATGCATGTTCTTCCTCACACTATATTTGTATGGAACAAGTAAAATTAATTCACAAGGAAGACCATTATTTAAAAACAAGGGTGAAAGAGGCAATTGATATTGAAAAATCCTCCAACGACATGAATAGAGATGACGGACTAAAATTAAGTAGCACCTGGAAACCCTTATTAAATAAATAAAAAGTAGTAAATATAGATATACAAACATTCATAATATAAAAAAATAAATAAATAAAAAATAATTATATACATTACTAGTAAAGCATTTAATACATAGCAAAGAACTTAAATATATAACATAGAATCTAAAAAAAAAAAAATTAAAATAAATTCATTAATTAATTTAAATATATATACATAATCAATCACCAACTAAACCAATAAATAAATTTAAATATAATCAATCACTAATTAAACCAAAAAATAATAATAATAAATAAATGAATAAATATTTAAATAAATAAATCAGTATTAATCAGTTAGTCAATTGAAAGCCAACAATAAAAGAAGACATCAAATATTTTTCAATTAACTATTAATAGCTCCATGATTTCACACTCTCTCTTCTCAAAATACAAATCACATTGCCCTGATGATGGACTCACTAAGCTAGTCCGAAACATTGGTTTCAAAAATTGTTCACAGGTTTTTCCACAAACATAAAAATTCTACCAACCTATATGAACTCTCTCTTTAACACCTTTGATTAAAGTCTTTCACTTTCTCTTTTGACTCCATCTTGAGACTGCCCAATTCTTTGAGTAACATGGCAAGGGTCTTGTGATTAGCGAATTTTTCCAAAAACATTCTTTTGAACATATCCCAATTCTGGATGGAGTTGACAAGAAGACTGTGATACCATATTGTTGCTCAGTCATCCAAGGTACACGGAAACAATATGCATGTAACGTCATTGTATCGTACCTCGAGTGTCTGCAGTTGTAGGTAGAAGTTGTCCAAGTGGTCTTCTTCCTTCACTGCTCTATCAGGGTCATACTTTATCAACATCCTCTCTTAATGCTTTGGAATCTTGTGCAAAGCACATGGGAGAGCCAATGGTCCCTGAGTCATCCATTCCAAGTTTTGGTCAGTCATTCCTTCTTCTTATTTGTCCACATCCTCTTCTTCAGAATCTGATGGTTCCACCTCTGAGTCAGTTGATTTGTCTCTGCTGCCTTCCCCTCTTACTCGTGTACCGAAGTTTCAGCCCAAGATCACGAGGGTGTCATGTTCTCCCTCGGAAGACTGGAGGTTCCTCTTCATTCTCATAAGCTTCTATCAGACCTTCAAGAGTGGAAAGAACTGCTTCTTCCATTGATTAGACAACAACTCCTATGGGAGTGTTCTTTGGCTTCTTTGATGCATATGGAAGATCTTCTATTCCTGAGATCAGTCTAACTACTTTGGAAAACTGAGGGGTGATGGGACAGACAGAGTGGAGGTGCTAATATGAAATTTCGTGTTCATGTCTGGGAGGTGAAGGTTAAGCGATTTCAGAGTTGTGTGTAAGTGAGAGGGAGTGCAATTTACTTCCTTGACCAGATGATTGATGAGTGGGGGTGAGAGGACATTAATCCATAAACAATTGGCAGCCCTCCTTCTAATGCAAAAAATGTTGACAGTGCTGGACCCGCCAACATTCAAGGGATCTCCTTGGCATGAAGTCCCAACTAGACCTCACACTGTTTGGTGTAGGAGTATCATCCGGTATGATGGCCTGGTTGCCATTATCTTAAATATATGCTTTATCTCTTGCTTGTCAACACATGACAGTGGTATACTTAGTCTTCAAACAGCAAGGTTGGTGTGCATGGTGAGTGCTTAGTGTAACTTGTGTCTAATTTCTTTAACTGTAGAAGGAGAGGGTGATAGTGAGTCTCAAGTCGAAAGGGAATAGTCCCAACTCTGTTAGAGACACATAGCATAGCTAGACATGTGCAGCTTCCGGCGGAGTAGTCCACATGGATGCGTAGTCACAAACACAAAGTGAACAGATAGCACGTACAACACCCTGTGGAATAGTCCACACAAGTGCGACGGTCATTATAACAAGTTTACAAGAATGAATTTGTCGAGTGTTTAGCAGAGTAGTCCACACAGGCGAGAAAGTGTTAACAATTGATACAACACATTTCCAACAGCATATCCACTACAAAAACTGAAATAGTTTAACTATCTTAGTACAGGTTAAAGCAACATGCATTACAATCTTCCAAAGAATAGTCTTACAAATGAATACAATACATGTGTGAAAATGTGATGGCTTGTTAATAGGATTTTGAATTAAGAAAAAGTTCCAAGACACACCTATACACAATACATCACTAACCCCGATAGCAGGGCGTTGGAGCCACTACTCACTCATCAAATAAAATAATACATACTCTCAAGTCTATGTGGGAGGAGCCAAGGTAAGATGTTGTTTGCATGTACAAATAAGGGGTATATATAGCCAATGGTGAACTTGACCCTTTCAACTCTTAGACTTCCCTCGTGATTGTTTGACTTACATGACTCTTCAAATTCATATGTGGATCTCTTGGACTTCCACGTTACGTTACATTGATTACAACAGTATGGCCCATAGTAGTGATGTGGCCAAGATGACTCATGACATGAATCGACATGACATTGCTGGTATGTTCATGATGTATAAATTCCCACTGTAGATCAACAGATTATGAAATATACTAAAGCAAAATACAAGATCTACTTCCACAACAAATTTGCTGAAGCTTAATCGATTTTGAACAAGATCAAATAGAACACATATAACTGAGAATGAGAAAGCAATCACACATGAACACAAAAGAATACTCTGGGGAAAGCCTCAGCAAAAAACCTCGATCTTTGTTTATCATACAAGTGGAAATATGTTGAGATTACACAAAGCATTAGCTCACAAGATATCTTGCTCTCAGCACAATCCAACAATACAGCTCATAGACTGAATAGAAACAACATATGCCTTCCCTCATCCCTCCAAGCCTCCTATTTCCTTGCACAATTTCTCTTGGGGTCCAATGCTGCCCCCTGTGTGAATTGGCCTCATCACACGCTCATCAAACTCAAAAGTGACTGTGCAATCTCCAAGGAATGAATTCATTCTGCATGCAAGAGATATCCTCCATGGAATATTCCTGCAACTGATAATACACTGTCTCATCATCTGATCTCAACTGGGTCTCTGTCTGAACTGACATGCATGATTTATTTATGAGAGAATATTCAGTTATCTAAAGTGCAACAGTTACATGCATGCATGCATTAACTAATTGAACTCACAATTAGTTCAACAAACTATTTGAACTAATCTAACTGGACTTAACTCAGTTAACTGAGCTAACTAATTACAACTCAAAGTACAACTCATCCTGATCTGCATTAATCAAGGGATAACTTCCTCAATCAAGGGATAACTTCCTCAATCAATGGAGAAACTGTTGCATGTCTTCACATAGACTTCATGTTTGATTTCCTACAACTAATTAACTCAAGATGAATTAATTATTTATTTTACAAACAGCTACTAAGATCAAAATCGAATTTTAATTCTCAATTTTAGTTTAGGGACTAACTAAAATCGGAATGTATCCCAAAATGCTATTTATAGCAGTGCTATTTTTAGCACTTCTATTTTTAGCATTTCCTGTTGCTATTTTCAACACTCCCTCTCAACAAGAAAGGGATTATCAGACGCCCCAATCCTGTCTCTATGGAACTCGAACTTGCATTTTGAAAATGCCTTAGTCAAAATATTTGCATCATGTTCCTCGGTGGAAACATACAAAAACAACACGATCCTCTTCACCACACAATCTAGAAGATGATGGTACCGGATATCGATGTGCTTGGACATGTCATAAAAAACTGGATTCTTAGAGAGTTTGATACAACTCTGATTATCACAGTAGATCACAGTTGGATCCATCCTCTGACCAAACAATCCCACTAGAATCTTTTGCATCCAAATGGCCTCAAATGCTGCCTGACTGGTAGCCATGTATTCAACCTCTGCTGAGCTAAGTGAAACTGACCTCTGTTTCCTGTTGTACCAAGAAACTGCAATTGAACCAAGGTTGAAGATTCCTCCAGAAGTGCTCTTTCGATCTAATGGACTCCCTACCCAATCTGCATTTGTGAAGCCCTGAAGCTTCACTCCCCATGTCCGTCTGTACCACAATCCATACTGAGATGTGCCTCTGAGTTATCTCAGCACATGCTTCGCTACCTTCCAAAACATCTTGGTAGGCTAAACCATAGCTTGATTCAGCTGGTTCATCGCAAAGCATAAGTGTGGTCGTGTGTTCACTAGATACATTAGTGAACCCACAAGCTACCGATAAGTAGTAGCAGCTACTACCTCACCTAAAGTAGCATCCTCCTTCCTCCAGTTCCCAGCTAGAGGAGTCTACATGGGCTTGCACTTCTCCATGTGGAAGCACCTGAGTATCTCATTGGCATACTTGCCTTGAGACACAAATACTTCCCCATCTTTCTACCACACTTCCATGCCTAGAAATTAGTGCATAAGACCCATGTCTTTCATCTTGAACTCTCTTGCAAGGTCCTCCTTGTAAGACTTGATCAACTGACCATCGCCTATCAAAATCAGATCATCCACATAAAGAACAATGATCAATGGCTTACCTTCTACCATGATGTGGTAAAGGTTCACATCTGCTTCACTCTTGGTGAAGCACAACCCATTGAAATAGCTGTCGATCCTGGTGTACCAAGCACGAGGTGCTTGCTTCAGCCCATACAAAGCCCTCTTGAGTCGGCACACATGCAACTCTCGATCAAAGGTCTCAAAACCTTCTGACTGTTGAATGTACACCTCTTCCTCAATCTTCCCTTTGAGGAATGCGGTCTTCACATCCATTTGATGGATCTTCCAACCCATCTAAGCTGATAGTTCCAACATCGATCTGATAGATGAGTACCTTGCTACAGGAGCAAAGGTCTCATCGTAGTCAATCCCCTCGACCTATGAGAAACCACGAGCAACAAACCTTACCTTATTTTTCTTAAAACTGCCATTAGCTGCATACTTTAACTTGTAAAGCCATCTAGAACTCACCATTGACTTGTCCTGAGGTCTTGGGACAACATCCCACACACTGTTCCAAATCATAGAGTCGTACTTCTGTACCATAGCATCAACCCAGACTAGTTTTTGCACTGCTTCCTTGAATGAAGAAGGTTCAGACTCTACACACTCCCCAAATAGGGCCATGTAACCAGTGTACCGCTCGGGTGACCTCCTCTATCTGCACTGAGAAGATGGTTTTCCCACATTCTCTCGTGCATCCAACATCAACCTGTCAGCTTCCCTTGAGCGTTTCCGCCCATCTCTGGAAGACTCAGCATGAGTGGATGTCTCCACTCCTAGATCCTCTGCATCAATCTGAGGCTCCTCCTCCTTAGGAACTGAAAGTTCCTCCTCTGCATGCAACTTGAGCTCCCTCTCAAGTGATCCTCGCATGGCTTTCTGCTCATTGAAATTCAGATCTCTGAGTACCACTGTCCTCTGAATGGTAGGCAGGAACACCTGATAGTTGTGGGGTGTATCAATGTACCCCACAAGTATCCCCAACTCAGTTGTTGGATCTATATTTTTCCGAGCATCTTTGGTCACATGGCAATAAACCGATGATCCAAAGATCCTGAAGTGACTCACCATTTTCTCCACCTGAGACATATTCTCCACCATTTTCGCTATGCAAGGCTTTTATTTTATTTCTAGATTCTTTCTCTGCCAAGGATTTAAACTCACAAAACCTCAAGAAGGTCTGATCCTTCTTTTGCATAAAGTAGATCTAACATCTACGAGAAAAATCATCAATAAAAATAACATAGTACCTTTGTTTAGCAGTGGAGGCTGTAGAGAATGGTCCACAAACATCTGTGTGAACTCGCTCTAGGATTGCTCCAGCTCTACTGTCTCAATCCTGAAAGGAAGATTTTGTATACTTACCCAAGGTACAACCTTTACATGTATCCGTCTACTCCAGTTTTCCCTTGGGAAGTCTGGAAGAAATCTGTTGCATGATCTTCAAGGCCCCATGGTGCAAGTGGCCCAATATTCTATGCCATAGCTCGCCAACATCTTGGCTTTGTACCACCTCTTCTTTGGAACTCAATGCAGCACAGTCGTCTACCTCCAGCTTGTAGAGATTCTTTACTCGAATCCCAATCCTCTTGGTCTGTCCAATACCGATATGCCTCAGAATACCTTTCCTTTACTAAAAACTACATCATAGCCTTTGTCTTCTAGCATAGTGATAGACACAAGATTCTTTTTCAGACCTGGCACATACTTTACATCAGTCAGGGTGAAAGGAGCTCCATGCTCCCTCTGAAACGCAACCATACCTTCACCTGAAACATGGTACTTTCCATCATCGCCCATCTCGATCTGCATCTGGAGATCCTTATCCTCCAAGGTACCGAAAAGATTCTTGTCACCGGACATGTGGAAAGAGGCTCCACTGTCCAGGTACCAAACACATCCCACCATGGATGAAATCATGCATGAGATGAGAGAGAAACCCAACTCGAACTGTGAGGCTAGTGCCTCACCATCTGATCCCTTCGAGGATCCCTTCTTCGATTTCTTCTGTGAACAATTTTTAGCATAATGGCCCACCTCATGACAATGAAAGCATCGCACTTCCTATTTGTCAAACTTCTTCCCACCATTGGAAGAACTGGATTTGGAATGGGACACCTTCCCTTTCCCTTTCCTCACTTTACTTGCTAAGGCTAGATTTTCTTCATCATCTTTCCTTGATGAAGATCCATCTCTAGTGCTTCTTCTTATCTCTTCCTGCATCATATCCAACCAAAGTCATTCCTAATCTGGTAGTTTCTCTCTTCCATTTACCAAGTCTTGGTAGCTATGCCAGCTCTTAGGAAGACCGAGGAAAGCAAGACTCACCATGTCATCATCGGCTGTCGTGATCCCTACACTTCCAAGCTCATCCCTACAGGTGGTGAGCTTGTTCAGATATGTAGAGATCATGTCACCCTTTTCACACTTGATTTTCTGAAGCTTGTATTTCAGCGCCAGCTTCCTCTGATCGCAACTGTTCTGATATAGATCTTTCAATGTTTTCCACATCGAAAATGGTGTCTCCTTCCTATGGAGGCTCGAGACAATGTGGTCTCAAACTCCCTCCAAGAGGATTCTCCTTGCTCTAGCCACACATTTCTTCCATTCTGCCAATTCTGTAGCATTATCTACTATCAGCTTGAGGACTTCTTGATTAATGAATTCCTTTAGACCCTTTTCCTCTAATACTGCTTCCATGCAATCCTTCCAGGCTATATAATTCGAGCTACCATCAAGGGCATACTCGAGTCTTAAACTGTTGAATGCCATTGGGGAAACTTGAGATGTGATAAAAATTCGAATTCTATAATCAAGAACTTGAAACTTCGAACTTCTTCCTTCTTTGTATATTGTTCTTCGCTTTGATCACCTTTCCTCTGATACCATGTAGAAATTCCCACTGTAGATCAATAGATTATGCAATATACTAAAGCAAAATACAATATCTACTTCCACAACAAACTTGCGGAAGCTTAATCGATTTTGAGCAAGATAAAATAGAACACATATAACTAATAATGAGAAAGCAATCACACATGAACACAGAAGAATACTATGGGGAAAGCCTCAACTAAAAACATCGATCTCTGTATTATCATACAAGTGGAAATATGTTCAGATTACACAAAGAATTAGCTTACAAGCTATCCTACTCTCAGCACAATCCAACAATACAGCTCACAAACTGAATAGAAACAACATATGCCTTCCCTCAGCCCTTCAAGCCTCCTATTTCCTTGTGTAGTTTATCTTGGGGTCCAACGCTACCACCTGTGTGAATTGGCCTCGTCACACACTCATCAAACTCAAAATTAACTGCGCAATCTCCAAGGAATCAATTCCTTCTGCATGCAAGAGATATCCTCCATGGAATATTCCTGCAACTGATAATACACTGTCCCATCATCTGATCTCAATTGGCTGTCTATATCAACTGACATGCATGAGTTATTTATGAGAGAATATTCAGTTATCTGAAGTGCAACAGTTACATGTATGCATGCATTAACTAACTGAACTCACAATTAGTTCAACAAACTATTTGAACTAATCTAACTGGACTTAACTCAGTTAACTGAGCTAACTAATTACAACTCAAAGTACAACTCATCCTGATCTCCTTTAATCAATGGATAACTTCCTCAATCAATGGAGAAATTGTTGCATGTCTTCACATAAACTTCATGTTTGATTTCCTACAACTAATTAACTCAAGATGAATTAATTAATTATTTTACAAACAACTGCTAAGACCAAATTCGAATTTTAATTCTCAATTTTAGTTTAGGGACTAACTAAAATTGGAATGTATCCTGAAATTATATTTATAGCAATGCTATTTTTAGCACTTCTATTTTTAGCATTTATTGTTGCTATTTTCAACACATGATGATGGTGTTGTCCATGTCGAGTTGTTGTACTGCTAAGTGATGAATGTGCTCTTGGTGCATCATAGCTTCACCTCTGCATGGCAAGGTGTGTGGAGTCTTTGATGGTCTTGGTGTTCGCTCAATGTTGCATGTGAACGTATCCCCTTCATTGGTACTTGACATGCTTCATGTGTTCATTCATTCACAATCAAGTCTCCTAGAATACGCTCCTTGTTCATCTCGTTCTTCGTCATGCCATGTCTCATCCATGCACCTGTATCTACAATCACTCATGAAGAGACCACATCAAATCCATAAATCCCCTAGTCTACCATGATGCATCATCTTTCACATTGGGTGCAGGTGATTGGGAGAGAGGACAAGGTTCTGAAACTATGATGTTATCACTCAAGTTGTTCGCCAAAAGCAGTGGAAAAGGGAATACGGCCGAGGTAACCACTAACCAGTCTTTTAGCTGCAGATTCTAGCCAATCTGCAACCAGAGAGGGCTCTCTCTTTATGATTTAGCTTTGTTTTGCTATATGTTAGGCTAGTTATGAAATGCAGATAGTTGTTTGATGTTTGGATGGTGACATTCAATAAAATAGGGCTGCAAAGTATGAGAAGTTCAGACCATTGGGTTAATGGAGTCAAATGAAAATAAACTTCTGGGTATGGTTTCTCTGGCAAAAGGAGGAACTACAGAGCAAGATAATTAAACATAGAACAATTCTCAAGCTGGAATAAGATGGGATGAAGTCAAGGAATGAAAGGCAATTAAGAATCTTTCATTATGCTAACAGAGGGAAAGTGAGTGAATATTACCAAGGAGCAGCTAAGAATTCCTTAATTATATTCAGAGTGTAAGAACCAAGGAGACAGGAGTAGTCAAGAATTCCTGCCTATGCTAGTCCTGAAGAAAACATAAAAATTGACAGGAATTGAACACAGAGTACGGAAAAGTAAATTATGGGCTATTCTTTTCTCCTGCAATTCAGAACATGATATATAGATGATATACAAGACACAGGAAACATAAAACGAGAGTTAAAAAGGACTTATTGATCCATGAGGTAATACGAGAATTCTGTAACACATTCTTCTGCCATTAATTCCACAACCAACAAGTTCATCAGCAAAGCATTCCAGCAATCTTTATTCAGAAAGGTTCTCAAAATTTACAACGCAGGTCCAGAATGATATTCACCAACCAACCCCCAATACATCTCAAGGGGAGGTATTTATACAAAAAGAGTTACAAAATATCTCATAGAGAAAAATATCAAGCAATAAATTTATCCATCTACTTCTTCAAAGGCAATAAATGACATTGAAAACAGAGCACAATGAATGTAGGAGTAACTTCCGTTGTACTGGCTACCTTAGGTGGTCTGCTATACTTGACTTTTTGACTCAACAAGTCGGGTGGTAGCTGTCTCTTCAATTTGCGTTCCTGTGTTGCTGTCACGGCCCTCCCATCTATGCCTGATTCTGCTTTAATGCGTTTTGGCGTCAATTCATTTCTCTGTTATTTTCATTTTTCTGATATGTGACTGTGCAGTTGAATCTCATTAAATGCAGATGATAAAAAGGAATTAAAACTATCTTGGTAAAACCTCTAACATGCCTTGCCACCATTGGTCTGCTGGCAACTGATGTCTTTGTAGTTTTATCAATATTTCATCAGCTTCAGTGTACCTGTAGTAATTGGGCTGGACTTCAAAAAGATGTGTTATTTCATGCTCAATGTAGAACAGATTTTCCAATTTGTCATATAAGCTCTGTCCAGAGGGAGGTACTATGTCTTCTGAAGTGCTTGATGATGCTGTGATCTGATTGGTAACATATGTATTCACCCTATGTGCATATTGTTCATGTGTCAACAGTCTTTGATTGTTGGTCAATAAGCTGGGTAACCCTTTGCTCTGCAAGACTGCGAACTTCTCTGTAAAGGCATTTATTTCTGTCTGCATTTCTTGGCACTTTCTTTCTAGATTCTGTACAAAATTCCTCATGGTCAGCACCTTTTTCACTGTCAAAATGGTGCCTGTTCTGTCGATGATATCTAGAGCTGCTAGTTGTTCCCGTGTATGGGTATTCAAAAAATGAATTAGTCTATTGGCCTGCTCGGGCATGTTTCCCAATAATGTCCTGGCCTTTTGAATCTCTGTTTGGGCTATTTCTATCAATTCAATTTGCTCATAGATTGTTTGAATTGATCTCCATTGATCAGTGATGGACTGGCCAATTTTAGTCCACAAAATTGTTTTGATTTCTGACAGAGTTTTATGAAGAGTAAGGTCTTTCTCCAGGGATTTTATCTTATTTTCCAGGGCCTTTACCTCTCTGGTTTTTTTAGCCACTGTTATTTTGGATTTATCATAGCTTACCTCTAACTTGGCCAGTTTTTCTTTGGTTTCCTTTAGCTCTGCCATTTGGAGTTCTGAGGCCTTTATTTCCTCCATCATTTTTTCCATGCTCATGCTGGTATCTAGCACTGTTGCTGTTGCTGCTTCCATTGATGTAGTGCTAGGTGCTGTTGATGTTGGATCAGTAGGAGGAACTGTTGTTGTGACTGTAGAAGGAGCAATTGTAACAATTGGAGCTATTTGAGATGGCTGAGAGGCCAACTCTCCCTGTTTTCCTTGTAGTGCCTCCTCCAATGCCTTCTCTGTTTCTGCCAGTCTCTCATTCATCCTCATTAGTAAACCCATCACGTCCTCCTCTTCTTTCTGCTGTGCAACTTCTGTGCTTTGTGGGTGCATTGTAATTGGCAACTTTAATTGCTTTTTGAGGGCTGCAATATCTTCTTCTTTCTTCTTTATTAATGCCTGGATACCTTTGGGATCCTTGGGATCATGTCCCAGCTCAATAATAATTTCCTCCAAGGATTTGATCCTGTTATCCTTGGCTAATGAGGAGGCCTTTTCCAACTCTAATTGGGCAGAGGTATTGTGTAATGAATTCTGCAATTTGTGGGCTAATAATGCCTTTTCTGCCAAAGTGGAGTACACCATTTCTCCGGTTTGTTTATGTAATTCAATCTGGTCCATTGGGTGGATGTATTTAGAGAGAACTTATAGAGTGGTCCTTATATAATCAGCAACTGACTGTGGTTGCGGCATGGTGGGCTTGAAGTGACTAAGGGTCATTTTCCCTTATTGAATGTCATAGGCTGCCATTAGCCATTTTTTATTTGTGGGATCCATTCTCAGCAATTGATTATAAAGCTGGATCCTTACTAGCTCATTTCTAGTTTTTATTTCAGTAAATGCTTTCTTGATATCCGAGCCTTGCTTGCTCTGTTGTTTGCTCTGTGGCCTGGTGGATGTAACCTCCACACCATGCTGCCTCTCTAGCTCTTGCTGATATGAGCTAGTTGATGTTTCCAAAATTGGAGGAGCCTGTTGTTCAGTTCTTTCCTCCCCGCCCAAGTTGCCTGTTGTCTCTTCCAAGAGTTCCTCTTCAAAGTAAGGATTTAACCTTTGCCTCTTTTCCCCTTGTTGTTTTACTGATCCAGTTGTAGGTGTATCTTCTTGCCTGTCTCTTTTCTTACCTCTTTCCTCATTGAGAGGAGTTTGTAACACAGGGATTTCAGGTACCTTTGTTTGTGTTGAAGGACCTTGCCCTTGGCTTTGCTCCTTTGATGTATCTGGCTGATCTGCCATTGTTTGTTGTTTCCCACCTATTACCTCCTTGCCTTTAGCTGATATTGTGCTGGCCTTTTGTAATGGTTGTTGAGAAGTCCCAGCAAAAGATGTGACACCTCCCAAGTGCTGGGGTAGCTTGAAGGATACCTGTCCAAAAGAGTCCAGGTCAAGCGTTTTTTCAAGACCTTTCATAGCCTTTTCCATTTTTTCTTCTTCAGTAATCTCTTCAACTAATGTGCCCTCTAACCATTCCTGTTGGTTAGCATACTGTTGGATTTCAAGAATCTTGCAATGAACATATGGTGCCAGGTTGTATTTGACCTTTCTATAACTTAGAAAATGACCAGGGTCTGGTGACCAATGAAAGCTTTGTTTCAGCTTAAGTTGCTCCCCTAGAATCTTATCTGCCTCCTCCCAGGCTTCCCTTTTATTAAAGATATAAGGGCCCAATTTATTTCTTATTTTGAGTTGTGCCTTTTTCTTAGCGTTGCAAAAGTGGATTAAGTCTGCATGGATAAACTACCTGAAGTACTCTAGTGCAAATAGCCTCATGGGCACAAATTTGGGTAGCTTGTAGGGGCATAGTTCAACGCCATATATTCTTATTTCAGTGTGATTCTGGTAAAAGTACCAGTCACCTATGCTGTAGTTTTTAGAGAGCTGTAAAATTCTCTGCATTTCACCAGAAAGTCTATCTGGAGGACTAGTCATCAGTAAACAAGAGGCTGGATGTATGAATAGGTCAATGAATTCACAATAAGAATAAGGGGAATCATTAACATGGTGGAAAATTGAGGTCCAGAAGATTACTGACCTAGGCTCTCCTTTGCAATCCAATTTTTTGAGGGAGATTTGAAAACTATCTGGCTGATTGTACAACAATAAATGATATATGTATGATGTGTATTTAAACACCCTCTCTCTATCCAGGCTCATGAATTGCTTATGGATTTTATTAGCTATGAAGGTAGAAAAATCATACTTGACAGCAGGGGGCTGTCCTGGAGCAAAAATGGACATCAGAACTAAGGTAGTCTCATCAACAAACTCACTGGTTTTGAATCCTAAGATGTAGGATATCATGTCTACAATGAATCTCCCTGCCTCATTGAACCAAGAATGCAGAAAAGGAGGAGGCTGCTGGGGCTGGCAATTTGGTTTCATGAATAACTGGGCAATTCTGGTTATCTCTGAAGTGGCCAGTTTGGCACCTTGGTCAAGCAAGAATCCCATGGAGAGAGGGGCCAGAGGCTGAGTTGGCTTAAAATGCAGCATCTCATTTATGGATTGAGGAGTAATATAAAAGAGGACAGTCCCAGATGGGGACATGACTGCTCTTTGAGAAGGCTCATAATTGGCATGACATTGGTGAATGAGGTCAGGGAATACATTCACTGAAGGGAGGTAATACATGGGCATATTAGACTCCCAGATTCCAAATACATCAGCTTTGTTCCTGTAGTTGTTCCTGATCTCACAGAAGGCTTGGAGGTGAGGCTTGTCACCCATTAAATCAGTAATTTGGAAATTCCTGTCAGCTAGGGGTAGCCATTCAAGTTCTTTATGTGGAGCATTCAAGGGGGCAACATTCAGGGCCACTGGAGCCTCCATTTTCAAATTTATTTTATGACTTTTCAACTTGTGGTTAGGGTCCTTGCAGCAACAGTATGGTGAAATGATAGTTTATGGGCTTTTCTGTGGAAACTGCAGGCGGAAATAAGTTTAATTTCGGCTCGGTGGGCGAATTTGCAGAGGAAAATACAATTCGCGGGATTTCTTTGGAAAAATGGGTAAAACAGTGATTTATAATGCAGAGGTTTGTAGGCAGCAACACATTTTAACTTGAATTTTAGTTCTTCGGGCGCTTTTTACAAAAAACTCGGAAAAACAGGGTTTATGAGCGAATTACGGGTAAATACCTGTTCTATGGACGCCTGGTGCGGAATGCAGGTAGAAGACTGAGCTGAGGGGTCGAGCTGCGGAGTGAATTCCCTTGGGAGGTGGACTGTGCAGCTAAAATGGTGTTTTGAACGTAAATAACCATGTAGAGCTTTGCGCAGAAAAACAAAAAGAAATGGACAAAAACAACGTTTAAACGACTTTTCAACAAAATTTTGATTTTGACGGGTTTTTGGCGTGCCTTGGTTGGGTAGCGGGGGTACGAAAGGTGACTTGGTGCTGACGTGGCGGACACGGCGGACGGAACAGTGACGAGGTGGCAGCCGACGTGGGCATTGACGCAGAGGTGATGTCATCGGATGACATCATCGGGGGTTCCGTGGGGGCGGTATATGGTATTCCCCACACCACTTTTGCACAAAGGTGGTTTCAGGTGGAGGGGATACGATGGTAGCGGGTGAATGACACGCGTCCCGGAGTACGGAAAAAATACCGCCTTTCATCGGGTGCTAACTTTCGGACATCAGAGGGGTTCCGATATGGACACAGGCCATCCAATCTGCGGGATCAGATCTGACAGTTGACGGGATGAGGATCTGGCAAGGAGGTAGACGCGGGTCTCGCCCATATATTTTCAACATTTTGTAATGTTTTTTGGTTATAAAACTTTGGTTATCGGGATTTTTATATGGTTTATGCTGGCGGCCTTGGTTATTTGTTTAACCAAATGTTAAACAAATCCCAATGGAGCGCATGGAGGGTTGTTATTGGCCCTGGGTGAACCAATAGCTCCCGACAAAAACTATAATATGGCCATAACTTTAGCCGCGGGGGGGGGGGGGATATTTATAATGTTTTTTGGGATTTTTTATGTATTTTTACATAGTAAGGGGAGGGAAATATACATAGGAGTTATATAAATAGAGTTAGGATGTTAATATGGGTTTTGAGGGCAAGCGCTAAGTTGTAGAGTTAAGAACCTAGGCTTAGGGAAATGAGAGGGTTTTTAAGCAGAAAAGTTGGATAACTTAGGCTTAAGAGAAGATAAATGTTTTACACAAGAAATGTGGCTTTATTCTTTAAGAAAAATGTCATTTTACTTAAATCTTTACATGAAGATGGAGGGTATTTTAAGAGTATTGAGCAGATCTCAATATCTTTAGGGGAGGTTAGTGAGTAATTGTTGTGAGAGGAATGAGGGGAAGTTAGACATGCAACATCTGATTTGTCACCACATTTTGTCATGGTACTTGTGATATCCATGAGATAGAACATATTCCAAAGGACACAACTGATCACCAACTTGCTTCTGCAACATCAAACTGCCTACCCAGCCTAATACACCTAACATTTTTTCTTCTTTCTCCTTGGGTGCATTTGAGCTAGCAAACCCTTTCTCTCTTGTTTTCTTTTGACTACCCTCCTATCTAGGTCTGCCCTTATCTCTTCCAGTGGCTTAGATTTAGCTGTTGAGCTCCTTTTGCTTCTCTACCTAACTATTTTCCTGCCAAGCTTGAATTGTTTGGGTAGACTTTATTCTCTATCTCTACAACAAGAAACTTAAACATGGATTGGCCAAGATTGAGCTGTTTGGCCATCCATCAAGTGTGACATAAGTCACTGATTGCACATTCTGAACTTGTCTGCAAAAAATAGGATAGTAGTGGCATTTTGGACTAGCACACTTTCCTGGTCTTTTCTTTGGGGTTCATTTTCTTTCTTTCTTGACCAATTCATTCTTTTTGCCCTTTGATTTTTCTTTTAGGGCATACCCTCTTTACATTTTTTTTTTAATTTTTTGATTTTTTGGAAAATATTGAACCTTTGCAGCATGGAAAGGATGATCATATTTGGCATTTCTATAGTCAATCATGAAATATGACACCTATTGGTATAGGAACCTAACAGTGGCTCCACTTGGGGATAGCTTTTCCAAGTGAAAAGCCAAGAACAGCAGGTCAGATGGCCTTATATTCAACTCTTGGTGCAATCTGAAATTTCCCTTTGCTGAAGACAAACAAAACTGTATCTCTGTGACATATATATATTTCTCATGAGCTGATTTGATCAATTACAGCTCTGTCTTTGATAGTTTGCCTGAATATTGTTATCATTTTTATAGCTCCCAAGTTTCCTTCTTCATTTCTTCCAATAGACTCATAATATCATACAAAAAATAGCTCAATTATTTGCTTCTTTTCCTCAAAATTTGCTGCATCATACTCCCTACCTTATTGCTGTAATAAATTGCAGAAAATAGACATTGTTATGTACAAAATACAGTCCTAATATGTTAACAAAGAGGGTCAAAATAATGCTTAAGCATCCAACCATTGATTGGCCCATCCTCTTCTTCTGTACCATCAAAACTTCTCAAAAAGTAAGTGTTGTTTCCTTGTACAGCCTGAATAACAAAAGGTCCTCTCCATAGGAAATCAAATTTACCATGTTTTCCTTTATCTTCCCTTCTGGAATCCCATTTCAGCACTTTGTCTCCTATGAAAAAATCCTCTGCCTTTGTCCTTTTGTCAAAAATCTTCTTCAGTTTCTCTTGTAGAATCTGAGTTCTCTGATACACTTCTTCTCTAGTCTGCTGTAAGTGAATTGTTTGATTGATCCTTCTCTGAATGTCATTGGGTTCTGCTTGTATTTCTTGCAGCAATTTTATCACAGGGATTCCCAAGGATGAAGGGAATACAGCCTCCATGCCATAAACCAACTCATAGGGGCTTGTTCCAATATATCTCTTTGTGGTCAACCTGTCTGCCCACAGTGCATTAATAAGCTTTTTGTGCCAATTCTTCTTATTTTCCTCCAACACTTTCTTTATGATGTTGATCAAGCTCTTATTGGATGATTCAGCTAGACCATTACCTTGAGGGTAATAGGCTGTGGAATGGCCCAAGGTAATATGGTACTTGTGGCAAAAATTGATCATTCTCTTGGATTTAAAGGCAACAGCATTGTCAGTTATTATTTTCTCTAGACAGCCAAATCTAGATAGGATATTAGTTTCTAGGAATTGCATGATGATTGAGTCATTGGCTTGCCTACAAGGGATGGCCTCTATCCACTTGGTGAAGTAATATGTGGCAGTCAAAATCCACTTATGTTGGCCAGAAGAGGAAGGGTGAATTTCTCCAATGAAATCTAAACCCCATTGTTGAAAAGGTCTCTCCATGGAAATGGTTTTAAGGGTAAAGGTAACAGTTTTCTCTTGCCTTCAAAGGTTTGGCATTTATGGCAAGAAACCACAAATCTTTTCACATCAGCAAACAGGGTGGGCCAATAAAAACCAACTCTTAATATTTTATCAGCTGTTGTCTTCCAATACAAATGTCCACCACAGTCCCCTATATGAAATTCTTTAAGCACTTTGTCAGCTTCATCCTTTATCAAGCAATTTAGTAAAATCCCTTCATGGTTTTTCCAAAATAAAACACTGTCTACAATACAAACTTAGAAGCTTTCATTTTCAAGAATCTCTTTTTAGTTCTAGATAACCCTGGAGGAGCTTGCAGGTTTAACAATACATAAATTATATCAGCATACCAAGGTGATTGTAAAAAGGCTTGATTGATCTGTGGAGTCGCCATCTCCTGTTCGTTATCCAGTTCATTGATGTCAAGGGCTTGAAAATTGGTTTCAGTCATCAATTTAGCTAAACCTTGTCCTTTTATCAGTTTTGTTGACTTAATTTCAAGGTCATATTCCAAAATGTTAGCTATCCATTTGCCTCTTTTTCCTTCAATTCCTTCTTGAGTGAGAATGTCTTTGACTACAGTATTTGGGACATAAGCTATCACATGAGAGTACAAGATATAAACTCTGAAATCCTTGATAGCCTTTACAAGGGCATAGGCTTGTTTCTCCATAATTTGATATTTGAGTGGAGCATCTCTAAGTGCTTTGCTGAAAAAAGCAATGGGCTTCTCACATCCTTGATCATCTTTTTGCAATAGGACAGCAGCAATAGTATGCTCAGATGCAAAGGAAAAGATTATGAAGTCTCTATCAAACTTTGGGCTTGTGAGGACCGGTGTTTTAGTTAAAGCTATTTTGATATCTTCAAAGGCTTGTTTAGCTTCTATTGTCCATTTGACTTTGGAATCTTTCTTCAGCATGTTATTCAACAATCTAATTAGTTCAGCCAAGTTGGGTATGAATCTTCTTAGGAAATTGATCTTCCCTAGAAAAGCCTGCAATTCTTTGATATTTCTTGGGTGAGGCACTTGGAGGATAGCTTGTATTCTGTCCAGGTCGATTCTAATGCCATCTTTTGAGATTATGTGACCTAAGAGTTTGCCTTCTTCTAGGCCAAACAATGATTTATTTGGGTTCAATGATATGCCATATTTTCTGCAAATTAGGAACACTTGTCTTAAATGCTCTAAATGTTCTTGGTCTGATTTTGAAAAAGCAGTGAGGTCATCAAGATATATGACTAGGAAATCATGGATCTCTTTTGCAAAGGCTATGTCCATTGCTCGCTGAAATGTGGCCCCCGCATTCTTAAGTCCAAAAGGCATTTTCACATACTTGAAGGTTCCCCAAGGTGTTGTAAAGGCAGTTTTATCTTGATCATCCGGGTGAACTAAGATCTGATTAAATCCTGAGAATCCATCTAACAGTGAGATCCTAGAAGCTCCCACTACCCTTTGTAAAATGTGATCCATCTTGGGTAAGGGGTAATGGTCTTTCAAAGAGACTTTATTCAGATTTCTTAAGTCAACACACAGTCTTATCTCTCCCGTTTTCTTCCTAGTGGGCACTAGATTTGAGATCCATTCTGAGAATCTAATAGGTGCAATTATTCTAGCTTGGTACATTCTTTTGAATTCTTTTTCAATGAGGGGCAGGAGAACTGGATTAACCCTTCTAAGTTTTTGTTTAAAAGGTTTTTGATTTTCCTTTAAAGGTATTGTGTGTTGGATGACCGAAGTATCATAGGACTTGAGGTCCTCATAGCTCCATGCAAAGACATCTTGAAACTCTTTGAACAACTCAATATATTTCAGTTTTTGGTTTGGAGGCAAGGCTTTGGATAATTTTACCACGTTAGGATTTTGTGCAGTTCCTATATTACAATCCTCAATTTCTGCATTTAAAGGCTGCATTTTTGGCTTTCTTAGTATATCATTTGAATCAAAAATATCCTCTAAGGGAGTCAAGCTAGTGGGCAAAAAGTTATCTTTTAAATCAATTACTTCATACTCTTCCTCAAAATTTTAATCAAGATCCATTTGCTTCAATTCTTGCAGATTTTTGCTGGTAAAATTTGTTGGGTGCAAAATCAGATTTGTTGTTTCGGCTGATGTATGTTTTTCAATTTTGTCTATTTGTTGTTCTTCACAAATGGTGCTTGTATCAATGTTTATGCTTGAGAATTCCTCTTTCAAAGTCAAGAAATTATTGATTTGTGTGTCATTTTCAAACACTTTCCAATTTTTGACATTATCTGGAATAGCAGGTTTGTGTTTAATCTTAGCAGTAAAGTGATGGTTGGGCTCAAATGGCAGCTTACAAGTGCTGGCAAAAGTTGCCAAACTATGCGCATGTAAAGTATGGTTTCTTGGAATTTTGGTGAGCTGAGATTCTAAGAAGGTGTTGAGTATTTCCATTGTTGCCCCTCTGTAAGCTCTCAGCCTAAGATCATTTGTAACAAAGTTTCCCTTTATCTGTTGAATAATCAAATCAGAGTCCCCTAGAATCGAAATCCTAATTGCCCCTAGACTTTTAACCAATTTGAGGCCTAGCAGAAGGGCTTCATACTCAGCCATATTGTTTTTACATCTAAAATTCAGTCTGTATGCATGACCTTCAGCATGATCATTTTGCATGTTGTGTATCCAAATCCCTGCCCCTGCTCCTAGCTTATTCACTGAGCCATCAAACTCTAAGTACCATAAGATTTCTTGTTTACCACTAGGATGAGGAGTTTTAGAAACTGTTTTAGTGGGCAGATTTGGATTTTGTGACTCATATGGTTTGCCTTGTGTATTCTTTTCATTAATTACTTCAACAATTTTTAGATCTTGAGGAGTGGATTGTTCATTTATGCTTCCTGCTTGTGTTGATTCTAGCAACCTGCCATCGGTTTTGGAACACATTTCAGCATTGTATAAGATGAAAGAATCCATATCCGAATGCATGGAATAAATGGGAAAGTTTTGGGGTTTCTCTTGACTGCTGACCACATATTTCATCAATGTTTCCCGATATAATCTCTTTGGCTGGCCAAAGACTGAAATGGTGGCATAGGACATGTCTAGTTGTAAAGATCCCTGGAGTTTTGCACCCCAAGATCTGGACAAAAGCATTCCATACTTTGGTGGGATATCAGCTACCACTACATCCATTAGAATAGTCTTGGCAGGGTATTGCACTAGAGATACACACAAATCTTTGATTAGGCCTAGACACCTGACCTGGCTAGAATCGAATGAGAACAAGTCCTTGTATGGCCTTGTGATATCTAGGTCCAATCTTTCCATCACAGACTTAGGCATCAGATTATGGGAAGCTCCCGAATCAAACATTGCATTATGCAGCACTTTGTCATGAATGTTTAAGCTTACATAGAATGGAGGGACTCCTCCATCTACTATTTTACCATTTACCTCTGGACCAAAAATCAATTCTGGTTGGTCATCTAAAACATTAACTGCATCTCTATTCTATGATATTTGTAGTGACCTATTGATTTGTTCCCTATAAACCTCATGTTTAGCCAATTCAGACAGTGGAATGGCTATTTTTAACTTGCCTATTTCTGTTTCTAGGTTGAAAGGTTTTTCCACTTGAATTTTTGTATTCCGGGCAGCAAGGTTTTCCTTTTCTGCTGTGTTTTCAGTGATTTTTTCTCTATCAGAATTGTTGTTTGAAACTGGATCTGCTTTGAAATTATTTTCAGGAGGGTTGTTTACATTTTCTTTTGGAGGAAAGGAGGTGGATGGCTGATTTTTTAAGGGCTGTAAGTCTGATATGTCCTCAACCGTAGGTTCTTTTGGGTTGAGGTCTGTTTTAGCAGGGAGTTCTGTCAGGGCAGTTTTATCCTTTGCTTTCTTAGGCTGCTTGGTATCTTTCAGCTTGCTAGGTTCAGGCACATCTACCGTTCTGCTTCTCAATTTGTATTGTTTATGGACTTCATAGACAGCTGCATCATACCCTTCTCTGAAATCAAATGATTCTCTGGATTTGGTTTGAAATTGGTTGAAATTATGAGCTTCTTGGTCATCTTGTGTTAAAAAGATTTGTTGTTCACTGTTTAGACCCATTAGGTTGATTTGAGTATCCTCTGTTGGCTCACTAGAGGTTGAGGCTTTGGCATAATTCTCTTGAAATGGAAGTCTGATATTTTGGTCAGGACCAGCTTTCCCGGTGTTAGGATTTTGATTTTTTCTAAAGTTTAGATTTCTAGTGGTGCTACTTGGTTGACCTTCCCAAGAAGATTTCCTTTCAATGGTTTCCACTCTATCACCCAGCCTATCCATTCCTTTAATAATTGCATCTAGTTTTTGCTCAAATGCAGAAGGCTCTTCTTTGAAGGGAGTTCTTCTTTCAGCTCTAGCTCGGGCTCCTTTAGAGAGAACATTGGCCTCTACACTAACAGCTATGCTCTGCATGTCTTCTAGGCTTGGAGGAGCTCTTTCCCGTAGTTGATATGCCATGTCAGAGTCAAATCCATCAGGGAATTTGATCAAGGCCAAGTCAGGTGGAGGTCTAAGATTCTGAGGGATAGAATTGTATACATTGTTGAATCTAGTGCAGTAATCTTGAACACTCTCTTGTGGACCCCTTTTCAAATTCTCATATTCTGTTAGGATGTGTAAAGGGTCCTTCTTCTTTTCCCATCTGTTCAAAAAGGTTTGGTACAGGGCATCTAGATCAGCGATTGTGTTTGCAGCAAGTGCTCTAAACCAGGTCCTTACATCACCAGTTAAACTTTGAACAAAAATTTTCATTTTGACATCATTATCATCAATTTCATAGTTTTCAAAGTAATCCATCATTTTCTTAGTATGTTGTTGGGCTGTGTAGGAGCCAGTACCATCAAAATATGTAAATTTTCCTTGGTAATCTTGAGGCATAGCCCCTGGATTTTCCGGTAATTGCAGAGGAGCATATCGATTTGCCATATTTATAGGTATAAATGGGACAGCTGGAAGCACAGGGATAACAGCTGAAATAAACAGAGTGGATGGAGGAGTGGAAGAGGTGCTTTTAAGTGATGATGGTGAACTAGAAGAAGCTGCAGCAACTATAGAGAAGGCTGTTGCTTTTCCAGTAGGTGATTCGGTAAAGTTTTGTTGAAGTATATCAAGATTTAAATCAACAGAATTTTCTAGACTTTCTTGTCTTCTAAGGTTCTTAGAGATTAAGTTAGGATTTTCAAAAATAGCTGGAGGATTAGGATCTGGATTTGATCTAGTGTAACGAGTTTTCTTCTTTGTAGCCAGCTTCTAAGTCTGTTTTTGGTATTTTCTGAAAGTATTTGAAGATTATAATTATTGGCAATGTTTTTAAGAAAGCTTTTTTTTTTGAAATAAAGGAGGCTTTGGGCTTTCCTTTAAATATGTTAAAACAAGGAAACTGATCAAATCTTTGGGACAACTGTTTAAAGCCTAAAACTAGACTGGAGATTGACTGAAGCAACGTTTATTTACTCCTGTAAATGCACAACAAGAATAGTTTCAAAGGCTACCTGGCTAACTTCAGGCTCCATCTGTAGTTTTAGAAAATAAACAGCAGTAACAAACAGTCATTCAGGTCCCCAGTGGAGTCACCAATGATGTTATCACTCAGGTTGTTCCCCAAAAGCAGTGGAAAAGGGAATACGGCCGAGGTAACCACTAACCAGTCTTTTAGCTGCAGATTCCAGCCAATCTACAACTAGAGAGGGCTCTCCCTTTATGATTTAGCTTTGTTTTGCTATATGTTAGGCTAGTTATGAAATACAGATAGTTGTTTGATGTTTGGATGGTGACATTCAATAAAATAGGGCTGCAAAGTATGAGAATTTCAAACCATTGGGTTAATGGAGTCAAATGAAAATAAACTTCTGGGTATGGTTTCTCTGGCAAAAGGAGGAACTACAGAGCAAGATAATTAAAAATAGAACAATTCTCAAGCTAGAATAAGATGGGATGAAATCAGGGAATGAAAGGCAATTAAGAATCTTTCAATATGCTAATAGAGGGAAAGTGATTGAATATTACCAAGGAGCAGCTAAGAATTCCTTAATTATATTCAGAGTGTAAGAACCAGGGAGACAGGAGCAATCAAGAATTCCTGCCTATGCTAGTCCTTCAGAAAACATAAAAATTGACAAGGATTGAACACAGAGTACAACAAAGTAAATTTTGGGCTATTCTTTTTTCCTGCGATTCAGAACATGATATATAGATGATATACAAGACACAGGAAACGTAAAACGAGAGTTAAAAAAGACTTATTGATCCATGAGGTAATACAAGAATTCTGTAACACATTCTTATGCCATTAATTCCACAACCAACAAGTTCATCAGCAAAGCATTCTAGCAATATTTATCCAGAAAGGTTCTCAAAATTTATAGCACAGGTCCAGAATGATATTCACCAACCAACCTCTAATACATCTCAAGGGGAGGTATTTATACAAAAAGAGTTACAAAATATCTCATAGAGAAAAATATCAAGCAATAAATTTATCCATCTACTTCTTCAAAGGCAATAAATGACATTGAAAACAGAGCGCAATGAATGTAGGAGTAACTTCCGCTGTACTGGCTGCCTTAGGCGGTTTGCTATACTTGACTTTTTGACTCAACAAGTCGGCTGGTAGCTGTCTCTTCAATTTGCGTTCCTGTGTTGCTGTCACGGCCCTGCCATCTATGCCTGATTCTGCTTTAATGCATTGTGGCGTGAATTCCTTTCTCTGTTATTTTCATTTTTCTGATATGTGACCGTGCAGTTGAATCTCATTAAATGCATATGATTAAAAAGAATTAAAACTATCTAAGTAAAACCTCTAACATGCCCTGCCACCATTGGTCTGTTGGCAACTGATGTCTTTGTAGTTTTATCAATATTTCATCAACTTCAGTGTACCTGTAGTAATTGGGCTAGACTTCAAAAAGATGTGTTATTTCATGCTCAATGTAGAACAAATTTTCCAACTTGTCATATAAGCTCTGTCCAGAGGGAGGTACTATGTCTTCTGAAGTGCTTGATGATGCTGTGATCTGATTGGTAACATATGTATTCACCCTGTGTGCATATTGTTCATGTGTCAACAGTCTTTGATTGCTGGTCAATAAGTTGGGTAACCCTTTGCTCTGCAAGACTGCGAACTTCTCTGTAAAGGCATTTATTTTTGTCTGCATTTCTTGGCACTTTCTTTCTAGATTCTGTACAAAATTCCTCATGGTCAGCACCTTTTTCACTGTCAAAATGGTGCCTGTTCTGTCCCTGATATCCAGAGCTGCTAGTTGTTCCCTGGTATGAGTATTCAAAAAATGAATTAGTCTATTGGCCTACTCGGGCATGTTTCCCAATAATTTCCTAGCCTTTTGAATCTCTATTTGGGCTATTTCTATCAATTCAATTTGCTCATAGATTGTTTGAATTGATCTCTATTGATCAGTGATGGACTAGCCAATTTTAGTCCACAAAATTGTTTTGATTTCTGACAGAGTTTATGAAGAGAAAGGTCTTTCTCCAGGGATTTTATCTTATTTTCCAGGGCCTTTACCTCTCTGGTTTTTTCAACCACATTTATTTTGGATTTATCATAGCTTACCTCTAACTTGGCCAGTTTTTCTTTGGTTTCCTTTAGCTCTGCCATTTGGAGTTCTAAGGCCTTTATTTCCTCCATCATTTTTTCCATGCTCATGCTGGTATCTGGCACTGTTGTTGTTGCTGCTTCCGTTGATGTAGTGCTAGGTGTTGTTGATGCTGGATCACTAGGAGGAACTGCTGTTGTGACTGTGGAAGGAGCAGTTGTAACAATTGGAGCTGTTTAAGATGGCTGAGAGGCCAACTCTCCCTATTTTCCTTGTAGTGCCTCCTCCAATGCCTTCTCTGTTTCTGCCAGTCTCTCATTCATCCTCATCAGTAAACCCATCACGTCCTCCTTTTCTTTCTACTGTACAACTTCTGTGGTTTTTGGGTGCATTGTAATTGGCAGCTTTAATTGCTTTCTGAGGGCTGCAATATCTTCTTCTTTCTTCTTTATTAATGCATGGATACCTTTGGGATACTTGGGATCATGTCCCAGCTCAATAATAATTTCCTCCAAGGATTTGATCCTGTTATCCTTGGCTAATGAGGAGGCCTTTTCCAACTCTAATTGGGCAGAGGTATTGTGCAATGAATTCTGCAATTTGTGGGCTAATAATGCCTTGTCTGCCAAGGTGGAGTACACCATTTCTCCGGTTTGTTTATGTAATTCAATCTGGTCCATTGGGTGGATGTCTTTAGAGAGAACTTCCAGATTGGTCCTGATATAATCAGCAGTTGACTGTGGCTGCGGCATGGTGGGCTTGAAGTGACTAAGGGTCATTTTCCCTTCTTGAATGTCATAGGCTGCCATTAGCCTTTGTTGATTTGTGGGAGCCATTCTCAGCAATTGATTATAAAGCTGGATCCTTACTGGCTCATTTCTAGTTTTTATTTCAGTAAATGCTTTCTTGATATCCGAGCCTTGCTTGCTCTGTTGTTTGCTCTGTGGCCTGGTGGATGTAACCTCCACACCATGCTGCCTCTCTAGCTCTTGCTGATATGAGCTAGTTGATGTTTCCAAAATTGGAGGAGCCTGTTGTTTAGTTCTTTCCTCCCCGCCCAAGTTGTCTATTGTCTCTTCCAAGAGTTCCTCTTCAGAGTAAGGATTTAACCTTTGCCTCTTTTCCCCTTGTTGTTTTACTGATCCAGTTGCAGGTGTATCTTCTTGCCTGTCTCTTTTCTTGCCTTTTTCCTCATTGAGAGGAGTTTGTAACACAGGGATTTCAGGTACCTTTGTTTGTGTTGAAGGACCTTGCCCTTGGGTTTGTTCCTTTGATGTATCTGGCTAATCTACCATTGTTTGCTGTTTCCCACCTATTACCTCCTTGCCTTTAGCTGATGTTGTGCCGGCCTTTTGTAATGGTTGTTGAGAAGTCCCGGCAAAAGATGTGTCACCTCCCAAGTGATGGGGTAGCTTGAAGGATACCTGTCCAAAAGAGTCCAGGTCAAACATTTCTTCAAGACCTTTCATAGCCTTTTCCAGTTTTTCTTCTTCAGTAATCTCTTCAACTAATGTGCCCTCTAACCATTCCTGTTGGTTAGCATACTGTTGGATTTCAGGGATCTTGCAATGAACGTATGGTGCCAGGTTGTATTTGACCTTTCTATAACTTAGAAAATGACCAGGGTCGTATGGTGACCAATGAAATATTTGTTTTAGCTTAAGTTGCTCCCCTAGAATCTTATCTGCCTCCTCCCAAGCTTCCCTTTTATTAAAGATATAAGGGCCCAATTGATTTCTTATTTTGAGCTGTGTCTTTCTCTTAACGTTGCAAAAGTGGATTAAGTCTGCATGGATAAACTTCCTGAAGTACTCTAGTGCAAACAGCCTCATGGGCACAAATTTGGGTAGCTTGTAGGGGCATAGTTCAGAGCCATATATTCTTATTTCAGTGTGATTCTGGTAAAAGTACCAGTCACCTATGCTGTAGTTTTTAGAGAGCTGTAAAATTCTCTACATTTCACCAGAAAGTCTATCTGGAGGACTTGTCATCAGTAAAGAGGAGGCTGGATGTATGAATAGGTCAATGAATTCACAATAAGAATAAGGGGAATCATTAACACTGTGGAAAACTGAGGTCCAGAAGATTACTGACCTAGGCTCTCCTTTGCAATCCAATTTTTTGAGGGAGATTTGAAAACTGTGTGGCTGATTGTACAGCAATAAATGATATATGTATGATGTGTATTTAAACACCCTCTCTCTATCCAGGCTCATGAATTGCTTATGGATTTTATTAGCTATGAAGGTAGCAAAATCATACTTGACAGCAAGGGGTTGTCCTGGAGCAAAAATGGACATCAGAACTAAGGTAGTCTCATCAACAAACTCACTGGTTTTGAATCCTAAGATGTAGGATATCATGTCTACAATGAATCTCCCTACCTCATTGAACCAAGAATGCAGAAAAGGAGGACGCTGCTGGGGCTGGAAATTTGGTTTCATGAATAACTGGGCAATTCTGGTTATCTCTGAAGTGGCCAGTTTGGCACCTTGGTCAAGCAAGAATCCCATGGAGAGAGGGGCCAGAGGATGAGTTGGCTTAAAATGCAGCATCTCATTTATGGATTAAGGAGTAATATAAAAGAGGACAGTCCCAGATGGGGACATGACTACTATTTGAGAAGGCTCATAATTGGCATGACATTGGTGAATGATGTCAGGGATACATTCACTGAAGGGAGGTAATACATGGGCATATTAGACTCCCAAATTCCAAATACATCAGCTTTGTTCCTATAGCTGTTCCTGATCTCACAGAAGGCTTGGAGGTGAGGCTTGTCACCCATTAAATCAGTAATTTGGAAATCCCTGTCAACTAGGGGTAGCCATTCAAGTTCTTTATGTGGAGCATTCAAGGGGGAAACATTCAGGGCCACTAGAGCCTCCATTTTCAAATTTATTTTATGACTTTTCAACTTGTGGTTAGGGTCCTTGCAGCAACAGTATGGTGAAATGATAGTTTATGGGTTTTTCTCTGGAAATTGCAGGCAGAAATAAGTTTAATTTCAGCTTGGTGGGCGAATTTGCAGAGGGAAATACAATTCACGGGATTTCTTTGGAAAAATGGGTAAAACAGTGATTTATAATGCAGAGTTTTGTAGGCAGCAGCGCATTTTAACTTGAATTTTAGTTCTTCGGACGCTTTTTACAGAAAACTTGGAAAAACAAGGTTTATGAGCGAATTACGAATAAATACATGTTCTATGGATGCCTGGTGCGGAATGCAGATAAAAGACTGAGCTGAGGGGTCGAGCTGCAGAGTGAATTCCCTTGGGTGGCGGACTGTGCAGCTAAAATGGTGTTTTTAACGTAAATAACCATGTAGAGCTTTGTGCAGAAAAACAAAGAGAAATGGACAAAAATGACGTTTAAATGACTTTTCAACAAAATTTTGATTTTGACGGGTTTTTGGTGTGCCTTGGTCGGGTAGCGGGGGGACGGAAGGTGAGTTGGCACTGACATGGCGGACACGGCGGACGGAATAGTGACGAGGTGGTAGCCGACGTGGGCATTGACGTGGAGGTGACGTCATCGGATGATGTCATCGGGGGTTCCGTGGGGGCGGTATATGGTATTCCCCGCACCGCTTTTGCACAAAGGTGGTTTCGGGCAGAGGGGATGCGATGGTAGCGGGTGAACAACATGCGTCCCAGAGTACGGCGGAAATACCGCTTTTCATCGGGCACTAACTTTCGGACATCGGAGGGGTTTCGATATGGACACAGGCCGTCCGATCGACGAGATCAGATCTAACGGTTGATGGGATGAGGATCTGGCAGGGAGGTAGGACGCGGGTCCCGCCCATATATTTTCAACATTTTGTGATGTCTTTTGGTTATAAAACTTTGGTTATTGGGATTTTTATATGGTTTATGCTGGCGGCCTTGGTTATTTTTTAACCAAATGTTAAAAAAATCCCGATGGCACGGGTGGAGGGTTGTTATTGGCCTCGGGTGAACCAATAGCTCCCGACAAAAACTATAATATGGCCATAACTTTAGCCACGGGTGGGGGGGTCGATATTTATAATGTCTTTTGGGATTTTTTATGTGTTTTTACATAGTAAGGAGAGGGAAATATAAATAGGAGTTATATAAATAGAGTTAGGATGTTAATATGGGTTTTGAGGGGAAGCACTAAGTTGTAGAGTTAAGAACTTAGGCTTAAGGAAATGAGAGGTTTTTTAAGCAGAAAAGTTGGATAACTTAGGCTTAAGAGAAGATAAATGTGTTACACAAGAAATGTGGCTTTATTCTTTAAGCAAAATATCATTTTACTTAAATCTTTACATGAAGATGGAGGGTATTTTAAGAGTATTGAGCAGATCTCAATCTCTTTAAGGGAGGTTAGTGAGTAATTGCTGTGAGAGGAATGAGGGGAAGTTAGACATGCAACATCTGATTTGTCACCACATTTTGTCATGGTACTTGTGATATCCATGAGATAGAACATATTCCAAAGGACACAACTAATCACCAACTTGCTTCTGCAACATCAAACTTCCTACCCGGCCTAATGCACCTAACATTTTTTTTTCTTTCTCCTTGGGTGCATTTGAGCTAGCAAACCCTTTCTCTCTTGTTTTCTTTTGACTACCCTCCTATCTAGGTCTGCCCTTATCTCTTCCAGGGGCTCAGATTTAGTTGTTTAGCTCCTTTTGCTTCTCTACCTAACTATTTTCCTGCCAAGATTGAACTGTTTGGGCAGAATTTATTCTTTATCTCTACAACAAGAAATTTAAACATGGATTGGCCAAGATTGAGCTGTTTGGCCATCCATCAAGTGTGACAGAAGTCACTGATTGCACATTCTGAACTTTTCTACAAAAAATAGCATAGTAGTGGAATTTTGGACTAGCACACTTTCCTGGTCTTTTCTTTGGGATTCATTTTCTTTCTTTCTTGACCAATTCATTCTTTTTTCCCTTTGATTTTTCTTTTAGGGCATACCCTCTTTACATTTTTTTTTTATTTTTTGATTTTTTGGAAAATATGGAACCTTTGTAGCATGGAAAGGATGATCATATTTGGCATTTCTAGAGTCAATCATGAAATATGACACCTATTGGTATAGGAACCTAACACTGTGCAAAGCACATTTCAGGCCGGGATGTGAGGCTCAGGGGTAGTGTCAAGAAAAACTACGCAGAGTTCACTAAGAGGCTGGGTTGAGCAATCCAGAACAATAGTGACATTCTATGGGATCTGTCTCAGCTAGGAGGTAGAACTGCACATTTTTTCCCAGGAAGGCATTGCGGGCAACAGGGAGCACTAGCAGTGAAAACTATGCAAATTTTTAGAGGAGGTTAGCAGTGTGCTGCGAGAGCTTGCTGGCCAAAACTGAATAGATCTGGGAGGAAGTCATGCAGGACATGTCTACACAGTTTCCAAACTGAGCAGAGTGATGGGCAACAGGTGGACAGTCCAAGAAAACTGCACAATTTTCAAGAGGAGCAGCAGGTTGGCCGGCAAGGGGACTAACTGATAAAACTGCGAAATTTTCAGAGATAGTACAGTGACAAGCAGCAGGTGCTTGTCCCTCGTGTCTGTGCAATTTCTTCAGTCAGTGGAAGTAGGCATGCTAATAGCTTCTGCACAATTTTTGGGAGGAGTGAAGCCTGGGGTCATTGCCCAGTCAAATTCTCTGGTTGCCCAGTGGGAGGCTTGAAGGATAGGCTTGCGGAAGCGCAGATTAAGATAGCTTCTGGGAAAATCCTGTGTTGTTCTAGGTGACATTCATCCAAGTTGATTCCAGGATTGCATAGTGTAGGCTGCCTGGAGGCAACCTCGAGCTCTGCGCAATTCTGGGCAACAATGTTTGGTCATTGAGAGCTAAGACTACGCAGTGAAGCTCAGTGGAGGTTTGACTGATGGAGGGTGGTCCTGTCCACAGATCTTCAGAAAAATGGTTAAGTGTGTGAGAGAGTGAACTTGTGTATGCATGACCTTCCGAACACACACTCAACATGACTCGACGATAAGACACCTCAGACCAACAAGACAACCTGCTTAGTGTGACTGACTAAAGGGTGTGAGCGACAAGTGCGAGACTTGAGATAGGTTGTCGAACGACCATGACGACACTTGCGCAACATTACATACAACTCTGTGTGTGAGTGTGACATATGCTTACATAGAAAACACAACTTGTACACATGAAGACGAACCTTGAATATAGCCAGGACAAGACTGCAAGCATGACATTGCAACCAACATGCTAAAAGACGATCGGTGAACATTCAAGAAAAAAGGGCATAAAGACTCGACACTTTCTCATGGGATGGGCCCAATTGTTTGCAAACATCAAGGAAGAAACCAAGTCTCTGAAATTGGATGCAGGCCAAAATTTTGGAGGGTGTTGCAGCTTCTACAACATAATAATAGGATACAAGTTTCTATAATTTATATATAGAGACATTTGTTAATCGAGATTATCTCAGGTAATTGAGAGGAAAGAATAGAATCATTCTCACCTAAATTTAATTCCCACAAAATATATATATATATATATATATATATATATATAAAATAATAATAATTTGAAATTATAATATTCATATTTAAAACTAAAAATCTCCCACATTACATCGAAAGCACTCTTTTATGTAAAATGTGACTGCTTATAGATCACCATATTAAATATCTTTAAGATATAATTTGGAAAAAATAAATTAATTTATCGAATACAATTCTTCCTTTTCTTTTAAAATCAAAATTAACTCTTTTTTCAGTTGTGTCTAGTGAATATTTAAGATATAATTTAGAAGAAAGAAAAAACTTACTTTTTCAAAATTAAAATTATTTTTTTTTTAAGTTGGTGTAAGGTTCTTAGATGTAGCCTTTTTTTAGATAAGACTAAATAGCTCACATATAAATTTGGCAAGTGGGTGTAGATCAGGTGGTAGGGAGGAGTCGTTCTTATCCTCCCCACCCAAGTTCTAGTCCCACCGAGATTGACATGCTTTCTCATTGGGAGTAATTTCTATATGAAAGATAACCGACTCACCTAGACACGGGTGGTTTTTCCATGTAAATAGCTAGTATCAATCCCTGGTATGGTGTACCACACTAAAAAAAAAAACTCACAATTAAAAAGAAAAAATACAAATAGATCAATATTAGTCCTTTTCATTATATATCTATCTATATATATATATATATATATATATATATATATATATATATATATGAATCATTACCACAAGTTTTATCAATGGATACATCAATATCAAGACATTTCTCACAACAATCGATAACACCAATACCTATTTTATGCATGCATGTTTTCTCAATTACATCTTGCTATACATATATGTATAAAATTATTCACAACAATTTTATAACACCAATACTCAATGTACACTTTCACTTAAAATTTTCCTCAACAATTTAAAAAAAAGGGTATTGTTCACCTAATTGAATATAGAATCTTTAATTGGACTCTTCA
Source organism: Pinus tabuliformis (assembly GCA_031772625.1). NCBI lineage: Eukaryota > Viridiplantae > Streptophyta > Pinopsida > Pinales > Pinaceae > Pinus > Pinus tabuliformis. The sequence goes on from CM062814.1 coordinate 806,924,130, forward strand.
CAATCCTCATTCCTAACTTGAAACAATTGTAATCACCAATTCTTCTGCAATCCCAACACACTAGACTGAAGTTGAAGACCCACTTGGTTGTCCACCCTACCAATGCCAAGGTGTTCTTCTTCCCTGTGGCCCCCCGAGCCATAGTGGGGTTATAAGAAAGAGAAGATATCAATACTAGTCAACAGGAATTGGGTCGCAATCCCAATCTCCACATATCAACAAGGTCTTATCCACCACAGTATGAAACATGTACTCAAGCTCACAATTTCACAACTACAACATTACAATATCACAAGTTCTCACAAGAATACATAGAATGTCATTACAACACCCATCCAGCATAAGGGATCTAAAAGAGAACCCCCCTTACATAAAAATGTCTTCATTTTATAGAGTCTTTTAGGTGAGGATTAGATGTAACACTTGTTTTCACATGCAAAAATAATTAATTATTGAATTCCATAAATTTGATTATCCACCCAGACATCCACAAATTGGTTCTCTTCTAAATTCCTATTATTTTATTATTTTATCTAAAATAAAGAGTTTGTCTTACCAAGAGTCATATGTTCCAAATTTTACTCCTAATTCTTCCCTTATATCCTTTTTCCCTTCCTTAAATTTTGTAAATTTATTTTAGTTAACTCATTGTTACCTACCATGAGTCCGAGTTAGTTTTAACAACTTCATTAAAATTCTCCTTTCAAATTGAGTTGACTTTTCCAGGATCTCAACTAGATGAGGTTCTCTTGATTTTAATTTCTTTGAATTATTTAATTAAATAAATCAATTCCTGCACATGTCTATTTAGATTTTTGTTCACATAAGCTTACATCCATTTAAAGTTAAGTTAATTCCTCTTTTAAACATATATATATATATATATATATATATATATATATATAACTTACACAAAACCCCCTTTTAAGTATTAGTTTACTAACTTTAACCAAACCATTAACTTGATACTCAATAACTTTCTAAGTTTTTCTCTTTAATCATCCATAACATACCAATCCTTAAGGACTAATTAATTAACCACAATTACATATTTCCTTATCCTTCATCTGGTGCGAAGGGTGCCAACTTTCATGTCCTTCAAGAACCTCACTTCCCAAAGGTGCCATAGGTTTCCCTTCAAACCCTTGTGATCTGAGCAGGGGAAAGAAATACTAGCAAAGTGGAAACTCAATAGTCTCCTCATCGCCCTTGTTGATAGCTTCATGTTTACTGAGGATCAAGGTTCCCCTTGATATCTGTCCCTCATTAGTTACTTGTGAGTGACCATATACATGGTCTAGACCTCACAACATTGTGCAACTCCAAGGATAAGTGTTTATTGTACTTCATCCTAAGCCATAGTTGTAGTGCTAGAAAGTATGAAAAGGGAAATTGATCATACCCCTCAAAAGATGTCATGTATCTTTCACCTACAATCCCATTACCCATATGTTAGTCATCCGATCAACACTTATCAGTGCCTGCAAGACTGCAAGAACATATATTAATATAGTCCATATAAGCATACCCATTATTTGCATTAATATCAAATATCGAAACATAAACATAACTCACAATATAAAACCATCATGATATGGGTCGTTTCCATAGTCCTCTTTTCCTGCAACACTCAAGAAATAGTCAGTAAAATTTGATAAACATGATATAACTATCATCTAGTAAGCATCATACATGATCACATAAAAATTCCATAATCAAATCATCATCATCATAATGAAAGTAAATATCATAACATGCATGTCTCATCAAAATACATAAAATGTATATGCCTCATCAAAACACATAAAATGTATGGATAATCATAATAATGTTGTCAAAGAATAATGTATAAGTCTAATAACATCTCAAAGTCAGGATATTGTAAATCTCAGGTGGATTTGAGCGGGGTGCTACAGTTTTCTCCAGTGCTTTTGGGAGTAAGGTGAATATGGAATTTTAGGCATGGTATTTTAAATTCACATTTGATAGTATTTAAAATTGCATTGAGAGGCGCTCTACAACTCAATATAGGGGAGATGTGTAGAGGTAATGTAAGTAAGTAAGTAAACATTTTTTAAATATCGAGAAAAATATATATAGAAAAACAAAAAAAACAAAAAAAAACAAAAAAACAAAACAAAATTGATTGTCACCCAATGTGGGGGTGATGTTGTAGTGGTGTAAATGTTTGTAAACATTTAACATTTACATGTCAACTCCATTTAAAAAAAAAAAGGTTAAAAGTAATATAGAGCCAAATATGTGAGAGATGTTGTAGTGTCTGTAAATGAGTGTAAACATTTCGATGTTGGTTCAATTAATAACAAAAAGTTAAAAATAATCAAATAATAAAATTGAATTTCATATATTATAATTTTGTTTTTATTAATAAAATTACAAACAATTTTTTTAGATAAAATAAAATCATAATATACATATCATATTAAAATATATAACATATAAATAGTAGTTATAAATTAAGATCCATTTTACCATATAAATTAAAACAAGTGTTGCAATCCTATAGTCTTACTTTGGAAGTAGCTAATAAATTGAGATGTGAAGTGGATAAATTAATTGATTGTTGAGGCACAAGGACTTGCATAAATTTTGGTGGGTAGTAACCACTAGTAAGTCTACACATTTACAGTTTTACTCTTATAGAAGTGTTGAAAAACATAAATAATGGTGTGAAGTGACTCCTTATAAGTATATTTATTTACATTTTATTTATATATGTTTTTATGCAACGACTTGCTTAAATTATGGTGGGAAACAATGTATGGTAAATATGTTATTTACGTGAGTATGAAATATTTTTAATGATTTTATTTTTGGATTAAAAAATCACTGCACAAATATCTAAAAATCATGCATGAATATTGCAACCATATCCATAAATTATAGCATAAAATATTTGATGTGGTTATCCACATGGAATTATATTATGAAAAGGCTGCATTAAGACCTTCAAGTTATGGTCCCATAAAATGTTTGAAAATTACTTTTTTTAATAATATTGAAAAAGCAATATTTATTTTTCAAAGCTAAACATTATAACTTGCATTCATGAATGCTAAACTAATAATGGTCAATGGGAAAATCAATTGCTAGAGTTTTGTCTTCGCCAGGACTAATAATGATTTTGTAACCACATTTAAATTTAATTAATAACGAGACAAAAACTTAATGCTTACAATAAACTTACAATATAACAAGATTCTTAACCATGGATATTCACTCTCACTTTACCACGGATATTATTAACTTGTAAATAGGCTTTGTTACAATACCATGGACCAATACCATGGCTTATTAATACCACATGCCCAAAAACCATAACTCATTTCACAATCAAAATATTTTATAAATATTTTATTTTAACTTAATTTTATAATATTTTTTAATTAAATTTAAAAGAAAAAGGTTATATCTAAACCCTCTACCCTCACTACTACTAAAAATATTTTGTGAATATTCCATAGAGATTAATCAAGGTTGTAATAAAATTAAAAATGTGAATACATTTATATAGAGAGATGTGAAATTTATATAATAATAGCCTAGATCCATCTTAACTCTGGATCGACAAGTGTTGATAGGGATCAAATATTTTTTCACTCCAAAAGTGGTTTACACCTCAAGAGATTTGATCCCTCTCGGAACTTGGTAGATCTGGAGTTAAGATGGATCTAGGCTAGTAATAGGAAAAGTTGAGAGGAATTTCAAATGTTGTAGATTAACACTAAGGATTTTCATTCATTTATGTTGAAAAGGATTCTTGATATCTAATTTTGTGGTGAGTTTATCAACAACAACAACAAAAAGTATTAAAATAAAATATTTTGAAAATTAAAAATATGCTTTGTGCTATGAACGGGGTGACTATGAAATGAAAAGGAAAGGGGGGCTTCCCACCATCCCACACAACAGAAGCACATGGAAATACGCCCCTTCAAGACTCTTATTAAGACATGAAACTCACACAAGGGGCCGCCACAGTCCACCACCAGGAGGGAATGTATGGAATTCAATTCTTTATTATGTAAACTAGGTAATGGGATTTTATTATTGATAGTACTTCTCTCATGGATTCGCCTATCTGGAAAAGTCCCTTTACCTGCCTAGTATTCAATGGGCACTTCATCATGGTTTCGCACACCGGGGAAGGATATATACTATGTATTTTGGTTCAAAGGGGCACATAGCTCTATTTTCCCTGGTAATGGTCTCTGGTTCCCAAAATCCTGGTTATCCTTCATGTCAGGATCTCCAATGCAAGCAATTAGCCCCTCTTATTCTTCCTGGTGCATTGGCCTTATAATAGGTTCTAACAAACTTCTGAGCTGTAGAACAAGTAGGAAAATCCAAAACTCTCTGGATGTTTCCTTATTCCATACTATAGTCAACATCCTCCCTCTTTGTGTCCTCGTTTTTAGGGCAGTAGGTACACATATTCAAAAATTTCTCATCCATTCCTTCAGCTAGAGAAAACTTGAAGCAATTCGCAGTCTTCTAGGTGAGCCACCTCCAGAAATTAGTGGTCTAGGAGCGCCTAGGTGTGAAGTGATTTTATCGTTATTTATCCTTACTTTTTACTTTTCATTTGTTCTAAAATTTATTTCCATAGTTCCTACAGGCATTGCAGTCACCCATTCTTTGAGTGATATTTTCTAGATTGCGAGGTTGAGTCATTAGCCCTCCACTTTGTCATATTTTCTCACCCTTGCTACAATTCTCTCCTCCTTATGGTCTTGGGCGATGCCTAGGAAAAGGGCTAGAGTGTGTAAGGGAGTAGCATACTACCAAGAAAGAGGTTGCTCCATAGCCTAGACTTGAGCCAAAAGCTCAACTACATGCTACAGGGACCTAACCCTCCAACCAATTCAAGAGCAGATCACACAAGTGGAAAGGGATCTCTCTAATAAGAGGCACAGACCTATAAACATAGGGGTCTTTACTTAAGTGGAAAATTGTGTTCCTAATGTGGGCCACACCAAAGCCATGTACAATCAATATATATGCAATGTGGACATCTACTATCATCTCAATTTTTTCTTAGGGAGTGTTCATGTATATAGCAATGAAATTAAGGAAGATATTATGTTGACTTTGAATCAAATGCAACAACACCTTATTGAAATGAACCATAGGCTCGCGAGAATAGAAAGGCAGATGGGCACTTATTATGATCCTAGCTACTCACCGGGCCTTAATAAGAATCCCATCCTCATAGAAGCAACCAATTCAAAGAAATAGGCATGCACACCAATCTGTTCCTTTGTTTTTTTTTTTCATCCATTGTTCATTGCAATAGCTTTCACGATGAAAAATGACCTTGTGGCCAAATGGCAAGAATTTATGTTTTTTTTATCAGAATGAATTTTATCTTATCTTTTGACATTATGAATCAATTGAAGCTATGTGTATTGTTTGGTTTCCCCAGCGACAGATGACCATAGACTTCAAAAATTATGTATGTAAATATTTGATTGCATGCAATGCAACTTTTACTTCAAAAAAACATTTGTGATTTTATAAATTTATGAATATTTTTTTTGAGATTGGATGAAAGAGTGGAGATCACACATAACTCTTTAGATACTTCATTTTGAATTTTGGAAATAATAAAATACATGTACAAATTTAATTTTTCACATAAAGAATATATATAGATCAATTTTCCAAGATGCCCCTACCTATCCCGTCAGGTCTACGACCCAAAGCCTTACTATTTTTGCTTCCCTTCCTCAAAATATTGTGGTCTATGGTGATAGAAATGTTGTTGAGGAAGTTTTCAACAAGTCTAAACCATGGGATTTTTTTAATGGAGCTTCCCGAGGAGAGGAAAAGAAATGTGGAGGAGAAGAAATTCTTTATCTAACAGAAACTCAATTCTTTACATTGGAAATGGGTCTGGGTGAAGGTTTGAATAACTATGCAAAATTGTTGGCACTCAAACTTCTCTTGCTATTTGCGACTAAAAAAGGTTGCACACCTCTACAGTTTTTTGGAGATTATATGCTTGTAATAAACTAGATGTCTAGGTGTAAAGCTGTCATAATCTAAACCTATTACCACTAGTGGAGAAGATGTCTCATATTAAAGCTACTTTTATTTTTATTCATGCAGTCATATTTACAGGGAGAGGAACCGGCTCGTCAATCAACTATCTAAAGTTGGCCCTAGGAAAGATTTTTGGCAATGGATCATAAAAGGAACTAAAGGGAATGAACAATATGAGTTCTACCACCACCCTTTGATCGACGATCATCCAAGATAGTATAACTAGTATCAACGCTTTTATGTGGACCATATTATTTTTTGTCTCATTATGATTTTTAGTTGTTATTTATGTATATGCCTGCCATAAGGCAGTTTTTTGTCATTGTTCAATTTGCATGACAAGGAAGTGTTAGCCAAACAACACAGGCCTTGTATCTTCTGTTTATCTTTTCTGAATACATTCTAGAAATGTATATACAAAATGTCATTTTATATCCTTCTATAATAAAATCAAATTACATTTTTCAAAAAAAAAATATATATGTATATAGATATAGATAGATAGATATATATATATATATATATATATATATATATATATATATATATATATATATATATATATATATATATATATATATATATATCTATCTATATCTATATACATATATAATTTTTTTTTGAAAAATGTAATTTGATTTTATTATAGAAGGATATAAAATGACATTTTGTATATACATTTCTAGAATGTATTCAGAAAAGATAAACAGAAGATACATATATATATATATATATATATATATATATATATATATATATATATATATATCTATATATATATATATATATATATATATATATATATATATATATATATATATATATATAAAACTTGAAATTATAATGTCTATTTTTAAGTCTAAAATCTCGCACATTACATCTAAAAACACTCTTTTACAAACAAACAAAAATGCAATTGCATATAGATCAACATCTTAAATATATTTAAAATATAATTTAGAGAAAATAAATTAACTAATTAAATACAATTTCCTCTTCTTTCAAAATTAAAATTAACTTTGTCTTTTAACAGTGCCTTTTGGAGGATATTTAAGATATATTTTAGGAAAAATAATTTATGAATTCAGGCTTAAGTGATCCATAATGAATTAAGAAAAGTCTTTCGGTAGAAATCACATAACAAAAATTTGTGGCCGACATGTTTCAAACCAACCAATGGGGTTCATCATCAGGACCAGATGAAGAGGCAGACCATGGCAAAGGCTTAAATTGAGAGCAATGTAGAGACCATAATTTCAAGTAATGAGAGTCTCTACATCGTTTTAGAAAAATGAGATTTGTCTTCAACTTGGAAACCCTTATGCGAGGCCGTTCAAAATGATGAACTTTAATAGCAATGGCCCTTCCATATAAGGTAGTAATTTCTGAATTTAGGCTTCTGTGATCCAAGAATGAATTAATAAAAGTCTAAAACGATGTAGAGACTCTCGTTACTTGAAATTATGGTCTCTAAATTGCTCTCTATTTAAGCCTTTGCCATGGTCTACCTCTTCATCTGGTCCTGATGATGAACCACACTAGTTGGTTCGAAACGCGTTGGCCAAAAATTTTTGTTATGTGATTTCTACCGAAAGACTTTTCTTAATTCATTATGGATCAGAAAAGCTTGAATTTAGAAATTACTACCCTATACAGAAGGGCCACTTCTATTAAAGTTCATCATTTTGAATGGTCTCACGTAACAGTTTCCAACTTGAAGGCAGATCTGCCTTTTCTAAAATGATGTAGAGACTCTCGCTACTTGAAATTATGGTCTCTACATTGCTCTCTATTTAAGCATTTTCCATGGTCTGCCTCTTCATTTGGTCCTGATGATGAACCACACTGGTTGGTTCGAAATGCGTCACCCAAAAATTTTTGTTATGTGATTTCTACCAAAAGGATTTTCTTAATTCATTATGGATCACAGAAGCCTGAATTCATGAATTATTACCCTATCTGGAAGGGCCACTGCTATTAAATTTCATCATTTTAAACGATCTCGCATAAGGGTTTCCAAGTTGAAGACAGATCTGGATTTTCTAAAATGATGTAGATACTCTCGTTACTTGAAATTATGGTCTCTATATTGCTCTCTATTTAAGCCTTTGTCATGGTCTGCCTCTTCATCCGGTCCTAATGATGAACCACATTGATTGGTTCAAAACACGTTGACCAAAAAAAATTTTATGTGATTTCTACCAAAAGACTTTTCTTTAAAAAATAATTTAATTAATAAATACAAGTTCTTCCTCTTCTTTTAAATTTAAAATTAAAATTAGTTTTAATTATTTTAGCAGTTTTGTCGAGTGCCTTTGGAATAGACGTGAATATGGAATTCTATGCATAGTTTTCTAAAGTGACGTTACGTTTGATAGTATTTATAATAACAAGGGAGCCACTGTTGTAGCGGTAGTATCTAACGGGGTTGAGAAACTCAAGTTCTTTGAGTTGCCACAATGACTTTGGCAATAATTTTAACATACTGTTAACAAGAACAGATATAGAAAATGATGTTGACCTCTAAACAAGTGAACTATAATGAAGAAACACATGGAAAAATACCTATTATATGTTCCCCATAAAATATATGCAACTGTTAACGAGAACAGATATAGAAAATGATGTTTCCATCCAATTTGGGAACAGATATAGAAAATGATGTTTCTGTCCAATTTGGTGTTTGTACTTTTTTTTCCAAGAATGGTGTCAACCATCCGGTTTCCGGTAACATAGACACATACTGCAAAATTTAACTGTCACATTATTAAGAGTATATAGGAATGAATTATATCTGGATCATGCATAAGACTATTATTATTGATGAAATGACTCTACATATCACCCGCATGATAGACTCTACGTCATCTATATGGAAATACAATTGCATATACTAAATTGTTCGTTCATAAAATAATTAGCAAAAAAATCAAGTTTATGCGAATTCCCACAGCTATTCTGGGCATTAAAGTTTCAGGAACAAAGTTTAAGCAAAAAAATCAAGTTTATGTGAATGCCGACAGTTATTCTGGGCTAGGAATTAAAGTTTCAGGACCAAAGTTTAAGCAAAAAAATCAAGTTTATGTGAATGCTAACAGCTGTTCTGGGAATTAAAGTTTCAGGACGAAAGTTTAAGTGCCTAATGTTGGTAACTGTTCTGGCAAGTAAACGTGGTGAGAGACTAAATGAAACTTGTCTTCATGCCTCAGACGAAGACAACCACCTGGCGAGAGCAGCAGGAGATTTTTCTTTTTTTCTATGTGGTGACAACCTCACTCGAACTCCTTCCTCCACTTCCATTGCCACTGGGCCGCCGCTCGCTCCTTGTCCCAGGCAGCAAAACATGGCACAGTCATTTCTGCACCTGGAAAATACTTCAGCTTTTTCTACTGGTGCACTAATTCTTCTTTCTTGAGCAAGCACAAATGCTACAGTTCTAGTACTAGTACTAGTAACAGTGTGGAAGTTTTAGCCATGGAGAATACTACAAAAGTTTTCAATGCCGATGAGGCTGGTATTCATAGGGAAGCGCTTCAAGCTATTCCTGATTCTACAGGAACCGACTTGAAGCACATAGTGTTTGGGATTGCCGCCTCTGCTAGGTTATGGGACAAGAGAAAAGAATACATAAAGTTGTGGTGGAGGCCAAAAGAGATGAGGGGGTTTATTTGGTTAGAGAAGCCTGTGAAAACTGGCAAGGGTGACAATTCTTCCCTGCTCCCATGGAGAATATCAGCTAATACCTCCCATTTGAAGTACACCAACAAGCAGGGACACAGATCTGCCATTAGAATTCCCCCCATTGTGTCTGAGACTTTCAGAATGGGTCTTCTTGATGTACATTGGTTTGTCATGGGGGATGATGATACTGTCTTTATTGCTGATAATCTGGTGAGGGTTCTATCCAAGTATGGGGAGGCGGATTTTCCATTAGCTATCCTCTGGCAAAGGCGTTGGAGACTATGCAAGATAAGTGTATTCAGAGGTATCCTAGTTTGTATGGAAGCGATGATAGAATACAGGCCTGCATGTCTGAGTTGGGCGTGCCGATTACAAAGGAGCCAGACTTTCAAAATATTTGTTATATTGAAACTCCCAAGAATTTGATAAAGGGGATGGGAACTTGGGTGTTTTCCAAAAATTAAATCAGCGCTGAGATCTGCACCGACGAGCCTTGGCTATTCGGTTGGCTGTTATAATTGCAGGCATTGTTAAAGAACAGTTGATAATACAAGCTAATATATATGGCACAGGCAATAGAAGAGCCTCCCCTGCCTGTGCGAAAGTCCCAGGTTCTCATTCATTATTTGGATTCTGCGAAAAACCAGTTTAGGAATTTAGTCGTGCCTAAGCTGAATGGGGTAAGGGCCTTTTTCAAACAAAACCCTCCGTGGGTATCGATGGTTATCTATGTATTTTGCATGGGCATACAAGTTACGAGAAGAGATGTGTTACACTAAAATTTGTCACCATGACTATTTGCAGTTAGTATGGCTCCATCAACTGTCATACTATCCTCCTTGGCAAGTCTTATACCTCTGCTCTTCATGTGAAACTCCAAGAAAGAGAGAAAGTCTTTAAAAATCTATATAACTTTGGGTACGCAGTTTCTCTTAGCCTTACCTGCGTGTACGCACCTCAAGTTCACATTCCCTGCGTACTTGTACGCTCTGTCTGTAAAGGGGTGGGTGCGTACCCCTGTAAAGGTCAAAAGGCGCGAGTTTTACTTCAAAAAAGTTACTTGTGGTCGATTCTAGAGCATTCTAGAAGCTTGTTTGATGTGTATTGAGCGCCTCCAGATGTTTCATGTATCCCTATGAAAGAGGAACTTATCCCATCAAGAGGGGAGCTATCACATTCAAAGAGGGGCTTATCCCATTGATGGTGGACCTGATTAACTTCCTCTAGAGCACTATAAATACAAGCATTGGGCCAGAGGGAGGGGAGGTTGAAAGCTGAACATTCCTAAGGGTAGATGTTGCTGGAATTAGGACTCCCTTGTAAAGCTTGAGAGGAGAGATTCCCATCCTTTCCTAGCCTTATTTGGAAGTGGGTGAGCTGATCAAAGTAAAGGAAAATTCTTGTTGGACCCTAGGAGGGACCTGCACAACACCAAGGCTCAGGTTGTAATGGTTTCTTTTGTTTCCACTTAATACAAATGAACTCATTTTTCTCAACAGATTGTTATTCATGATTTGTTTCATATACTCCTTGGTTTGTATGATGGATATGTATTGTTTTATGAGTTTATCAGGTGCTACTTAATCTTTTGGCTTGTTAGTGAATGCAGGTTTCGAAGAGAAGGAGGAGCTCATCCGGATCGGCGAGGCTGGACTACTACAAAGCGTTGGACTAAAGGTATGTTACAATCACCTGATTACTTGTATTCTAAATGCATGTTTAGAGAAAGGTAGTGTTAATTTGTCTTGTTTGTCACTAGAAAGCCTTTGCTTCTAGGGAGGTCGGTTTTGTCCGCATTATCGACTCTTTCCGCATGACAAAATGGCGACTCCGCTAGGGAATCCATGGATGTGATTGATTTCTCTTTTGTTTGATACTTTGATTTGAGAAAAATCTGATTTCTTTCTAGTTTTTGACTGATTGACTGTGAATTTGGGTGGAATAGCTTAGGGTTAAGTTAGTTTTTATTTTTCTTGATTTTGAGAGCAGTACGCACCCTCTGCGTTAAGCACAATGCGTACCTGTACGCACTTTTGCTGTGTACACAGAGTGTGGCCGCACCTGTGCAAACAGGCTGCCTGCGTACCCCTGTCAAAAGCCTAGAAAATTTCAATTTTTTCTTTTTTATCTTTTAGATTTTGTTTATAGCTTGTTTTTGCTGCCCAGATCCACTGGTTACCTGTCAGAAACTTTCCTTGGTTAATTCCATTGGCATTCCTGCTTTAAGCTTTCATCAATTAGGTGTTTTAAGTCTCTTTTTTGAGAAATTCTTAATTTGATTTCCTTTGGTCATTACTTGGAGGTTTGTCTCAGTCTTTTCACAATTTTGCATCTTTTTGCTTTTGTTTTTGCAAAACAATTTCCCCCTCATTCGCCGGGGGGGCTAAATTGTGTATTAGTGTTAATCGTCTTTGAGTGTTTTTATTTTTGATCTTTGGAACTCTCACCCAATTTTCTCGATTTGCACTTGATTGGTTCTTAGATTACATTAGAATCATCTTGTGTTTGAGAATTCTCTTGCATAGATCACATTTGCATAATTAGAATTCTCATTTTCAAAATATGAATGAAAAATGTGCATAGATTACATTTGCATACTTTTCAAGTGAATTGTGCATAGATTACAATTGCATAGTTTACATTCTGAAAAATCAATCGTAGATTTAGATCAGTTTTCTTTGATTTGAATTTACACAAAAATAAAAAATAAAAAAAATGGTTTGGAATTGATTTGCATTAGTTTTTCTTGATGAAATTAGTGCATTAGAGAATTTGTTATATTTTCTCTTAGTGATCAATTTTTCCATTGTTGGAAGTGAATGGAAACTCTCTTCTTACTCTAGTTAGGATTCATCGAATTGAACGGATTGCATTATCATATTCGATTGCATTCAGTTGAGTCGGGTCATAACACCATTGGTTTCATATCCATTTACCCATTTGAGTAATAACAGCCTTAATAACACAGTGCTTAATTAAAATTCATCTAGTAACTTTTACATTTCTAGGGCTCTGATACACCAACATAGCTTAGGCTAGTGTCTTGGAGTAGGAGAGTAATTAACTCTCCAAGACAGTAAAACCAAACAAGTAGCTTATCTTGCGGTAGGATAAATCCAACTGTTACATTTATGCTCTGGGAAAGCTCCTCTTAAAGGAGAAGCACGAGACTGTGTCCGAACCAGTGAGGGGATCAATCCTCCTTCATTGGGAAAGACGCCAAATACGCACGTACTACAAACGGTAAACCTCGGATTATTGTCGAGGAGCCTGGGGTCACTTGTCGGTAAACCTTGGATTATTGTCAAGGAGCCGGCAAGGGGATTGAGCTTGTTACTCTGCCCTTGTGTGCTATCGGGTCGTAGACTGTTCCCCCAAGTGTATTTGTTGTTGTTGGTGACCTTAGTAACCATTATCTTTAGGGTTCTACCCAAGGTGACGGTGGAGGGAAGATCCCATTGTACCTGGAGCAGACGTCGGCTAGACTCACTTGTATTTTCTGGGGGGTTCACTTCACTCGAGACGATTAAAGTGGAGGAACTTGGTCCAGTCTATTCATTAAGCAGGTTGTCGGGGTAACTGTTCCACTCGCCACTTCTGTATTGAATTCTGCGATGTTTGATTTCATCACCAACTAGTGTTTTTGATCCGGAAGGCTACTGTTTGTGTGTGGTTTGACTCCTAGATTTGATAGCGCGTGTTAATTTGTTTGTTTTTACTTTTAGAGACCATAGGTGAGAATTGTGAATTTTAATTGTTAGGTGTGAATTGTGAATTGTTAATTTTAGTTATAAATTGTTAATAAAATTCACTGAAGTTGAATATAATGGCAAATGTTCTGGAATTTACCAACCTAGGAACCCCTCCTAACGAGAATCCTAGTACTTTTCCTTACTTTGGAAATGTTGGTCCTCCTTATATGGCTACTTTGTCATTACCTGGATTTACAATAGTTTTACCGATATGGTTATTTTCAACTTCGTTGGCCCAAAATACTCCAATTGTTCCACCTCAACCAAATGCTTCACCTCAACAGAGTTCACCATCTCAACATCACCAACCTTCTGTTGACCCTTTACCTTCTTCGCCTAATTTTTCTTCCTCCATTTCTTCCTCTTCGCTTGGTAAAAGCCTTGATGCTAGTAACCAGGAGTCTAAGAAGAAGAAGAAAGGGAAGAAGAAGAAGAAGCAAGATAAGAAAGAAGTCAACCAGCCAACCATGGCTGTAAGTGTTAGTTGTGTTGAGGAAAATTCTGACATGCATCGTAAACCCAAATACCCTTGCAGGCTTTGTAAGGGTGATCACTTCCTTGTCAATTGTCCTGGTATTCCAAAGGTCTTGGAAGTATGGTCAGAAAAATCTCATCAACTTTCCATTCATCCATCAACCAGTGATAGTCAAGTTCCTGGGAAAAAGGGTAAAGTTAGGTTTCCTTGTAAGTTATGCAAAGGGAGTCATCAAACTCACATTTGCCCTCACATGGATGAAGCCTCCACATTGTTGGAAAACCTTACTGTTCCACAGCAAGAATTTCCAACTGGTTACCGTAAACTTTCTCCCAACCTACTGTCAACTGACGGAGTGATTGATCTAAATTCAAGTACAGTCGATCACACTCTTCCATTGGAGAGTGAAACTCATGTCACTCAAGTTGATGATCAATTAGTTGATCAAGTGGTCGATTCAATTTCACATTCGTTCTATCCCACTTTCCCTTTAGAAAGTGAACTTCATACCGCTCAGGTTCTTCTTGTTACATCAGATTCTTCTATACCGGGGGGCATTTCACCTGTTTCTACAGAACCCCCTCCAAGCACTGAGGTCTTTTCCTTTGATTGGAATAGACTGACAGAACCTCGTCTTCCTTCCTCCATCCCTTTCCAAATCATTGTCAAGGCTGGTGGTAGGGACATAGATCGTACACAGGTAGATGAAGGTGCTTCTGTTAGTATTTTATCCTCAACTGTTTGGAAAGCTTTGGGTTCCCCTTAGCTTGCGCATATTACGCAGAATCTGAAAGCTTTTAACAGAACCATTAGTGAACCTTTAGGGATCCATCCTAAGTTTTCTATTACCTTGGAAGGCAAAACTGTCTGTATTGATCTTATGGTAGTTCGAAGTCCCTTGGATTTCAATTTACTCCTTGGACGAGACTATGTTTATGCAATGAAAGTTGTCGTATCGACACTCTTTCGCGTGATGTCTTTCCTTCACAATGGCAGTATTGTGACTGTAGACCAGCTTTCGTTCCCTAGTCTTGTATCGACTACCAATAATATGACACCCCTAAATGTTCCTGATTCTAAAGTGGTATCTACCCTGCCACGGGTTAATTATGTGGCAATTGGTCCCATGTTTTCAGTTACCGATGTAAGTGAGCCTCTTACTGTTTGCTCATCTTCCTTTGATTTAGATCCGATAATTGACATGGAAAACTCTATGGGATTACTTGAACACGATGTTCTTATCCCTTTTGAGTCCCTTGACATGTATTCCTTCCAGAGAACTATTCTTCCTTCTGATGAAGACCTCTTGGAAGCCATGATCAAGGTGTGTCCATTGACATGTATTTCTTCCAGTTGGAAGCCATGATCAGTGTGTACGAGGAAAGTTCCTTTTACTGTGTCAACCTTGTTAAAAAATGAATCAGTGTGAACAAGGATAGTTTTTTCCTGTATCAACCTCGTTAAAAAATGAAACAGGCTAGAGCGAGGATAGTTTTTTCCTGTATCAACCTCATTAAAAAATGAATCAGTGTGAACAAGGATAGTTTTTTCCTGTATCAACCTCGTTAAAAAATGAAACAGGCTAGAATGAGGATAGTTTTTTCCTGTATCAACCTCGTTAAAAAATGAAACAGACTAGCATGAGGATAGTTCTTTTACTGAGTCAACCTCATTAAAAAATGAATCAGCTAGGTTTTAGGATATATAGCTAGATTGTAGAAAGTAGGATTTTGAGGATAGTTCCTGTTACTGAGTCAACCTCGTTAAAAAATGAATCAGGTATGAGGATAGTTCTTTTCTTGTGTCAACCTCCTTAAAAATGAAACAACTCCCTTTTCAAGTTAGATCTTGAAAGTAAAGCTTCATTCCATCCACCTCATTGAATGCAATGAATCCTAGGGGGCATGTACCTCGCTTTGCATCATTATACTGGGGGCATGCGAACTTCTTGAGCATAGTTCCTTGTCTTGTGTCAAGCTCGTTAAAAAATGAAACAAGGGTAGGTTAAGTAGGTAGTTTGTAGAGAGTAGTCATGAGCATAGTTCCTTGTCTTGTGTCAAGCTCATTAAAAAATGAAACAAGGATTTTAGAGCATAGTTCCTTGTCTTGTGTCAAGCTCGTTAAAAAAAGAAACAAGGAGTCATGAGCATAGTTCCTTGTCTTGTGTCAAGCTCGTTAAAAAATGAGTCAAGGTTTTTAGAGTAGAATTTTTGTTAGGTAGATTGTAGAGAGTAGGTACGAGCATAGTTCCTTATCTTGTGTCAAGCTCATTTAAAAAATGAAACAAGGGTTTTGAGCATAGTTCCTTGTCTTGTGTCAAGCTCGTTAAAAAATGAATCAAGGTTTTTAGAGTAGAATTTTTGTTAGGTAGATTGTAGAGAGTAGTTACAAGCATAGTTCCTTATCTTGTGTCAAGCTCGTTTAAAAAATGAAACAATGGTTTTGAGGATAGTTCTTTTCCTGTGTCAACCTCACTAAAAAATGAAACAACTCCCACAAGTCTTTCAAAGATCTTGAAAGTAAAGCTTCATTCCATCCACCTCATTGAATGCAATGAAGCTTGGGGGGCATGTACCTCGTTTTGCGTCATTATGCTGGGGGCATGTGAACTTATAACAAGCATAGTTTTTCGTTTCAAGCTTGCGTAAACATGAAACCGAATCCGAGCATAGTTCCTTTCCTGTGTCAAGCTCGTTAAAAAATGAAACAAATCCTCCTCTACTTGAGTCGAGAGATTGACTAGATCTCATAAATGTTAAGTTATTAGGTTAGTTATTTCAGTTTTTTGCAATATTTTCTTATGGTTTTAGGTCGAGTCTTTCAAATGATCTCGTACATGAACCTTCATTCCATCCAGCTTGTACTTAGTTGAATGAAATGAAGCTGGGGGGGCATGCGCTCTAGCAGTTATGCTTAGGGGGCATCAAACACAGTTTTCTCTCTGTTTCAAGCTTGTGTAAAAATGAAACTACTTTGAAGCATAGTTTTTCTCTGTTTCAAGCTTTTGTAAAAATGAAACCTATCTTGAGTCAATTTCAGTTATTTTCAAGACTCGTTAAACTCATGAAAATCCCGAGATTATTTTACCATCTTTCATTCTCGTAAAACAAATGAAAATGCCGAGTCCTTTCCGTCTTTTCCTACTCGTAAATTAAATTGAAAGTCGGCCATGTGAGTACATTTTTATCATTTTTTCGAACTCATTAAAACTTACGAAAAAGTGAAACCTTAGAGTCATCTTTTAAGCCCTTTTCTGACTCCTAAAACATGAAAAGATTGCCGAGCGTTTCTTTTTAGCTCGTTAAAATGGAATTAAAAAGACGGTCCTCTTACAACCCTTTTCTGACCGTAAAAACATGAAACGATTGCCGGATTTTTGTCGTTTCAAATTCGATACTGGAAATAAAACGACGTGTCCTTGATCTCTTTTTACTTTTCAGGTCAAAGACACTAATCATGAAAGTACTCCTTGGTCGCAAGATCAAGCGGTTCTCTCAAGTATTATTTTATACTTTTTCGGGCTTGGGAGACACAAATTTACGAAAAAGTTCAACCCTGGAGTCTTCTTAAGTTTTTTCAGACTCTCTAAAATTGAAAAACGCCGAGTTTCTCCTATACTGGACTCGTTAAAATTTCACAGTAAAGGACCTGTTTGATTACAAACATGAATGGACCACTACTTTCGAATCAAAACTAAGTTGGACTCATCCAAAGGATGAGCTTATAATCAAGCATATGTTATCCTCCTCAAGCTTGTAAAAAATAAAGAGGTACTTGCCAGAAATGGTGGGGGAAAAGAGAGAAAAATGAGCCTGTTTGTTATCCTTTGTCTCAGAAGAAGCCTTATCACCACTCTTGAACACGACACTTTTCATTCACCTGGGTTGGGAAATCCTTTGCCTCACAGTTGATCAAACCACATTGAAAATCTTCAAACCGGTTCCGGGTATTAACTTTGGGTCAAATGTCACCAAGCCATCTGTTGTGTCGTTATGTGTTCAAGAGGTCACTGCAAATAAACCATTCATCTGCAAAATACTCGTCATCCATCTCGACCATCCCTGAGTCAGTCCTTACAGCTATGTTTCTTCAACTTGATCTATGATTTCATGTTGTGGGCTTGCCTGCAACGGGTCGCTTTCTATCGACATCAGCACATTATCTAGAAAGATGACCTAGAAATCGTCAGTACCTTGAAATCTGCATGCATCAATGGCAGGTTTCTCGCCTTTGACGACGGTTTACATCATTGACTTTCGATCGAAGGACTCCGTGAAATGTTCGACATCAACTCATTCATTCACATCTCATGGTTTGTACTGGGTACTTTGAGAACCATTGACATCACTGGTGGTCTCTCTCACTCTTGTTAACAGTTTACATCATCGACTGGTAATCAAGTGGTTTCTACCATGCTCGACATCAACTCATTTATTCGCATGGATAGAATCGTACTATTTCGAGAAGTAGAAATGAAGACCCTGGATCTAGTTTCCACCATCCAGGCTGCGAGGAGTTTTGTATTCATTATATAGTAGACTAATCATAAACAGATGGCTGCGTCCATACTGTGTCTACAAAAGTCTATGATTATGATGTACTGCGAAATCATTCCTGTATCAGAGCAGTAGTTAGTTAGTTAGTTAAAGTTTTTGATCTGAGTATGGGAATGCCTACCTCAGCGATGATATGATCTTATATATGTATTTTGTGTTGAATACTTGCAGGTTCTGACTGGGCTCTCCACAAGATAATCCTTGAAATGATAAAGTACTTCACCCTTCCTAGATGATATGAAACCCTAATCTACTACAGGCTTCACACTTTAGGGGGCAATCTGTTACACTAAAATTTGTCACCATGACTATTTGCAGTTAGTATGGCTCCATCAACTGTCATACTATCCTCCTTGGCAAGTCTTATACCTCTGCTCTTCATGTGAAACTCCAAGAAAGAGAGAAAGTCTTTAAAAATCTATATAACTCTGGGTACGCAATTTCTCTTAGCCTTACCTGCGTGTACGCACCTCAAGTTCACATTCCCTGCGTACTTGTACGCTCTGTCTGTAAAGGGGTGGGTGCGTACCCCTGTAAAGGTCAAAAGGCGCGAGTTTTACTTCAAAAAAGTTACTTGTGGTCGATTCTAGAGCATTCTAGAAGCTTGTTTGACGTGTATTGAGCGCCTCCAGATGGTTCATGTATCCCTATGAAAGAGGAACTTATCCCATCAAGAGGGGAGCTATCCCATTCAAAGAGGGGCTTATCCCATTGATGGTGGACCTGATTAACTTCCTCTAGAGCACTATAAATACAGGCATTGGGCCAGAGGTAGGGGAGGTTGAAAGCTGAACATTCCTAAGGGTAGATGTTCTTGGAATTAGGACTCCCTTGTAAAGCTTGAGAGGAGAGATTCCCATCCTTTCCTAGCCTTATTTGGAAGTGGGTGAGCTGATCAAAGTAAAGGAAAACTCTTGCTGGACCCTAGGAGGGACCTGCACAACACCAAGGCTCAGGTTGTAATGGTTTCTTTTGTTTCCACTTAATACAAATGAACTCATTTTTCTCAACAGATTGTTATTCATGATTTGTTTCATATACTCCTTGGTCTGTATGATGGATATGTATTGTTTTATGAGTTTATCAGGTGCTATTTAATCTTTTGGCTTGTTAGTGAATGCAGTTTTCGAAGAGAAGGAGGAGCTCATCCGGATCGGCGAGGCTGGACTACTACAAAGCGTTGGACTAAAGGTATGTTACAATCACCTGATTACTTGTATTCTAAATGCATGTTTAGAGAAAGGTAGTGTTTATTTGTCTTGTATGTCACTAGAAAGCCTTTGCTTCTAGGGAGGTCGGTTTTGTCCGCATTATCGACTCTTTCCGCATGACAAGATGACAAGCTCTGCCATTAATTTGAGCATGATTGTCTTGGGGTTGCAGTGAGCATATTGCTTCTCTGCATTTTTGCATTAAGCTGCAACTCAGAGATCCAAGAATGGGGAGGCTTCAACCATCACTATTACAAAGAGAATTCAATGGGGTTAGTAGCTTTATTGAAACCTGAATCTCACCACTTGAAAAATAGCAGAACACTGAATTTAAATTACAGTTTTCTATTTTCTTGGATAAGAAAAACCGCTTTTATTTTATGAACCTAGAAAACAAGTAATTAATAGAGGTTTATTTTATGAACTTGGAAAACCAGTAATTAACAGTGGTTGGGCACAGGTGCATACAACAAAAAAAGAAAAACAAAAATATTTTCTTGCATACAACAATATATATATATATATATATATATATATATATATATATAGATATATATATATATATATATATAGATATATATATATATATATATTTATTTATTTATTTTCTTGGATAAGAAAAACTGCTTTCATTTTATGAACCTGAATTCTTGATTTGTCCCACTAGTGATTTCTTGACTTTTCTGTCCCACTAGTGATTTCTCTCAAATAGTCTCTTACTCTTTCAAATTTTGTACTCTTTGAAACTGTGAAACAAGCGAAAGAAAAATTGTGAACTGAATAATTCTGAAACAGTCGAAGCATACTATGCCACTGGTTCTCGTGTTGCTTACCTTGCTTACCTTGTCTTCTGTGGTGCAGGTGCAGATGAAAAGAGTCTCCATTTCTGTCACTCCTCCATTGCTACCACTCTTGCCATTACAGACTTCGGCGAGGTTCTCAGAATGAATTTATCCAGTCCGCTGAAGATTACGAGTACATCTTCAGAACTTCGATGTAAGTTAGTTCATGAAAGCCTTCCGCATAATTTCTGAAGCATGCTTTTGTGTGTTTGTTCTAGAATCAATTTATCCAGTCTTCTGAAGGTCAAAACTTCAATGCATTAGGACACTTGGAAGAAGTCGTGGCGGTTGTAGAAGAAGTCGTGGCAACTGTACATGCAGCGATAGCAGTGATGGTTATCTGATGCGTGTCTCTTACCATATACAGCCATACCTAGAGTCGAGCCTACCAAACTGTTTATCCTAAGTTTTAAGAAAAGTACACAGTTGAGCCCCAAACTCTTTATCCTAAGTTTTGAGAAAAGTATACAGTCGAGCTGGCAATAAGAGGTCGAAACAAAAACATTGGATAAAAGTCTATTGCACAAAACATTTTATTTAAAACATTGGTTTAAACCTAAAATTTATGGAATATATTATTTGGTCAAAGCGATTTAATAGCTGGTCAAAGATGGATTGATCGCAATAGTCCCTGCTATGCCGGAGGCAGGGACTAATAATAGGAAAAGTTGGGAAACATTTCAGATGTTTGTAGATTATCCTTGAAAAAACTTCTTGGTATATAATTTTTGTGATGAGGCTATTAAAAATATTTTTTTTGAAAATTAAAAAATATGTTTCATGCTTTTATAAATTTATTAATATTTTTTTGGCATTGAAAAAAAAATATTAATTGTATATAATTTTTTAAAAAATTCATTTTAAATTTTTGAAAATAATAAAATAAATATAAATTTAAAAATTTCCATAAGAAAAATATCGAAGTTCTATTGAAAGAAGGTATGGCATTCTTAAAAACAAGTATAGGTTTTAATGATAAGAAGAGTCAATACATTAATTGAATTGTCATGATACATTAATTAATTAATTACAACGTTTTTCTCTTCTTCAAAATGAGCCTCTTCTTTCAGTTATCTACGTTGCCCTAGTGAGTAGATGTGAGTATGGAATTCTATCCATAGTATGTTAAAGTGATTCATATAGTATTTTTCAGTCTTTTACCATAAAACATTAAGAGGCACTCTAAGAGTATTGTTGATATTATCATTAGAAAAACTTCCAAATATCTAACTTCATTATAAGGATATGTTGACAGTGTTGGATCTCGCCAACATACAGAGGATCTCTCTAATATGAAATCCCAATTAAACCTCACATTGTTTGGTATAGGAGTCCCATCTAGGATTATGGCCCGTCTGCCATTAACTTAAAGATTTTCCTTGGCTTGGGTGGTTAGGATGAGAGAGTAGCGTGCATGTGTTTTTGAATGAGCAAGAGAGTATGCCTTGTGAAATGTTCAATTGTAAATGTATCAAGGTTCTTTCACTGCAAGGAACAAAAGTGAGTCTCTAAAAGAAAGTAATAGTGCTAATATAGTAAAGACGCATGCATATAAACAAGGAAGAATTGTTAGCCATCAAGCGAAATAGTTCACATAGATGTCATGATCATTATAAAAATCACAACACATTTCCAACAAGTTGAGCACCAAAGCCACTGAAGCAATTCAATTTCTTTAGTACATATATAAGCCAACATAAACCACAAATATTTGAAGAGTAGTCTTAAAACATTGACAATATATTCATGAAAATGTGTTGGCCAAATGGCTTCAAGTATTAAGAAAAAGTTCCAAGATACATGAGTACAATGAACACCACTAACTCCAGTAGTGGAGCATTAGAGCCATTGCTTTCTCTCCAAAAGAACTATATGTATCTCTCTAATGCCTTATGAGAGAAGCCAAGGTGAAAATTCCTTTGCTTGAGTAATGAGGCTTATTTTATAACTAGAGACATGACCTTTCATATCCTCATGACTCTTGAGTTCCTCATATGACTTTTCCACTTCTAATGAACTTTGGACTTCTATACAACCCTTGGACTTATAAAGGACTTCTGAACTTCTTCATGAATTTTGGAATTACATGTGTCTTTTGTACTTCTTCATATGGCTCTTTTTTCCATATATGACTCTTGGAATTCCACATTTTGTCTTTACAACAATTACATAGTTACACCATCATTTCCACATCATTATGAGGTGACAACATGATAAGACACTAAAATTTATGACTTGAACTCATAGTGACTGATGACACAGACTTTCAAGGGACAACAACCAAGTGCTTGAGGCTTGAGGATGCGTTGTGCACTCAAATAAGAAGAGCAAGCTTGACGGAGGGCACAAGGCGCAATTTGAAGGATGAAGGGGGCTCAATGTTGCTTGTTGGTGTTCCATGTGTTAAACTAGGAAATCCTAAATCATAAGGAGGGTGCAAGGCACAGTGTTAAGGTTAAAGGAGGGTCCATGTTCACTTTTGATGTGTCATGCGCTCATTTGAGGGCTTAGTGAGGGCACGGGTTACATCCCGAAGAGGGAAAGAGAGGTTGTTGCTTCAGAGTGTGTTATGCACTTTGGGAGAGTGTAGGGCACAGTTTGAACAAGGAAGGGGTCCTTACTGAACCTTAAGAGTGCATTATTCACTCTCTTAGCATTGGTGATCTAGCTTGTGAAAAACCAAAATTTGTCTAAGTATGATGGATAAAGCAAGGAGAAAACACAATGAGTTAGGCATAAAATCAAGTGCAACACATACCAATTCATTAGTAAAACTTAAACAGGATCAAATACTGAGAAATACACATCAAAATGACATTTTACAAACAATCTCCAAGTACAATAGAAAAAGTGTGTGTGGTTGCGACCAAAATTGTCATTTTATGACTAATTAATTAGTTATAACCAAGGAGTACACCATATATGTTCTAAACAATGTGACGACACTTGGAAATGAACAAGAGAACTTGAAACATGAAATGACACTTGGTACGACAGTTAGGTAAGCTCCAAAATTTGATTGTAGCAAATTTTGGAGGGTGTTGTGGCAGTGACAACACTTAGCGACACCTTAGCAAAACTTTAGCTTATATGTCTAGGAATAGCTTTCAGTTAGATGGTTAGCCCTTCATGAGGTACTGATTAACCAATTAGATTGCCTTGACTTCCCCTTTTCGGCTCAGTTATATTTACAGCACCCTACATTCCTTTCCTTGGTTAAATACACGAAATACTATGCCATATCACAATTGTTTCAATATAGGAAAGGGTAATATATAATGGAAAGTTTGAGATATTCAGAGTATAAGTTTCATCTATGGTGTTGCTCCACTTCCAAAAGGCCTTGATAGTACCCCAATGGAGTCAGTACAAGAGCACAAACATTGCTTCGCTATCAGTGAACTTGAATAGTACCTCGACGAAGTCACTTTCTTCACCTCTCTTGCATAGGAAGAATTTCTCTTCTTTCACCCTTTATTTACTTATTTAGTAGAACTATGCTTCAGCACTTATTATTTTAATGGGGTGGAAGAGGTATCCTAACTTATTGAGAGTATGAGAGGTTGCCCCTTTAGAAAATTATTTATATAACCTCTAATATAGTTTTACTCGCTATAAATTTTCCCCTTATCCTTTCTGGACTCGATCGGATAAGCATGAAAAACATCAAGTAGATTCAATTCCAAGTTGAGGAGTTGGGATACTAGAATAGATGTGGGTTTCATGGGTTGACTAAAGGTTGTCTTCTTGAATGTATCATATTTTCTGTTCATACCTAACTCTACCTAAGGCATATTCCCAAACAAAGAAGAAGAACTGGCAAATAGCCAAGTGTTGTGGTTGTCACATTCCCCATTTATTTCATCACATAGCCCTTTAAATCCATACACTTTTTCACACAAGTTATTATTTATATATAACAACCAAAACACAAAAAACAATACAAAACATGAATTGACAAGACAAACATAAGATGAGTGGTAGACGACAAGAACGAAAATTGTACAAGGAATGCAACTTAGAGCTGGTACTGAAAATAATGCTTCAAATATCAGCCATTAAAGAGAAGAGGGTTAGTCCTCCCATTTAAGGATTTCAACTTGAAAGCATTATGACCAAGTTTCTCTTCAATGGTGTAAAGGCCTATCCATAGAGGTTGAAACTTTGTTTGTTTTTCTTTCTCTTCATGGGATTTATCCCACTTCAATACTAAGCCACCCACATTGAAACTCTTAATCCCTGAGGATTTCTTATCGAGCCAACGCTTGATACAATTTTGATGTATGACAAAATGTTCTTTAGCTTTGAGCCTTTCTTCCTTGAGTTTAAGCAAGGTATCTATCTTGCTTTTAACTAGAAGGCATGGTTTTTCCTAGGACTCTTGGGAGAGATACAAAGCTGGGAAATACAGGTTAGGTGGAAAGATAGCTTGTTTACCGCATACGAGGAATTATGGTGAAGTTTTAAGAGAGGTGGGAGTTACAAGGTCAACCCATAATGCGTTCATCAGAGCATTGTGCAAGTTCCTTTGTTCAAAGAAAACAATTTTCTTAATTATGGGAATAAGGTTCTTATTAGTTGATTCTGCTAAATCATTTCCTTGTGGGTAATAATTTGATGCATGCTTTAATACAATACCATATTCTAATGGAAACTCATAAAGTTTCAACGAGGAAAAATAAGTTGCATTATCAAAGAGACGTTGGAACATCAAACCTAATTATGATGTTCTACTTTAGAAATTGGATGACTTCCTATTCATTAACTTGCCTTAAATGAATAACTTCAGTCCACCGAATAAAATATTTTTTTGCGGTTAAAATGTGTCGGTGTTGCTTCGATGACTATGGAAAGTTTTCTCCAATAACATCTAGACCCCACTGTTGGAATGGTTCCTCAGCTGCTACTGGTAGTAGTGGGGAGGCTAACTTATGGGCTTGACTAGCACATCTCTAACAAGATGGGCACTTTCAGGCATAAGCATGAGCATCCTTAAATAAGGTGGGTCAATAGTAACCATCCCTCATTACTTTGTGTGCAGTTGTATCACCCGCAAAGTGTCCACCTATCGGTCCATCATGCAAATCTCTTAATACCTTCTTTGTGTCTTGAGGCTCTAGGCATCTTAGCAAGACACCATTATGGTTCTTTCTGAAAATCACTCCATGAATGAGTTGTTAAGATATAGCTTTAAGGTGAATTTCCCTTTTTTCTTTATTCGATGAATCTATGTGCATGGTACCATGCTCTAAGTATTTTCGCATATCTGAATACCATGATGTTGTTGAGCTTGTTGGAGGGGCTTTTTCAATGTTATACATCTTTATTTCCTGCCCCCCTCCTAAAATATCTTGTTATGGGGCATCCCTTGCTTTGGTTGTGAGTTAACAGAGGCCATGACCCTTAATAGTGTGAATTGGATTAAACTCCATATTAAACTTTCGTAAATATGCCATCCAAGTTTCCTTCTTCTCACCCACATTAGGGGAATTTTGAGGTCTAAATGGGCCTCCTAAGAAAAGTGTAAAACCAAAATAAAATTTATAAGAGCCAATAGGATTTAATATGATGATGTCAACCATGGGGGATGATTCACCATTTTTGGAGTAAAAAAGTAAAAAGTTTAAAAAATAATAAAATAATAAAACTACTTTTTCAACTCATATTTCAACTTATCTCCCTATGGTTTTACTCAAATTTTGATCGAGAGAACTCGTTGGATGCAAAATTTTATTCCTCATCCAAGGAGTACCCATGTTGCATACTTTCGATGGACCATGCTACACAAAAAATGAGAAATACATGAAAAAACATTATTGCAATCATGTTTTTCGTGTATTTCTCATTTTTCATGTAGGAGGGTTCATCGAACGTACTCAACATGGGTACTTCTTGGATGAGGAATCAAATTATGCATCCAACAAGTGTTTTTGCTTGAAATTTGAGTAAACCCATAGGGAGATAAGTTGAAAATACGAGTTGAAAAAATAGTTTTTCTTTTTTCCCTCTAAAATTTGATGATGTAATCTAATCTTATTTTATTATTTCCACTATTATTTTATAATTTACTTAGGAGACCCATTTTAGACCTCAAAATTCTCCTAATGGCTCTTGTTGCAAAAAGATAATTTTGAAGGTTGGATGAGGCACATATATAATTGTGTGAGCTTTGAGGAGATAGGGCCTGAAATGCTTAACAGCATTATATACCACATAAGCTTGTTTATTAAGGACAAAGTTGTTCATCTCTGACCCCTGTAAGATAGCACTCATGAAAGAAAAAGGTCATTTATCTCCTCCACTATCTTTTTACATCAATACAGTTGCAATGGATCAATATGAGGTGAAGGTATAAATCAAGAAATCCTTTCCATATCAGGACTAAACAATGTTGGTGCATCAGCAATAGCTTGTTTGATAAGAGAAAAAACGACATTTTCCCTTTTGTCCCATTTGTAGATTGCATCTTTCTTTATCATCTCTTGCAATGGTTTAGCTATCTGAGCATAGTCATAGATGAACTTATGCAGGAAATTAATATTCCCTAGGAAATATTGCATAGCCTTCTTATTTATAGGGAATAAGCTTTGAATTATAGTTTTGACACTTTTTGTATTAGCTTTGATTCCACTCTTAGCAATGATGTGTCCTAAGAGGGTACCCTCTAACACACCAAATATTATCTTTTTGGGATTGAGATAAATCCCATACTTATGACATCGCTCAATTATAAGTTTTATATGACGCACATGATCTGATCATCTTTTAGAAAATATAGTTACATCATCCAGATAGACTACTACACTTTGACCAATTAAGTTGCAGAAATTGATGTCCAATTCTCTTTGAAATGTATCACCGAAATTAATAAGTCCAAATAGCATGCGGTAGAAATCCCCCATTTGGTCCTGAAATTGGTTTTAAGACAATTTGGTTCTGCCACTAGCACCTGATTGTAACCATAGAACCCATCTAGCAGTGAGAACATCTTAGACCGAGATATTGTTTGGCGAATATGTTCCATGGATCGCACTGGGTAATTATCTTTGTCTGATGCCCAATTGAGATTGTGAAAGTCGACACGTAACCTTATCTCACTAGTCTCTTTCCTAATAGGGACTAAATTTGAAACCTGAGTAGAATGTTTGAACTTGAAAATGATTTGAGTATCTAGCAATTTCTTTAATTCCTTTTGAATTAGGGGCTCAAGAATTGGATGAACTTTCCTCAACTTTTGTTGAAATGGTTTCACCCCTTCTTTGATAGGAATGACATGTTGGATAATACAAGTATCGTATGTCTTTAAATCATCATAAGTCCATGCAAACACATCATGGTATTGTTTGACAAGGTGAATGAATGCTTGTCATTCTTGTGAATAACAACATGTATCGAGGTTTACATATTTCAAATCGTCTCGAGTTCCCAAATTGATTTGTTCATATGAAAACTTTAAGCTTTGATTCTTAGTATTAACAGGTCCTCTGAATCGATTTTGGAGGTCGTAAAATTTTTCCAGAGATACCACACCTTGAGTCATAGTATTCCCTCTCACCGCATCATTTTCTTCTTGCAAAGCCTTATCATGCTCATCTTCTTCAATGGGCGCATCTTTAAACACATTTTGTGTTAGCCATAAAATGCAGTATCTATTGGTCACCATTAAAAACATGAAAGTTAGTTACATTATCAGGTATAGACAGTTTATATATATTATTTATATAGAAAAACCACTTTTCAAAGGTGACATCCTAGTAGCTACATTAGCTAATTGTTTTGGGAAAATTTAGTGTTTCTTCAAACGTCTAACCCTCTAGACCTAGTAGCTAGTCTAGAAACAACAGACAAAGTAATTTGATGCTTTTCCTATAGTTAACAGATAAGAGGAGGAGGAAAAGGAAACCAACCTGTAACTTTCGCTCGATCCCTCTCTCCTTTGACCGATTTCGCTGCTCCTTTCTGTACTTAACTTGCTTGGAAAGTACCTACACACAAGCCAAGATAGAAACCCATCAAAGCATACAATAACGATATGTTAACTAAACATATCATAGAATCTAGAATACGATATACATCATATAAACACATGAATAGAAAAAGCTTAGAATTCTTTATTAATAGAAGGAAAGATTACAACCCATGAATATTCATGCTCGATTCAGTGTCATCCTTCCAGCTTCAAACACTTCTCTCCTCATGAAGCAACATTTCGACATCATTACAATACTCTTACTAATCTCATTCAAACAGCATTTCCTTAGCTCAAGAAATTCCAACCTAGACTAGCCTTTGAATGCGTGGTCAATTTATCGCTGAATGGAGGAGGTTAAGCCATTAATGGCCCTCATGAATGCTCTTCCAAAATTGGGAAGTGGTTCCATGGAGGAGGGGATAATGGATTAAGGTTCATTCATCCTCTTCACCATCCAAAAGCGAGCTCAATCCATTTGGAAACTTCCAAAAGCATTCATTAGATGAAGAATCCAATGGATTCATTTGAAAAATTCGATGAATCTCGCTCAGCGCATGTGAAACAAAGGCCAATTGTGCTGCAATGCACCCAGATAGTGCAATTCCTGCATTGTAATGCAGCCAGATAAAGGGCCACCTGCACTGATCTCCTTAGTGGCATTTTTTGGATGAATGGTGACATGGAAACTCTTGGGAGGCAAGCATGATGTAGGTTAACTTCATTAGGGAATGAAAACAACTGAATTAGGTATTGATGGACCCTAATATATGGATCTAGAAGTTGGGGTTGATGTACCCAAATTGACCTATAACAGTTTCCCCCTAAAGCATGAAGTCGAAAATAAACATGTCGAGTGAGATGCTTTACCACTTGGAGAGAAGGTTTCAAAACGGAAGGAGACCTGCATCAGTTACAATACATATATCATGATACTTTGTTTTTTTCTCACAAATTAGCTGAGGGAAGGCATACCCATGCTCAACTTATAAACTTTCATTACATGTAAAAATATAGTCATCTATAGATGTAGACCCATGAATGGATGACCATGCATGTAAGGCCATTGTACATTTGATATAGTACTCCTAAAAAATATATCACAGCCTGAATGGATGAAACTAGATCCGGGGTCTTCAATCTCGTTCAACTTTCGCTCAAGTACAAGTACAAACATTTGAATAGATGCTCTGAAGTCGGACATGGAGAGACATCATCTTATTACCAACCAATGATGTAAGCCATTAACAAATGCGAAAGGAATCACCAATAATGATAATGACCCTCAAGGTACTACAGTAAATTTCGCATGGTGTGAATAAATGATTTTATGTCAAACACCATACGAAGTCTTTCGGTCGAAGGCCAGTGATGTCAACCTATCACCAGAAGCGAGAAACCTACTATTGATGTATGCAAGCCTCAAGGTACTGAAGGGGTGTTTCTAAGTCAACTTCTTGGATGATGTGTTGTTGTCACCAAGAACTGACTCGTTGCAAGAGGGCTTGATGTATCCCACATCAATGACACAAAACGAGGTAAATGATTTTGGAGATGAAACATTGACTGACAACACAAGGTTCATGAATGGCGGGCATGAAAATGAAGGTTTATTGTATTGTAAAGGATGAAGTTTTGAACTGAATGACTTCTCTTGAACATATCGGCGACACTGAAGTGAATTGGTAGCATTAACCCAAAACAAAGTGATGGATGGTATGATAGACCAATAGTGTGATAACCATCAAGCTGAATGACCCAACCCACATAGTCACGGTGATGAGGTGAAAGTGTCATGTTCAAGAGCGACCTGCTACCATAAATTTTTCTTGGCTTTTTCCCATTTTCCCCAGTCATTTCTGACCAGTACCTCTTTATTTTTAATCAAGCTTGAGGAGGATAAAATATGCTTGTTGTATAATTTCACCCTTCAGGTGAATCCATCGTTATTTGATGTTTTAATGAGTCTAGCGAAGGTGAAACTCAGTCTTGTCTAGATGGACAAGTTTGTCGCTATTTGATGTTTTTTAACGAGTTTAACGATAAAGATAACTCAGTCCTTTTCACATTTAGAGAGTCTAAAAAGGGACTAAAAGAAAAATCCATAGGTTTTTTTCGTAAAATAATCTTTCAAGTCCGAAAAAGCGTAAAATAATACAAGAGAGATATCATTTCCAATCTGTTAATGAGCTGGAAAGGACAAGCGCTCAGCAATCTTTTCCTGTTTAAAGAGTCTGAAAAGAGCTTAAAGAGGACTCCACTTTGAGGAACGAGTGGTGCCTAGGGTAGCAACTGGTTCTGGTGATGTTGGAACTTCTCAAAACATGTTGATTTATGTGAAGAGGTTGGCTAATAAGACCACTCATTGCATCTGTTCCTCAAAAAAGGTAAAACAACCAAGTGAAAGCGTATGATCGGCCAAAGGGATGGTGGTGATGGAATGAAAACAACCAAGGCTCATCTAACGAAAAAGGCTGATAGAATGGAAATAACAAGGGTTAAAATGGAAATTGGTTCATTTTTACACAAGCTTGAATCATATGGAACTATGCTTGGATTCAGTTTCATGTTTACACAAGCTTGAAATGAAAAACTATGCTTGGATTCAGTTTCATTTTTACACAAGCTTAAAACAAAAAACTATGCTTGGATTCAGTTTCATTTTTACACAAGATTGAAACGAAGAACTATGCTTGAGATTGGCTTACATGCCCCCAGCATAATGAAAGGGAGAGTCTTCTGTAGCCAGATGGAAGTCACTGTGATGAACCAGGACGGTTATCCAACACCTTTTGGCTTCGTCCAGATAGGGACAAAGGTGAATGGGGCGATTCCCTTCACATAACCTACAGGGAAACTTAACTTTACCAGTAGGTGCATGCCCCCTAAGCTTCATTACATTCACCTACGTAGACTACTCATGGCTATCAGGAGGATGGAATGAAGGTTCTTTTACAAGCCCAAGTGAAAGACTCGACTTGGAACCTTGCTCTAGGAGACCTTGTTTCATTTTTTTAATGAGCTTGACACAAGACAGGGAACTATGCTCATTGGCTTGTTTCATTTTTAACGAGGTTGACCCAGTAAAATAACTGTCCTCATGGACCTATTTCATTTTTTAACGAGGTTTACACACTAAAAGAACAATCCTCATGCTCCTTTGTTTCATTTTTTAACGAGCTTGACACAAGACAAGGAACTGTCCTCATGACCCTTGTTTCATTTTTTAATGAGCTTGACACATGACAAGGAACTATGCTCATACTCCTTCTTTCATTTTTTAACGAGTTTGACACAAGACCAGGAACTATCCTCGTAGAAAATCACAACTCATAAGAGGTCATGAAGGAGAGATCTGGTTCCAATGCCCCCAGTACATGATGTACAACATTACCGAATTGATCGTCAGTTGATGTAGGTATGGAAAAGGTTGCCACATAATTAACCCATGGCGGGGATGATACCATTGGTATAAATGGACCATTTAGGGACAATGGTTGACCAAGAGCTATATTTGGACTAGGAAATGAAAGATGGTCAACAGTGACAATTCTTCCTTCATGCGAGAAACACATCACTCGAAAGAGTGTGGAAACAATATCTCCCATTCCATAAACATAGTCGCGCCCAAGTAGTAAGTTATAATCTAAAGGGATTGGGACTATCATCACATTCAAATAAATGGTTTTTCCTCCCAAAGTAATAGGTAACTGGGTAACTGGCACAAGTGGTGGAAAACCGAGTGCTTGCCAAGAAGTTGAGGAAAGGATACTCACTGATGCACCTTCATCTATAATGTTGCATGATACAATCATATTACAAACTTGTACTATGATTTGGAAAGGCACATAAGAAGGAAGGAAGAATCCTGCTAGTCGATTCCAATCAAAGGAAGTGGCTAGACTACTTGGAGGGGGCACCATAGAAACGAGAGAATTATCCCCTTGAGTTATGAGAACCGAAGAATTTTCCTCCTGTCTTGATGTAACAGGAGGATTGCCCCCAAGCTCATTAGAATCTGAAGAAACAAAAAAAACTTGAGTGGTATCATTTTCACTCTCTTCGGAAAAGGTACAACTTACTGAAGGTGAAATCGAGTCAACTGTTGCCTCGACCTGTTGATTTGGGTCCGGGTATAGACTCATAGGATTCAATTTCAGAAAGAGTGGGTTTGACCGAAGGTTGATTTTGGTTAGTCAGTTCATCAAATAGTGAAGGATTTAGGGAGAGTTTCCTGTAACCAGATGGTAGTCGCTGCGGTAAAGTAGGACGGTTATCCAACACCTTTTTGTCTTCATCCAGATAGGGACAAAGGTGAATGGGGTGATTCCCTTCACATAACCTACATGGAAACTTAACTTCATCCTTCTTTCCATGACCTTTATTGCCACTAGTTGATGTTGTGTCACCAACATGATCTCGAGAAATTGATGACACAGGATGATGTGAACGGGAAGACCATTCTTCTAAGATCTAAGGAATATCAGGACATTTTCGAAGAAGATGGTCTCCCGTACAAAGTTTGCATGGATATCGAACATTGTGAGGCTTGACAGACGGTTTCTCATCAGATGTTGCATTCAAACCAATGGTTGCCTTGTTTCCCCTCTGTTGAATTTTCTTCTTCTTCTTCTTCTTCTTCTTCTTCTTCCCTTTCTTCTTCTTCTTAGCCACCTGGTTACTAGTACCAATACTTTCACTAGGTGAAGAGGAAGAAGGGGAGGAAGAAACAACCGAGGAAGAAGGCAAAGGGTCAACTTTAGGATCAACTGGAGGTTGATTTTTTCCAGTTGGAGGAGTACTCGATTGCGGAGAAATCATGACATTTTGAACCAAGGAGGTTGAAAACAACCATACTGGCAAGCCAATGGTAAATCCTGGTAGGGATAATGTAGCCATATAAGGAGCACCAATATTTCTGAAAGGAGGAAAAGGACTAGGATTCCAATCAAAAGGAATTCCTTGATTGGTGGACTCCGGATTTGTCGCCATACGCTTCAACCTAAGATCAACTAAGGAACGAGCGTGGAGGATGTTATACACGATCAATTAATTTTTACGACACCGGAACACAACTTCGCTTTTTCATTTTTAAAGAGTCAAGAAAAAAAAAATATGACTCTAATCACCTTCAATGTTTAATGAGCCTGAAGGGGCAAGTGCTTAGATGATCCTTTTACAGTTAAAGAGTCGAAAAGGAATGAAAGTGACTGCTATGGAGATTCTAGAAAAGAGGGTTTACCAGACAAATCGCAAAACTACAATATACACCTTGGTGATAAATGAAAGAGAAATAACCTAGGACTTTACGTACGGCAGTCAATCTTCCCGAATGTTGTGTTCGATGCATTGCGATCGGTAAGGTGGCAGACTTGGCTTCCCAGGGATAAAGGATTTCAACCTATTGGGGTCTCTCACTATATACTCGACAGTACAAGGAGCAAAATTTCGTACTAGCACTTATCGAATCAGAGAGGAGGAATCACCCAACCTCAGTGAAAACGACAGCCACTAGGTTTAAAGACGTCGGAACACATCTCTAGCCTAGACCTCTAGATGTTTTCATTAAGTTCCAATGCGTTATTAGATTAATTCAGATAAATTTTAAGTTGATCTTCTTTAGAATTTGCCTTTCAAGGTTCACCACGTGATGTTTTTCGAAATTCCTAAGAATGCAACTAGAATGAGAAGCACTCTTTCCATTTAATTTCAGCAATGAAAATCCTAGCTATGAGGGATAGAGCATACAAGTACTTTTTGAACAAGCAACAAAGAGCACAAACTAATGCAATTCCCTAAACCATTCCTTTCAAGCATTCACAAACTCAAACTCTAAAATTCAAATTGCATGTATTTCTTTTCAAATCCCTTAATGTTATGATGAACAAAAAGGAAATATGCACAATCGATCAAAAATCTCTTTTCATAAAAATGACGATTTGCGACAATTTCTTTTAAAGGGAAAGGAAGACTGTACGACACTTTCAATTTTAAAGAAATGAAGATTTTCGACACTTTAAATGAAAATACAAATCAAATGCACACATCAATCAATCGATCTTTCATGAATGAAGACTTTATGACAATTCAACTTTCGAAGGAAAAGACGATTTTACGACACTTTCTTTCGACAAAGATCAATCAACTATATTCTAACTTTGACTATAGATTGATAATGACAAAGAAAACATTAAAGAAACATTAATCAATCCAATCAAAGTAGGGCTAGATGGCTAAGGAGATGAAAAACTATTTTCAGAGATAAGACATCATTGATATTCAGCGAGCAAGCAATCAGAATATTTTTGGCAAAAACTCAATCCAAAGGTGGGAATTTAACCTAAGGTTGATTAGTGCAGGTCACAGAGGAGCTAACTACGCTGCAGAGCACTCACTCTCACTAAAGACTATGCTGATTTCAATGATTTCAAAATTGATCAGTGCAGGTCAAAGAGGGCCAATCTGCATTGATCAACGCAGGCCAAAGAGGGCCAAACTGCACTGATTAAAATATTCCTTTGTTAATCAGTGCAGGTCAAAGAAGGCCTAAGTGTGCTGCAGCACACTATCTCTAAGGCTAGCCTGCACTGATTCCTGTGCGGCCACTCAAGAGTCATCTAACCTCAAATTTTGACCAAAATTCAATGCAAAAGGTTGAAATACAACAAGTAAAGTATGTCGAAGTGTTTAAGGAGGTGGGTAAGCTACTAAAAGGGTTAAGATGATCCCTAGTATGGTCGCCATTTTGTTTTGGGCAAATTTAGTGTTTCTTCAAACGCCTAACCCTCTAGACCTAGTAGCTAGTCTAGAAACAACAGACAAAGTAATTCGCTACTTTTCCTATAGTTAACAGATAAGAGAAGGAGGAAAAAGAAACCAACCTGTAACTTTCGCTCGATCCCTCTCTCCTTTGACCGATTTCACCGCTCCTTTCTGTACTTAACTTGCTTGGAAAGTACCTACACACAAGCCGAGACAGAAACCCATCAAAGCATACAATAACGATCTGTTAACTAAACATATCATAGAATCCAGAATACGATATACATCATATAAAAACATGAATGGAAAAAGCTTAGAATTCTTTATTAATAGAAGGAAAGATTACAACCCATGAAGATTCATGCTCGATTCAGTGTCATCCTTCCCTCTTCAAACCTTTATCTCCTCATGAAGCAACATTTCAACATCATTACAATACTCTTACTAATCTCATTCAAGCAACATTTCCTTACCTCAAGAAATTCCAAACTAGATCGTCCTTTGAATGCTTGGTCAATTTATAGCTGAATGGAAGAGGTTAAGCCATTAATGGCCCTCATGAATGCTCTGCCAAAATTGGGAAGTGGTTCCATGGAGGAAGGGATAATGGATTAAGGTTCATTCATCCTCTTCCCCATCCAAAAGCGAGATCAATCCATCTGGAAACTTCCAGAAGAATTCATTGGATGAGGAATCCAATGGATTCATTTCAAAAATTTGATGAATCTCGCTCAGCGCAGGTGAAACAAAGGCCAACTACGCTGCAGTGCACCCAGACAGTGCAATTCCTGCATTGCAATGCAGCCTGATAAAGGGCCACCTGCGCTGATCTCCTTAGGGGCATTTTTTGGATGAATGGTGACATGGAAACTCTTGGGAGGCAAGCATGATGTAGGTTAACTTCATTAGGGAATGAAAACAACTGAATTAAGGATTAATGGACCCTAATATACGAATCTGGAAGCTGGGGTTGATGTGCCTAAATTGACCTGTAACACTAATGTATCTGTGGAGGCATTTCTAATTCTAGGAACACAAATGATATTAAAATCTTTAAAATGAGAAAGAAGTTGCCATACCTCATGCTAGCAGTTTTTTAAACTTGTTGAAACACAATGGATAGTATTTTGTACCTAGCGGGTAACAACCTTTGAGTCACCAATTACCTTAAGTATCTCTACCTTAAGGTCAATGGATTTCTTTAATCCCTGAATGAGTGCTTCATATTAAGTAGTGTTATTTGTGAACTCAAACTTCAAATGGCATGATAGAATGTACTTCTTGTTATGCAGATCTGTGAGAACACAGCTGGCTCCAAAACCATCCTAAGTTTTTGAACCATCGAAATATAGAGTCCAAATATCATTAGCTACTAAGCTAGTTCCTATACTATTGATACTATGTATATCTATAATACAAGATTCATTTGCATCAGTTGGAGTGCAAGGAAGGAGCTCCAACTATATATCTGGTGGGATGGGTGATGGTTGTGCTTGATAACACCCGTGATCGATTTCTAATAAACAATTCCTGAAGATCACGTTTGAAAATCCAACAAGCTCATTATGACCCTCAAGTGGTGTCACAATATGTTTCATGTAGGATTCACTTTATACTTGAATCTAATTGTTTCTGCCCTTATATGGAGGTCATAAATGTGTCTAGCTTGTTGAAAAATATCCTTGAAGTTTACTAAACTAATCTCTACTCAATAGTAAACCATAGGCTTCAGGGATGTCCACAATAACAATATTAATACATTGGTGTAATCTATGGTCTGATGATAAATGGATAATAATGTTATTGAGTTGATCAATTGCTTGGACTAGTGATCTATCCAGATGAATGATTCTTCCATTAGTTTTATCCCATTTAGCATTAATTTTCTTAGTAGCAGATAATGGTATTACATTCACAAATACGCCCAAATCAAATAAACAATTATGGACATTATAATTAAAGATTTCAAAAGTTAACAAAAATGGGGGTCAGAGAGTGTTAGTATTTAAATTTACAGTATTGACTATAGATTCGAGAATTCCAAGAGACTTACGAGACAATGTTTTAGAAGTAGAATCTTTGTCACCTAACGAAGGTTGTGAAAATGCTCGGAAAAGCAACCTACACTGGCAGCTATCTTTGTGGGCTCAAAGATGGAAATGTTAGCACAAGCTCTTTTCATGTCCTCAATGATGTTATAATCAATGCTTTCATTTCGAACAGACAATGTTGTAGTTTTTGGAGGTGTAGCTTTGTTGGAAAATTCCTAAGAGATAGAATTGTTTTTACTGTTGGTGGAAATGTTCTTAGCAGTAGTATTTACAGAATTATTACGTGTATTTTGAGCAGGGTTAGTTGGTGGTAGAATCATTCTTAACAATTGTTTCTTCAACTCTTGTCTTTTCAATTCCTATTTAGAAATAGGTCCTTTGATCCTGGAATTATAATGGCTAGTTGATTGTTGACAAGGAGCTTCATTTTCGAGTGGTTCTTCAGCACTTTTCTTGTCTGCATTGAAAATTATATTAAAAACATTGAATGAATGTCCAATACCTAAACTTTCTTCAGTTGTGGCAAGTTCATTTGTTTCTTTTGTCTGCTCCAACTACTCATCTACTAATAGAGTATCAATGATATGGGTTTCCATAGTAGTCATGTTGTGATTCCATTGTGGGCATGTCTTCTCTGAATGCCTCTCCTGATGGAAAGTGCAGTAGTTGTCCATGCCTAAGCTTTCAACATTCAACACAACATTTGAGCTTGGGCAGATTTAGCCAGTTGATTATTACTATTTCTTCTGAGTAAAAATAGCTTAAAGGACTTGTTGTTGGTAGATGCCTCGCTTAACTTTCTATTTAATTCAAATACTTCATTAGTGAGTGAATTTAAAGATTGGGTCAAGATTTCAATATCAAAAGAATCATTTTCTTTAGCTTTATTTGAAGAATCTTGGTTTTTCTTACCAACATCCTTGGTGTCTTTAGAGTCATCATGATCTTCAATCGCTTCAATGGAGCACAAGTCCTTCTCAACTGCAATGGCTTCTGCAAAATTTAAAGCCAATGTATCCTTTGCATCTCTCTTTACAAAGACAGAAATGTTTGTGGGAAAGGCAGTTGAATAATAATCCTTGATTATGGAATCATGTGGTTGAATAGCATCAGGGAACTTTTTTAATATGTGAGTGAACCTTTGACTGAAATCCTTTACTTTATCCTTTTTCTCCATCTTGATTTTCCTGAGTTCTTTCAATAGCATGGTGGGAGTTTTATCATCCACAAACTTTTCTAGGAATAATTTGTTGGGTCCCTATAATACTAGTGATTACCCCATTACTATTGTAGTTATACCCCTTATTTATATTGATGTACCCATGTAGTGCCCATATTGTTACTATTGTGCCACATAGAAGCCCACTATTGTTATTGTTGTGCCCTACAATATTATTGTTATGTAGGCTTTGATTGTATTGGGACCACTTAGACTCCTATATATAGAAAGGAGGTATTTTCATTTGTATCATCCAAGAATTGTTCATTTATGTAATGTAAAGGAGGTTTCCCCCTCGAAGAGGCTGAATTCTAAGGCGTGGATCTCTCTTTTCTATCTTTTTGTGAGCTGGTTTCATAACATTTGGTATCAGAGCTTTGGATTCTAGGGTTTCGCTGCTCCAAACAGGTCATCGTGGCATTTTCGCTATAACTTTTTTTCTGTGATGTTTCAGAAGTCGCAAAAAAAACCCATTTGAGAAGAATTGGCGCTGAACCTTGGGTCCGAATTTCAGAGCTTTTCGCGCGATATTTTCGGAGATATGATCTGAGGAAGTTGGCCTTTTTGCAGACTCCTGAATTACATTCAAAACAGGTGACCTGGGGAAAATCGTCATAACTTTCTCTCTGGGGATCGGATTGAAATTTCGTAAGAAGGTACAGAAAGAGGACGGACAGTAGTTTCTTGTGTGTGAGTTTCAGATTCAAAGGTTGAAACAGTGACTCGTGGAACGTCATACAAGTTCGCTCTACTGAACCAGTCTAAAAGCAAGTCACTGTGGGAGATTTCACATAACTCTTCCTTGGAGAATCCAATTTGGCTCAGACTTGTGGCATTGGAAAGAGGACGCAGAAGGCTACTACAGGTAGCAATTTCAGAATTGGATGATCCGAAATTACAGAGATACATCAGATTCAATATCAGGCTTCTATAAAGTGAAAAAAGGTGTGTAGTTTTTTTTTTAATTTTTGTGTAAGCTTGGTTTAACGGAATTCAAAGGGCATAGTAAAGCATTATTATCGGTAACTGATGCCTCGAGGAAAGAAAATGCAAACACCTAGTAAGGAACCTGAAAGCTCTAGCATGACTCATGAAGAAGAGGAAGAAATGCTACATGATATATCAAAATTACAAGAACAAGTGCAACAAATGTCACGCTCACAAAAGCTAACAGAAGCTAAGATAAGTGGCATGGAATCTAAGGTAAATGGCATGGAATCTAAGATAAAGGGCATGGAAGCTAAGATGGATGATTTGAAGATAGATTTGAAGACAGACATGGAAGCTAAGATGGATGATTTGAAGATAGATATAAAGACAGACATGGAAGAATTGAAGAAGTTGCTACAAGAAAGGGTTACTAATGGTGAAAAGGTAGTAAAGGAAACTCATGATGAGAACAAAAGAAATGTTAATCATGATTCCATAGATGCTAATGTTGGATCGAAGAATCACCACATTCCAAAAATCGATATGAGGAAGTTTGATGGCAAGGATCCCGCCACATGGATATTACAGATGGAGCAATTCTTCGATCTCAATAATGTGCAAAACACACAAAAGGTACGTATGGCAACTTTATATTTGGAACCAAATCAGTTTGTATGGTATCAATGGCTTTGTTCTCGTAAACAATTTATCACTTGGGCAATTTTTACGGAAGAATTGATAGCACATTATGAGGATACAAAAAGCAACACTTTTTTTAGCCAATTGATAAGTCTCAAACAAAAGGGTTCAATAATGGAGCACATTGAGGAGTTCCAAAAATTGAACATAAGGGTAAAAGATATTCCAGAGGAGCATAGGATTGATGTGTTCATAGGGTCTTTAAAGGATAATATCCAACATGATGTGTGCCTTTGGGAACCTGATTCATTAGAGAAGGCATTCAGGTTAGCAAGAAAAATGGAAAGCAAAATTATGGCAACTAGGAAGCATACCATTCACAACTATAAAGATGGAAGTGTTGTTGCCCATAGTCTTCCACAACCTACAAGGTTGACACCACAACAATTGGAAGAAAAAAGAGCAAAAGGGCTTTGTTACAATTGTGATAGCAAATACACAAAAGGTCATAAGTGTGCTGAGAAGAAATTATTCTACATAGATTGTGAAGAGGAAGAAGAAAAGGAGCAAGAAAGGTCAAAAGAAGAGGATATATTCCAGGAACAAAGCCTATATGAAGAACAAATAAATCCGACCATATCTTGTAATGCATTGGCGGGAATTACCACTCCTCAAACCATCAAGATAGAAGGACAAATCAAGAAGAAAAAGGTGATAGTGTTGATTGATTCAGGAAGCACCCACAATTTTATTCATTGTAGGGTAGCAAAAGAATTGAATTGCTTCCTATATCCAGCACCAGAGTGTCAAGTGATGATTGCAAATGGAGGAACAATAAATTGCTCTGGAAAGTGCCATAATATCAAGCTATCCATGGGAGAATATGTATTGACTAGCCCAATGCTTTCCATTCCAATGGGAGGTGCTGATGTTGTACTAGGAGTCCAATGGCTACAATCCTTGGGTACAATAGCTTTTAATTTTCAAGAACTTTTCATGAAATTTTCTGTGGAAGGAAAGGAAGTTGAATTAAGGGGTATTGCAGGGAAACCAGGAAAGATAATCAGCTCTAATGGTATGACAAAGCTTCTAAAAAAGGAGCAAAGGGGTGTAATTGCACAATTATGTTCGCTAGATGTTTCCACATTAGAATCATCTATTTCTCCAGATCTCCAAAAAGTCCTGGACAATCATTCCAAGGTATTTGAGACTCCCAAAGGTCTCCCACCTATGCGTGATCATGATCATGCTATTCATCTGATTCCAGGAAGTGTTCCTCCAAACATCAGGCCGTACAGATATCCCTATGTCCAAAAAAGTGAAATTGAACGTATGGTTGCAGAAATGCTAGAGGCTGGTATAATTCAACCGAGTCAAAGTTCTTTCTCTGCTCCAGTAGTATTGGTGCACAAGAAGGATGGATCATGGCGCATGTGTCCGGATTATAGGGAGCTCAACAAGCTCACTATTAAAGATAAGTTCCCCATTCCTGTCATTGATGAATTACTGGATGAATTGCATGGATCAATTTACTTCACCAAGTTGGATCTTCGTTCAGGATATCATCAAATCAGAATGAAGATTGAAGACATTCCGAAAATGGCATTTAGAACTCATGAGGGTCATTATGAATTTTTGGTCATGCCTTTTGGCCTTACCAATGCACCTTCAACATTTCAAGGTTTGATGAATTCAATTTTCAAACCATTCCTTAGAAAATTTGTGTTAGTATTTTTTGATGATATACTTATCTACAGCAAGTCTTGGAAGGATCATGTTGAACATGTTGACAGGGTGCTACAACTATTGGAGGAGAAACAATTATATGCCAAAAGATCCAAATGTTTCTTTGGAGTCCAGGAGGTGGAATATTTGGGTCATATTGTATCTCATGAAGGAGTTAAGGTAGACCCTAGCAAAATTAAAGCCATTAAGGAATGGAAAATCCCCACATCCATAAAGCATTTGCGAGGATTTCTTGGGTTGACAGGGTATTATCGCAAGTTTGTTAAGAATTATGGGAGAATAGCAGCACCTCTAACGACATTATTGAAGAAAGATGCATTTTCATGGACTCCGGAAGCAACAAAGGCCTTTGAACATCTTAAAGAGGCAATGTGCCAAGCACCGGTCTTAGCTACACCGGACTTCACAAAAACCTTTATTGTGGAATGTGATGCTTCAGGAAATGGAATTGGTGCTGTTCTAATGCAAGATGAAAGACCCATTGCTTTTGAAAGTCGTCCAATCAAGGGAAAGTTTCTAAGAAAAGCTATTTATGAGAAGGAAATGTTGGCAATACTCCATGCACTTAAGAAATGGCGACCCTACCTAATGGGAAGACACTTCAAGGTAAAAACAGATCATGATAGCCTTAAATACTTTTTAGAACAAAGATTATCCTCTGAAGAGCAACAAAAGTGGGTCACAAAGATGTTGGGTTATGACTTTGAAATCATCTACAAAAAGGGGAAGCAAAATGTGGTGGCAGATGCACTCTCAAGAAAGGATGAGGATGTGGAAGCATTGTTGTGCGCTATTTCTATTATCCAACCAGATTGGATAAATGAAGCAAGGGAGGAATGGAAGAATGACGAAGAAGTGTGGGCACTTATTCGAAAGCTACAACAAGATTCCAGTACGTCTGATACATTTAGCTGGAAAAATGATTCGTTATGGTACAAAGATCGCTTATACCTCTGTAAGAATTCCCAGCTAAAACAAAAGATTCTTATGGAATTGCACACTTCTCCCTTAGGAGGGCACTCAGGATTTTTAAAAACTTACCACAGGGTTAAGAAGGAATTTTTTTGGGATGGCCTTAAATCAGATATTCAAAAGTTTGTGGCAGAATGTTTGGTTTGCCAGCAAAATAAAGTTGAAACAATTAAGACACCGGGTCTATTACAACCTTTATCCATTCCAAGCCAACGTTGGGAGGAGGTTTCAATGGATTTTATCACAGGTTTACCCAAGTCTGAGGGAAAGAGTGTCATCATGGTGGTAGTTGACAGACTTACCAAGTATGCACACTTTTGTGCATTATCACATCCATTTAAAGCCAGTACAGTTTCTACTGCATTTATGGAAACAATTCAAAAGCTACATGGAAACCCAAAGATTATTGTAAGTGACAGAGATCCCATTTTCACTGGAAATTTTTGGACAGAATTATTTTCTTGTCTTGGTACTCAGTTAGCTCATAGCTCATCTTATCATCCTCAATCTGATGGGCAAACTGAGATAGTAAACAAATGTTTGGAAGGATACCT
Source organism: Pinus tabuliformis (assembly GCA_031772625.1). Lineage (NCBI taxonomy): Eukaryota > Viridiplantae > Streptophyta > Pinopsida > Pinales > Pinaceae > Pinus > Pinus tabuliformis. The sequence continues at coordinate 806,967,555 of CM062814.1, forward strand.
TCGTTGCTTTGTATCTGATAAACAGACACAATGGGTCAAATGGTTGCCTCTGGCTGAATGGTGGTATAACACTTCCTTTCATACAGCAACAAAAATGACCCCATTTATGGCACTTTATGGGTATCAACCACCATCCATCACATCATATTTAAGAGAAAATTCTAAGGTTCAGGCAGTGGAACATCACATCGAACATCAACAACAAGTCCTCCAACTCTTAAAGGATAACCTTGTGTTGGCACAGAATAGAATGAAACAACAGGCAGATCAACATCGCAGTGAAAGAAGTTTTGATGTAGGTGATTGGGTATTCCTACGGCTACAACCATATAAGCAAATGTCCCTCAAGCAAGCTAAGAAGGATAATAAATTATCACCAAAGTATTATGGTCCGTACAAGGTGTTGCAAAAGATTGGTACTATGGCATACAAATTGGAGCTTCCTGCAGCTTCTCGATTGCACCCAGTTTTCCATGTTTCATGCTTAAAGAAGGTTATAGGCGACAAGCTCCCAGTTCAAACAATATTGCCAGAACTTGACGAAGAAGGAAAAATTATATTGGAACCGGAAGCAGTTATAGAAACAAGAACTCGACAGCTACGAAATCGATCAATTTCAGAGTACCTTATCAAGTGGAAGAACTTATCCGCTGAAGATTCCACATGGGAGGACGAGAATTTTATGCAGAAGTATCCTGAACTACTCAAGCGTTGAGGACAACACTTTTTTGAAGGAGAGGGGCATGTTGGGTCCCTATAATACTAGTGATTACCCCATTACTATTGTAGTTATACCCCTTATTTATATTGATGTACCCATGTAGTGCCCATATTGTTACTATTGTGCCACATAGAAGCCCACTATTGTTATTGTTGTGCCCTACAATATTATTGTTATGTAGGCTTTGATTGTATTGGGACCACTTAGACTTCTATATATAGAAAGGAGGTATTTTCATTTGTATCATCCAAGAATTGTTCATTTATGTAATGTAAAGGAGGTTGCCCCCTCGAAGAGGCTGAATTCTAAGGCGTGGATCTCTCTTTTCTATCTTTTTGTGAGCTGGTTTCATAACATGAGCCATGGCAGAATTGTAAGGTAAAATGACAGCAGAGGAATTGGAGGAAAGGTGACGCTGAGTGTGAGCAGGGGTGGTCGGGCCTCGGTCTAGAAGACAGTGATTGGAATGCGAAAAATGGAAACCATTACCAAGATCCAGGCAAGGAAGAATCAGGCAGCGACTGCCTATTGCAGTTCTTATACATGGTTCAGTGGCTTGCGGAGAACATACGCCATGGAGAAGAGGAGGATTAACAAAACGATCTGCAGGGGCCATGGTGTTGAGGGAGGTGAGCTCGACACAGCTTTCAGGGTCATTAATTATCGCCTGCAATGTGTTATTAATCTGTCTAAGGTAAGCTCCCAGGTCGATGCAATTAGCCAGATGGCTCTCCATCCCGCCGGCGGTCCGTCCTGTCACCTTAATTACCATTGCTGCCACCCGCATCCGGGTGCGTTTCCTCTCCATTAGCACTTTCCTTTTGCACCAGATCATTGAAATCCTGCAATTGATGTGTGTTGGCTATAGTGCTAAGAGCTCCCACATGAAGAGTCTTACCACTATCAATGCCAATGTTTGCTAAGAAGTCTGCTACTTTGTTACCATTCCGACGAATGTGCCTGATGGTTACTGCTCGATGAATGAATAGCCATTGTTCAATCTATTCCAAGCTTTCCACCAATCTACAACTGCTACCCACTTTGTGTGCTAGAGTTCCTTGTAAGATCTGATTGACCATGTTAATTAAAATCTAAGAGTCCCCTTCAATTATGAGTGGGAAGAATCTATTGCTTTGAGCAAGGAGAAGTCCTTGCCATATTCCTTCTAATTTAGCTGAGTTGTTTGTATCCCAACCAATTGACCCCAAAAATGTTTGGAGAACATTGCCCTTGTGATTTCTGAATATTCCTCCAAGTCCTTCTTTACCTGGATTTCCTTTTGGCACTCCATCAAAGTTGAGCTGTACCATGTGTGGTGGGGGTGGAGTCCAACTGTCAGGTGTAGCTCTAGATGGAGGGATTTTCCTTTGGTGTGCCTACTTGTGGTTCCACTGAAGGTTCCAATTCATCCATATATTTTTTTCCTATGGAGTGGAGGGGAAAACATCATCAAGCCAAGTCTGGAGCATCAAGGTTTCTCATATGTTTTGACATATATTGTTCCATAGAACTTCTATAGGAGAGGACCGGTCCTTGAAGATGCGACTATTTCTCTCTTTCCAGATTGTCCACATGAGCAAACCTGGTATTAGCTTCCATAAGGCATTTAATATTTTTCTTTTATAGGGGTGAGGTGCCCAAGAGCAAATAGTGCTAGTGGAATTCTCCTTATTTCGTCCATCTCTTTGACATCTGAAGTTGACTTTCTCCCAAAGTCGGATTGCTAACAAACATGAATTTAGGAGATGTTCCTTAGTTTCTTCTGTCTGTTTACAATTTGGGCAGATGGAAGGTCCGTGAAAACTCCGTTTCCTTAGATTATCCCAAGTAAGGATTCTATTTTGGCACACCAACCAAAGGAAGGTGGAGATTTTTGGCCAAATTGGGGGATCCCAAACTTTGTTCCAGAGGCTATCCTTGACAGTATGGTCTCTTAATATTATATAATATTCTTCTTGGGATGTGAAGGTTCCTTTCATTTCATAACCCCATCTAATGATATCTTTCTTATTAGAGTGGCGTATTTTCCTGTTTGAGAGTTCTGTGTCCAGGCTATCTTTGATGGACTGTGTACCTTGCCCAAGAATGAGGTTTGAGCTTAGCCATTGTCTGTAACCTTAGGTGTGAGCTACCTCCCAAAGTTGATTTACTTTAATCGTCGATTTTTCTACCCAATCTTGAAGCTAGTGGGGTGTGAGTAAGTCCTTCAATTTGGGTCTTTTCTGCCATGGTTCCTCCCAAAACCTCACATTATCTCCATTCCTAATTTCCCAAAAGCTGTGTTGTTGAATTACATATTTATGCTGTTTGGTAGCGTTCCAAATTAGAGAGCCTGTGCCAACTTCTTTGAGCCAGATTAAATCATCTACTAGTCTATTATTAGCATACTTATTTGTCCAGAGGATTTCCCAAGGAGTATGTGGGTTCAAGATCCATTTCCACCAGATGCGTGCTCCCATGACCTCATTGCTATGCTGAGGATCCCATAATCCAGTGCCTCTAGAAGTTTTTGGGTGGCAAACTGTTTCCCACTTTACCAGAGCCCATTTTCTCTTTTGTTTCGTATTTCCCCATAAAAAATCCCGTTGAAGATTTTTGATTGCTTTAAGAACCCATTTGGGTGCTGCTAGTACTGAGAACAGGTAGAGCGGCATAGATTGTAGCACTGCTTTGATTAAAACTAGGCAGCTCACCATGTTGAGAGCTCTGAAGGTCCATGAAGAGATACGGCTTCCAATTTTTCTAAGAGTATTTTCCAGGATGAGTGCTTTAAGGTAGAGGTTGTCATTGGAGCATCCAGGTATTTGGAGGGTAGAGTTACAATCGAGAAGCCCAGAATTTTGGCTTTGGAGGATTGAGTAATGGAGGGTGTGTGAAAGAAAAAAACTTGGGATTTTGCTTTGTTAATGCAGACGCCAGAGGCATCCGAGAAATCAGATAAAATGGACTTCAGTTTAAGGGCTTCATGGACCGAAGGATGACCAAATAACATATTGTCATCCACGAATTGCTGGTGGGTGAAAGCAGGGGTATTTGGAAAAGAAAGGCCATGTAATTGCTGGGTATGAAGGGCATCTTTGATGTAACGTCCAAGACCTTCCGCCATTATAACAAATAGAAAGGGTGAGAGAGGGTCCCCTTGTCGGATACCTCTGGACGGGTGGAAAGGGGTAGAAGGGATACCATTGACTAGAATTGAGAAAAAGGTAGAGGTGATGAGACTCATAATCCATCTTACCCATGGGGGGGCAAAGCTAAAGGCTAGCAGCATTTTTTGAATATATTTCTAGCTTAATGTATCGAAAGCTTTTGAGAGGTCGATTTTTAGGAGCATACCTGCCTTTTTTGACTACCTTAAGGAGTGAATGATTTCATGAGTGAGAATAATGCCATCTATGATCTGCCTTCCTTCCACATATCCTGATTGCTCCGGTGATATAAGTAAGGGAAGCAAGGGCTTGAGGTGTGTGGCGATCACTTTGGAGATGATTTTATAAATGACATTGCATAATGCAATAGGTCGGAATTTGTCCAGTGTCTGGTTGTGCTCCTCCTTAGGGATGAGGGCGATGAAGGTGGCATTCAAGGATGGAAGCATCCATCTGCTAACTCTGGATTCCTCGACTACTTGCCAGACTTCCTCCTTGATTAGATCCTAGAAGTTGTGAAAGAAGTCGGAAGTGAAGCCGTCTGGTCCAGGCACTTTCCCAACTTTGAGTTGTCTCATAGATATTTCCACTTCTTGTAAAGATATAGGCCTAAGGAGGATTTGATTGTGTTCCTCAGTTACGATCTTAGGAATATTCTTAGTGATTTTCTCTATAGCTGGCAGCCGATCAATATGTGGTTCCTGATGCACCATCCAAAAGTGGGTGAGGAGTTCCTGTTCTATATCCTCATGCTTTTCTAGATGTTATCCTTGTCGATTTTGGAGGTGAGTAATGCTGTTGTGAATTCTCCTTTGGATAGTGGTGTGGTGGAAGTACTTTGTATTGCGTTCGCCCTCTTTAAGCCATCTGATCCTCGACTTTTGTCTCCAAAGTATCTCTGCCTGCTTTTCTCTTTCTGAGATTTGCGTTTGTAGTTGGCGTTCCTGTTCTGCTAGGGTTTCGGATCTGCCTTCGGCTATGATTCTCTGTTGTAATTTTTGCATTTCTTGTTCAAGAGCATCTTGTGCTTGAAAGATATTGCTGAAGGTAAAGTGATTCCACTGTTTTATATTTTCCTTGAGATTTTTTAGCTTTTGTTGGAGCTTATACATTTTTGTGCCTTCCGGTGGATTGAAATTTTTCCATGTCTTTGTGATTAGGTTGTGAAAGTCTGGGTTGTTCAGCCAGAAAGCTTCAAAGCGAAAGGGCCTACAAACATTTTCTCCCGGTCTTTGCCAGTGAAGTCTAATAGGCCAGTGGTCCAAGCCAGAGATTGGCAAGATAGAGGCCGAGAGGTCCCCGCCAAGATGTACTGCGTTGTCAGAGAGCAGGAATCTGTCTAACAGAGATGCTATTTGGTGGGCATCTGCACGTTTGTTGTTCCATGTATATACGCCATTATTGAATTCCATATCTATGAGCCTATTGTTATGGATGTATTTTTTGAAGTGAGTTTTTTCACAGTCCAGCTTGACCCGTCCTCCTCTTTTCTCCCCCAATTTTGTAATCATGTTGAAGTCCCCTCCTGTGATCCAAAGTGGGTGGGATCTTTCTAAGTTGATCTGAGTTAAGGTGTTCAGTGTGTCTACCTTATTTGTTGCCTCTTGGGGAAAGTAGACATTGGTTAAGTGTCCATGAACGTTTGTCCCTGTTATATGGAACATGGCTTGAATAAAGTGCTTACTAGCATGTATGTTAGTAAGTGTTATAGCTCTATCATCCCAAACTATGGCTAGCCCTCCTAAGGTGCCTGTGGCTTCCATAGCCACTTCTTTACTTCCTGGCCATGCTTTGGCAAGGATCTGGTCCAACGTTGTGGAATTACACTTGGTCTCCTGCAGGAAGAGAACTTGAGGCTTTTCCTGTTGTAACATGTTCCTTATTAGTCGACCCTTTCCCGGGCTATTGAGCCCTCTAATGTTCCATGAGATGAGCTTCATGATACATGATTGGGAAGGGGATTATAATATTTGGTAAGCTTGGAGTATCTTCCAGATTCCACCAGCATCTCTCCTATGTGAATGGTTCTCTGAAGATTTGTTTTCCTTACTCATTTCTTATTGTCTTTGAAGATATTTCTTCCATCCCACTCACTTCCAGTTTGGATACCTAATGACCTTTGCTTCTGTGCTCTTGAGAGGATTACCTCTAAGTTCTCTAGCTGTCGCTTAGGAATTTTGTCATATTCCTTTTTCTTACATGCCTATTCAAGTACTAGTATATCTAGGTCCCCGATGTCGAAGCTCTTCGGTTTCTCTTCCATGTGCTGAACTGCTTCCTGCTCTGCCTCTGTATCATCTACAATCGTGAGCTGCATCTATGTGCTATCTATCTCCATTCCTTGAACATTCCTTTTTGGCGGGTTACTGGGAGAGGGTGATTTGAGATCTGTGGGTTGCTTAGAAATGAGGGCTTTCTTTGAGCTTGAGGGAGCAGAATGGGGGGTAGTCTTGGGAATGGCTTCAGGCTGTTCCTTGTTATCTAAGATATGAACCTCCGGCTGGAGCAGAGTTTCAAAGCTGTTACTTGTTGATGGTAAGGAGGTATTGGTGACATGTTTTTTGACTGAGGAAGAGGGTTTTTTGTGGGTCTTTTTGCGATTGGAAACTTTTGTGAACCCATCCGAGTCAGGTTTGTCCATTGTGGGGGTGGTCATGGATTTCATATTGGAGGGACAGTCTCGAAATAAATGGCCCAGGGCATGGAATTTTCTACAGTGGAATGGTACATGCTCGTAATCTATTGTTTGTAACCATTCGTAATCATCATGGTAAAGGCTTACTGCATTCGGGAGAGCTTTTCTGAGGTGCATGTATACACAGATTCGTGCATAGGAGGTGTATCACTTCAGTTTTGTCTCCTCTGCCACTTTGATGAATTCGCCTAGACCATTCCCAATGTCTTGCAGAGAGTCTTCGTCCCAGTACTCCAGAGGGAGAGAATAAAGGCGCAGCCACACTGGGGCCCAGCTCAGATCTTCTTTGTCCGGGTTAAAGCGCTCAATCCATTCTCGCAGGTATAGTCCTGTTGCATTGAAGAAATATGGTCCACCATCCAGTACCCTGTTTCGGTCCTCCAGACAATTGAAAATGGCAGTAAAGAAGCCCTTAGGCCCTAACTGCAGAGTTATGTGCCCTTTTGGCTTCCATTTGGCTGCTATCCAGCCATGCAGTGCTTTCTCCATTGGCCAAAAGCCTATGAACTTTCCTATCAAAGCATGATCCTTCATAAACTGGATTTGAGTGTTGATCCACTGACTTGGGAGCTCAATTTTGGGTCTGTCAACTGCTACAGGCTTGCAGGTGGTTGACGTCACTCTTGGTTCTTCAGTTTTGTTGTTATTCCTTGGCGCATTTCCATGTTCTGTTGCTATATCTTCTTGATGGCCCTTCCTAACATTTTCTGTTTGTCGCAGGGCGTTTTCCGTATCAGTGAGGGGAGGCTCCATGTCCTCCCCTTGAGGGGGTTCCATCGCTTGGTAGTTGTTCCTTATTGTGCTGTAGATGTCTTATGGTTGGAGGTAAATGGCAGAACGACGTAGTTTGTAAATGTCTTCCAGTTGTAGAGCAGTGTCAAACCCTAAGCGCTCCCGCTTCTCATCTCAGTCTCGTATATCCATTGGTGCTCAATATTTCTTAGCAACGATTTCTTCTTTTCAATCTCTTTTGCAAGCTCTTGCTTGAAGAAGCAAAGAAGAAACTCTCCCAATGGTGGAATACTCTTAGCATTGAAATGGTTGACTGTTTGGAGCAAATTTGGTAGCATAAGATTATGCAACTTCTTCTTGTTTTTGGATGTCCATTCTTTTGCATTTATAAAAATTTTGAACACTCTCTCCATCCTTTGGCTCACAAATGAGATAGTTTGGATCATAAAATAAATGGGAGCTACCATCCTATTTCAATTAAGGCTTCTTGATCCTAAAGGTTTGAATGGTAAAATATGCCTTGTTAAGGGGTTGAGTCTACTTCAACCAATGTGTCTCCTGAGGTGCTGATTGTGATTTTAGTGACCCTCATGACTATCAAAGAAAAAGCTGTGAGGGTGTGTCAAATTTTCTTTGGAGCACTCGTGAGGGTTGCTTTTTAAAATAAACTTTAGTTCCTTTCATAACGTTTTAATATGGAAATGTTCCCTTTGTACATGTTTCTTACTAACTCTAAGTTGCATATTATATGTACAAATGAGTGGACCATTTTTTCACAATAACAGTTGCCCCCTGATATATGAGGTTAGGAGAAAACATATAACTGAGTACATCATGTTTTTTTGTTCCTAATGATGAGTCCTTCTGACTTATTGAGAGAGAGAAACTTGTTGTGGAGATGATTGGGGGAAAAACCTTAACTAAGAAGCCAAATAAAACCATGCTCAATAGATTTTGTTTATACAAAAAATCTATATACGATGCGGGGATGTCCTATGCTCGTTATGATGACTTTGATTGAGATATTACAGATACATAAGAAAACCCTATCAAATCAATGCTGAAGTGGCTAATGCGTTCTTAGCTGGACAAGATAACGTTTCTCACCCTCAAGGGCATCTTTCTCAAATAGACTAAACTGGGTGCTCCCATGCATCAGATATAAAGCACAATTGAAGGAGGTGCAATTTGAACACACGGGTCTTCGACTAAATGAGATAACTGCAATGGTCATAAAGTATGATACACCATTGATGTGAAAACTTGTGTTGGTGTCGAACATTAGGGGGATCGATTAAATCAGTGGGTAATGATGTTTCACGATGTTCCACCGAGATTATCCCAAAAAATGTTGGGAGCAACCAAGGTACTACTTCGATTCTAGAAAACGAGTGTTGAAGTTGACAAAAATGAAGCACTGACTATCCAAAAATGGTTCTAGGAAATACATATGAAGTTAAGGTAGGTATTGAAACATGGTGGTCCAAGGATTTATAATAGAGATTGATAGTATATTAGGGATGCTAAAAATTGCCCATGGTTGGAGCTATAACACGATTGGCAGAAATAAAAACAAAGACTCTGAGGGATAGCCCCTTAGGGCTGGGAGGATGTCTAGGGGATTTGTATATGCATGTTATGACTGTCACAGTGTATGAGTCAAAAAATGGTGACCAATGATGTGGGTATGAAGTGAGTAGAATGCGAGCTCCAACCAAGAGCGACTAGGGATTGTCACTTGGTAATTGACACAAAAATATGAGTGAGAACCATTTTTCAAAAGAATTTTAAAATTGTTTTTGGATGTACAAACACAAAGATGTGTGCCCAAAGAGTGCGGCGAGTTTCTTAATGATGCAGGTGGGTATTTGCAGAGGTGGGCCCCTCATTGAGTAGTATCTATGTGGGGTAAATGAAGTGTATATGTTAACACAAATGGTCTAATGTGATATGGAAGTATTGTAGGCCAAGTGTGGAATGCGATGGTGCATTCATGATGATTTCAAAAGAATGGTGGCCAAGGAGGAGGTAGTAAAAAAGAAGGTGAAGCCAAAAGATGAGGCTTATCTTCAAGGTCATGCAGATGAATGGCTCCTAGGCTGAAGGAAATGGTCGTGGATACCAATAGTGTAATGTGAAATGCCAAATTAAGTAATCCATGTAGGTGAAAACTTTATCGACCAAGTTGACCATTTACCAAGTGCAAGTGGATGGTCATCGTAAATGTGGCCAAGATGTGTACCTATTGATGGTGCTGGATATTTCCAACATAAATGGGTGCTCCCCGATATAAGGTCCCAACTAGACCTCACACTGTTTGGTGTAGGAGTCCCATCCATAATATGGCCCGACTACCATCTACTATATGCCTTGTATTTAGATATCAACAAGAGAGAGAATCACATATGTGCCTTTGAAAAGAAAGAAACTGTGCTTGGTGAATGTTTAGTTGCAGGTGCATCAAGGTTCTTCTACTTCAAGGGGGAGAAAAGTGAGCCTCGAAGAGAGAGGTAATAGTACCAACCTAGTAAAGACACACATAAATAGGAATGCTTCATCTAACATCTAGCGAAATAGTTCAATAAGTCACAATGATCATTATAACCATTAAAACACATTCTCAATAGGATAAGCACTAAAATAATCAAAATAGTTCAACTAATTTAGTAGTGATTAAAGAAAACATGAACCATGAACATTCACAAAATAGTCTTACAAACATCCCTAATCCATGTATGAAAATATGTTGGCCATCAAGATTCAAATATTAAGTAAAAGTCCCAAGATGCATGAATACAACAAACATCACTTACTCCAATAGTGGAGTGTTGGAACCACAACTTGCTTCCCAAAAGTACTAACTTATCTCTCTTATGACTTATGGGAGAAGCCAAGGTTAAAAATCCTTTACATGAGAAATGAGGATATATTTATAACTTGAGGAGTGACCTTTCATATCCTCATGACTCTTGACTTTCTAACTTCTAGTGACCTTTGGACTTCTACAACCTTTGAAGTTCCAAATGACTTTTGGAATTACATATGACTTTTGGTATTACATGTCCTTTGGACTTCCATGACTCTTGAGTTCACACATGATTCTTGGACTTCTACTTGTTTGTCCTTTACAATTATTACAATATTGCATCTTGACTTCCACATCATCATATGATGAAACTAGACATGTCACTATCTTGGATGACTGGGACTGATAGTGGCTAATGACATGGATTTTCTTCAGTGATGACATAGTTTCCATTATGTGTATTCTTTTTTCATCTTCTGATCATAGCATTTCCACCCTCCAAAGGGTATTCAATATTGGAGTCTTTAGGGTGCTTCAATCATCAATTTTTAGGTGTGTTATTGATTCTTTTGTGTTTACTTTATTTATCCTCTTTTCCCAACATTCCTCATGTGTGATTTCCATGATGTTTATGGAATACCTGCATTTGAAATCACTCATGAAAAGAAACCATCAACCTAAAAATATCCTCATATACCATGTTTTATGCATATTTTTTATTCATTCCTTTTTTAGTGCGCTCAAAAGGGACAAAATGGGCTTCTAGGCACGTGTTTGCACTTTGAAAGGCTGAAGGGATGAAGGGGAAAGGCTTCATGGCTTCGACATGCACTCGTGTACTCAAGAGAGGGAGATAGTCAAGGTAGGGTGCATGGCACAAGTATGAACGATGAAGGCGAAGGATTTCAAGGAGGGTGCATTCCTTTAGGTTGAAGGAGTGCTCTCAAGGATGGTGCATTCCTTCAGGTCGAAGGAGTGCTCTCAAGGAGGGTGTATTCCTTCAGGTTGAAGTACTGCTCTCAAGTAGGGTGCATTCCTTCAAGTCAAAGGAGTTCTCTCAAGGAGGGCACATTTATTTGGGTTGAATAAGTTCTCTCAAGGAGGACACATTCCTCTGGGTCAAAGGAGTGCTCTCATGGAGGGTGCATCCCTTCGGGTCGAAGGAGTGCTCTCAAGGAGGGAATATGGCAAAAGTATGAAGGAAAATGAGTGATTATTTATGCCTTAGAAGTGTGCTCATGCCCTCATTAGACCAAAGAGGGTATAGATCCCAAGTCCAAAGGATGAAGGATAAAGTTTTGTGCCTTCTAAGTGTGCTAATGTGCTCAAGAGACCAAAGAAGGTGCATGCTACAAGTCCAATGGACGAAGGTTGGAGCTCCATGCCTTCGATTGTGCTCATGCACTCAAAGGGTTAAGAGGATGCATGTCACATTATGGAAGGCTTAAGGATGGAGCTTCATGCCTTCTCGATGCACTCATGTGCTCAAGGAGGGTGCACTTCTTCGATTCGAAGAAGTGTGCTCAAGGAAGACTTTGTCAATTTCAGAGGGCACAATTAGGGACAAGGAAGGGGATTTGTGCTTTGTTATTGCACCCAACCCACAAGGAGGGTGTAGGATACACTTTTGAATAATGAAGGGTCTCCCATCAAGTCTTCGAAGTGCACTCATGCGCTCTTGGCCTTAATGGGCTCACTTTTCAACTCAAATTTGTCTAAGTCTAGGTGATAGGGCAAGGGGCGAGCATGATGAGTTTTAGACATAGAACCAAGTGCGAAACACATTGACTCATCAAGAAAACTTAGAAAATATTGATAAAAAATGAATTTACATTAAAATACCACTTTATACATGTACCCCAAGTACTACTAGTGAAGTGTGTGCGACTGTGACCCGAAAGTGTTGTTTGAAAACACAAAGATGTTGCGCCCATGAAATGCACCTAGAGATTTTCTAATCAATGCAACGACACTTGAGAACATTCAAAAAAACTTATTACATATAGAGCGACATGAAACGATACTTGAATACCAAGACGACACTTTACATTTTTGGAGGGTGTTGTAGCAACGAAAACACTTGGAAACAGATTGGGTGAACTTTAGCTTCTCTATCCAGAAAAGTTTTCGGTTAAGGGTTAGACTTTAAGGAAGTATTTGTTTCCCCAAGTTTCCCCTTTCACCCATTTTACACATAGAATCTTACTTTTCTCTACTTGGTAGAAACACATACATGAGATATACTTTATCACAATTGTTTCGATACACGAAAGGGTAATGTGCACAACAATTTTATGATTTTCAAAGTATGGGTTTTCATGTCTGGTGTTGCTCCATTTCCAACAGGCTTGGACAATACCTTGGTGGAGTCACTTTAGGAGCATAAACGTTGTTTCACTGCCAGCGAGCTTGGTTAGTACCCTAGTGAAGTCACTTGTTTTACCTCCCTGTGCAAGATGCCTTTATCTTCTTTCACCCTTTATTTATTTATTTAAAGGGACTATACATGAAGAGGGATCCCGATTTATTTAGAAAAGAGGAGGTTTCCCCTTTAGAGAAGTACATTAAGACATTTGATTTTGATTTCCTCACATTATATTTGCCCGTTATCCATTCTCTAATATATTGGACAAGTGTGAACACACAAGTAGATTTATACCAGCTGGAGTATTTTAGATACCAGTATAGGCCTAGATCTAATAGGTTCCCTCAAGGTTCTCCTATTGGACGAATCATATTTTCCATCTAGGTTTATCTCAACCCATGGAATTTCCCAAACAAAGAAGAAGAACAACAAAAAGCCAAACATTGTGGTTATCATGCTTCTCTTTTATTACACTACAAAGTATTTTGAGCCATGCACTTTACACAAGGTCTTATAAATAAAGCATGAAAGAAAATACATATAAAACCAAAAGTAGATATAAGAGACAATCAAATGGAGACTGAAGCCAAAACATCATACAAAAATAAAATAGATGCAGATACTAGACGAAGAGTAGGAAAGAAGGTGGATGCAATGCGATGAACTAATTGCAACTAAGTCTACTCCTAACCTAACTAGCTAAAAAGGTCAGGGCTAAGTGTAGTGATATTTACAGTGAAGCCACCGTTATTCGTCGCAACTTGCAATCACAAATATACAAGCAATTAAAACTAAAATATAATAATGCACAAAAGAAAAGATAAGAACTTGAAACTATCACACATAAAATAAAAGGTCTTTCTTAAAGAAAGAAAGATGTGCCATAGTTCCTAACTTTACCCAACCTTCCAACTTACCTTTTTGATGAAAATCATAAGCAAACAAACCTTGATGGCTCCTTGTGAATATACCAGAACTTGTATTGTCTTCTTTAGCAAACATCAAGAGAGATCGAAACTTGCTTTTAGAAAATGGGCTTGCTAAGTAATATGCTTCTAGTTGATGATATATTGGATCATTAAATTCAAAACAATCCTTTTGATAATCCAAAAACCCTTGAAATAAATAATTTTCAACTAATGGTGTGGAATCAGGATTAGAATCTTGCTAGGGAAAATAAACTTGATCATATTCAGAAATACTGTTAAGATAGTGATGACATGACATAACCATCAACGGAGGTTGAAGTGCCTCAACTTCTTGATAAGTATCTAAAAATTTGTGCAGATAGACCATAAAGATCACTCGATGTAAAACAACTGTCATGAGATACACTAGTAGAAAAATAATAAATTGGATGAAAATTTTTAGAACAATAACCATGATCAGATGGATTAATTAAAACACAAGACTCTTAATCAGTAAGCAACAAGGAAAAATCAATTTGAATAGCTTTGTGAATGATTCGAACAAAAGAATCATCTTCCTTATATGCTGAATGTGGAAAACCATCTACTTATGACTGGCTACAAACTAGAATGGCATGACAATCATTAAAAAGGAATGAAAATATGGAATGCACATGAAACCAATCAGAATGTAGTGGATGAAAAATAGGAACTTGATTAAGCACGTAACACAAGCATTGATTGGTGCTCAAGAGGAGTTCTGGTGGCATTATAACATTCACAAGAAGAATTGGGAGATGATTATTTTCAAAAGTACCTGATAGGTATGGATCTTTTGGTCAATGATAATATTTAAAATGATCATCTTCATGGATCTGTATTATTCGTGGAAGGTATACACTCCAAACCCAAGTTAGATTCAAGAGATTTTCACAAATATAAGTTAACTAAGATAATACATTCAGTCCAATCAAAGACCAAATATTGAAAGTTAGAAAAACTATGTCCAAAGTACCAAACATCTTTCAAGAAAGGATTTATATCAAATGAAACCATGCAAAGTGTTATCACAAAATCAGGTACTGAAGGCTACCAATCAGCAAGATTCTGTGTAACTATTTCAAACCATGCTTTAGACTAAGGCTTAGCCTCCTTAGTCAGAGAGGGCTCTCTCACAGACTATGAATATGGACTAATGACAAGGAAAGATGGCTAACTCTTAAAAAACACATGAAAAATAAGCTGGCTGGACAAATATCAAAGTGATTCCCATTGGGCTTATGGAGTCTCACACATCTCAGCAAACAAAAAAACACTATCCTTTCATAGAAAACAGGGCACTTTACATCTAATATTCAAACATAACTTACATAAAACACAGTTTGCCAAGGCATACAGGAAGTCGGAGCATGACACATGAGTTCTGAGTGATTATGCAGTAACAAAACTGTAAAAGAACACTAAAGAGAATAAACCATCATACATTTGAACCATTAGATCTATTGTGAATCCTGAGAAGAAACAACAGTCTTTTGTATTACTGAAATCTGCTATACATAAACCAAAATAGTCTTGTCTTTTATCAAAACATCCAACCCCAATTACATCCAAGTCTGATCTATATATAGGAATGCATTCTTAACCACCTTGAGCTTCCTCCTCCAGCATGAGTAGAGCTCGAAGGTTGCTATTAACTACTCCTATCTTCTGTTTAACTAACTCATTAAATACATAAGTAATGAACTGTAATTACAAAAAGTCCTAATTTAATCAAAACTCAAAATCTGTCCTCCTCGTAGCATGATTCCTTCTTGATTCTTGACATTTGTCTTCTTTTTGTTTTGGCCGAGATATCTTGGAGGAGAATGCAATGAACAAGATGGCTTTGGATACTAGCTGCGTAGATGGTTCATTAATCCTCAAGATAAGTCCCCTGTTTTCCCGGTCCTTGTCTCCCACCATCCTTCGAAAGTTAAGCAACATGTTCCCAGCTCTTTAATACCCCAAAATTGATGAGCATCACCATTTTTCAGATGTGTTGGAGGCCTTGTTGACTGAACAGGTGTATAAACCAAAATCTCTGTATGCATTTCCTATCAGAACCCTAAATAACCGGTAATAAAGTACCTTTATCAAGGTTTAACTAAAGACAAAAATATTTCACCTTTTCCAAAAGGCACACTTGTCATTCTCTGAATAGCTAGGATAGTCTTATGTGGTCTCCCTTATGTTCCTTAGGCATTTTCTTCAAAAATTTGCTGATCCCATCATTAAACTCTTTGTTTTCATCATAAAATAGCACCTACAGCAGTTTCGTAGCGCGCTACGAAATTGTTGTTTTTGCTAAAACAGAGTATATTTGCACTAAGGCGTCTTTTGCTTGAACTTATGACTCTTCAGACTTCTTCTACAGGTCTCAAAGACTTATATGACTTCAAAATAATGGAGCTTAAACAAAATTGACCAAAACTAAGAATGTCACCTTTTTCTTCAAATCAGTGAGCTAGTTGACCTAGCTGTGTCTTCAAATTTGCGACCTCTTTTTTCAAAGCCTTGTTTTCAGCACTCAGGCTCACGTTCATTTTTCTGATGAGTTTAGCTTGCTTGAGGGCTGGAATCGTCCATGTATACACATCAGCCACTGAATCTACCTGACCCACTAGGTTTTTGCTACCTTTTAACACAGCTCTTCGATAGTTGGCATATCTGACAGCAAGCTCCCTAGTGACATTCTTTACCTGGGCAACCTCACCTTTTGCTGCTCCCCCTTGGTTCTTTATGGCTATAACATTTCCTCCTTGAGTAATAATAACCTTTCTGTTCTTGTCTTTATGCTTGACTGCCTCCACTGTTCTGGTCAATACTTCAATTACCTCTGTTCTGGGCATCTTTACAGCTTTCTCTTCTTTATGCACTTTCTCAGCTTCTCTAACTTGTTTCCTTGTAACCGGCCTACGTGGTTTGAACATAAACTCCTCACTAGGTTCATCAAACCTTAGTCTCTTCGAAGCTTTTGATTTCTTAGTGCTCTCAGGTGATGATTGAGTTAAATCAATATGCATGGGTTCAAGATGCACCGGTTCTTCCTGCTCAAATTCAATAGCCTCAAGTAAATCACTTAAGTTGGCCTTTGATATTGGACTTTCCTCAACAGCTACTGATTTGCCCTTCTCTTTGCTTAATTGACCTCTTGTTTTAACTCTTGATACACTTTCAGACCCAGCTGATCCAGGTACATCTTTCTTGTGCTTAACCTTTTCCTTTGATGATGGCTGAGATGGCTCTTTAATAACCAAGGGCTTTACTGGCTTGCTCAACTGAGATTTGGTTTTCTTTTTATCCCTAGCCTCCTTTCTAAGCTCAGCTATTGTAGGTTCTTCCATTAATTTTTCTCTTTCTCTAACCGGCTGTGGGGTGAGGCCTGTCCTACTCTGGAAACCAGCCATATAGATGAAAGAATTTCAATCCCTACCAATTTTTTGAAGAGCATCCAGCACTAACAGTTTGACTAGACCATGATGAAATAATGATGTTTCACAATCATCCTTTCTCAATTGAACCTTGTCACACATCTTGCTGAGGCTACAAAACAAGTAAAATGGGATATCTATAGATGCTTTACCCGTAAAATGCAGCAACAACTTAAAATGATAGGAATAGACTTTGTTATATCTGCCTTCACAGGTTAAATACTTTTGAATACAGGTAAGAAGCATAGCATAGTGTTCTTTAACATAGCTTCTAGGCACAGCCTTGGTTAGATCTTCATTCACATAGGCTTCTTTCAAGAACTCTTTGCAGGGGTTCATATAAAATTTGAAGTTTTTAAACCACTCCTGCCCCCCTCTTGGAATTTTAGTCACATTAGCAATAGCCTCTGGAGATACTGGGAATTCTAACATAGACACTTTAGAATTTAAACCTGTAAAGTTCAAGGCAAATTCTTTTGTTACCTAAGTGTGGCCACCCTTTAGCTTTTCACAGAAACTCCAGCAACCAGCATCTTTGAAAGCTTTTCTTACACCTTCATCCCTCAATGCAAGATCCAATCCTTCAGGCTCTGCCCTCTGACACCTTCCAGACCGATGCTCCTTCTTCTCCATTACGCTTTGAAATCTTTCGCACAGAGAAACACCACCAGCCTCAACTCAAATGGCAAATTCAAATTTTAGAACGCAGGCTCGCTTGCAATCAGGCTCTTTTGAAGAAGAGGCTCGGGCTCATTTGCAATTCAAATAACTTATCATACAAGCTGACCACTTTATGCATTATTAACAAACATTATAACACGACCATGCATGACAAAACCGTTTGAATGATTTTAATGTGCGTGACTATGAACCTACTGGTGGAATGATGGCTCATAAGTGTTTAGAAGGTACGCCAACTGACAATAACTGGACGGACACAATGACTCATCCCTAGACATAACATTTTAAGAATATGCGCTGCAAAATCCCCGAATCCGCGATTTCGTAGCGCAAATAGTTATAAATTAGCAGAATGCGCTGCGAAATGGCTGGATACTGACACGCTGCGAAAAGGCTAAAACATCATTGCGCTGCAAAATCAACCAATAAAACTGCGCTGCGAAAATGGGAAAAGGACCAGTGACGTATACAAGATAAGACATGTCTTATTCAATCATGATGGAGGATGACTAACGGTTTTTTGAAAATGATTCACATCAATATCATTTAGAAACATGACCCCTAAGTAGTAAACATAGGACAACAACCATTTGACACCCATTTTTGACAATGAAATTTTGGACAAAATTTATGTACATGTGACTGCAGTTCTAGGTGATAACACAAAGAAAAGAATTTTGTGAGAAAATACAAATATGACTTATTTCAAGGATCTTACCAGAGTCACTTGAAGTTGACATAACCATCAACAGGAGTTGAAGTGCCTTGAATCTCTCATGAGTCACCGAAATTTCAAGAATTGTAGAATTACATTTTGAAGATCGAGTCAGATCATGCATGGTATTTGGACAACTACCGTCAATATTTGCAACAAGATCACTACTGTGAAAATGGAAACAATCTATATCACTGATTTTGTCAGGATTTACATCTTCAACAAATAGATCACTAGGTCAAAACAATATTCTAAATTCACATTCAAATATGGATAAATTGAAAAAAATTCATGAGTAACCATAGTCTTCCAGATTATAGGGAGCTCAACAAGCTCACTATTAAAGATAAGTTCCCCATTCCCGTCATTGATGAATTACTGGATGAATTGCATGGATCAATTTACTTCACCAAGTTGGATCTTCGTTCAGGATATCATCAAATCAGAATGAAGATTGAAGACATTCCGAAAACGGCATTTAGAACTCATGAGGGTCATTATGAATTTTTGGTCATGCCTTTTGGCCTTACCAATGCACCTTCAACATTTCAAGGTTTGATGAATTCAATTTTCAAACCATTCCTTAGAAAATTTGTGTTAGTATTTTTTGATGATATACTTATCTACAGCAAGTCTTGGAAGGATCATGTTGAACATGTCGACAGGGTGCTACAACTATTGGAAGAGAAACAATTATATGCCAAAAGATCCAAATGTTTCTTTGGAGTACAAGAGGTGGAATATTTGGGTCATATTGTATCTCATGAAGGAGTTAAGGTAGACCCTACCAAAATTAAAGCCATTAAGGAATAGAAAATCCCCACATCCATAAAGCATTTGCGCGGATTTCTTGGGTTGACAGGGTATTATCGCAAGTTTGTTAAGAATTATGGGAGAATAGTAGCACCTCTAACAACATTATTGAAGAAAGATGCATTTTCATGGACTCCGGAAGCAACAAAGGCCTTTGAACATCTTAAAGAGGCAATGTGCCAAGCACCGGTCTTAGCTACACCGGACTTCACAAAAACCTTTACTGTGGAATGTGATGCTTCAGGAAATGGAATTGGTGCTGTTCTAATGCAAGATGAAAGACCCATTGCCTTTGAAAGTCGTCCAATCAAGGGAAAGTTTCTAAGAAAAGCTATTTATGAGAAGGAAATGTTGGCAATACTCCATGCACTTAAGAAATGGCGACCCTACCTAATGGGAAGACACTTCAAGGTAAAAACAGATCATGATAGCCTTAAATACTTTTTAGAACAAAGATTATCCTCTGAAGAGCAACAAAAGTGGGTCACAAAGATGTTGGGTTATGACTTTGAAATCATCTACAAAAAGGGGAAGCAAAATGTGGTGGCAGATGCACTCTCAAGGAAGGATGAGGATGTGGAAGCATTGTTGTGCGCTATTTCTATCATCCAACCAGATTGGATAAATGAAGCAAGGGAGGAATGGAAGAATGACGAAGAAGTATGGGCACTTATTCGAAAGCTACAACAAGATTCCAGTACGTCTGATACATTTAGCTGGAAAAATGATTCGTTATGGTACAAAGATCACTTATACCTCTGTAAGAATTCCCAGCTAAAACAAAAGATTCTTATGGAATTGCACACTTCTCCCTTAGGAGGGCACTCAGGATTTTTAAAAACTTACCACAGGGTGAAGAAGGAATTTTTTTGGGATGGCCTTAAATCAGATATTCATAAGTTTGTGGCAGAATGTTTGGTTTGCCAGCAAAATAAAGTTGAAACAATTAAGACACCGGGTCTATTACAACCTTTACCCATTCCAAGCCAACGTTGGGAGGAGGTATCAATGGATTTTATCACAGGTTTACCCAAGTCTGAGGGAAAGAGTGTCATCATGGTGGTAGTTGACAGACTTACCAAGTATGCACACTTTTGTGCATTATCACATCCATTTAAAGCCAGTACAGTTTCTACTGCATTTATGGAAACAATTCAAAAGCTACATGGAAACCCAAAGATTATTGTAAGTGACAGAGATCCCATTTTCACTGGAAATTTTTGGACAGAATTATTTTCTTGTCTTGGTACTCAGTTAGCTCATAGCTCATCTTATCATCCTCAATCTGATGGGAAAACTGAGATAGTAAACAAATGTTTGGAAGGATACCTTCGTTGCTTTGTATCTGATAAACAGACACAATGGGTCAAATGGTTGCCTCTGGCTGAATGGTGGTATAACACTTCCTTTCATACAGCAACAAAAATGACCCCATTTATGGCACTTTATGGGTATGAACCACCATCCATCACATCATATTTAAGAGAAAATTCTAAGGTTCAGGCAGTGGAACATCACATCGAACATCAACAACAAGTCCTCCAACTCTTAAAGGATAACCTTGTGTTGGCACAGAATAGAATGAAACAACAGGCAGATCAGCATCGCAGTGAAAGAAGTTTTGATGTAGGTGATTGGGTATTCCTACGGCTACAACCATATAAGCAAATGTCCCTCAAGCAAGCTAAGAAGGATAATAAATTATCACCAAAGTATTATGGTCCGTACAAGGTGTTGCAAAAGATTGGTACTATGGCATACAAATTGGAGCTTCCTACAGCTTCTCGATTGCACCCAGTTTTCCATGTTTCATGCTTAAAGAAGGTTATAGGCGACAAGCTCCCAGTTCAAACAATATTGCCAGAACTTGACGAAGAAGGAAAAATTATATTGGAACCGGAAGCAGTTATAGAAACAAGAACTCGACAGCTACGAAATCGATCAATTTCAGAGTACCTTATCAAGTGGAAGAACTTATCCGCTGAAGATTCCACATGGGAGGACGAGAATTTTATGCAGAAGTATCCTGAACTACTCAAGCGTTGAGGACAACACTTTTTTGAAGGAGAGGGGCATGTTGGGTCCCTATAATACTAGTGATTACCCCATTACTATTGTAGTTATACCCCTTATTTATATTGATGTACCCATGTAGTGCCCATATTGTTACTATTGTGCCACATAGAAGCCCACTATTGTTATTGTTGTGCCCTACAATATTATTGTTATGTAGGCTTTGATTGTATTGGGACCACTTAGACTCCTATATATAGAAAGGAGGTATTTTTATTTGTATCATCCAAGAATTGTTCATTTATGTAATGTAAAGGAGGTTGCCCCCTCGAAGAGGCTGAATTCTAAGGCGTGGATCTCTCTTTTCTATCTTTTTGTGAGCTGGTTTCATAACATAATTTCTTAAACTACCTCCAATTATGAATTGAATTGGTTGGAAGAATATGATACCATACAGATGCTCTACCTTCTAAAATGTATGGAAAAATTCTACAAGCAACATCATCTAAGAGTAACTCAAACATTCTTAAAATTTAAATGCATGTAGAAGTCATCTATAAGATCTTCATCTTTAGTTTTCTTGTAAGGATCAAACTTAGATAACATCTTCTCTAGAAGTTTTGGCATTTTATGAATATTTTCCGGAAGAGCGAGTGGCTCTTGGGCCATGCAATCCAAATATTGATTAGCCATATGTTATCCTCCTTCTTCCTCCTCATGCTTTTAATTAGAAGAGTCTCCTCCTTCACTATTCAAGTCTTCATTATGCTGAGGCCGCTCCTCGCCAAAAAATTAAAATCTCCCTCGTCACCCTCTTCCCCAATAGGTGGAAGTTCCCCTTGTTGAACTACTTCTTTTGAGGGTTTTGCTAACTCTTCAAGGGTGGAAAAAACCAAATATTCCATCAATGAAACTAGTACACCAGTGCGAGTTCTTTCCTTATATTTTAGAGTATGAGGAAGATTATGAGCAATAGGAATTAATCTAAGAGATTTCACAAATTGACGAGTAATGGGACTGATTGTCCAAAGTTGATCGTACGTAACTTCAAAAGTATGTCCCAGACCTAAGTGAGAAGATTCTACAATTTCAAGAATAGGATTTGGAGTAGAACTCAGACTGTTATTGCCTTGTATAGATGCATCATTATTAGGGTGAGAGGAATTATCAGCCATAAAAAGGTGTTTTCCCTTCTTCTAGTGTCATAATGTTGATGGTGTTGGATCCCACCAACATACAGGGGATATCCCTGATATGAAGTCCTAATTATACCTCACACCATTTGGTATAAGAGTCCCATCTGGAATTATGGTTCCACTTCCATTAACTTAAATATTTGCCTCGGCTTGAGTGATTAGCATGAGAGATAAGCGTACATGTGCTTCTGAATGAGCAAGAGAGTATGCCTTGTGAAATGTTCAATTGTAAATGTATCAAGGTTCTTTCACTGCAAGGAACAAAAGTGAGTCTCTAAAAAAAATGTAATAGTACTAATCTAGTAAAGACGCATGCACATACACAAGGAAGAATTGTTAGTCATTAAGAAAAACAGTTCATATAGATCCCATGAACATTATAACAATCAAAACACATTTCCAACAAGTACAAAAGCCACCGAAACAATTCAATTTCTTTAGCACATGTGTAAGCTAACATAAACCACAAACATTTGAAGAGTAGTCTCAAAACATCTAAAATTTATGCATGAAAATGTTTTGGCCAAATGGCTTCAAATATTAAGAAAAAGTTCCAAGATACATGAGCACAATGAACACCACTAGATCTAATAGTGGAGCGTTAGAGCCAATGGTTGCTCTCCAAAAGAAGTATCTCTATCTCTCTAATGCCTTATGGGAGAAGCCAAGGTGAAAAGCCCTCTGCTTGAGTAATGAGGTTTCTTTTATAAATAGAGGCATGACCTTTCATATCCTCATGACTCTTGAGTTCCTCATTTGATTTTTCCATTTCTTATGACCTTTAGACTTCTATACAAATCTTGGAATTCTAAAGGAATTTTGAACTTCTTCATGACTTTTGGAATTACATGTGTCTTTTGGACTTTTTCATATGGCTCTTTTGTCCATACATGACTCTTGGACTTCCACATTTTGCCTTTACAATAATTACATACTTACACCATCATTTCCACAACATCATGAGGTGACAAAATGACAAGTCACTAACATTGATGACTTGGACTCATAGTGACTGATGAAATGGACTTTTTTTAGAGGTGACAATGTTGCCACTTTTATATTCAATATTAGATGTTGCTTTCATGTTGTTGTTATCTTTACCCTCCAAAGGGTGTCAGATCATATGGAGTCTTTATGAGCTACTATGATCATCAAGATTCCAATGTTCTCCATCTCATGTCATTATGTGTTCTTTGATTTTGAAAAATTCCTCAAGCTAATCCCTTTGAAAAATCTCCTCATACATCCTTTCTAAATACAAAAAATAAATAAATAAAACTAAAAATTTAGACGTTTCTACATAGCAAGTATGGAATGTAACAAACATTAGTTGGAAGAAAGTATGACATCACTTAAAAAAGCATGGCTTTGATTAAGAAGAGGAGTTCATGCAGTGATAGAACCTTCATGCATTGACAAGTAAGAATCTCTACTTCTAAATAAATAGCATTGAACATATTGACAGTTTAGGCCAAGCATAATGCATATTAATCTCAAGGTTTAGTGTTGTTGATTATATGGTTTCCATTACATTCCTAGGAGCCTAAGAAACTGAAAAAAAAAAAAAAAAAATTGTTTCCATCCTAGTCCCTACCTTAACCACCTACTATAAAAGAGATTACTCAAGAGCATAACATTAAGTAGGTTGAGCCTTGATTGAAAATATTTACAGTTTAGTGTTAAAGTTCCCTTTTGGATGTAAACCATTCAATTCATGCAGGCAAACACTATGGGTTCTAAATATGCACTTAATTGTTGTTCTATGCATTGGAGTTTTCTCATATCTATGGAAAATGTGGCATCAACAATAGCCAAATTGAAATGCTCGGATAATTGGCACCCAAAACTCTAAGATAAGAATATTATACTCTTGTAATTTACCATGTCACTACCATATTGACTATGGGACCTAAAAAAATATTTAGTGCAAGTAGCTTTAGCTTATGAAATGTTAAAATTCATTTGCTGGATGTTTAATATATTATCATATGCATTATCATGCTCATGCTCCTTATGGTTTTAATTTTGTTGTAATGTGTGTTAAATCAAGAGGCATGTGCTAATATTTGAGGTTCATTCATGATGATGGCTTCTTGTTTTATTTCTAAGGCAAGAGAGACCATGATTTAGGCATGGTCTTTTACTCCAACCTTCACAATAATGACCAATTTATCAACGAATCATAAGAGACTTCACATGAGTGTAATCCATTGGAGTGTTGTTGTCTAATTTCAAAAGCTCTATCTTGGGGCCAAAATATTAAGCACATGGGATAGTTTAGTATAAGAGGAGACTGTGAACTAGGATACTGAACTTATCACATTTTTTCTTAATGAGGGGCTATTTGTGTAGCACTAATGGTCAACTCACTTAAAATAAATATTTTCAATCACACAAATGAAATGATAGTTCAAAGATAATTTAAGTGGAGAATAAGTTTACTATTATCTCTCATATGGTGTGCATCACTCTACAAGAGTCCTGAGTATATAACTACAAAATCCCTCAAGATATATATTTTTACCCCTTATGACCAAAGTGCTTAGACATATATCTAGATTTGAATTCAAAATCATTGACAAGAAGGGTGTAACATCCCTTAATCTACCCCTACTTATTATAATGATGGTTGTGATTGTAATGCCATTGTGGAAGGACCATGACTAGTTGGACCTTAATTGATTAACAGAACTGAAGGTTGGATAGCTTTATGGATCCTTGGCCTTAAGGGAAACTTTCTTTCTCGCCTATCTTTACCTAAAGCCACTTTAATGCCTAAACCCTGCTTACTCACTTATCTTGCTTGAAAATCCACAACCCATACCAATTGATTAAATACCAAGCTTGCTTGAATACTTGGTGGGTCAATAATCTGACAGGTTTTATGCAATGTGACTAGGCCACAATTGAAGTTGGGAAAGCTCATTACCAAGAGTTACAAAATTGAAGGAGTGGAACAGTGACATCACCTGAAGAGGAAGGATGTGGCATAACATAAAGAACCACCTCCTAATAGGTGAAGAGACACAATTGGATAGGAGGGTACAAAAAGGGGTAGGCGATGCCCATTCAGTGCTCTCTCTCAAAAAAAAATCAAGAGAATATAAGAAACCAATGAGCCAAGTCGAGCTCTGATAACTAGGAGATAGAAAGAATAAAAGAGCAGAAGGAGCATGAGATGCTCTAATATTAGGAGTGGTCATTGTTATCACCCCAAGAAACTCTCCTAGGTTGTATATCAGAGATGCTCGGGAACATTACAAACTCAACAAAAAGTTGGATAAATGGTGGATGAATGAAGGAAATGCTGCATATTCAAGCCAGATAACCACTAATACTATGGTTAACCCCAGACATGGGTGAACACCCCTAGACTACAAGGCTTTAGACCACCAATTACTCACAATTTAAAGTGATGATGGAGAAGACTGACCACACCAGCAGATGCACAAGACCCTGTGATGGCCGGCTGCAACCAGTTAAAAGGTCTGTAAATCTATTTCCTAATGCACAAACAGGATGACAACTCTCTGGCATTAAAACAACGGATACCTACATACATATTCAATAATACATGCTAAATACTAACACAGAGGTGGGATGACGGCCCCTCTAATGCTATACATTAACAGCAAATGAGAAATGCATAACAGGCACAACCTAGAACAAAGAAGAAGAAGTGGACAATGAGCAATTAACAGCAAAAGAATCTTGCATTAGCTGAAAGTGAAGACCAGAAGCTGTAGGTATCACAGCAGTTATAATCTCCAGAAGTTGAACCTTACAGCAAAATAACACTCATCAACCTTTACATTCTGTCTTCTGAGTATATATGGAGGTTGATTACAAAATATCTCTGCTACTAAGCGTGGAGGGGTCATAATGGACCACCAACCACATTTACAATTAGAAATGGGCCTTTGCTGCACACTGCTGATTTTAATGGACAAAATCAACCTTTTAAGATAGTCTGATGTCCTTCTCTGGCAGCTGGAGTGAATTATGGATTAAATTCCATGTCTGATAAATGATTTTCACTGCTCGAGGTCGTCCTGTTTGTCCTTAGGCCATTCTGTTGATTAATTGCAGTTGCTGAAGCTTTAATTGTGCAGGTATAGGGTGGTTGATCGTTGTTTTCCTTCCTCGGCAGCAGAGAGCAGTCGAAAATGGTACAGCCAGTGAGGTGGAGGCATGCACAAGATGAGAACAAGGCTCGACCGTTAGATCGCATGGATCAATGGCGAGGATGAATTGCAGGGGCTATCGGGAGCAAAGGGGAAGGGAAAATGTGGGTCGTTGGATCAATAAAATCAACGGCGGAGATCGATTTACGCGGGCTATCGGAGGTCAACGGGACCGGGACAACAAGGGCCATCGGATCTGCACGCGGCAGATCTGACGGTGATCGCAAACAAAAGATACGCACATGTTAACGGGCGGGAGAGCGACGGTTTCAGGCAGCAAGCAGTTTCCCCGCACCACCTTTTGACCCATGGCGGTTTCCGTATAACGGCATGCGTTCCAATGAAACAGAGCCGCGTGACAGGCTAATACTGCCACCTCCGTGAGTTAACAAGCATGCAGGTCGCGCGATCGTGGGAAGTGTCCACCGTCGATCTGGAGATGGATGGTCGGATGGTAAGGAAAGAGTGCAAAGTTTAATGCGTGGGCAAAAGAAAGAGACCATTAGATTAAAGCGATCAATGGCTGAGATTTCAAATCGACAGAGGGTTTATAATTTACAAAGGCGAGTAGTTATAAAGGGTTAATGCTTTCGCATTGGGGATTAAATGAAGAATGAGTTTATTCAGGGCTTTAACAGGTTTTATAGAGTTTAAACCAAAAAGCCCGGGAGCCGAGAAAAAGGATTTCAGCGGGGTTTTGCAGTGTTAAAATGATAAAACAGAGGCACTGGGGTAAAGAGGGATTAAGCAGAGGAATATGGATAAGGCGAAGAATGAAGAAGTTTCAGGAGGAAAACAGAGAAACAGAGGACTAAGAGGGTGTGAAGAAACTTGAAGGATCAAGGAGGATAACGATTGCTGCGAGGCCCTTTTCAGCTCAAACACGCCGCCAAACCTGAATTTGGGTCTTTAGACAATGAAAATTGATAGCAGAGCTAACATTGGCTCCTTCTAGGGATGAGATCCTCCCTTTGAGGTCTCAAGAACTACATACCAATGCCTTTATACAAAACCAGCTTAAAACACTGCCTAGTATCCATTGGGCATGGAGTCAAAATAAGCCTACTCCTAAAACTGAAAAAGAAATTGCTTACAATCATTAAGGCCTGAAAACTTAAAACTTCAAACACTGCCCATCTGCTGGGCCATCAAAATTGTTGCCTGTCATCTGGTTCATCATAGATCAGCAAGACAGGATTTATTTGAGCCTCCACCTCGAACAGTTTAGGACACTTGAGCTTAATAGGCAGATATGGATCAAATTTCATTTCCCTTCTGTGTATTCTCCTCCTTGGATGTTGTTTATAGGAGCCTTTGTACACCTGCTGAATAACCATGAATGTTGTGCACATTATTGTGTCATGTGTGGTCTGCACAACTAATACGAAAGATGCACCATTTTATTCTTGTGCAGGGGACACAGAGACATTTCCTGCATCTGAATCTTTGTTAGAATAGTCCTCATCCAAGGAGGAGTTCCAAGATTGTACATTCTCTTCCTCTGTCATCTGATAAGCTGCCTTTTCAATCTGAGAGGAGGCCACCTGAGTAGGCTTTAGAAAATCAAAACTGAGGTGATCAGTCTCAGCCTTGAGCATTGAGCTACTTCCTGCCTCAGTGTTCAAGGGGCAACTGTGAGGGATTGTCATTTGAGCAGGCAGAGAAGCAAAAGATGATGGGGAGCTTTCTTCTCCCTTCTTGATCATTGTGCTGGGAATAACAACAGGTTGATCAACTTGCAGATCTGCATAGCCATTAGAAGATGTGTTGGCCTTAGGCTCGAATTCTTGGAGGAAGGGATCTGCTGCTGGCTGCCACTGCTGGTCAACTTGTTGTTCTGCAGCTACAACAAATTGCTGAGCAGTGCCTCTGGATATTGCTTTCTCATAAGCAGCCCTTGTTAGGAAAGGAGCACCTTCCAAAACATGGACCTCCTCCTCATGCTACACTTCTTCCATGACTATATTCTGTAAAAGGGTCCTGACCCCTTTATCTTCATTTGTAACTTTATTTCTTTGCAAAATCTGCACATGCTCATTTGCTCCTTTGCATGGATTTGGAGTTGGAAAAGAAATGGAACAATGAGCTCCTACTTCTTCAAAATGCTGCTTAGCCTTTAGCTTGGAAACTTCAGAGGCAAAAAACTCAATCATCCTAGCTAATTCATCAATCTCATGCTCTGAGGATGATGAGGATTCACCTCCCTGACTTCTCCTCTCGGCATCACCTTCAAGTCTTTCTGCAGCAATGATGTTTGCTTCTACTTCAAAGGTTGCATTTTGCATATTAGCCAAAGAAGTGCATCTTCTTTCTCTTAACAGCAAGCAGAACTGAGAATCGAAGGCATTAGCATAAGTAAGCATAGCAGAAGCAGGGGTAGGTCTTACTTCAGCTGGCATTCTGCTGTACATATGATTGAATCTGATGTTGAAATCAGATAGCAGCTCACCATCTTCTCTCTGCAAGTTCCCAAATTCATCATGATAAAAGAGCAGATCTTTATTGTTTCCCCAATGCTTTAAAAATACATCCTCTAAAGCATCAATGTCTACAATGGACCTAGGGGGTAAATTTCTGAACCAATTTGTAGCTTCCCCATCTAGGCTTTGAACAAAAACCCTCATCCAGACATCCTCTTCATTGATATCCAGGTTATCGGCATAGCTATAAAAAGACTCTAAATGCTCTTCAGTTGTTACTCCTTCTGCACCAGTAAACTTTGGCATATATTCTTGATAATCACCTGCAGGCATGGCGTTCAAAGGGACAGGCAAGACCAAGGGTCCATACCTAGCAGCAACTATTCGTTCTATCTTTGTAAGGGCTTGTTGGCTTGCCATGACTGAGGTAAGGTAAAAGGATACTGGTGGACTGAGTAGAAAGAATCAATGAAAAGAATAGCAGAACAGAGGACTATGATGGACAGCAAGGAATGTTTCTTTCAACTGAGGTCTGAAAGGGAAATGAATAACAAGGAGCTGTATGAATCTCTGAAGGTATTTCTACATTGGCAGAGATACATAAATATTCAAGGCTTACCTAATTCTAATGCTCCTTACTACGATATTTTCTTCTACTAAACGATCTTCTCAGGATCAGGCACTGATTCAGCTGATGATTTCTGAAGATATCTCTGAACATGCCTTCACCAATTGCGCCAGAACTTCAATGTGGAGTCGCCAAAGCTTGGTATTCCTCCAATGGAGTCGCCAGATAGATGATTACAACCAAAGACTGTGTTCAAACCTTGTCTATCATAAAATCTTGAAGTTGTGTCGTTTTCCCAGGGAAGCTGAGCTTCAATTCTCCTCTCCCTGGCAACGGCGCCAATTAATCTTATCACCCCAAGAGACTCTCCTAGGTTGTATATCAGAGATGCTCGGGAACATTACAAACTCAACAAAAAGTTGGATAAATGGTGGATGAATGAAGGAAATGCTGCATATTCAAGCCAGATAACCACTCCTACTATGCTTAACCCCAGACATGGGTGAACACCCCCAGACTACAAGGCTTTAGACCACCAATTACTCACAGTTTAAAGAAAATGTGATGATGGAGAAGACTAACCACACCAGTAGATGCACAGGACCCTGTGATGGCCGGCTGCAACCAATTAAAAGGTCTGTAAATCTATTTCCTAATGCACAGACAGGATGACAGCTCTCTGGCATTAAAACAACAGAAACCTGCATACATATTCAATAATACATGCTAAATTCTAACACAGAGGTGGGATGACAGCCCCTCTAATGCTATACATTAACAGCAAATGAGAAATGCATAACAGGCACAGCCTGGAACAAAGAAGAAGAAGTGGACAGCGAGCAATTAACAACAAAAGAAGCTTGCATTAGCTGAAAGTGAAGACCAGATGCTGCAGGTATCATAGCAGTTATAATCTCCAGAAGTTGTACCTTACAGCAAAATAACACTCATCAACCTTTACATTTTGTCTTTTGAGTATATATGGAGGTTGATTACAAAATATCTCTGCTACTAAGCATGGAGGAGTCATAATGGACCACCAACACATTTACAATTAGAAATGGGCCTTTGCTGCACACTGTTGATTTTAATGGACAAAATTGACCTTTTAAGATAGTATGACGTCCTTCTCTGGCAGCTAGAGTGAATTATGGATTAAATTCCATGTCTAATAAATGCTTTTCACTGCTCAAGGTCATCCTGTTTGTCCTTAGGACATTCTATTGATTAATTGTAGTTGTTGAAGCTTTAATTGTGTAGGCACAGGGTGGTTGATCGTTGTTTTCCTTCCTTGGCAGCAAAGAGCAGTCGAAAATGGAACAGCCAGTGAGGCGGAGGTGTGCACAAGATGAGAACAAGGCTCAACCGTTAGATCGCATGGATCAATGGCGAGGATGAATTGCAATGGTTATCGGGAGCAAAGGGGAAGGGAAAATGTGGGTCGTTGGATCAATAAAATCAACGGCGGATATTGATTTACACGGGCTATCAGAGGTCAACGAGACCGGGACAATGAGGGCCATCGGATCTGCACGCGGTAGATTCGACGGTGATCGCAAACGAAAGTTTAACAGGCGGGAGAATGGCGGTTTCGGGCGGCAGGCAGTTTCCCCGCACTGCCTTTTGACCCGTGGCAGTTTCTGCATAAGGGCATGCGATCCAATGAAACAGCGCTGCGTGGTAGGCTAATACCGCCGCCCCCGCGAGTTATCAAGCGTGCAAGTCGCGCGATCGAGGGAAGCATCCACCGTCGATCTGGCGATGGACGGTCGGATGGTAAGGAAAGAGCGCAGAGTTTAATGCGCGGGCAAAAGAAAGAGACCGTTAGATTAAAGCGATCAACGGCTGAGATTTCAAATCGGCAGAGGGTTTATAATTTACGAAGGCGAGTAGTTATAAAGGGTTAATGCTTTCGTGCCGGGGATTAAATGAAGAATGAGTTTATTCGGGGCTTTAACAGGTTTTATAGAGTTTAAACAAAAAATCCCGGGAACCAGGAAAAAGGATTTCAGCGGGGTTTTGCAGTGTTAAAACGATAAAACAGAGGCACTGGGGTAAAGAGGGATTAAGCAGGGGAATATGGATAAGGTGAAGAATGAAGAAGTTTCAGGAGGAAAACAGAGAAACAGAGGATTAAGAGGGTGTGAGGAAACTTGAAGGATCAATGAGGATAAAGACTGCTGCGAGGCCCTTTTCAGCACAAACACACCGCCAAACCCAAATTTGGGCCTTTAGACAATGACAATTGATAGCAGAGCTAACAGTCATCCTAGGCTAGGTCGTATTTCTTTTTATTATAATATTTTTCCATTGATTTGATGGCATACTCTAGGTGACCCTAGTGATCATCCATGTAGTTATGTGTATAACCATTGAATTATTTATCTAAGTATGTGTGGCACGTATTAACTTCGGTGAGTGAATAAGCCACTGAGTGTTGGTTGTTGAGATGGTGAAGCACTGGAATAGTGGATTCCATCTCCTAAGATCGTGTTCAACCCTTTGGTGTGAACTCTTTTCCTGTGAACCATTTCCCTCACACGCTAGATCCAGATTATGGGTGTTCAAGTGCAATAAAGGTTGCAGTGTGGTTGGCCTATGGTTGGGTGGAGAGTGGAAATCCATCCTTTAGTTGCTAACAACTTCAGTCTATTCAAATAATTATTCTTGGATTATACATGTTAGACTATAGGTTATGGAATTCCTTATTGTTTTTATGAATCATTATTAATGTTGTCCCATATATGTACAAACTCTTGATTTATTATCAAAAATATGGTTGATCATCTAACTTGTATATTTATGGTGATTATGAGTTGTTTGAGTTATGTGGTTGCAGCTTTCTTGGTCATGTGCAGGTTTTCTGGCGTAGGAAAAAGGACTCACCAAGCTAGATCATTGATTAATAAGATCAAAACAAACTTTCTTTTCCATATATCTCCCTGACCATATCGGTTGCTATTCATGGGACTTACGCAGTCCGTGATTGGTGATCTGAAAATCACTTAGGCCTAGTTATGGTTTCACTAGTTTCAATCCTTCTTACACACTTATAAGTTTGGAAAGCTCACTTCCATAATCTTGATGATGGGTTATCTTATTAGGAGTTCAATGCATGTCTTTTTTATATAGAATAGCTCTATCTCTAGTAGGATTGTTGAGATCTATGTTGGATCATAGTGATTTATATGCTTTATATGTTTGCATGGTCATGATAAAGTGATGTATTTGGTCGGTTTCCAATATACTCATGATTTACAAAGTTACATCAATATGCATGGTTACTTAATATTCTTCAACTAACTTGGTTACTTAATATAATCTAACTTGTTACAAATATCATGGCATATTTCCTTGTTGGAGGCTACAGGCTCCCTCCTCAGAGGGGGAAGTAGTATAGTGCATGGATGTTTGAGGTTCCTTAGTTGATGCATTATATCATGTGATTTCATTCATCTTATATGTTTATGAATCTAGTGTTTTCTTGCCTTTTTTATACTATAAGTTACTTAACAGGTTATGAAGGTCATCCATGTGTTGATTATTATTCACGTTACAACAGATCTAATCGTTATTTATCATTAATAAAAGTGTTTTTTGGATGTACACATATGTATAATGTTACATTGTCTTGAAATTTCTAGAGGAAGTATGTTGCGAGAATATCTTGATGAAATATTGGATGTGAGTGTTTTCATGGTTATGAGGGATCTGTTGGTCCTTGTGTTTGTTGATAGATTCTTGAGTTACATAGCCACTTACATGGATGTTTATTATTATCACATGTGCTCAGTTAATTGATTTAGTGTGTGATTTCCATGAACTGGTAAGTTGTAACTATCATGGTCGCTTTTTTGTTGAAGGTTGTAGCTCGGTGTATATGATGCATAAAATAATTCTACAACTCATGGACGAAAGTTAGGCATGAATCAGGGGTTGGATTGGTTTTTGGTTGAACCCCATATCCGGACCAAATATCTTTTTAATGTTCTAGCACTAAGTTGTATCTGGGGCGAAGGAGTTAGATAAAATGTTATCTAGCAAATTTATCCAAACATCTAGACATTCGAGCTATCAGGCATTTTCTCTAATAGAGAAACATTAAATATTTTTCGAGTCGGACACTATTCGAGAAGAGTGTACAGGATGGGCCCTGTTGGGAAAACTTGGCGAGAGGTTATACTTTGTATAATTCATCTAATGTTGTTCATGCAGGGCCGGATGGGGGGCTAGGCCCAAATTTATTTCTTGGAGTTATAGTGATCGAGAGTTGGGGATCCAAAAAGTTTGCCAAGGTGAAAAATATGGTACACCTAGATTTTTCCTAGAATCATATGCAACATTAAATCTATGGTTTGCACAAAGGGGTTGGACCCTATGGAACCTGCAAATTAGGATGACGTGGAAAGAATCAAGGAGGCATGGTAAGATAATGTGAATGCCATGTAAGGATCCCATGAGGATGTGAGTTAGATGATGTGGCTAAGTCGATGATGTGGACTACTCAGGGTGATGTGGCAAAGCTACATGGGTGACATGTGGTATTTGGAATGGGAATTTTAGGATGTTGATTTGGTCAAATCTTCATGAAACATGGTAGTGATTTTGTGGTGCCACATGGCTTGGGAGTGCCATGTGGTATTATTGTGGAGTATATGTGTCAAGGTGACACGTCACCGTGGGACTTGGATCCCTGGAGGATTTTTGCAGTGTTTCTTTTATAATGTGTGTGCGGTAGATGGAAGGTGTGGAATGGGAATATACGCATTACCTAATATAAACCTTCTTTTTGTGCCATGGAGGTTTGACAATGAGAACTTCTCGTATGGGCATAGTTGAGGAAGGCATGGGATAGGAACATGCATGGTATCTGATGCAAACCGACTAGTCACACCACACCAATTCCAATGTATAGCCTCGATTCGCTAAGGCACAGTGATGTGGTGGGCCTAAGATGATGTGATAACACCTAGTGGTCTATATACATTGGCTACATGTCATATCTCTTTATAATGGGAATGTTGTTTTGCATGAAGGAATGGGCCTCGCGTGCCCGAAAATGGAGATGATGTGGAAAGTGCCACATATATTTGAATATGTCTCATGGATTCTAGGTAGGTGTTGTGGGTGAAGTAGAAGAGTCACATGGGTTAGATGTGGGTGCTATGTGGCATTGTCTAGCTGATGTGGTAAGATCTAATTTGTCAAACTTTGAATGAGCATAACTTTCAATATGGGAGTTGGATTGAGATAAAATATATATCACCAAAAAGTTCTCGATGAGTTGAACGCAATGGTGGCTTTTGTTTTAAGTTCTGATGAGGTTGGAATAAGAGTTTTTTGTGACCCCATCGTCATAATAGACCTTAGAGATCATATTCATTTTAGAGGTAACACTTTCCACTACCTGGGAATATCCCAAGGGGGTGGGAGGGTGTGTTACAAAGTGGTATCAGAGCATGGTTCAACATTGAACCTGGATGGGCTCAAGTATAGGAAAGAATTTAAGTTTTAAAAATAATATCTATACGTGCATGTGTACTTGTGTGTAATTATTTTGTTGTATATACAAATACATTGATGTTATTTAAAGGTTGATTTGAGTTTTATGCATCAAGATAAACATGGAAGATGTTGACTAGATTCCTTGGAGTAACCCAACATAATTGAAAAAGTTTATGGCTGAGTGATGCAACCATAACTATGAGGAAAATCTCTTAACTTAGCTCTTGCTTGTTTAATTTTTTTCTTTAGTGTTTTGAGAAGTTTCCATAAGTTGAATAATAATAGCACAGACATGTAAGAGATGAAATAGATTAGAGATACATGTCCAATGAATAGATATTAAACAATGATATGATAGATGCATGAAGGTACGTTAGGTGAATATAGTAATGGCATGTAAATAAAAAAATTACATGCTAGGTTTTGAGTAACATAATGAATTTATTTAATGGATTACATGCCACATTGAGGAATCATTGGGAAAGTGTGCAAGAATGACCTTTTTGTTGTAAATTATCATTATTAATGTGCCTATGCTTCTAAACTTTGTTGTGTGCATGAATGAAAAAGATAAAGGCTGGAAATTGACATCAATACATAGCATGGGATGTGTGTATGTGCGACATATGATTGTAAAAATGAATATGGACAAGAACTACTAAATATTGCAACAATAAGATTGTTACTAGGAATTTAAACCCCTTAAAAAGGATTTAGATGGAAGTTATAGTAATGACAGGCAAGCAAGTAAGGCAATAGCAAGCCATAGTACAAAGGTAAAGGAGAGGAATGGGTAAGAGTTCCTTTTAGCTAAAATTTATATATGTTGTTTCAAATTAATGAATGCCTTGCAAGGATGCCAAGGAAATGACATGGTTAAGGTGGGAAGCCTTTGGTATGAAATATTTCAGTAATGAATGCTAAACTACTTACGAACTTAGAGATATATATTTCTCATTTCAAACTCATTGGTTTTCTAGAATAGATTTTTAATTGCATTAGGAAATTATTAGAAGAGATGTGATTCATATGTGCAGTACAATGACAGTTTCATTTCAATTTATTTGAATTTAGTTGGAGTGATAGAATTGTTATGAGTATAATAATTATGAGGTCACTTCAAGTTGTTGTGAATTTCTTTTGTAATTAAATGATTGTGCACATAAGCACTGACAAGTTTTGGCTGATTGAAAGATTACGTTACAGGTAGAGTGTCAAACATGGTCGGAGATCAAAGCCACCATGATAGATTAAAACCACTTTCAAAGGATCCCAATAGCATGACCAAAACAAGATCTCACGTCAATGAGATCAAGATTCTGAATGAAGAAAAGTTGGAAAATTTAAATTTTTTATTTGAAATCTTTTAGTATATCTCATGGAAAAATAAATGTTGTGACACAGGTGAAATGATGGAGCTAGGAACTCAAGAAGAAGACTACCACATCGACATTGCGGCATATGGCACTTTTTTGTCTGATGTGAGCTAGTCATAACTGGTACCTTGACCATAAGAATCCATGAGTAGTGTAGTGGAGCATGCTAGATGGGTACTTGGCCATGAAACTCCATGCATATGTCATTAGATCATGTCTAGAGGGTGCTTGGCCATAAGACTCTAATGACTAGCCCATGTGGTTAAATATTGGGAGAAGTAGACTTCCCAAAATGGGGGTTAACAGGGACTAATGATATAGAAGAATGTCATGCTTACAAGGCCAGAAAGAAACCTCGTAAGGCTAGAGAGGAAGAAAATCCCTTGCAAAGTAACTTGAACCAGTACCCTGTAATGCAGAAAGAGATGAGGGAGCATTCCCTGAAGCTCTCTTAAATGTTGAAAATTCCCTTTTTGAACTAATTAGATGGATACTGGAATTTTGAGGTTGTTATAAACCTCGGAAGGGCTCTCACTAAAATTTTGTGCACATGTTAGTGATCGACACCTTGAACACTAAAAATCAAGGGATTGAATTTGTGGTGGGTTAATGGATAATGTGAAAGGGAATGGTGTGCATTTCATTATTGTTATTGTGGACCAAAAATTTTATTGTTTCTTTTGTTTGTTGACTTTGAGTATGGCCATGTTTCTTGTGTTGTTGGCATGTGTATTATTGTGGTCTTTCTCTATTTTTCATTCTTTCTTATTTCCTTTTTTTGTGTGGTTTTATCTTGGTTAGTTGTTGGGTGTGAGAAAGGAAAGAAAAGGGAGCTCATGGAGAAGAGCTAAATAAAACCAAACTAGAAATGCAAGACCCTAATTAATCCATGTACATCATAAGAATGACAGTGTAAGGTAGAAGAAGGAGACAGAACAGCTAGGTGAACCTATCTAGGTTCACATAAACAAAATAGACAGTGACATGATAGCTATGGAAATGACATGGGAAGGACATTTTCCTAAACCTTAATCCTATTTGGTATATGCATTTTCTACATTTCATGAGTATATTAATGATGAAATGAATGTATATGATGTCATTTCATTTGACAATTCATTGTCGAGAATCATCCCAGTGGAAGGATGATTGATTAAAGTTCTTAAAAATCTGATGATTATGTGAATAGAATTTTTGGGATAACATGATGAGGTTATCTAATAATATCCCTTTTCATGTAAGGGATCCATCGAGAAAGTGTCCAAGGATTAAATCTTTTGTTAATTTATTGTGCTCATGTGCTTATGACATACACGTGCTCATGTTTATATTATGTTTACGATAATGAAATGTTGAATATTGTATCAATGAGTATATTAACACCTAACTAGATTCCTCATTCAAATGATGAGGCACATACACCAATGAGCGCTAGCTTGGGGATGAGAAACCACTCAGTGCATATAGTTTGACTATTACGACCACCAAAGTTCTAGCTAGCCACTTATATACTTGTCAAACAATAGCACCTACCTTATTGGAGGTGTGATGATAATGGAGGTGTGGTGGTAAATAATATTCTAGATGACAAAAGGCTACCTTTATGGTAGTTTTGACACTCATTAGGAGCTGAGTGAGAGGTGGGATTATTGGGACCTGTACTAAAAGACTACATGGAGAAATATGTTTGTCACTGAGTGCTTCCCCTAGTGGTGAAATTATTTATTGATATGGACTCTAGGATGGAGTTATAGAAAAGGATTGCATGGAGCATTATATCCTCCACTGAGTGCTTGATTTGACCGATAAACCACTTAATGAGTTGGATTTAAGGAAGGAACTGATTGAAGATTTCATAGAGATAAGTATTAAATACCAGTTTGATGAATTTATCTAATAAAACTATGGTTTGAATTGATTTAAAACTTTATGGTCTGCTAATGAAAGCATGTTTTAATTTAAATTAGTTTTTTTATGATTAATCTCATAAGAATCATTTTCTTATGGTGTAGGTGAACTACTGAATTGTCCAACACAAAGACTGTGTGGAGAGGTATAGAAACCATTGAGTGCTTCCTTCAGCTGATAAACCACTCAATAAGTTGGATTTAAATATGGAGCTTGTTGAAGATTTCATAAAGGTGAACTAATGAATTTCCCAACACGAATACATAAGATTGACTATGAAACAAAGCAGCATCAACATAATAGGGTTGAAGGCCTCAAGAATAATGTTGTTGCAATGATACTAGAAATATATGATATACATTGATCGCCATGAGAGACTCCATGACTAATATATTGTGTTAATAGAGAAATCCACAAGGATGACTTGGTTGTAAAGACTCTTCTTATGTAAGGAAGCCTTGCCAAGGGATGGATCGCCCGAGGAACTAGAGAAGTAGAGAAGGATATGCTTAAACTTGGAAGGTGTGGGACTACATGGAAGAGGAAACTGAAGCAAATCTATTTTAAAAAAATCATTTACATACTCATTGGGATCAAGCATACATTAGGTATGCTACACAAAGCAATGACATAAATATGTTCCTATGAAAATATTGAAGATAATGGAGAACATGGTTGGACAAGAAAATCCAGGAAATAGAAAATGTGTTAATGAAAGAGCAGTAGTGCAAAACAAAATTAATGGTTTTTTCTTTCTATTATAAAACACTGAGGATGATGTTCATTTAAAGGGGTGGGGTTTGTAACATCCCCTTTCTTTACCCCTACTTATTGTAATGATGGTTCTGATTATAATGCTAGTGTGGAAGGACCATGACTGGTTGGACCTCTGATTATATAATAATTATTATTGTTAATTAATTAACACAACTAAAGATTTGAAAACCTTATGGATCCTTAGCCTAAGGGGAAACTTTCTTTCTCACATAACTTTATCTAAAGCCACTTTAATGTTTGAAGCCTACTTGACTGCTTGTATTTCTTGAGAATCCATGACTCATACTACCCGATTAAATACCGAGTTTTCTTGGATACTTTATGGTTCAGTTATCTAATAGGTGTTATGCAATGTTACTAGCTCATAATTGAATAAAATAGAGCTCGTTAATGGGATTTACAAAAGTGAATGAGTGGAATGACACCATCACCTGAAGAAGAAGAATAAGGTGGCATAATAGATAGAATTTCCTTTTGATTAGTGAAGAGACATGATTGTATAGGAGGGTAAAAAAAGGGGTAGCCAGTTCCCATTCGACACTCTCTCTCTCACAAAATCAAGATAATAGAACAAACCAATGAGCCAAGTGAGGCTCTTATAGCTATGAGATAACAAGAAAAAGAGAACAAAAAGGGTGTGAGATGCTCTGATATTAGGAGTGGTTGGCCTAGATTGGGTCATATTTCCCTATATTATTATATTGTTTTATTGATCTAATGGCCTACTCTTTGTGACTGTAGTGATAATCCAAGTAGTTATTTTTAAATACATTGAGTTCTTTATCTAAGCATGTGTGGCCTATGTGAACTTCAGTGATTGAATGGGACACTGAGTGTTGGTTTTTGAGAGGTGTCTTCCTTTTCCAAAGAATTGTTGGGAGAATAAATTGAATCGCCAAGATCATGACTCAACTAGAGTTCCATCAAATAGCTAGAAGGTTTGGTCCTACAACTAGATTAGGAGTGTTGAAAATGCAACAAGATGATGGAGCTTAGTGAAAAGAAGTCCCCTTCACTAAGTGGGCCCTCAGGCTATTTTTGGCGCAAAGTCTATTTTTAGACTATGTCTATTTTTAGACATATGGATCATGGTCTATGAGTTGCAGGATGCTATTTGTGGATGATTGGTCATGTTGGTAAAAATAGATGGACTTATATTTTTAGACATATGGGCGGAGTCTATTTTTAGACTACCAGGCTAAAAATAGAACAGTCGAATATTATTAGCTCTTAATAATATTTGGACTATAAACATTATCTTATCCTCTTGGAGCACTTCAGTTCGAGCTACGGATGTGGCACATGCAACTGCCAGAAGGAAATACGCTTTTCTTATGGGTTAGTTGAGCTATTGCATGATGAACTTCAGTTAGAACTCATGTGGTTGAGTTTGGTGGAGTTGATTGTGGAGTTGATGGAGTTGTGTTCAGTTTGACTTGGTTGAACTAGTTGTATTTAGTCTAACTGAAGAATACACTAGTGATGAGTGATGTGAATTAATTGTTAAACTAATTCACTAATTATTAACTCATAAAGCAACTAAAGAATACATCAGTTAACTCAGTGCATGGACAGTTCAGTGGAGACAGGTGTTAGAGGTTGAGATTGCTATCAATTGTGACTATAGTTGTGCATGAGATCTTGCACAATCAATGGGATTGAGTATTGCCAATGAGGATTGCGTGGTTCAGCCAAGGAAATACAATTTTTCTTCAGCCATTCATCATTATTCTCATGCAGGATTGCACAGCGGAGGCAGGCAAGCAGCGAAGGAGATTTGAACCTGTGATTGATTCAGATCTGAGCTAGTTTGTGTGTAACAGGTGGAGATAGTACTGAGTACTTGTGAGGAGTATTGTACTATGTATTGTTACATGTTCTCAATCATTATAATATACAGATAGTGTGGGGTTTTCAGCTGTATGCTTTCCCTGGGTTACATACTGTGTTAATGTGCACATGCGGTTGATGTTTCATTGTTTTTAATTCCGCAAAATTGATGATCAATGTAGAGGAGGTTATGTATTATGCATGTATTCCGCAATAGTGTATAATCGGGATAATCTCTGTGAATAAGTGTCATATTATTCAAAATTTCTACATGCTATCAGAGGCCAGGTTGATCATCAGATCTATTATTCAGAAAGTGTTTACATTTTATTTCTTCAGACAGAGTCTGTAATCGGGCCAGGTAGCCTCTGGATTCATCCTTCCTTTGGAAGGTGAGATATCTAGTAAAAGCCCATACAATCAATCTCTGTACGAGAAATACTTTGTTATCACGAATTTTAGATCAGAAGCAGTTGAGTTTTGAGCTGGTGGAATTCGAATTTGCAGCAGTGTTTTCTTGGTGTCAAAGTTGAAATGTCTTCCAACGGTTTGCGATTGGAGTATGCTCTTGAGGGCAGCTCGAATTATATTGCATGGAAAGATAGGATGGAGGTGGTGTTAGATGACAATGGGCTAAAGGAGTTCATAGAGGCTAAGGTCCCAAAGCCTATTGATGCTGCTGAAGCTGTGGCTTGGTAAAAGAAGACAGCAAAGTGTCGAAGGATTCTATTGGAGGGTGTGAAGGATCACATTGTATCCAGCCTGCATGGAAAGGCTCCTCCATACTTGATGTGGAAAGCGTTGACAAATCTATTCCAAAATCAAGAGCGATCAGAGGAAGTTGGTGCTCAAGGATAAACTCAGAAACATTAAGTGTGAGAATGGAGACAGTATGCCCAAGTATCTCATGAAGTTCACCCAATGTCGGGATGAGCTGGGAAGTGTGGGGGTAACTGTTGATGATGAGGACTTGGTGAGCTTGGCTCTCCTTGGTCTTCCGAAGAGTTGGAATTCCTATCAGGACTCTGTCAATGGTTGGGAGAAATTTCCAGGATGGGAGAGACTTTGGTCGGATCTTGTGCAAGAGGAGATCAGGTGGAATACCAAGGACGGATCTTCATCAAAGGCATCTGATGAAGAAAATTACGCTTTGGCTGCCAAAGAAAAGAAGGGTTCTCTTTCTGAATCCAGTTCTTCCAATGATGGGAAGAAGGTTGACAAATCAAAAGTGAGATGCTTTCGTTGTCATGAGGTGGTCCATTTTGCCACAAATTTTCCACGGAGGAAATCCAAGAAGGGATCCGGGGAAGGATCTGAAGGTGAGGCACTTGCTTCACAGTTTGAGTTGGATTTCACACTCTTCACATGCATGGTTTCATCCATGGTGGGAAGTGGTTGGTTTCTTGACAGTGGAGCTTCTCTCCACATGACCGGTGACAAAAGTTTGTTCAGTACTTTGGAGGAGAAAGATCTCCAGATACTCATAGTGATGGGTAATGATGAGAAGTATAGTGTCTCAGGTGTAGGCACGGTTATTTTTCAGAGGGAGCATGGAGCTCGCCTTACCTTGACCGATGTCAAGTATGTACCAAGACTGAAGAGAAACTTGGTGTCGATCGCAATGCTGGAAGACAGAGACTATGATGTAGTCTTTAGTAAGGGAAAGGTTTTCCTTAGACACATCATCACTAGACAGGTGAAGCAGATTGGTTCACGGGTCAAGAACCTGTATGCTCTTGAGGTTCAAGATGCATGCAAAGCCTTGAGTAGTGAGGCAACTGATGGAGACTTGGTGGTTGAGAGGGAGCGTATATTACCTATCAACATGCAGAGCCAGAAGAAGTCTCAGACGATTGTGCAGGAGCCACGATTGGTGCAGTAGCTTCAGGAGGTTTTGGAGCAGCCACAACAAGGGAAGCTGAGAGGAGATTGAGTAGAGACATCTATTCATGTAGAGACCTCCAGTAGAGGGAAACTTCGAGTCAGGTGGGTTGAGGGATCGCATGCAGCCATACCTCCAGGTAGGAGGTGGTGTGATGTGGATTGATCGTCCCAAGGAGGAGGGGCAGGATTCTTGAGGTACCCAACCTCTTGGATGAGACCTTGCTACAGGAGCCCCGATGTGGAGTAGCAAGAACTGACTGATTGGGTAGAGACAGATGCGTATGGAGCAGCAGAGAGAGCGATAGTGAAGGGAATCCCAGGACAGCACATAGCTAGCATGCTGCAACAATGTGAGAGGCACAAGTGTTTTTCACAGTGCTAGGTGGCACAGAGAAGTGTGCAATGGTGCGAGATGCATGAAGATGTTGCAGTAGCGCAGATGTCAGAGAGGGAGCACTTGTCAGCAGCAGGTAGAGCTTTAGCATCAGAGTATTTTCCTAGCCCAACAGAGTGGTCAGTTGAGAGTGTTTTTTTGTTCTAAGTGTTGTTGG
This sequence comes from Pinus tabuliformis, assembly GCA_031772625.1. Taxonomy (NCBI): domain Eukaryota; kingdom Viridiplantae; phylum Streptophyta; class Pinopsida; order Pinales; family Pinaceae; genus Pinus; species Pinus tabuliformis. Next base: position 807,010,822 of record CM062814.1, read on the forward strand.
AGCAAGTGGACCAGGCAAATGTGTTGCATGCAGAACATTCCAGAGTTGCAGGATAGGGGTTGCAGATAATCCATATCTTGTTGAGAGGGAGTGTTGAAAATGCAACAAGATGATGGAGCTTAGTGAAAAGAAGTCCCCTTCACTAAGTGGGCCCTCAGGCTATTTTTGGCGCAAAGTCTATTTTTAGACTATGTCTATTTTTAAACATATGGATCATGGTCTATGAGTTGCAAGATGCTATTTGTGGATGATTGGTCATGTTGGTAAAAATAGATGGACTTATATTTTTAGACATATGGGCGGAGTCTATTTTTAGACTGCCAGGCTAAAAATAGAACAGTCGAATATTATTAGCTCTTAATAATATTTGGACTATAAACATTATCTTATCCTCTTGGAGCACTTCAGTTCGAGCTACGGATGTGGCAAATGTAGCTGCCAGAAGGAAATACGCTTTTCTTATGGGTTAGTTGAGCTATTGCATGATGGACTTCAGTTAGAACTCATGTGGTTGAGTTTGGTGGAGTTGATTGTGGAGTTGATGGAATTGTGTTTAGTTTGACTTGTTGAACTAGTTGTATTTATTCTAACTGCATAATACACTAGTGATGAGTGATGTGAATTAATTATTAAACTAATTCACTAATTATTAACTCATAAAGCAACTAAAGAATACATCAGTTAACTCAGTGCATGGACAGTTTAGTGGAGACAGGTGTTAGAGGTTGAGATTGCTATCAGTTGTGACTATAGTTGTGCATGAGATCTTGCACAATCAGTGGCATTGAGTATTGCAAATGAGGATTGCGTGGTTCAACCAAGGAAATACGAGTTTTCTTCAGCCATTCATCATTATTCTCATGCAGGATTGCGCAGCGGAGGCAGGCAAGCAGCGGAGGAGATTTGAACCTGTGATTGATTCAGATCTAAGCTAGTTTGTGTGTAACAGGTGGAGATAGTACTGAGTACTTGTGAGGAGTATTGTACTATGTATTGTTACATGTTCTCAATCATTATAATATACAGATAGTGTGGGGTTTTCAGTTGTATGCTTTCCCCGGGTTACATACTGTGTTAATGTTCACATGCAATTGATGTTTCATTGTTTTTAATTCTACAAAATTGATGATCAACGTAGAGGAGGTTATGTATTATGCATGTATTCCGCAATAATGTATAATCGGGATAATCTTTGTGAATAAGTGTCATATTATTCAAAATTTCTACAAGGAGGGTCCTAAAACATATAATCCCCTTACCCTTGAGTGACACGGGCCCACATGCTAAGTTGATTGACTCGCATTTCCACATCTTGAATCATATTGAAATCTAGTTCAAGCCAACCCTTGCCGCTCATTAACATAGCTAGAAAGAAAGGAATCTAGCTAGCCCAAACATTTTCATCCATGAAGCATTGGAATAATGGACTCCATCTCCTAAGATCGTTTTCAACACTTTGGTGTGAACCATTTTTCCTGTGCAAGCATTTATTTCAGACCCTAGATATAACTCAGGCTACTCAGCTACAAGAAAGGTTGCAATCTAGCTAGCCTATGGTTGGGTGGAGAGTGGAAATCCCTCGTTAAGTTGCCAACCATTTTAGTCTATTCAAATAATTATTCATGGATTATACATGTTAGGCTACAAGCTAGAGAATGCCTTGTTACTTTTATGACTCGTGATTAATCATGTGTGATATATGTATGAATGCCTTATTTATTATTAAAAGTATGGTTGATCATCTAACTTGTATATCTATTGTGATTATGAGTTGTTTGAGTTATGTGGTTGCAACTTTATTATTCATGTGTATGTTGTCTAGAAAGTTCCTAATTGGTGATCATAAAATCACTCAGGTCTAACTATGGTTTCACCAGTTTCAGTCCTTCTTACACACTTACAAGTTTCTGGAGCTCACTTCCATAATCGTGATGATGGGTTATCTTATTAGGATTTCAATGCATGTGTTGTGTATATAGAATAGCTCTACCTCTAGAAGGGTTGTTGAGATATATGTTTGATCATGGAGAGTTATGTGCTTTATATATATTCATGGTCATTATAAAGTTATGGATCTAGGTGGTTGTTGATATCCTCATGATTTATAGAGTTACATGAATATGCATAGGTCACTTAATATGCTTCAACTAATCTGTTTTGGTATGTGATTTCTATAATCTAACCTGTTGCAAATACCATGGTTCATTACCTTGTTGGAGGTTGTAGTATCCCTCTTGAGAGGGGGAAGTAGTCCAATGCATGGATGTTTGAAGTTCCTTAGTTGATAAGTTATAGCATGTGATTTCATCTGTCTGATATGTTTATGAATATGATGGTTCTTTGCCTTTCTTTAAACTGTAAATTACTTAATAAGTTATGAAGCTCATCCATGTGTTGAATGTTATTCAAGGTACAATAGAGCTAATTTGTATTTATCATTAATAAGAGTGTTTTTTGGATGTACACATTTTTATAATGTTACACTTTCTTGACCTTTCTCGAAGAAGTATGTTATGAGAATATCTTGATGAAATGTTACATGTGAGTGTCTTCATGGTTATGAGGGATTTGTTGGTCCCTATGTTTGTGGATGGATTATTGAGTTACATAACCACCTATCTGGATGTTTATGATTATCAAATGTGCTCAGTTAATCAATTTTTAGTGTGTGATCTCCATGAAATGATACGTTGTAATTTTTATGGTCCCTTGTTTGTTGAAGGTTGTAGAGTGCCTCTAGTGAGGAGGAAGTAGCTAGGTGTATAAGATGCATGTAATAATTCTACAAGTCCTGTTCAAAATTTACGCATGCATACGACGTTAAAATCGTTTCTAGTTGAACACCATATCCAGGGCATATGTCATTTTAATGTTCCATCACTAAGTTGTATCCAGAGTGAAGGATCCAGATAAAATGTTATCTAGCGGGTGTAACTAAACATCCAAACATTTGGGCTATAAGTGCATTTTCTATAATTGAGAAATGTTGAATATTTACAGAGCCAAACAATATTCGAGGGGATTATATTTTGAATATTTTGGATGGGACCCACTGGGAAAAACTTAGTGAGAGGTTGGATTTTGTACAATACATCTAGGGTGGGTCTCGCATAGAGGATTAATCATGCAAGTCTGGATGGTTGGCCAGGCCCGTATTTCTTTCTTGGATTTGTAGGGACTCGGAGGTCCAAGGGTATAGCAAGTTTGCAAAGATGAAAAATATGGTGCACCCTAATTTTCTCTAGGATCGGATACAACTTGAAATCAATGATTTGCATGAAGGGGTCAGACCCTCACATGAGACCCAAAAATTAGGATGACATAGAAAGTGCCATGAAGTCATAGTAACATTATGGATGCCTCGTAAGGATCCCATGAGGATGTGACTTGAATGGTGTGGTTGATCTGCTAACATGGATTACTCAGTGTGATGTGGAAGAGCCACATGGGTGACATATGACATCTGGAATGGGAATTTTAGGATTTTGATTCAGATGAATCTACCTGACACATCGCGGTAATTTTATGGTGCCACATGGCTTGGGAGTTTCATGTGGTAATAGTTTGGAGTCTATGTGTCAATGTGACATGTCATCATGGGGCTCATATCCCTAGAGGAGTTTTGCAGTGTTTGTTTTATAATGTGGGCATTGTAGACAGAATGCTCAGAACGGGAATATACCCATTACCTAACTTAAACCTCCATGTCTCGCCATGGAGGTTTGATAACAATCACTTCCCAAATGTTGGTGTGTTTGACAGAAGGTGCGAGACAAGAATATGCATGTCATCCAATGCAAACTTTTCCATCACATCGCACCAATTCCAGTGTATATCCTCGTTCCATTGGGGCGTGGTGGCGCAATGGCATTATGGGTCTGAGATTATGTGGCAACACCTCGTGGTTTGTATCCAAAAGTCACTGGTGTATTTTTTTAAGTTCTAATGAGTTTGGATAAAGAGGATTTTTGTGACTCCTTCTTTATAAAAGACCTTAGAGATTGGATTAATTTTAGAAGTATCAGCTTCCACTATAAATAATATCCCAAGGGGATGGGAGGGTAGGTTACAATGGGCATACCATGCTCTTTCTAGGAGGTGAATCTAATTATGACACTTCCAATATTTTCTCTACATTATGCAAAGTATCCTAGCTTGGATCCTCCTCATCTAGTGATCAATATGCAATTAGTAGTGTACTAATATACAATACTAGGCATGGAAATGATCAAGAGATGGCATCTCATAGAAAGAACGATATTCTTCACGTGCATTCTGTCACAAATATAAACACACTATAAACAACAATGAAGTGAATAAAATAATTAAATAATTATATGGCAATGACCTATGAGATGAACCTCTTATGTGTATTCTAATTGTAATAATGTAGGGATGAGATATTATTATTAGAATTAGCATTAGCATTAATGAAGAGAAAATAAATTTTGACCATCTCTCTTCTCTCTATTGAAAAAACCATTGCACTTGTATATCAATGTTAAATAATATAAATTTGATGTTATATTTTTTAAAAAGACAATTAGTGGTTTTATTTTCTTTAATTCAACCCGCACATTCAAATGCATACTTACTCACAAAATTTATAAAATTAATGGCCTTGGGTTTGTTGAATATGGAAATAAAATCTTAGGATTTTCTTGCACAATGGATAAATGCATGTCAAATATATGGAGAAGTGAAGATATGTGCATGGAAGCTAAATGGTTGTAGAATCTAATTAGTTCCCATGAGTTTTTCCATTACCTGAGATTTGTATGGACAACAATTACAAAAGAAATAAATGTTGATGGTTTCCATCATGTTTGAGGAAACAAATTGATCACTACTCATACATAAAACAAGGGGGAGCTACAAAGTAGAAAGTTCCTGCTTGTAATCAAGCCTAAGAATATAGGTACTTTGCTTATGAAATTTTTAAGATGCTTTAGAAGAATATTGTAGTTCATAGTCTATAAAAAATTTGTGCAAAAGACAACATTGCTCAAGACATGTAGCTACGCTCTCAATCATCATATCAACTTTGCATATGGACTAATTAGCATTACACTAAATTGGTCAAAGAAATCACTTTGTTATGATCAATTAGCATAAAAAATGGAGAGTAGAGTAGGGAGTAGGAGAATGTTTTGAGAACATAATGGCCAAGAATTGAAGATACAAAAGACAAATGGGAAAACATAGCCTTAGTGGTCCTAAGAAAAATCCTTGGTGAGTTTAAACTCCATTATGAAATCCTCATGGAGGAAAAATCACAAATCCTATTAAATGTTGATCATATACCTAGCAATTGCACATAATACACTTTTTAAGCTCCCCACATTCACATGTCAATTCAAGAGATAGAATTGTGCAATACATGAGACAAATGTTGTATTTTAAAGATGGGATTGAAAATGACAACGTAAAAGAACATCTTTTGTATTACATGATTTTCTCACTTTCTAAGGTTCTATTGTATTAAGAAATAATCTAATAGTTAATTCTATATTTTTATATTGGTTATATCAATGGAAAATTAGATGATTGTTTGGGTGAGAAAATTCAAGATATTAAAATTTTAGCCTAGGTTCTTATTTGGAGCCTAGAATTGTTAATGAGTTGAAAACAAATGTTACTACATATTACCAAGGAAATATTATTGCTAGTACATCCACCATTAGAAGGAAAATTTACACCTACTATGAGAGCCCTAGATGCGGCAATGGTCGCAATGGTCTTCTTTAGATCCAACAATGCCAACACAACAACCCAAGAAAATATCTCATTAATGCCTAAACATGTATCTTCAAAACATGTGTATGCATATCAATGCTATTATATTTTCATTTGGCCAAATGACAAAGATACATTCCATGCTTAATTTTTTTATGTGTTCCTTAAAAAAATCAAAGGTGTACAATACTAAACGTAATTTCCCTTTCCTATAATTTTTTAAAATTCTTTCACATTCAAAGAATAGTTTAGATGTCTATATTAAGTATCATATAGTTTTAAACCAAGTATTACAAAGCAAGAAAAATCAACGGCTTCTCTATACTAGTAGTCAATCTTGCTTGCACATCAACCTTCCACTAAATACAACAATCATGTATTTATTTATCTAGTCATAATAGACAAATTCAAGTTTGTATGCAAGAATGTATTTCCTATGATGCTTTCTTATTCAAGCCCCTAGTCCCTTCAAAGGACATTTCTCATCCTTTGACTAAGTTCTCTCTATACAAGCTCCTTTGAATGGTAATACTATGTGCTTTAACCTTGATTACCCAAATACTTCAACATGACAAAGAGGACATACTTGGACCATGAATATATCAAGACTAGCAATGAATTTTAGCAAGTATGCCATATGAAATATGTTAAACTAGGAATCTTAAACATTTAACTAGAAAAGTAACACAAACTTATGGCCCAAACATACCACCATGTTGTCACGTAGAATATATTCAACACAACATATGTGGACATCATGATCTATTCTCGGCAAAACAAAAAACAGAGCATTGATCAAACACAAAGAGGAGATTATTCTTAGCACAATGATTAATTGATATGAGTATGGTTGGTTTTGGTAACAAATTTGAATATTTCAAAATACAAGGATTGTGTTTGTTTCAATGATTTGCATATGGTCGCATATATGCCTTGAAACCCTTATGAATGTTCATCATTAAATCCACTACATAATTTTCCAACTCTCATCGAAGCATGTGAAAATTCTAGTATGGTAACACTTTGATGGATGCGTAATTAATACATTCACTCATGAATATATAGTGAAAGTAATGTAAAATTGCAATAACAAACATTAATAAGCATCAAACATAAATAATATAAAGCAAAGTGTCATACACATCTCTTAGATTAAAATGAATATTGCACATGCATCCTTCAATACTTATTAGAATCACACATGTTTACTTCCATTCATTACCACTATGGAGGTCCCTCCTCCAAGTTTTGTGAATAGTGCATGTATCTTATTCTTAGTAAAAGAGGTTAATGGATTACAAACAAAGGTTAACAATTGTTGTGTGTAACAAATGTATCATTTGACTATTAGTATAGATGTTGAGTGGGGCACAAGTTTCAAGTAGGTTTGGGTCTAATAAGTATAAAGGAGCAAGTAATTTTTTTACTAGGGGTGGGGAATTGAGGTGCCTACAAACATGACAAATTGAGGATAGAGAAAAGTGCAAGAAACATCATTTGAGAACACACTAGCCAAGCATTTTAAGGATATAAAAGATGAATGGGATAAAATAACCTCGATGGTCCTAATAAAATCCCAAATGAGGTCAAACTCAATTTTGAAATCCTTGTAAATAAAAATGTCTTCATTGAGGTTGGTCACATGCCTTTTCCATGGTATGTTTTGAATGAAGTTACAAAGTAAGTTAATACTAGAAGCACCAAGAAAGGGAGGACCCATTATTCTACTTATTTGAATTGGTCTTCTAAAATAATGGAGTGGGGAAGGGGGGCTCAAAATTTCCCTATAAGCATTGGAAGGTAATTCCTTGGATCAAGGAAGAACATAGGTAAATTAATCCAAGTATGCCTTAATGACATTCAATATTTTTTTTAGTGATAAGTGCATAGATTAATATTATCAATTGGCTTCAATTCATCAAGGAGGGTGACTGATGAGGGTTTTCATGTACCCAGTAATGATAAGGTCTCAACCTAAATTTTGATCTACTGCAATTGCAAATGCCTAATGGCAATTTTTTCATACTCACTATATGTGATTCATTGATATAGTATCAAAATAGTTCACAATACATGATTCATAACCTCCAACTAGTTATGGGATTTATATGGATGATTGAGTAATGCATATGGAATTAATATGATAAGTGCATAGATTAATGTTATCATTTGGCTTCAATTCATTAAGGAGGTTGACTAAGAAAGGTTTTCTTGTACTTAGTAATGATAAGGTCTCAACCCAATTTATTTATTTTTTGCAATTGCAACTGCCTAATGGCAATTTTCTCGTACTCATTATATGTGATTCATTGATATAGTGTCAAAAATAGTTCACAATACATTATTCATAGCCTCCAATTAGTTATGGGATTTATATGGATGATTGATTAATGCATATGGAATTAAAATATAATTTGTCTTCCATAGTTTCGCTATATAATGCTTTACATTATAGTTGTTGGGAAGTTAATTGAAACATAAGATAGTTTACTTTATGCTATATGATATTGGTTGACATCTTTAAATTCAAAGTAATGAAATTGGGATACTAGTGGCTAGTCCACTAGTAATTATTGGCATTTGTTCTTCCATATTCGTATTAATATATTTCTACTAGAATGAAAAACTAATATTTGAGTTAGTTTGTTTATTTTTTTCTTTGTTTTGTTTTGATTTGCACTTATATGGCATAAAGAAAAGAGTGTTGGTAAGGTAGCAAAGTTTGAGGATCATTTATTGTGTATTAGTCATGTCTCATCAACTTATGGTTTTGAATCTAAACCTAAAGATAGACACAATTGAAGATTTCACTATAAATATGAATCTCAAGAGAAACACTCATGAAGATGAAAAATGGTTCTTGTCATATTGGCACCATTAATTGTTCACTAGCCATTATCAATGATTATCCAAATAAATAACTTCTATGCATGGGTTGTGGGAAAATTACAAGTTTCTTTGTACCTATTAGAAATAATAAATATATATCGAAAGTGATAAGGATGGCGATTTTGCCAAATTACAAAATAAATTGTTTATCATATTTAATATATAGCTTTGTCCTAGTGAAACATTCAAACATGTATTCGGTTAACAAAATAATACCATATAAAATTAAAAAATGTATTTAAATTTAAATTAATAATAATATTATTTGATTTTACAAAATCTAATATAAATAGATTTTAACCATTTTTATTAATAATACCATATAAAATTTAAAACAATATTTAAATTTAAATTAATAATAATGTAATTTAAATTAATATAAATAGATCTTAATCATTTTCATTTTAAAATCTAAAACTTATTAAAAAAATATAATATCAATATTGATTCATCTCCATATAAAACCAATAAAACGAAAAAATATATGATTTATCCCAATAAAACATTTTATAAAAAATTCACTAAAAGCTATGGAAATAATAGTCTTAGAAATCATTGCAATCCATAACATATATTTCAAACTTTAAAGGTAAGGACTATAATCACTTTTTGATGTGTGGTTAGATCAATAACCTACAATAAGGGTTTTACATATGTTTAAGATTATCATGGTAGGCCTACTAGTTTTAGGTTATATTTAAATATCATTATAAATCTAACCAAACTCCAAAGATTCTTTGCATGAATCTTCCCAAGGGATAGAATATTGTTATCTGCGAGGAGACTTAGGGGTCACTATTGGCTTAATGAACACGACACACGACCTAACACATAAAAATTGACACACTACCTAACAAATAAAAAATTAGACACTTATCAAATGATAAATAAAAATCGGATGAGTTGTATATGTAAACAACAATAATAACTGCAATGGAGCTAATTTTCATGAGATAGATAAGTATATTCTAATTTAACCTATTAAGGAGATAAACTAAGGAGAAAAAACATATTAAGGAGGTAAGTGTATTTGTATGAACCATTCATCTAATTTGAAAGGTAATTGTTAACATTAGTTTACATTTTAATTGCTAAAATCCCTTTATGTATATTTTTCCAGCGTTCCACCATGATAATGGATAACTCACCTTGACACCTAACACTAGCTTGAAAAGTGTTGAACAAAGAAGGTTAAATGAAAGTATGTTGTGACATTGTAAATATGTCTTCATATCACTACCTATTGCAAAACAATTTCATTTATTAAGAAAGTGCTTTTGAATCCATTATAGGTTGCTTTGAAGTTCTATATTTTATACTTTTATTATTACAATAAAATAATAAAATGTATATATTAAATAAATAATAAAAGGATATTTAAAAATTAAAATTCCTATATATTAAATGAATAACAAAATGATATCCAAAAGTTATTTAATGATATTATAAATATTTATATTCACTATCTTATAAATATTTATATTCACTATGTGTAGAAAAAGCCATGTATTTGAGTCAAAATTAAACATTTTTAAAATATATAATAATAATAAAAAATTGAGATTTTATATATATATATATATATATATATATATATATATATATATATATATATATATATATATATATAATAATAATAATAATAATAATAATAAATTGATATATATATATATTTATGGAGCTTTGGATTGACGGTGAATGGCTGTATTGTTAAGGTACTTCTTGTGATAGGTCATTAGTTCAAATCCCTTACCTACCAAAAATATATATATATATATATATATATATATATAATTTAATTTTGTCAATTTGAATTATTTTGGATGATTAAGAAAGAAAAAAGGAATCCTCTTCCTAAATCTGCAAGTAACATTGTATTTAAGAAAAAAAATACTATTTAATTTTATTATTATATTATAATGTAAATATAATGTTGATTGTTTCACTTTATTATTTTTTTAAAAATGCACATATAAATATAACAATGTTAGTTATTTGACTTTGTTATTATATTGTAACACTATGGAGCATTCACATCTTGAATTATTGTGTTATAACTATTTACAATAATCGCGTTTTTATTTGTTAAAGTAATTAGTTGTATAATTAAGCTACTTATAAATCTAAAATTATATATATGGAAAAATCAATATGTATTATTAAATAAATATTAAATTAAAATAAGATAAATAAAATATTATATTTATATTAATTTTAGAGATTGAGTTGATTTTTCACTGTATGGAGAATGGGTTATTTTATATATATATACATATATGCGTACGCATATTGTGTTGTTGAAATAATATTATAATCTTTTACAAATAAATTATTGCAATTTATTAAAATAATTGAAATTTAAATATTAAATACTAATAACTAAAATGTGTTATAATTTAATTGTTTATTGTTTGACTTTGTTATTGTATTGTAACATTGTAAAACATGGGAACATTGTAAAACATTGGCATTTTAAATTATTATGTTATAATAATTTATAATAATCATATTTTTATATGTTAAAGTAATTAGTTTTATAGTAAATTATTCATAAATTTAAAATAATATTTTGAATCAGTGATCGGAGAATCCACAGTTTTAACATCTTTATACCAACGTTTCAAATCCCAAGTGGGATCCATTATCAGGGTTGAAGAATGATGATACAAGAAGAGCAAAACACCTAAATAAATACTAATGAGGAGGAAGAATAAGAGAGAACAAAAAGTCGGCTCGAATTTTTAATTTTATTTTATTTTTATATAATTTTATTTTTAATTTATTCATATTAATTATTATAAATAATTAATTTTTTATAATAAGTTAATATTATAAATAAATAATTAATTAGTATTAATAATATTATTGTTATACATACATATTAATTATTATAAATAATTAATATTTACAATAAATTAATTATTATACATAATTAATAATAATCATATTTTCTTGTTATTCATATTAATTACTAATTATTAAACATAAATGATATTTATAATTAATATATTAATTAATAAATTTAATTAATTAATATGAAACTACAACATTAGAAATCAATTATTATACAACATTAGAAATCAATTATTATATAAATAATTAATTAATATTGTATAAATTAATTAATATATTAATTAATATATTAATTAATTTATTAATTAATATATTAATTAATTTATACAATATTAATTAATTATTTATATAATAATTGATTTCTAATGTTGTAGTTTCATATTAATTAATTAAATTTATTAATTAATATATTAATTATAAATATCATTTATGTTTAATAATTAGTAATTAATATGAATAATAAGAAAATATGATTATTATTAATTATGTATAATAATTAATTTATTGTAAATAATCATATTTTCTTGTTATTCATATTAATTACTAATTACTAAGAAAATATGATTATTTACAATAAATTAATTATTATACATAATTAGTAATTAATATGAATAACAAGAAAATATGATTATTATTAATTATGTATAATAATTAATTTATTGTAAATATTAATTATTTATAATAATTAATATGTATGTATAACAATAATATTATTAATACTAATTAATTATTTATTTATAATATTAACTTATTATAAAAAATTAATTATTTATAATAATTAATATGAATAAATTAAAAATAAAATTATATAAAAATAAAATAAAATTAAAAATTCGAGCCGACTCTTTGTTCTCTCTTATTCTTCCTCCTCATTAGTATTTATTTAGGTTTTTTGCTCTTCTTGTATCATCATTCTTCAACCCTGATGATGGATCCCACTTGGGATTTGAAACGTTGGTATAAAGATGTTAAAATTGTGGATTCTCCGATCACTGATTCAAAAGACACAAGCCACAGATCTCTAAAATCCTAAAATAATATTTTTGGAAAAATAAATAAATATATAAATATATATAGATATAGATATAGATATAAATATAAATATATAATATGATAAATAAAATATCATATTTATATAAATATAAACAATATCTGTGTATCCTATAAATATTGGAAAAATAAATATGTATTATTAAAACAAATATAAAACTAAATTAAATAAATAAAATACCATATTTATATTATTTTTTAGAGATTGAATATATATATTCTTTATTATATATAAAAATATATGAAAAATGTAAGTTAATTTATATGTAAATATATATATATTTATTTATTTATTTATTAAATATTATGATAAATAAGTTAATTTATATATAAATATATATATATTTATTTATTTATTTATTTATTAAATATTATGATAAATAAGTTAATTTATATATAAATATATATATATATATATATATTTATTTATTTATTAAATATTATGATAAATATGATTGAAATAATATTAAAGACATATTTACTAATAAATTATTAAAATAATTGAAATTCAAATATGAAGTATCAATAAGTAAATTGTGTTTAGAATTCAAATGTTCATATGGTAATCTAATTCGAAAATTATAATCACACAAATAAGATTACGCAGGGTAATGTGACTTATAGATATTCTAATTATTAGAATTCTTGACATAACTTTAACATGAAAGCTATTCATGTGTCCTTAGTGCAACCATCTTTTTCCTATAACTCACAAGAAGATATCAAACAACACAAAACAACTCACCCTCCTACATTCACATCCTAGCTCCATTAGAGCATAATTGGTCTGAAAAGATGACTTGCAAAAATCCAACTACCATGATGTTGAGCACGCTAATTCTATGTTAGGCTAGTGAGAGCTTCTCGCTATGGCCATTGAAGGTTGAGAAATAATTACAAAGCAAAGTTTCTCAGGGTGCATGAGGAGTGGGATTGTGATTAATACTAGATGATCACTATAGTTTATGAAACATGGAGGTGTCCATATTGGAATTCAACTGATAACATATGAGTTAGACATGAATGCCTTTTTATAAGATTTCATGTTGAACATAGTCTCATTCATCAAGAGTTTTTTAGTTATTATTTGGAGATAAATGTATGTATTTAGTTACTACTTAAAGAGACAAGTCTATGGACAACATTTTTCCATTTTATTATCATTTTCTAAGGTTGATTTACTTGAGTCTAAGCATTAGGATTTAGTTTTATTTTTTTCTATATGAAGCATATACATGTACAAGGAATACATATGTTTCAATATTTAGGGGACTCTTAAACAATAAGACTCGAAGCCATTACAATAATATATTCATTATGAACTTAAACATGTCATATATAGATTTGAACTCGAGTAAGGAAAATAACAACATTTCTCCCAACCAACTTAACTACATTCACTTAACAATTTAATTTTAATTTTATTTCATATGGTTAATATTTAATAGATCTAATATTATTTTAATTAATTACAAATTAATAATTAATCAAAATTTCTATTAACCAAAGACACAGGGAAAGAAATTATGTATTATGTTTTCGAATTAAAAGTTCCCTCCCTTTTGCGATAATTACCATTTATAACCGGTCGCAATCGTTTGGTTAATAATCTCGTAACATGGTTCACACTCATATTTAATGATATACCATCTTACCAAGTCTAACTCATTTGGTCAATCGAAATAAAAAATACTCATGAATGTGGTGCCCACTCATATTTAATGATAGGACGATTTCTTAAAATGTCGCAATCGTTTGGTTAATAATCTCGTAACATGGTTCACACTCATATTTAATGATATACCATCTTACCAAGTCTAACTCATTTGGTCAATCGAAATAAAAAATACTCATGAATGTGGTGCCCACTCATATTTAATGATAGGACGATTTCTTAAAATGTATTAATGAGGAAAATCAATTATAATAAAAATGTTTGATTAAGGAATCGACACGTAATTTAAATTTATTAGATGTATTGGATATTCAACCACATACGAGTCTATTTTAACCCATGTTAATATATTTTTTTCATCATTTTTGACATATATTTAACCACCCTATCAAGCAACTCCAACTAATCGCTAGTTATTCAAATGAAAATAAATAATCGTGAGAAAAATCCATCTATAAATATTTTTCAAGCATAAAATACTACCATTTCGGGAGGTAAGGATGCTAAGCTTCCAACTTGAAATTGTTGTTGTCTCCAACATAATAAAAAAATAAAAATCACTTTTATATTATTCAAGAGTCCTGTAGTCATATTGCGTAATTCCTTAGTTCTCTTAATTGCTAGGTTGTGCAGGGCTTCAGCATAATTTCTATCTTTTCTCTACATTTGTTGAACCTCAATGGTTATGATATAGTAAAACACTAGAATAATGGGAGCCTTGGACTCCAACATCAGCAGGCATCAATATTGAAGAACATAAATTGGACATATGGAAAGAGGTAGTTTTAATAATTTGTTCTATTTGAGATGAAATATTGTACTTGGGTTGCATCTCTTGTTGACCCAAAATGGCCCTGATAGAAGATGAAGGTAAAGAGACCTAAAGAAACTTTCCTTAACAATGTTGCCATAATATTTTATGAGAACATCATACCACTATTTATTGTTGAAATAAGTAATATTTCTGATAGAAGATGAAGGTAAAGAGACCTAAAGAAACTTTCCTTAACAATGTTGCCATAATATTTTATGAGAACATCATACCACTATTTATTGTTGGAATAAGTAATAATGTAGGTGGAGACAGTGGTGAAGGAGGATGCTTAATAAAGATGATGGATTACTCAAGAAATGATCTTAAATATTGAAACCAGCTAGTAAGAATGGGAAACTCTCATATAAGGTAACTGATTTATTTTCATCTTTATAGGAATGGAACCATGACTTTGTTATGTTTGTTTTATTAGGTGCATTTCATCATTTCAATGCATCGAAGAAAGGGAAAATAACAAACATTTTAAATGTAAATTTGGTCTCTTGGGAAACAAACACAAACTTGGTAAATGTAATAGAAGTTGTAGCTTTAACCCATGATGATCAACATAGAATGCACAAATCTTTCCCGGCAAATGTGAAGGAAAGACTTGGTATGCTCTTTTACTTTCTACCATGATTCTCTAACTTAGTAAAAGGTTATAGGTTAAATTCTTGCCATTTCAATAACATTTCATGGCTCGTGAAATTTCAATGTTTTTTGAGTTTGTGTTTTCTTCAATTGATGGCCATACTTAAAACTTAGTATTATGATTGTATAATTTAAGGATAATTTCACTATAATAAATATTAATGACATTAAGAGCAATGTAAGGGAAGTTATCCTTGTATTGGGTGAGAAGGGATGTTATATTGGAGGGGGTTGCAGGGCCACCATTACTCCACACAATGAATGAAACGAATGTTCCATGCCATTCCCCATCCATATTCCTTATATGAGCCACCTCCCTCTGGGATTAGTATCCACAAAGGCATGGATGCTCTAGGATGCTCCATTTTTTTCACCCTACAAGTTATACTCTCATTTCCGGTCATTATGAAGGTAGCTCACTTCTTCCCACCTTCATTTTGAAAAATGGATATTATAGTTGCCTTACTCTCCTTGACTAACTTCTCCATAATGGGTGGTAGTTATTTCCTTTTGGTTATTGGCTTGGTTTCTTAGCTCTAATCGTGGATTTAGAGGGGCTAATGAGCAAGTAGAACTTCTCTCACCATCCTTTGTTCTCACTTGTTCTTGGCTTTCATGTTTACAGCCCCTTATCATTTCATTCTTGGTCCCTATTCCTACTCCTAGTCATTGACAAGGCATAGAGCTCAGTGATGTAGGGGAAGCGACGGTCGCACTTCACAAGGTGGTTTGCAAGTCAGATTTAGGGTTGAATCCTTGGTACAAAGGTTCTGTGAGCATATGAGATAGCCCTTTCGTTAATCCCTCTTGTAAATATTTATAAATTGTAAGCCTTATAATTAAATTGGGAAATAAAACAGAGTGATTGATATCAAGGGAAACTGGTTTAGAGCTATGGAGGAGATTGCTCGGGAAACTGAGCAAAAGTGCTCATTTAATGACAGCCGTGACTAGCTAGTAAGTTTTAAATAAAAATTGGCAGAAACTAATGGTTAGTTGGAGAAATAATATGAGCTTTCTCAATGGAGGACAATCTCATACCCCTTTGATTGCTTTGTGGGTTATGCCTTTGGGAAATTCAATGAGCAGGTGAGAAAATAGAGGAGCTGGAAGAAAAGGAGGGGAGTGAACAACAAGAGGAGGAGACACAACTAGGCAAGAAATACACTCAAGTGGGAAAAGAAGAAGGCACAAGTAGTGTTGGGGAAAGATCTTGTTGAGCACGTCAGTTGGCAACATTGGGGAGGAAAAGAAGAAGTTTCAAGTGAAGGTTGATCAAGAGTCTTTGGATTCTTGGTTTGGGTGGAGACCTTGACTCCTTCGTATTCCTGGTATTGAAAAGGTAGCTTTGTGTTTTCATGTCTTAACTATTGATTTTCACTTGTTCTGGTGTCTCTAGATTTCGGTTTAGGGTGGAGATACTGGGAATTAATGTTGGTATAGCTGGGTGGAGATGGTTTAATCTCTAGATTTCCACTGGATTTTAACAGTGATCGATTTCCCTTGAGCACTCTTCCTCAAGCTTTTAACCTAGCTCAAGGGTGACTGACTGCAATAAAACCTACAATGTAGCTAATATAAGGTTGATTCGAGAGTTAGAGTCATAATCTCAGTTGTCAGGCTCATGCATAATACAAGATAAGTAGTTTACTTATGTTGTTGTGAATTTCATTCCACTGTGATGTTATATTATTGTTATATGACAAATGTCGTTAATGGGAATGTTCGTATTCATTGTTTATATCATATGAATGCTTGAAGGATGAATGTGCATGTGTGGGAGGCTTGATGCTCCATGTAACTTTGCCATTCTTATGATAATCAAAGATGGCTTCCTGAGTGGTTTATACTCTGATATAATGACTGAGGGTTCCTTGAGAAAGCCCCGTGATAATCCCAGAAGGGGTGTACTTGAGTACCATTTTTATGTGGTTAGTGAATGGATGCTCAGGTTGCAAGCAAGCGAAAATGGCCACTAAGGTTCTCAAGTCCATAATTAGCTCGATAAACTCATTACGCATATGAGCAACGATAGGTAGAGTAATTTCTTGTCCGAGTGAGAAAGAGAGTCGATGGGCTTTTCTGTTATATTAAAGCTCAGGAGGGATAGTCAAATTCTGTAGGTGTTGAGAATGGTTGTTGGATAAGCTCAAGTGGGATGGTTAAATGCATATATATGTATATAACAATTGGGTCAAGTGTTTTATTTACGCTCAATAAAGAGGCTACATGGTCCCATTGAGAGACACATCGATGTGTGTGTGTGTGTGTGTGTGTGTGTGTGTGTATAAAAGCTCGAAGAAATGACCCAAATTCTTTGTGCATTGAGAAAGGTGCGTTCGACACGCTAAGGAGGAGAAGCATTGAAAACTGGCTAAGTATCAAATATGATTATGTCATTGATATGTGTGTGTGTGTTTGAATATGCGTAAGGTGCTAAGGGATTACATTTCAAGGTGAGATATGTTAGCAAGACATCATCACGAAGCCTCGGGGTCTCGAACTTTGTCGTGGCTTGATTCAACACATTATAGGAGGCCTGAGGAATGACGAAGACCAAGACGGAGTGTTAACCCATCACTTAATGGGACTGGTGACAGAACTTGACAGTAATGTCTCGAGGTCTCAGACCTCGAGACCCCTTGTCTTGGTAAGGTATGCAATAAGAGAGAGTTGAGGTTGGCAGGGCTAAGATGAAAAGTCCTCTCATGTGATAACATAAGGAAAGTTTGTTGCACCCCTGGGGCATGGTACATGGATTAGCATGGTGTGCCTGAAATTTGGGTGGGACCAAGTTTCCTAGTTTGGGGATTCAAGATCGAGAACAACTGGAGTAGCCCTGAAACCCCAAAATTCAGGCGCAACCCAGTGTAGTTCAAGGTCCAAACGTGTTCAAGGCCTAGTGGAGTTCGAGGGTGTTGCAATAGTTTGGGTATCAAATGTGCGCCATGGGCTAAACTAGTCGGAGGTTTGAAGTGTATGATGTGTGCGCCCCGGCACGAGTGAGACAGAGTTCAGGGTTTCGATGGGCCTGGAAAGTGATTTAGGTTGTGGGGATCGAATTCTCAACATTTCAATACAACGTGATGACATGTCAAAACACATTATGGGACCTATCTAGTGGGGCTCGTGTGGAGAGGTGGCATGGAAAGTGCCACGTGGGCACAGAGATGAACAAGCTAGCATAGCAAGGTGTGGTGGTGTTGCAACATGGGAGGCCACATTGGTGCCACGTGGTAGTGCATGATGGTGTGGCAAGGTTAATGGCCATAACTTTTTATCTGAGAGTTGGATTGCGATAAAAATTTATATCACTGGAAATATCTCGACGAACCAAGCGTAATGATGATGTTTATTCTAAGTTTTAAGGAAATTGATAAATGAGGAATTTTGTGAAACCGTCTCCATAACAGGACTATAGAGGTTGGCTTTAATGATAGTAATGCCTTCTAATACCCAAGAAAGCTCTAAGGGCATGGATGAGGGTGTTACATAGTGGTATCAGGGAAAAAGGTTCAACACTGGACCTTTAGAGATAAAATTGGGACTCTAAGGCATTATAACATCATATTAAGATCCCATTACATTGTAAGGATAGAGCATCCAGGTTCAACACTTGGACTAGATGGGCTCAAGGAAAAAGGAATGAAAAGGCAAGGGGTTTGTGTTAGACCTTTGGGGCATGGGATTTTTTGACTCTATTATAGAGTGATATGTTTTTTATTATTTCTTTCTTGTGCAAGTGGGTGTTGTTTGTAGCATTGTGATTAATAGCTATATGTTGATTGCGGACTATGTATTGTTTCTAATTATTGCTTGCTTGGGAAAGTGGGTGCTAGTTGTAGCACTTTGATTGATCGCTATGTGTTGATTGTAGACTGTGTTTTGAATGCATTTCCATGATGATATTATAATTGTGAAATTAAAATATGATATATTTTGATGTGTTAGATTACTCTCTAACTGAATTTTAAGATTGTAGATGTCATGCTTGCTAGACTTGGTAAATATATTGATTTTAATTAATGATTTTGACCTTTATAAAGAGGCTAATTTTAATGGATGTTGTTGGTCATGGTAAAAAGGTTGATTTTTAAATCTTGTAATGGTGTGATTGTAAACAGGTTGACATATGTATTCCTGGTTTTTGGAATATGTGACTGACATGAAACTTTATATGTGTGAACAATTTAGGGAAACATGTTAGTCATAGCATGGCGAGGTAAAGGTTGGTATATTATATTGATGCAACTAACAACTGAGTGTGTATGGAATCACATCATAAATCTCGGTACAACAAGAGAAAAGTAGTTCATGTGAGCCTCAGGAACATGAACCAACAATCTATAACGTTAGGGAGAGGAGGGGGAATTCCCTCAAGATCTCTTATAAGCATCGAAAGATCCCTTTTGGAGTATTTATAGGGGCACTAAAATTTTAAGGTTGTCATGAAACTTTGGAGAAGACTCAGTGTGATTTCATATACATACATATGGTGGTGAAGGACACATTGAAACGCCAGAACTCATGGGATTGAGATGTTGTGGGATTATTGAATGTTTTACATTTTTTGCCTTTTATTTTTGGCCTGATATTTTATTCATTGCTTTGACTATTGATGGTGAACATGGCCATGATATCTCGCTTGTGATTTTGTGTTTCTATTACAAACTTTTAGTGTTCCTCATTTCTCCCTATTCTTGCATTTTTATGTTTTGGGTCTCGGTAATTGTTGTGTGTGGAAAATAAGGTAATGGAGGTCAAGAAAAGAGTTGAGTGGAACCTAACAAGAAATAGAAGAGTAGGATGAAGCCTAGTCAATAAATAAAGGGGCAATGAGAGGTAGAAAGAGATGATGGGACAACTCAATTGGCTAGTTGGATCCATGGAATAAAATGGACAACAATATGACAACCATGAAGGTGGAAAGCAAAAGAAATTTTCCAGAAAAAAATTGCACTGCAAGATTATTAATGGGTTCCAGACAACATGGAACATCATTGGGAAATGGGAAAGAAAGGCCATTGCTAAAAATGATGTTGTAACTATGCTCCTGGGAATCACAATGAGCAGGAATGAAGGGAAATACATCACTACTACATATAGGACTAAATTGCGATGGCATAGCACGATGTTGTGGCCCATATTGTCGCAAAGGTCAAGAAAAATGTCATTTTTTTTAGTTTGGAGCCCATGTTCATCACAATTACAATGAAATATTTGTCATGAGTCGTAATTACGAGATAAGATTTCTAAAGAATAGTTATTACGACTATAGGATTCGTTCGTTCCAAGTGAGATGGATAAACACCAAAATATCTCCCCACCTGAGCTATGTGGGATTTATCCCGACTTCTAAACAGAAGCACCTAAAATTTCGAAAGAATTTTTGTGTCCTGGTGTGCATCTATTTACAAATCAAAGTGTTATTTCTCATGCCAAGCGCCATTGAGGGAGATCCATGTGCATTGATTAGGGATCTTATTATGTATAGGTATCATTTTGAAACAAGGATACATGTTTCTAGCTGATCATACAAGTGCCAAAAGGTCTCAACAACACATTGACAACTAGAAAAACTGATAGGATGTAAATAGTTATATATTTTATGATTTGTAACCATAGTAGTGGTCGAATTTAAAGAGAGAATTTTTGGTGTATTGTAATACTATTTTTGAATCTAATAGAAGTTTTCAAGACAAAAGTACTTGAGAAATTTTCCTAGAGATTCCTGTGTCAGTGTTCTACAGTTTGTGTTTCTTATGTTATGATCATTTTCATGTGTCTTTCTTGAATGAGTATTCTTCATATTTGAGTAAAAGCTATATGATATAGAATTCATCATTGATGCTCTCTAATCATCATATTCAAATATTTT
Organism: Pinus tabuliformis; assembly: GCA_031772625.1. Lineage (NCBI taxonomy): Eukaryota > Viridiplantae > Streptophyta > Pinopsida > Pinales > Pinaceae > Pinus > Pinus tabuliformis. The sequence continues at coordinate 807,032,368 of CM062814.1, forward strand.
TATGTTTTCTTTTTAAATTTTCTTCATAATTCACCCATGTTAGATGCTATGTTGTAATGGATTGTTTTCTCCTTTCTACTTTCAGCTTTGATAATCAAATGGTCTAATAGAACATTGTCTACCCTGCCTCTGCAATATTGTGTTCATCCAACTAGTTTCTTGAGACTTCCTATTAAGATTTGTCCATTAGACTTCATGCCCAATGGTTATTTGCTTCTTTGTCCTACCACATCTACAAAGCCTTTTCCTAATTGAATATTTGGCCACTGTGTTTCATCACATGAGTTGTTGTGAAGTGACAATGGATAGCAGACTCGTAGAGGGAGCCCCCTCTAGAATGGAAAGGCTAGTTTCCAATCTAAAAGTTTGGTTCGAGGTTACCTTAGGGTTTTCTCTTACACAACCAGGAGAAATTTTGAGTGATAACAACAATTATGTGTAGTAATCCTCGAATATTCCAATGAAATCAAATCATAATGCAAATATTGCCTAAATCATTTATCACAAATTCTTTCTAGTTTTCAAATTCTAAGTTATGACATTGTAAAAATGCTTTATAGAACATTCACAAATTTTGGGTCTTCATCAACAACATTTGTGTATTTAAAGTTGTATATGTTGGTCTTGCACTCTTATTATGATACATAAAAGTATACTAATGGGCTTTTTCCATTCCCTATTTGGGTGTCTACGAGCATAATAACAAGATTTTTTTTCTCAAAAACAAATATAATGGAAGGCCAAGCACAAACATTGGCATGTGTACTTATTATGTTGGAGAGGAAAATGGAGAAATAATTTAAAAAATAAGGGATGATAATCATAAAAAATGGAACCATATCATCATTCATATTGTCGAGAAGTCTATAAGAAAGATAAGAAAGTTCAACATGACATCTTCACTTATAGAGAAACAAATAGTAAAATCAACAACATTCATGGAATCAAAACACTAGGGACAAATTATTTAACACTGTGTTGGATCTATTAACTATTTAAAATTAAATAAACAAGTCAAAAGAAAGAACATATATGTTCTAAACAAGTCAAAGGAAATTGTTACAGACTTCTTCATACGAGAAATAATGCATAAAATGAATACTAACGACTATCTTATCGATCAATTAGGAAACAACACTAATCCATCCAAGTAACAACAAAGGAAGGAAATTGCATTCAATTGGAAACTAAACTAATTTATATCACACAAAGAGACAATGCTTGTCCAAGGAAGCAAGATCGACTGCCTAGGATTTAGCCTACTTGTTAAAAACTCATATCATAAAATGCACAAGTAAATCTTGGAATCAATTAAAGGGCACTTTCATTAATCAGTTTTAGCAAAATATTACAAGATATAGTATCGTCTGTCTTAGAGTTTGAATTACAATCCTCGAGTTAGAGGCAGCTTTTCCTCTTTTATACTACATGAAAATATTACATTGAAGTTTTTCATGACAAGGAGCGTCCTAAGAATCAAAGATTCTTAGGGTGTACTTTCCAATTCATAAGAAATCTCAAATCCTCGAAGAATCTTAATATCTACTAAGCATAACTAATATCTCATTATAGGAACAACTAATGTTTAATCTTTTGACTCCTTACTAAAAATCATCCCTCAATGCAACTACTTCACACCAACCTTTAACATTCTTGTTTTATCACAATCTCATTCCATATTTTGTTAACTTATTCATGAACAAAAAGCTTTAGTTTTTTTCATTATAATATAAATTTATAAATAAATAAATTCCTAAAAAATTAAGTCATGATAAGTAAGAAAACACACGCATGGATTATAAATGATAATGTATACAAGAAATGGAAAAGAAAAAAGAAAAAAAATGAGACAATTATACCACCAAACATCACCCCCCAACCGACCTTGTTGCATGTCCTCATGCAACCTAGATTCATCTGGAAAATAAATCGTTAATATGTAGGGAAGTTAATGAGTAGGCATCATAAGTAGCCTCCCCTCTAAGCCTGAATCCTGCCTTGGTTCTAAGTTCTCCAAAAGCCACTTGTTCATCTCTCTCAGAAAATTCTTGGTCATTTTGGTAGATCGATGTTGGGAAACAAATCGAGGGAGGTCGGTATCTACATCCTAGCCAATGAACACCAAGCCACATGACAAAAACAGTTTACTTATTAATCCTTAAAAGGGCTTGTCGAAAATTATTAACATTAAAAAGGTTCTTTACTCCTAATAGCGTTTGAGGATTGTGTCCATCTAAATTTAGCTCCTTTTAGTGTGTCCTCAACAATATCATTCAAATAATCAATTCCCAAATTCAATATCCTTTCATGGATTGGCTTGAGTGTACAAGGAAAATCAGGCTTCTCAGAAAATTTGAAACACTTATGAAATGTTTGACAGACAGATACAGGCTTTGCCTTAACCCACAATTCACAGTTTGATTAATTTCGCTCAAATATATTTTAATTGTTCTACCACTTAATCTGATTTTGGGAAAAATAAATGAGGGCTTGGAGTTGTACATCTCCCACAAAAAGAAAAATTATTTCACCTCTTTGTTCCATCAACAAGAAGTTATGTGTATATAACTCACACAAGAGATATTGTGTGGGTTTGTTCTACTTATGATAACTATTTATAAATTCCAAAATATTTGAGAACTCATAGGGTAGGCCCTAGTGTATAGCATTGACCTTAAGCATTAATTATTGTTCAACCACAAAAGCATAATTGTAGGCTAGAGCTCGACAAGCTAGAATATCCTGAATGATAGAGTCCTTTTTGTGAATCATTTTCTAAATGTGTCCTTGTAACTTTCCAATTTTTAGTTGAGGAATCTTCAATTCATGGGTTGTTTCTAACTCCACATTTGTCAATGCATAAAATTCCTTAACCATTTTTTAGTTTTAAATGTAAGGTATGGCCACTTTTTTATACTAATCCACAACTATTCTTAATTTTTGTATTTCAAATTCTTGAATCAATGATGCATACGAGGTTGTATATTCAGTTTGAACATCTTTCTCGATTAGGATCTATTCCTCTGTTTGGGTCTCCATACTTTGATGTTAACGAGCCTGCTTCTTTTATTTTTTCTTTGGTGCCAACTGTATTTCTAATTGTTGTATTCTTCTTTTCAGGGTAGCATTCTCCTTTCTCAAAGGCACAATTCACTTAGGCAGTACTTTATTCTTTTATTTTTCCTTCATGACTTCAAAATTCACTATTTCCTGTGTAGAATCTAAAGGAACAACAGGAGGGGTTTGAACTAGATTTGTTGTTTCTTCTTCAATTTTCATTGGTTCCAATGGAATCTCTACCCCTTCTAATGGTTGAGCTTTTTCACAATTTTGGGCTTCCTGATTTAAATCCTTTTCTTGTGATTTTTGGAAATCCTCAGAAGTTTGTACTTTTGAGTCTGGTGGTAAAGTTGTTGTTGTTTCTTCATCCATAACTATATATGTGTCCAATTTTCCCCGATTATCATGGTCACTAGCTTCTTCTCTAGTCAAATCCACTATAGGGGTAATTGATTTTGGTGAAGATACAATAGAAGGTAAGCATTGTCCTGATGAAGATTTTTCCAACTAGGTGTAGCATATTTTACCCTTGGGTAGAGCAGCCAAAAAGGAAGTTATATGTTTTTCCATCCTATTAAATGTTATAACGTCCATAGTCTGAATAAAATAGGATTATACTGCAGGGTATCCACTTGGACATCTTTAATTTGACGGGGTTACGACTAGACAATTTCAAGGTGAACCAAAGGTGTCTTTGCTTGAGGAATTTTAGAGCTTAAGGTCTCTGGTTGAAAAAATTCCTCCTGAGGAGCTTCAAGGGTTACAATTTTTGTTTGAAAGGTTTCCTACTAGGGAATCCCCACATAGGTAACATCACACATTAAAGTTTCTAAAATTTTGTGCACCATAGAATTCCCCTCATAGAGGCTAGAAGGGTTGTCTTCTTCACCTCATTCCTTATTTGGTGGAAAAATTTAATGATCAGGAAAATTGTTTTCATTATCAGGAACTTCAAAATTTTCCCTTATTTCCCTTGAAACCTCCTTTGATAAATTTTCATTATTAGAATGTTTCTCTTTTATTTGTCCTTCCTCTACCCCGATGAATTGTGCCTAGGTTATTTGGGTTTGTTGTAGTCTTCTTATGACCAAAATTTTAATTAACCCATGGTATAATACAGTTACATAAGGTTCCTTGGATTACCTAACTCTATGAGTTGTTTCATGTAAAATAGAGATCAAAAAGAAAAGGATGTTCAGGATTACCTTTTTCTTCAAATGAGCCATCAACTTTAAATGATGAGCCCTTACCACGTCATATATTTTGTCATAGGTTATCTACCATTGAACAATTTCTGCTATCTCCATCCAAGGGTTTGGAAGTGAGTTGGGATTATAACATTTTCCATTCTTTATCAGCTCTTGTCCTTCAACAAGAAACAATTGAACTACATAGTTTAGAGGTTTATTTAATGCATATCTCCTCTCTCCATTTATTAGCAGTCTGGTGACCTTAGCTATGACTTCCTCTGGTACCTACACTTGCAAATTCTTCACTACCATTAATCCATTATTTAAATTTTGCATAAATTCAAGGGAAATTTCTTTATCAAAACCTTTGAATTTCTTAAAATATCGCATCCATCGGGCGCGTATTAGTATTTATTTTGCTTGGTGTGTCACCATTAGCTAGTGTGGTTCAGAGTGGATGGTTTGGCCTCCCATTTTGTTGTTGGTTCTCTGCTTGGAACTACCCATAATGGCTAGTTAAAGAATAAAAAAAAAATTGCATGAATTCTACTTGATTTTCATAATACAACAAAGGTGACATCAATCACATTATGTGAAGGCATGTGAGTGATAAGGAAATGTACAAGGAAAATCATAGTGTCATAATATCCCCCACATCCTGATAGACATATTGGCTGCCTGTTACATAGTATTTTTTCACACCTCCTGCACTTCCATGTGACATACCCCGAAGTGCTCAAACATGACCATCATGCAGTGTACTCATTCATATATGTAGCTTAGATATTCCCTAAGACATTGATTGAAAATGCCTTCAGCTTCCCTTGAAGGAACTGGCTCTACAACCCTAATTTGAGAATCATCACTCTTATGATATTGAAAACCGCGATGGTCACCTGTTGCATTATACCAAACCCGCAATGGCATCACTCTATTTACTTGTATACCCACGATGATCCAAAAAAGGCAATTTTCCGAAAGAGGATGAGAAGCTTCGTGGTCTAGCAGATTCTATAGTGGCGAGTTGGAGGTTGTTCGGCATAGATGAGATCAAATTCGCCCAACTTGGCCTCTTGGTCTTATCCCTATGAGCTACCTCCTTGAGATGAGGGCCTACTCCTATCTTTGGAGAGATCCTAACTCCCTTTCCATGCCTATATATTCATCTTTTCCCATTCCCAAATGGTTGGTCTATGTCTATTTGCACCCTTATACTAAGATTGTGCCTATACGCTACTCATTTTCCTTAGAGACGGAGTGCTTGGAGAGCTTAGCTTGGACTTGGATATTCATTTCAAGGAGAGCCTATCAACAACAAGGCTTGGTTGTATGCTTTCCCTTATTTTATATTAATATACAATTGTTGGTTCATTTTCCCTAAATGTGTATGCTCATTTATTATTTAGCTTAACATTCGTTGATCAGTTAAGTAGGTTACTTTTGAATATGCTATTTGTAGTTGCATGCCTTGTTGTATCTTGATCTCTTGTGCAGGTGCATAAATGTTGTGAGTAGTAGGAATGAGCTCGTGATGCAAGTGATTCAAGGTCTTCAATAAAGGAGATTGAGATAGCATCAGAACGAGTTAGGTCATATTCTTCATCTCTCTTTTCAATTGTAACTTAGGAAAGTGTCTGGTAGATTGTCACTTAGTTGCTAGACCCACTCATTGGGCTAGAGGGATTGTCTCTGTCCGCAGAGAGGATTTACCTAGACAACAAAATGGTGACTCCACTGGGGAGGCCATAACCCTTTCCATACATTCCTTCAATCAGATCCCTTTGATGAGATAGACCAATCGTCGAATTTTCAGCTTGTCTGCATCAGTCTGAGTTCATACCATCACTGATTACTTCCTTAGAGTGCTAAGTCTGGATTGTTTCTTGGAATATTTTTTGTTTTTTCCCATATTCCTCACCCATCACAGGTTTATCTCTAACAGTTGCGACGGCATCGTGAGTTTTTACCTATACAGTCACAATGGAAAAAAAAATTCTTCATTATTTGGTCGCGCTGAAATCATCACTACTTTTGCTATAAAAATTAGTGATGATGACCTCGACCATCGCGGGTTTGGGTATGCAAAGTAGCAATGATAACCCAATCATCACAGGTTTGGGTATATAAAGTAGCGATGATCCTTGAATGTGAGAATTTTTAAGGTTTCTTCCTTAGAATCTAGTGTGTCTTGGCCCCTAAGGTCTTTTCCTATCCTGTATGCTTGGATTTGTCAGCTTTTGATTGATTGTCTTGATTAATTTGCAAAATTTGTCTCATTGGATTCTAAGTGAAATCTGATTGAGTTCCAGGGTTTCTATTAAATTGGTCATCACTTTCTTCTTATTTGTGTCATTGAGATGTTTTTTTTGCTGATTGATTGAGTGTTGTTTTCCGTGGAAATCATTGAAAACATCATTTTGCATTTGTTTTAGCTCGTATTTCGAAATTTACTTTTAGTGAAAATTCATTAGGTTAGCTGCATTGAAAAGTTATTTTTGAGATTCATCATTGAAAATAGATCACGTTTTTCAGTGATTGAAAGCTAAAAATTTATTACATGCATCAAATCATTCAAAATGAAAATAAAAGCATAATTCATATAAATGCATCTTAGTAAAGTCAAAATCATTTTTCTTTCAAAAAAGTTGCATTTAGGATAGTGAAAAGGAAAACCATTTTTACTTTTGGCATTGCATTTGGAAGACGAAAATGAAAGTTAGTAGAAGGCATTTTGCATGATGCATTTTGTTTGATGCATTATTGGTTGAAATTTCTTCCCTTGGTTAGTCTAGCTTTCATTAAAGTGGAAAATTTCATTTTCATCATTTAGCTGCATTTTAGGAACATGTGACATCGTTAAGGCCTTGAAACCGAAACATAATTTAAATATCAACTTTAAAATCCATCAATTAATCTAAGGAGCATTTGAAACATTAAAGCTCATACTTAGTGGTCTAGGCTAGAGACATGTTCTAGCATTTATAAAACTTAGCAATCGTTCGCAATATTCTTGCATTAGACAGTGTTGGCACGGATTTTTTCTCCTCGTAGCATCAAGTATATAAAGGGATACCCTCATTAGTTGCAAACCTTTATCCATATGAAGCCGAGTCTTCCACCCTATAAACATGATACACCGAAAACAACATTCGGGAAGATTTCCTTCACATACGACAATTTCTTAGTAAATTTATTTGCTAAGGTGTATATTACAGTTCACGGTCACTTGGTAATCCCTTTTTCCTATAGTATCCTGAATAGTCATTTCGATCTTTTCCGACTCCTTAAATTTCAAAATATTATTGAGTACTTGTCCTTTCAAGCTTGCTAAACCAATGAAAGTGACTAGAGTCACCTTTTCATCCTTTTCTCGACTCTTAAAACACGAAAAGTAAAAGTTTTTTTTTTCAAATTCTAAAATTAACTGACCACAAAACAACATCTTTCTTGTGGAAATACTCCTTAGTAGATATTAGGTTAATACCAATGGCAACATTTCCTAAGTCTACCAGTCAAGGAAACCCCTCTAATGGGAATCCTAGTCCTTTTCCTTTTTTTGGAAATACTGGTGCTCCGTATGTCGTGATGTTGTCCCTTCCTAGATTGAACATTGGTCTTCCAGTTTGGTTTTTTTCGACCTTGGTGGTTCCGAGTGTCCAAACTGATTTTCAACCGAGTTCTCCTCCACTTGAAAAACATTAACCTCTTGTTGATCCTAAAGTTGACCCCTTGACTTATTCGCCTATTCTTCACCCCGTTCTTCCTCTTCACCTGGTGAAAGTCTGGATTCTAGTAACAAAGAAGCTAAGAAGAAGACGAAGAAGACGAAGAAGAAGAAGCAAAATAATCAAGGGAGCAACCAAGAAGTCATTGCTGCCGAAACTAATGAAGAAAATTATTCCAACCAGCCCCAGAAAGTAAAATTCCCTTGCATGTTATTTAAGGGTGACCACCTTCTTCGGAATTGTCCTAGTATTCCCAAGGTCTTAGAAGTGTGGTCTACAGGTTCACATCAACCTTTTTCATTAGCCTCTAGATTTCATGATGGTGACAAACCCTCAACTAGTAACAATAAAACTCATGGGAAAAAGGGAAAATTCAAATTTCCCTGTAACTTATGTGAAGGTAATCATCCCATTCACCTTTGTCCTCTTATGGATGAAGCTTCCAAAGAAAAGGAGAACCTTACATCTTCTCAATCCTGTCTTCTGACTGGGTATCAAAAGTTTTCCCCTGATCCTTCACTAGTTGATCTAGTGATTAATCAAAAGTCATCTTTGGTCAACCCCGCTCTGTCTGAAAGTGAGTCTAGTGAGTATGTTCTTGACCAACCATTGGTTGAGAAACTGACAGACATGACTCCACCTTTAGTTAACCATACTTTTCAGGTAGAGAGTGAACCCCATACCGCTCAGGTTCTTCTTGTTTCCTCAATTTCTAATGAACTATAGGGAAATCCTCATGTTGCTGAGGTGCATGAGAGTAGTTATCCTTTTCCCATAGCGAAAGAGAGCATCTCTCATGTTCCTTTGACACCCCCTCCGAGAAGTTTCGTCACTTATTTTGATTGGAGTCAACTGGCAGGATATCATCTTTCGTCTTATGTGCCTTTCTAGATTATAGTACAGGCTCACCATATGATCATACCTAGCATAGTCATTTATGAGGGTGCATCTGTTAGCATTCTGTCCTCAACTACTTGGCAAGCTTTAGGTTCTCCTCAGCTTGTCCTCGTCACCCAAAATTTGTTAGCTTTTAACAGAGGAACTAGACAACCGTTAGGGATCCTTCCTAAGTTTCCTATTACTTTGGGAGGAAATATTGTCTATATAGACATGATGGTTGTCCAGGCCCTTTAGATTTTAATCTACTGCTTGGTCGTGAATATGTTTATGTCATGGGAGCTTTTGTTTCCTCCCTCTTTCGAGTGATGTGTTTCCCGCATGAAGGAAGCATTGTGATCATTAATCAACTTACATTCATTGGTCCTGAATCAACTCCTAATCAACCATCATCCCTAAATGGTTCTTATATTCAAGCGGTATCACCCCCACCACAGGTTATTTATGTGGCCACCTGTTCCATGCTCACATCTATTGATAATCTAGTAGGTTATGTAGTACGCCATGTACTGGGGGTATTGGAGCCCGATTTTTCAATTGGATCCCTGGACATGTATCCCTTCCAAAGTGTTTTTCTCCCATCTAATGAGAACCTCTTGGAAGCCATGGCCCTTTCGGTATGTGATCACATGTTTGGAGAAGAGTTCATTGTCTTGTGTCAAGCTCCTTAAAAAATGAAACAAGGACTATGAGGATAGTTCTTTTACTATGTCAACCTCATTAAAAATGAAATAGGTATCCATGAGTAGAGTTATTTTACTTGAGTCAAGCTCGGTAAAAAATGAAACAAGGTGTCATGAGCATGGTTATTTTCCTGTGTCAAGCTTGCTAAAAAATGAAACAAATCCTCTTCCAATTCGAGTCTTTTATTAGATCTCGTAAAATCCCAGTCGAGTCTTTCACTTGATCTCGTAAGTGAGCCTTCATTCCATCCACTTAGGTGAATGAAATGAAGCTTGAGGGGCATGTAGCTCGAATTGATTCATTATGTTGGGGGCATGCAAACTTATCTCAGGCATAGTTTATCTTTGTTTCAAGCTTGTGTAAAAATGAAACCAAATCCAACCATAGTTTTTCTCATGTTTCAAGCTTGTGAAAAATGAAACCATCCTCAAATATACTCAAGCATAGTTTCCCATGTTTCAAGATTGTGTAAAAATGAAACCATGCCCACTTTACATCTCGTGATTGTCATTTTTATCACCCTATTTTTCCACATGCACCTTGGTTTATCCATTCCATCATCACCATCTCTTTGGTCGATCATATGCTTTCACTTGGTTGTTTTACCCTTGCCTGAGGAACATTTGCGATGAGTGGTCTTATTATCTAGCCTATTGACCATTAGATGTTTTGAGCAGTTCCATCATGACTGGAACCAGTTGTTATCCTTTTATACCACTCATTTGTCCAGGAGGAGTCATTTTTTAGCTCTTTTCTGACTCTTGAAATATGAAAAGATTACTGAGTACTTGTATTTTCAAACTCCTTAAATTAAATGAATTGACATCGTCTCAGTATACGTTTACCCCTTTTCAGGCTGGGTTTGATTATTTATGAAAAAGGTACACCTTGGTCAATATGGTCAAGAGGTTCTCTTGAATATTGTTTTCTACCTTTTTGGGTTCGAGGGACAAATTACGAAAAGGGAAATGATGGAGTTTTATTTTTCATCTCTTTTTCAAACTCTCTAAATGTGAAAAGATACTGAGTTCCTCTTCCATCAGACTCGTAAAATTTAAACGATGAAAGACTCGTCACCATGATGAGATTGAGTTTCTCCTCCCTAGGACTCATAAAACTTACTAGGATGGATTCATCTGAAGGGTGAATTTATATGATAAGCATATGGTATCCTCTTCAAGCTTGTGTCAAAATAAAGAGGTAATCACTAGAAATAGTGGGGAAAAAGTGAAAGTGAAATATCTCTTGTATCGGTAGCATGTCGCTATTGAACATGACACTCATCTGATTCTCGTGTCAAGTTTGGGATATCCTCACCCAGTCACTTGTCCTTCTGGGTTTGGGTGATCCATTTTGCCTCTCATCTAACTATTCCACTTCATCATTATGACCCTTGGTCCTATGTTAAGTCAAATGTTGCCACACTCCAGAGTCGTGTTGCCAATATGTTTAAGAGAGGACCCATCTACAGTGTATTACCTATACATTGTCTAACCTGTTGCTACATTCATGGATCATACTCATTTATTCCAATTTATTCCTTATTTCATGTCGATGATGAGGGAATGATTATGACCCTCCTTCGATGAGTCATTTCCTGTCGACTTCAGCTCATTATCTAGGAAAATGACTTAGAAACTCCTTTTCAGTACCTTAGAGCTTACATGCCTTAATGGAAAGTTCTTCGCATCCGATGACAGGTTCTCATCATTGTCCTGCAATCGGTTGATTCCACGAGTGTTCGACTTCAGCTTCATTTATCACATTCACGGATTGTATTGTCATACCTCGAGAGCCATTGTCAATATTGGTGGTTTCTCTCGTGCTTGTTAACATTCCACATCATTGGCCGGTAATTAGGCGGTTTTCTATCTAGTTCGACTTCGACACATTCATTCGCATGTTAGAATTCGTACTTTGATCGGGTTAGGATAGAGCGCAAGACCCTGAGTCTTGTCTGATATGACTCAGGCTACGTGGAGATATGTATTATTTATGATTGTACACGTGTTTCTACTATACGAATGGTTGTGACCATACTGTGGGACTTTACATTTATGATGATCCTTTTATATCAGGTGGTTATGTCCATACCTTGGATCTTAGATTTACAAATGATCTTCCTCGTTTGGATGGCTGCGCCTATGCCATGGATCCTTTCATAGTCCTTATTATCCAGATGGTTGTGTCCATACCATGGATTCATGTTTTGATATCAGATATGTATATGTATATGCATCCTTGATTTGCAGGTCTCCTGAGAATGTTTGTTCTCGTCCTTGCAAAATCTCATAAAGCATCTCAACCATCACTCCCCATTCTGCCTTGATGCTTTAGGGGGCATATGTTACACAATATTTTGTCACACCTCCTGCACTTCCCTGTGAAATACCCTGAAGTGCTCGAAACATTACCATCATGTAGTGTACTCATTCATATATGCAGCTCAAATCCTCCCTAAGACATTGATTGGAAAATGCCTTGAGCTTCCCCTGAAGGAACTGGCTCTAAAACCCTAATTTTATAATCATCTCTTTGTTTACTTGTGTACCCATGATGATCCCAAAAACACTATTTTCCCAAAGAGGATGAGAATCTCTGTGATCTAGAAGCTTCCAAAGCGGCGAGCTAGAGGTTGTTAAACATAAATGAGGTCAAATTCTCCCAACTTGGCCTCCTGGTCTCATCCCTATGAGCTACCTCCTTGAGATGAGGGCCTACTTCTCTCTTTGGAGAGATCCTAACTGCCTTTCCTTGCCTATATATTCATCTTTTTTCATTCCCAAATGGTTGGTCTATGTTTATTTTCACCCTTATGCTAAGATTGTACCTATATGCTACTCATTTTTCTTGGAGAAGGAGTGCTTGGAGAGCTTAGCTTGGACTTGGATATTCATTTCAAGGAGATCCTATCAATATCAAGGCTTGGTTATATGCTTCCCCTTATTTTCTATTAATATACAACTGTTGGTTCATTTTCTCTAAATGTGTGTGCTTATGTATCATTTAGCTTAACATTCCTTGATCAGTTAAGTAGGTTACTTTTGAATATGCAATTTATATTTGCATGCCTTGTTGTATATTGATCTCTTGTGCAGGTGCATAAACACTGTGAGCAGTAGGAACGAGCCCGTGACGCAAGTGATTCAAGTCCTTCATCAAAGGAGATCGAGGTAGCATCAGAACGAGATAGGTCATCTTCTTCATCTCTCGTTTCAATTATAACTTAGGAAAGTGTCTGGTAGATTATCACTTAGGTTGCAAGACCCACGCATTGGGCTAGAGGGATCGTCTTTGTCCACAGAGAGGATTTACCTTGACAACGCTGCCCTCGGCCAATGGTTAAACTATTTGTGGCAAAAATAGAGCAGTGGACTACCAGATTGGGAAAGAGCACATAAAAATGCGTAGTGGGTATAATGAATTCACAGGGGTATATGCGTCTCACTAATTCTCAAGGCTTGAAACATAAATAATGACTTTAAATATCCCACAATAAATCTCGTGACAAGGAAGGATTAAAGTACACAAATGTGGGATAGAAAGTGAGAGTGTGAATAATACTATCATTACTAGTTACATAATGATTTACCCTTTTTATTGGAAATTTACAATGAGTGCTTACTATATAATCAAAGTTAAATGACTTCTAAGTGTCCCACTTTTATAATATTCACATATTTTAGGATAAAGAAAATGATTAAGACATTATAGTAATAAGAAACTTTGAACCATTCTCGAAAATCAAAAGTATGAAGTTATTTTTTCCTACTTTAGATAGAAGGCCAATAGTGGCAAAAAGTGATTAGGGCCCTTCCCAAGGTGAGTGATATTGTGCTATTATATGTATTTTTACCTTTGTTTGACTTGGAATAGACCCGCTGCCAATAGGCATGTTCAGTACCCCGGTGGGTTTGCCTTAGTACCATACAAGCATAGCCCCACTATCAGCGGGCCTGTTCAGTACCCCAGTGGGTCTACTTGTATTTCCATCTCTCGTTAATGATAATTTTTCATATAAATATATTTTGATTTTGTGGAATATGGAAGGTATGATAGTTTTATGTTAGTAAGCACATTTTAGTTTGTTCTTGAGTTTGCTACCAAAACACATCTTTCACTATAGTATCTTATTAACTATTTTAATGTGTGACATGATGGGGAATTATAGAGAATAACACAAAGGTCCTATAACAAGAATTTAAAGGATCATAGAAAATAAAAGTTCTCAAGAGGCACAAATGTATAAAAGAGAATTTAGAGGTTACAACAGTTGAGACCTTAGGGAATAATAATTGTGACTTGAGGGAACAATAGTTGTTACTTGAGGAAACATCAGTTGTTACTTGAGAGAACAACAATGGTACTTTGAGGTAACAACGATTGTATCTTAAAGTAAAAGAAAATAAAAAAGGTGGAAAAACAAACAAAAAAACAATCAAACAACAAATTAAAGGATAACATGAAATTAAAGGATCATAGAAAATAACAAGTCCCAAGAGGCACAAATGTATAAAAGATAATTTAGAGGTTGCAGGAGTTGAGACCTGAGGGAACAACAATTGTGACTTGATGGAACAGCAATTATTACTTGAGGGAGAAACAGTTGTTACTTGAGGAAACAAAAATGGTAATTTGAGGTAATGGTAATTATATCTTAAAGTAAAAGAAATCAAAAAGGTGGAAAATCAAACACAAAAACAATCAAACAACAAATTAAAGGATAATGAGAAATAAAAGGATCATAGAAAATAACAAGTCCCAAGAGGCACAAATGTATAAAAGAGAATTTAAAGGTTGCAACAGTTGAGACATGAGGGAAAAACAATTGTGACTTGAGGGAATAATCGTTGTTACTTGAGAGAACAACAATGGTAATTCGAGGTACAGTAATTGTACCTTAAAGTAAAACAAAATAAAAATGGTGGAAAATCAAATATGCAAAAAAATTAAACAACAAATTAAAGGATAACGAAAAATTAAAGGATCATAGAAAATAAAAAGTCCTGAGATGCACAAATGTATAAAAGATAATTTAGAGGTTGTAGTAGTTGAGGGCTAAGGGAACAACAATTATGACTTGAGGGAACAATAGTTGTTACTCGAGGGAACAACAGTTGTTGCTTGAGGGAATAACATTTGTTACTTGAGGGAAAAACAATGGTAATTCAATGTAACAACAATTGTATCTTAAAGTAAAAGAAAATCAAAAAGTTGGAAAATCAAACACAAAATATTCAAACAATAGATTAAAGGATAATGGGAAATTAAAGGATCATAGAAAATAGAAAGTCCCCAAGAGGCAAAAATGTATAAAAGAGAATTTAGAGGTTGTAGCAGTTGAGACCTGAGGGAACAACAATTGTGACTTGAGGGAATAATAGTTGTTACTTGAGGGAATATCAATGGTAATTCGAGGTAAAAACAATTGTATCTTAACGTAAAAACAAAGTGGAAAATTAGACACAAAAACAATCAAACAACAAATTAAAGGATAATGGGAAACTAAAAGATCATACAAAATAACAAGTCCCAAGAGGCACAAATGTATGAAAGAGAATTTAGAGGTTGCAACAACTGAGACTTGAGGGAACATCAATTGTGACTTGAGGGAACAATAGTTGTTACTTGAGGGAACAACATTTTTTACTTGAGGGAACAAAAATAGTAATTTGAGGTAACAATAATTGTATCTTAAAGTAAAATCAAATAAAAAAGGTGGAAAATCAAACAAACAAACATATATATATATATATATATATATATATATATATATATCAAATGATGAATTAAAGGATAACAGGAAATTAAAGGATTGTAGAAAACAATAAGTCCCAAGAGGCACAAATGTATAAAATATAATTTATAGGTTGCAGCAGTTGAGACCTGAGGGAACAACAATTATGACTTGAGGGAATAACAGTTGTTACTTTAGGGAACAATAATGGTAATTCAAGGTAGCAACAACTGTATCTTAAAGTAAAAGCAAATACAAAATGTGGAAAAGCAAACACAAAAACAATTAAGCAACAAATTAAAGGATAATGGGAAATTAAAGGATCATAGAAAATATCAAGTCCCAAGAGGCACAAATGTATAAAAGGGAATTTAGAGGTTGCAACAACTAAGACCTAAGGGAACAAAATTTATGACTTGAAGGAAAAACAATTGTTACTTGAGGGAACAACAATGGTTACTTGTTGGAACAATAGTTTTTACTTGAGGGAATAATAGTTGTTACTTGAGGGAACAAAAATAGTAATTTGAGGTAAAATCAATTGTATCTTAAAGTAAAAGCAAATTGAAAAGGTGAAAATTAAATGCAAAAAAAATCAAACAACAAATTAAAGTATAACATGAAATTAAAGGATCACAAAAAATAACATGTCCCAAAAGGCACAAATGAATAAAAGAGAATTTAGAAGTTGTGGTAGCTAAGACATGAGGGAACAACCATTATGACTTGAGATATCAGCAGGTGTTATACTTGAGGGAATAACAATGGTAATTCGAGGTAACAACAATTGTATCTTAAAGTAATCACAAATCAATGCAATTGATGACCATTTGTAAGAAAAGGCACACAAGACCCATCGATTGTAATGAGGTGTACCATTCCATTATCGTATACCTCATTAACCTCATATGGGTCTAACCACCTAGTTTGTAATTTTCCTGAAAAATATTGGAATCTCGAGTCATAGAGCAGTGCCCAATCACCTTTCTTAAAGGTTTTCCTTTTAATGAATCAATCATGCCACCTAGCTCTTTGTTGTTGAAGTTTAGAGGTCTAGTGAAGAGTTGAAAAGCACATCTCATCGAGTTCATTTGTCTGGTCTAGGTGATGATTCTATGCTTCTAAAAGTTCTATTCCGACTTCTCGAGTTGTTCGAAGAGTCTTAATCTCAAATTTGATTGGAAATATGGGGGTTTTACCATACACAGGCTTATAGGGTGAAAATCATGTGGTATTACACCAAGTGGTGCGATAAGCCTATAGGGATTCAAGGAGACTATAGGCCCAATATTGGCGATTAGTAGCCATCGTTTTTGTTAAGATATTTTCTAACACCTTATTTGTGCTTTCAACCTACCCGTTTGCTTAAGAATGGTAGAGAGAAGTGATCATGTGCTTAATACCATGATTCTGTAATGTTGTTGAAACCTTGGAAATGTTTGTGTACAAATATGGTGCTTCAACGGATACTGCAAAAAGGTGCTCGTCTGGAAAATGATCTTCAGCAAGGAAAGAGTCATTTGGAAGTAGAATCATGGATTAAAGAAAATTGCAACGACATTCTCCTTCCCTGGTCTGTCCTTGATAGTGATATAGAACTCCTATAGCAAAAGTAACCATATATTTGGTCACTCTACCATTAGTAATAGGTTTATTAGCTAAATATCTAATGGCAGAGTGATTTGTATGTACAAAAATAGGGTATCCTATGATGTAATGACGAAATTTTTTAATTGCGTAAACAATGCCTAAAAACTCTTTCTATGTTGCAGTGTAATTTAATTCTATTGTCATTAAGTTTTTGCTAATGTAGTAAATAGCTCAAGGCTTTTTGTCTTCCTCTTGTCCAAGTATTGCTCCTATAATTGTGTCTAATGCATATGAAGATATATGAAACAGAAGTTTCCAATTATGACCTCTTAACACTGGTGTTGTGGAAACTAATCTTTTAAAATATGCAAAAGCAACATCACATTTATCATTCCATGCAAATTCTATATTCCTTGTGAATGAATACAATGTTGGTGTTGCAACTTTTGAATTTTTTGTTGTAAATCTCCAGTAATAACCAACATAACCAAGGAAGCTAGGTACCTCCTTTTATTTTTTCAAGGTGGGAATTCTAAGGATTAGCTCTATTTTTGTTGGATCCACCTAAATCCCTTAAGTCATGAAATGTCCCAAAACCACTCCTTTTTTCATTAACATATGACATTTTTCATTGTTGAGACATAGCTTAGCTATGATACATATGATGAGAATTTTTTCCAAATTATCAAGGGCTTCATCAAAATGGTCACCATAGGGTGTAAAGTCATCTGTATAAATCTCAAGTACATCATTGAATAAATCATAGAATATGCCTAAAACTTCCCTTTGAAAAGTTAAGAGTGCACTGCAAAAATGAAATGGGAGAACTTTATATGCGAACATTCCCCATGGACACGTAAATGTAGTTTAATCTTGGTCTTTAGGGGCAATCTAGATATGGTTATACCCATTAAAATCATCTAGAAAAGAAAAATAATTCTTTTGGACGGGGTGTCAAGAACTTGGTCAATAAATGAGAGAGGGAAGTGGTATTTTTGGGCTGCATTGTTTAATTCCCTATAATCTACATAGATTCCCCATTTCCCATTTTTCTTAGGGATGAAAACAAGCATTGAAATCCATTAAATATCCAATATGGGATATATAAAATTCACATCACTCTCAAGAACCAAAACTACCATAGATTGATCAATCTCCATTTCCACACCTATTACTTAGGTCCTTATTGCAAATTATTTATACTTTTTTAGATCCATGTCCACAACAATTTCAAGATACCTTTATTCAATGTTTATAGATTTTGGCCTTGTATCATGTTCCTTTTGAGAACCAACACTTGCATAAGTTGGCCTTGCTCTCTTTTTAGGACATACAATGAAATATTGAAGGGAAATTGTTGGTGACATCTATTTTTTTTAATGATTTTGTTGAATCCTCACAAAAAGGTGATTTGGAGAGTACTCAGGTTCATTGTAACTATTATATGCAAGATCGTAAGTAGATATATCCTTCTTAATGATTGGAAATTTATAAATTGATTATTATCTCTAATACCACCAATAATTACCTATCATTTTGTCTCCCATTTTTTTAGTTTTGAAGGGCTTGCAATTTTGCAATGCTAGTTTGGAGGATCGCCATAATATTCCCACTCAAGGATAGAATTTGATGGAAAATGTGTCATCATGGGGAATTTTGGCTATTGAATATGATTAACAAATTTAACTTCTCATTGTCAATTTTATGAGATAGGATTGATTAATGAGTAACAAACTCAACCTTTCTCGTGATCAGTTTATTATTTTTTACATCGACGTAGAGTTTTGCCTATCTATATTCATTTTCTTTCAAAATTTCATTTCTATGAATCATTTTAACATGTACCAAAAACTATGAAAATTTACAAATCCCATTGTTATTCCCACTTTGCTTTTGCATGCACCAAATGGAAATAGCATATGAAAAATACCCTCTGAGTAACCACCCCCCCCACCCCCAAACCTTAGAAAAAAACAATATATATATATATAACATCTAAAATTATAAAAATTAAATTTCAAATTTTAAAAAATTAGGTTTTAAGTTGTATATGTTAAACATTTTAACATATATAACATTATATATAAAAAATTTAACATATATAAAATTAAAATTAAGTTTTAACTAGGTTAAATAATCATTCTGCCATTTTTTATCATTGTGTCCTATGGAAAAACAAATGGATCATTGAGTCTTGTGGAAAAAGGAATGGAGTACTGAGTCTTGGATTCGCTTATTCGTAGTCAGATCCCTCAGGCAAATTGCAAAATCACCATTTCATTCACTGTTTTTGACCTAGTTCATTTGTTGGTGTTTTGTTTCTTTCCTAAGGCGTTTGCTTTGAGAGCCGTCTAGGGTTTTGGCAAGTACCAGAGTCATTCCAATCATTTAGTGAGGGTTCACCGTTCTAGGAGTATTTTGATTGGAATAAGACATCCAGGGTTTTGGGAAGTATCGGAGCCATTCCATCCATTTTGCAAGGGTTCAACATTCTAGGAGTATTTGTATTAGAATATGGGAACGCAAGGTCAGAACAACGCTAGGTCAGATACTTTGCCAGTATGACCTCAACCTTCCAATTTCATACGGGGTTTTATGTTTTAACTGTATGTTCCCTATCCTCTGCAACAAATTTATAATCCATTCATTCCCTGTCAAGTTTTTAGCAATTGGAACAAATATGTGGTCATAGATAGAGACCAATAGGACAATAGATAGGTTAATAAAACATTGTAGGCTTGCAGGAGGGATCTCGAAATGTGTTCCAACCTTTCTATCTGTTGTGCTTCCCTTTTTTGTGAAAAATCTTAAATTTTGTTCAAAGACAACCCCAAACATCAAACATGCCATCCAAATTGGTGACAACCCAAGAACAACTTTCACCTCTTCAACCTCTTGGATTGTGCATAGTCACCATTTATGGATTGTTTTGCATTCATAATCTAATTCATATTCAATTATTGTCAAGAAATTTGAAAGATAAGAGTGAGGTGTCCATACCAAATTCTCATTTCATGTAAAACTGGCCATAACGAAGTAATCCAACAAGAAGCAACAATGACAAGACTGAAATAAAATACAATTGGGACTTAAGGATCACTGCATCATATCTGTGGTTAGCAAGCACCAATATCTTATCCTATATCATTAAAAAATTAATTTATGTCTTCCTCTATTCCTACAAAGGATTATTTCAACTACCAAGAACTTCAATATTTCACATGTCACAGGGAAAAACCATTGTGACTCCAATAAATTTGATTTGTAGCATTGGCCAATTTCAGAAAGGTAAAGAAATTTTAGTGGAAAATATTTTCTATGATTTATTTAATATAAGGGTAAAAACACTAAATGTGAATTGGGCATAACTAGAGAGGGATTACCCAAATTGATCAGTAGACATATATTGTCTTCTTGACTCAGATTTCAAAGCTTCTCTTTCTTGAATAACAGTTACTATCTTTGAAGCAATTTATTTGTGAAACATTTCAACAAAGACATGGATAATTCGAGTGAGAGGACTACCCACCATGAAGTTTATTCCAGTAAAATATTTTCCCACATAAGACAAAAAATAGTGTTACTGACATTGTCACCGTAGGAATGCCAAATCCCAGACCCCATCCAACATTATCCTTGATATACATGACTATAGTGACTCCTACAATAGTACCAATGCATATACCAAAGTACCACCAATTGAAGAATGATCTCTTGTGCTTCTTTTCTTTGGGTCCTCCTAGTCAAATTGATCTGCACCAAATGCTTGTAAACAAGGTTTTTAGCCTCCTTTCCTCAAAGCCACCAAGTATATTGAGAATAAGAAAACCCCAATCTGGGATGGTGAAGCTTTCATATAAGATTATGTGGCATGGAGGATGTCTCAAACTCCCTAAAGAGATTGATAAAGTGACCAAAATTAATCCTTGTAACAATCCATTTCATGGAGTGTTAGTTATTTGGGGTTCTATACATTAGGTCAAAGCAGAAAAATTAACAACTATTTTAAAATAAGTTGAGGGTTCAATTCACCCAAATACATAGAAAATCTGACGTTATCTTGCATCAACACACACAAACCCTAGATTTTCAACTCCTACATCACCATAAACACCAATACCTCCAAGTATCTCTGATATCATACTTGAGCTTCGACCTTCCTACATGTCAAACATTTTACGGACCCAAATTCTTTCACATTCTATATTCATGACAGGGTTTCTCGGCTCCTAACAACATCACATCATCTCAAACAACGAGCTTCCTAGATATTGACAATCTTCATGCAACATTGTCATCAATTGGTTCATTTATCATCTTCAATGAGCCAAACTTCCTCACAATTTCTAGCACATGCGTTTTATCCTTCACAACAAAGTTTTGCCTCATATTCTTCAATAAGCCATATCAATTCATGATCTTCCAAGCCAGCAATAGTGTTGTCACACAATCTATGTGTTCCTTGATCAAACAATTGTATGTACATTAATATTTTTCAACAAATTATCTTATTTTTTGTCTTTTCCATCCTCTGCATGTACTTTTGCAATATATATATATATATATAGGGATCCAACTCATATCCCAAACAAATCATCTATATCAGAGTTACCAAAACACAATAGCTTCTAGTCAAGATGTGGGATACTTTAGGTCAAATTCTGATACAATCTCCCTCTGAGGTCAACATTTATTTTGCATGGTCTATCCTTATATTTCAACAAAGTTCTACTTCATGCTTTCCATATCAACTTTTATTTATCAACATCATATTTGATTAATGTATTGTAAGATTAGAACAATCAGCATAATATGAGAGTTCCTCATTTTGTTTCTAGAGGATGTTGTCATTTTACATGACCTTCTTGACCACAAGCTTACTTTCCATACTTCAAACAGTTTCTTTTGAATGGTAGTGTATTCATTCTCTTTAATGAGCTTATTTCTATCTTGTTTCCATCTAGTTCACTTATTTGATACATACTCCAAATTGGTCCCTTCTTTCTTGGTTTTAGTCTTCATATATATCATCCTTATCCTCATCATTATCAAGTAGTCATCATCAAACACAATCCTTGTTACACTTTGTTCTGCCATCCTTCTCATATTGCTTCCATAACTTTGACAACTTTCATTATGTGCCTACAATTCTCACTAGCAAGTACAACCAAGAAGAATATACAAGGAAAAAAGAATATAATCAAAAAGGCATTTATCTCTTAAGAGCATGATGTCAATCCTGACATTTTAGGGTTTTTTATTTTTTTACAGAGAAAACAATTAGTTAGGGTTTCTAGGGTCTTCTACTTCAAATCCTTTCTAGGGTTCATAAACCCTAGGTTCTTCATTTGCAAGTTCTTAATGAAAACCCTAGAAATCATGTATACTTTTTTCAAATTCTATATACTAAAGGTTTAGTCGCAAAGCCCTAGAGATATCACTTCTATTCATGAAATTTCAAAGGTATGAAAGAGAGTGCTAAGGATCTCTTCATAATGTATTGCAAATTTTCAAGAGACGGAAGGGGAAAGTATATGTACCTTGATCAAACTTTACCTTATTCAGAGATTCTTCAATTCGTTAGGTACCAATGATGCTTCAATTCTTACAGGAATTATTTTGAGATAATAGGTTGATTTCACTGGTGTAGTGGATTCCTTTTACGTATATATGATTTATTCATCATGTTTGAATGTGTTTATATGTCCCTCATTAAAGGTTTATATTGATACCTATTATTTAACAATTTTTTTAAATATTTCACTGCTCTAATTATATTATTTTGTGGCAGGTATGATCCGTGTGGAAAATCTCCTACACAGTCAAAAGTAAACAAATAAAAAAATTTCTTTACATTTCATGTGTAATCTTAATTATTAGTTTATATAATCGAAATCATAACTTTTCTTTTGTTGAAATATTTAGTTTGAGCACCATGATGATGATGTTCTTAATGAGTAAGGGTTGTGGTCATCCCGCAACCTTGTGGTGAAAATAAAAAAGTATGTGAAGAAAAAGAACAAACAAATTATGGAGTTGATTTGCATTAGGGATTTCATTCCAATGATTGAGGATAGGATCAATAAATTGAGAGAAGATATTCAGCCATACGAGGTAATAACCATATTTAAAGTGAGTTTTTTTATCTCATAAGTTTAATTCTGAAAGTTTATTTTTTAATGTTTACATTATTTAATCGAAAAAAAGTATTTTCTTTCTTATCTAGAGTTATTTGAAGGAACATTCCCCCCCACAGTAATCATTTGATCCTCGGCTTGATGTTGGTACCAATGGAAATGACGAGACATGACATGAGTGTCTTGCCAACACTAGCACCCATCATATATCTATGAGGCAGATATTCACTACTTCAACTTCGAGTGGCCATGCTCTTAGTATTGACAGTGGGTCCACACCTTTGGTTGTGACCAATGAGCACTTGACCTTGTGGTGAAAATAAAAAAGTATGTGAAGAAAAAGAACAAACAAATTATGGAGTTGATTTGCATTAGGGATTTCATTCCAATGATTGAGGATAGGATCAATAAATTGAGAGAAGATATTCAGCCATACGAGGTAATAACCATATTTAAAGTGAGTTTTTTTATCTCATAAGTTTAATTCTGAAAGTTTATTTTTTAATGTTTACATTATTTAATCGAAAAAAGTATTTTCTTTCTTATCTAGAGTTATTTGAAGGAACATTCCCCCCCACAGTAATCATTTGATCCTCGGCTTGATTTTGGTACCAGTGGAAATGACGAGACATGACATGAGTGTCTTGCCAACACTAGCACCCATCATATATCTATGAGGCAGATATTCACTACTTCAACTTTGAGTGGCCATGCTCTTAGTATTGACAGTGGGTCCACACCTTTGGTTGTGACCAATGAGCACTTGACCCCTGAACCAAACACGCAGCCAGGCTCTAGATCAGGACAAGATAGAGGTGACCCTAGTATTGATGATATTATGGGTTCATTTCCTAGAGCATCGTGTGTTAAGAGCATGATGAAAATTGACTGCACATTTTCGATGAATGAGGATGTAATTCCAATAAAAACACCAAAAGTTCTTGGTATTTAATTATGTTTTAATTGTTTCATGTTTTCTATCCAAAACATAAGTCATCTATATTATTATTTTCAAACTGATAATAGTATATTTTTGCATCTAGGTAGCAACTTGTTTTATACAAAAATGGACGAAAAAATTTTAGATATTTTTGGGCCCACCATACACGAAAGGTGGAGTTTCTAAAATTCCAACCTTAAAAAAGAGCTTATGGACTACCATGAAGATCTATTCGGGGTAGATACCTTCAATAAAACTAAGTTCATCGCCGCAGTCGGAAAACAGTTAAAATATCTACAATACCACTATAGGAGAAAATTATTAGAAAACCCTAGGTATGAGCACCCTCCCATAATTCTTGATATGGAATGGAAGGGCCTCATCGAGGACGCAAAGGAGAAGGAATTGAAAAAAGAAGGGAAAGCACCCCCTGTTCAAGCAAGGTACAAATTACGTCTTGAATTCAATATGTTTAATTTTCTTTAGTTTTGAATAACATTGCAGTGTATAATATATTTGAAACTTTTCATAGGCTCCTTGACACTTCGAAGGAAACCAAGGAAAGGCCTGAGAATAATGGGTAGTACAAACTAGGCCAGAGTAGTTATTTGATGCTACAGGCACGAATTATAAGTACCCAAAACTTCTTAACAATATTATCTGTTATATCTCCTTCCAATATTCTAGTACTATAAAATAACAAAATCAATACTCTTATGCAATGCAGGGTGATTGTTATGATATTCCGACACATAGGAAATAGTTAAGTATAACTTGGTCTAGTGTAGAGTTAGGTAAAGTGTGTTTCTTTACCATGTATTTTTGTAACTTACAATCCAATGGTCACGATATGTTCTAGACATGAAGTGATCCGATGGTTCATTCTCTCATC
Organism: Pinus tabuliformis; assembly: GCA_031772625.1. Classification (NCBI taxonomy): domain Eukaryota; kingdom Viridiplantae; phylum Streptophyta; class Pinopsida; order Pinales; family Pinaceae; genus Pinus; species Pinus tabuliformis. Next base: position 807,057,220 of record CM062814.1, read on the forward strand.
AGTATCACTGACACTTGGTCCGTGGCTTAACACCCGATTGGTCCATGATCTCTATTTAAAGAGAATGGAGGGTCATTTTTAGGGTGACCGTTCATGAGAGAAGCTTATGTAAATTTTATTTCTTTTATTAATAAATTGTCTGAAGTGGCTGCGTTGGCTCAGGCCGTGGATTGTTTCCCTCTTTGAGGATTTTAACCACATCAAGAATACTAGTGTATTGATCTGTGATCTGTTTGTGAGCAGTGTCCTTTGGTGTTCTATCTAAGGAACTTACCCTGTAAATTCCTACATGTTATCAGAGCTATTTGAGGGCCACATCCATCGATGATCCAAATCGGAAGTCGATACAACTACATCCGACTGTCATTTCCTAGATCTACTATTTTTTACCACTTTCAGGCCAAGAGGACTGTTGTATTGTGTTAGGAGCATTTGTTCTAGTGATGAACCCCTTTCGTTTCACATGAAAAGGCTTCCGGTAACCCTAGCTACGTCATTCTTAAGGTCTCGAAGTACACAGTATTTATTTGCAGTTTTAGTTATTTATCTCTCTCTTTATTTCGGTTTATTTATCTGTCTATTTTTTTATTACCAGATTTATACATTTCATTTGTGTATGCTCTTTGCCCCGTGACTTTGCGCGATCTGGGAAAATCAGAAATAGAAAGGAATGATTTTTCTCATGCGTATGCTCTTTCCCGCCGCTCCTTAGTTTGATCTCGAAAAATCAGAAACATTCAGTAAAATATTTAGTTTCCAGCGAAAGCTAACTTGAAGCCATAAGGTTTGGTTTTTTCGGCATGTCTGTGTTGGGTTGTGTGGTTTTTTGTTTTGTAGGAAAAAATGGATTTTTCAAGTAAGCACACACCCCAAAGCTTCAGTGAAAAGGTCACATAAAACCAACCTTTTAAACTAGCTCAATTGGTCCAAAGTTACTTTATGAGAATAGAGGTCTTGAGTTCAAGTCTTTCTTTTTGTTCAGTTGCTTTTTCAAAAAGCACATGTAACTTATGTTTTAAAGTTACTTTATGTAAAAGTGTTCTCACCCATTATAAAAAGTGAGTCACTTATAATTCTAAAGTCTCTTTATCTTTTATTTAAGTTACAATTTAGTGGGTAGCTCATAAAGTACCATTGTAAAAGTGACTTTCACTAATTTATAAAAGTAGGTCACATAAAATATTTTTTTAGAGTGAGCTAATTAAATTAAGCTTGAAAATGGGGGATTTTTTTTTTTAAATATAACATTATCATTCACTTCCGCACATTCACGCACTTCGTCGGCATCTTCAACAAATTTTCTTCAAAAAGCCATAACTTCTTCATCCGGAAGCCGTTTTCAGAGTCGTTTTTTTTAATCGGCCTAATTTTTTGAGATCTTTCCATTGGAACACTTAGTTTTAGCATCTACAGCTTCAGTTTCTGTTAACATGGAAATTTCATGCCAAGTTATTCTTGACAGCACGAACTACTTCCAGTGGTGGTCCTACATTGTGGATTTACTTAGAAGTAAAGGTCTTTACAGAATAGCCTCATGCCAAGAAACTAAACCTAAAGATGAAGATAAGACACCCAAATGGGAAAACAGGCAAGATCAAGCACATGGGTTGATAGGGATGTCTATTTCTCCAGACCTCAAATTCCATATCGCAAAACTTGATACCCCTAATGAAGCAATGACAACTCACTAAAGTTTTTGGAATTAAAAATGAAATTGGAGCCCATCAACTCGAAAATGAGTTGCTTATGTTGGACCCCAATAATTTTTCTTTCATTGAAGATTTTTTGTCCAAGTTCAATACCCTTAGACTTCTCTTGGAAGGTGTTAAGGTTAAGAAAGAAGATGGTAGCCTTATCTGTTCCATTCTTACTAAGTTGGGACCAGCCTACTCTGTGTTTGTTTCCACCTTCCATTCTACTAGAGAAGCCTTTATTTCTCAAGGACAAGACTATAAGTCCCCCTCTTTTGATGCCTTTTGTGATTCTTTAATAAGAAAACTCTTACATCTTGATCTTCTTAATCTTGGAAACTCTTCTAAGAAAGCCTTAGCTGCCCAGCAACAACCAAATTCAAAGAATACTGAGAAGCAGTATCCTAAAAAGAATGGCCCTAAACCAAACAAGGGTCCTAAGAAATTTCAATCTCAAAAAGAAAAATCAATTCAACAAAATTATAAGGCAAATAAAAACAAAGGGAAGAAGACTGATAGACATTGCAACTCTTGTAATTGAGATGGCCACTTAGAATCCAAATTCTTTAAGAAGATGGAATCCTTAGAAGCATAACATCCATTTGGAGCACTCTTCAACTTCAACTTCTTCTTCAGGAATTGCACTTTCTGCATGTGGTTGTCAAGCATATCGGTCTGGTTATGCACTAAATGTATCTTCTTCTTCTCATTCTCATGAGTGGATCATTTATTTTGGAGCTTCTTATCACATGGCCAAAAACAAAGCAATGTTTTCTTCTTTAAATGATTGTAACACCAAAAATATATATGTTGGTGATGATAGATCTCTTAGTATTGTAGGGACTAGAAATGTTCATCTAGACAATGGTCAATTTAATGATGTATTATGTGTTCCAACTTTATCCTGCAATCTTCTATCTATATATCAGATAACTCATTTAGGTGAAGGTAAAATCATTGAATTCCCACCTCATGATGTTGTAATTAAGGACCTAAGAGATCCTAGACAGATTTTAGCTATTGGCATTGCTAATGATTCTACAAGGTTGTATAAGTTTAACAACTTTGGGTCATCAACTCTTCCCTCGGTATTTGTTGCTCATAATGATGAAGTGAGCAAACTTTGGCATGAGCAATTTGGTCACTTCAACTATCGCTCCCTTCAAAACCTCTGTAAAGAAAATATGTTGACAGGTCTTCCTATGGTATCTTGCAGAGATGGTGTTTGTTCCGGATGTGTACTCATAAAACATCATCAGGATAGTTTTGAAAAACGTGCCTCTTGGCATGCCTCAGCCCCTTTACAGCTTGTGCATAGTGATTTATGTGGTCCACTTCCAGTTGTTTCACTCTCTGGCTACAAGTATTTCTTAACTTTCATTGATAATTTCTCGAGACGCACTTGGGTACACTTCTTAAAATTCAAGAATGAAGTATTTAACATGTTCTTGGCCTTTAAGGCCTTTGTTGAGAAACAATCTGGACATCAAATTGTTAAGCTAAGATCTGATAATGGCAGAGAATATGTTAATAAAAAAATCATCAACTTTTGCACTGAGCATGGAATTCAAATGCAACATATTGTTCCATATACTCCACAACAAAATGGTGTAGCTGAAAGGAAGAATCGCACCTTAAAGGAAATGGCTAATTGTATGCTTCAATCTAAAGGACTTAGTCTTAATTTTTGGGCAGAAGCAATTAACTGTGCAAATTACATAGTAAATCACACTCCTACTAAGGTTTTAAATTATATCACTCCAGAAGAAGCATGGAGCTCAATTAAACCAAATTTAAGTCACTTTCATGTTTTTGGAAGTGAAGCATGGGCCCATATTTCAGATGAGAAACATAAAGATTTAGAACCTAAGAGTGAAAAATGTATTTTTGTGGGATATTCTGAAGATGTCAAAGGATATAGACTTCTTTCACCTAAGTCCAAAAATTTTATCATTAGAAGAGATGTAAATTTTGTTGAAAATATATCGCCCTACGAGCCTAGTTTGGCGGAATGTGCTAGCTCTCTCTATCCCTTCTACTTCTGAAAATATTTCTTCTTCAGATGATGATAGTGAGGATGACAATCCTTCCCCACCTTCTGAGGATCCTCCTTCAGCTCCTCAGCTTCCAAAATGGGTTTGTGCTATTCGAGTTGCAGCGGGTGCTCTTGCAAGTGATCCTACGAATCAGTGACGTAGACGTTCTCAATTCGATAGAGCATCTTCTTTAATGGCTCAAGCTTCAACAAATTATGATCCTGACACCTTTGCAAAAGCTTTAGGCCATCCAGATTGGGACACAGCTATGAATGAAGACTATCGTTCAATATTGGCAAATGACACATGGGATCTTGTTCCTCTTCCAAAGGGACGAAAACCTGTTAGATGAAAATGGGTTTACAGAACCAAGATTGGACGAAATGGAAGAGTTGATAAACATAAAGCTCATCTTGTTGCTATGGGTTTTTCACAAGTTGAAGGCATTGACTATACTAAAACCTTATCCCCTGTTTCCAAAATGAACTCTATCCGCCTTGTTGTTTCCCTTGTTGCCTCTTTGAAATGGGAAGTCCATCAGATGGATGTTAAATCTGCCTTTTTGCATGGGGACTTGCATGAAGAAATCTATATGGAACAACCTCCTGGATTTATACAAACAAACTCTGGCCTTGTATGTCGGCTTAAGAAATCCCTTTATGGTCTCAATCAAGCCCCTCGGGCTTGGTATGCCAAAATGGATAGTTTTCTTTTAGATATTGGTTTTTCTAGGTGTCATTCTAACAATACTGTCTACAGCAAGAAAGTAGGTAAGTCTCTTATCATTCTTGTTCTTTATGTTGATGATCTTATCCTTACTGGTATTGATCCCAATCTTATAAACCATGTGAAGTCCAGCCTTAAAAATAATTTTGAAATGACAGACTTAGGACACTTGCATTATTTTCTTGGTCTTCAAGTCTTGCAATCCAAGGAAGGTATTTCCCTTTCCTAGTCCAAGTATGCTTGTGATATTCTACGCCACTTTCACATGGAAGACTGTAAGCCAACCCCTTCTTCCTTTCAGTATGGAGCCAAAATTTCAGTCACTTGTACTTCCCCTGAAGTTGATGCTACTTTATACCGTCAACTTGTAGGAAAACTTTTGTATCTGACCCATACTCGTCCTGGTCTTTCCTTTGTTGTTGGCCTTATTGCTCAGTTTATGCAAAACCTACATGAAAGTCATTAGAAAGCAGCTAAAATAATACTTCGTTATGTTCAAGGTACAGTTCAGTTTGGGATTCATTACAGTGCAGAAGCATCTCCTCTATTGGTTGGTTTCACTAATTCCAATTAGGTTGGTGACCCTAATGATCGAAAGTCTATTGTCGATTATGTCTTCACTCTTGGTTCTGGACCCATTACATGGGCTTGCAAGAAACAAAGTGCCATTTCTCTTTCTTCAGTAGAAGCAGAGTATCGTGGCGTCATAGAAGCTATTAAGGAAGCCTTGTGGCTTCGTCAGATCCTGTCAAAGTTTGGCTTTTAGCAGCAGCATCTGACTACACATTGGTGTGATAATCAAAGTGTCATTCAACTATGCAAAGATCCAGTCCAACATCAGCACAAAAAACACATTGAACTACACATGCACTTCATCAGAAAGCTCATTAATGACCATTTTCTTGAAGTGCAATATTGTTCAACAGATGATCAAGTTGCAGACATATTTACAAAGGCTCTCACAGAGGTGAAGTTTACTAAACGTCGATTTATGGTTGGCATTGAGGAAGTTGTCACTAAGGGGGGATAGGTGCTAATGCCTCCTTCCTTATCCTATTTGTCATATTTGTACATCCTTCAATCCTATCCCAAGTTGTACTTAAGAGGGGATGTTAGGATATTCTGATACATAGGAAATAGTTAAGTATAACTTGGTCTAGTGTAGAGTTAAGTAAAGTGTGTTTCTTTACTATTTACTTTTGTAACTTACAATCTGACAGTCACGATATTTTCTAGACATGAAGTGATCCAACGGTTCATTCTCTCCTCGGTATTACCAACACTTGATTCGTGGCTTAACACCCAATTGATCCAACGGTTCATTCTCTCCTCGGTATTACCAACACTTGATTCGTGGCTTAACACCCAATTGGTCCACGATCTCTATTTAAAGAGCATGGAGGGTCATTTGTAGGGTGAATGTTCATGAGAGAAGCTTATGTAAATTTTCTTTTTTTTAATTAATAAATTTCCTGAAGTGGTCGTGTTGGCTCAAGTCGAAGACTATTTCCCTCTTTGAGGGTTTTAACCACATCAAGAATACTGGTGTATTGATCTATGATCTGTTTGTGAGTGGTGTCCTATGGTGTTCTATCTGAGAAACTTACACTGTAAATGCCTACAGTGATGTACTTGGAACTTAAGCCATGAAGGAATACTTCAAGATCACTTTCAAGTTCGGATTTAAAGCCATATTCGAATGCCGAAAAGGCATGGGGAAAACCCCAAGATTCAGTTTGAAAGTGAAGGTAAATAATGTTGAGATTGCAACAAGATGATGGAGCTTAGTGAAAAGAGTCGCCTTCACTAAGTGGGCCCGCAGGCTATTTTTGGCGCAAGTCTATTTTTAGACTATGTCTATTTTTAGACATATGGATCATGTCTATGTTTATGGATGATTGATCAAGTTGGGAAAATAGATGGACTTCTATTTTTGATGAAAGTGTGAGTGATCACAGTGTGAGTGATCAAGTCTATTTTTAGACTGGCTGTCAAAAATAGAAAAGTCAAATATTATTATCTCACAATAATATTTGGACTATAAACTTAATCTTATTCTCTTGGAGCACTTCAGTTTGAGCTACGGAAGTGGCACATGTAGCTGTCAGAAGGAAATTCGTTTTTCTTATGAGTCAGTTGAGTTGTTGCATGCATGACTTCAGTTAGAACTCAAGTGAGTTGAGTTTAGTGGACTGGAGGTACAGTTGATGGAGTTGTGTTCAGTTTAACTTAGTTAAACTGGTTGTAGTTAGTCTAACTGCAGATAGACTAATGATGAGTTGTTAAACTAATTATTAACTCATAATACAACTAAAGAATACATCAGTTAACTCAGTTGCATGTCAGTGCATGTTCAGTTCAACAGGGACAGGTGGTAGAGAATCAGATTGCTATCAGTTGTGACTATAGTTGTGCACCAGATCTTGCACAATCAAAGGATTGAGTATGCCAATGAGTTTTCTCACGTATTTGGCCCGCATTTTAGCCTTTGCTCACGTCCACAAAGAGTGAGTGACTATTTTGCAGGTGAAAATCGAGTTTGGGAAGCAATTCTCATCAGTTCTTGAGCAGGTATTGAGCAGTGGAGGCAGGCAAGCAGTGGAAGAGATTTGGAGATCAGATCTGAGCTGTATTGTGTGTAACAGAGGTGGAGATACTTGTGAGAAGTATTATGCTGTGTAATGTTACATGACTCAATCATTAATATACAGATAGTGTGGGGTTTTTAGCGAGATGCTTTCCCCGTGATACATACTGTGTTAATGTGTGAATGCTCTTGATGTTTTATTGTTATTGATACTGCTATATTCTTGATCAATGTAGAGGAGCTTATGTATTGTGTATGTTTTCCGCATTAGTACATGATCAGGATAATCTCCATTGAATATGTGTTAAATTATTCAAAATTTCTACATGGTATCAGAGCAGCTTGATTTGTAGAAGAGATTTTTACAGGATATCAAGTGAGGGTTGATCGGAAGCAGTTGAGTTGGTTGCTGGTGGAATTCGAATTTGCAGCAGTGTTTTCTTGGTGACAACGCAGAAATGTCTTTCAACGGATTGCGATTGGAGTATGCTCTTGAGGGCAGCTCAAACTATATTGCATGGAAGGACAGGATGGAGGCAGTATTGGATGATAACGGGCTGAAGGAATTCATAGATACGGATATTCCAAAGCCTACTGATGCTACTCAAGCTGATGCTTGGCAAAAGAAGATCGCAAAATGTCGAAGAATTCTGTTGGAGGGCGTGAAGGATCACATTGTGTCCAGCCTCCATGGAAAGGCTACTCCATATTTGATGTGGAAATCATTAACAGAATTATTCCAAAGCAAGAGCGATCAGAGGAAGCTGGCGCTCAAAGATAAACTCAGAAACATCAAATGCGAGAAGGGAGACAGTATTCCCAAGTATCTCACGAAGTTCACTCAGTGTCGAGATGAGCTGGGAAGTGTGGGGGTTACTGTCGATGATGAGGACTTGGTGAGCTTGGCTCTCCTTGGTCTTCCGAAGAGTTGGCATTCCTATCAGGACTCTGTCAATGGTCGGGAGAAGTTGCCAGGATGGGAAAGACTATGGTCAGATCTTGTGCAGGAGGAGATCAGGCGGAGTACCAGGGACGGATCTTCGTCAAAGGGAGCTGATGAAGAGAATTGTGCTTTGGCTGCCAAAGCAAAGAAAGGGAAGAGCAAGAAAGCTTCTCAGTCTGGTGCGAAAGGCAAGAAGCAGGATATGTCCAAGGTGAAGTGTTTTCACTGTCACCAGCATGGACACTATGCCACAAATTGTCCGCAGAAGAAGAAGAACAAGCAAGCTGCTGGATCTGCAGGGGGAGAGGCTTTAGCTTCTCAGTTTGAGCTTGATTTTTCATTGATCACATGCTTGGTTTCAAGTGTGATGGGATCAGTGTGGTTTCTGGACAGTGGTGCGTCTTTTCACATGACGGGAGATAGAGATTTGTTCTCTGATCTGGAGGACAAAGATCTTGGAGTGCACATCGAGATGGGCGATGATGGTAGATACAGTGCGACCGGTATCGGTACCATTTCCTTTGAGAGGGAGTCTGGTAAACCCTTTGTATTGAAGGAAGTCATGCATGTTCCAGGATTGAATAAGAATCTCATCTCAGTGGCGATGTTAGAAGACAAGGGGTATGATGTTGTTTTCAGCGAGGGAAAGGCCTTCCTGCGCAGCAAGACAACTGGTGAGACCCGGAAGATAGGGGTTCGAGTGAGGAACCTTTATCAGTTGCATGTAGATGGATGCGCAGCAATGGCAGGCAAGGCAGAAGGATTGGTGAGCCGGGATGATGGCGAGTTGTGGCACAGGAGATTGGGTCACCTTCACCATGGAGCCTTGAAGATACTGCAGCAGATCACTACAGGGCTTCCTAAAGGCACACTTGCGCAGTCAGATCAATGCAAGGGGTGTACTTTGGGGAAGTTTGTGAAAGCCACCTTTCACGAGAAGGATAGTCGCGCCACGACGATCCTTGAGAGAATTCACACAGACGTGTGTGGACCTTTCTCAGTTGCTTCGACAGCAAAACACAGGTATTATGTGATTTTTGTTAATGATTTCTCTCGTAAGTGCTGGATCTTCTTCATGCAGAAGAAGAGCGAGACATATTCAAAGTTCTGTGAATTCAAAGCACTGGTCGAGAAGGAGTCGGGGAAGAAAGTGAAGGCTCTTAGGAGCGATAATGGTGGTGAATACATCTCGGACGAGTTCAAGGATTTCTGCAAGGCAGAAGGGATTCGTAGAGAGCTCATAGCTCCCCATAACCCACAGCAGAACGGGGTAGCTGAGCGGAAGAACAGAACGATTGTGGGTGTTGCACGGGCAATGTTGCATGATCAGGGCCTACCCCTTCACTTGTGGGCGGAAGCATGCAATACAGCAGTTTATGTGCAGAACCGTTGTCCTCATAGGATACTTGGCATGAGTACACCCGAGGAGGCTTATTCTGGTAAGAAGCCTGATCTTTCTCATTTGAGGATTTTTGGTGCTAACGTTTACATGCATGTGACGAAGGATGCCAGAAAGAAGTTGGAACTGACTGCAGAGGTTGGGATATTTGTGGGGTACACTGATACGCCCCACAACTATCGTGTGTATTTGCCAGATAGTGGTAAAATTGTTGTGCGACGGGATATAAAATTTCAGGAGGAGAAAGCCATGAAGTGTTCGCTTGAGAGGGAGCTACACTTGCATGCAGATGAGGAGCTATTAGTTCCTAAGGATGAGCTTCAGGACGTGGATCAGCCACAGGACGAGGTTCATGGAGTGGAAGAGACCACTCATGCAGCGCCAACCATCAGAGGGCGAAAGCGCTTGACAGAAGCTGAGCGACTGGCTCAAGATGCAGAGAAAGTTGTAGGACCACCTACAGCCCAACGCAGGCAGAGACAGTCACCTGATCGGTACACTGGATACATGGCTCTTATGAGCAAGTGTGTTGTGACTGAGCCATCCTCTTTCGAGGAAGCTGTGGAGGATCCCGCATGGGTAGACGCCATGGTGGAAGAGTATGATTCTATTGTCAGAAACAGTGCATGGGAGATTGTTCCTAGACCGGAAGGGAAATCAGTGGTAGGTTCGAGATGGATCTACAAAGTTAAGCAGGCACCTGACGGGAGTGTGGAGAAGTACAAGGCAAGATTTGTTGCCCGAGGCTTTTCACAGATTGAGGGGATCGATTATGAGGAGACCTTTGCACCTGTCGCAAGGTATTCTTCCATACGGACGATTCTTGCTCTCTCAGCGCAGATGGGATGGCACATTCATCAGATGGATGTGAAGACTGCGTTCCTCAACGGAGTCATTGAGGAGGAGGTGTACATTGAGCAACCCGAAGGCTTTGAAGTCTTCAGCAGCGAGTCGCATGTGTGCAGGCTCAAGAGAGCGCTGTATGGGTTGAAGCAAGCACCACGTGCTTGGTACACACGGATAGACAGCTATTTCACAGGACTTGGATTCTCCAAGAGCGAGGCGGATCCGAACCTATACCAGATTGTGGTGGAGGGTAAGTTGCTTATCATTGTACTGTATGTTGATGATTTGATTCTAACGGGTGATGAGCTGTTGATACTGTCATGCAAGAAGGATCTTGCTACAGAGTTTGAGATGAAGGATTTGGGCCTCCTTCACTATTTCCTAGGATTGGAAATATGGCAGCGCAGTGGTGGACTGTTTGTTTCTCAGGGCAAGTATGCTCGGGAGATACTGGAGAAGTTCAACATGCATGGCTGCAAGCCTGTTGATACTCCTCTTCCTGGAGGTTGGAGGAAGGAGGATGCCACTTCGGGAGAAGAAGTGGATGCCACTGTTTATCGACAGTTGGTGGGGTCGCTGATGTATTTGGTCAATACACGACCTGATATATGCTATGCAGTTAACCAGCTTTCACAAGCTATGGTTAAGCCTACCAAGCTCTTCTGGAAGGCGGGCAAGCATGTATTGCGCTACTTGAGAGGCACATCGGGATATGGTTTGTGGTACAGACAGGAGGATGAGGTGAAGCTATGTGGCTTCACGGATGCAGATTGGGCAGGGAGCCCAACAGACAGAAAGAGCACATCAGGAGGGGTCTTCAGTATCGGATCGACAGCAGTTTCTTGGTACAGCAGGAAGCAGAGATCTGTGGCACTCAGTTCAGCGGAGGCCGAGTATATGGCAGCAAGTTTGGCTGCATGCGAGGCTATATGGATGAGGAAGATCCTGGTTGGTTTGTTCGGTTCTCATTTGGATCCTACTGTGATTTACTGTGATAACCAGAGTTGCATTAAACTCTCGGCTAATCCTGTATTTCATGATAGATCTAAACATATTGACATCAGGTACCATCATATCAGAGATTGTGTGCAGCGGAGGATAATGTTACTTTCGTACATTCCAACGGAGGATCAGGATGCTGATATTCTGACGAAGGCTCTCACCAGGAGCAAATTCGAGTACCACCGAGGCAGGATAGGGGTTGCTGATAATCCATATCTTGTCGAGAGGGAGTGTTGAGATTGCAACAAGATGATGGAGCTTAGTGAAAAGAGTCGCCTTCACTAAGTGGGCCCGCAGGCTATTTTTGGCACAAGTCTATTTTTAGACATATGGATCATGTCTATGTTTATGGATGATTGATCAAGTTGGGAAAATAGATGGACTTCTATTTTTGATGAAAGTGTGAGTGATCACAGTGTGAGTGATCAAGTCTATTTTTAGACTGGCTGTCAAAAATAGAAAAGTCAAATATTATTATCTCACAATAATATTTGGACTATAAACTTAATCTTATTCTCTTGGAGCACTTCAGTTTGAGCTACGGAAGTGGCACATGTAGCTATCAGAAGGAAATTCATTTTTCTTATGAGTCAGTTGAGTTGTTGCATGCATGACTTCAGTTAGAACTCAAGTGAGTTGAGTTTAGTGGACTGGAGGTACAGTTGATGGAGTTGTGTTCAGTTTAACTTAGTTAAACTGGTTGTAGTTAGTCTAACTGCAGATAGACTAATGATGAGTTGTTAAACTAATTATTAACTCATAATACAACTAAAGAATACATCAGTTAACTCAGTTGCATGTCAGTGCATGTTCAGTTCAACAGGGACAGGTGGTAGAGAATCAGATTGCTATCAGTTGTGACTATAGTTGTGCACCAGATCTTGCACAATCAAAGGATTGAGTATGCCAATGAGTTTGCTCACGTATTTGGCCCGCATTTTAGCCTTTGCTCACGTCCACAAAGAGTGAGTGACTATTTTGCAGGTGAAAATCGAGTTTGGGAAGCAATTCTCATCAGTTCTTGAGCAGGTATTGAGCAGTGGAGGCAGGCAAGCAGTGGAAGAGATTTGGAGATCAGATCTGAGCTGTATTGTGTGTAACAGAGGTGGAGATACTTGTGAGAAGTATTATGCTGTGTAATGTTACATGACTTAATCATTAATATACAGATAGTGTGGGGTTTTTAGCGAGATGCTTTCCCCGTGATACATACTGTGTTAATGTGTGAATGCTCTTGATGTTTTATCGTTATTGATGCTGCTATATTCTTGATCAATGTAGAGGAGCTTACGTATTGTGTATGTTTTCCGCATTAGTACATGATCAGGATAATCTCCATTGAATATGTGTTAAATTATTCAAAATTTCTACAAATAAAAATTGATCCACATTAACCTTTCATTAATTATAAAATATAATCAAGTTTGATATAAATGTAATGTGTTCCTTTGCTTTAATTAGCAGGGGAGTAGTACAAATATAAACGACCCCTTAACTACTAAGCATCATTCCTCTGATAGTGCGCTGCACTAGCCAGAATATTTTGGTGCTCCAAAGGAACCCCACGACAGTGGGATACAACCCCGAGATGAGGCCCACAACAGTAATAGGGTTGTTTATTAATCATAGAATTAATAATTTTGTACTTATAAAGTATGTACTTCTAATTTTTTTTACTTATTCATTTACGATTGTCTACTTATAAATTTTGTGGTTTGAATGGTAGAGCATGTCGTACAGGAGGATCCTCAACCAAAAGAGGGCCACAAAGCGGTCATTGCAACAGTGTCGACTAGTGCACAAGGTCAAAGGTATTTTTTATTATTAAAAAACTACTTCAATGACATTCAGTAACTAACCATATAAATTTAATATATTTTGTAGGTGATACTCCCTCACAGCATCCTGGACTCCATGAGAACATCACGACTACGTCTGAGGATCCAATTACAACCATCATCATAATAGCCTCGACTAGAATATGAAAATGCAAACATGGATGATAATATTTTGAATTATATGGGTCGTAATAAGAAGGGGCAAAAAAAAAAAATCATGATGTACAATGTTATAATTTATTGTATAAGACATATTGTTGTAAAATATTTTTGATGTAAAAAGGGAAATATTGATGTATAAAAAATTTGAATGATTTCTTGCATAATTTTTTGTACTTATGTTAGAAAAATATGAAATATATCTGCTTAGAAGTTTCCATAGGATGAATGTCAACAAATATGTTTCTTTATCAATTTTATATTTTGCTAGTGTGTATGCATGAATCTTAATGCATTCCTATCAACTTTTTTTATAGTATATAGATTGGGTATTGGGGAATGGAGAGTGATGTGCGAGGGATGAGGGGCTCTAAGAGCTTCCACCTTCCCGTGGTTGGACCTGTTCAGTAGAGACTAATTTAGGATTTGGATAGTCTTGGAGCAAACCTCCCTCGTTCCAATAGGCAAACAACCAATTCAATGTTGACTTTGTTGTTGCTCTATAAAATCGAGGAATGTTTGCTCCAAGGTTAGACTAATCCATTAAATTATTCTTGAAACCAAGAGGAGTTCATTCAGGTATTCATGTGCCTAAGTCTTGTTAATTTTTATTTATTCATAAAAATGTTTCTTAATTTATTTTATTATTTTGCTTATTCTTTATCTACCTTTAACACATTTTATGTGCATTGCAATTATTCTTGTTCCAGAAAGTTGTCCTCCAAAAATGTAACATGGTTAGAAAGCAAGTGGACAAATTGCTCCTATCAAGTATCCATTCCTTGTCAGGTGTGCACCCTACATTTTTCATTTCAATTTTGGTCCTCCTTTGTTGTCGGTTATTACAGTGCTTGGAGTCCTTCTTAATTCATGGACTGCATGCATCCACTTTATCAGCTTCATCCTGGAATCTTGTAAGATAGCCTCATTTACATCATCATGATGGGTTAGCGTTTCAATTTTTTTATATCAGAAGCAATCAATCCTAGGGTACAAACCCCTTCTAATTCAACCCTTGGCTAGAGTTCACATATCAACATACTCAAATAATCAAGACCTTGTATTTCAGCTTCCTCTCAATTCACTAGGGTTCTAAATTAGCAAGGTCCAAAATGATAAGACCCTAGATTCAATAATCAACCAATATATGTCTACCACTTTTTTAGTCAAATGGAATTAATAAAACACCTTTGCATATGTCTACCATTGGTGATCACTAGTCAGATAATGGTGTTGGAAAGACACAATCATCAAATCCATTTCCTTTTATGGTTCTAAGGTTTGGGGACCTAGATTTCTTTGAGATGGTTGGGCTTAGTTGCAAACTAACATTTCCTTAGTACATCATATAAATATAGTTTAGGGCCCATCCTTTACATGTCAAGGCATCTTTAGACTTGTATCTTTCCTTAATAGAGTCCAAACTCTTGGTGACCTTGTTCTCAGTGGGGATCAATACCCCTACCTAGCTCTCTATTCTTTCAAGACTTTTGCTTATGTAAGACTCCTTGGGTGGATTCGTTGTTGGTTTTCCAAGGCCTCCAATTTAATTTAGCAAGTGCCCATATTTTCTAGTCATCTTTACCCTTGTAGGTACTCTTCATATGCTTTATGTTACCCTCCTATTGTATAGACATGTTTTAAACTAGGTAATTAGAGGGACATCTACAAGTAGTATATCTAGGTTACTTAGATTGCACCCCTTGAGGATATTAGCCCCAAGATGTATTTATATTCTGGAAATTTCATGTAATGGTTAGACTTTCATATACATGAAAACACCATATTCATGCCCTAAGGATCCCCCTTGGATAGTTTTGGTTTGGATGTCATCAACTTTGGATTGAGTAATCACCACCTTCCTCACTTGGATATAACTTGCTAGTTTTTCCACCTTTAGGAGACCAATTTAGAGCACCTCATCTTCATATGCCTTATTTACTATAAAATCAAGAGGAGATTTACTACCTTTACCACATTTCAAGTGGCTCTATCTTCAAATTCTTTTGTTATCCACACTAGATATGTTTAGCTTTTTTCTGGAGGGATATTTTCAAACTTAGATTACAATCTCTATGTGGATCTCCCTACCTAGAGCCAATTATAGAGGGTATCTACTTTCTTCCCTATTGTCCCATCCTGCTTGGGGCAACATGTAACATGTAGAGGTCCAAGTTTATTCAAATATGAGATTGGTGAGACCTTGGATTTTCTCATGGTCTCGCTCAAAAATACTCCATGAGACTTCTAAGTAGCTCCTATCTCAAAACATGACATATATACCATTGGACCAACAAACAAACAAACAACTATACGAGGGCCCAAACCTATATTTCCTTTGCATACTACTACTCTCTAGGTTTTATTGAATAGACAATTCTCCTTTCATTGATTCTCCCCCCTGGAGTCTAATGTGTTGTAACAAAATATTTAGTGATAGGTGGTTTAATAGAACCTTCATCATGTCCATATGAATGTATCTCTAACAAGTATGAATGGTTATGCTTTGATAAGTGAGTTATATCTCAAAAATAGTATCTTCCTTCTTCTCTTCATTGTCAAATTCAAGTATTTCACCATCTAGGATCCTTTGTTATAAACTTGTCTCACCATAATTTTAAGTTGTATTCACATAAATCTCCAACCTACCTCTATGATGTCATGCATTAAAATATATATAAATAACATGGCACACTGAAGATTTCATGACACACCAAGTGGTTCCATCCACTCATGGCCCATTGTGGCTAGACATGGCTTTCATCTAGATCAAATATTAACATCAGATTGCTAAACTTTTTGGCCTTACACCCATCATTAATTACATTCTTATTGCTCTCTACTTGGCTCCCATTGGTATGTGAATTGCATCCAATATTCATTGCAATTGCTCCACATCACAACCAACAAAATCTTGTTTATTGATTGTTCTTTGTTGTCTTTTAATAATGAGGCTTTCGAATGCATTCTTTCAGTTCTAGAAGTGCAAGATAGAAAATAACATATAGTTCATAGGTTCTCCATGTTACTCGGCCCAACAATATTCTCCTTTATTCGAGAACCTCACGTGGAGATAGATAGCATGATTATGCACAAATTTCAAATGGATTTCATCATAGAACCATCTAGGACATTGTGGGACATGGTCATATCTATGTCATTTTGTATTTTGTGCTCACTGTTATGAAAGAAAAATATCATTTATCCCCACATAGAAATCTTCCTAGACCATAATTTTGATGATATGAACAAAAACATGTTTTCCATGTTATGGAGATCTGAAGCTAGCACATGCCCTAAGCACACTAGTAAATGTGATTTGAATTCGAATCAACTCTTCCCTCGGTATTTGTTGCTCATAATGATGAAGTGAGCAAACTTTGGCATGAGCGATTTGGTCACTTCAACTATCGCTCCCTTCAAAACCTCTGTAAAGAAAATATGTTGACAGGTCTTCCTATGGTATCTTGCAGAGATGGTGTTTGTTCCGGATGTGTACTCATAAAACATCATCAGGATAGTTTTGAAAAACGTGCCTCTTGGCATGCCTCAGCCCCTTTACAGCTTGTGCATAGTGATTTATGTGGTCCACTTCCAGTTGTTTCACTCTCTGGCTACAAGTATTTCTTAACTTTCATTGATGATTTCTCGAGACGCACTTGGGTACACTTCTTAAAATTCAAGAATGAAGTATTTAACATGTTCTTGGCCTTTAAGGCCTTTGTTGAGAAACAATCTGGACATCAAATTGTTAAGCTAAGATCTGATAATGGCAGAGAATATGTTAATAAAAAAATCATCAACTTTTGCACTGAGCATGGAATTCAAATGCAACATATTGTTCCATATACTCCACAACAAAATGGTGTAGCTGAAAGGAAGAATCGCACCTTAAAGGAAATGGCTAATTGTATGCTTCAATCTAAAGGACTTAGTCTTAATTTTTGGGCAGAAGCAATTAACTGTGCAAATTACATAGTAAATCACACTCCTACTAAGGTTTTAAATTATATCACTCCAGAAGAAGCATGGAGCTCAATTAAACCAAATTTAAGTCACTTTCATGTTTTTGGAAGTGAAGCATGGGCCCATATTTCAGATGAGAAACATAAAGATTTAGAACCTAAGAGTGAAAAATGTATTTTTGTTGGATATTCTGAAGATGTCAAAGGATATAGACTTCTTTCATCTAAGTCCAAAAATTTTATCATTAGAAGAGATGTAAATTTTGTTGAAAATATATCGCCCTACGAGCCTAGTTTGGCGAAATGTGCTAGCTCTCTCTATCCCTTCTACTTCTGAAAATATTTCTTCTTCAGATGATGACAGTGAGGATGACAATCCTTCCCCACCTTCTGAGGATCCTCCTTCAGCTCCTCAGCTTCCAAAATGGGTTTGTGCTATTCGGGTTGCAGCGGATGCTCTTGCAAGTGATCCTACGAATCAGTGACGTAGACGTTCTCAATTCGATAGAGCATCTTCTTTAATGGCTCAAGCTTCAACAAATTATGATCCTGAAACCTTTGCAAAAGCTTTAGGCCATCCAGATTTGGACACAGCTATGAATGAAGACTATCGTTCAATATTGGCAAATGACACATGGGATCTTGTTCCTCTTCCAAAGGGACGAAAACCTGTTAGATGAAAATGGGTTTACAGAACCAAGATTGGACGAAATGGAAGAGTTGATAAACATAAAGCTCATCTTGTTGCTATGGGTTTTTCACAAGTTGAAGGCATTGACTATACTAAAACCTTATCCCCTGTTTCCAAAATGAACTCTATCCGCCTTGTTGTTTCCCTTGTTGCCTCTTTGAAATGGGAAGTCCATCAGATGGATGTTAAATCTGCCTTTTTGCATGGGGACTTGCATGAAGAAATCTATATGGAACAACCTCCTGGATTTATACAAACAAACTCTGGCCTTGTATGTCGGCTTAAGAAATCCCTTTATGGTCTCAATCAAGCCCCTCGGGCTTGGTATGCCAAAATGGATAGTTTTCTTTTAGATATTGGTTTTTCTAGGTGTCATTCTAACAATACTGTCTACAACAAGAAAGTAGGTAAGTCTCTTATCATTCTTGTTCTTTATGTTGATGATCTTATCCTTATTGGTATTGATCCCAATCTTATAAACCATGTGAAGTCTAGCCTTAAAAATAATTTTGAAATGACAGACTTAGGACACTTGCATTATTTTCTTGGTCTTCAAGTCTTGCAATCCAAGGAAGGTATTTCCCTTTCCTAGTCCAAGTATGCTTGTGATATTCTACGCCACTTTCACATGGAAGACTGTAAGCCAACCCCTTCTTCCTTTCAGTATGGAGCCAAAATTTCAGTCACTTGTACTTCCCCTGAAGTTGATGCTACTTTATACCGTCAGCTTGTAGGAAAACTTTTGTATCTGACCCATACTCGTCCTGGCCTTTCCTTTGTTGTTGGCCTTATTGCTCAGTTTATGCAAAACCTACATGAAAGTCATTAGAAAGCAGCTAAAATAATACTTTGTTATGTTCAAGGTACAGTTTAGTTTGGGATTCATTACATTGCAGAAGCATCTCCTCTATTGGTTGGTTTCACTAATTCCAATTAGGTTGGTGACCCTAATGATCGAAATTCTATTGTCGATTATGTCTTCACTCTTGGTTCTGGACCCATTACATGGGCTTGCAAGAAACAAAGTGCCATTTCTCTTTCTTCAGTAGAAGCAGAGTATCGTGGCGTCATAGAAGCTATTAAGGAAGCCTTGTGGCTTCGTCAGATCCTGTCAAAGTTTGGCTTTTAGCAGCAGCATCTGACTACACATTGGTGTGATAATCAAAGTGTCATTCAACTATGCAAAGATCCAGTCCAACATCAGCACAAAAAACACATTGAACTACACATGCACTTCATCAGAAAGCTCATTAATGACCATTTTCTTGAAGTGCAATATTGTTCAACAGATGATCAAGTTGCAGACATATTTACAAAGGCTCTCACAGAGGTGAAGTTTACTAAACGTCGATTTATGGTTGGCATTGAGGAAGTTGTCACTAAGGGGGGATAGGTGCTAATGCCTCCTTCCTTATCCTATTTGTCATATTTGTACATCCTTCAATCCTATCCCAAGTTGTACTTAAGAGGGGATGTTAGGATATTCTGATACATAGGAAATAGTTAAGTATAACTTGGTCTAGTGTAGAGTTAGGTAAAGTGTGTTTCTTTACTATTTACTTTTGTAACTTACAATCTGACAGTCACGATATTTTCTAGACATGAAGTGATCCAACGGTTCATTCTCTCCTCGGTATTACCAACACTTGATTCGTGGCTTAACACCCAATTGGTCCACGATCTCTATTTAAAGAGCATGGAGGGTCATTTGTAGGGTGAATGTTCATGAGAGAAGCTTATGTAAATTTTCTTTTTTTTAATTAATAAATTTCCTGAAGTGGTCGTGTTGGCTCAAGTCGAAGACTATTTCCCTCTTTGAGGGTTTTAACCACATCAAGAATACTGGTGTATTGATCTATGATATGTTTGTGAGTGGTGTCCTCTGGTGTTCTATCTGAGAAACTTACACTGTAAATGCCTACAGTGATGTACTTGGAACTTAAACCATGAAGGAATACTTCAAGATCACTTTCAAGTTCGGATTTAAAGCCATATTCGAATGCCGAAAAGGCATGGGGAAAACCCCAAGATTCAGCTTGAAAGTGAAGGTAAATAAAAATCGATCCACATTAACCTTTCATTAATTATAAAATATAATCAAGTTTGATATAAATGTAATGTGTTCCTTTGCTTTAATTAGCAGGGGAGTAGTACAAA
This sequence comes from Pinus tabuliformis, assembly GCA_031772625.1. Taxonomy (NCBI): domain Eukaryota; kingdom Viridiplantae; phylum Streptophyta; class Pinopsida; order Pinales; family Pinaceae; genus Pinus; species Pinus tabuliformis. The sequence continues at coordinate 807,077,260 of CM062814.1, forward strand.
TATAAACGACCCCTTAACTACTAAGCATCATTCCTCTGATAGTGCGCTGCACTAGCCAGAATATTTTGGTGCTCCAAAGGAACCCCACGACAGTGGGATACAACCCCGAGATGAGGCCCACAACAGTAATAGGGTTGTATATTAATCATATACTTAATAATTTTGTACTTATAAAGTATGTACTTCTAATTTTTTTTACTTATTCATTTACGATTGTCTACTTATAAATTTTGTGGTTTGAATGGTAGAGCATGTCGTACAGGAGGATCCTCAACCAAAAGAGGACCACAAAGCAGTCATTGCAACAGTGTCGACTAGTGCACAAGGTAAATAATTACATTGCAAAGGTATTTTTTATTATTAAAAAACTACTTCAATGACATTCAGTAACTAACCATATAAATTTAATATATTTTTTAGGTGATGCTCCCTCACAGCATCCTGGACTCCATGAGAACATCACAACTACGTCTGAGAAGCCAATTACAACCATCATCATAATAGCCCCGACTAGAATATGAAAATGCAAAAATGGATGATAATATTTTGAATTATATGGGTCGTAATAAGAAGGGGCAAAAAAAAAAAATCATGATGTACAATGTTATAATTTATTGTATAAGACATATTGTTGTAAAATATTTTTGATGTAAAAAGGGAAATATTGATGTATAAAAAATTTGAATGATTTCTTGCATAATTTTTTGTACTTATGTTAGAAAAATATGAAATATATCTGCTTAGAAGTTTCCATAGGATGAATGTCAACAAATATGTTTCTTTATCAATTTTATATTTTGCTAGTGTGTATGCATGAATCTTAATGCATTCTTATCAACTTTTCTTATAGTATATAGATTGGGTATTGGGGAATGGAGAGTGATGTGCGAGGGATGAGGGGCTCTAAGAGCTTCCACCTTCCCGTGGTTGGACCTGTTCAGTAGAGACTAATTTAGGATTTGGATAATCTTGGAGCAAACCTCCCTCGTTCCAATAGGCAAACAACCAATTCAATGTTGACTTTGTTGTTGCTCTATAAAATCAAGGAATGTTTGCTCCAACGTTAGACTAATCCATTAAATTATTCTTCAAACCAAGAGGAGTTCATTCAGGTATTCATGTGCCTAAGTCTTGTAAATTTTTATTTATTCATAAAAATGTTTCTTAATTTATTTTATTATTTTGCTTGTTCTTTATCTACCTTTAACACATTTTATGTGCATTGCAATTATTCTTGTTCCAGAAAGTTGTCCTCCAAAAATGTAACATGGTTAGAAAGCAAGTGGACAAATTGCTCCTATCAAGTATCCATTCCTTGTCAGGTGTGCACCCTACATTTTTCATTTCAATTTTGGTCCTCCTTTGTTGTCGGTTATTACAGTGCTTGGAGTCCTTCTTAATTCATGGACTGCATGCATCCACTTTATCAGCTTCATCCTGGTATCTTGTAAGATAGCCTCATTTACATCATCATGATGGGTTAGCGTTTCAATTTTTTTATATCAGAAGCAATCAATCCTAGGGTACAAACCCCTTCTAATTCAACCCTTGGCTAGAGTTCACATATCAACATACTCAAATAATCAAGACCTTGTATTTCAGCTTCCTCTCAATTCACTAGGGTTCTAAATTAGCAAGGTCCAAAATGATAAGACCCTAGATTCAATAATCAACCAATATATGTCTACCACTTTTTTAGTCAAATGGAATTAATAAAACACCTTTGCATATGTCTACCATTGGTGATCACTGGTTAGATAATGGTGTTGGAAAGACACAATCATCAAATCCATTTCCTTTTATGGTTCTAAGGTTTGGGGACCTAGATTTCTTTGAGATGGTTGGGCTTAGTTGCAAACTAGCATTTCCTTAGTGCATCATATAAATATAGTTTAGGGCCCATCCTTTACATGTCAAGGCATCTTTAGACTTGTATCTTTCCTTAATAGATTCCAAACTCTTGGTGACCTTATTCTCAGTGGGGATCAATACCCCTACCTAGCTCTCTATTTTTTCAAGACTTTTGCTTATGTAAGACTAATTGGGTGGATTCGTTGTTGGTTTTCCAAGGCCTCCAATTTAATTTAGCAAGTACCCATATTTTCTTGTCATCTTTACCCTTGTAGGTACTCTTAATATGCTTTATGTTACCTTCATATTGTATAGACATGTTTTAAACTAGGTAATTAGAGGGACGTCTACAAGTAGTATATCTAGGTTACTTAGACTGCAACCCTTGAGGATATTAGCCCCAAGATGTATTTCTATTCTGGAAATTTCATGCAATGGTTAGACTTTCATATACATGAAAACACCATATTCGTGCCCTAAGGATCCCCCTTGGATAGTTTTGGTTTGGATGTCATCATCTTTGGATTGAGTAATCACCACCTTCCTCACTTGGATATAACTTGCTAGTTTTTACACCTTTAGGAGACCAATTTATAGCACCTCATCTTCATATTCCTTATTTACTATAAAATCAAGAGGAGATTTACTACCTTTACCACATTTCAAGTGGCTCTATCTTCAAATTCTTTTGTTATCCACACTAGATATGTTTAGCTTTTTTCTTGAGGGATATTTTCAAACTTAGATTACAATCTCTGTGTGGACCTCCCTACCTAGAGCCAATTATAGAGGGTATCTACTTTCTTCCCTATTGTCCCATCCTGCTTGGGTCAACATGTAACATGTAGAGGTCCAAGTTTATTCAAATATGAGATTGGTGAGACCTTGGATTTTCTCATGGTCTCGCTCAAAAGTACTCCATGAGACTTCTAAGTAGCTCCTATCTCAAAACATGACATATACACCATTGGACCAACAAACAAACAAACAACTATACGAGGGCCCAAACCTATATTTCCTTTGCATACTACTACTCTCTAGGTTTTATTGAATAGACAATTCTCCTTTCATTGATTCTCCCCCCTGGAGTCTAATGTGTTGTAACAAAATATTTAGTGATAGGTGGTTTAATAGAACCTTCATCATGTCCATATGAATGTACCTCTAACAAGTATGAATGGTTATGCTTTGATAAGTGAGTTATATCTCAAAAATAGTATCTTCCTTCTTCTCTTCATTGTCAAATTCAAGTATTTCACCATCTAGGATCCTTTGTTATAAACTTGTCTCACCATAATTTTAAGCTGTATTCACATAAATCTCCAACCTACCTCTATGATGTCATGCATTAAAATATATATAAATAATATGGCACACTGAAGATTTCATGACACACCAAGTGGTTCCATCCACTCATGGCCCATTGTGGCTAGACATGGCTTTCATCTAGATCAAATATTAACATCAGATTGCTAAACTTTTTGGCCTTACACCCATCATTAATTACATTCTTGTTGCTCTCTACTTGGCTCCCATTGGTATGTGAATTGCATCCAATATTCATTGCAATTGCTCCACATCACAACCAACAAAATCTTGTTTATTGATTGTTCTTTGTTGTCTTTTAATAATGAGGCTTTTGAATGCATTCTTTCAGTTCTAGAAGTGCAAGATAGAAAATAACATATAGTTCATAGGTTCTCCATGTTACTCGGCCCAACAATATTCTCCTTTATTCGAGAACCTCACATGGAGATAGATAGCATGATTATGCACAAATTTCAAAGGGATTTCATCATAGAACCATCTAGGACATTGTGGGACATGGTCATATCTATGTCATTTTGTATTTTGTGCTCACTGTTATGAAAGAAAAATATCATTTATCCCCACATAGAAATCTTCCTAGACCATAATTTTGATGATATGAACAAAAACATGTTTTCCTTGTTATGGAGATCTTAAGCTAGCACATGCCCTAAGCACACTAGAAAATGTGATTTGAATTCGAATCAAACCAAACCTATGCAACTAATGAAGAAGAACCCAAGCCTCTTCTCTATGGTCATTTTGAGCATATCCCATGATTATTTAATTCCAAGAGACCATATCCCTTTCAACAAGGCTATCAAAAACTTTCCATGCATCCATTATGCTCCCATATTTGCAATCCATGCCCAACAAGGGAACTTACAACAGAGACATCAAAATAAAACCCCGATTTAATTATATAGGTATGTATTTTATTTCCATGTTCTGGGGTTTCTAGGCTGGCACATGCTCCATGCACACTGGAAAGAGTGACCAGATTGATTGTTTTAGTGTTTCCAGTAGCATTTTAGAGAATAGATTATATGCCAACTCAATATATTCATCTTGTGCATATCCCATAATCATTGCATTCTAGGAGACAACTTACTGCTCAGGCATTTCTTCAAACACCTTTTGTGCATTGTCAAGATTTCAACATTTGGCATAGACTGTCAAAAGTGCATTTCCAACAGAAACCTCTACCTGGAATCCTACTTTTACACTGAACCCATGGACACACTGAAATTCAATTGTTTACTTTGAATGTGTTTTAAGTTTGTTTTAGCCTTCTGTTAGATCAATAGATCTTTAGGTAGCCTAGTATATGGAGTTGAAGTATTAGTTTATGAAGGCCTAAATTTTTTCATATAGGATAGATATATTGATTTCCTTTTCCATTGACAACTGGTATTTTTATTTGCATAACTGGTCTATCGAATTATTTTGACTTCCTATGGTTGTAAATGATGAATTGCAATCCTTTTTAATGGACTTTATCCTGTGATCTGTGGGTCTTTTTCCATGCTAATATTCTAAAATGCTATGCCATGCCCTTTTGTTGGGAAGTGAGAACCTATGTTTGTGGATTTTGGTCCAGATATTTATGTTATCAGCTGCCATATTAGATTTATTATTTCATACTTGAATTCATGCCTATAGGAGAGAGATTATAGATCTCACTTTTTCCATATTCCTTGACAATTATTTTTTGCACAAATCATCCATTTGTGTAACAATCTGGTTACCATGTTTTTGTTCCTTTATCAATACTTCAAATGTCTAAATTTGAATGGACTAGGTGTTTCTCAGGGGGTGAGGTGTTCATTTCTGAATTACTATCACCAGGATTTTGTACTACAGTCTTTTGATCAAAAGTTTCAAGGACACCTGGATTTTTTTTAGTTTCAAATACCATCAATGAAACAAAAGATTATCGTGGATTCTAGTCTGTTACAACTTATACCCAAATTGAGGATAAGGTTTTTGGTGGTTGTACACATATTGTCAATATTTCTTTGATTTTTATATCAAATTTGCACAAGAACTTGTGCTATGTTTTTTTCACCTCTAATTCTTCAATATAGTGGGTCTATAGAGCCTTGTTGTCTCCAAGATTTATATTCTCACATTTGATTGCAATGTTTGCATATTATTTCATGCCATGTACACATCTTTCCAACACTTTTCTTAATTCTATATCAAATATGCACATAAATATTCTTATCTTCTGGGATCATAATATAATCAAACCAAGGTCCATGTAGAACATCCAACTATCGAGTACTTGTATATCGTGGGATCCTATTATGAAACTAGCTCACAAAATAGAAGAAAAGATAGATCAACGACTTCAAAATCAGCCTCTTCGAGGGGGAAACCTCCTTTACATTACATAAATGAACAATTATTGTATGATTCAAATGACACAACCTCCTTTCTATATATAGGAGTCTAAGGGGTAACAATATAAGTAGAGCCGACATAACCATAATAATGTAAGGGCACCACAATAACAATAGTGGGCTTCTATGGGGCACAACAATAAAAATAAGGGGGCTACACCAATAGCAATGAGGGAATAGTGGGCTTCTATGGGGCACAAAAATAACAATAAGGGGGCTACACTAATAACAATGAGGGAATACACTAGTATTATAGGGACCTAACACTTGAGTAGTTCTGGATGCTTTTGTATAAAATTCTCATCCTCCCATGGGGAATATTCCACGAGTAAGTTCTTCCACTTGATGAGATACTCTGAAATTGATCGATTTTGTAGCTGTCGAGATCTTGTTTCTCTGACTGCTTTAGGTTCCAACATGATTTTTCCTTCCTCGTCAAGTTCTGGAAATATTGTTTGAAGGAGCTTGTCACTTATAACCTTCTTTAAGCATGAAACATGGAAAATTGGGTGCACTCGGGAAGATGTAGGAAGCTCCAATTTGTATGCCATAGTACCAATCTTTTGCAACACCTTGTAAGGACCATAATAATTTGGTGATAATTTATTATCCTTCTTAGCTTGTTTAAGGGTCATTTGTTTGTATGGTTGTAACCATAAAAATACCCAATGGCCTACATCAAAACATATTTAGCTGCAATGTTGATCTGCCTGTTGTTTCATTCTATTATGTGCCAAAGTGAGGTTATCCTTTAAGATTTGGAGAACTTGTTGTTGATGCTCTATGTGACCTTCCACTACTTGAACCTTAGAATTTTCTCTTAAATATTATGTGATGGATGGTGGATGATATCGATAAAGTGCCATAATGAGGCCATTTTTTCTGCAGTATGGAAGGAAGCGTTATACCACCATTCAGCGAAAGGTAACCACTTGACGCATTGTGTTTGTTTATCAGATACAAAGAAATGAAGATATCATTCCAAAGATTTGTTTACTATCTCAGTTTTCCCATCTGATTGAGGCTGATAAGATGAGATATGAGCTAATTGAGTAACCAGACAAGAAAATAATTCCATCCAAAAATGTCCAGTGAAAAAAGGATCTTTGTCTCTTACAATAATATTTGGGTTTCCATGTAGCTTTTGAATTGTTTCCACAAATGTAGTAGCAACTGTACTAGCTTTAAATGGATTAGATAATGCACAAAAATGTGCATACTTGGTAAGTCTATCAACTACCACCATGACGACACTCTTTCCTTCAGACTTGGGTAAACCTCTCATAAAATGCATTGAAACCTCCTCCCAACGTTGACTTGGAATGGATAATGGTTGTAATAGACTTAGGGTCTTAATCTTGTTGGAAAACCAAACATTCCCCACAAACTTTTAAATATCAGATTTAAGGCCATCCCAAAAAATCCTTCATAATCCTATGGTAAGTTTTTAAAAATCTTGAGTGCCCTCCCAAGGGAGAGGTGTGCAATTCCAGAAGAATATTTTGTTTGAGTTGGGAATTCTTACAAAGGTATAAGCAATCTTTGTACCATAATGAATCATTTTTCCAACTAAATTTATCAGATGTACTAGGATCTTGCTACAACTTTTTAATGAGTGCCCACACTTCTTCATCATTCTCCCATTCATCCCTCACTTCGGTTGTCCAATCTGGTTGGATAATAGAAATGGCACAAAGCAATGCTTCCACATCCTCATCTTTTCTTGAGAGTGCATCTGCAACAACATTTTGCTTCCCTTATTTGTAGATGATTTCAAAGTCATAACCCAATATCTTTGTGACCCATTTTTTGCTGCTCTTCTGAAGATAATCTTTGTTCTAAAAGGTATTTAAGACTATCATGATCTGTTTTTACCTTGAAGTGCCTTCCCATTAGGTAAGGTCACCATTTCTTAAGTGCATGTAGTATTGCCAACATTTCCTTCTTATAAATATCTTTGTGTAAATACTTTCCTTTGATTGGACAACTTTCAAAAGAAATGGGTCTTCCTTCTTGCACTAAAACAACACCAATTCCATTTCTTGAGGCATCACATTCCACAATAAAGTTTTTTGTGAAGTTTGGTGTAGCTAAGACCGGTGCTTGGCACATTGCCTCTTTAAGATGCTCAAAGGCCTTAGTTTCTTCTGGAGTCCAAGAAAATGCATCTTTCTTCAGTAATGTTTTTATAGGTGTTTTTATTCTCCCATAATTCTTAAAAAACTTGAGATAATACCCTGTCAACCCAAATCATCGCAGATACTTTACTAATGTGGGGATTTTCCATTCCTTAATGGCTCTAATTTTGTTAGGGTCTACCTTAACACCCTCATGAGATACAATATGACCCAGATATTCCACCTCTTGTACTCCAAAGAAACATTTGGAGGATTTTGCATATAATTGTTTATCCTCTATTAACTTGAGCACCTTTTCAACATGGTCAACATGATCCTTCCAAGACGTACAATAGTATATCATCAAAAACTACTAACACAAATTTTCTAAGGGTTGGAAAATGGAATTCATCAAACGTTGAAATGTAGAAGGTGCATTAGTAAGGCCAAAAGGCATGACCAAAAATTCATAATGACCTTCATGAGTTCTAAATGTTGTTTTTGGAATGTCTTCAGTCTTCATTCTTATTTGATGATATCCTGAATGAAGATCCAACTTGGTGAAGTAAATTTATCCATGTAATTCATCCAATAATTCATCAAGGATAGGAATGGGAAATTTATCTTTAATAGTGAGCTTGTTGATCTCCCTATAATCCGGACACATGGGCCATGATCCATCCTTCTTGTGCACCAATACAACTGGAGCAGATAAATAACATTGACTATGTTGAATTATACCAGCCTCTAGCATTTCTGCAACCATACGTTCAATTTCACTCTTTTGGGCATAGGGATATTTGTAAGGCCTGATGTTTGGAGGAATACTTCCTGGAATCAAATGAATAGCATGATCATGATCACGAATAGGTGGGAGGCCTTTGGGAGTCTCAAATACCTTGGAATGATTTTCCAAGACTTTTTGGAGGTTTGGAGAAATAGATGATTTCGATGTTTGAACCTCTAGTGAACATAATTGTGAAATTATGCCTCATTGTTCTTTCTTTAGAAGCTTTGTCATGCTATTAGAGCTAATTATATTTCCTGGTTTCCCTGCGATACCCCTTAATTCAAATTCATTTCCTTCCCAAAAAAAATCAAGAAAAGTTCTTGAAAATTAAAAGTTATCGTACCCAAAGATTGTAACCATTGGACTCCTAGTACAACATCGGCACCACCCACTGGAATGGAAAGCATTGGAATATTCAATACATATTCCCCTATGGATAGCTTGATATTATGGCACTTTCCAAAGCAATTTATGGTTGCTCCATTTGCAACCATCACTTGACACTCCGGTGTTGGATATAGGAAGAAATTTAATTCCTTTGCTATCTTACAATTAATAAAATTATGGGTACTGCCCGAATCAATCAACACTATTACCTTTTTCTTCTTGATATGTCCTTCTATCTTGAGAGTTTAAGGAGTGGTAATTCATTCCAATTCATTACAATATATGGTCAGATTCATTTCTTCTTTCTCTGGGGTTGATTCCTGGTGTATATCCTCCTCTTTTGATGTTTCTTGTTCCTTTTCTTCCTCCTCTTCACAATCTATGTAGAATAATTTCTTCTCAGCACACTTATGACCTTTAGTGTATTTGCTATCACAACTGTAACAAAGCCCTTTTTCTCTTTTTTCCTCCAATTGTTGTGGTGTCAACCTTGTAGGTTGTGGAAGACTAGGACCAACAACACTTCCATCTTTATAGTTGTGATTGGTAGACTTCCTTGTTGCCATAATTTTGCTTTCAACTTTTCTTGCCACCCTGAATGCCTTCTCCAATGAATCAAGTTCCCAAAGGCGGACCTCATGTTGGATGTTATCTTTTAAATTCCATGTGAAGAAATCAATCCTATGCTGCTCTGGAATATCGGTTACCCTAATATTCAATTTTTGGAAGTCTTCAATGTGCTCCGCCATTGAACCCTTTTGTTTGAGATTTATCAATTGGCTAAAGAAGGTGTTGCTCTTTGTATCTTCATAATGTGCTATCATTTCCTCCATAAAAATTGACCAGGTGACAAGTGGTTTATGAGAAAAAAGCCATCTATACCATACAAATTGATTGGGTTCTAAATATAAAGATGCAATACGTACCTTTTGTGAGGGTTGCACATCCTGTAGATCAAAATATTGCTCCATCTGTAGTATCCAAGTTATTGGATCCTTGCCATCAAAATTCCTCATCTCTATCTTTGGAATGTGGTGGTTCTTAAACCCCACATGGGAGTCTCTAAAATCGTGATTGATATTTCTTTTGTCTTCATCATGATTTTCATGGATTGCCTTGTCACCAATGGGAATCCTTTCTTCTATCAACTTTGTCCAACCTTCTTTCAATCCTTCTATATTGACATTCATCATTGCTTCCATGTCTGATTTTAAATGATCATTCAAAACTACCATGTCCTTTTTTATGCCATCTATCTTAACATTCATCATGGCTTCCAATTCATTTTTTGTTACGTTTTACGAGTGCAAAATTTGTTGCATTTGTTCTCGCAATTTTGATATATCATGTTTCATTTCTTCCTCTTCTTCATGTGTCATAGTGGAGCTTGTTAGCACCTGGATTGAACCTCAGGCTGAAGGAAGGCAATGCCAGGGTAACCACAAACCACGCTTAGCCAAGTAGCTAGCCCTACTAGGGCAGGAGAGGGCTCTCTCTAAGGATGTTAGCCAAATTGACTGGATCTAGAAACTGATATTAGGCTAGGTATAGTAGCACAAGGTTTGATTTGATTTTGAATGGTTTTGCTAGATCAGGAGGAGCCAAACAGTTAGGGCAAGAAAATTAGGTCAAAACTGTAAGGTGTTCGATGGGGCAAGGTAGGCACGATGATCAGAACCTTAGGGTTTTTATGGATGAGGTGAAAAGATAGGTGAGGAGCTAGGAAGAGCATGTAAACCTCATGGATTCTTCCTAAACTGAAGAACACAAAGACTGTGAAATGTCTACCCAAAACATAGCATAAAAGTTATGGATTCTGCCACTCAAACTTGGATACATTCACATAAGAGTATGAAATGATGAAATGGAGTCAACAATATATTTTAACACATGAAAACATAAGAAAAACTGAACTGAGCATCATACCACATGGATCCCAAAGAAATAGTTGCAAATTTTCATTAATCTCCTGTTGAACTGATACAAAATGATATTTTATCAAAGCATAAGCATCCCACTGAGTCCAACCTCTAAAAATGACTAGGGAAAAGCATCATATAGACCCCAAACAATTCATCCTAAGCTTAGGGAGTCGAATCCATGAGAGGAGGAGCTGTTTCTAACAAAATCTAAATTTCTAATAAGAAAATATGGTGGTCAAAGTGACTCATCCCTAATCCAAACAAACTGATACATTACACCTCGTAAATTTGTTTTACCTAATGAATCTACCCTAGTAAGCTCTAGAAGCATCATAATTACATTCAACTTATCAATTACAAGGGTAAAAACATCATTTTCCATGGTAGAAGTGAAAACTGGGTCGAATTTGCAGAATTCTGGGCAAAGTGTCAAACGCACAGCGCCAAGTGCCAGCGTGCAGCGCCAAGTGCCAGCGCGCAGCACCAAGTGCAGGCGTGCCCTTCAACTTTAGCTACACTTTTGGAGGCCTTCCCGATGTCCAAATTGGGCCCACAATAGCTTGTTGGAAAGCTCTACTTGTCTAATTTCCAAAACAACTTGAATTTATGAATTTGGATGTCATTTTCCCAGTCAAAAACCAAATCTCCCAACATTTCTCAGCGCGCAGCGCCCAGGGCAAAAAGAGGGCAGAAAGGTCATTTTTTTGGTGTTTTTTGACCTTTTGACCAACCAGTTCTTCTCCAAATCCTTAACAGAAGCACACGGTGTATGTACTCATCACTAGAAACCCAAAAATGCTCACCTTTTTCTGATTAGATGCAACAAAAAAGAGTGCAACACCCAAGGCGCTGCGCGTTTTCCTTCCATGACTGTGCAAAAACTGGACTGAAAAACACAACAACTTCCTTCAAGCTCAAAAATGGTTCAACATGCCCAAAAATGTGTTTTTATGACTGATCAAAGGTTAGAGGCATGTAGGGATGCCTCAAAAAGTATTTCAAGTCTCCTCTTCTCCTCTTGCTTGGTAAGTTTTTCAATTTTTGCTTGAGCTCTTTTGAGCTTGGCTCTAGCAATTTGGTTTCTCATGGAATAATGCTTTTCCATCCTCCTCTGAATGTCATTGTCCTTCTTAGTCTTGGCCAAGAGCTTCTCTAAATGCTCATTGACTCTATCAAGCCAATATTCCCAGTCTTGATTGATCATGTTTTCCCATTGTTCATCAACAGTGAGTTGTTCAGCAAGCTCAGCTTGTCTTTTCCTTTCTAGTTCTAGAGCTCTTTGCAGCCCTCTAGTCCTAGGTCTCTATCTTGGAGGTTGGTCCTCCTCATCATCAGGTTCACCATACTTTTCTAATGTCTCTTCAAGCAATACTTTAGCCTTCTCTGCTTCTCTTTGTGCTTTGATGCATTTCACTTCATCAATGAAGTGTTTGGTTTTTAGCTGCTTGTTTTCTTGCTCTAGGAAGTCAATAACATATCTTGCCCTATCAAGATTGGTTTGGAGCTCATTGATCTTAGCATCTTAACCTTTAATGACCATTTGAAGTTTCTATTCATCCTCCATTATGTCCAAGTCTATAAGTTCAAAATATGTTTCTTTCTCATGGAGGCCTTTCTCTTCTTACATGTCCACCTCTGCCATTGTGTAATTTAGAGTGAAAAACAAAACCATAGGGAGGTGATGGAGGGGTATATAGATGAAGGGAGTCTTTAAGAAGGTCTATGAAGGGTAGGGGAAGGTATATGAGCATTAGGATATAAGTTTGTTGATTTTTTTATCATGGAATTCATGGAACCAAGAAAAATGCCCTCAAAACCCTAGGAGAGGGAAATGAGCCTTAAAAGCACAACTGAGGCAACAAGGTATAAGATGACCCACTCACTTACAAATTATAGTTTGGAACCTATAATAATGATGACAACTCTTTGAATGATGGTACACTCAGCTGAGGGGTGACATGGACCAATACTTGGAAAACTTTGGAAGGAGTGAAAACAGTGCTAGACCTAATACCCAGTGACCAAATTTTTACTTGAAGACTCACTAAAATGAAAACAAATTGACTTTGACACCCTAAGACTAATTTGTAAGAGCATGTTTGATCACTGGTGGAATGTTGCAAGTATTGACACTAACATTGGCCTTATTGGGGATGGCAGCTCCTTGGAGGTGTCAAGAACACCGTAGACCAAGTGCCTAACCATGTGGGCCAATACAGTCAAAAACTAAAGAAAACTGACTAATTGCTAAAACTCAACATAACAACTTGACTCAATACTAAAACACAACTGACAAAATGAAAAAGATGCTCAAAATGGAGCTTATTCAATAAAACCTACTCTAATTGTTCCATTCATCACCTGATCAAGTGAAATGAAACAACCAATGCAACCAAGTAAGCATTATGCCTACTGTTTGAATTCTCCGCAAGTGCTTGTTTATGAGAAAGAAGAGAAAACTACTGAAAGGCAACTCGCATGAAAATTTGTCAACAGATTGAATCTTGATGAAATTGCAAAGCATGAGCCCACCTGCTGACCTCAAGAATGTTGTGAAAGTATCTTCATAGGAATACATATTGATTTCCAACCCATCTAATACATTACTGCTCCGCTCTAGGTAGTCTTCGTACTTTCGTTTTAAAATTTCTCTAACATCTATGTTTTCTTTCTTTGATGATTGCAGCAAATTAACAAAAGGATCCTGAAACTCACGAATGATTAATTTTTCTTGATGATCAACAAAAAAACAAAAATATTCTTCATTACTCTCCTAATATGACTGCAAATCTTGGTATGAGCTTTGAAACTCTTGTTGAACAAGACAATGAAGTCAGCTGTCGGATCAAGTTTATATCAACATTCTTTTAAGGCTCATAGTTAGCTAATGGAGAAGGAATTTTACTACAGATATCATCCAACACATCAGCTATTGGGTCATGAAAAACTTGCAAAGATTGTTGCAACCTATTTTCCATTAGTTTTAATGAGACTGCATGACACTCTACAGGCTGCTCATCCTTTGCTTTAGAGATATTATGAAAATTTTCTTTAAAAATTGAAATGTTTCAAAACATAGTGTTACAGAGTCATCTTGCATCATTTGATCATATGTTTCAACTTCCAAGCCTTCATCTACAATTTAAAATTCAATGGAACTCGATGGCTGCGAATCTAGAGCTAGGGAGGCTTCTATGTCACAAATGATTTCCTCAACCAATTCATGAGAAGGTTTATCCTTTATAGTGTTGACCACTCACTTATTTGCTTGCTTATAGTTTTCTCTTATTTTTGAAAATGAGGAGAAACACAAGGGTAAGGGGATTTGAAAAAAAAAATTATTATCCTCTTGATTGTCAAGATCAAAACTCAATGAGTGTTTATTTCTCATCACATCAAAGTTACCTCTGATGCACTGAAATGAAGTAAAACAAAGAGGCAAAGATCCTCCACTTACTTCCAAATTTTCTGCACTTTCCTCATCATTGTCATAGCTGATATGCTTCAGCTGATAACTGTATTTGAGCTACTGAAACTGAACTTCCTCCTCCCACAAACCAGTTGTTGATTGCTCTGCAATATTAGCTTCTATTTGGAGAACATAATAATTGTCGTACTAATAAAACTTTGGCAATTCATCAATATAAGTAATGTCACCAATCATACACATTATATTATCAGATTGTTTCTCCTCGAATTGATCTATAAATCCATTTTCAAATCTATGGTAGCCAAGATTAGCAAGAAAAAATTTTAGGGTTAGCAATCTTTTCTTTTTCTGGAAAAGGTGGATCATGGTGATCTTGAATAGAAAATTCATCTCTCGAGGTGATTCTTTGCATCATTTCTTCCATTTTACTTACCAAAATGTCGAGCTTTACCTCTGAAGATGTTAGGTGCTCTACAATGTTCTCCCTCTCTTCTTCCTTCAACTTTACCCTTCTGATCAACAAATTAGCCTCTACATCTACTGCATTGTTCTGCATCTCTTCAAGTGTTGCAAGGTTCCTTACCCTCAGCTGAAACTCCATTTCCATATCAAAGGCATCCGGGTAGTGCAAGAGAGTGGATCTAGGAGAAGGCCTTATATTAGCAGGCATCAAAAAATAGACTTGGTTAAACCTAGCAGAAAAATGTTGTATTGTCTTCCCTAGAAGTCTTTTTAGCTAGTTATACTCTTCTAGAATCAAGAAAGGGTTTTTTTTAACCACCCACTTGTCAAGGAAAACTTTGACAAACTGCTGGAAATATAAGATGCTCGCATCAAGAAAGTTTTTGAACCAACTCTTGACTTTTCCTTGCAAATAAAGATTGAATAGCCTGATACTGACATCCTCTTCATCAACTTCAAAAAGGTTGAGGAAAGTCTCAAAATTTTGCATATGTCTCTCAGTAATGATATTGTCATAGTCACCATCAAACCTCGGTAGGTATAGGTAATTATTTTTAGGGAAAGCATGGAGTATAGGAGGTAAGATGAGTGGTTTGTATCGATCTGGAATTTTACAAGGTGTAGGAGTATGTACAGAAGTTGTAGAATCAGTCTTGGTCTCTTTAGGCTCATCAAGTTGAAGATGGTCATCATAAGATTCAGAATAAGGGTCTTGATCAAGATCAAAGGTGTACGAAGAATTTGTTTTCACAATATTTAAAGGGAAGGAATCACATGCAGGTCTAGGATATTTTCTCAAATACAATATACTTTGTAAAACCTTTTTGACATTCTGAGGAAAAGAGAAAAAATAATTGATGACAAAGAACATAATGTCTTGGATGAAATTCCAACTTGAATACCTGATCTTTCCATATTGTCCTTTCATGTTTCTGTTGGTCGGGTTCATCCTCCAGTGGAGTCTTTGGATATGATCTCGAAACTGATTTGGAGTCACCAGGTGAATGATTTTAGCCTTCCTGTGTCTGATCGTTGTCCACCATCAATAATCAGATCTAGATCTGAACTTTGATGATATTTCCCAAGGAATACGAAACCTTTCACTCGTTCCCCAGTATGGTCGCCACTATGTTAGCACCTGGATTGAACCTCAGGCTGAAGGAAGACAATGCCAGGGTAACCACAAACCATGCTTAGCCAAGTAGCTATCCCTACTAGGCCAGGAGAGGGTTCTCTCCGTAAGGATCTCAGCCAAATTGACTGGATCTAGAAACTGATATTAGGCTAGGTATAGTAGCACAAGGTTTGATTTGATTTTGAAGGGTTTCGTTGGATCAAAAGGAGCCAAATAATTAGGGCAAGGAAATTAGGTCAAAACTACAGGGTGTTCAATGGGGCAAGGTAGGCGCAATGATCAAAACCTTAGGGTTTTTATGGATGAGGTGAAAAGACAGGTGAGGAGCTAGGAAGAGCATGTAAACCTCATGGATTCTTCCTAAACTGAAGAAAACAAAGACTGTGAAATTTCTACCCAAAACGGAGCATAAAAGTTATGGATTCTGCCTCTCAAACTTGTATACATTCACATAAGGGCACGAAATGATGAAATGGAGTCAACAATACATTTTAACACATGGAAACATAAGAAAAATTAAACTGAGCATCATACCACATGGATCCCAAAGAAATAGCTGCAATTTTTCATTAATCTCCTATTGTAACTGATACAAAATGATATTTTATCAAAGCATAAGCATCCCACTGAGTCCAACCTCTAAAAATTACTAGGTAAAAGCATCATATAGACCCAAAACAACTCATCCTAAGCTTAGGGAGTCGAATCCATGAGAGGAGGAGCTATTTCTAACAAAATCTGAACTACTAACAAGAAAATAGGGTGGTCAAAGTGACTCATCCCTAATCTAAACAAACTGATACATTACACCTCGTAAATTTGTTTTACCTAATGAATCTACCCTAGTAAGCTCTAGAAGCATCATAATTACATTCAACTTATCAATTACAAGGGTAAAAACATCATTTGCCATGGTATAAGTGAAAACTGGGTCGAATTTGCAGAATTTTTGGAAAAGTGTCAAAGGCGTAGCGCCAAATGTAGGTGCACCCTTCAAATTTAGCTACACTTTTGAGGACTTCCCGATGTCAAAATTGGTACCACAATAGCTTTTTGGAAAGCTCTACCTAACTACTTTCCAGAACAACTTGAATTTCTAAATTTGGATGTCATTTGCCTAGTCAAAAACCAAATCTCCCAACACTGCTCAGTGTGCAACACCCAGGGCAAAAAGAGGGTAGAAAGGTCATTTTTTGGGTGTTTTTAACCTTTTGACCAACCATTTCTCCTCCAAATCCTTAGAAAAAGTACAGGGTGTATGTACTCATCACTAGAAACCTAAAAATGCTGACCTTTTGCTGATTAGATGCCTCAAAAAAGAGTGCAACGCCCAAGGCGTTGCGCGTTTGCCTTCCATGACTATGCAAAAACTGGACTGAAAAACACAAGAACTTCCTTCAAGCTCAAAAATGGTTCAACATGCCCAAAAATGTGCTTTTATGACTGATCAAAGGTTATAGGCATGTAGGGATGCCTCAGCAAGTATGTCAAGTCTCCTCTTCTCCTCTTGCTTGGTAAGTTTTTCAATTTTTGCTTGAGCTCTTTTGAGCTTGGCTCTAGTAATATGGTTTCTCATGGCATAATGCTTTTCCATCCTCCTCTGAATGTCGTTTTCATTCTTAGCCTTATCTGCTTCTCTTTGTGCTTTGACGCATTTCACTTCATCAATGAAGTGTTTGGTTTTCAGCTGCTTGTTTTTCTGCTCTAGGAAGTCAATAACGTATCTTGCCATATCAAGATTGGTTTGGAGCTCATTGATCTTAGCATCTTAACCTTTAATGACCATTTGAATTTTTTGTTCGTCCTCCATTGTGTCCAAGTCTATAAGTTCAAAATATGTTTCTTTCTCATGGAGGCCTCTCTCTTCTTACATGTCCACCTCTGCCATTATGTAATTTAGAGTGAAAAACAAAACCCTAGGGAGGTGATGGAGGGGTATATAGATGAAGGGAGTGTTTAAGAAGGTCTATGCAAGGTAGGGGAAGGTATATGAGCATTAGGATATAAGTTTTGATGATTATTTGATCATGGGATTCATGGAACCAAGAAAAATGCCCTCAAAACCCTAGGAGAGGGAAATGAGCCTTAAAAGCACAACTGAGGCAACAACGTATAAGATGACCCACTCACTTACAAATTATAGTTTGGAACCTGTAATAATGATGAAAACTCTTTGAATGATGGTACACTCAGCTGAGGGGTGGCATGGACCAGTACTTGGAAAACTTTGGAAGGAGTGAAAATAGTCCTAGACCTAATACCCAGTGACCAAATTTTTACTTGAAGACTCATTGAAATGAAAAAAAATTGACTTTGGGACCCTAAGACCACTTTGTAAGAGCATGTTTGATTGCTGGTGGAAGGTTGCAAGTACTGACACTAATAGAGCTTGCAAGTTTCTTACTAGGTGTTTCCATTTTATTTCTTACGGGCATCAATTAATGATAATTATTCTTCACTATGCCCTTTGAAACACTTCAAACTAATTTTTCAAGCCAAACTTATGCAAATTTTTAAAAAGACTACACTAATTTGTGGGAGCTCAATATTGAATCTGTTGTATCTCTGTAATTTCAAATCTCCAAGGTCTGAAATTCTGTCCTGTGGTAGCCATCTAAGTCCTCTTTGCAACCCCACAGGTCTGATCAAGACTAGAGTCTTCAAAAAATAGTTAGGCCAAATCTCCCACAATGACCTAAGTATAGACTTCTTGAGTAGATAAAAATTGTACGACATGCCACATATCATTGTTTCCACCTTCGGACCTAAAAACGCTACACAGAAAACTACAATCTTTCCTCTTTTTGTACCTTCTTATGAAATTTCAATCTAATACTCAGAGAAAAAGTTATGATTATTTTCCCATGGTCACCTTTTTGGGATGAAATTTGGGATCCTGCAAAAACCCTAACTTCCTTGGATCATATCTCCGAAAATGTAGCAATACAAGATCTGAAATTTAGACCCGAGGTTTAGCGAGAGTTTGGAGCAAATGGGTTTTTTTTTCATGTATGAAATGGCGTGAAAACAAAGTTATATCGAAATTTCCATGATGACTTGTTTGACGCAGCGAAACCCTAGAATCCAAACCTCTGATACCAAATGTTATGCAACCAGCTCACAAAATAGAAGAAAAGATATATCAACAACTTCAAAATCAGCCGCTTCGAGGGGGTAACCTCCTTCACATTTCACAAATGAACAATTCTTGGATGATTCAATTGACACAACCTCCTTTCTCTATATAGGAGTCTAAGGGGTCATAATATAATTAGAGCCGACATAACCATAATAATGTAAAGGCACCGAAATAACAATAGTGGACTTCTATGGGGAACAACACTAACAATAAGGGGGCTACACTAATAACAATGAGGGAATACACTAGTATTATAGGGACCTAACAGATCCATCATAATTGGAAGCTTGTATTTTTCATGTTTGGTAGGTGGTTTGCTAATAAAAATATCATTAACCTTATTGGCTATTGATGTGGTTATTTTGGCAAGTTCCACAACCCTTTCAGCAAACATCATTGTTTCCATGGCTTGTGTAGTTTTCATCTTGGGTGTAGGGGGGACCTGCAAATAAAAAATGAGTTTCCCAATGCATTGCAACTAGGAAGAGGAGGGGTATTTTAGAATTATAGTCTTGACATTTTTTCTTTGTTGAAGATGTTGTGCACTTTTTTGTTTATTTGACCTGAATTTTTTCACCTCAAAATGTGACTTTTCTTTTCATTTAGGATTTTGGCAAAAACCATGGGGCTTGGTAAGACTGTCATGACAATACAACTATTGCTTGCAAATTCTATCCAATGTGGCTTAGTGGTATGGATATTGTGGATCCCTTTAGTGAGAATAGTTAAAGTGAAAAAAAAATCATTCACCCTTCTAATATAGGTGTAGAGTTGGGAGCATAACAGTACACCAACAAAACTCAAAGCACAAGTATGTTAAATAAATCAAGCAACAAGTTGTATAAGGAGGTGTGAACCTTATAGTATGTCCTATGACATTTTTAGGTCAATAGAAGGTATATTACATTTTCATTTGGACATGTTAATCTTTGCAATTGACAAAATGTTGTTGTTTTGAATCTGAAGTAAGCATGTAGTTTCTTTTGATATGTGGTTGCATGTTGTGTAAAGAAATATTGATTCAACAGCATATGCACATGTTCTGAGATCCATCTTCGGAGATACACTTTCTCCTTCCCCGTCAACTCTTGCAATCAATTCACGTACAAGTGAGAACTCCTCAGCACCTTAACCAGCAACTGAAGACATTGATCCAACTACAAAGATACCTAAAGAAACTAATCCAAGTACAGAGCTGCCTGAAGAAACTAGGTCTAAGGCTGTGAAATGGTCTGCAGTAAGGAATGATTTTGTGAACTTCCAATACTATATAAGTATTTTGAATCAAGTGGATGATTACAGTTGTAAGTGGTATGTCCTTTATCTAAATTGTTTCCAATTTGATTGAAGATGCTCATTTCACTCAACAAACAAATTTGTTTTGTACTGAATGAATATGACTTAAATAACATTTCTATATTGTAGTGTAAAGAGGAATACAACTTTTGACTGTATGGAAGCAATAAAAAATAAGGAAGTAGACTTGATCTCCCTTGATTCATGCCTAGGATACATTTCTTTTAAGAACTATTCCATGAAGGCTATAATGGTCAAAGAGTACTATAACCATGTTGATTCATATGATGTTGTTATTATTGTGAACAAGAGAATGTGTAACAAGAAAAGTGACTGGAGCTTGACAAATTTTTAGGGCATGAAGTCTTGCCATGCAGGCTATATGACAACATTTGGATGGAACTATCTAGTGCACTACCTTGTATATTATGTTTTACAACAATAGCCCGGAAACAGTCTTTTTGTGCGAAATGATGAAGTTATCATATCAATCTTTTTCTCTACATCTTGTGCACCAATGGAAGTAGAAGGAATCCGGTTGTGGAGTGCTTGTGGTAATAGCAGCTCATGCCTTCCAGACAATACATACTATGGGTATTTAGGATATTTTAGTTGTCTTTTAGAAGGAATTGGAGATGTTTCTTTCTTAAAAGTTGATACTTCCCTATTTTATTCTCTAGAAGGCTTGAATAATCAATCATGGTCAACAAAGTACATCAATGATTTCATGTGAGTAGACGAGAAGCATATCACATGAAAAATTGATGTAGTACTTCTATAAATAAGTCTTACTAACCTTTCTTGTGAACTATATTTAGGTACATCTTCCCACAAGGAGGTTGCAATCCCATCAACAACTATCCTAGAGATTGCAAGTGAGTTTGAAGTTACTAGAATAGTTCCATTCTCAATAACTAGTTTTGTGTCAACGGCTAAGATTGTTGATCCATAGACCTTTCTATGGTTTCCCTTATTTCAAAAATTTTTAGTTATGTACTTTCATGCCCTATAACTGTGATCTTAAAACATGGGAAAGAAACAATTTCTTCTTCATGCATTTGTTTGTTTTTCTAAAATGGACTTCATGTCTTTTAATAATTGCCAATAGTCATTAATGGCAATGTAATTGACCATTCAGTAATTTGTTTGCAACACACAAAGTTTGCAAGAAGTCAAGAAATTAACAAGATCTTACCTGGGATTTTTGGCTCATGTTTCTCAAAGTATAGAATATCTTAATACTAAAAAGGTTGAAACTAAATATTTTACAAAAAGTCTTCCTCAAGGTAATGAGTGGTTGATTTCTTAGGAATGTTTTTCCTTCATAAGACATAATTATTGAGAGATAAAAGGATTGAAAAGATTCAACTAATTCAACCATCTTTCCACTAATTATTTCATCAACAACAAAAAACATGTTGTTGAACTAGATGGCAGATGCACTACCTAGAAGGAGACACTCCAATAGATTAATAGGAATCATAATACAACTTGTATCAAGAGATCGTTTTATTATCATCAATTTCTTCAATGTGAGGGTTTTGACCCTAGCCAATAAGAAGGTTGCTACAAAAAGAAACAATGAGCATCTCAACCATATACTGTGATATTATTGTAATTGTCAACATTGGTACATATTATCACCTAGCCATAGATGAATTTAACACAATTTTTGATAGGGCACTAATGTGCTAGAAAATATTGGGTAAAAGACACTAGAAAATCTTAAAATTGGATTTAATGGTGAAATAATTTCCAAAGATGATTCAAATTCCAAGGATATCCATACTGAACATTCCACACCATAATAGTGGGGAGGAAAATGCATCAAAGCTCTCATGACTCCAAAAAAGTAGAGACATCATAAAATGGAAAAGGATTATAAGTTATCATGCAGAAGAGAACAAGTAAAGGAAATAATCTTCTTATCTTAAAGAAATTAATTCCTTGAGGAAACATTCTTATCTTCCAGGATAATAATATAGTCAAACCAAGGTCCATTTCAAGCATCCAACTATCAAGTACTTATAGATCATGGGATCCATCATAATGGGAAGCTTACATTTTGCATGTTTGGGAGGTGGCATGTTTGGGAGGTGATTTTTTTTTAATGGCCAACTTTTTCGATATTGCGACACTCGTATATCCGTCGTAGTACCTGGGGTCATCAGTATTCCTACGCCTAAAATGCCACAAATCCCATGCCAAAACATCGCAATTCCCACGCATAAATGTCGCACAACTTACCGTCGAAATTAAGATGGGACTTATGATGCCCTTTCCCATGCCTAAACTTCACAATTCTCGTGCCTAGATGTTGTAATTCCTTCGTGAAAAGCGTCACAACTCCCATTCCTAAATGTCACAACTATGTCAAGTTTACATTGGTATTTCGACGCATGTTTCGATAGCACAAATAGGCTCTCTTCAAATGAGATGCGACGACAGTTTTCATCGAACTTGTGATGATCAAGGAGACGTCAAAAATACGACTAGAAACTAAACAACATTTCATAAAAATATATTTTTGTCATTATAGATATGAATGGCTTTTGCAAGAAAGATAAAGAGTTGTCGAAAATTGGCTCAATATTTTGTATTGCATGCATGATGAAAAGTAACTATGTGTGAAAAAAGGATGAGGCACTTATGCCACTGAGTGCTACCTTGACATAGGAAACCACTCCATTCATATAGTTCAGCTATTACAGTGCATACAGGTAGATTTCCCGGAATTGGGGGTTGTCTGAACCTAGGAGTAGTGTGATTCGTAGCAGGTTGGGATAAGCATGGACAATTTGAAGGAACCATGGACCTAGATTTTCTTTGTGGGTGCATGCGGTGCAATGAGGACAAGGCATATAGGTGGAGGTGTAGAGTGTTTTGGATTCTCAGTATTGGTTGGAGACTCTATATTCTCTAGACTACTTGTTTGCAAAGAGCTCTATGTTTTTTCTCAGTTGACTGCAGGATTCAAAGTAGTACATCAGTGTGTTATGGATTCATGGTATTGGGTGGAGACACTAGAGGCAGCATTGCCTAGTTCAGATGGGGGGAGACAAGGTATTCTATGGATTCCAAGTGACAATTGATTGTGCGTTTCGTAATGGTACATCAGCGTGCTCTGGATTCCTGATATTGGGTGGAGACATTGGAGGTAGTATTTCCTGGTTCAGGTGGGTGGAGATAGGGTAGTCTCTGGTTCCTAGAGACAGTTGATTGCAGGCTTTAGAGTGGTACATCAACATGCTCTGGATTCTCGGTATTAGGTGGAGACGTTGGAGGAAATATTTATTGATTTGGGTGGGTGGAGACGGGGTAGTCCCTGGATTACCAATGATAATTGATTGCGGGTTTCGCAGTGGTACATCAATGTGCCTTGGATTCCCAATAATGGGTGGAGACACTAGAGACTGGCAATTTCTATTTCAGATGGGTGGAGACAGGGTAGTCTCTTGATTCCTAATAACAATTGATGGTGGGCTTCGTAGTAGTACATTAGAATTCTCTAGATTCTCAGTGTTTGGTGGAGACAGTGGAGGCAATATGGCCTGGTTCAAATGGGTGGAGATGGGGTAGTTGATTGACTTAAATAAGGGGGGCGCTAAATCAATTTAGTACATTCATGGAAATTAATTTTTTTTTCCTTTAAATTGATTAAATGGGGAATTTAGTACATTATCAATAGCATACTTCATATGTGAACAACAAGAGATATGTCAACCAAAACATCACATTAGCACATAAAAGTATCACATATGAACACCAGAGATAATTGGAAACCCATAAAGGGATAAAACCATTATTTTTTTATAATTGTGATGCAAAGGCAAGCTCCTACTCCCTTATTACATCTGATTTTTTGTAGGCTCCAACCTACAAGAGGCTACTACCTCAATTTTTTTGCAAGCTACAACATGCAAGGAAGCTCCAACTCCCATAAGTTTTTTGTAGGCTACAACCCATAGGAGGCTCCTACCTTAACAGGCTCCAACCTATTATTTATCAAGAAACAACTTGAAAGGAAACTACAATCCCCTGATACATGCAAGAAACAACATGCTATTTCACCTAGTCTATAACTCTACATACCTCCATCTCTGTCTCTGCTTCTTCTTCTCCTCAAATATGCTTCACACCAACTCTATATGTGTGCCAGGTGACTAATAAGCATCACCTCAAAAAACTCCCAAATTCTCTAACTCTCTAACCATCTAGTCCTCCAACCGCGCATAATTTTATAAATGAACTTTGATCGTTGTTAGTATTCCATACACACAAATCTAAAATGTCAAAACTTGTCTCTTTGCATTCCAAGACTGTCTCTTCAATTCCAAAATTGTTTCAACTCCTGAATATTAAAATACATAAATGCTTCACCAAATATTATTTTCAGCTACCTGTAATGATTAGATTATAAAGCATAGCAGACATAGCCTTTACAACATACATTAGTAATATATCATAAACTACAACACATCACAACATTACAAGCATAACAACATTCTTCATGCATTTTCCTTTGTCTTTGCCTTGCATCTTTTCCTTTGCCTTTGCCTTTGCCTTTGCCTTTGCCTTTGCCTTGCATCACAACATCTCAACTCAACCATCATATGCATATAGCAACATAAGAAAGCCAACAGCACTACCTCATCAGCATCACAAGCATAACAAATCATAACAAGAATCACATAATAAAATAGAATATCATATAACCATATAAAGCAGTCATCAATATAACGCTTATGAGACACCATCTCTCATAGTTGGTATTTTTCTTGCAGACTTGTATGTAGTAGCTGCCATCGCACCAACTTCCAAATTACATTTCCCAATTATCCATGAATCAATGATCTTCTGATCGATCCATGTTCCATGTCCGCATTTGTGAATAACGCACACCTCAAGTTCGAGGCATACTATTAGTGCAAAATACATAACGCTGGACTCTCACCTTCATAATGTATAACATTGATTGCATAATGTCCCTCAAGTGTGACTTATAACGTTTGAATTTCAATTATTTGGCATATCAATTTCCTAGTAATTGTTCTGACACTGTCATGGTAACGTTCTGAATTGTCTAATGATGAATTTCCTGCTTGAGGTGTCAAGTTGTAATGAACCAACTGTAAGCTATAACTATCCTCAAAATTGGTTTCAGAATCCTTCTGGCACTACAATCTTAAAAACACCATATTATTTGCCACCCCTAACTCACAATTTAGTTTAGATGAGTATGAAAACAGTGCATGGGATTCCTTAATTTTTTTATGGGTCTATATATTCACATTTTCTCAAAGAGATTATGATCCTATTATTTTTGTAGCCTTTTTCGAATCTACAATCTAAATTGTGCCACCAACTTCAAGGTTTATTCCTTTGCCATTACCAAATAACAGTTTCATTATTTTATTTTTGGAAATAATATTTCTTATCTTCACAAATTCTCATATTTTTATCTTTTTCTTTCATGCATTGCTCCAAGTTTTGCAAATCATGAAACTCTAGGGTACTTTCTTGAATCTTCTTTTGTGAGTTGATTGACATAGCAACCACTAGTACAACCTCTGAAGAGGAGTAATGATAATACCAAATAGACCTCTGAATTTCAAATAATGGGACAAAAACTACGAAGAACAAATTTCTTTTTGTCGTAGCTTGAGAAACAAATTTTTCATTATATCAATGGATACCAGGTTTGAACATGGATTACCTTTTGTTGCGGAAACTTTGTTCAATGAACTCTGCGAAGCTTGGTTGCCTATTTTTTTTCAATTCCAGTCGGTGGATTTTCCATAGCCACCACGTCTAGTCATTCATTAATGTGTCTGTTCTTTCTCCCAATCTCTATTTGTGCAGTATTGAATAAGCTTGTAATATTAGAGATCAATATATTATTCTCTTCTTGTAAAGAGTTGTTATGCTTTTGCAATGTCAGGATTTTCGACTACATCTCCGCTCCTTGTTTAGTGAACTCATCCATCCTCTTCCCCATCCCTTGGGCACTTTCCTCCCATTGAAGTTGTTATGTTGATGGATTCAAAAATCTAGGATGTCACAATGTTTAATTCCCTGTTGATGTTGATAATATTAAATATTTTGTTGCAATTAATGCAGAAAAAATAATAGTATGTGCCTAAGTTTTTATGACCTAAGTCAAGCATTTAATGTGAAATCCATTTTAGGTCAAGTTTCTAGTATCATTTTATGAAACGAGCTTCTTCAGTGTTATACCACATCTCTCTTTTGTTTCATGGAGTAGACTTCTCTATTCAAGGAGTTGAGATTGAATAAATAAAATTTATGTATACAGATGGATGGTTGGAGCAGAATGGCATTGATATGTTCTTATTTACACAAATCTTGGCACTGATATGTTCTTCTTTACACAAATCTTTGCATTGTTATATCTTATAAATGTCTAGACTGATTTTGGGTATTCAATTATTGTTGCTAAATTTCAGATCTCAAGAGAGTTATAATCAACATTTGGAACTATTATCTCTTTGGCTCGATAATTCAACTCCCCCTTAGATTAGTTTATCTCTTTTGTCATTGTTAGATATGATCTTTGCTCAATAAGAGAGTACTTCTAACTACACGTGTTGCCTCAATGTTTGTCACAATAACTCCTGCCACACCTCATGTGTAAGTTTGATCTTCTCATATCTATTTTTTTTTCAAAACATCCTTGGGTTTGCTCTCCCCCTGAGATGATGTTTCTCCTCTAATAATGACTAAATTTTTCTTTTGCTTTCCTAAGAAGCTCCCCCTAAGGCCAGGATGACTTCATTTTTCTATTGAAATCACGGTTTGCTCCTTTTTATTCCTCTTCCACACTTTAGTAGGTTGCCTTCTATTGTCTACATTTCTTTTTGACTCATTATTTATTTTGCTTTGAATGGCTTATTTCTTCTATTTAGATTTCTTTAGGATTATGTGCAGCTTGTACTCTTTGTCTTTGTGGCTAAGGTTATCACACACATAACATCTTTTGTGGCCCAGAAATGGATGAATCGATGTGTTTATTCTTGATTTCATGTTCTTCTTTGTATACATTTTGTATTCAATAGCTTTATGACCAAATTCATTGCAATAATAATAGTATCCATAGAACAGGTTTGTGTACCTAGTCAATGATTGTCTTATTGTAGGGAATTTTCTTTGATTGTTTGCTTGAGAATACCATCTTGCTTGTTGTACCTTATGTTGATTCAAACTGATTTACTTTATCTTACAATCTATTGCTACATGTCGAGGTTCACGGCAAGAACAAAAATTGATATTCTTCAAGGGAGCAAAGAGTCTCCTTTGGGATCTTCCAAATTTACTCAACTCATCATCAAGGGAAAATGACCTTTTTGAAAAGAACCATTTCTTCACCTCATTCTTTACATTTTGAATCTATTGCTTGTTTTTGTTTTCTTCTTTGTTACTCATCCCTTCTCCTACAAGTATTTTTAGGGCTGCTTCATCATCCTCTATGACTACATTTTCTTATTTATTCATGGAACCAAATTCCTCTTATAGTTATTTACACAATCTATTATTTTCATATACTTCACTTCTATTTAAATTAGTCTCATCCTCTAATATTTCACATTGTAGGTCTTTCTCCTTCAGTCAATTTCTCATTATCTGTTCTATTCTTTTTGCCTCTTCAATTTGTGTCTTTAGGCTAATAATTTCCTCCCTGAATTCATGTTCTCTTTCATCACATATATGAAACAATTTCTTATGGTTTATTCTCTCATTCCTTAATATTTCTATTTCATCCAAGGCTAAGTCAAGCTTGGCTTGTTCTTCAGCTAAATTTTCTTCATGAGAATCAGGCACATTTACATTAACAGAACAAGTCTCATTTGATTTAACATTTTCTTTTTTATATGACTTTTTCTTCCTTCTCTTTGTCTTCTCGTTTTTGATAATACTGCTACTAGTGTCTCCTTCACGCATAAGTTGCAACCTTTCCCAAATTCTTTGTAGTATCATTCACACACTATCTTCCATACACAACATCCATAAGCTATCAGTTATGTTTTTACATTATCTCTCCATTCATAAAAGTTTGTTATACTAAGCACAGGTAAACTTTGACTGTCCATGACTCAACCAGGTCTACCTTCCAGCTGTTAGGCTTGCACAAAAAGGAACTTGCTCTGATACCAATTGATGGAAATTTGACTAAACTAAGAGGGGGCGTGAATCGGTTTAGTACATTCATGTTCCTTAAAATTATTTTTCTTTTAACTGATTAAATGAGAAATTTAGTACATTATGAATAATAGATTTAATATGTGAACAACAAGAGATATGTGAACCAAAAAATCAGATCAACACATAAAAGTATCACATATGAACACCAAATATAAGTGGCAACCCATAAATAGAGAACATCATGAATTTGTTATTGTTGTGATGCAAAGGAAAACTCCTACTCCCTTATTACATCTGATTTTCTATAGCCTCCAACCTACATGAGGCTACTACCTCAATTTTCCTGCAAGCTACAACATTCAAGGAAGTTCCAACTCCCATAAGTTTTCTGCAGGCTACAACCCATAGGAGGATCCTACCTCAATAGGCTCCAACCTATTATTTATCAAGCTACAACTTGAAAGGAGACTATAATCCCCTAATACATGCAAGAAACAACATGTTGGTTTACCTAGTCTATAACTCTACATACCTCCATCTTTGTCGATGCTTCTTCTTCTCCTCAAAGTTGATTCACATCAGCTCTATATATGTGCCAGGTAACTAATTAACATCACCTCAAACAACTCTCGCATTCTCTAACTCTCTAACCATCCAGCCCTCCAACCTCACATAATTTTATAAATGAACTTTGATGGTTGTTAGTATTCCACACACACACAAATCTGAAATGTCAAAATTTGTCTCTTTCCATTCCAAGAGTGTCTCTTCAATTCCAAAATTGTTTCAACTCTTGAATATTAAAATACATAAGTGCTTCACCAAATAATATTTTCAGCTACTTGTAATGATTAAATCATCAAGCATAGCATCCATAGCCTTTGCAACATACATTAATAATATACCGGCAACTATAACACATCACAACATTACAAGCATAACAACATTCTTCATGCATTTTCCTTTGTCTTTTTCTTGCATCAAGTATTTTCCTTGCATCTTTTCCTTTTCCTTTTCCTTTTCCTTGCATCAGAACATCTCAACTTAACCATCATCAACATCTCCAAGCATCTCAAGAATAACAAGCTTCACAGGCATACTTCAAAATCACAAGCTCAATAATCTCATTAACATATCCTACAACATACCTTGCAACATACTTTACCATCAAGCATAGCAATTATCAACAATTTAATAACATAACATCATAAGCATATGCAAGTAGTCCAATAACAATCCTTTCCTTGCATCTCTTAACCTGATATTTGTTGCATAGTAAACTCTGCAACATTTTATGTTCTACCTTGTTGCTCACAAGAATCAAACATACCTTGCTACTTCTCCTTTGTTGGAAGACTTATCTTGTTGCTCACAAGCACATCTACTCATCAAGCATACCAAACATAACTTTCTTATTTGCAACCATAACAACATATGCAACATCTAGCATACATATCTACTCCTTTGAATACCTTGTTTCTCCTGGTCATTTTTTCATATATTAACTATGCAATCAGCTCAACATGCCTTGCCATCTATATAATAATGAACAGTTCAATAAAAACATAATCAAGCCACCACAACTTCTCTTCAAATGTGCATCCATCAATAACGCATCAAACATAAGAATCCAATCATATATCAATCAATCATATACACACAATCTATCATACACAATCAATCTTACAACACGATTTAAAAATCAACATGCCAAGTCTTTGTTTTGTTGCTACTACTCCTTCGTTATTCCTTGTCGCTCCTTTGTTGCTCCTTTACATTTGTTGCTATTTTTCCATCAATAACAACAATTCCATTAGTAGTCTCTAGATCCCTAGTGACAGTTGACGGTGGGCTTCGCAGGGGTACATCAATGTGCTCTGGATTCCCAATATTGGGTGGAGACATTGGAGGAAGTATTTCCTAGTTCAAATGGGTGGATATGGGGTAGCCTCTGGATTCCAAGTGATAATGGTTGCATGCTTTTCAATGGGACAATAGTGTGCTTTTCCATTCCCAATATTGGGTGGAGAAAATGGAGGCGGTAAGGCCTAGTTCAAATGGGTGGATACGAGGTGGTCTCTGGTTGCATAGCAATGATTGATTGTTTTTATTTTAATTCTCATGAGCATTGTTGAGTGTTTTACTAGTCTGACAAACCACTTATTGAAATTGGGAATGAAGACAAAGAAGAAAGGACTTCATGGAATAGTGTAAGCATTGTTGGGTGCTAGCATGGCTTGAAAAACCACTCAGTATGTGTGAGTCAAAGAGAAAAGAAGAAAAACTAAAGCTAAGTATCATGTATTTAATTTAATGAAATTTCTAACTATGACCATGATTTAGTTTTATTTAAAAGTATGATTTGCAATGACTTAAATTTATCAACTAAATTGGTTTTTCTATGATATGAAATGAAATAGATTGTTGGATTATTTTCAAGGATAACTCTGCTAATGGAGTATGTTTTAAAAATATTGAAATTGTTTTATGATGAATCTCATAAAATTTTGTATGCCTATGATGTAGGAGGAGCATCGGAACGCCCGGCATGGGTGTTTGAAGTTGGTTTCAAGTCAATAGAAACAATGCTAAAGAAATTAGAAGTGTGCAGCAACATATGAGAGAAAAATTCAAGAACAGGGCCATTTTGGTGACACTGGAACCCGGTGTATTGGGTATGTCTCAAGAAGCAATGATCTAGATGATTCGGAGAAAAAACAATGAGCACTGTGGACAACAGTGTTGGGCATTGGAGGTGGAAAACACTCCAAGAGACAAGCTAACAAGTTGGAGAAGTGTGACAAAGGAATTATGAATTGTAAGAGCCAAATGGATAATTTAATGGGATAGTATAACCATTGGGTTGATGGGTTAGCAACTGTGAAGGTAAAAAAATTTGTAAATAAGTTGTATTATAAAGTTTAGAGTTAAATTTGTGTTCAGGAGATGAACAATGAGGATGGTGTTCCTCTAAGGGGTTGGGGCTTGTGACATCCCTTTCATTAATCCCTCTTGTAAATATTTATAGATTGTAAGCCTTGCATTTAAATTGGGAAATAAAAAGGGCTAGTTGAGATCAAGGGACATAGGTTTAGAGCTATGGAGGAGATTGCTTGGGAAATTGAGAAAAAGTGCTCATTTAATGATAGCCATGGCTGGCTAGTAAGTTTTAAATAAAAAATGATTGAAATTAATGGTTGGTTGGAGGAAGAGCATGGGCTTCCTCAATGGAGGCCAAGCCCATACCCCTATAACTTCATCGTGGATTATTGCTTTGGGAAAGTCAATGAGAATGTGAGAAAATAGATGGGCTAGAAGAAAAGGAGTCGAGTGCACAACAGGAGGAGGAGACACAACTAGGCAATAAATACGCTTATCAGAGGAAATAAGACGGCACGAGGAGTGTTGCGAAAAGTTTTGGTTGAGCACATTGGTTGGTAGTGTTGGGGACACAAAGAAGAAGTTTCGGGAGAAGGATCAAGGGTCTCTGGATTCCTAATTTGAGTGTAGACCTTAACTCCTTTGGATTCATGGTATTTCATAGGTAGCTTTGAGTTTTCATGGCTTAACTTTTCGTTTTCACTTGTTCTCGTGTCTCTGGATTTCTAGTTTAGGGTGGAGATCTTGGGAATTAATGACGCTATAGCTAGGTGGAGATGGTTTAATCTCTAAATTACCATTGGAGTTTGGTTTTGATTAGTTTCCGTTAGGCACCCCTCCTCAAGATCTAATCCTGGCTCAAGGGTGATTGGTTGCAAGAAAACCTGCAGTGTAGCCAATCTAAGGTTGGGTGGAGAGTTAGAGTACCAATCTCAGTTTCCAAACTCATTTATAATACAAGATAAATGATTTACTTATGTTGTTGCTAATTTCATTTCACTATGATGTTATAAATGTCTTGTTATATGGAATTTGTTGTTGATGAGAATGTTCTTACTCATTGTGTATATAATATGAATGCTTGAAGCATAAATTTGCATATGTGGGATGCTTGATGCTCCCTATAAGTCTGTCATGCTTATGATAATTAAAAATGGATTCCTGAGTGGTTTATACTCTGATATAATGACAGAGGGTCCCTGGAGAAGGCTCTCTAATAGTCCTAGAAGGGGAGTGCCTGAGTACCACAGTTATGTAGTTATTCAAAGGATGGATGGGTTATCAGCAGGTCAAAATGGTCACTGAGGTTCTTAAGTACATAACTGGCACGATAAACTCATTATGTTAATAAGCAAACATAGGCAGAGTAATTGTTTGTGCAAGAGAGGGAGAGAGAGAGACAGTGGGATTTTCAGTTATATTAAAGCTCAAGAGGGATAGCCAAATTCTATAAGTGTTGAGAATGGGTGTTTGATAACCTCATGAGGGATGGTTTATATATATATATATATATATATATATATATATATATATATATATATATATATATGAGAGTTGGGTCGAGTGTTTCATTTATGTTTAGGAGAGAGGTAGCATAGCCATGTCAAGACAGGCCTCAATATATGTGTGTGTGTGTGTAGACACATATAAAAATAATCTCAGGAGAGATAGCCCAAATTCTCTAAGTGTTGAGAAAAGGGAATTTGACAAACTCTAGAGGAGCACCATTGAAAATTGACTAAGTATCAAATGTGATCCCATCATTGATATTTGTGTGTGTGTGTGTGTTTTGTTAGCCTCCTGCTGCAGCAGGTTAATCATCTTTCATGATCGACATTTTTACATGCCAAATATGTCATACTTTGCCTGCTGCAATGCTCCATATTTGCTACAGATGGCCAGAGAAGTATCCATGAGAGTGTGCTAGTCTAAATGCCACTGCTGTGTTCCATTTTTTATGAGTTTTCAGCTAATGGAGGTCCAAACAGCTTAATCTTGGTCTCCCTAGGTTTCAATTTCTTGTTGTAGAATATAGAGAATAAACATCTCTCCAAACTATTTAATCTTGGCAGATCTGTAAATAGGTAGAGAAACAAGGGTGCTCAACAGCCTAATCTGAGCCCCTGGATGCAATAAGTGTAGTTGTAGATAGGAGGACAACAAGAAGAAAAGAACAAAAAGCTGGGTATGCTAGTTCAAGTGCACCCAAACCAAAAAGAAGAGAAAATGCTAGGTGAATAGGCCGGGTAGGTAGCTTTGTGGTTGCAGAATCATGGCTTGTGATCCATTTCATATTGTCAAGTGTTATATCTATCATATCACAAGTTGAAGGTGATTTTTCAGTTGGAGGACTTCAAGAAATGCATGTCTAACTTCCCCCTTCTTCCTCTCCCCCAAATCATTCACTAACTTCCCCTAAAGAGGTCAAGATTTGCTTGATACCTCTTAGATTCATCATTCTCCATATTATCTACCTTGGTGAAGATCTGCTTCACTAAAGGAATGTTCACACTTCTTCTATCAGTCATTTTCCCCCATTGATAGCCTAAGACATCATTCTTAGCACTCTCTGATCATTTATCATGTTAACTATTAACTTTACTATATAGCTCCCTATTTATTTCCCCTTCCCCTACTAAAACTATGTTAATAACTCCCCTATATACTTATCCCCTCCCCCTGGTTGAAAAATAACCATAAGTACACTTGGGAATTGCTAAGTTTACCTGAAACTGAGCAAGAGCCCTCACTTCCCCCCTCAAACCATCTTCCAAATGCATTAGGACCCCTTCCTATGCATAAAATCCCTCCTTTCATCTATGCAAACCCTCCATTATCCATGTTTTAACCTTTTTTCAAGGCTCAAAACCCTCTCACCATGCTTCGGACCCCTTCCGATGCATTAACAACCTTCCTCCGATTTCATTTTACCTTTCTTCAAAGGCAAAAAACCCTTCTGATGCTTTATAGCCCCCTTCTATACATATAAACCCTCCTCCGATGGATTTCCCCCCCCCCCCCTCCGACGCGATATCGCTGTCGGAGGTAATAACAGTGCTGGCCCATATATATATGCCCCCATTCCTTTTTGCCCCGATGCGATATCGCTATCGGAGGCTTCCTCCATCATATTTTCCCATATATCCCGTATATACTCTTTTTTATCGCAACTCCCCCTTTTTGTTTTATCGTTTAAACTCAAGTTTTTTTATAAAACTTAAGTTATAACGTAAAAACCCGCATTTTTCAACAATATCGCATCGCAACCGTCCATCGCCCCCGCTCAGATCAACGGCCCAGATCTTGTCGGCGATCTCCCATTTCGGCGATCGCAATTGTATAAAGTCCTGCCCCATGTCCCCGTCGATAGCGAAATGCCGATTTAATCACGGCCGCCCATTCAGGCCCTAAGATCAACGGTCTTTATTAATTCGCGGCCCCATATATAGCATTGCTTATTCCCGAGCCGAAGTACTAATAAAATGCAGCATATAAAATTATCGGGTCCGAAAGGAGGCCTTTGTACAGCGAAATGGGAAAGCTCCGATATTTCGAAGCCGAAAAGTTATAAAGGGCAGTTTTAAGGGATTTCGGGTCCGCATATTGATTTTGTTAACATCCGCCGATATGAAATCGTCGACAGACCGGACCTGATCTCCATAAAGAAAGGGCATATAAGCATTTCGGGTCCGCGGCATTTCGGAGGTTTTATGTATTGGGACCAATGGTCCGCCCCGATGCGATATAGCGATATGATCTGGGCCATCGGATCGGCCCATGCCGGATCCCACGATTTAAAGAAATGAATAGTGTTGCGGCAGAGCCAAAAATTCATCAATTTTGCAGTTTTTAAGGCTTTTCCGCCTGTTTAATGAAATAGGAATTTTTCAAAGATTTAATCATGCGGTGCCCGCGCCCGCCCAATTACAAAGGAACGATGCTTTCCTCAGCCATTTTCAAATCGCTCTAGGCCCAAAATACTTCTAAATGCAGGGTTTTCACATCGGCGGTCCTCCAATGATCCTCTAGTCATCTAGATTGCAATTTTTTACCATTTTTGAGGCATTCGTTGATCGGCAAGGGCTGATAACGACTCCAAAGGCAGCAGAAGGCTGAGAAACGGCCATAAATGGGTGATTGGACAGTTCAAAGGCATTCGGAGGTCAAGAAGGGACCATGTGCGTGTCAAAGAGTATCAGGGAAGCGGCGGAGTGTGTCAGTGAAGATCTTCCAAGGCAGATGAAGCAAAAGGGACCCCAGCAGATTCAGCAAGGCATCATTGAGCTGTAATGGCTCACCAACTCACAGATTTTGGCCATTTAAGGCAGCA
This sequence comes from Pinus tabuliformis, assembly GCA_031772625.1. Classification (NCBI taxonomy): domain Eukaryota; kingdom Viridiplantae; phylum Streptophyta; class Pinopsida; order Pinales; family Pinaceae; genus Pinus; species Pinus tabuliformis. Next base: position 807,112,872 of record CM062814.1, read on the forward strand.
AGACCACTTGAAGACACAGATAAAGGTTTTCAAAGCAGATATTGGCAAACACATGAACCCAGTTATGTTTTTGGAGCAGCGCTGCTTCCTTAAAAGCACAGTTATCACAAAGAGGACAGCGCGTGGCTCAAGGCACTCTTTCAATCCATTTTTGAAGCTGCAGGACCATGCGTAACCCTAAAGAGCCATTTTGATGAGGCTGCTCCCTCATGAACACCTGTTTTAGATATTTTATTGCATTTATTTCCAGCACAACTTAGCCTTAGAAGCAGTTATTGCACAGATCTCTTTTGGCTCTGTTTTGATAGATATTTTGAGATATTTTCTCCCTTGACACCTGTTCAAGGGATGTTTGTAAATATTTTCTATTTAAACCACCCTTTGCACTGTTTTAAGGGTTGGTTGGTCAATAACTTCCTCTAGACTTGCATTGTATTTTCTGAGAGTCTCTATAATCAAAGATCGCTGGAATGTTTGGGAGATGAACTTACTGTTGTGTTTTAATGTCTGAAGAGTGACTATGGAATCCTAACGCTTCTACATAGCCCAATAAGTGTTTCTTATCTCTGTTTACAGTTTATATGTTTTATGCCATCATTGTTTCACTATCTAAATAGCAGAAATAAAGAATAGTTCAGAGCTCACTTAGTTGTATTCTGTTCTCAATTTCTGTGATTTATCTATGTTTTCCTCTGAATTAGTCCTGAATATGAATACTGATTTGCTCATATTTACACTAGTTCCCTCATATATGAATGTTGTTTAGGAATCCTTGATTGCTCCTATATAAATGTTCATTCACATTCCCTCTATTAGCATAATGAGAGCTACTTAGTTACCTTTCATTCACTGACCCTCATTCCATCCTTATTCCAGCTTGATATTGTTTTATGTGTAGCTATCCTGCTCTGTATTCCTCTTGTGACCAAGAAACGCAACAGCAAGCCTAATCCATGACTCCATGCCCAATGGTTTGAACTTCTCACACTATGCATCCCAACTCTGTTTGAAAGAATCCCCCATCCCACCAAACATAAACAAAACCCCCTTGAACTCATTAGCTAGCCTAATATCATCTTCAACAAAGCTAAATTATAAAGAGAGAGCCCTCTTTGATTGCAGGTAGGCTAGGACCTGCAGTCCAAAGATTGGTTTGTGGTTACCTCGGCCGTATCCTTTAAGGAGCTTTAAGGACAACCTGAGTGATAACATAATGGCGACTCCACTGGGGAGCATCCTCAGATAATTTCACAAATCAAGGTGGAAAGCTCCACTGGGAAGAAACCAGACCTTCAAAAGTTTCTTTGTAACCCTTATATTCTTAGAAAAATCCCCAAAAAACAAGCTAGAAGTTGGCTCCCAAAAAGAATTCACGTTATACAAGGTCAAATCCAGACCCAAATCCCCCAGCAGCTTTTGAAAATCCCAATATAATCCCAAGGAACCTCAGGAAGCTAGAGCGAAGAGAGGATTTTGCTGATAATAGTCCTGAAGCAGTTCACCCACGCTGTGGCCCAACCCCTGTCAAAGTTTTATTTCGTTCAACCCCTAGTTCCCCTTGTTCTTCATCCACCTCTCAAAGCACTCCTTCCACACCTCCATTCACTACACATACTCCCATTACCACTACTACTCCTATTATCCCAGTTGTTCCTATTGTCCCTCTTATCCCTGTGAATATGGCTAACAGATATGCACCTTTGCAATTACCTACTAATCCTGGAGCTATGCCTCAGGATTACCAAACTAAAATCACATATTTTGATGGCACAAGTGCCTGCACAACCCTTCAGCATACAAAGAAAATGCAGGATTACTTTGAAAGCTATGAGATTGACGATGATGGTGTGAGAATGAAGATTTTTGTCCAAAGCTTGTCAGGTGATGTCAGGACTTGGTTTAGAGCACTCCCAGCCAATTCCATAGCAGACCCAGAAGCCTTATACCAGTCATTTATCAACAGATGGGAGAAAAAGAAAGACCCTTTGCACATACTAGCTGAATACGATACAATCAAAAGAGGTCCACAAGAAACAGTCTTGGACTATTGTGCAAGGTTCAATAGCGTTTATAATGCTATCCCACAAAACTTAAGGCCCCCACCTGACCTTGCCTTATATAAATTCCCTGATGGATTCGACCCAGATATGGCCTACCAGTTAAAAGAAAGAGCCCCTAACAGCCTTGCAGACATGCAAAATGTGGCTGTCATTGTGGAGGCAAATTTAATTGCCAAAAGAAACAGAGCTAGAACTGAGAGAAGAACCACCTTCAAGGAAGAGCCCTCAGCCTTAGATCAAAAGCTAGATGCTATTATCAATGGCATGCACAGGCTGGGAGACAGAGTAGAGAGTGTTGAGAGGAAATCATCATGGGAAGGACAATAGCCCAATACCATAAGGAACCCAAATTTCAGGAACACTCAGAACTCAAACGCTGGTAGATCTAGCCCAGACCGTGATATAAGACCTCCTTTCCAAGAAAATTATACAGAAGCATCCACATCTAGTGATGCCATAGAGGACACTCACATGAACTTGGTAGATTTGAAGGGTGAGCAACAAATTTTTCTAACCCAAGAAGACCAAGATGACCATGAGATAAATCAATTTCAAACTAAGTCTGGTGAGTCTTTTGACTTTAAACAAGGTTATGATTCAGCTGTTTATGAGGTCCAAAAACAGTATAAGCTGAGGACGAGAACCATAGATGTGCCCGAAAGAGTTAAACCAAAGGAGAGCAAACAGCCCAACCAGATTAGAGGCAAGGCTATTGTAACAGAAACAGCTGATATAACTGTCCCAAACCCACACCAAATGACTGTAGAGGACATAACAGACATACAGCCTTCTCTTGATTAGCCTCTGCTACCTTAGTCCTTAAAGGAAAATGTAAATAGCACTCCTAAAAGCCTTCCCAAAACAGAAATACCGCAAGGTATCACTCACCATAACACTGATAATCAAGAGGAAAATGCAGAAAATACACTTGAAAAGGGGAAATCTGCTATTGCCAACACAAAGACTCCATTGGAGAAACCATTCAACTTGGAAGCAGAAATAAGCAAACTTATGATTTCCATCCCCTTATCTGAACTTGCAAAGCATGATGTGTATAGGCAATAAATCCAAAGATCACTGCAAATGCCATAGAATAGGGATGATGTGAATGTTTTAGATGATACACCTGAGTTGCTTTTTGGTCCAGAAGTTGATGAAAAATCAGCACATGGAGCTGTTCAATCCTTTTATGTCAGTCTGCACATACATGATAAAGTTTTACATAATGCAATGTTTGACTCAGGTGCCTCACACAACCTTATGCCCAAAGTTGTAATGGAGAAACTAAACCTTGATGTCACAAGACCCTACAAAGATCTATTCTCCTTTGACTCAAGTCAAGTCAAATGTTCAGGCTTAATCAAAGACTTATGTGTCTCCTTAGTCCAATTTCCCAACAAGACAATCCTAATGGATGTGGTGGTTGCTGACATTCCACCAAAGTATGGCATGTTGTTGTCAAGATCTTGGGGGGAAAAACTCCATGGATCTCCACAATTAGACCTCTCCTATGCCACTATTTCAGTCTTTGGGCAACCAAAGAGACTGTATAGAGAAACACTGATGAAATATGTGGTAAGTAGTGAGGAAAAGCCCCAGAATTTCCCTATCTATTCAATCCATTCTGATATGGATTCTTTTATTTTGTTTAATGATGAAACAAGTCCTCCAACTGATGATAAGCCTATGGCTTTAGTACAACAAGTACACATCAATGAAGAATCGGTTGTACATACCCATGAGACTGTCACAACAGCCAATGCAACCAGCACACAAGAAAAACCTCCTGAAACACAAGACTCGGGTCTGCCCAATCCTAAAATGACTGAAACTCTTAATACTAACCACAAGCAAGAAATCACATGGTATTTAGAGTTTGATGGCTCTGTTAACAAGCTAGGAGCAGGGGCAAGAATATGGATTCACAATACACATAACAACCATGCAGAGGGTCATGCTTATAGACTGAATTTCAAATGCACTAACAACATGGCTGAGTATGAGGCACTCCTCTTATGCCTTAAGCTGCTCAAAGCTTTAGGAGCTGCCAAAGTTTCCATTCTAGGTGACTCAGACCTAGTAATCCAACAAATGAAAGGCAACTTTGTTACCAATGATAGAAGGCTAAGAGCTTATAGGACTGCTGCCACTGCAATACTTGATACATTCACTGAATCCAAGCTTGCCAAGATTTCAAGAAACAATAACATGCATGCTCACAGCCTAGCTACTTTTGCTAGCACTTGCAAGCTTCCTTTTGAGCCCAATCACCACTTTACTGCTGAAATAAAACATAGGCCTGTTGTCCCAGATAACGTTAAAGACTGGCAAGTGTTTGAGGATGATGCTCAAATCAACAATTTTCTTACCTTACAGCATGATTTTTCAAGCCTAAACATTGATATGGATGCTATGGATGATCCACTGCAAGCAATAAACCAAATTCAACAAACTGTAACAGCTAAAACAGCTAGAAAATTGCTACAGCCAACCATCTTTGATGAAGAAAACATAGAAGAGCTGAAACAGATGCATTTGGAGGAAATAGCCAAAACAGAGGCCCAAATCATTGATCTAAAGGACAATTTTCTCCCGGTTGGCCTCACTCCGCTAGAAGACATGTTTGATGCAAATGATGTGCCCAAAAAGCCAAAAATGCAGCCTATAAACACTGCCATAGAAGAACACAACATTGGGACAGCAGAGAAGCCCAAAATGATCAAACTATCTCAATCTTTGCCACCCGATCAAAAGCCCAAATATGTTGATTTGTTCAAAGAATTCCAAGATGTATTTGCTTGGAGTTATGAGGACTTGAAGTCCTATGACACCTCAATTATTCAACATACCATTCCCTTAAAGCCAAATCAAAAGCCCTTCAAACAAAAACTGAGGAGAATCAATCCTGTGCTTCTCCCTTTAATTGAGAAAGAAGTGAAAAGAATGTTTGAAGCAGGTATCATAGCACCCATTAGATTTTCTGAATGGGTATCCAATCTTGTTCCCACAAGAAAGAAAACAGGTGAGATTAGGCTTTGTGTAGATTTGAGAAACCTAAACCAAGTCTCCCTTAAAGACCACTACCCATTGCCCAAAATGGACCACATCCTACAAAGAGTAGTGGGGTCATCTAGAATCTCTTTGCTAGATGGCTTTTCAGGTTTTAATCAGATACTGGTTCACCCAGATGATCAAGACAAGACAGCCTTTACAACACCGTGGGGAACATTTAAATATGTGAAAATGCCTTTCGGCCTAAAGAACGCAGGTGCCACCTTTCAAAGGGCCATGGACATTGCATTTTCCAAGGAAATCCATGATTTCTTGGTTGTCTATCTTGATGATCTTACCCCTTTCTCCAAATCTGATCAAGAGCACCTAAGACATTTGAGACAAGTGTTCCTAACATGTAGGAAATATGGCATTTCCTTGAACCCCAAGAAGTCTTTATTTGGCCTTGAAGAAGGCAAATTACTTGGACATATCATTTCAAAAGACGGGATTAGAATTGATCCGGAAAGGATCCAAGCCATTCTCCAAATCCCATATCCAAGAAACATAAAAGAGCTGCAAGCATTCCTAGGAAATATCAATTTCCTAAGGAGATTTATCCCAAATCTAGTCGAGCTGATAAGACTATTGAGCAACATGTTAAAGAATGATGCCAAGGTAAAATGGTCTCTTGAAACCAAGCAAGCATTTGAAAGTATCAATGTTTCCTTAACTCAAGCCCCAGTTCTCACAAGTCCTCAATTTGATATGGACTTTATCATATTTTCATTTGCATCTGATAATACCATAGCTGCTATCCTATTGCAAAAGGATGACCAAGGAAATGAAAAGCCAATTGCTTTTTTCAGCCGAGCCTTAAGAGATGCCCCTTTGAAGTACCAAATCATGGAGAAGCAGGCCTATGCCCTTGTTAAAGCAATCAAAGACTTCAGAATTTACATTTTATATTCACACGTGATTGCCTATGTCCCAAATGTTGTTGTAAAAGACATATTAACCCAAGAAGGATTAGAAGGCAAAAGAGGCAAGTGGATTGCTAACATTCTTGAGTATGACATAGAAATAAAACCAACCAAGCTAATAAAGGGACAAGGTTTAGCCAAACTGATGTCCGAAACAAACTTTCAAGCCTTAGACATCAACCAACTGGACAATGAACAGGAGCCGGCGACTCCACAGATCAATGACACCTTTCTGCAATCCCCATGGTATGCTGATATATGCTTTGTATTGTTAAACCTGTTTGCTCCCCCAGGATTGTCCAGGACCAAGAAGAGATTTTTAAGAATGAAGGCTTTGAAATTTTGTGTCTTAGATGGTGCTTTATTTTGGAAGAATCATGAAGGCATATTGCTAAATTGTTTGACCATGAATGAAACTAATAATGTCATGAAAGAATTCCATGCAGGGGACTGTGGAGGACATCTATATTGGAAGTCCACTGCTGATAAAATTTTAAGGGCTGGTTTCTATTGGTCCTCTTTTTTTGCAGATGTAAAGAAGTTTGCTATCTCATGTCACAAATGCCAAATCTTTGAGGGCAAAAGAAAGTTGTTGCCCTTGCCTCTTAAGCCCATCTCAACCGAAAAGCCTTTTCAACAATGGGGTCTTGACTTCATTGGAGAAATCCACCCCTTTTCCTCAGGCCAGCATAAGTGGATTCTAACTGCCACCGACTATTTCACCAAGTGGATTGACGCCATCCCATGTAGGCAAGCCAATGACACCACCATTATCCAGTTCCTTGAGTGCAATATCCTTTCTAGATTTGGCTGCCCTGAGAAGATCGTCACTGACAATGCCGCTGCTTTCAAATCCAAAAAGATGATCAATTTTTGCCATAAATTCCATATCACTTTAGGCCATTCCACAGCCTATTACCCTCAAGGTAATGGCTTAGCTGAGTCATCTAACAAGAGCCTGATCAGTATTATCAAGAAGATCTTAGAAGAAAACAAGAAGAACTGGCATAGAAAGCTCACAAATGCCCTATGGGTAGACAGATTGTCAACCAAGAAATCCATTGGGATGAGCCCTTATGAGCTAGTATATGGCATGGAGGCCAGATTTCCTTCATCACTGGGCATTCCTATTATCAAGCTGCTGCAAGAGATTCAAGCTGAGCCAAATGATATACAAAGGAGGATAAACCAAGCAATTCATTTGCAACAGACAAGAGAGCAAGTCTATGACAGAGCTCGAATTATGCAAGAGAAGATCAAAAGGATGTTTGATAAGAGGACTAAAGCTGAGAATTTCTGTGTTGGCAACAAAGTTCTAAGGTGGGACTCACGAAGAGAAGACAAGGGAAAACATGCAAAATTTGATTTCCTTTGGAGAGGGCCATTTGTTATTTCTGCTGTTCAGGGAAACAACACATTTTTCCTCAAATCTGTAGAGGGCAGCACTGCTGAAGAAGGCCCTGTAAATGCCCATATGCTGAAGCATTATCATGATCCCTTTTGTTGAACATAACGCATCTTTGTAAATATCTCTTTGTACATTGATATTTGTATATATCAGCACTTTTGTTTTTATTTTTGTATAAATAGTCCGACTGTTAGAGGAGCAGCAACAAAGTTTGTGAAGACACAGCCAATGCAAGTCCTCTATTTTTAAGCTCTGTCTCTGCAGTAATCTCAGCAAAACAGCAGAGCAGCACTGTCATATCACAGTGATTTATAATAAAGAGAAACTCTTTGTAGCTTGTAGTCTTCAAGTCAACAGTATCAAAAAGAAAGGATGATTTTCAGTTTACTTCAGCACCCTTTCAAAGACAAGAAAAGAAGAGCTCCAGTTTTATTCCCTTTTTGTGTTTATTTCACAAGGCAGTGCTCAAGCAAAAGTGTATGCAATATCAAGCATGCAGAAGAAAGCAGGCGATGCTTTATTTTTCATAGTCTTTCAGATAAGGAGGATTGTTGCATTCAGAAGTTAAACTTCTAGTCATCCAACAGTTAACACAGAAGAAATTTTCAATTAACAGCAACTACAGAGGATCAAGGCATTCTGACCTGTTGTTCTTGGCTTGTCACAAGGAAAAGCCATCCCCAAGTGGAGCCACTGTTAGCCTCCTGCTGTAGCAGGTTAATCATCTTTCATGATCGACATTTTTACATGCCAAATATGTCATACTTTGCCTGCTGCAATGCTCCATATTTGCTACAGATGGCCAGAGAAGTATCCATGAGAGTGTGCTAGTCTAAATGCCACTGTTGTGTTCCATTTTTGATGAGTTTTCAGCTAAGGGAGGTCCAAACAGCTTAATCTTGGTCTCCCTAGGTTTCAATTTCTTGTTGTATAATATAGAGAATAAACATCTCTCCAAACTGTTTAATCTTGGTAGATCTATAAATAGGTAGAGAAACAAGGGTGCTCAACAGCCTAATCTGAGCCCCTGGATGCAATAAGTGTAGTTGTAGATAGGAGGACAGCAAGAAGAAAAGAGCAAAAAGCTGGGTATGCTAGCTCAAGTGCACCCAAACCAAAAAGAAGAGAAAATGCCAGGTGAATAGGCCGGGTAGGTAGCTTTGTGGTTGCAGAATCATGGCTTGTGATCCATTTCATATTGTCAAGTGTTATATCTATCATATCACAAGTTGAAGGTGATTTTTCAGTTGGAGGACTTCAAGAAATGCATGTCTAACTTCCCCCTTCTTCCTCTCCCCCAAATCACTCACTAACTTCCCCTAAAGAGGTCAAGATCTGCTTGATACCTCTTAGATTCATCATTCTCCATATTATCTGCCTTGGTGAAGATCTGCTTCACTAAAGGAATGTTCACACTTCTTCTATCAGTCATTTTCCCCCATTGATAGCCTAAGACATCATTCTTAGTGCTCTCTGATCATTTATCATGTTAACTATTAACTTTACTATGTAGCTCCCTATCTATTTCCCCTTCCCCTACTAAAACTATGTTAATAACTCCCCTATATACTTATCCCCTCCCCCTGGTTGAAAAATAACCATAAGTACACTTGGGAATTGCTAAGTTTACCTGAAACTGAGCAAGAGCCCTCACTTCCCCCCTCAAACCATCTTCCAAATGCATTAGGACCCCTTCCTATGCATAAAATCCCTCCTTTCATCTATGCAAACCCTCCATTATCCATGTTTTAACCTTTTTTCAAGGCTCAAAACCCTCTCACCATGCTTCGGACCCCTTCCGATGCATTAACAACCTTCCTCCGATTTCATTTTACCTTTCTTAAAAGGAAAAAAACCCTTCCGATGCTTTATAGCCCCCTTCTATACATATAAACCCTCCTCCGATGGATTCCCCCCCCCCTCCGATGCGATATCGCTGTCGGAGGTAATAACAGTGCTGGCCCATATATATATGCCCCCATTCCTTTTTTCCCCGATGCGATATCGCTATCAGAGGCTTCCTCCATCATATTTTCCCATATATCCCGCATATACTCTTTTTTATCGCAACTCCCCTTTTTTGTTTTATCGTTTAAACTCAAGTTTTTTATAAAACTTAAGTTATAACGTAAAAACCCGCATTTTTCAACAATATCGCATCGCAGTCGTCCATCGCCCCCGCTCAGATCAACGGCCCAGATCTTTTCGGCGATCGCAATTGTATAAAGTCCTGCCCCATGTCCCCCCCGATAGCGAAATGCCGATTTAATCGCGACCGCCCATTCGGGCCCTAAGATCAACGGTCTTTATTAAGTCGCGGCCCCATATATAGCATTGCTTATTCCGGAGCCGAAGTACTAATAAAATGCAGCATATAAAATTATCGGGTCCGAAAGGAGGCCTTTGTACAGCGAAATGGGAAAGCTCCGATATTCCGGAGCCGAAAAGTTATAAAGGGCAGTTTTAAGGGATTTCGGGTCCGCATATTGATTTTGTTAAAATCCGCCGATATGAAATCGCCGACGGACCGGACCCGATCTCCATAAAGAAAGGGCATATAAGCATTTCGGGTCCGCGGCATTTCGGAGGTTTTATGTATTGGGACCAATGGTCCGCCCCGATGCGATATAGCGATATGATCTGGGCCGTTGGATCGGCCCGCGCCGGATCCAACGGCCACGATTTAAAGAAATGAATAGTGTTGCGGCAGAGCCAAAAATTCATCAATTTTGCAGTTTTTAAGGCTTTTCCGCCTGTTTAATGAAATAGGCCTTTTTCAAAGATTTAATCATGCGGTGCCCGTGCCCGCCCAATTACAAAGGAACGATGCTTTCCTCAGCCATTTTCAAATCGCTCCAGGCCCAAAATACTTCTAAATGCAGGGTTTTCACATCGGCGGTCCTCCAATGATCCTCTAGTCATCCAGATTGCAATTTTTTACCATTTTTGAGGCATTCGCTGATCGGCAAGGGCTGATAACGACTCCAAAGGCGGCAGAAGGCTGAGCAGCGGCCATAAATGGGTGATTGGACAGTTCAAAGGCATTCGGAGGTCAAGAAGGGACCATGTGCGTGTCAAAGAGTATCAGGGAAGCGGCGGAGTGTGTCAGTGAAGATCTTCCAAGGCAGATGAAGCAAAAGGGACCCCAGTAGATTCAGCAAGGCATCATTGAGCTATAATGGCTCACCAACTCACAGATTTTGGTCATTTAAGGCAGCATGACCACTTGAAGACAGAGATAAAGGTTTTCAAAGCAGATATTGGCAAACACATGAACCCAGTTATGTTTTTGGAGCAGCGCTGCTTCCTTAAAAGCACAGTTATCACACAGAGGACAGCGCGTGGCTCAAGGCACTCTTTCAGTCCATTTTTGAAGCTGCAGGACCATGCGCAGCCCTAAAGAGCCATTTTGATGAGGCTGCTCCCTCATGAACACCTGTTTTAGATATTTTATTGCATTTATTTCCAGCACAACTTAGCCTTAGAAGCAGTTATTGCACAGATCTCTTTTGGATCTGTTTTGATAGATATTTTGAGATATTTTCTCCCTTGACACCTGTTCAAGGGATGTTTGTAAATATTTTCTATTTAAACCACCCTCTGCACTGTTTTAAGGTTTGGTTGGTCGATAACTTCCTCTAGACTTGCATTGTGTTTTCTGATAGTCTCTATAATCAAAGATCGTTGGAATGTTTGGGAGATGAACTGACTGTTGTGTTTTAATGTCTGAAGAGTGACTATGGAATCCTAACGCTTCTACATAGCCCAATAAGTGTTTCTTATCTCTGTTTACAGTTTATATGTTTTATGCCATCATTGTTTCACTATCTAAATAGCAGAAAGAAAGAATAGTTCAGAGCTCACTTAGTTGTATTCTATTCTCAATTTCTGTGATTTATCTATGTTTTCCTCTGAATTAGTCCTGAATATGAATACTGATTTGCTCATATTTACACTAGTTCCTTCATATATGAATGTTGTTTAGGAATCCTTGATTGCCCCTATATAAATGTTCATTCACATTCCCTCTGTTAGCATAATGAGAGCTACTTAGTTACCTTTCATTCACTGACCTTCATTCCATCCTTATTCCAGCTTGATATTGTTTTATGTGTAGCTATCCTGCTCTGTATTCCTCTTGTGACCAAGAAACGCAACAGCAAGCCTAATCCACGACTCCATGCCCAATGGTTTGAACTTCTCACACTATGCATCCCAACTCTGTTTGAAAGAATCCCCCATCCCACCAAACATAAAAAAAACCCCCTTGAACTCATTAGCTAGCCTAATATCATCTTCAACAAAGCTAAATTATAAAGAGAGAGCCCTCTCTGATTGCAGGTAGGCTAGGACCTGCAGTCCAAAGATTGGTTTGTGGTTACCTCGTTCGTATCCTTTAAGGAGCTTTAAATACAACTTGAGTGATAACATGTTTGAATATGCGTAAGGTGTCGACAGATTACATTTTTGGGCAAGGCAAGAGACAACAATAAGATGTCATCTCAGAGCCTCTAGGTCTCAGACCTTGGGGTGAATTGATTTAATGCATTAGAGGAAACCCAAGGAACGATGGAAGTCGAGACAAAGTGTTAAACCAACACTTAATGAGACTAGCGATGGCACTTGACGGGAATGTCTCGGGGTCTCAGACCTCAGGGCCCCTCGTTGTGGTAAGGGATGTGATAAGAGAGGGTCGACATCGATGGGGTTAAGACAAAAATTATTTCCATCCGATAAAGTAAGGAAAGTTTGTTCCGCCCCTGGGTCATGGTGCATGGATTAGTGTGGTGGGCTCAAAATCCAAATGGGATCAGGTCACCTAGTTCGGGGTTTCAAGATCGAGAACAAGTGAATAGGGCAAAAATGCCTAAAGGCTCGAAATATGGGTGGGACCTAGTGCAGTTTGGGGTTTGGACTTGTTCGGGGCCCGGTGGAGTTAAGGGGTGTTGTGATAGTTTGGGGACTAAACGTGGAAAAAGTTCTGAATTAGCCAGAGGGTGGAAGTGTGTGACGTGTGGGCCCCAGCCCGAGTGAGAAGTCTAGAGTTCAAGGTTTTGACGAGCCTAGTAGGTGATTTAGGTTGCAAGGCATAAACTCATGACATTTCAATATAACGTGACGATGCATAAAAACGCGTTGTGGGACCAGTCTGGTGGGGCTCATGTGGAGACGTGATGTGGTTGGTGCCATGTTGGCACAAAGATGAACATATTGGCATAACAAGGTGATGTGGACCACATAACTGTGGCGAGGTTTCCACATGGGCACCTTGTTGGAGGCCATGTGGGTGCCACATGGCAATGCATGATGACATGGCAAGTTTAATGGCCCAAAACTTGAAATGGCCATAACTTTTGATGCAACAGTCAAATTGCGATAAAAAATTATATCATCAAAAATGTCTCAACGAGCTAGACGCAATGGTGATGTTTATTCTAATTTTTAAGGAAGTTGATAAACGAATAATTTTGCGACAAAATCTCCATAACCTTACTATGGAGGTTATGTTTAATGATAGTAATATTTTTTGGTACCCAAGAAACCTCTAAGGGCATGGATGGGGGTTGTTACAACATACTTCAAAGGACATCCAACACAATATCCAGGAGGCTAAGGAGGAGATTATTCAAGAACATGACTATTATTCAAATTCTAAAATTCTAACATATGTTGTACCTTGGGACCTTAATAATGGCCATACTCAGGGGCACCATAATCAATACCTCCACACCATTGACTTATATTGGCAGATTAAGTCTCTACTGGGTAATGTTCTCCTAGAGATAAATGATGCAAAGTATAAAATTATTCTTATGTTGGATGATATGTAGCTACAAGTGAAGGATATGGGTCACCATTTAGAGAATATTGAAGCCAGTCTTTCCCTAGGAAAACGTCCAAGAGTTATTGGTCAAGTTGAAGTTTCTCCTATGAAGATGGAGCCCTTAAAATCTTCTTAATGTTATGAATACATATCCTCTATTTTTTAGACCCAGTACATCTACTAACATAATAAAGTATAAGGATCTCTTACTCTTCAGTATTTTCTTGTTATAGTTTTTTATATAACCCTATAATTTTTTTTAACTTGAACTCTCCCAAAGAAAAAAATCTTGATGCATTGTGAATGGCCTTGTTTCCCTAGTGGTAAGCCAAATGCTTGTAACATGCCTCCAAATTAAAATAGGATTTGTTGAATGATCAATGAAATGAGCTTAAGAGAGAGAGAGAGAAGTTTCTCTTTGTAAGTGTATTAGCATTAACACCACAAAGATACAAGACATCACCTTTTACTTCTCCATGTGTGAAAAGGAAGGGGAAAAGGGCGGTTCTAGTAAGTGGTGAGAAGACCAAGGAGGACATGCAAAATAATGACAAGTGGCACCATGTGAAGAGATGGTATGATAGATTTATATGTCACTTACCTAATAATGCCAAGTTAGATGTGAATCCAACCGCAGATATCAGGGTGATGATTGTGACAATGCTAGAGGTAAATTTAGTATCAAGACATCTAAATAAATTTACCGTCATTAACATAATTGATTGTGTGGAAACTTGAATTTATTATCATTAATGTAATAACTGTACACCAAACTAGGTGGCCACTTATGAATATTTCGGAATTTTTTATTTTTTTGTCAATAATTTCCCTTCAAACTAGTGGTATTTAGTAAAATCATTGTCCTTTACCCATGAAAAAGTAGTAATATCTAATTTTTTTATTTTACCTTTTCTTTTTTCTTTTTCTTTTTATGTGTGGCTTATCAGCTCAGGAGATCGATGATTTCTATGTCCACAAAATATTTGTACTAGGCAAATCCACCCGAAGGGATCACTTCATGCCACCATGAAGCCTAACCCCAAGAGTGTCAATAAAATTCAACACCTAATTTCATAATAACAAAGATGCTTTAACAAAAAGACTCAACCAATTGAGCTAACCCTCAAGACTCAATTTTTTTGATTTATTTTCAAAAATATAAAATTAATATTCAAAATTTAATTAAAAATAAATAAATATTAAATATTTTAAGTTTTAAATAAAAATCATATAGATATATGAATGAAAAAAAGATTAATTATATTTATATTGTATTTAGTTAAATAATAATAATAATAATAAAAGGAGGAGATTACATCAAACCAAAATTTTAGATGAGTTATAGGATTCTATATATATGGGCAAATTATATATGATGAAGAATATCACTCAATCATGTTTGTTCTTTAACATTGAAAAATGTAACAAAATTACATACATTTTGATGAAGTAATTTTTTGTTTATGGAATAGGCTCCCAATCGGGATGTGGAATAAGGTAGGTGAAGGTGGCAGGAGTGATTATGATCACGAAAGGACAGTCGGACGCAACCACAAGTACGAAGTCGCCCTTCCAGCCAAAACAATGAATAGCAGGTCAGCACAAGTCTCAAGAAATTGGAGTGGGGGAGGTGGAATGCAGAAGATTAGTAGTAGTGGCGGCGGTAATGGAAGAGTGAGAAGGTCGGCGAAGAGGTATTATATGAAGGTGGCGGAGTGTAAGAGAAGGGGTAATCTATGCGGGACGAAAGTGGAGCAGAGCGCAGCGTAGCCAGGAGGAGCCATCAGGGAGGTTAGCGATTCCGGGTATGTGAAACTTGAGACCCCTGCACCCCTTTTCTCTGTCACAGTAGGTAGAATGGATAAGTTTAATTCATGTGAAGCCCCTGAAGACGAAAAGGGCTCAAGCGAGTTCGCCCGCCCCTCTGTAATACATTGTGAGGGGCTTCTGGGTCAGAATTGGGAGGGGATCCTTGATGAATGGGGAAACTGTAGCTGGGAGCACAGTCCGGGAAGTAACCTGGGAAACTATGGTAAGCAATTCACTGCAAAAGTAGAGGGGAAATCTGAAAGAGAGGATTCGAAAATTATGCCCTTAGCCCACCAGTTGATCTGCATGACAGAGGGCCTTATACACCTCTTGTATCCGGATAATGGTGATCAGCGTCAAACCCAAAAAAATGACGGTGACTGCAGTAGGAGCAGAGGAATACCCAAAGGGAAAATTGTAGCGGGAGACGTTGATAAGAAACTTAAAAAACTGATACCTGTGATTGATAATTGTCAACAGGAGAGGGTAGAAAACAGGATGGCGCGCCCGGGTCGCGGCAGAGGACGTGGAGGCAGAGGTCGACCAAGGCAAGGGAATCAGGGAAGTAGGCCAACAGATGTCCCAAGTAACCAGAGCAGAGGGAGAAGGTCTACCCTGACAGCAGTCCAGGAAGCGGCAAGAGCTTACCGAGAAGGCACGAGTGAGGATATCTGTCGAATCATCCAAAACATGGAAACCAGTGTGCTGGAGGAACAGTCTGAATCCGAGACTGAAGACTGGGTGGAAATGATTAGAGATCCTGGAAATACATGGGGAAGGTTGAATCTGTATAGGCAGTCTCTACATATCTACTGGGTACTAAAATGCCTCCTGGCAAAGGCACTGGAATAGGTAGCGAAGGAAATGGCAGAAATCACAAACGGTATGCCAAATTTGCATAAAGAAATGAAAAACTTCAAGGTCATCATGATCAGACAGAACAACAAACTGGAGGAGATGCATCAGCTGCTGTCCCGGATGGTTCGTACTAACCCAAGTCAGGAGGAACAAATGGATACTCCCATGGACATGGAACAGAATACAAGCACGAGAAAGGAATGATCCTCTTGAGGCTCTTATGTGGTTTTTGAACTTCTTATTTTCATAGTTTTATGCATGTTAGTAGCTTAATAGGTAGTTTCAGTTTTATAGTGCATATAGCAATTATGGAAAGACTCGTTAAATTTTGTTTTTGGAATGCTTATAGCAAACTAAGGTGGCCAACAAACTTGGTTTCCCTTCAGGGCAGGTTGAGGCCACCAAAACAATGTATCTGGTCTCCTTGTTTATCATAAATAGAAAAGAAAGGCACTACCTACACTTACAAAAAAAAAAAAATGTTTATGGAATTAAGGTAAACATTAAGATAGGGAGCATAGACATTTTATGAAATTGGTGTGAATATTAAATTATTATTGTATTTTTAAGAGTTTTTATTAGTTTCCTAATTTCATGTATGAATATAATTATTTTTAAATTTTAATTTTAATAATTTGAAACATTATGTATTTTAAAATTTTAAATATTATGTTTTTAGAAATAAAATTAGTTTGGATATATTTTAATTTTAGATTTGATATGTGTTATGAGGGATTAATTTTTTTAAATGTTAAATAAATTTTTGTAATTGAAAATAGATTTGTATTTGTAATTGATAAATTTAAAGTTTTTTTTTTTTTAAATTAAAATAAGAATTTTGTATTTATATATATGTTTATATTTGAATCACAACAAACACATCAAATAATACATAGCTTTATATTCAACAAAAATTTTGAACTTTCTTATTCAATAAAATTACAATTTTTCCTCGAAGGGCTCCAAATTGAACAACAAAAAGCAAGGTTTTTGTAAAGGCTCCAAATGTAAATAATCATTCACGATATACATCATTTCGGTGAAGTGACTTCAAGTTGAAATTATATGGTTTAACTTAAATTACGGAGCATTTCTTAGAGTTTTAATGATTTCAATGTTTTAAAAATAATTATTGAGTGGTTTTTAAATTTGTTTTGTTGTGTTTTGATAATTAATTTTAAAATAAATCAAAATATATGATTCATTAAACCATAATTTATGACAAACTCCACTATAATTTATGACAAACTCATAGTGCATTTGAAAAAAAACATCTATTAAAAGACATAGGATAACTATGGGTTTCATGGATAAATAAATGTCAATCGAAGAGTAACGGTTGGGAAATTTAATACAGCAAGGCATACAAGTCCCTGATGGGCAACGAGAAAAAGTAAGGTGGAGCTCACGTGCCACCTCACTTCCCTTTCAATGTTATGCTAGTCAGCTTATTAAGATTTCTCCAAGCTGTAATCAGATTAGGATTGGTTCATTTAAGCTAAATGCTATTGCTCGTCTACAATTACTATAATCAATTAATTATATGCTTATTCAATTTTAATTTTAATTTTCTGTTAGTTAAGAGTATCAGGAAGTGTTGTGTTTAGGTCGAGTAGATAAATAATAAATTTAATATAATATAAATGTTTTTTTAATAATTATTATTATATTTTTTTAAATATAATAAATTTATTTTTGAAACAATTTGTTTTAAATATAAACATTAAATTTAAAAATCAATTTAATTTTAATAAAACATTAAATTTAAAAATCAATTTAATTTTAATAAAAATATTTTTTATAATAAAGAGAAATAATATTAGGTTCTATTTTTATAAAAATTTAAATATAAAATAAAATATATATATATTATTTTATTATTTTTTTAAATATTATGAGGTTTTGTATTAAGTGTTTTGATTAACTATTTTAATTTTTAATTTATAGAGCTTTTAATTTTTTATCATTATTTAAATTTACTTTATTATTATGATGGTTACAAGTTAAATGTTTTTTTAATGTCTTTTCACCAATATTTAATTTAAATTATTTTGTAAAGTAAAAACAATTTTTTAAATTGAAAATTTAATTGAATGAGTAAAATGGGTTTAGCTTAATTACATTTTTGGAACTTTTAAATTAAATATTTAAATTGAATGAAAAATTAATTTAATTGCAATTAAGTTAAATCCAGTTTATTCATTCAAGGTTATTTGAGCCGACTTGAAGATGTTATCATTCAAGGATTTTTGGCTCCACATTTTTAGCAGCTATGGTTTTGCCTATGGTATTCTTCTCTAATGGTAAAATTACATTAAAAAAAATTAAAATTTCAATAAAAATTTAAAAAACTAAAAATAAAATAAAGTAAAAATTAATAATTAATAATTTTAATAACACTGTCATAAAATAATTTTTGGGCTCCAGGTTTTCAGACTAATGGATTTTCGAATGGTATTCTTATGTAATGGTTAAATTACATTTAAAAATAAATAAAAACAAAACAAAATTAATAAATAATAAATAATATATAAAATAAAATATACTCTAGGTTTTCACAATTGGTGTCAACAAGTCGACACACTCAAATAAACAACCATACATTAACACCAAAAGAGATCAAACAAAAACACACCTTAAATCAAACAAAAACACACTTTTTTATTCACTTTAAAATATGTAAAAATTTGGCCAGATTCACAATATAGGCATTTTGTGCATGACCACTTGCTTGCACACTTTCTCTCATTCTCCACTCTAACATGCTTCATAGACTTACATAGATTTATACAAGTAAATCTGAAACTAATTTTGGTTTCAGATCCTAAACTAACTCCTACAATCTCTCTAGATCCTAAAAATGCTCCCTTGATCCACAAAATCCTCACCTAATCCTATCCTAAACTAACTCCTACAATCTCTCTAGATCCTAAAAATCCTCCCATTATCCACAAAATCCTCACCTAATCCTCAAATCTCTCTAGCTCTCCCAAATATTCTCAAGATCTCTCCTAAAGAGTAGATCTAATTACAATAATTCTCATTCTCATACAATTCTCCTAGAAACATAGGAAAATACATTCAAACTAAATAATTAAATCTAACTTGAGAAACCACTCCCTTGGTGAAATGAAACCCTAGGTTAGATGCTCCTGCATCAGACTCCCCAGGTAAAAGAAAGTCACGGTCTCCTGACCATATGTCTTCATAAACAGATTAAACTCCTCCAAGATCCCAAACTTTAATTTGTCGTTGAGCATTTGTTCAGTCATGTTGTTGTTGTTATGTTGTTGTCTTCTTCTGCCTTCCAGGCTTCCAAAATTTATGTTGCAGTTCTCCTGTTTCTTCAGTCATTTGCAATCATTGTCATCCTTCCCTTTTCTCTTTTCAATAAACCTCTTTTGAGGCCCTTTCAACATCATCTTCCTCGTCGCTTCAATTTTGATGTCCAACTTCTCTTCTGGCTTGTATGAATTACTACTTCCTTGGAACATTGTTGTTGTTATTTTCCACTAGCATCTTGATGTTTGAAGCTTCCTTAGTCATCTCATGCATTTCTTCATCTTTTTAAAAGGTGTTACATCTACGTTGGGATTGATTATTGTTTTCGTTCACTAAGTGTTGTACTTCCTTCATGGAAAATTATCTTTATTTTCCTTTGAATTGTTGTAATCAACTAAAATTTCGTTTACTTCACACTCTATCCTCGGATTGTCCAACCATTTTTCTAATGTTCTCAATTTTGTATTTAAATCTACATTCTAAGGCTGTCACCTCTTGCTTCACATGCTGGACTCTTCTCATTTATGTCATCACCCTCTTGTGCTGAATGAAAGAAAATGTCATTCTTGGGTTCTTTCATCAACTTCTCTAACAATTTAACTTCCTCTTCAAGTATAGTATATGATTGATTCTCTTCATATCTCTGATCCTCTTTCTAAATGCCTTCATAAGGAAAATTTTCTATGTTTACTACAACAATATCTGTATGCATACACAAATCCTCCTTTGATATCTACGTCTTAAGGTCTTCATGGTGATTTGAGTCTTCCTCATCATTATCTTCCCCAAGCAATGGTCCTTGATCTGGTTCTGAATAGTAAACTTCTTCTTCCTTCTACTCGGCTATTCGGAGTTCCTCTTCCTTCAACCAGATTCTCATCACGTGCCTCATCTTCTTCCTTAGTTTCCTTGCAATTTTTTTTAATAGGCCATTTCACTTGGTTCTTCATTCGCCATCCACATATTCTTGCATTTTCCTTTAGAAACTCCATTAGTATGCTAAGTTGTACTTTCATCTCAACTATTTCTCATTCAATTTCCTCTTGAGGCATCCTCTTCATCTTCATGCCATTTTCCTTGGCATCTCCCTCCATCCTACTGTAATTTTCACTCAAATCCTTGTCATGACTATCAATAGCCATCTTCACTTTTCCCTATGTGAACTTCACCTTGTTCACTTGTGAACCACACTAAGCCTCTGCAATAAAAAGTTTGTTTCACCCTGCTACAAGTACCTCACCAAGCTTCTCTCTGAACTTGGCCTTTTGGTAACACTAGTTCTTCTAAGCTTTCTTTGCTCCTTTAGCCTTCTGCACTCTCAAGAGCTTCACTTGTTGTTTCCTCAGACAATTCTCTGAGATTTTCAATTTCTACTGCAAGGGTTACCATGATCTCTCTTCCTCTTTCAATTTCTACCTATAATCAAATACTTGTTCGACAGTCACTTATGTATCGTTCCTTCAATAGATGTTATTTCCCAAGAATTCTGCTTTCTTTGCTCCAATTCACTACAAGGTCCTTTCCGCTACCGATCTTCTCAAGTTGCCTTCAAGTTGTCATTACAGTTGCCTGGTTTGATTTTGATCGATTTGTTCTATGAGAATCTGAAAAAACCTCCTTTCTATATATAGGAGTCTAAGGGGTCATAACATAATCAGAGCTGACATAACAATAATAATGTAAGGGCACAATAATAACAATAGTGGGCTTCTATGGGGCACAATAGTAACAATATGGGCACTACATGGGTACATCAATATAATAAGTGGGTTATACTAATAACAATAAGGGGTTACACTAGTAGTATAGGGGCCTAACATGCCCCTCTCCTTCAAAAAGAATTGTCCTCAACGCTTGAGTAGTTCTTGATGCTTCTGTATAAAATTCTTGTCCTCCCATGTGGAATATTCAGCGGGTAAGTTCTTCCACTTGATGAGATACTCTGAAATTGATCAATTTCGTAGCTGTCGGGTTCTTGTTTCTGTGACTACTCCAGGTTCCAATATGATTTTTCCTTCCTCTTCAATTTCTGGCAATATTGTTTGAATTGGGATCTTTTGCAACTTTTGAATAAATGTCCATACTTCTTCGTCCTTCTTCCATTCATCCCTTGCTTCGTTTATCCAATCTGGTTGGATAATATAAATAGCACAAAACACTGCTTCCACATCCTTATCCTTAAAGAGTCTTCCCATTCGGTAAGGTCACCATTTTTTAAGTGCATGTAGTATTGCCAACATTTCCTTCTCATAAATAGCTTGCTTGAGATGTAGCAGTAAAAATACCTAATCACCTACATCAAAACATTTTTCACTACGATGTTGATCTCCCTGTTGTTTCGTTTGATTTTGCACCGAAGTGGCGTTATCCTTTAAAAGTTGGAGAACTTGTTGTTGATGCTCGATGTGATCTTTCACTGCTTGAAACTTTTTCTTCTTGATATGTCCTTCTATCTCTAGAGTTTGAGGAGTGGTAATCTCTTCCAATCCTTTACAAGATATGGTCGGATTCATTTCTTGATGCTCGATGTGATCTTTCACTTCTTGAACATTTTTCTTCTTGATACGTCCTTCTATCTTGATAGTTTGAGGAGTGGTAATTTCAAACAATGAATTACAAGATATGGTTGGATTCATTTCTTCTTTCTCAATGTGATCTTTCACTTCTTGCACCTTTTTCTTCTTGATATGTCCTTCTATCTTGAGAGTTTGAGGAGTGGTAATTCTTGCCAATGCTTTACAAGATATAGTCTGATTCATTTCTTCTTTCTCTGGGGTGCGGTCCTGGCATATATCTTCTTCTTTTGATGTTTCTTGATCCTTTTCTTCCTCCTCTTCATATTCTATGTAAAATAATTTCTTCTCAGCACACTTATGACCTTTAGTGCATTTGCTATCACAATTGTAACAAAGCCCCTTTTCTCTTTTTTCTTCCAATTGTTGTGGTGTAAGCCTTGTAGGTTGTGGAAGGCTAGGAGAAACAACACTTCCATCTTTATAGTTGTGAGGGGTACGCTTCCTGGTTTCCATGATTTTGCTTTCCACTATGTCACAAAGCCCTTTTACTCTTTCCAATTGTTGTGGTGTTGCTCTAAATAAGGTGTTGCTCTTTGTATCCTCATAATGTGCTATCATTTCCTCCGTGAAAATTGACCACGTAACAAGTTGTTTACGAGAACAAAGCCATTTGTACCATAAAAATTGATCGGGTTCTAAATATGAAGATGCAATACATACCTTTTGTAACAGTTGTACACCATGTAGATCAAAATATTGCTCTATCTGAAGTATCCAATTTACCGGATCCTTGCCATCAAACTTCCTCATCTTTCTTTTTCTTGATTTTAGGAGCTCGACCTTGAAACGACTGTAACTTTGTACTTTTGGATCTTTAAGTTCTGAAATTGCAACTTGTAGTAGCCTTCTGTGTCCTCTTTCCAATGCCACTAGTATGATCCAAATTGGATTCTCCAAGAAAGAGTTATGCACAATCTCCCGCAGTGACCTGATTGTAGACTAGTTCAGTAGAGCGAACTTGTATGAAGTTCCACGTGTCACTGTTTCAAGATTTGACTCTGAAAAATATATAAACGAAAACTACAGTCCGTCCTCTTTCTGTACCTTCTTACGAAATTTCAATCCGATGCTCAGAAAGAAAGTTATGACGATTTTCCCCAGGTCACCTGTTTGGAATGTAATTCAGGAGTCTGCAAAAAGACCAACTTCCTCAGATCATATCTCCGCAAATATCGCGCAAAAAGCTCTGAAATTCGGACCCAAGGTTCAGCGCGATTTCTTCTCAAATGGGTTTTTTTGCGACTTCTAAAACGTCACAGAAAAAAATTTATAGCGAAAATGCCACGATGACCTGTTTGGAGCAGCGAAACCCTAGAATCCAAAGCTCTGATACCAAATGTTATGAAACCAGCTCAAGAAAAGATAGAAAATATAGATCAACGCCTTAGAATTCAGCCTCTTCAAGGGGGAAACCTCCTTTACATTACATAAATGTACAATTATCCGATGATACAAATGAAAAGACCTCCTTTCTATATATAGGAGTCTAAGGGGTCATAACATAATCAGAGCCGACATAACAATAGTAATGTAAGGGCACAATAATAACAATAATGGGTTTCTATGGGGCACAATAGTAACAATATGGGCACTACATGGGTACATCAATATAATAAGTGGGTTATACTAATAACAATAAGGGGTTACACTAATAGTATAGGGGCCTAACAGAATCCACGTTCATGCTTGGAATATGGCATGGGGGTGATTGGCTTAAGCGAGACTTGGTTCATCCAATCTATGGTTAGGTGGAACATGGAAGTCCCGAACCTGGTTGGCCTTTGCATTCATCGATAAGAGCTCTCTTTCTCCTTGATATTTTATGGGTAAATATATTTGTTTATATGTGGCTTATATGGCGGTTAAATCCTTGATATTTATGTTGTTTATATGTTGGTTATGAATGAGTTTTATGACAATAATAATGTATGGCTCTCATCATGTTTCGATTAATCATTGAATGTACAATGAATATATGACTTAATAGATGGTAATGCAGTTATTGTGATGAGGCATCAATGTTTCTTAGTGATTCTCATATAAGTATGAGACCCCTATGTTCAGATATGTTGTTTAAATGTGTAGAATGCATATTTGTGACATGTTTGACGAAATGCTTGTCATGGCTAGTAGGGGTCTAGTCAAGTCCTTGTTTAAGTATTTACATTTGTACCATTGTTTTGATGTTACTTTTCATTTCTGAAAGTTTCATGGAGTTCTGAGAAGTGGCCTGAGTCCTCGCCCTGAAAAAGTGGCACAAAATTTGGAGCCACTGGAACATAACTACCTGGAAAGTCCCCAGTCGCATGCATGCCCATGTCAAGGGAGCGACTGAGGCTTTAAGGCAACAAAATTTCAGTTTGTCTCAGGGGTTGGTCACCTGGATGGGTTGGATGGCTCCTGGGGGTTATGTTGCATGTGTAAAAGGTCAACTTGTCTGTGTTTCGTCAGTTCCACTTCCTTAACTATTACACAGGGAGTTGAATCATATCATAGTAACTCTTCGTCACATGTTTACCCCAGTTGGTTGGTTACTTAGGTAGATGTGCCAGGAGGGTGTTACAAAGATTGAGTCAAATCACTTGAATTTGGAAATTAAAATTTGCTTACTAATAGGATTCTCTAGCCTTAAATGAATAAGCATGAGGAGAATAAAATACTTAGAAAATGGATTTATGAATTTGTTAGATATTTTGGCATCATATTTGAAATGAATTGGTTATTGGAAATTCAATTTCTAAATATTAAAGTTTAAAATAACCTTTTGTTTTGTCTTGTAACCAATTTGACATGTGCTGGGTAGATAGAAAAATGCTAAAGCATTATTTATGTAATATTTTTATAAGAAAATTATCTTGTTTAAAATAGAAACAATATTGTCATAGAATTTTGAAGGTCCTACTATTCAAGTTCATGACTTTTATCTTGCAATATGTCATTTGCACTTAGTATAAGAGTTTGGTAGTGAAATTTTCTTGGATAAAATAGAGAGTGCTCCATGCAAATCAAAGGACGGGCTGGCCCCTTCTCATCCCTACCACTTTCATAATATTACAACTACCTTAATGGAAGAGGGATACATGCACAAAGGAAGTATTTCAATACTTTCCTAAGGGAGTATAGTTCAACATACCTAGTATTCCAAACAATGTTAAGATAATCATTGTTCAAACTAGTGAATAATCAAATGAGAAATAAAATCTCACTCTTTCAATATTAAGGAGATTAAGCTTAGAAAGCCATATTTATGGGGGTTCCTTAGCTTTGAACTTATGATTCTATAAATTCACAAAGATTAACTAAAACTTTGAATCTTATGAATCTATAAATTCACAAAGACTAAGAGATTAAGCTTACGAAGCCATATTTATGGGGGTTCCTTAGCTTTAAATCTTATGATTTTATAAATTCACAAAGACTAACTAAAACAATGAATCTTATGATTCTATAAATTCACAAAAACTAACTAAATTAAAAACCACTTCATCCACATGGTAAGATCATCTTTTATTTTCACATGCATGTCCTTTTAGGGTTAAATTCAAAAAGACTAACTAAAATTTTAAATCTTATGATTCTATAAATTCACAAAGACTAAGTAGATTAAAAACCCTTTCATCCACGTCCATGAGGTCTTGGATTGATGGTGATCGAGTGCTCTGTTAAGGCACTCCTTGATGTAAATTCATTGTTTCAATTCCTCGCCCTGATCAGGGTGATATATTGGACATGTTGAAGATGTAGTCCTGCTAAGCTTACAAAAAAATCCTTCCGTAGTAAACTTTAAAGTAACCACATCATGTATGATGGAGAGAAACCCAACTAGCAACCAATGATTGAGATACACACTTTTAAATTTCAACTTAAAGAAAAATTGAAAGAAAATTAGACCAATGAATTTAAAGAAAAATATATTACAACTTAAATAAATGGGGTTGAAGTTCTTTGTGGGCTACATAGCCACCATGTGAAAAGAGAAAGTATACCATTTCCTTTGTTAGTGAGATGAAGTATTGGAAAACAAATGAAATTTGATTTTAAATCAAATGCTAATGTAGCCACAATAGGGTGTGATTAATTATCAAAACTAAATAAATACAAAGAGCACATAAAATATAGAAAAAGAATGAATTTTTTACTTTCTATCCTATGTGTTTAGCTCTTCCTTACCATCTCCTATGCCTAAATAGGTCTTCAAAATTTCCCTACCACTTGGGAGAACTAGTTAGGGAAACTAGTTAATTTCCTATCAAGGTAGGAAATTTTTTAAATACATAAAAAATGAACTTGATAATTGTTCTAAAGAAACTTTAGACTTTCTAGCTATCTATGCAAAAATTACAAAAAAGATAAGAAACAACTATCAATAAGTAAAATAAAGAAGCCAAACCAAAGGAAACCAAAAAATTAACCTAGCTAACCAATCCCTCAATGGAGATAGCCAACATAATTAGAAATTACTACTATCCCTCCACCCTTAATAAACAATTATGCATTCCTAATAGATAAACATGAGAACAAGTGAGCACAAAATTAGTAAGAAACCTTAAAAAAATCAAAGGACTTAGATTCTTTTGTTTAACAAGTCTTTCAAAATAAAAAGGTTTTCCTCTTATTTATAAGGCAAGAGTTTTGTGGACCTCCCAAAAGAGGGACATCTTTAGCTCATTGTGATAGTATCAACTCTTACTAAGTCATAAATTCTTGATATTACAAGCTATGGGATACTCTTGTTGTTATAGTGGTAGTAGCTAGATTGGATTTTGGACCTCACCTAGATTACTCACATAAATTACCAATTCACAATGATAAAATGAAAAGAAAGACAAAAATAAATTATTGCAAAACATGTTGATTTCAATGTCAAGATGACAATTAATGATTGGATTAACTAGATATTGCTTTTGAATGAAAGGGGTTGTTGGAGCTAGTCAACAAATTTTATATGTTTGAGCCTCATAAGTTTAAAATGTTTATTTTTGGTTATTTCATATTTTTATTTTATAATTTTTAATAAAATTAAAAAGTTAATCGATTTAGATAATAATGCATTAATATATTTTATTTACCAAAAAAATATAAAATTATGTAATTTACAAACTATGGACCAAGCCTATAGATTAGAAGGCACCCTTATAGATTTGATTATAATTTCTTTTAAGTAAATCAAAAATATTGCATAATGACAAAGAGATGAGTTGAAGATGTATGTGAAATATCACACTGGAAAATTGAGAAGTATATTTAATTTTTCATATTAAGTATTGTGGTATAGTGATCATTTTACTTCTAGGATAGTGGTTTAATTGGCAAAAGAAACCATTCAAGATATATCAAAAATTATAATGTTAAGAATATGTGAATAAACAGTTAGGTAGGTCTATTTCTTCATTTTTAACTTTTATTTTTATATAAAACAATTTTTGTATATTTTCAAGATTCAAAGTCTTGGTCAATTTTTGTATATTATAATAGATTTATTATAATATGACTTATTACAATATAACTTGCCTTTGGGCAGGTATAATAAGACTTATGTTGCATGTCAAAAATGTTTTTTAACCATTATAATATTTCAAATTTAAAATTTTTAAGATTGATATTATTGTTTAAATCGATGATATTTCAAATTTATAAATAATATGGATTAAAGTTAATTTTATTGGATTAATTATAAATAATTTGTAAAATGTACAGAGAGATATAGAGATAGTTTTTAAGTAAAATTAACATTTTATTTTTTTTTATTTAATATTTTATGAAAAAAATTCGAATTATTATATTTGAGTTTCATATTGAATATAAAAAGAATTATTTATCTTTTTCTGATCTAGGTGGATCTTTAAAAAGTACCTGTGGCATGGTAAAAAGGCTCAAAACTCAAAGTGGCAGAAACTCTATAAACTTAGCATCATATGAAGTGCTCGTCATCTTGATTCCAACAATGTGAACGACACTTGAATCCGAGCCCATATGAAGAAGTTAGAGCAAGTCAAAGTTAGGTTTGACTTGGACAAGTGGCAGGAGAAGATGACGTGGCAGAACTCTTCAACGAATGGGGAAGCGTCAAGTAGCAGGGCGCCATTGGCCCCGCATTTCGTTGATCGCAAAAGGCATAGGTCAGCGGTTTTACAAATCGCCCCAAGCAAGGAAGGGTGTGATGTGATGATCGCAAAGGGAAGTGCTCTACAAAATCGGCCCCTGACAGTCAGTGTCACGCCCCTACCTTGGCGGTACTCTTCCAACTGCACAATGGGGGGTGCGGCACCACCACTCACTTTCTTTTTAACAATACTTGTAAGTGTGGACTACACCTACTTTCTATACTTAGTTTATTTTTCAACTTTACCAAGTACTTATCTTTCGTTAACACAGTGGAAACATTCACATTACATTCATCATCATCATCATTATCATTTTAACCATAAAGTGCACAGCGGATATAAACGGGAGGGGCAACTCCCTGCAATATGAGTCTGCCCAAACAATAATGATAATCTTCAGTTTTTACAAATTTACAATCAACCTACAAATTTTACACTTTGGACTACACACCGTGCAGCCTCACCTTTTCACTAGGCAGAGGCGCCCACCGGTCACCTCCACCATTCCTTCGTTCAGCAAGTCATTTACTGTTTCACTGAACACCCTTGCTCGCTCTCGGCTCATTCAATCGAACACCCTTCGCTCGTTCAGACAGACGCCCTCGCTCACCCTCGGCTCGTTCAACCGAACGCCCTCAGCTCATTCAGACGAACGCCCTCGCTTGCCCTCAGCTTGTTCAACTGAACGCCCTCGGCTTGTTCAACCAGACGCCCTCGCCCGTTCAACCGAACGCCTTTGTCTGTTCACCCAAACGCCCGCAACTCGTTTCACCCGGCGCCTTCGCCCATTCAGCTGAACGCCCCAGCTTGTTTCAACCAGCGCCTTCACTCATTTCACCGAACGCCCTCGACTCATTAAACCGGATGCCCTCACCCATTCACCCGAACACCCTCGACTCATTCAACCGAACGCCTTCGCTCGACCTGCAGTTTTGCACTGCCTGCGGCCACCCGAACACTGCTCCACCATTCTGTGGCTAGGTGCTTCGACCCCAATGCTCCGCCTACACCTCCACCAATGTTTCAGTTCGCCTCCTCTAAGTGAGCTCATACTTATTGCTCGCCAAGACACTTAGAAGATTGTTCGATGATGCTTTGCCACCATTCCGCCCCCTCCTTTATATGGCGATTGGCCCTTCGGTTGGGGTGCCGACCCACCATTTCATCCAACTCGCCCCCTCCATTGTGTTAGCCCATGGTGTGGGCGCCCATACGTGGGACCACCCATCATATAAGTTCACCACAACTTCTCAACACTTAGTCATTTTTTGAAGATGACTTTCGCATTTTCCACCATTTATCCAACTTGTCGCACCATACGAGCGCGCCCAACTCATCGGTCGCACCTCCAGCTCGTTGCTCAACCATCGTGCACCCTTCGCCGATCGCATCCATCGCACAATGACTCTTGAGGCCTTACAGTCATGGTTGTGATTGCAATATCGCAATCGCATATTGCACAACACTGCGTTTGTAAACAGTAAGACCCATTGGTTCCGCCGATTGCAATACGCCGATGTTCCCGGATGCGATATGGTATAGAGTGTGGGTTTGAAAATTCATCGGGTCTGCCGGATCTCACAGTGCATCAGCCCGTATGGAGGATCACCCCTGCTCCGAACGATTCCGATTTGCGATGGGTTATCGGCACCAATAGACTATGGTCGCCGATGTTAAAAGCCGTCGGGTTTAGGAGTACGCCAATTTATCCGTCATTTGAGATTTAATGTGAAAACGGTTTGTGAACTGTGTTGAAGGCAGTTTTTCTCCGTTTGACAAGTTTGTTACCTACATACTATTCACGGCCCAAGAATCCCTGTTGGAAATGCCCGCCTGTTAAATTTGTCATTTGTTTGGAACTGCCTACGATTGAGGAGTCGGTCGATCAAGGGCATATATGGGACAGTCTGCACCGAAAAAAGGTAGGAGACTAGTGTGATATTTCAGAACACATTGCATGCAGTAGTACCCCAACTTGGCAGTAGGCCGGAACCTCGCCTTGAGCAGCAGGGAGATTTCTGAGAGGGTGCAGAAGCTTCATTTCTCTGAATTGGGTGTTCGGATAGGCAATTTTGCACGATTTTTCACCAGGATTTCAATGGTACTATCTGTTTCTAAAGTTGGGCTCTCCATTCTTCATCCATCTTCTAAATTGGAGGTATAGGGCTTGTAAATGAATGTTGCTTGTACTTTATCTGTTTTTTATGCCACTTAATGAAAGAAGGTCTCCCCACTATTGATCAAGGCCCGGAGATGTAGTCCAAATTGGATGAACTTCGTAATAAAATATTTGTGTCATGGTTTCATGTTTATTTTGTGATTTCCACATTATTTTATGTGTTTTTAAGTTCCATGGTTAATAAGCTCTGTTTCATGTAAATCGGATGCATCTATAAGTAAAAGATCTTGGATCAAGTTTGGTATCGAAGCAAGTCTTTGTCAATGCGAATTGCATGAGTATATGCTAACCTGGAACAAGCTACGCAAAAGGTGAAGGAAATCTTGAGTCCTTTGATCTCGAAGCAGGACGTGCACAATGAAGAAGAAACATGGAAAATGAAGAAGCTCGTTGGGAAGAGGAACAAAATTTCCGCAAGGTATTCTACAATATGGCAGAGAAAGTGGACAAGCTATTTTCATAGTATGAGAAGGAACTTGGGCACGAGAAGCAAGATGCCGATGGCAATAGATAGTAAAATCATGAAGGTGGAGGAGAAAAGCCTCATCCCTCTCCTTCTTCAAGTGATAGTTCTCATCACTCTAATCATGATTCCAAACATACATCTAAGAAACCATTCTTCAAGCTAGATATAAAGTTTGACCTTCCCATGTACAATGGAGAGTGTAGTGCAGAAAAACTTAATAATTGGATAAGACAGATAGAGGTCTACTGCCAGATTCCATAAATCGAAGAATTTGAGGCAAAGGTCTACTTAGCATCTCTTCGGCTGAGTGGAACTACTCTCGTTTGGTGGGAGAGAAAGTTGCAGAAGGGGAGCAAAACGTTAGGTAACATTCTTTCCTCTTGGTCCAATTTTATTTCTGCATTGAAAGACCAATTTTAGCCTTTGGGTTATAAACAAAAGTTACTAATGGAATGGAAATATATAAGGCAAGGTAAAGGCCAAAATGTGCAAAGCTTCACTGAAGAATTTTGAAAACAAGCATTGAATTTGGGCATCTCATTATATTCGCCCAAGACTGTAACTAAGTATGTTGGTGCGCTACATAGTAACATAAGACACTCATTGTTATTGTTCGAGCCTACTACGATTGATGTAGTTAGCGTAAAGGCCATTCATCTTGAAATCCAAGGCAAGAATGACAAAGATGATCCAGCCAAGAAAACACCGTTCAAACCTCAGCATGGCAAATTCCAGAAGAAAGGCAAGTGGAAGGATAAGAAGAACGTCACAACCAAGAAAGAGGATGGAGTAATGCCATCTTGCATGCATTGCAAGAGAGAAGATCATGATGAGGACCATTGTTAGAAGCTACATCGAGAACTGAGACCAAAGAGATTTAGTGAAAAGGGCAAGCAGAAGACAGTGGAAACAACATAGCAAGACCTTGGATCAGATTCTGATGACGAGACATTGATCATAGCCGTGGGCACAAGAGGTACTCTTTCTGTTAGTAATAATTCTAATTCAATTGAAAGTAGTAGTTATTTGAATGAGCCTGTAAGTAATGAGTGAAAGAGAATTGAATTATTCCACATTAGGGTTATTATAAAACACACAAAGGTGGAAACTCTGTTCGATTCAGGTTCCCAAGCAAATTTAATCTCAGAGTCCTTAGTGAAAAAGTTAGGCCTCGAAACTAAGTCTCATTCGAATCCACACCCGCTTGGTTGGGTAAGCAATAAAGAAAAATTACAAGTAACCAAGCAATGTAGGGCCAGATTTGTTATTGCTTCCAAATTAGTTGATGAGGTAGAGTTAGATGTTGTGCCTTTGGATATCTATGGAATTATCTTAGGAAGTCCATATCTATATGACAGAAAGGCAGTTTTCTTTCGGCACGAAAATAAATACCACCTCACGAAGGACGGAGCAGAATATATAGTTAGATTTCATCATATGAAAGTTAGTGTTAGCCTTGTAAGTGCAGGACAGATTAAACGATTGGTTAATTCCAGTAAAGGGTGCATTCTCATGGTAGTGACAGTGAAAGAGGTCGAGACGGCTGACGCTTTCAAAGGTTGTGATCCTAATCATAAGAAAGAATTGTTTGAAAATAGTTCTGACTATGATGGATTACTTCAGGAACCGAGAGGATTTCCCCCAAAACGAGAAATCCAACACGATATCCATTTACAACAGGATGCTCTTTTACTAAATATTGGCATGTAGAGGATGGCTTCTATCGAGATGGAGGAGATCAAGAAACATGTGCAGGAATTGCTAAGTCAAGGGGTCATTAGACCGAGTTCTTCTCTGTGCAACTCACCGATCATGTTGGCACCAAATAAAAATGGCACATGGATAATGTGCGTAGACTACAAGGCGCTAAACAAAATTACGGTGAAGAATCGATACCCTCTCCCTTGCATTGATGAATTATTAGATCAGTTGAAAAATGTTTTATACTTTACAAAACTGGATTTGCGTAGTGGATATCACCAGGTTAGAGTTGCAGAACAAGACATATGGAAGATTGCATTCAAAACCAACAAGGGTGTTGTGGGGAAAAGTATCTGACTCGGATGACCCTATCCCTACTCTAAGGGTGACAGTCCTTAGCAACAACTGAAAGTAAAGCTTTGATGTTTTCCTTTATGAAAGTACAGAGAAGGAAGAAAAGATTGACCAACCGGAGTCTTTCGCTTTTGTCGATCCTATCCTCTCTCTTTGTCTCTTGTTCCCAGCTCCTTGCTCCCTTTGCCGGTCCAGCTACACAAAGATCCTGCACAAACAAGAGAAGGAAAACTACAAGAAACATGTACTCATAACTGATGCATGGATTAGAGTGAATCAGATATACAAGTAAATACAATACATCAATGCAATACAAGTATATAGGAGAACATTCAAAGCTTTATTGAAGTAAAAGGGTTCTGAGAAGGTTACAACCATCAATGGCTCCAATCCAGCGGCACCTCCCCAGCAGCAAGAAATCTCCTCTTCACCTCTATAAAAGCAATCACCCAATAGCTCTAACTGTAAACCAACAGCACTTCCTTACTTTGCACAAAATTCCAGCCTCTTTAGACCTCATAGAAGAGCTCTATATATAGGAGATTTGGAGAAAGGATGAGTCAGCTTGAGGCTGGCATAAAGCTGACTAGTGTCCTCTCCCACTTTAGTTAAACTTCAGTTCTTGAGTCCACTTGGAGATCCTTGCTTACACATGGAGATCAAGTACCTCTTACTCATCACAGGGTGAATCCCTTGAACCAAGTGTCAGTTTGGAAGCTTCCTGGGCAATTGACACCTTGCAGAATGACTGTGCCACTTGGCCAATCTCGCCCAGCGCAGGTAGCCTTCATTAGATTTGACTTTCAGCGCAGGTACAAGGAGGAGCAGTTGCATTCCAGCGCAGATGCTCAGTGGAGCAGCTGACATGATCCAAAAATAGCCTGTTTCTGAGTGTTTTCAGGTGGAGAACTGATGGGAAGTGCTGTGGTTTGCTGACCTCGTTCCTCTAGGGGTAAGAACAACATGTTTAGGGACTGAGGATCCCTGTAATTATCGACATTTCATGCTCCATGCTGCGAGGCACAAAAATGTCTATAACAGTTGCCCCCTAAAGTATGAGGCCGTTTATCGGGTGAAATGCTTTATCCAGAGGGTCCGAAGTTCATTCAAGTGCTGAGAGGTGCCCTGTAATACAATACAATACAATACATTATTTTTCATTCTGTTTTCATGATCTAGCTGAGGCGGGCATTCCCATGCTCAGCTTTATAAATACATTTTGGTACATAGAACAGACGATCGTCTGATGGTAGACTGATAATTCTCTGCTGAAATTATCATCCTTTGAGTAGGATGATCATCTGCTGCAATGATGTACATGACAAATGCTTTTATATTTCCTGAATATGTATCGCAGCCCGGATGGATGAAACTAGATCCGGGGTCTTCAAACTCTTTCGATCTTCACTCTAAGTACAAGTCGATCCATGTGAGAATTTCGCTGAAGTCGAACATGGAAAGACATCGCTTAATTACCGGTCAATGATGAAAACCGTTAATAAGCGCGAGAGGAATCACCGATAATGATAATGACCCTCAAGGTACTGCAGTACAATTCACGTAGCGTGAATAAAGGACTTGGCGTCGAACACCACGCAAAATCTTCTGGTCGAAGGTCATTGATGTATACCTGTCGCCGGAAGTGAGAAACTTGCCATTGAGGCATGCAAGCTTCAAAGTACTGATGGGGTTGTTCCTAGATCAACTTCTTGGATAATGAGCTGAAGTCGACAAGAAGCGATTCGTCAAAGGAGGGCCTTAATGAATCCCACATCAATGACACGGAACGGAGCTAATGATTTTAGTGGAGGTGAAAACAAACTGTGATATATGATTCAGGGTGGCGATCATGAATGGATGAAGGATAATGTATGGCAGTGGATGGGACACGGTTGACACTTTCAGAATGACCTCTCTTGAACATATAACGACACTGATGCGATGGATCGGTAGCATTACCCCAAAATGTGGATGGTTTGGCGAAGACCATGGTGATGAGACCGGTGAATGAAACAACCCAACCCGATGTGGTACGGAAGAAAAGTGTCATGTTCAAGAGCGACTTGCTACCATTAAGCTTTGATGTTCTCCCAATTTTTCCCTAGTCATTTCTGACCAGTACCTCTTTATTTTTGTCAAGCTTGAGGAGGATAACATATGCTTGTTCTATAACCTGCCCTTCGGGCAAGCCCATCGCTATGATTTAACGAGCTTAGCGATAGGGAAACTCGTTCTCGTCTAAAGACAAGTTTGTCGCTATTTAATCATTTTAACGAGTCTAACGACAAGGAAAACTCGGTCCTTTTCATTTTTAGAGAGTCTGAAAAGGTACGAAAAGTTAACTCCAAAATTCCTTTTTTCGTCATCTAATCCCTTAAGTCCGAAAAAGTTTAAAACAATACAGAAGGGATGAATTTTCGGTTGCTTTAACGAGCCGAACAAACAAGCGCTCGATCTTTTTGTGCAATAATCCCTCAGGTCCAAAAAGATTAAAATCTAGAGGAGGGATAGCTTTCCGGTCGCTTTAATGAGCTGGAAGGCCAAAACTCGGCAAACTTTTCATATTTTACGAGTCAGTGAAAAGAGCTCAAAGAAGACTCGTCTTTTGAGGAACGAGTGATGAACAGGGATAGCAGCAGATTCCAGGTACAGGTTGGAATTCTCCAATCACGGCAGTGTCACAAGGATGGCTAAGTGAAATCACTCTTCGCAGCTGTTCCTCAAAATGGGTAAACAAACATATGGAGGTGAACGATTGGCCAAATGAACAGATGGAGGTGATGGCATATAAACATGACCAAGGGCTTTCAAAGGTTACATTTCTCGAGGTTGTTTACCGGTTCATTTTTTCTGGATGAGCTTGAACTGTAGGGAAAGATTGCTCACAACTTGTGTTTATTTTTTAACGAGCATGAACTCTGTACAAAACTGCTCGAACCTTGCGTTTATTTTTTAACGAGCATGAACTTTATGCTAAAACTGCTCATTTTGTTTTGCATGCCCCCAGCATCATAATAACGCATGTCAAAGGAGGGTGCCCCCCAAGCTTCATTGCATTCAATTTGGTGGTTGGAATGAAGGTTTACCTTTGAGTTTTGAAAGGGGATTTGTTTCATTTTTTAATGAGGTTGACATAGTAAAAGAACTATCCTCATGACTCCTTGTTTCATTTTTTAAAGAGGTTGACACAAGATAAGAACTGTCCTCGGTGCCGACAAAATATCTAGGAATCTTCCGAATCCAACCAGAAGATTGGATTAGATTTCATTTTGTAGGTTTCCACCGTGGCCACTTCCGCCAGATTACTTGGAGGCGGTAGGGCGAAAGTACCCATTAAGGCAGGGTCTTTTAGGAGACCTACTCCGATATTTTGAAGCCAATGATTCCTTCCATGGATCATTGGAATGCTTCCTGTAACTTGTGAACTGTTGGGGAGAAAAGTTTGTTGGTCGACGATTGTAATTCCTTCTTGGAAGGGAAATGCAATCTTCCTGAAGTAGGTCGACACAACCGCGGCCATGGCATAGATCCAGGGCCTTCCTAGTAGGATGTTGTAATCGAGGTTTCCATCAATTACTTCAACATCAATTCTTACTGTTTTGCCCCCCAGTTCAACTTGCAAGTTACTTAAAATCCCGTATGGAGTGTATGATCGTCCATCAAATGCTTTTAACGTCGTTGACGATTTCGACAAGGGTGGTGAGCCTAAATCTTTCCAGCAACTCATCGACATAAGACATGTAGATGCCCCCTCATCAATAATTGTTCGATGAATAGTTTTGTTGAGGGCTTTCACTTGAATAAGGAAAGCTAGTTGAGCTGGTAACTGAGGGTCATATCCTTTATGATCAAAGGCCACAAGATTGGAATCCATTGGGCCAATCCCACCTATTGCTGATAATAACGCTTGCTCTTGGGAGGGGCAATTTTGTGGTACTTCAAGTGTCGACATAGTGGACGGCGATTGGGCCAGGTCCTTTACTATATTATAATTCTGTGCTTCTTTGGCACGAGGATTAAATGTCGATTTGTGTACTACTCCCTTTGGCGACTTTATCATTGGCTCAGGAACGATGGGTGGCACAACTTCGGTCAAAGCTGTCGTCGAACTACTAGGTTGTTCATTAGCCTTGTTATTTGACAGCCATGGATTCCCGTAATCTTTATTCCTTGTCAAAGCATTATTCTGCTGCTTTGAGGTAGACAACATAAGCACTTGGGATCGGGAAGCATTTTGATTAGCAACCAGATTTTGATGAGGATCATTGTTTTACTTCTATCAATAAAGCTTTGAATGTTCTCCTATATACTTGTATTGCATTGATGTATTGTATTTACTTGTATATCTGATTCACTCTAATCCATGCATCAGTTATGAGTACATGTTTCTTGTAGTTTTCCTTCTCTTGTTTGTGCAGGATCTTTGTGTAGCTGGACCGGCAAAGGGAGCAAGGAGCTGGGAACAAGAGACAAAGAGAGAGGATAGGATCGACAAAAGTGAAAGACTCCGGTTGGTCAATCTTTTCTTCCTTCTCTGTACTTTCATAAAGGAAAACATCAAAGCTTTACTTTTAGTTGTTGCTAAGGACTGTCACCCTTAGAGTAGGGATAGGGTCATCCGAGTCGGATACTTTTCCCCACAACAAACTGGCGACTCCACTGGGGATAAGAACAACATGTTTAGGGACTGAGGATCCCTGTAATTATCGACATTTCATGCTCCATGCTGCGAGGCACAAAAATGTCTATAACAAAGGGGTTGTTCGAATGGATGGTGATTCCATTCGGACGGTGCAACGCTCCGACCACGTTTATGAGAGTAATGAATGATTTGTTTAGGCCTTTTCTTGATAATTTTGTACTTGTATATCTGGACAATATTCTTATTTATAGTAGGACATGGGATGACCATGTATGTCATGTAAGAAAGTGCATGATGTTCTAAAAAATGAAAAATTATATGTAAAACTGTCAAAATGTGAGTTTGGGAAGACCTCTCTGATTTATTTAGGTCACACAGTCGGTAATGGGCAATTGAAAATAGATCCCTCTAAAGTAGATGCGATTATGAAGTGGCTTGAGCCCACAAATGTTACAGAGGTCCAAATCTTTTTGGGTGTGGTACAATATTGGAGAAGGTTCATTGTGAACTTCTCTATCATTGTGGCCCCCTTACACGCATTAACAAGTATAAAGCAGGCCTTTCAGTGGGGAGGAAAGTAGCTGAAATCCTTCAACACGCTGAAAAAGAAGATCAATGTAACACCAGTGATAGCCTTAGAAGACCTTCAACAACCTTTTGAGATTGAAACAGATACCAGCAGATATGCCATGGGCGCTGTATTGACGTAGTAAAAGAAGCATGTATGTTACCATTCGGAGACTTTCTCCCAGGCCGTTGTGAATTATCCCACATACGACAGGGAGTTGTACGCCTTGGTTCAGAGTGTAAAGAAGTGGAAACACTACTTGATTGGCAAGGATACCATCATCCATACAGATCATCAACCCTTGTAGTACCATCAATCACAGACCAAGCTTCAACAACCCTGTCATTTCAAATGGTTGGGATTCCTCCAGCAATTTCATCTAGTAATAAAATACATGAAGGGCGCCAGCAATAAAGTAGAAAATATGCTTTCTCTCCCTCCTATTTTTGCATCTATAGTTTTGCAAAATGCTTCTTTATCATTAGAAAGTTATGCTGACCAATATGCTAACGATAATATTTTAAAGAGATTTATGCAAAAATGACTCGTGGATCGCAGGTGGACAATTATTATTTGCAGGGAAAAATATTGTATCGCCTTGGAAAACTATGCATTCCCATTGAAGAAAGGGTACATGTAATCCGAGAGGCTCATACCTCTCTTGTGTTTGGTCATTTTGGGGTTGAATAAATTTTTTCATTTACAGAGGTTTTGTTTTTGGCCTTATATGAAAAACATTGTGACTTGTTTTGTAAAGGGTTGTGTGTTGTGTTCTATTTCAAATCCCTCTAATAGAAAACTTGGGCTCTACACACCACTCCATATTGCGAGTCGAACATGGGAAAGTGTGTCCATGGATTTTGTCGGTGGTTTTCCTATGTCTAGGAAAGGTTACGGCTATTTGTAAGTCGTCATGGATCGTTTTAGTAAAATGTGTATTTTAATGCCTTGTAAAAAGCAGGTCACTGCTGAGCATAGTACTTATCTTTTCTTCCAGCATGTCTAGGTCCATTTTGGGTTGCCCACATCTATTGTGCCAGATCGAGACTCTAGCTTTCTTGGAGACTTCTGGACCAGCTTTTTGAGAATGATGGACACTAAGCTGAAAAGAAGTACGAAATTTCATCCACAGACCGATGGGCAGACAGAGGTTGTCAATCGCACCATGGTACACTTATTACGAGGCAATTGTGGAAAACATCCCAAGTTGTGGGATGAATAGTTACCTTATGTGCAGCATGCATACAATCGATCAACACATTCATCCACACATATCTCACCGTTTGATACATGTTTTTGTTATCTACCAAGGGATCCCTTAGACATGGTCTTTGGGAAAGATGAGGATGGAAATGGACAAGATGATAGGGACAAAGCACAGAACTTTATTCAGCGGATACAGGTGATTCATCACGCAGTACAAGAGCAGTTGGAGAAGAGTCAAGCTTGGTATAAAGCTCGACATGATAAGCATCGATTTGACCATTAGGGACAAGGTATGGCTCCACATCAGCAACGATAGAATGAAGGGAGAAGGGAAGAAATTGAGACCCATTCGATATGGCCCCTTCACCATATTAGCAAATATTGGAGATAATGATTTTCATCTTCACTTTCCCGCTTATCTGCAAATGCACTCAGTAGTGAATGTTGAAAACCTGAAGCTTTATGAACCTCCATTGATTATGGATACCGAAGAGGTTGCACAGATTCCTACAGTGGACGATTTTTCACCAGAGTATCTAGAAAAGTTGCCCGAAGATATCATACTCGACAAGAAAACCAGAACTTCACGACGAGGAGATGTGGAGTACTTTCCTTTTGGCCTCAAAGGAATGCATCCGAGTAAAGCTCGATGGATGGAGAAAGAAAAAGTAAGGGAGAAATTTCCTCACTTGCCAATTGATTGAAAAGGATTTTGGCGGTCCAAAATATCTTAGTGGGGAGGATTGATCCAGGTGGATCTCTAAAAAGTACCAATGGCATGGTAAAAAGGCTCAAAACTCAAAGTGGAAGAAACTTTATAAACTAGCATCAGATCGAAGTGCTCGTCATCCTGATTCCAACGATGCGAACGACACTCGAATCCGAGCTCATATGAAGAAGTTAGAGCAAGTCAAAGTTAGGTTTGACTTGGACAGGTGGCAGGAGAAGATGGCGTGGCATAACTCTTTAGCGAATGGGGAAGAACCAAGTGGTAGGGCTCCATTGGCCCCACGTTTTTTTGATCACAAAAGGTAGAGGTTGGCAGTTTTACAAATCAGCCCCAAGCAAGGAAGGGTGCGATGCGATGATCGCAATCGCACATCGCAAAGGGAAGTTCTCTACAGAATCGGCCCCGACAGTCAGGGTTGTGATTGCGATATCACAATCACATATTGCATAGCACCACATATGTAAATAGTAAGACCCGTCGGTTCCACCGATTGCGATACGTCGATGTTCCCGGATGCAATATGGTATAGAGTGTGGGTTTGAAAACTCGTCAGGTCTACCAGATCGCACATCGCATAGCATAGCAGGCCGTATGGAGGATCACCCCTGCTTTGACCGATTGCGATTTGCGATGGGTTATCGGCATCGATAGACTATGGCTACCAAAGGTAAAAGTCGTCGGGTTCAAGAGTACATTGATTTATCCGCCATTTGAGGTTTAATGTGAAAATGATCTGTGAAATGTGTTGATGGCAGTTTTCTATGTTTGACAGGTTTTTTACCTATGTATTATTCATGGCTCGAATATCTCTATTGGAAATTCCTGCTTGCTAAACTTGTCATCTGTTTGGAACTAACCATGATTGAGGAGTCGGTCGATCAAGGGTATATATGGGACGGTCTGCACAGGAAAAAGGTAGGAGACTGGCACAATAGTTTAAAACACAGTGTGTGTAGCAGTAACCCGACCTGGCTGCAGGATGGAACCTTGCCTTGAGTAGCAGGGAGGTTCTGAGAGGTTGCAGAAGCTTCATTTCTCTGAATTGGGTGTTTGAATAGGCAATTCTGCATGATTTTTCGTCAGGATTTCAGTGGTATTACCTATTTCTGAAGTGTGTTCTCTATTCATTGTCCATATTCTATATTGGAGGTATAAGGATTGTAAATGAATGTTGCTTGTACTTTATCTCTTTTTTATACCACTTGATGAAAGAAGGTCTCCCCACTATTGAGTAGGGCCCAAAGACATAGTCCAAATTGGATGAACTCCATAATCAAATCTTTGTGTCATGGTTTCATGCTTATTTTGTGATTTCCACATTGTTTTATGTGCTTTTAAGTTCCATGGTTAATAATCTCTATTTCATGTAATTCTGATGCATCTATAAGTAAGAGATATTGGATCACTTTCATATTGAATTATTAAAAAATTACTTCTTGGTATTAACCAAAATTTATTTTTTCAAACATATTGTATTTAAATAAGTAATTGAAATTTCAGGAAATATCTCTCAATATTATGATTAGTTGAATTTTAATTTTTCAAACATATTTTAAAGAATCAATTGATATTTTATGAAACTAGCATAGATTCGTCTTAACCACAGATTTATCAAGTATTGAAAGGAATCAAATATTTTGAGGTGTAAACTTTTTTATGGTGTAAAATTGAAAAAGATTTACACCTCTAAAACTTTTATCCCTCTTATAAACCACAATATCCACATTAAAATGTTTTTTTTTCTTATTAATATATTTTGAAATATATGTTAATATTACTCAATCCTAAATATTGAAATATTTTATTTATGACTTACATTGAATTTTATTATTATTATTTATTTATTTTAAAGGAGACATATTAATTTTATAATAAGAATTCAATGAATTACATATCTCCCTCTTATTATTCTTATTAGGAAGTAATTGGTTTTTTTCCTTTTAATTACTTATTCTCTTTGGGAATTAAAATGTGTTATTGTAGGGGCAGCACGAGCTGGAGGAGTAATATATTACCCCGATGAATATGAAGAGACCATAGAAAAATGGGGACTAGGAACAACCACAAATAATAAGGTCGAATTCCTAGTGTTGTGGAAAGGCTTAGATCTTGTCAAGCATAAGGGTATAAGAAAGCTCAAAATACTTGGGGATTCTAAGATAGTAATTATAATGTTATCCAAGTCCTATTCAACGGTTGATTTTACATTACCTCCTGTAGTGAGAAGAAAAATCCTCCAATTGAAAATTTTCGAAGAATTCTCTCTTCCGTGTCCGAAGAAACTTAAACAGTGTGGTTGATATTTTGGCCAATCGAGGAGCAAAGATAGGAAATGATGTAATAGAATTAAATGGAATTAATATGGGCCACACCCCCGTGCCATAATCTAATGTCCATGATCATGAATCAAATCTCCACCAAGGACGACAACAGCCTGGAACATCGTCTCTGGGTATTAAATTCTCACATCCATAATGGGATGGCACTAAGGTTTGATAAAAGCCCACTTGGAAACCTCAATCGGGTACATGGTAAACCTAGGAAATTCACTCTTTTTTCCAAGAACATTTCGGCCATATCGATGGATAGTTGGAAGGAATCAGACTCTAGCGATGCAAGTTCCCATAAGAAGGTATTATTGCAACAAGGTCGAATGTTATACTTCCCACAAGCCTCCATTAATTCATTGTAGGGAATGTTGGTATGTCTTCTTGTGAAGGACAAGTCTAAGATTGTTATGGAGATCAGAGGAGATATGTGTTTAATGGAGGTAGAGGAGAATGATGGTGGGAGTATGGATGGTGGGGGTCTATATATGATAATCTCTCCAGGACTTTATTCATTCTTTCTTAGTTTCCCCTATTGTTTCTCTCGCTCTTGTGTGTTGTTAAGTTGTATGACGATGGCATTGGAAGTTGTATAGGCCTTGGAGGACTAGGTGGCATGGTGGAAGAAGGCGACAAAGTTTCTCTTCAAGTTGATAATGAGTCGACTAGATCTCTTGACTCGCAGGATTGAACTGATAGAGAGCGACAGGGAGGTGAAGGCGGCCCTAATGGAATCCAAGTTCGAAAGCTTAGAGGTGAGGGTTGAAAGGAAGTTAGTCAAGCTCGAGGTAGAATTGATGACATGTAGTGCAGAGCTCATCAACAATGGGTTACTTTTAGAGGTTAATGATCTTCTGCCAAGGAAATTTGTTCTCGGGTCCAAGGAGCCACAGGACCCGCCTAGTGAAGGCATAGCTAATGAAGGAGCTAGTAAAGGGAGATTTGTCTTCTGGGCAGATAAGGATGAAGTAGGGCCCTCTAAGTTTGCCTAAATTTTAGTTAATTCATGTATTGCAAGTTTAATTTGTTATTGGGTCAATTTTGTCTAGTTATATGGAATATTTCAGTGTATAATTTTAGTTCAAAGAGCTTGTAGAGTCAAAAAGACCCTGCTCTAGATCTATTGGAATATGGAAGTTTCAAAGATCATAGAGATATATTTTTTATTATTTGATGTAAATGGTTTTGGCCATGTAATCTAGGATTTATGATACAAAAGTAACCATTCTGTTAAAAAAATAAAAATAAAAAATAAAAAATAAAAAATGTTTTTTTTTGTAAGTCTAGCAATTCTATTGACCCATCAAAAATGAATTACATAACATCACAGTATATCAATCTTCCCATTATCACACTACACAACATTACATTTTTCCTTTTTGGACTTAGGCTCTATAATTCTACATTGGCTTGTCTTTATTTCCTTTCCTCTTCCGAATGTTTATCCAACCCAAGGGATTGCCTGAGACAACCACTTCCTTTCCTTAAGATGTTTCCATTGTTGAGTTCCCTAGTATATTTGTTGGCTCCTTGTCACTATCTGAATGGCCTAATTTGTGGGCACATTTTTTCCCAATCTTTGCAGATGCCAAAATTATGGTTGAATTTTGTGCCATATTAATTAATGGGTGATATTCCATCCTTGATGGATGAGGTGGCATATCATGAGTCTGAGTTGGGTCTGCGGGAGTAGTGTTGGCATAAGGAGTCTTCTGATTC
The DNA here is from genome assembly GCA_031772625.1 of Pinus tabuliformis. Lineage (NCBI taxonomy): Eukaryota > Viridiplantae > Streptophyta > Pinopsida > Pinales > Pinaceae > Pinus > Pinus tabuliformis. The sequence goes on from CM062814.1 coordinate 807,156,659, forward strand.
TGAGAATTACCTAAACTGTGAGCCACGATGGACTTGGAACAGTTGGGTCCTTTTGGATCTTGCCATCCAAAAAAAATTTTCTTCTTAACTTTAGGGTGAGAAGTGTTGAAGAAAGTGTAACTAGGTTCGGTATTCATAAATGTAATTTTGATATTTGTATTTATAAAAGAAAGGAAATATTATTTTTGTTATATTTATCAATGAGTTTCTTGCTCATTGAAATAGGTCTAGCACATTTCAAAGTGTTATAGGTAAGTCGAAGAGTCAAAAGAAAATGTTGAATATCCTTAAGGGCATGTTACACCATGTATATATTTGTATAAGTGTCAAAAGAATACCTCTAAGAAAAGTCACAAGTCCTCCATCCAATGACATCACCACAAGAAGCAAAAACGAAGTGGAAAAGTCAAGTTGACCTTAAGTCCTCAAGTTGGCCTCAAGTCAGCCTAAAGGAGGGATAGTCCTCTATATATAGAGGCTATCCACTCCTCCAATGAAAAGCAACAACTATCTCTGAAATAAGTGAAGAACATATCCAAGAAAAGGGTGAGATAAGGAGCCTCTAGTGCATCAAAGAAGGAGACTAAACCAAAGTTTATAGGGATAATTTAAGGGTGAATTACAGTCACACGTGCAAGAAAAGGAGGGCAGTTTGCGGTCACTACAGCAACAATATAACAGTCATATATTTCTCTTTATTTGGGCTAAAAACTTAGGCCTATAAGGCCTCCTACTCAAGCGAAGAAGATGCGCTCTCAAGTGAAGGTAAAAGGAGTCAAATACACAAGGAAACCTACCACACATGCAAGAAACTATGGCTGCATTGTTGTCATATCAAGCCTGCAACTACACTTCAAAAGGGTGCTCGGTTGGTCAAGAGAAGAAAGGCATATCCATAAGTAAAGGACCTCACTAAGGATCAAAGATAAATTATCTCTTCTAGAGCTCACATAACAAGGTCTATCACCAGTTGCTAGAAGAAGAAGGAGGAGGGCGAAGTCCCGAGGAACGAAGTGTCAGAAGAAGAAGGACAAAGTGCCGAGAAACAAAGTGTCAGAAGAAGGAAGGACTTGACTTGTGCTTGGAAGATATTCTTGTCAAGGGTCTAGGGTTTGGCATTGATCAATAGAAGCTTCAATAAGATAAATTTACAAAAGGGTTTTTCTCTCTAAGAGAGAGAGGTTTTTCCTTGGAAAAGAGCCAATATCTTGTGTTCTTGTTTCTTGTGTTTTGATAGCATTTTGATGAAGTAAACACACATACAATAATAATAAGAGAAGAAGATCAAGCTAACAAGTTAAATTGAAAAAGTTCTTCCCAAATTGTTATCAAGTCTAGAAGAATCCTACTATATCTAATCTCCCTAGATTCTTCAACAGAAGAGGTGCCTTGTGAATATGGGCAAACATTTCGTAGGTGTCTAGGTTGTTGTTAAGATCTACAGCGGAAAGTAGTATTTTCATAATCCACTAGGTGGTATAAACCCTATTTCCCCATTTAAGGAGAATTTTATTTGGCAATCCTTTCGTAAGGTCCACTTCAACACAAATGATAAATGTGTGGATTCCTTTCAAAATCTTTTCCAAGCAAATTTTGATGAAGCGGCCTAACAAATTTCCTAAAACTTCTAATACATCTAGATGTGTTAGATGGATGGGAAAATTGGGAAACCTCACCCATACTGGAGTTACCATATTTGACATAGATAGAGGATTAAAATTAAAAAACCAAGATTGAAGGGAAAGACCAGATCAGCCCCAAAACCAGGGTCTCTAATAAAAAACCTTCTACTTGTCCTTTAACTTCTGAAAAATAACAATAAAAAATCCTTTAGAGAAAAAATGTACCATAACATCTGAAGACCAATTCTAGTGAACCCACTCCTCGAGAGCCAATGAAGAAGATCAAAAACAATTGAAACGGAAGATAAGTGCTTTCTGCTCATAATTTGCAGCTATAAAATTGGTTGCAATATTTTTCACATCCAAAGAAGGAGTTTTAGCTTAATACTCCACCACAAATGTAGATCCAAAGATATCTTTAGGGCTTGGCGAAGGAGGCTCGTGTTTTAGGACATATTCAAACGATCTTGGTGGGGTTGAGGTGGATGCACCTCCCCCTTTGGCTCAACCTCGAATTCTTGCTATCGTGTAAATCATAGCATCCTTGGTAATGTCGTATTCACTGAGAAGCTTTTGATCCTGAAGTTTTCGTCCTTCTTGAATGAGCCAAAAGAATTCATGAGGAACGTGCATCTTCTCCTATAACCTTTTCACCAACAAGAAAACAAGAATAAATTAAATTAGTTAAATTGGATATTCAAATAATTTATGTAAGTTTTGTAATGAAATATTTCCAAGAAAATATAATAATTATACATCTTCATCACACTCATGAATTATATGTGTGTGTGTGTGTGCGCGCGCGCGTGTGTCTTTCTTTAAACTTTATATAAAATTATGTTATTTTATATGGACTACGAAATATTTTGTTTAAACCTAAAAGTGAGAGTGAAATAATTTTACATCTCCTTCATATCGGGTCGTAATATCAACAATGAATTGAGCAACCATAATGATTGGGACTATTGATGTTTTATAATACTTTTAATTAAAAATAACGAAACATGTATATTCATTTTTGTTTTAAAAAAATTTAAGAAAATATTTTATTTTAATTTTGAAAGAGACATGTATGAACTCGAGGTTTAGTACAGAAAAGAATTATACATCTCCCTCATACTCATTATGCCTCTCAATGCAAAAAATACTTTTGCTTTTATAAACATCAAATAAATAATTTTTTTAAACAAGTCAAGTTAAATCAAATTAACATTACAATAAATTACTTGTTAAACAAAAGAATGATAACTTTATCATATGTGAATAGTAATAATAAAGATTTATTTTTATATTATGAATAGGCCCAAAACAAAGGTTTATTAATTAGTTTGTAATAAAAAAAGTAAGTTATAATTATTTATGCTTATGAGTTATTAGTGAAATGAAATTAGAAAAATGGTTGATTTTTATTAGTTGAAAAAAATAAAAATTATTAGAATTTAGCATATAGAAAAGTTGTTACATAACATTAGGTTACACTAAAATAATATTAAAATATATATATATATATATATATGTTCATATCCATGTGACAAAAAAATTTAGATAAAAAATAAATAACTATGTATGTAAATAATAACATTGAAAAAAACAAACCAGCTTACATTCATCTTAAATCTAGATGTATCAAAGTGAGATCAAATTTCCTAAAACATAATTTTTTTTAATTATTTAATTTGAAGAAATTAACCAGAAAAATTATAAAGTAAATATGAATTTAAATTAATAATAAACATTTATTTGCCATTAAAATCTCAATTATAATCATTATTATGCTTAAGGTGTTCCCTCTGCAGAGTTAGGTTGAGAAGATCCAACCAATCAAAGCCTTTGATTTTCATTATCCTTTGTCCAATGATCTTTTACCACGCGGCACTTTGGATCACGCAGCTCTGGCATATTCGCAAACATGGCACGTTTTACCTCCAAGATGGTCAATCATAAACTATTACAGAGGGATGCTCTTGAGAAAAACTTTTGACGGTAAGACTTGGCTTGAATACAAACAGGACGCCCAAATCCAATCCTTCTCCTGTTGTTGAAAATTTGTTTTATCGAGAGGTATTTCTCATCTCATCCAAGATAAAGTGCATACAAGCATTGGATATATTTCCATGTTCGCTCAAAATGTGCCTCATGGATCTCAATTTTTTAGGGTCCAGGTTTATCTTAGCCTCCACCTGGTCTAGAATGGCCCATATTCCAAGATGAATGACTCAAAATATCTTGTTCCAGTCTAAGATTTTGAACTATAGTAAGTTAATGACTCAGGCACTTCTCAATGTTATTAGAGACAAATATAGGAACATCTTTAAGGAGGGGATTTATAATAGTACCTCATAAAAAAAATGTCTTTCATCATTGTTACAAAGCCCCTAGGATGGCTCAACAAGAACACAAGTAGCACACAGGTCACCATCATCACCAGATTATCAATATGGCTTGCATTGTAGCAGGGAATTCTCCCTATCTTCTAGGTTTTTGCAGGTCCTTGCCCTTACATGATTCTGAGATTGAAATATGCACAGGTTCCCCTTGGATTCATGGTTTTCAAATGCCCAAGAATGGCAATCTATTTAGACTAGTTTTATGGGGTGTCAGCTTAGGCATGTGTTGGCAATCAGAGATTTAAAATCTATTATGGAGCAATGGGGGGGAAATATCGGCAAAAAAGGTGTACCAGAGAGTTGTATCTTTGTGTGTCAGTGTTCGCTCTAGTTGCCCGATGTGGAGGCATAATATGTAGCAGCTATGGGGCAACCGATGGAGATCAATGAAGAGTGTTTTCATTATGTGGTTTCCTAGAAAATGGGTCGGCAAGAATTCATGGAGGAAACCCACAAGGCCATTCTCAATGTTCTCGATGATTCCAAACAAGTACGTAAAAATTTAGTTTCTTTTATTTATTTTTTTCTTAGTGTCGGGTATCTATTCCACCAAACTCATCAAGGCGTTGCACTGATATTCATCCCTTTGGAGGTCTTAGGTGTCTATTCTACTCAAATTTCCCAAGGCTTAAATCTAACCTCATCCTTTGAGATTCATGTGATATGGCTAAGAAAACCACAAGAAAAGTAGAGTTCTTGGTGAATCTATTCTTCTAAAATCACTTTCTCAAAATACTTGCACTGTATCGCATCCTTTTGAAATTCATGTCATATAGATGAGGCATATCGCAGTGATAATTTAGGCCTAAGCAATGTTTGCAACTTGCACCTAGCATCATCCCTCATTCCATATGGGTGAGGAAATACTATAATGAGAATGAAACTCTGGTGGACACCTTAACATTATGACAGCCTTACTACCTATGAACCAGTACCACATTGGCATACTTCATCTTTTCTGTGTTTATTCCATCAATATTACTCGAAACTTTCCCTAGTCTCATCCCTTGTGCCATTGGCATATTTTCTTTTTATCTTTTCATGTTTATTCCTCTTTTATTGCTCAAAACTTGTAGCGAGCCTCATCCTAAATGTAATTGGATTACTTTCTCTTTCATTTGTTTATTCCATTGTATTACTATGAAATTTTTCCAGCCTCATCTCTCATGTTGTTGGCATACTTTGTTTATTTTCTATTTATTCTACTAATATTAATCAGAGCTTGCAAGAAGCCTTATACCTCATGTCATTGGCGTAGTTTCTCTTTTTTCTATTTATTCCAACAAAAGTAATTGCAACTTCCCCCAACCTCATCCCTCCTACAATTGGCATACTTTATATTTTTTTGGTTCATTCGATCAATATTACTTAGAAATTTTCCCCCATCCTCATCATTCATGCCATTGGGATACTTCTCTTTTGTTTCCACCAATATTACTTAGAACTTGCAACCATCTTCAAGGCTTACACCTCGTGCAATGGCATTCTTTCTCTCATTCTTTTTGTTTATTCTACCATTATCATTCAGAATTTGCCTCCATCGTCATTCCTTATGCCATATGGGATCCTTTCCTTTTATTATGCTTATTCCATCAATATTACTTGGAACTTACACTCGACCTCATCCTTCATGCGATATGGGTGTGAAGCAAACTACAAAAAAAATGAAAAACCCTAGTGGACAACTTAACTTTTAAGTCCTCACTACCTTACCTGTGAACTAGTGTCCCATTGGTAGACTTTTTGTTTTTGATGTTTATTTTACCAATATTATGCTAGAAACTTGCACATAGCCTTGTCCCTCGTGCCATATGGGTGTGGTAGATTATAAAAATAATGAAACCTTATCTGAAACTTAATACTCTGATGGTATTACTTGTGAACCAATTCACCCATTGGCATATTATTTTTATGTTTATTCCACAAATATTACTCAGAACTTGCACCCCTCTTCATCTTTCATGTTATATATGGGTGAGGAAGAGATAGTGAGAATGAAACCCTGACCCTAGTAGTTTGTTTAACACTGCCTATGTAACATGTGAATCAGTGCCCCATTAATATAGTTCTATTTTTGTTGTGATATATATCTTTTCACCCAGCGTCATTCCTTGGTCATCATATGGGGTGGGGCATACCACAGCCACAATCAAAAGAGTGGTGCATTACTAGCTTAATCCTTTGTTTACCTTACATGTCTACAAACACCCCATTTGCATATTTTCTATCATTGATGTTATGTTCTTCCTGTTATTTAAATTGGATAGGGCACCAACAGAGCCATTTGGTCACTATGGTTCAGAAATAGAGGAAAAAGTTCCAAATACATCACTAAGTAGTAGTTAAAATAAGTTATATTTTGGGATTGTACTTTTAGGGTGTTTGTAACTTGGTCCAGTATCATTAATTTCATCTTTATGTTTCTTTTTCAGGGTTTATTTGGTGTCTTCAATGGTCATAGTGGTCGTACGGTCGCAAATTTATCTAGGTAATTGTTAGTGTGTTTGAGAACTATTATGTGCATCTGGAATGAGAAGTTACTTTAGGAGGAGGTTATCACATTGAGAGAGCTCTTCGATTCATATGTGGGTTGGATGAAGGATGCACACATGATGATTCTAAAAATCAAGTATTGAGGAGGTTATCAAATTGAGAGAGTTCTTTGATTCGTATATGGGGTGGATGAGCATTTCTCATAAGATTATTCTCGAAAACAAGAGTTTTTTATGAGATGTTGTTGCAGGGGATTCTAGAAGTCTTTTGAAGCAGTTATAAGAGCATGTTGAAAAGAGCAGTGGAACTACATGTCCACCCCAGTTTTGTACTCTGAAGCCCCTTCAAGAACAGTAGTGGAAGTACAAGTGAGGAGCTCTTCATCAACGGGAACAATAGCAAAGCCGAACAAATCTTGGTATGTTCTAGTGAAGCGTTCGATAGTTCTTGGCTTGACTTCAAATGTTCTTTGTTTTGTTTATACAATTTTTGGTGGTAAATTAATTATGTTCACGGATGGATATAACGTAGACCATAGGAAAGTATTTTTAAATTTTAGATATGTGTGTTTCCCAATAAAATAAAACAATTGTGCAGTAATGGTTATTTCTTACCCCTTGATCAGGTGCTCAGTATTTAGCTCAAAAATCGAAGTTCTCAGATTGGCTCAAAACCTAAACAAATGCGTCTATCTCGTCAATATGATCACAACGCAATTTGTTTCATTGAAAACCGAGTTCAGATGAAGGAGAAAAGCTCCGTTGTTCATTTTCCTAAACAGTTAAAAAAATTGCAGAATAGGACAGAATGATGACATGGAAGTACAGTCAACATGATAGGAATATTCTTCAATTTTTTCCCAATGAGGTTGTGACAAGTGTCACTTCAACATTCACCAGTTTGATTGTGTGAAGGTGAAATTGCCCAATGTCCTCCAAGGTGGAATTATAGGTTCATGATGAATATTATGTGGAAATTGTATTTTTTTAGAAATATATATATATATATATATATATATATATATATATATATATTAACTTCGAAATATATCCAAACCCGCATAATACATACATTAACCAATGGCCACCATACATTACTTAAACCTACATCGATGTCGACGGCGGGAGCAGAGGGAGTCAGCCTCACGGGCCAGCGCCCTCACCATACGACCATACACTATGACCATGGGCCAGCACTAACGGATAAGCGTGCTTAGAGTGCCACTAATCCAGCTTAATTTAATTAATCTGTTTTTATGTTGGTGATAGTTTTGGAGGCGCACCAATTTTGGCGAGATTGCCAATTTTGGTGGTGCTAACTAGATTCTTTTCCAGTTCTAGCGGGGTTTCCTATGGAAACATTGAATGAAGCATATCTTGAGAAATTTTCGACCAAATTGAGCTCATAAATAGGTGTTCTTGGCTATTTTGGACATTCTCAACACATTGATCCAAGTATCAGGAGCCATAGAGCTTTGTAAATAGCATATTTTCCACATTGAGCTAATATAGAGGGCCAAGCCATGGAAGCTGGACCAAGGAGATGTAGTTCAGGAGAGTGAACTCCTTCATCAAAACACTATGTTAATGTGTCTCTTTGATGGTTTGTTGCACTGTACATGTTTGTTATTTAGTATTTGTTTCTGAAGCTATTTTTCTTATGAATGTATGTTTAAATTTAAGGAAATTTACGTGATTATATACACAAACAGATAATGAAACCTCAGCACAAGAAGCAATAAGCATGCACATAATTATAAATATGCAATTGTTATTAGCACAAAAAAGCTAATCATACAAAAACAGATCAAGTTGGTATCAGAGCAAAGGTTGAATTGCTTGATTGCTTGAGTTTGTGCAATTAAGGTTTTAATGGTTGCAAAATTTTGGTGCTTACATAGTTAAAGTTGCAGAAAGGAGAAGGGAAGTTACCAGTTTAAACTCCTGAGGTAATGCCCAAAAGGAGAGCCACAAGGTCACAATCTCCACCACCCAAAGTTCCAATTCCAACTGCACTTGAAACTCCTCAAGTTTTTCCTTCAACTGAGATTGAAGAGGTACGAGTAGTACCAATTTCTGAGCCTGAATCCATAGCCATTATGTCTGGAGAAAGAGATATTGGAGGTCCCTCTTCAGAAGAGGAAGAATTCAAGAAACCTTTTTATACTTTGACTGAGATGGTTAAAGTCCTCTATGAAGAGAGGAACACTAGAATGGTTGGAGAGAGTTCTAAACCTCCACATGGAGAAGGAAGCTCAAAGGACAAAAAAGATAAGAAGAAGGATTCCAAAGGAAATGGTGGAAAGCCACCTCCATCTCCACCATCCTCATCATCTCCCTCATAATCTCCATCATCTCACACAGCATGATCTTCCACTACCACCATTGAAACTACTCATACTCATTCAAAAACCCCAAAAGGAAAGTCTCCATTATTGAAATTGGACATAAAATTCGAACTTCCCATGTACAATGGAGAGGTAACTGCAGAAAAGTTGGACAATTGGATTCAAAAGTTGGAGGTATACTGCAGAATTCAGAACCCTCAAGAAGATGATATAAAGATCCAGTTGGCTTCATTGAGGCTAGAAGGAGCTGCACTAGTTTGGTGGGAAGCAAAGACTAAAGAGGAAATGAGAATCCATGGTAAGGTATCCATCACTTGGGTTGAATTTGTTTCTGCAATTAAAATACAGTTTTATCCTTTAGCCTATATGCAAAAATCCATTATGAGTTGGCATAATTTTAGGTAGCTTAAAGGCAAAATAATCTAATATTATACAAAGGATTTTAGGAAAAGGGCTTTGTTATTAGGAGTGAATTTGAATTCCCAAGATACACTACTGAAATATATTGGGGGTTTACATTCCTATCTGAAACATATTGTCCTTATGTTTAATCCAAATAACTTAGATGAGGTATGTGTGAAAGCCACGCACCTTAAATCTAGAGGAAAGAACATCCAGGAGGAGGGTAGTACGAGAAATCCATTCAAGGGTAAGGAGAAAGAAAAGGGTGGAAAAGGGAAGGGAAAGAAGAATGCAAGTGTGAAGAAAGAAGGGGAGAAAATCACATGCAAACATTGTTCCAAAGAGGGGCATGATGAAGCCCATTGTTGGAAATTGCATCCCAAATTAAGGCCTAAGAAACAAAACAATAAGGGAAAATAAAAGACGACCGCTACCACACAACATGACCTTGGTTCAGATTCTAGTGATGAGACCATGATTTCAACCATGGTTACAAAAGGAAAAGAAACTATTGCAAGCACTAGTTCATCACATAGTCAAAACAACACTCCAAATGAAGAGTCAATAATAGAGTTGTTTCATGTTAGAGTGATTTCAAATCATATAAAGATTGATGAATTATTTGATAGTGGGTCACAATCAACTTAATTTCAGAAGACTTGGTTAAAAACTAAACCTTGAAACTGTACCTCATCATAAGCGATATCCATTGGGTTGGATAGTAAACAATGCAAACTTACAGGTTACAAGGAAGTGTTTGTTCAAGTTCGCCATTACTAAAAAGTTCATTGATGAAGTTGAGCTAGATGTAGTTCCACTTGACATCTCAGGAATCATTTTAGGTAGTCCTTATTTGTATGACAGAAAAGCATTATTTTATCGCCATGACAACAAATACATATTTCTCAATAATGGGGTGGAGTACATAGTGAGATCCCATCGCAAAATGATGAACATTTCTTTGGTTAATGCAAGGAAGATGAAGAGACTAGTAAATGCAAGTAAAAATTTTGTGCTTCTCATGATCAAGAAAAAGAATGATATTGATTATGAATCTTTTGAAGGTTGTGATGATAAATTGAAATCTGATTTGTTTGATGTGGTAAGCAAGCATGGCGAGATGTTTCAGGAACCAAAGGGGTTACCTCCCAAGAGGGGAATTTAGCATGAGATTCAGTTGCAACAGGATGTTCCACTTCCGAACATTGGCATGTATCGCATGTCTATTATTTAGAGATTGGAAATCAAAAACCAAATTCAAGAATTGTTGAGAAAATGTATCATACGCCCATCTACTTCACCATGTGGTTCGCCCATTGTCCTGGTGCCAAATAAGGATGGAACTTGGTGCATATGTGTGGATTTCTGTGCACTAAATAAAATCACAGTAAAGAATCGTTATCCACTCCCTGTTAGCACCTAAATCTGCCTTAGGCTGAAGGAAGGAAAAATTCAGGGTAAATACAAACCACGCTCAGTATGGTAGCTAGCCCTACCAGAATAGGAGAGGGCTCTCTCCGAGTCACGCTCAGTGAATAGATAAATGAAACCGTCTGAGATGACTTACCGTGAAATATTGATCTTAGGCTAGTAAGTGAATATGGATACAAGAAACAATTTTTATGAATCACTGAGTTTCTAGGATGGTATGGGACCAATGGATAGCAATGAACATAGAAGTTAATACAAAGGCACATATTATTTCGTGAGGCAAGACCAGCAGAAAGTATAATAATTTAGTTCGAAATAAAGCGGAATGGAGAGATTGCTTAGGAGGGTGAAAAGGGCATAAGTACATGAATCCTTTTCAACGGAAGAAAAACACTGAACATGAAATTTTCCCACAGGCAGAGCAATATAAATGAATTCTACCTTATCTAACTTAGAAAATTTCACTTGAAATGAATGTGAAATGAACTGTGAAACATAAAAAAATACATTTGAAACATAAGAGACACATTTGCTACACTCACGAACACATAAATCTCATGAAATAGAGCCGCCGCCTTTTATTAATCCTTAGTCAAAATATACAATGAAGAAACAGAGTTTCTTTCCCACAGTCTCCCAGAAGTTACAATCCAACCAACCCTTTGCAAATAGTTTGCATACAATATATAGAATGTGCCATGAAGAGATACAACGCCCAAGGGTTGGGGAGTTACTCGAATCATTACAAAATGGAAGTGGAAAGCCAACCATTAGCTACAGGTGCAGCGTTACAAACATGACAAATGGCTTGGGTGACTGTTTGCCTTCCTTTGCCACTTGGATAGAAACCAATCTGGAGTGAAAATAATTTAAATGCCACCTTAGGTGCCAAAAAACCGAAATGTAGATGAACGGGCCCACTTGGAGAAGTCTCGAATCGAAATTTCGCGAAATGGAGGTAAAATTGGGCTTCTTTCCTATATGCGTCGCGCCATTTTCTGTGTGCGCCGCACCACTTTGGAGCCTATTTTAAGGCACTTGTAGGAGTCCAAAATGTGCCCAAGTGTGCTTGTTGGAAAGCCTGTCCTGTCTACTTTCTAACCCAAGTAGAATTTCTGAATTTGGTGCTCATTTGCCCCTCCAAATCTTCATTCTCCCAAGACTGCTTCCTGTGTGTCAAAATAGGGGCAGAGAGGTAATTTTTTGGGTGTTTTTGACCTCCTGGAGACTCAGATCTTGCCCAAATTTCTTTTCCAAGCACCAATAGTCGTTATTTTTCATGCTGAATCCAAAAATGCAAACCATTCTTCATTTGGAGCTCCCGATTTTTAGCGTCGCGCCACTGGGAGAAAAAACATGTGTTTTGCCCAAAAATTTGTCATGTGACCAAAATGCTAGAGGTCCTCTATGAAGTGCTATTCTGTGCCAAGGAAGCTTCAGCCAAGATTCGAAGCTGATCTTGCTCTTTTGCCTCTTTTGCCTCTTTTGTTGCTTTGCTCAATTTTTCCTTCAAGCTCTTTATCTGGGCCCTTGCACTCATGTTTCGTGCCCTGTAATGGAAACCTATGTGTCTCAGTAAGGCATGGTCCTTGTCAGCCTTGTCCAGTAGCCTCTCCAAGTGCATGTTAACTCTCTCTAGATTCGCCTCCCGATCCTCATTGATCTCTTGCTCCAATGACGTGAGCTCAACTCTTCTTCTTTGTGCAGCTTGGCGATGCTCACGAATGTTTTGTAGCTCCATGATCGCCCGCTGATCCTCCAGCTGTTTGTTCCTCTGCTCTAGGTATTTCATGTTCCACTTAGCCCTCTCCAAGTCAATGGATAAGGCCTCAATCACTTATTGTTTCTCCTGGATGATATCTCTAAGCTCTGCATTTGTCGGTTCTGTATTTGTCTCATCATCATGAAGGAGAACGAATTTTGTCTCTCGTTCACCTGATGGCTCACCTGAAGGCCCCTAATCATGCATTGGCTCCTTACCTCTGTCCTGTTCCTGTGTTGTCGATGTAGGAAGTGAGGCCCCTTCCACCCCGGGTGGAGATAACACTCGCTTTGCCGCTGCAAACAAATTTCTACTACCTCTCTGATAGGTGATGAATATTGGCATAGTAGCGGTCTCATGGCGCTCATACTGATGAGAAGGACCACCTATCTCATGCTCTGACTCTGATACTACCTATGGAGTGCTGAAGAAGTCCCGGGAGATGAAGTCCTCCCAAGCAAAGCCCTGCAATCCCAACAGATGATCCACAAAAATCCGGATAAGAGCAAAGTGATAAACATTGTTAAGCTATTGCTGAGGGGTTTTATGCTGCATGAAATTGTTCATCTTCTCTATGTTCCTGTAAATGAAAAATGGGAGGTTCATCATCCGCACCCTGGTAAAGTGCATGAGCAACCTGATGTGATAGGCATATAGGCGAGAGAACCTCCCCTCACAACTAAAGTACTTCATGATCAATTTCATGAGTGGAGCATACTCATCTTTCAAATATCTGAATGGGAAGACTCTTGTGAGGTGCCTCAAACAACTGGCCTTAATGTAAGGCTCATAGTATTGCCTATCCACCTTCTTCTTCTTATGCCATTGTTCTCCAACATTTGGTATGCCTGTTGCCACTGAGATAGTTTCGGGTGTCAATGTGAAGGTGACCCCGGCCAAGATAGACTAACCTCCATGTAGGTGAAGCACAAAAAGACGGGCTAACTCATGATGAACTCTAACATTAGCCACCCTTTGACAAAAATCAAAACATGCTAGGTGTTGGAAACATGACATAGCAAGAGGGCATGCCTGCAATTCAGTGAGGGTGTTTGGCTCATCCCTGACATGTTTGCCACTCTTGTGATGTCTCCTGGGAGCCTGTTCTCCTGAAGCTGTATCACTGTGAGTTTCCACCTCATACTCTGATGAACCCTCAGATTCCATGACTGATGTTTATGTATTGTGCTTGGACTGCCCTTTGATGATGGTGAAACTAGGTGTTGTTGTGATATCTGCCACCAAGGGGAACAATGAAACAAAAGGGAGTATTAGGAGGGGAGTAATGCGATGGGAATAGGGGTCGTGGGGAGAAGTTTGTTTAGGGATATGTAGGGGGTTTGGGTATTAATAGGGTAGGGTTTTTGGAGTTTTGACAAGGTAGGGTTTGGGGTTTGTATTGACCAAATAGTGGAGGGATAAGGAATAGGAGTTTGGTAATATTTTAGGGTAGTGATAATAGGAAAAATGGCATAGGGGGATAAGGAAAAATGGTAAGAAAGGGAAAATGGAACCTTGGCATCAACACCACAAATATACAACCCTAGCAAAAATGGCCCTTTGTGTTTTCTTTTGGTTGCTTTATGAGTTTTGTTACATTTCAAACATTGCCATAAATCACCATATCGTTACAAAATTTGAGGAATCAGTGATGTCATAGAGCCTACCTTGAAATTTGATGGGCTTCACAAAAGATTTGAGGAAGTTTGGAAAGGTTCTGAGCGCTTCCTCTGTGTGTGCCATGCCCTAGGTGTGCGTCGCGCCAGTTGGAAAATTACACTACGGGCCAGCTCTGTGTGCGACGCGCCCTCTGTGTGCGTCGCGCCCCTGTCTGTATGCGCCGCGCCCTGTAAACCGCCTCCAACTTTGCTCCAAACACCACGATGCACACTCAAACAGTTTGCAATATTTCCCTATGCACTTGACTTGCATAATGACTTTGATTTTGGTGGGAACTTGTATATAAAGTCTTAGAAGTCATGGGTTAAATTTTTCTTTTTCAAAAACCCATTTTTCTAATGTTATGTTTTGACACTTTTTCCCTGATTTAAAGCAACACTGATTTTCACTTTCCCTTTGAGATTTTAGCTCAAATGATGAAATTTTCGGCACTTTTTGCAGGGATTGCATGACAGGGAATTTGGCCACGGAAACCATGATTGCACCTGAAGAAATCAACTGAAGACTTTTTGGAAATTTTATCACCAATGACATTGTTTTACTTTTCTTCAAAACAGAGTTTTGAAGAACAGTCGAAGTTTACCAATATGACGATGAAACTCTCTGAATCATTACTTTGTAAGGGCATCACTCTGGCCTGCATGGCTTTACTGGACATATTTAAAGACCAAATTGATTAATCCATAGACCTAATGATCAAAATTGACTTTTTTCCATTAAAGGACCAGACCTTGACTGTCATGGCCTTTGGTGATCATTGACAAAAGACCAAAGCCAGCAAGAGCCAGACATGAGGGGAAATGACTAGCATGACCTTTTCCGTCAGATTATGGCATGCCCCTAGCGGAATGCAGCTGAGTGAATGGAGCGGGGCACCTAAAAATGAAATGCATAAAGAGTTTTGATCTCTGACGGAGGACTGACCAGACCGACTCTAACATTGGCTCCAGTGGGGGATGGTAGATCCTTGAAGGTTCCAAGAACAGCAGATCTCTGGAAGAGCTAGACAGTGCCTTCGTCCATTGGGCTATGGAGTCATTTTTTCGACTAACAACACAGGTATCTGACTCATTTTTGAAACTAAAATGACTAAAAGTTTAACTCAAACTTGACATTGAAATGACTTGAAGACAAACTTGGCAAACTCAAACCAAACTGAAATAAAAATGGTATTTACAATGACAGTGGAAGCAGCATTAATAACTCAGAAATGGTACCGCTTGAGCAGCCGACCATTGATCGGCCCTCCTAGACAATCTTCCTCGTTCATTTCCTTCAGAAGAAAGGCATTTTGTCGCCTATATGCTGAAATCTTGAAAGGACCTTTCCAAAGATTCTCGAACTTACCATGCTTACCTTTCTCCTCATTCCTTGCATCCCACTTCAGTACCACCTCATCCAACTGAAATTTATCTGCCTTTACTTTTCTGTCATAAATTTTCTTGATCTTCTCCTGCAATTTGGATGTGTTCTTGAAAACTTCTTCTCTGGTTTGCTGCAAGTGGACCATTTGATTCAACCTTCTCTGCATGGGATCTTCTTCACTGCTGGCCTCCTGAAGAAGTCTGATTATCGGGGCAGCGAGAGAGGTAGTAAATACTGTATCAACCCCATAAACAAGCTCAAACGGTGACATACCAATGGATTTTTTCTGACTAATCCGATCTGCCCAAAGTGCATGGACCAACCCCTTATGCCAGCTCTTCTTATTTATTTCCAGCAGCTTCTTGATGATGTTGACCAATGATTTGTTCGAAGACTCCACCAATCCATTGCCTTGCGGATGATAGGCAGTTGAGTGACCCAAAATGATGTGATATTTATGACAAAACTCTACCATCCTTTTTTATTTGAAAGTTGTTGCGTTATCGGTGATTAACTTATTCGGGCAACCAAAACGAGACAAGATGTTATTTTCAAGGAATGAAATGATTACCGCATCTGTAGCTTGTCTGGTGGGAATTGCCTCGATCCATTTCGTGAAATAATATGTCACTGTTAGGATCCACCTGTGCTGACCGGAAGAAGCGGGATGAATTTCACCAATGAAATCCAACCCCCATTGCTGGAAAGGAGTGCTCACCTCGATAGGCTTAAGTGGAAAAGGTTGTAACTTCTGCTTCCCTTCGAAAATCTGACATTTATGACAGTGATTGACCATCTTATATACATCAACAAACAATGTCGGCCAATAGTACCCTGCTCTCATAATTTTATTTGTTGTTGATTTCCAAAAAAGGTGACCACCACATTCTCCTCCGTGGCAATCCTCCATAACTTTTTGTGCTTCTTCCACCAAACAATTCAAAAGAACGCCACCGGGATCTTTCCAATACAGTGCAGAATTTAGAATGCAAAACTTGGTAGCTTTCAATTTGAGTGTTCTCGCTTTGTTTTTAGGCATGTCGGGCGGTGGTGACAAATTTTTAAGCACATATATGATATCTGAATACCATGGAGAGAGAGAAAACATTTCAGATACCTGAATTGAAGACCCTTCCTCATTCTCATCGGACATAGCAGCGATCAAATTTATGTCCAAGGCGTGCAAGTTTGATTCGGCCATTAACTTCGCCAATCCCTGTCCTTTAACCAGCTTTGTAGGCTTTATTTCCACATCATATTCCAGCAAGGTTGCAATCCATTTGCCTCGTCTTCCTTCTGGATCGGTCTGCACTAAAACATCTTTTACAGCAGCGTTAGGAACATAGGCCACAATATGAGAATGTAGAATATATACCCGGAAATCTTTCAATGCCTTCACAAGTGCCAGGGCTTGCTTCTCAATGATGTTATACTTTAAGGCTGCATCTCTTATAGCTCTGCTGAAGAATGCAATGGGTATTTCATGATTTTCTCGTTTCTGCAATAATACAGCTGCCATAGTGTGCTCCGAAGCAAATGAAAACAATATGAAATCCTGAGTGTAGTCCAAGCTGACTAGAACTAGGGCTGAAGAAAGAGCCAACTTGACCAAATTGAAATATTTTACAGCCTCCTCCGTCCATTTCACTTGGTTGTCCTTCTTAAGCATGTTTGTCATCTCTCTTAGGTGTTCAGCAAGATTAGGCACAAAGCGACATAGAAAATTCATCTTACCATTGAACAATTGTATCTCTTTTTTATTCTGAGGCAGATCGATTTGTTGAATTGCTTGCACACATGTTGGGTCAATACGAATGCCATCTTTTGAGATAATGTGCCCGAGTAGTTTGCCTTCCTCCATGGCGAACAAGCTCTTCTTCAGATTCAGCGACAGACCATATTTTCTGCAGTTTTGGAAGACAATTTTTAGATGGTACATGTGCTCTTCATTAGATTTGGAAAACACTATCAAATCATCCAGGTACACCACCAAAAAGGCATCCTTCTCATTTGCAAAAGCCAAGTCCATTGCACGTTGAAAAGTGGCACCTGCATTCTTCAAACCGAAAGGCATTTTAGCGTAATGAAAGGTTCCCCATGGAGTGGTGAATGATGTCTTGTCTCGGTCATCTTCATGGACAGAAACTTGGTTATATTCGGAATAACCATCAAGTAGTGACATACGAGATGCTCCCACTACTCGCTGAAGTATATGGTCCATTTTGGGCAGTGGATAGTTGTTCTTCAACGAAACTTTATTGAGATTTCTAAAATCAATGCATAAGTGTATCTCACCTGTCTTCTTTCGTACGGGCACCAAGTTAGAGATCCAATCCGAAAATCTGATGGGCACAATGATCCCTGACTTGTACAACCTGTTTACCTCCTTTTCAATAGATGGCAGCAACTTTGGATTTATCCTTCTCAACTTCTGTCTGAATGGTTTTTGATTGGGATTGATGGGTATAGTGTGTTGAATTATATTGGTACCATATGTTTTTAAGTCAGAATAGTCCCAAGCAAACACATCTGCAAATGAAGCCAGCAAACTGATGTATTTGTCCTTGATCTTTGGCGGCAATGCTTTGGACAATTTTACCAACTTAGGATTAGCAGTTGTTCCAATGTTGACCTCTTCTACACCCTTCTCTGTTGGCTGCAATGTTGGCTTGCGGGCTACATCATCTTGATCAAAAAGTTCTTCTAAAGGTATCAAGCCTTTAGGAATAACGTTATTCTTCAGCTGCAACACGTCCATTTCATTGATCTGCACCTCATCTGTACCATTCCTTTTACCGTCGTCATTTTCTACATCAATTGAGGTTTCTTTGAACTTGCCTTTGTTTTGCAGAAAATCATTAATCTCCTCATCATCTTGAAACACTTGCCAATATCTCTGATTGTCTGGAACGATTGGACGATGCTTGTCATGGATTTCGAATTTATTGCTAGAGTTCATTGGGATCTTCAAACTACTTGCTGCCTTGGCAAGAGCGTCAGCAATGCTATTTTGTATATGAGGCACGCATGTCAAGGTGTATTCTGAAAATAATTTTAGAATGTCTAGAACTGCATTACGGTAAGCCCGCATCCTAGGATGCTTTGCTTGATAATCGCCTCTTACCTGCTTAATTACCAATTCGGAGTCGCCATATACTGAAATCCTCTTAGCATTCAGCTTTCTTAGAATCTTTAGGCTAGCAATCAAAGCTTCATACTCAGCTTCATTGTTTGAACACTCAAAAGCAAACTTGTAAGAGCATACCCGTACGTTACTATGCACTTTGTTCGGGGCAAAGAAAGGACTGCGTACCTAAATTCCAATTCCAGCGCCAACATTTCCTACTGCTCCGTCGAAATCCATGGTCCACAAACCTTCTTCCTCCTCTTGCAAGTGCTAGAAATCTGTTTTTTGTGCCTTGTCTGCTTGCTGTCCATTACTTTCAGCTGATTGCCCAACAGTGTTCTGCTGTTCTTGTCCTTTTTTCTTTACAATTTCTTTGAAATTTTCTGTTATTTCCGGAATATCATCTGCTTCAACTAATTGACTATCTATATCATTTAAACTATCTGAATACAAAACAAAAGACTCTAAATCTGTATGTACATAGTTAATTGGATGATTTATTGGTTTCTCCTTGCTTGTGATCATGTATTTCATTTTTTGTTCCCGATACAATTTCCTCATTTGTCCAAACACCGGAATCGTTGCATAGGAGAAATCTAGCTGTAGTGTCCCTTTTAATTTCGCTACCCAAGACCTGGAAAGAAGCATGCAAAAACTTGGAGGAATATCTGCTACAACCACATCCATCAAAACATTCTTCATTGGGAACTGATCCAGACTCACAACCAAGTCTTTGATGAGTCCTATACATCTTACTCTGCTGGAATCAAATGAATAGAGATCATGGTATTGTCGGGTGATGTCCAGACCAAGCTTATCCATGATAGCCTTGGGCATGAGATTGTGAGAAGCTTCGGAATTGAACATGGCATTATGTAACACAAAATCATGCAACCTTAAACTGATATAAAAGGGTGGCACATCACTATCAGGAGACTCACCATTCGATGTTGGCCCAAAAATCATTTCAGGTTGATCGTCTTCGACCATGTCAGACATTGGGTCCAGATTCAACATTTTAGATACTTGTCCTCTATAACTGTTGTTCTTCATTCTTTTAGTCAAGGGGATGGATACCTTTAATTTAGAAATCTCATTCTCTAAATTAAAAGCGGGAATCTTTTCTACCTCTTTGACTGGGATTTCTTTCTTTTCCCTTTCTTTCGATGCAACTTGCTGATGTGATTGTTCTGCTGATGGTGTTTTGCTACTCTCCGGACCAACCGCCTCCTTTCCTTTCCTTTGTGTAACTGATGACTCATTCTTTGATGCCTCAACATCCTTCCTTTTCTGAATTGGTTTGACCGGCACATCTCTGTTTCTAAGTGAATATCGCTGCTGCTGTGCAGACAGAGCATTCATATACCCCCTCTGATACTCCTCTGATTCTTCTTCTAAAACAGTGTCACTTGCTAGAATGAAATCTGTGTCTTTGTGTGCAGCTGAACTCACCGCACACTCCTCCTCTTCAGTAATGTAAGTAGGCAGATCATCTGGAGTAAAGAGGTGGTTTTCTTCACCTATTATATTCCCGTCCTCATCTGACTCCAGTCCATGCACAAAATTTTGCTGCAAAGGTGTTTGTACTGGCTGTTGTGCTGTCTGCTCTTGGGCTCGCTGATCTCTCTGTCTTATTCTATATTGTGGTTGTTGCTGACCACGAAAGTTAGGATTTCTAACTTGTGGCTCCGGTTTGTCAAGTTTCACCCTTTCAAGCATCTGCTCTACCTTCTTGAGTAATTGATCCATCGAAGAAGACTCTTCCTTAACTGTGACTTTCTTTTCTGCTTTCGCTCTAGCTCTTTTGGACAGCAGATTTGCTTCAACGCTGACCGCTATCTTCTGCATGTCTTCCATTGTGGCTGGCTCTCTCTCTCTTAGTTGGTAGGCCATGTCAGCATCAAAACCATCCGGAAATTTCATCATAGCTAGTCCCACAGGTGGCTTTAGATGATCTGGAATTTCGTTATAAATTGAATTGAATCTAACGCAATAGTCTTGGACCGACTCACCAGCGTTTCGTTTGATTTGCTCATATTCAGCCAGGATTTGAAGAGGATTCTTTTTCACTTCCCATCAGTTTAAAAATTGTCTTTGTAGGTTGGCCAAGGTAGTGATACTTGCCGCCGGCAAACCTCTGAACCATTTCCTCACTTCACCTGCAAATGTCTGTACAAAGAGTCTCATTGCCACATTCTCCGCATCGATCTCATGAAGTTCATAGAAGTCTGCCATTTTGTCCACATGTTGCTGAGCAGTAATGCTGTTAGGAGTGCCATCAAAAAATGGGATTTTGCTTTGATAATCTGCGGGCATGTCATCTAGAACTTGAGGCAGAACAAGGGGTGCAAAACGGGCAGCCATCACTCTTGGTGGATTTGGCCTTGGAGGTGTTGGAGGAGTTTGCACAGTTTGTAAGGGGCTAGCAATTGGAGTTTGAGGTTGTGTCGCAATATAATTATCAATTAACCGGTTAGCTCTTTCGGTTTCTAGATCTACAAGAAATTGTGGATTGGGGACAGTATAGTCAACAGCCCTTTCGGATTTAGACTCGAACAATGATATTTCAAACCGTTCGTCAAACTCAAGCTCTTCAAGATACTCAAAAATGTCAGGACATGAATGGGATTTGAACACGGGAGTTATAGTGCTCTCTTGACGAAGGAGTCTTGGAATCAAATTGGGGTTTTCGTAGATATGAGGAGGATCTGGGTCTGGATTGGCTCTGGTATATCGTCTCGAAGCCAGCGTGCTATTGAGAAAAATCACAGGACACAACCAACTTACTCAGCCTATCCAATCCTAAACTTATCATCCGGAAGCTTAGAATTATTAGAAGCAAGGGGATTTGATTTCATTCCCCAGTGGAGTCGCCACTATGTTAGCACCTAAATCTGCCTTAGGCTGAAGGAAGGCAAAATTCAGGGTAACCACAAACCACGCTCAGTCTGGTAGCTAGCCCTACCAAAACAGGAGAGGGCTCTCTCCGAGTCACGCTCAGTGAATAGATAAATGAAACCGTCTGAGATGACTTATAGTGAAATATTGATCTTAGGCTAGTAAGTGAATATGGATACAAGAAACAATTTTTATGAATGACTGAGTTTCTGGGATGGTATGGGACCAACGGACAGCAATGAACAGAGAATTTAATACAAAGGCACAGATTATTTCGTGAGGCAAGACCAGCGGAAAGTATAACAATTTAGTTTGAAATAACGCGGAATGGAGAGATTGCTTAGGAGGGTGAAAAGGGCATAAGTACATGAATCCTTTTCAACGGAAGAAAAACACTGAACATGAAATTTTCCCACAGGCAAAGCAATATAAATGAATTCTAACTTATCTAACTTAGAAAATTTCACTGGAAATGAATGTGAAATGAACTTTGAAACATAACAAAAATACATATGAAACATAAGAGACACATTTGCTACACTCACGACCACATGAATCTCATGAAACAGAGTCGCTGCCTTTTATTAATCCTCTGTCAAAATATACAATGAAGAAACAGAGTTTCTTTCCCACAGTCTCCCAGAAGTTACAAGCCAACCAACCCTTTGCAAATAGTTTGCATACAATATATAGAATGTGCCATGAAGAGATAGAACGCCCAGGGGTTGGGGAGTTACTCGAATCATTACAAAATGGAAGTGGAAAGCCAACCATTAGCTACAGGTGCAGCGTTACAAACATGACAAATGGCTTGGGTGACCG
The DNA here is from genome assembly GCA_031772625.1 of Pinus tabuliformis. NCBI lineage: Eukaryota > Viridiplantae > Streptophyta > Pinopsida > Pinales > Pinaceae > Pinus > Pinus tabuliformis. The sequence continues at coordinate 807,178,995 of CM062814.1, forward strand.
TTTGCCTTCCTTTGCCACTTGGATAGAAACCAATCTGGAGTGAAAATACTTTAAATGCCACCTTAGGTTCCAAAAAACTGAAATGTAGATGATCGGGCCACTTGGAGAAGTCGCAAATCGAAATTTCGCAAAACGGAGGTAAAATTGGGCTTTTTTCCTATATGCGCCGCGCCATTTTCTATGTGCGCCGCACCACTTTGGAGCCTGTTTTGAGGCACTTTAGGAGTCCAAAATGTGCCCAAGTGTGCTTGTTGGAAATCCTGTCCTGTCTACTTTCTAACCCAAGTGGAATTTCTGAATTTGGTGCTCATTTGCCCCTCCAAATCTTCATTCTCCCAAGACTGCTTCCTGTGTGTCAAAATAGGGGCAGAGAGGTCATTTTTTGGGTGTTTTTGACCTCCTGGAGACTCAGATCTTGCCCAAATTTCTTGTCCAAGCACCAGTAGTCGTGATTTTTCATGCTGAATCCAAAAATTCAAACCATTCTTCATTTGGAGCTCCCAATTTTTAGCGTCGCGCCACTGGGAGAAAAAACCTGTGTTTTGCCCAAAAATTTGTCATGTGACCAAAATTTCCCCAAATTTCTTGAAATTTGGGCTGGAGGTCCTCTATGAAGTGCTATGTTGTGCCAAAGAAGCTTCAGCCAAGATTCAAGCCGATCTTGCTCTTTTGCCTCTTTTGCCTCTTTTGTTGCTTTGCTCAATTTTGCCTTCAAGCTCTTTATCCAGGCCCTTGCACTCATGTTTCGTGCCCTGTAATGGAAATCCATGTGTCTCAGTAAGGCATGGTCCTTGTCAGCCTTGTCCTGTAGCCTCTCCAAGTGCATGTTAACTCTCTCTAGATTCGCCTCCCGATCCTCATTGATCTCCTGCTCCAATGACGTGAGCTCAACTCTTCTTCTTTGTGCAGCTTGGCGATGCTCACGAATGTTTTGTAGCTCCATGATCGCCTGATGATCCTCCAGCTGTTTGTTCCTCTACTCCAGGTATTTCATGTTCCACTTAGCCCTCTCCAAGTCAAGGATAAGGCCTCAATCACTGATTTTTGCTCCTGGATGATCTCTCTAAGCTCTACATTTGTCGGTTTTGTATCTGTCTCATCGTCATGAAGAAGAACGAATTATGTCTCTCGTTCACCTGATGGCTCACCTGAAGGCCCCTCATCATGCATTGGCTCCTTACCTCTGTCCTGCTCCTTTGTCGTCGATGTAGGAAGCGAGGCCCTTTCCACCCCGGGTGGAGATAACACTCGCTTTGCCGCTGCAAACAAATGTCTACTGCCTCTCTGATAGGTGATGAATACTGGCATAGTAGCGGTCCCATGGCGCTCATACTGATGAGAAGGACCACCTATCTCATGCTCTGCCTATGATACTACCTGTGGAGTGCTGAAGAAGTCCTGGGAGATGAAGTCCTCCCAAGCAATGCCCTGCAATCCCAACTGGTGATCCACCAAAATCCAGATAAGAGCAAAGTGATAAACACTGTTAAGCTGCTGCTGAGGGGTTTTATGCTGCATGAAATTGTTCATCTTATCTATGTTCCTGCAAATGAAAAATGGGAGGTTCATCATCCGCACCCTGGTAAAGTGCATGAGCAACCTGATGTGATAGGCATATAGGCAAGAGAACCTCCCCTCACAACTGAAGTACTTCATGATCAATTTCATGAGTGGAGCATACTCATCTTTCAAATATCTGAATGGGAAGACTCTTGTGAGGTGCCTCAAACAACTGGCCTTAATGTAAGGCTCATAGTATTGCCTATCCACCTTCTTCTTCTTATGCCAATGTTCTCCAACATTTGGTATGCCTGTTGCCACTGAGATAGTTTCGGGTGTCAATGTGAAGGTGACCCCGGCCAAGATAGACTAACCTCCATGTAGGTGAAGCACAAAAAGACGGGCCAACTCATGATGAACTCTAACATTAGCCACCCTTTGACAAAATTCAAAACATGCTAGGTGCTGGAAACATGACATAGCAAGAGAGCATGCCTGCAATTCAGTGAGGGTGTTTGGCTCATCCCTGACATGTTTTCCACTCTTGTGATGTCTCCTGGGAGCCTGTTCTCCTGAAGCTGTATCACTGTGAGTTTCCACCTCATACTCTGATGAACCCTCAGATGCCATGACTGTTGTTTATGTACTGTGCTTGGACTGCCCTTTGATGATGGTGAAACTAGGTGTTGTTGTGATATCTGCCACCAAGGGGAACAATGAAACAATTAGGAGGGGAGTAATGTGATGGGAATAGGGGTCATGGGGAGAAGTTTGTTTAGGGATATGTTGGGGGTTTGGGTATTAATAGGGTAGGGTTTTTGGAGTTTTGAAAAGGTATGGTTTGGGGTTTGTATTGACCAAATAGTGGAGGGCTAAGGAATAGGAGTCTGGTAATATTTTAGGGTAGTGATAATAGGAAAAATGGCATAGGGGGATAAGGAAAAATGGCATAGGGGGATAAGGAAAAATGGTAAGAAAGGGAAAATGGAACCTTGGCATCAACACCACAAATATACAACCCTAGCAAAAATGGCCCTTTGTCTTTTCTTTTGGTTGCTTTATGAGTTTTGTTGCATTTCAAACATTGCCATAAATCACCATATCATTACAAAATTTGAGGAACAGTGATGTTATAGAGCCTACCTTGCAATTTGATGGGCTTCACAAAAGATTTGAGGAAGTTTGGAAAGGTTCTGAGCGCTTCCTCTGTGTGCGTCATGCGCAAAACCCAGTGCGTCGTGCCCTGGGTGTGTGTCGCGCCAGTTGGAAAATTACACTGCGGGCCAGCTCTGTGTGCGCCGCGCCCTCTGTGTGCGCCGCGCCCCTATCTGTATGCGCCGCGCCCTGTAAACCGCCTCCAACTTTGCCTCAAACACCACGATGCACACTCAAACAGTTTGCAATGTCTCCCTACGCACTTGACTTGCACAATGACTTTGATTTTGGTGGGAACTTGTATATAAAGTCTTAGAAGTCATGGGTTAAATTTTGCTTTTTCAAAAACCCATTTTTCTAATGTTATGTTTTGACACTTTTTCCCTGATTTAAAGCAACACTGATTTTCACTTTCCCTTTGAGATTTTAGCTCAAATGATGAAATTTTCGGCACTTTTTGCAGGGATTGCATGACAGGGCATTTGGCCATGGAAACCATGATTGCACCTAAGAAATCAACTGAAGACTTTTTGGAAATTTTATCACCAATGACATTGTTTTACTTTTCTTCAAAACAAAGTTTTGAAGAACAGTCGAAGTTTACCAATATGATGATGAAACTCTCTGAATCATTACTTTGTAAGGGCATCACTCTGGCCTGCATGGCTTTACTGGACATATTTAAAGACCAAATTGATTAATCCCTAGACCTAATGATCAAAAATGACTTTTGTCCATTAAAGGACCAGACCTTGACTGTCATGGACTTTGGTGATCATTGACAAAAGACCAAAGCCAGCAGGAGCCAGACATGAGGGGAAATGACTAGCATGACCTTTTCCATCAGATTATGGCATGCCCCTAGCGGAATGCAGCTGAGTGAATGGAGCGGGACACCTAAAAATGAAATGCATAAAGAGTTTTGATCTCTGACGGAGGACTGACCATACCGACTCTAACACTCCCAAGAATTGATGATTTGATTGATCAGGTGATTTATGCAAAGTATTTCACTAAGTTAGACTTACGAAGTGGTTGTCATCAAGTTAGGATCGTTGAAGAAGACATTTGGAAAACTGCATTTAAAACTAAACAAGGATTGTTTGAGTGGCTTGTTATACCTTTTGGTCTTACAAATGCTCTAGCTACTTTCATGAGTTAATGAATGATGTATTGAGGCCATTTCTAGATGATTTTTTCATTGTCTACTTAAGTGATATCCTCATATTCAGCAAGTCAAGAGATGAACATTTCATGCATGTAAACAAGGTACTTGATATCTTGAGAAAAGAACAGTTGTTTTTAAAGATGTCAAAGTGTGAATTTGGCAAGACTTCTTTAGTGTATTTGGGACACATTGTTGGAGGAGGTGAACTAAAGATAGACCCCTCTAAGGTTGAGGTCATTCTGAATTTTCCCAAGCCCAATACAGTTATAAAGGTAAGAAGCTTTTTAGGGGAACACAATATTGGAGAAAGTTTATTGCTAATTTTTCTTCCATTGCAGCTCCAATACATGCATTGACAAGTGTTAAGAAAGTCTTCCACTGGGGAGATGTACAATAGAAAGAATTTGATGATTTGAAGCAAAAGATAAGTTCAGCATCAGTATTAGCACTTCCGGATCTTAGAAATCCATTCGATATTCAAACGGATGCAAGCGATTATGCCATGGGAGCAGTTATATTATAGCATGGTAAGCCCATTTTATTTCATTCTGAAATCTTTAATGGAGTTGTAACTAACCATCTTTAATGGAAGAACTATTTGATGGGGAAGGAAACCATCATCCATACCGACCATAAACCATTGCAGTATTTACAGTCACAGTCAAAGTTGCAGCAGTCACGACATTTCAAATGGATGGGTTTTCTACAACAATTTCATTTGGTTATCAGGTATAAAAAGGGAATCTACAATAAGGTAGCTGATATGCTTTCAAGGCCTATTGTAAATTCATTTGTTATACTCAAGCATAATTTTGCTTTGCATGAAAGTTACATAGAACAATATGAAAATGATAGTGACTTTCAAGAAGTATATGCAAGCTTGAGTCAAGGAAATCAAATTGAAGAGATTGATTATCATGTACATAACAGTTTGTGTATCACTGGGCAAGTTGTGTATTCCACGGGGAGAAAGAAACAGTATCATAAGGGAGGCGCACACTTCATTGATTACTGGACACTTTGGTGTAGGCAAGACAGTAGCGAACCTTAAAAGGTATTGTTATTGGCCAAGAATGTTGGATAATGTTTCTCATTTCATAAGAGGATGTTCTTTATGTGATACAAGTAAGCCTAGAAATAGGAAACTTGGTTTATACACTCCACTTCCGCTACCTTCACGTCCATGGGAGAGTATCTCAATGGATTTTGTAGGATGTCTTCCATTGTCAAGGAAAGGTCATGATTACTTGTATGTAATTATAGACAAGTTCATAAAAATGTGCATACTAACACCATGTAAAAAGAAAATTACAGTTGAACAAACAACCCATCTTTTCTTCGAAAACATTTGGGTTCATTTTGGTCTTCCTACTTCTATTGTAAGTGATCGATATTCTTGATTTGTTGGGAATTTTTTGTCAAATTTGTGGGACATGATGGACACAAAGTTGAAGAAGATCACATCCTTTCATCCACAAACAAATGGAAAAACCGAGGTGGTCAATAGAACAATTATTCATCTTCTTAGAGGATATTGCAGCAAACATCCCAAGTTGTGGGATGAACAATTGCATTACATACATCATGCATACAACAGGGCAAAGCATTCTTCCACAAACACATCATCATTTGAGGCATGTTATGGGTGCTTTCCAAGATCACCATTGGACTTCAACTTTGAGAAAGATGTCACCATCGAAGGTCACAGTGACATCGATAAGGCAAGGAAGTCCATAGATAAAATTCAATTGATACATCATATAGTGTAAGAACAACTTGAGAAAAGTCAAAGCAACTACAAGGCAAGGCATGAAAAACACCGGGTTGATCACAATTTTCAAGTTGGCGATGAAGTTTGGTTATATATTAGCAAAGAGAGACTTCAAGGAGAAGGTAAAAATTTTAAACCAATCCGTTATGGTCCTTTTAAAATTTTGGAAAAGATTGGTAACAATGAATTTAAGCTTGATTTGCCTCCTTATATGCAAATATGTTCTGTTGTTAATGTTGAGAATTTGAGATTTTTGAGCCTCCTTTGATTTATGATCAAGGAGAGCATGTTCAGCTACCATCAATAGATAATTTCTCACCAAAATATCTAGATGAGCTTCAGCAAGATCTCATACTTGACAAGAGAACCAGAACTCCAAAGAGAGGGGATGTTGAATACCTTAGAGTGGGACTCAAGGGACAAAAGCCTTTTCAAGCCAAATGGTTGCAGATCGAGAAGGTGAGGGAGTTTTACCCTCACCTATTGAACAACTGATAGTATCTTTTGGGGTCCAAAAGGCTTCCAGTGGGGAGGAATGATCAGGTAGTCAATATTTAGCTCAAAAATCAAAGTTCTCAGATTGGCTTGAAACCTGAACGACTGTGTTTGTCTTGTCAAGACGATCACAATGCAATTCATTTCACTGAAAACCACATCCGGATGAAGGAGAAAAGGCTTGTTGTTTGTTTTCCTAAACAGAGAAAAAAATTGCAGAACAGGACAAAATGATGACATGGCAGTACAGTCAGCATGATGGGAATATTTTTTAGTTTTTTCCCAATGAGGCTGTGACAAATGTCACTTCAGGATTTGCCAATTTGGTTGTGTGAAGGTGAAATTGGCCAATGTCCTCCAAGGTGAATTATATATATATATATATTATATATATATATATATATATATTATAACTTCGAACTATATCCAAATCCGCATAAGACATAAACAATGGCGCAATATTTATTTGGTGGGCAAAATGTATTAAGGGACGGGCGAAGGGCGGGTCGAATCTGTGACCTCCCCCTCCCAACTCCATTACATAACTGGTGAACCAAGCGCCGGACTTGTTAACCGGTGGCCACCATACGTTACTTAAACCTACAGTGATGCTAACAGCGGGAGCGGAGGGAGCCAGCCCCGTGGGCCAACTCCCTCGACATACAACCATACACTATGACAATGGGCCAGCGCTAACGGATAAGCGCGCTTAGAGTGCTGCTAATCTGAATTAATTTAATTAATTTGTTTTTATGTTCGCAACAGTTTTGGAGGCATGTCAATTTCGGCAGGATTTCCAATTTTGGCGGTGCTAAGTAGAGTCTTCTCCAGTTTAGCGAGGTTTCCAGGGAAACATTGAACGAAGCATATCTTGAGCAATTTTCGACCAAATTGAGCTCATAAAAAGGTGTTCTTGGCTAATTTGGACATTCTGAACACATTGGTGCAGGGATCAGGAGCCATAGAGCTTTGTAAACAACATTTTTTCCGCATTGAGCTAATATAGAGGCTCAAGCCATGTACGCTGGACCAAGGAGATGTAGCTCAAGAGGGGTGAACTCCTTCATCAAAACAATGTGTTAATGTGTCCCTTTGATGGTTTTCTACACTATACATGTTTGTTGTTCAGTAGTTGTTTCTGAAGCTATTTTTCTCATGAATGTATGTTTAAACTTAAGAAAATTTACCTGATTGTATACACAAACAGCTAATGAAACCTTAGCACAAGAAGTAATAAGCATGCACATAATTATAAATCTATAATTGTCATTAGCACAACAAAACTAAGCATACAAAAATAGATCACCCCTTTAGATATTTGCAAGTGTTATGGCTTATGCAAGAAGTTTTATGTTAACTTAGTTTTTGGACCATGTTTTTTTTTTTAACCCAAGGTACTTTACAAAACATATGAGGGTTCTTCTTTGTTTTAGTAGCTCGAAGACTTCATGAAAGATGATATTACTAACGCAAAACTATTTTTCTTTCATGACTAGCTATGATATTTGAGTTTCCACTTGCCATTTTCTTTTGCAATTAAGTTTTGATATTTGAGTTTTTGATTGCCATATTTTTTGCATTGAAGTTTGAATGTTGTATTCACTAGTGATTATGATATTTACATTTTTACTTGCCTCTTTTTTTATTAAAATTTATTGGAATAATTTCATTTACATATTTTTGTAAGGGAAGTTAGTATTTCAACATGTTAATGAGCATGTTAGTTCATATTTTACTTTGTAGTTGACACTTGGTCGCATATTGCTTAGTTTGCATATTCCTTCGATGTACCTTTGCACCTTTTGGGGTTAATTTCTAGTATAGTATCGTTAAGATACCATATAATTCCTATAACACATATATTCTAAGTGGATTCCACATTCCAAAGGGATGATGCAACAATGATATAATTTGGATGTAAACAACTAGGATCTTCTAAATCAATGCACAGAAATTAGTGATTTCCTGTTAAATTTAAACGAACTAGTTTATTAGTGGTTGTGTGTGAAAATTTAAACTAACTAGTGTATGATTAGTGTATAACATAATGATGTTAGTATGAATTTTAAATTAAAAATATTTATCAAAACTTAATATGTGAATATAGATAAATTAATGAATATGAGGTTTACGAAGTGTAGAATAATTGGAAAATGAATGAATTGTTAAAGCACTCTTTGTGTAGTTATTGATACAAAATGTATGAGTAGTTATTAACTGGCTTATAAAAAACTAAAAAATTAATAAATTAGAAAAATTAGAAAATCAATATATAACTTCTCCTAAATTTATAAGCAAAAGATTTTATGTATGGAATATAATATAATGTTTTGAGAAAGGATGGAATATAATATAATATTTTGAGAAAGTATTATCTCTTAGAAGAAACCCAGCTAAGGGAAAACCTCCAAGGTAACCTCGAACATCTTTTAGGTTGAAAGCTAGCCCTTCAACCTGGAGAGGGATCTCTCCTTAAAACTCAACTACTCTAGGTCATTGTAGTAGTAGGTTTTGCAATTGAGTTATGTGGCCAGATTTAGTTTGTAGGATGAAATTTGGTTGGGTTGTATATAAAACACACCATTGGGAATGGAGTCCGGTTTTATCAAATGATGCTACAGATCTAATGAGCAGGACACAAAAAGCAGGGTAGCAATAACTCCTTTGACAATTTGAGAAATTTGGAAGAAGAAAATTGAAGAAAACAGAATTATAGCTGACAAAAGCAGCAAGTACTAATGACTGAGAAATATGAGAAAGGAGCATGAATGAATCCCAATCTCATATACTAAAGTTTTCATACATGAAGAAGTTTTTCATAAACAGAGAAATAACGAACAGGGAACTACAACACATGAACTTTCTGCGAATTCTCATCAAACTATAATATATTTAAGATTTGCTCAAATACACCAGAATGCTAATTTTTTACAATAAAATCCAACATTTTTTCATTCTTTAGAAACTGCCTTTATTGAAAAGACAGCTAACTAAAACAAGTTTCTAGCAAAACTTAATTACAAAATCTAAAAATAATAATGTACTTTATCAAATACATGCATATAGAAAACTTCCTAATCCTATCTGAATCTAAATATCATCCTATTTCTGGAGTCATGGTTGGAGATAAGGATCAACAAGTCGAATTTGGTGAGGTGGCATCCAAGTCAACAACTGTCCATGAGATTTTTCCTCACAAAATCCTGAAAAATAGGGTCCAATGATCCATTCGAAAATATAAAATCATGACAGATGTTAGAAAACCAAGAGAGATTTTTCTAAATAGGTTTTTTTTGGATAAAAACCTCTTTTAGTTTTGAAATATTCATTCTCATTTGTTCGGGATATGATTTTCAAAACAACTACTAAAATAGGATTGCAAAATCCTGAAAAACAATGTTTCAAATATCCCTTTGAATATTTTAAAACCGCAACAT